>OY728157.1:1909196083-1910569083 GCA_963277665.1 Viscum album | reverse complement strand
TCGCGTTCGACCAGGCGTACACCCCCCTCTTCGGCGACGGCAACGTCGTCCGATCGGACGACGGCGGCGTCAGCCTCCTCCTCGACCGATTCACCGGTTCGCACCATAATTTCTCCAGATTGAGATTGAATCGTTCGGCGCGGAATCCTCTTGATCCCTGACGTTTTTCAATTTTGAATTCCAGGCTCCGGCTTCGTGACGGCGGATCTGTACCTGCACGGCTTCTTCAGCGCTAATATCAAACTCCCGGCGAATTACACCGCCGGCGTCGTCGTCGCCTTTTACGTATGCCCCAATCCTGTCACCCTTTCCCCGATCCCATTACCTGAGGAATAATACAGAGAATTAGAATCGGAATCCCTAACGGGTTCATGCTGCAGACATCGAACGGCGACGTTTTCGAGAAGACTCACGACGAGCTGGACATTGAGTTTCTGGGCAACATCAGAGGAAAGCCATGGAGGTTTCAGACGAACCTGTACGGCAATGGCAGCACGGCGCGGGGGAGGGAGGAGCGGTACACCCTCTGGTTCGATCCCACCCAGGACTTCCACCGTTACAGCATTCTCTGGACCGCCTCCCATATAATGTACGTATTATAAAGTCGTCCGTGACAGCTTTTCTTTTTCTTGTACCATAACTTTTCAGAAATGAGAATTGACGCTCTTTGGAAACAGTGCACGTTGATTTTATATATATGGCTGATGATTGTGAGGATGGTGACAGATTCTACGTGGACGAGGTCCCGATCAGAGAGGTGGTCCGCAGCGACGCCATGGGAGGGGACTACCCATCGAAGCCCATGACGCTCTACGCCACCATCTGGGACGCCTCCGACTGGGCCACCTCCGGCGGGAGGTACAAGGTCAACTACAAACACGCCCCCTTCGTCGCGGAGTTCACCGACCTCGCCCTCCACGGCTGCGCCGTCGACCCCATCCAGCAGCTCCCCTCCCTCTCCGCCCCTAGCCGCGGCGGCTGCGCCCAGAAGCACGCGGAACTTCGGGCCGCGGATTACGCCACGGTCACCCCCACCCGCCGCGCCGCCATGCGCAGGTTCCGGCAGCGCTACATGTACTATTCCTACTGCTACGACTCCCTGCGCTACCCCGTCCCCCCGCCGGAGTGCGTCATCGACCGTGTGGAGAAGCTGCGGTTCAGGGAGACGGGCAGGTTGAAGTTCGGCGGCAGCCACCACCGCTCCCGGAGGTCCCGCGGCCGTACTCCGGCCGCCGCGGCGTCCAGGGACGGCGCCGCCGCGTTGTGAGGTTTGTGAATTGTGTGGATGGATGGGTTTGTAATTTACTCGACACCGATACATTGAATTCTCCGTAATACTATTAATTCTTTATTTGTGATAAAGGCGGACGTGATATCTGAAGTGGGGATGCCTTATCCATCCGTGCAGAGCATTTATTAAAAAAAAAAAAATTATGGGGGTTGTTGAGCCAACACATTGTATATAAATAATGACTTGAATTTTTTTCTGAAAATATATTATCATATGCGAATATGGGTCCTTAATCGATATGAACCTCAAATATTGATTCTTCACTACTATAGATCCCTCTTTTATTAGTGTTATAAAACACTTTTATCAACGCTCACTACTACAGATAACATTTTTATCAGTACTAGAAATAGCTTTTAACAACGTTTTTTTTAACGTTGTTAATCTAAGATAAAATAAAGACGGGTCCTTTTTATCAGCGCTTAGAAAATTGATGATAAATGTCCTTTTTATCATTGTTCATCTATGTTATTTTGTTCTCCATTTAATGATATATTTTATTTATTTATATATATATAGTTATATTTATTTGTATATTAAAATATATTTATATTAATATATATATTTATTCGTATATTAATATCTATTTATGTTTATTTATTTATATATATGTATGGTTATATTTTTTATCAGTATATTTATTCGTATGTTAAAAGCCATTATAATATAACGCTAATAAAACCAGAAAAAGCCTTCAAAACTGAGTTTTTAATTGGCATTTGATAGATTTCAGGCTAATTTAACGCTAATAAAAGCCATTCTAATATCTACTAAAATCACAGCACACTGCGGTAATAAATAAAGAATTTAATTCAAATAAAATTTACACAACAAATACAAGAAAAAAAATACTATATTATATAAATAAATCTCAAGTGCATGCATGCAATGACATACAATACTGAAACAACTAAAAAGGAAACCACAAATACCATAAAAGTAAAGACGTCGGCAACCACAAACCTCAAACAACTCCTGTAAAATCACAAGATAGTAATATTCAGCTCAATCTCCAACTTGCTCCTATGGTTGTGAAAACAGTTTATATATACGTCGGGCGAGTGCTGCATGGTAGAAAGGGAGAGTTTGGGCGTGGGGACCAGGGAGAAGCAGCGAGGGGGAAAGGGGTGTGGCAGTGAGGGCTAGAGGGAGAAGGGGTGCTCAGGGGAGAAGGGGGAGCAGACGACAAGAGGCACTACCACAAAAACGGGTTTTCACAGCGTCATCCTTTAACAACACTGATAAAAATACCCCTTTATTAGCGTTTTTTTAGTGCTGATAAAAGTTTACTTCAAAAAAAACATCTCATTAAAAATAAAATATTAATATATAAATATATTTATATTGATATAAATATAATATATATTTTTTAAATATGTTTTAGATAAAGCTAAATAGACATTTACACTTAATATATAAGATAATTAGTGAAAATGACTTATAAAATAATTAAAAATATTTTTTAAATTAATAATTTGCTAATTATTATCGAGTAATAGTCATTGAATAACAATTTGAATATAAAATAAATAAATAAATAAATAAAAGATCGAAAATACGTTGAAAACGTAACTCGAACTTCAAATGACCACAACTTTTGATCTGAGTGTCTGTTTCAACTCTAACACATATCAAATCAAAACATGTGATGAACTCTATATCCTTAGTAATATAAGTAAACCTATGTCATATTTTTTGAGGCCAAAAAAGACCCAAAAGGCCTCCAAACTGAGTTTTTTGTCGAGGCACCCTAATATTTTAACATTTGATGGATTTTCGGCATCATTTAAGGGGGTTTTAATGTCTTTTTTTGGTAGAGACTAAATTTATTTTCAGGGCTTACATTCATATTGATATTATGGTTTTGAAATTTTATTGTTTTTCACAATGTACTATCATTTATAATCAAGTATATAACAATATATACATATTTTTTATATATTCACCCATAAAATTTTAATTTTATAAATAAATAATTAAACATATTTTTCACAACCCCCTCCTCACAAAGTGTACCACTTCTGAGCCGGAAATGGAAGAAGAAAGATAATGACCCCCGAGTCCCGCCTCCAATAAGCCCCAGGTTGGCGACTAGCACCAAGGGTATAGTAAACACACCGATGAGAGACATTACCCTCTAAGAGAACACATGCAAAAGAGAGGGATAAGACATACGTCAACCAACTCCTACTCAACCTATAATATAAAAACATCTCCAAGTACACATATGTAATGTCATGCAAAACTACTACAATTGAAAAGGAAAATTGCAAGCACCAAAATAAAGTAAAACGACAGTGACCACGAAGCCCAAACAGCTCCTACAAAATCCCCAAGCTAGTAGTAACCAGCTTGCTCTCCAACCTGCTCCAAGTGACCTGAAAAAAATAGTTTATATAACATAGGGTGAGTATAAGAGTATACTCAGTAGGATCCTCCCTGAAGCCTCTCATGCAAAGGTAAAGAAAGCATGTTAAAGTACATTAAACAACAAATGAAACCAACTCGTCACCTAAACATGTATACTATGTTCCCATTCTCACCATGATTACTCTCACCAAGTATCGCATACAAGAGTATATAATATAATAAAGAATATCAAGGGTACCCCGCTACCACTTCCCCACTGGTTTGCCGCTTTGCCCCAACATTGCACGTCCTGAGCATCTCTCTCCAAAAAAGATTTCTCGCAGACACCTGGGAGAAGCAACACAACACACACCTCATGCGTCACACCGCCACATCCACATAACCAAAGTAACCAGGTAGTTTCTGGGAGCCACCATAGCTCGCATAATGTGTATCATACGTCGGGTATTATACCTCAAGCCATTATAACCCATACACCGAGTAAGGATCCTCAAGTGATCACAACCTATACACATTACACCTATAATAGTCTATAGGAAACTATATCCAGAATATATGTGTGTGAAATAACCACAAGCCATTACATCCCTCTGCACACATATATGGGGAAAACAAACCACTGTGCATACCAGCACAAGTAACTACCAAGAGAAGAGAGCGGGGCTAAAGGGGGTAGTAAGTCATCCATCCTCCCACCGGGGTGTTGGGAAAAACACCCCCATGGCTCAGAATCCCTGGGGTGTCAGTTTCCCTAACCTACAGGGTGGAGTAGCATATAGAAATTCAAAAAGTATAGAATATAATATATCTCACAACCACATTATGAGAAAAACATAGTCTTAGACTCAACTGCAGCTAACGTCTCTCGGACTCCCGACTGCCACTGCTAAAACTAGATATCCAATAAGCACACAATCATTTAAAGAGATACATTAAATTACTTTATCCCTTTTTATCATCTTCTCTTTACACTAATTAATTATTTAGACATTAATTAACCATTATCATTTCCCACATTTCATTACATTAGCATCACGACAAGATCCATGCCCTCCATGCATAACCAAACCGAGTCCATGACTTCTCAGAAACACAACCTCAACATTTCACCCCAGCAAGATCCAACCCCATGAGTTAAACATCATTTATTCATTTATTTAATAGCATTACCACTTCCCATATTTCCATATTTCTAGGCATTCTAGGGAAAAATTCTAAGCTACCAAACACAAGGGGCTCAGCATGGTGAGTATGTGAACTACCTGTTGAGTCTTTTCCACCTATAGCAGGAGCGTAGACCCATCCAATCTCGAGAAGCTAAACACGAAAATCACATGACATAGCCCACACATCTTCGCCTCTTTTGGAATGAGAGTAAGCAAAACGAGCTACCTCAAGTAGTGAGGAATATAAAGCAGATAACATACAACATATTCAACAACAACCACTTTCACATCAACGGGTAAGTCCTGCTTCAACCCATTCCATCATCTCTGGTGTCCTCCCTAACACCCATGTGCATAAACTGATGAAACTCGCCACTTAAGATGTCAACTTCATCCACAACCACTGGGCCTCCCTGCCCCCATAGACAACAACAACCCTATAAGCTCAACCATCCTAGGACCTCATCACATCTAAACCTCCCTGCCCCCACAACCACAAGTCTTGTATCTAGAGCACATCATAAGCAGTAGGAGAAAAAATAAC
Organism: Viscum album; assembly: GCA_963277665.1. NCBI lineage: Eukaryota > Viridiplantae > Streptophyta > Magnoliopsida > Santalales > Viscaceae > Viscum > Viscum album. The sequence continues at coordinate 1,910,563,712 of OY728157.1, read as the reverse complement.
AATGGGCTCTCTGCCCCAAAACAAGGCATTCAACCTTTACACACAATGAGTTCTCACGACTCCAAAGCATAAGAAACTTGGAATTTACAAGCAAGTGGGTAACTCATACCCCATAAGGAATTACATTTATCAAACAACCGGTTCTTTATTCCATCTTGAATCAACCGATTCATTATTCACAGGTTCCAACTACGGGTAACCTAAAAAACAATCAAAATCCATCACAATTAATTAACCAATTAATTTAACATGCCTTTAATACTTTTATCAACAAGCATCCACATGATTCAAGTTCATTAACCAATTCAATTAAACTTGCTCACTTGCATCAATTTGACCATCATCAAATTACAACAAAAACAATCAGATTCATTAAACATTCCTCTTTATCTTTTAGCCAATAAACTAAACAATTAATTATGGATTTACATTATTTACCAATTTCCATCAAGAACAATATGCTAACTAGGAAAGGCATAGATATCACACTATCTAGCAAATCAAGAGGAAAACCGTTATCACAGTATAAAGCAATAATATACAATCAATACCAAATCTTTAATTTGGTTCATATAATTATTAGGTCAATTCCATTACGATCCAAGGGCTAAACTATTCTAACTCTACGATTACATGTAAATAAAATAGAGAAGAAATGAATCCCCTACCTCAAAAGGTTGTTAACATTCTTCACACGATAACGAATCAAAGCAACAGATCATGATCACCTCTCCTGCAACAACCGCATCCACCTGAGGACACCACAACACAACCACACCAACCAAAAACCAAGAAAACTCCATTAGAAACATGGAGATCATGAACCATCACATGGAAAAGAGAAACATGAGGAAAACAATTGAATAAACCTAAAGAATAGAGGTAGATCATACCTTATATAGAAGACGGATCACTACAGATCAAAGAAGGGAGTTGGGGATCATTATTTGATGAAGGAATCCCCTAAACGCTGAAGAGAGGGTCGTCAGGTCGCCTGGGGTCAACAGAGAGCCACTGTAGCCGTAGGTTTTGACAAAAACTGAGTGGCTAGAAGACACTTAAAACATACGACATCAGGGTATTACACGACGTTTCATCCCCTTTAACATCATGTAATGCCTAGAGGTCGAGTTCTGCTGAAAAATGGACGGCCTCGACTCTTTATTTTATTTTTTGAACACCAAATCATTTCACACTGTGAATCCCTCTTTCACACCGTGAAACAACCCATGAAACATGATGTCACATCATGTAATGCAGTTACATGACGTGTAATCCCCCCTTTTTAGTTTTACTTAATCAAAATTCTCTAAACTTCTTCTGAGCCACCTCCAAGCACTTTGATATTCAAAAACATAAAAAGGGTTGATCCATGCAGATCTGGGCCCTTGCATCAGATACCTCTCAAAACATTCTCGTCCTCAAGAATCCAAAACCAACCCAGAGAGGAAACAAAAAGGGTTTATATGAACAACCATCCCGTGAGATACCTCTCAAATATTTCTCCATCATAGGATCTCACCACCTCACTAGATAAACAAGCACAAAACCACACAACAAACACAACTTGCTCTTAAACAATCTCTTGGGGGAGATACCTCTCAAAAGAGAAAAAGACAAAACAAAAAACAAGAGAAAACCATATCATAAACAGAAAGGATCTACAACCACCAAAAAGACAACGTTACAAGAGAATAGATAAACATAAAACAACTTGGGGTACTGAGCACCTATCTATAACTCACATTCCCAAGTACTCTACTTCAGGCCACCATGCCTCTATAAGACACGAACCAAGGGGATAACATGCCTGCACAACACCTTCTCCTTACATTCATGGATCTCTATAGATCGATCCTCAAAGGTCACATCATCGTCAACATTGATCTCACCCTAATCGATGCCGTGAGAGTCATCATGAAGATAACGATGGAGCTGCAACATGTGAAAAACATTGTGTGTCCTGATCATCTATGGGGGAAGTTATACCTGACATGCCACGACTCCAACATGAGCCAACACCTCGAAAGACCCAAAAAATGGGGATAAATCTTACTCCCATGACCAAACATTTACTTCCCACAACGGGGAGACACCTTCAAGAACACATTATCTCCAATGCCGAACTCCATAGGTCACCTCCTATGATCGACATAAGACTTCTAATGATCCTACACTACCTTTATCCTCTCGTGAATCATCTGAACCATCTCTATCGTGTTTTGTACCAGTTCTGGCCAGAGAATTGCTGACTCCCCGATCCCAGTCCATCACAACGGAGAACAGAAAGGTCAGACATACAAGGCTTCAAATGGCTCCATACTGATGGTGGAGTAAAAACTATTGTTGTAAGCGAACTCTACCAAGGGTAAGCGCCTCATCCATGAACCTCCAAAATTCATGACACATGAGCACAACATGTCTTCAAGAGTCTAGATGGTCCATTCTATCTGACCGTCTATCTGTGGATGGAAAGCAGTGCTAAAAAATATTTGAGAACCAAATGCATATTGGAGACCTCTCCACACTCTAGAGGTAAAATGAGTATCTTGATTGGAAATGATCGTCCTCAGGACTCCATGGACTCTCACCACCTCCTCCAAATATTTCCTCAACAAAACCTCCACTGAGCTCAACTCCTTGACCGCGATAAAGCAGGATGATTTCATCAAAAGATACACCAATACCCATATAATGTCATAGCCTCCTTGATATCGAGGTAAACCAGTAACAAAGTCCATCAAGATGTCCTTCCACTTCCACTGAGGAACATCTAACGTCTAGAGCAAACCACCGGGAACATGGTGCTCGAACTTCACCTTCTGGTAAACCAATCATCGAGAGACAAACTCTAAAACTGCACGCCTCAACCCAGAACACCAAAATTGACTCCTCAAAGATCTGTACATCTTTGTAACGCAAGGATATAATACTAAGGGAGAACTATGGAACTCTCTGATAACCATATCTCGCGACGCCAAAGTAGTGAAAATCCTTCCTTGAAAGAAAACTTAGTGTTGTTCATCCTCAGACCAACCATCAGGGGCCTCACTATAAACAACTCGGTCTCTCTAGACCTCTACCCCAAGATCCCCCAATTAGGACTCTTCTACCTACTGCACCATAGATGACTGCACCATCATCTGAAAAAGAAAACCTCTTACCTCAACTAATCCCATATCTAGATGTAATGTTGAAAGTTATTCCATCACCCTTTAGGAATCACCTAATTCACACAATGAATCACTATACAAATTCCTTCTCAGTGCATCGACTACGACATTACCCTTTCCAAGTTTATATAAAATTTCAAAGTCGTAGTCCTGTAAGAACTCTATCCACCGATGCTGTCATAAGTTCAAGTCACATTGGGAGAAAACATACCTCAGGATCTTATGATTAGTGAAGACCACAAAACACTCTCCAATGAGGTAATATCTCCACAACTTAAGGGAAAACAACACTACCGCTAACTCGATATCGTGGATGGCATAATTACGCTCATGGGGGCATAACTACCAAGACCCATAAGAAACAAATGATATCTACTACATCAAAATACAGCCTAACCCTAGATGCAAAGAATCACAGAAAACCTCAAATTGAAATATTTATACTAGAAGACAAAGAATCAGATCACTAACCAACCTCCCCTTCAGATACATGAAAGTTGAATGACACTGATTAGTCCACATGAACACCTAATCCTTTCTAGTCAATGTTGTCAGAGGAGCCGCAACCTAAAATAAATTGGCTACAAACCTCCTGTAATAGCCTTCAAGACCAAGGAAACTTCGTACCTCTACCACTATCTTGGGGGATTCCCAAGAAACAACTCCTTACACCTTTGATGGATCCATAGTTACTCCCTACCGGGATACAACATTACCCAAGAAAAGGACTTCTCAAGACCAAAAATTGAACTTCGACAACTTCCCAAACAACTACTTTTGACGAAGAACTCCTAAGACTACATGTAGATGCTCTACATGATCCTCCTCAAACGCAGAGTACAAAAGGATGTCGTTGATGAAAACCACCAAGAACTTATCTAGGAACTCACATAACACAACATTCATCAACCCCATGAACATTTCTGGAGAATTCGTCACACTGAACGACATCACAATGAACTCGTAATGCCCATGATGATAACAAAAAGTAATCTTCAGGATATCCTCATCCTTCACATGCATCTGATGATATATTAACCGAAAATCAATCTTTAAGAACCAACGTGCACCCTTCAGTTGATTGAATAAATCATCAATTTGAAAAAGAGGATAGAGGTTCTTCATCGTCACTTTTTTCAGGCGATGATAACCGACACACAACCGCAAACTGCCATCAATATTCTTCACAAACAAAACTGGTGTACCCCATGGTGACATGCTCGACCAAACAAAACCGCACTACAATAGACCATAGATATGTATACACAACTCTGAAAACTCAGAAGGCACCATCCTATACAGATACATTGAGATATGAGACACACCTAGTTATAGCTCGATCCCGAACTCGATCTCCTGTCGAGGGGGTAGTGCTACAATATCTTCTGGAAAGACATTAGGGTACTATTCCACAACCCTAGGAAATTCCGACAACTGATATAAGGACCCAGAATTAAACATTACTTAATCTTGAGTTATTACAAGATTACACATTGAGGATCTTTTCAGGTTTAGAGTTTTATATAATTATATCATAAATCATGCATTTCATTCCACATTTCAACTAGGTGGTTACATAAAATACAATATTCATTTTTCTCATCAAAGGAGACATATTTAAAATAAAACATGTATTTTTTCTTAACACTTCCTTGACACTATCATCACATCATGTACCTTTCCCTTGACCTGTGAAAAACATTTCAAAAACTTGGGATGAGCATAAAAAGCTCAGTAAGGGATATAAAAATACGGAAAGGAAACATTAGTCCATGTATATATAAGAATTAATGAAAACATACTTTACTCATAAAACATAAGCACTTTAATATACCTCATCAAATAATGAATAAATCATAGAAATCATAAGACATAAAGGTAACTTGAGGCATTCATAACATTCTTACATAGGGAGTAACACTCATGGTTACGTTTGGAATACCCATCACAGTATATTCCCTAAATCTCTTCAGAGAAACCTTATCATTTAACCCATTTGCATTACCCAATGCATTGGAGAGCTATATCGGGCTCACCCACCCTTAGTTTATCACAGAACACTACTAGAAATGGAGTCTTTCCCAATAGTTATGAACCGTTGGGAAATCCTAAAGAACCGTTGGTATATGTTATACCAACGGTTTTGCAAACCTTAGGGAAGTAAGCTGTTGGAAAAAGTTATCCCAACGGTTTAAAAAGAACCATTGGTATAGGTTAGTAAAATTAACCTATGCCAACGGTTTGGAAAACCATTTGCATAATTTTTACCAACGATTCTCCTTGAACTGTTGAAAAAAAATTCCCTAGGTCTTTCCCAACGGTTTGAGTAAACCGTTGGGAAAGGTAAATATATAAAAATGAGTTCCTGTAGAGGTTTGAACCCACAACCTACATGTTATAAATCAATGACTTTACCACTATCCTAGAGTATCCTTTTTGAATATATTAGGATATATATATATATATATATATATATTAATATTCAATTTATATATTGATGTATTCGACGATATTCGACCAATGTACTCATAAAACCTATCCCAACGGTTTTCAAAACCGTTGGGAAAGATAGGTGCCCAACCTTTCCCAACGGTTTGGCCAAACCATTGGGAAAAGTGGTAGACTTTTCCCAACGGTTTGCCCAAACTGTTGGGAAATCCATACCCAAGGGACTTTTCCCAATGGTTTGGCCAAACCGTTGGGAAATCCATACCATTAGTGGGCTTTCCCAACGGTTTTTCCAAACCGTTGGGAAAGGAGGCCTATACCAATGGTTTTTACAACCATTGGTATAAAAGCGTTGGGAAAGGTCAGGATTCCAGTAGTGGAACCACCCGTCTTCATAAACAATGCCCAAGAACCATAACATAATCGTATCACATAAAACATGCATAAATGAAACATAACATTTCCACATTTCAATCACGAGATATCAATAACACATTGATATAATAAATACATTACCAAACCATTTTCAATACAAAAATAAAATAAAAGTAAAACATGGTACTTATTTTTCATTTAAAAACAAATTATGTCTTGTAGTGGAAGCCAAAACTCAAATAATGGTCACGGCGGCAGAGAAGTCGTTGTCGCCACATACGTACGACAAAAACATTCCCTTTTGTCATTTAGTAAAATGATTCATATAAAAAATATTCCTTTTGAATAAACATAAAATTCAAAGGGGTTTATACACCGTATAAAAGAAAGTTGTGTATAAAACAAAATACGCCTCAATGAAAGGAGATTGAGACGAAGCCCCTTACCTTGTGTCCGACTTGACTCGATCGTTCTTTAATCTCCTGAATAATAAACTTGAGTTAATTTATACTTTCTTAATAACATTTTTCAAGTTCAATATTCCTTTTATATCACTTATTACCATGTTATGAACACCATGTAATTATTTAAGTTAATAACGGTCGTTTTGTCGATCATTGGTACTTGAGTCAAAAATAAACTCCTTATAATTACAAGTTGTTCATGTGGTAAAATATCCATTATATCCAGAATCATATTAATGATGTAGATATCATATATATCATATATATCCAGTATATACATGCATTTATAATATTACATAACATTTAGAGGTAAGAAATGAAATGCACCGTTCATGGAGACGGTAAGCCGTACGTACGCATGAACGCGACCTTCATTTCTATTTCGTATTTAATAGAATGAATTCATAATGATATAAAGGTATATTATAATTCCAGTATAATATCATATATAATATCATTAACTCCATCCTTTATACATCCCACATATGGCATTAACGAATCAAATCACTTTGAGGGGGCGGTAGTCCGCACTTCCTAAAATGAAGATATCGCGTTTACCCATAATGGAAACCATAAAGGTATGAAATAAATGAAAAATACAGAAGCATAGGAAAAAAATAAACATAATATATATCATATATATATATAGTGACATCTTAATGGCCACCATTAAAGGTGTTAAAAGAAGATTGAACAATCATCGTTTCGTGAGGCAGAAATTCGCCATCCACAGAAACAATATGTTCTTTAACCATTAGACGAAGGTGTGTGTAAGTGTAGCTAGAATAATTCTCATAAAAACATCCTAGTATATTTAATATACTGGTGTTGTTACAAAATAAAGGAATAAAAATATTTTAGGGGGATGGAGAAGCAAAATAAAACAAAAGAACACAAGTGAAGACATTACCTTTAAATCGGGTAACTCCTCTTGGTTTGAACCAAAAGGGTTTCTTGAAGAGATTTCTGCCTAAGGTAAGGCTTCTATGATGAATAAAGTGACGTGGAGAGATAAAATGAGTAGATATTGGCTGATCCAATGGCTTGAGAGGTGTGGGTAAGGAGGTAGAGGTCAGGGCCTTTTATAAGAGGGAGGAGGGGAACTCTTGGAAAGTCAAGAAATGTTACTTTATATTAAAACCAGTTTCAGATTTTAAAGGTCCCACATTGATATATTTCGAGGATAAGGTGATAAGGGTTTGAAATATACTCATAAAATAGGGTTTTGACAAGTTTAAGTCTTAGATTTTACATTATTTTTCATTTTATTTAAATCGTTCATTAATGAGGTAATCGCTGCATCATCATGGTGTCATAAAAAATTTAATTTATTTAATGTCTAAAAATTATAAAAAAAAATAATATGATGTAGGAAATATTTTTAGATTAAAAATGACAATTTATAGTCCAAGAGATCATTTATGTAGAAAAAATTAAAATTGTTTTACTTAGGTGTCACATACTTTTGTGATATTCTTTTTTCTTTAAAAATAAAATGATAAAGTGTCACTATCACCCAAAAGTGATTCTATGGGGTCCCTAAGTTTGGCACAAGGCATCCCATGGTAGTCCATGACACAAAAAGTAGCATTAGGACAGATTTTGGGGTCATTTTTTTTATTATGATATTATTTTATTATCCTTAACTACCCGATTACTAATTAATCACGATAATTAAAGATAATTACCATAGTTACTATTCATAATGTCAAAAAAAAAGAGTCTTAATTACATAATTTGGACCTTATTATTAAAAATATGGAATCCATTTTACCATATTCTAAACACAGAAATTGCAATAATTAATTTAAAAATAATTTCTGTTGTCAAAACAAATAGCGGGTTTTTTAGAAACAATTTCCATCAAAAGTTTGACAATTGTTTATGTCCAATTTCAAAGTGAAACTAATTATAATGAACACAATTGGATTAAATGGTAAAAATAAATTCTAATTAAACTTTAAAACCAATTATAAAGATAATCTAACTATATAATTAAATTAGATGAAAAAGCAGTTTTGAAGTAAAATGCAGTATTTTTCACTATTCATTAAAAAAATGAACACTGTCAGAAAAATACCAAAAATTTATCCAAAGTAAATTTAAATGCCCCAATTCTAATGAATAAGTTTATTTTGAAAAATAGAGCTTATAAAATTGTCAAAAGTTTGATTTAAAAATGGTTTTCCATCAAAAGGCGGTAAAACAATCTTTTCAAAAAATATTAGAGAATTCAATGCTTAAGATTGGATTTATTCTCATTTTAAGCCTCTAAAAAACTGTCTAATTTATAAATAGACATAGATATAAAAATCCACAATTATTTACTTACTTGGGATGTTACATCCTTCCCCCTTTTGAAAATTGCGTCCCCGCAATTTATTTACTTATTGAATAAGTGGGGGTATTTATCCCTCATTGCATTTTCAGATTCCCATGTTGCCTCTTCAATCATGTGGTTTTTCCACAAAACCTTTACTTGATGAATCACCTTATTTTGTAACACTTGATCCCTGTGGTCAAGAATCTAGACTGGTTGTTCTTCATAAGAGAGATTCTCCTTCAAATGAAGTACCTCTGGACTCAAAACATGAGATGGATCTGACATGTACCTCCTTAACATTGAAACATGAAAAACATTGTGTACCTAAGATAAACTCGGAGGTAAAGCCACTCGGTATGAAACTGATCCAAATCTCTCCAGAATTTCATATGGTCCAATGAACCTTGGACTTAGCTTTCCTTTCTTACCAAATCACATCACACTTTTCCATGGTGAAACTTTGAGGAAGATATGACCACCTACCTCAAAAGAGAGATCCTTCCTCCTATTGTCTGCATTACTTTTCTGCCTACTCTGAGCTGTTCTCATGTGTTTCTATATCATCTGAACTTTTTTTGCCAATTCTTCTACCAATTCTGGTCCCATCAACTTCCTTTCACTCACTTCATCCTAAAAATCTGGAGTTCGACACTGCTTCCCATATAATGCCTCAAATGGTGCCATCTGTATACTAGAATGAAAACTGTTATTATAAGAAAACTCAACCAAAGAAAGATGTTGGTCCCAACATCCCTGATAATCCATCGGACAAGAACATAGCATATCCTCCAAAGTCTGAATTGTTCGTTCTGACTGCCCATCTGATTGAGGATGAAAAGCTGTACTAAAATTTAATTCAGTACCCAACGAATTCTGAAGACCTTTCCAAAAGTTAGACGTAAACCTAAGATCATGATCAGATACAATGGAGAGGGGAAATCCATGTAACCTGACTATCTCTTTAAGATACAAATGAGAAAGTTGATCTAGAGAAAAAGTATCTCGTATAGCAAGGAAATGAGCAGATTTAGTCAAGCGATCAACAATAACCCAGATTGCATTATTACCTCGAGGTGTCTTCGGCAATCCCACAATGAAGTCCATGGATATATTCTCCCATTTCCACTTTGGTACTGGTAAAGGCTGAAGCATCCCCTTCGGTAACTGCCGCTCTGCTTTAACTTGTTGACAAGTCAAACACTTCACAGTAAAATCAACAATATCTCTTTTCATTCCATCCCACCAGTAATAATCCTGAAGATCTCTATACATCTTAGTACTTCTTGGATGAACTGAAAACGGAGAACTATGAGCTTCACATAACAACTCTCTCTTCAACTACGAATCACACGGCACACACAATCTCTTCCCAAATCTCAAAACACAATCATTATCAATGTTGAATTCAGACAACTTACCCTTCTGAACCAGCTCTACCTTTTTCTGCAACTCACTGTCTTACTTTTGTGCTTGCTTAATTCTATCTGATAGAGAAGATTTCACTGATACCTGAAACAAAACAGAAGAACATCCCTCACCAACAAATTCTATTCCAAATTTTATCAAATCCTTGACCAAAGGATCACATTCCAAACATAACATTGTTAATGAAGCATTACTTTTTCGACTCAAAGCATCAGCCACTTTATTTGCATTTCCCGGATGGTAATGAATTGTACAATCATAATCCTTGATTAATTCTAGCCATATCCTCTGTCTCATGTTCAATTCTTTCTAAGTGAATATATACTTTAAAATTTTGTGATCAGTATATATTTCACACTTTACACCATACAAATGATGCCTCCATATTTTTAAAGCGAAAAAAACAGAAGCTAATTCCAAATCATGTGTAGGGTAATTTACCTCATGAGTTTTCAACTGACGTGAAGCATAAGAAATTACCTGATCATTCTGCATTAGGACACAACCAAGTCCTTTCAATGAAGCATCACTGTAGATAAAAAACTCACCATTCCTGAAAGGTAGTGCCAAAACTGGAGCATTCACCAATCTTCTTTTCAATTTTTGAAAACAATCATCACATTCTTTTGTCCAGATAAACTCAACACCCTTCCGATTTAGCTTAGTCATTGGACTAGATAACCATGAAAAATTTCTAACAAACCTTCGGTAATAGCCTTCCAAACCAAGAAAATTAAGAATCTCAGTTACATTTGTGGGTCTTGGCCATTCTTCAACAACCTTTGTTTTTGCAGGATCAATAGTTATTCCATCTTTAGAAACAATATGAACAAGGAAAGAAATTTTTTGCAACCAAAAATCACACTTGCTGAATTTTCCATACAATTTCTTTTCCTTTAGGGTTTGAAAAATAACCCTTAAATGACTTTCATTCTCCTCTTTACTTTTAGAAAAAACCAAAATATCATCAATGAAAACAACCACAAACTTATCCAAGAACTTATGGAAAATTCTATTCATAAGGTCCATGAATACAGCAGGTGCATTGGTTAGTCCAAAATGCATTACTACAAATTAATAATGGCCATATCTTGTACGAAACGAGGTCTTCGGAACATATGCTTCTTTTACCTTCAACTGATGGTACCCCGATCTCAGGTCAATCTTTGAAAAATACTGAGCTCCCTGGAGCTGATCAAACAAATCATCGATATGAGGAAAATGATATTTGTTCTTAACAGTGATGTTATTCAAGGCTCTATAATCAATGCAAAGTCTCATAGAACCATCTTTCTTTTTAACAAATAAGACAGGAGCACCCCATGGTGATGTGCTAGGTTGAATGAAACCTTTCTCTAATAAATCTTGTAATTTCTCTTTCAACTCTAAAAGTTCAATTTGAGCTATTCAATAAGGGGGTTTTGAAATTGGCTTAGCATCAGGAACTAAGTCAACAGTAAATTTAACTTCCCGATTTGGTATTATTCTAGGCAACTCATCAGAAAAAACATCAGGATACTCATTTACCACTGGCACATCATTAATCTGAACGGTTCCTTTGTTTTCAACAATATGTGCAAGGTAACATTCATTTCCATCCTTTACAAGTTTCTCAGCCTCTTGATATGTTATCAACAGTAAGGGTTCATTCTTGTACACAAACTGAAAAACTTTCTGAAAAGAAACTTCTTTAGCTCTACAATCAATCTTAACATGGTAAACAGAGAGCCAATCCATACCCAGGATAACATCAAACTCTACTAGAGGTAAAACAGTAAGGTTTGCAAGTAGGTTCTTTCCACGGATAAAGATAGTAAGATTCTTATAAATTCTTTTTTCCTCAAAATTTCTCCCAGGTGTTTTTACCACAAGTTCATGATTCATTTCTTGAGATGGAATTCTCAATTTACTAGAAAAGTTTTCAGAGATGAAAGAATGTGTAGACCCCGAATCAAACAATACATTAGCATAATCTGAGAAAACAAACAAAGTACCTGATACCACTTCATTTGCTGGCCCAACATCTACTGAAGTAGTTGCAAAGGATTTCAACACTCCTTTTTGCTTGTAGTCTGACTACTTCCCATCATTTGAGCTCTTTGTCGAACACTCGTTTGCATAATGACCCATCTCATTGCACTTGAAACATTTCACTAACTGTAAATCAAATTTGGTCTTACCATCACCCTGATCTTTTTCAGTGCAATCACGAGCCTTATTTCACATATTACCACATCAGTAGCACTTTCCATAATTTAGAAGACATTCCCCAGCATGACTTTTACCACATTTATCACAAACTGAAAACTTAGTTTTCTTACCATCAGACCTTTTTGAAGAATTCTTCCCTTTCTCCGGCCACCTCGATCTCTTCTTATGTTGGTTGTTATAGAACACTTAATCATCGACAAACTCCATTTACACCTTCTCAGCACATCAAACAAGCTTTTCATAACTCTTGAACTCAAGAGAAGCTAAAGCCTTCAGATATTTTGGATTTAATCCTGAGTAAAAATGATTGATTTTACTATCAAGGTATCGGATAAAATTTGGATCATACCTTGACAATCGAGTGAACCTTTCTTCATAAGCAGCCACTGAGTCATCCTCTTGCCTCAATTCCAAGATTTTTTTTCCATCCTAAGTCGAACAGCCTTAGGAAAATACTTCTCGAGAAACATATCTTTGAATTCATCCCAGTCAAGAGCATCAATATCATCAGCGTCCCTGATATTTTTAACCATCGACCACCACTGATCTGCTTCACCCTCTAAACGGTAAACAACAAGACTAACATTTTGATTTTCTGAACACCCCATGACATCGAAAATCTTCTCAAGTTCTTTAATCCACCCTTCAGCTAGCACAAGGTCAGACGATCCTCTGAATGATGGGGGATGTTGCCTCATGAAATGTTCCACCACTGACATGTTCCTCTGCGGTTGATTTGGCTGATCTCGTGCATGGATACCACCACCATTTATCGCTTGAGTCAACTGCACCATTACTGCAATAAACTGTTCAGTTCCAATTCCGACCATCTCAGGATGCTGATTCGAAAGGTCATTTCCTTCTGTATGCCTTCCTAGCACTGCTTCCCTATTTCTTCTACAGAAAACCATTCTGAACAAACATGTCTTAGATGAAGCAACATGGTAATCTTCAAATGCTATATCATTTAAATTTGACCATAAACAAAATATTTTTGGATAATCATTTATTACAATTCTAACTCTTAAAGTTATCTAAACCGACCTCTGATACCAACTATAAATCCCCAACCTTAAACATTACTTAATCTTGAGTTATTACAAGATTACACATTGAGGATCTTTTCAGGTTTAGAGTTTTAGAGAATTATATCATAAATCATGCATTTCATTCCACATTTCAACTAGGTGGTTACATAAAAGATAGTATTCATTTTTCTCATCAAAGAAGACATATTTAAAATAAAACATGGATTCTTTCTTGACACTTCCTTGACACTATCATCACATCATGTACCTTTCCCTTGACCTGTGAAAAACATTTTAAAAACTTGGGATGAACATAAAAATCTCAGTAAGGGATATAAAAATACGTAAAGGAAACATTAGTCCATGTATACATAATAATTAATGAAAACATACTTTACTCATAAAAAATAAGCACTTTAACATACCTCATCAAATCATGAATAAATCATAGAAATCATAAGACATAAAGGTAACTTGAGGCATTCATAACATTCTTACGTAGGGAGTAACCCTTATAGTTACGTTTGGAATACCCATCATAGTATATTCCCTAAATCTCTTCAGAGAAACCTTAGCATTTAACCCCTTTGTGTTACCCAATGAATTAGAGATCTATATCGGGCTCACCCGCCCTTAGTTTATCATGGAACCACCCATCTTCATAAACAATTCCCAAGAACTATAACATAATTATATCACATAAAACATGCATAAAGGAAACATAACATTTCCACATTTCAATCACGAGATATCAATAAAACATTGATATAATAAATACATTATCAAAACCATTTTCAATACCAAAATAAAAGAAAAGTAAATCATGATATTTATTTTTCATTTAAAAACAAATTATGGCTTGTAGAGGAAGCCGAAACTCAAATAATGGTCACGACGGTAGAGAAGTCGTTGTCGCCGCATACGTACGACAAAAACATTCCCTTTTGTCATTTAGTAAAACACTTATTCCTTTTTAATAAACATAAAAGTCAAAGGGGTTTATACATCATATAAAATAAAGTTGTGTATAAAACAAAATATGCCTCAATGAAAGGAGATTGAGACGAAGTCCCTTACCTCGTGTCCGAATTGACTCGATCATTCTTTAATCTCCTGAATAATAAAATTGAGTTAATTTATACTTTTTTAAGAACCTTTTTAAAGTTCATTATTCCTTTTATATTACTTATTACCATGTTATGAACACTATGCAATTATTTAAGTTAATAACGGTCGTTTTGTCGATCATTGGTACTTGAGTCAAAAATAAACTTCTTATAATTACAAGTTGTTCATGTGGTAAAATATCCATTATATACAGAATTATATTCATGATGTAGATATCATATATATCATATATATCCAGTATATACATGCATTTATAATATTACATAACATTTATAGGTAAGAAATGAAATGCACCGTTCATGGAGACGGTAAACCGTACGTACGCATGAACGCTACCTTCATTTCTATCTCATATTTAATGGAATGAATTCATAATGATATTAAGGTATATTATAATTCCAGTATAATATCATATATAATATCATTAACTCCATACTTTATACTTCCCACATATGGCATTAACGAATCAAATCACTTTGAGGGGGTGGTAGTACGCACTTCCTAAAATGAAGATATCGCGTTTACCCATAATGGAAACCATAAAGGTATGCCATAAATGAAAAATACAGAAGCATAGGGAAAAAATAAACATAATATATATCATATATAAATATAGTTACATCTTAATGGACACCATGAAAGGTGTTAAAAGAAGATTGAACAATCATCGTTTCGTGAGGCAGAAATTCGCCATCCATAGAAACAGTATGTTCTTTAACCATTAGACGGAGGTGTGTGTAAGTGTAGCTCAAATAATTCTCATAAAAAAATCATAGTATATTGAATATACTGGTGTTGTTACAAAATAAAGGAATAAAAATATTTTAGGGGGTTGGAAAAGCAAAATAAAACAAAAGAACACAAGTGAAGACATTACCTTTAAATCGGGTAACCCCTCTTGGTTTGAACCAAAAGGGTTTCTTGAAGAGATTTCTGACTAAGGTAAGGCTTATATGATGAAGATAGTGATGTGGAAAGATAAAATGAGCAGATATTGGCCAAGACAATGGCTTGAGAGGTGTGGGTAAGGAGGTAGAGGTCAGGGCCTTTTATAAGAGGGAGGAGGGGCACTCTTGGAAAGTCAAGAAATGTTACTTTATATTAAAATGAGTTTTGGATTTTAAAGGTCCCACATTGATATATTTCTAGGATAAGGTGATAAGGGTTATAAATATACTCATACAATATGTTTTTGACAAGTGTAAGTCTTAGATTTTACATTATCTTTTCATTTTATTTAAATCGTTCATTAATGAGGTAATCGCTGCATCATCATGGTGTCATAAAAAAATTAATTTATTTAATGTCTAAAAATTATAAAAAAAATAATATGATGCAGGAAATATTTTTAGATTTACAATGACAATTTATAGTCCAAGAGATCATTTATTTATACAAAATTAAAATTGTCTTACTTAGGTGTTACATACTTTTGTGATATTCTTCTTTCTTTAAAAATAAAATGATAAATTGTCACTATCACCCAAAAGTGATTCCATGGGGTCCCTAAGTTTGGCACAAGGCATCCCATGGTCGGACATGACACAAAAAGTATAATTAGGACACATTTTGGGGTTATTTGTTATTATTATGATATTATTTTATTATCCTTAACTACCCGATTACTAATTAATCACAATAATTAAAGATAATTACCATCGTTACTATTCATAATGTCAAAAAAAAGAGTCTTAATTACATAATTTGGACCTTATGATTAAAAATATGAAATAAATTTTACCATATTCCAAACACATAAATTGTAATAATTAATTTAAAAATAATTCCCATTGTCAAAACAAATAGCTGGTTTTTTTGAAACAATTTCTATCAAAAGTTTGACAATTGTTTATGTCCAATTTCAAAGTGAAACTAATTATAATGACCACCATTGGATTAAATGGTAAAAATAAATTCTAATTAAACTTTAAAACCAATTATAAATATAATATAACCATATAATTAAATTAGATGAAAAATCAGTTTTGAAGTAAAATGCAGTATTTTTCACTATTCATTAAAAAAATGAACATTGTCAGAAAAATACCAAAAATTTATCCAAAGTAAATTTCAATGTCTAAATTATAATGAATAAGTTTATTTTAAAAAATAGAGCTTATAAAATTTTCAAAAGTTTGATTTAAAAATGGGTTTCCATTAAAAGGTGGTAAAACAGTCTTTTAAAAAAATATTAGAGAATTCAATGCTTAAGATTGGATTTATTCTCATTTTAAGCCTCTAAAACACTATCTAATTTATAAATATAAATAGATATAAAAATCCATAATTCTTTACTTACTTGGTATTTTACAACTGAACCTACAACGAACTCAACATCAACTCAGCCATCAAGGATGACAAGGATGGAACACGCCTCTGACCCATCCGAGGGTCTCGCTCACCAAAAAACACTACTGGATTTCCATAAGCATTAAATAACACCACCTAACTCCTAAATAAATCCATGATAGCCTGCACTAAATATAACCAATTCATTCTGAAGATGAAATTATATGGTTGTATCTATAAACATAGGAAATCTCCCCAAGATCAGTCCTACCCTAGCCCTAGCTCATAGTTTCTACATACTTCAAACAAGTCATCTCGTCCTCCAACTAGCGTAGTCAATGAAAAGGGAACTGGAATACTCTCCAAATCAAGTCCCAAATCATGGAAAAGGGTATATGATATGAAAGAGCACATTTCTCTTGAATCAAACAAGGTATGCATTCAAGTAGAAAACAAGAAAAGGGTACCATGAATGACATCTGGCTTGCCTGGAACTAGTAATGATAATGCATGAATCTAAAAACGACCTACTCCAATAAATCCTTGAGCCTAAAAAAAACCACCTCCATGGCAGTGACATGATCTTTGATAATGAGGAGTGTCATGGGGATGTCCTCTGCCATCCCTATCTACTCTCTACTAATCCAAAACTGGTGCAACCTGCTACTACTGCCTCGGCTGGAACTGCCTCAACGAAGAAAAATAAAGAAGAATACCTGAAGCATATTAAATTTCTCAAAAAGGTCGAACACTCTTTCTACTAACGACCTTGGCCTCCATAAAAAAAACAAGCACCTAATACCTTAGCATAGGTTTGAGAGACATTGCCCCCGGAGAAATGATACATTGAGGGATGATACCTACTGCCGACTGAATAGAAACTCTTATTCCTTAAAAATCGGGAACCCCAAACCACAACTCTACTTCATGAAGAATATTGATGACTCCCCTCTTGTGAAGATCTGATTTTGGATAATGTCCTCTCGATGACCTCTACCCTCATCGACACCTCGAGATATGTAGTCAGCATAAATAGGGTGACCTGGCGCTGGATCTCTGGACACAAAGCCTCCTCAAAATGCCTCTACCTGGCCTCATCATCTAGAAACAAGTTCAAATCATATCGCATGAGGTTCTAGAAATAGATCTTAAACTCTCAGACATTGGATCTCCCTTTCTGAAGGGTAAGCAACTCCTAGAGACTGTCCGCCTTCACGGTCAAAGAAATAAAATCAATTCTGAACTACTCTAAAAAATTCTCCCATGAAACTGATGACTCCTTGCGATCCACGAGGAATAAAAACCACCACTTCCTTGATTCCCCACACAAAATCATTACAACCAACAATACCCAGTGCTCCTTCCGAGCATGGGTCAAACTAAAGTCTATCTCAACCTCCTCCAACTAGTTTTCTGTGACTGCATCTGAAACAGAGCTCTCATACTTCTACAGAATATGGCATTGAAAATCTTGAAGTGTCCTTCTCCAAGTGTTATCATCATAAACTTCTACTCTATGGTGATCTGTTGGTACAACTTTCTAGACATATTCTACATGAACCTGACAAGGACGCTGAATTGGATCCATACATACAAAAGGAAAAATAGTTAGAGCTCCTAAACCTAGAATATGGAAGAC
This sequence comes from Viscum album, assembly GCA_963277665.1. Classification (NCBI taxonomy): domain Eukaryota; kingdom Viridiplantae; phylum Streptophyta; class Magnoliopsida; order Santalales; family Viscaceae; genus Viscum; species Viscum album. The sequence continues at coordinate 1,910,545,209 of OY728157.1, read as the reverse complement.
TTAAAATTAATTAATTATTTTCTTTTATTAATTTTAGGTTAACCTATCCCAAGGTCTACCCATTCAAACACAAATGCAAAGAATAATGATACATGATCCTTCCCTCGGTCTCTACCCTATAATAAGTATCACCTTATTTATTAGCCATTGTAAACTTAAAGTTCCATGCATCAAATCATAGGGGCCCCTAAATACCTCTATCTGAGCTGATATCTAATGTTTACAACAGTTTATAAACTTAGCTGACACCATTTCCCTACTAACCCATGCAACCTCACCCGTGTCTAACTCCAAAATCCATCCTATCCCTCAACCAGACCTCTGACACCACTCTGTCACGACCCCATCCCCACAAAGTGTACCCCTCATGATCCGACAATAGGAGAAGAGAGATAATGACCCCTAGAGTCCCACCTTCAGTAGGCCTTGGGTTAGTGAATAACACCGAGGGTATAGTAAACACACTGATGGGGGGCATTACCCTCTAAGAGAACACATGAAAAATAGATAGATAAGACAAAAACCAACCAACTCCTACTCAGAATACAATATAAAATAAATCCCAATTACACATATATAATGTCATGGAAAAATACTACAACTAAAAGGGAAAACTGCAAGTACCAAAATAAAGTAAAATGACAGTGACCACAAAGCCCAAACAGCTCCTGCAAAACCCCCAAGCTAGTTGTAACCATCCATCTCTCCAACCTGCTCCAAGTGAGATGAAAAAAATAGTTTATATAACGTAGGGTTAGTATAATAGTATACTCAATAGGATCCTCCCTGGAGCCTCTCATGTAAAAGTAAAGAAAGCATGCTAAAGAACAGTGAACAACAAATGAAACTAACTCGTCACCTAAACAAGTATACTATGTTCCCATCCTCACTATGGATACTCTCACCAAGTATCACATACAAGAGTATATAATATAATAAAGAATATCAAGGGTACCCTGCTACCAATTCTCCACTAGTTTTCCACTTTGCCACAATGTGGAACGTCCTGAGCATCTCTCTCCAAAAAGGCTTTCCCGCAGACACCTGAGCGAAGCATCACAACATGCACCTCATGCATCAACACGCACCTCGCATCACACCACCACATACACATAACCCAAGTAAACAGTTAGTTTCTAGGACCCACCAAACCTCTCATAATGTGTATCATACATCGAGTATTATAACTTAAGCCATTACAGCCCATACATTGAGTAAGGATCCTCAATCCATCACAACCTATACACATTACACCTATAATAGTCCATAGGAAACTATATCCAAAATATATGTGTGTGAAATAACCACAATCCATTATAGCCCTCTACACACATATATTGGGGAAACTAACCACTTTGCATACCGACACAAGTAACTACCAAGAGAAGAGAGTGGGGCCAAAGGAGGTAGTCAGCCATCCATCCTCCCACCAGGATGTTAGGGAAAACACCCACAGGGCTTAGAATCCCCAGGGTGTTAGTTTCCCTAACCTAAAAGGTGGAGTAGCATATAGAAACAAAAAAAGTATAGAATATAATATAGCTCACAACCACACTATGGGAAAAAACTAGTCTTAGACTCAACTACAACTAACATCTCTCAGACTCCCAGCTGCCACTGCTAAGACTAGATATTATATAATCACACAACCATTTAAAGATCTACATCAAATTACTTTATCCCTTTTTATCAGTTTCTCTTAATTATTTAGACATTAATTAACCATTATCATTTCCCACATTTCATTATATTAGCATCACAAAAAGATCCATGCCCTCCAATAATAACCAAACTGAGACCACGACTTCTCAGAAACACAACCTCAACATTGCACCCCAGCAAGCTCCAAACCCATGGTTTAAACATCATTTATTAATTTATTTAATAACATTACCACTTTCCATATTTCCATATTTCCAAGTATTCTAGTAAAAAATTCTAAGCTACCAAACACAAGGGGATAAAACAATGAGTAGGTGAACTACTTGTCAAGTCTTTTCCACCTATAACAGGAGTGTAGACCCATCCAACCTCGAGAATATAAACATGAAAAGCACGCGACATACCCCACACATCTTTTCCTATTTTGGAAGAAGAGTAGGCAAAACTAGATTCCTCAAAAAATGAGGAAATTAAAGCAGATAACAAAAAATAGATTCAACAACAACCACTTTCACATCAACGGATAAGTCCTGCTTTGACCCATTCCATCATCTTTGCTGTCCTCCCTGACACCCATGTGTATAAACTGATGAAACTCACCACTCTAGGCATCAACTGCTACCACAACAACTAGGCCTCCCTGCCCCCACACACCACAACAACCCTCCAGGCTTAGCCATCCCAAGCTCTTGTCACATCTGGGCCTCCCTACCCCCACAACCACAAGTCTCATATCCAGATCACATCAGAAGAAGCAAGAGAAAACATAATAACAAGATCTAGTCCCCAAATAAAGGCATTAAACCTTTACACCCAACGATCTCTCATGAATACAAAGCATAAGGCACTTGGCCTTTCCAAGCAAGTGGGTAACTCAGACCTCATAATGCATTACATTTATCAAAAAACCAATTCTTTATTCCATCTTGATTTAAACGATTCATTATTCACTGGTTCTAACTACAAGAAACCAAATAAAAAAGATATCAAAAGCTATCAAAATCCATCACAATTAATTAACCAATTAATTTAACATGACTTTAATACTTTTATCAACAATCATCAACATGCTTCAAGTTTCTTAACCAATTCAATTAAACTTACTCACTTTCATCAATTTGAATATCATCAAATTACAACAACAAAAACCAGATTCATTAAACATGCCTCTTTATCTTTTAGACAATTAATTAAACAATTAATTACAAATTTTCATTTTTTACCAATTTACATCAAGAACAATATTCTTACCAATAAAGGAATAGATATCACACTATCTAGAAAATTAAGAGGAAAATTGTTATCACAGTATAAAGCAACAACATATGATCGATACCAAACCTTTAATCTGGTTCATACAATTATTAGGTCAATTCAATTGAAATCCAAGGGATAAAACATGATAACTCTATGATTACACGTAAATATAATAGAGAAGTAGCGAATCCCCTACCTCAAAAGGTTGTTTATGTTCTTCGCATGAGAATGAATCACGATCACCTCTCCCACAACAACTGTATCCACTTGAGGATGCTGTGTCACAACCGCACCAACCAAAAACCAAGAAAAATTCATTACAAACATGGAGATCACATGCCATCACATGTAAAAGAGAAAAGGGAGGAAACAGATCGAAGAAACCCCAAGAACAGAGGTAGATCATACCTTATATTGAAGACGGATCGCTACATATTGAAAAAGGGAGCTAGGGATCATTCCTTGATGAAGGAATCCCTTAAACGCTGAAGAGAGGGTCGTCGGGTCGCCTGGGGTCGAGGGAGAGATACAGAAGCTGTAGGTTTTGACAAAAATCGTGCATCTAAAAAACACTTAAAACATACAACATCAGGGAATTACATAATGTGTAATCCACTTTCACACTATGTAATGCCTCAAGGTCGAGTTCTTCCAAAAAACGCACCGCCTCAACGCTTTATTTTATTTTTTGAACCCCAAAAAATTTCACGCTGTGAATCCTTCTTTCATGCCATGAAACAACCCATGAAATAGGATGTCACGTCGTGTAATATAGTTACACAATGTGTAATCACCCCCTTTCCGTTTTACTTAACCTAACTTCTCTAAACTTTTTCCGAGTCACCTCCGAGCACTTCAATCTTCGAAAACACGCAAAGGGTTGATCCACACGGATTCAGGACCTTACAACATTTACATATAAAATATATTTCTCAATACATTAACCTTATCTAATAAAAAATAATACCCATTTTATTTAAAATACAAATGTATGAATATTTATATGCATATACATAAACAATTAATGTATATATAATGTTTATATATATATATATATATTTGTGCGTGTATTGAAAGACATATATATGTTTATATACATATTCTAATATATGTATATAAATATAAATATATAATATATGTAAATAAATATAAATATGTATAATTATATTTATAGATGAACACACACACACATTTATGTATTTATAAACACACACACACACACACACAAAATTTTATATGTGTATTTATATATATATATATATATATGAATATATGGATAAAAAATGTAATGAAATATATATAAATATATAGATATATCATAAAATGAAATAAAAAACAATATAGGTGAGTGGCAGAGTCGCAGGCACATGAGGAGGAGGTCTTAGGTTTGAAACCCAGCAAAGGCAAGGGCGCGCGGGCGGGGGTGAGCAGGTGCCTAGCGCTAAAAAAAGGGGGAAGAGAGGATAGAGATGATAGGGGGGGGGGGTTGAGTGTTGATAAAAGGGGGGTGGTCCATCCGACTTGTATATATTTATTTTTAAAAAAATTGACCTTTATCAATGCTTTTTTAGCACTGATAAAAGACCCCTTTTATCAACACTTTTTTAGCACTGATAAAAGGGATCTTTATCATCATCTTTTTAGTGCTGATAAAAGGGATACCCCTTTTAATAGAACCTAGATTATCATCACTTTTTTAGCACTGATATTGACTTTTAATGCTGATAAAACCCTGTTTTGTGGTTGTGGGGGGAGTGGCGGTGGCGCCGAGCGACGGGCATATAGGGGGAGAAAGGGGAAGCGTCAGTGTGAGAGATCGAGGAGGGTGGGAATCCTTCTCAAAACCTCTCTTAAAAAATATAAAGAAATCATGATAAAACATAGTGAAAAATAGTGATACTACTATAAAACCTGCAATAAACAATGTTAGATTTATCAACGTTTTTTATTTAGCACTGATAAAAGTTTCCTTTATCAGTGTTGGGAAAGTGGTGTCCTACGCAGTTGCCCCACATCAAACTTCTTGTTTGTTAGTGTAACACTTTATAAGCCTAGACGCCTTACTAATATAACATGTTGTGGCAATAGGGGATCAACACCCACACCCACATCTACATAAACGGACCACATGGGTCGGGTCCTACTCGACCCAGACCACTTTCACCTCAACCAGGCCTATACACGGCCCAATCCATCTTCCCAGCTAGACCTATACACGACCAAATCCACCTTTCCATGTAGACCTATACACAACCCCCAATTTTTTATATACTTCAATAAAAATAAAAAAATAATAAATAAAAGTATTAGTAGTATTTAAAAAATTAAATAAATTAACAAATAAAAATAAAAAATGAATAAATTAAAAAATATTAAACATTTTATTAATTAATAAATTATTAATAAATTATATATATAAAAACTATAAATATAAATAAATAGCATATATTAAATATATATATATATATATAAAATGAATAAATTGAAAATAATAAAACAAAAAAATTAAAAATGAATAAATTAAAAAATTATTAAAAAAATTATTAATGAAAAAATTATTAATAAAAATGAATAAATTTAATATATATATAGATTAATTATAAATATTAATAAATAATATATATTAAATATTAATATAGAATATAATTACTTAATGAGGATGGAGGAATGAGAAATGGTTTCCTCGAAGCTTTGTGGCTATGGTACCCCAGATCACCTGCGAAGTATCAATATGCACTCTTATACCACGATTAATCTTGTTGACCAACAAGGAACATCTTATTCAAGGAAGGTTAAGGAAGGTGTAGATGAAGCTTTGAAGAGTTACTTGTCATTTTCTAGTTTCTCGAGTGGATCCTTCTTCTTTCATAGGGACCTGTTTCACAACGCATCATCAGAAAAGGCTCAGTTGATCATATATCTTCCTCAAATAGAGCTATTGCAGCACATATTGATCTTTGAAAACACTCATTTCTTAATTGAATCTCACTCTCCAAAGGTATGAAGCCCTATAATTTTTTTGATTTAGTCGAATGATTAACTTCTATTTGGGGGGTTTTCAAACTTTAAAGACATCTCACTTGGTCGTGGGTTCTTTCATCTTTTGTTTCCTTCTGTAGAGTTGAAAAGTCATGATTGGAGTTTGGGTTATGTTAATCTTAGGCCAGAAACCCTAAGAGTCCAGGAATGGAATCTAAATTTCAATCTTAATGTCTTTAAAGATACCTATGAATAGATTTGGATCAAAATTCACAGTTTAAATTGGGTCTTATGGAATCTAGATATTTTATTTGATATTGGTTCTTCAATTGGAATCCTGATTAGGATGGATAATGTGATAGATATGGTTATCTATGGTCACTATGCAAGGGTATTGGTCAAATTTTACTTAAGCTCAACTTTGATTGATAAAGTCATTCTCTCTACACTGCAAGATGAGATTAACCTCAGGATAGAGTATGAAAAACATCCACTGTTTTGTGATTTATGTAAAATTATTGGTCATTATTTATCTATTTATAGAAGAGAAATAATTTGTACCCATTTTAAATTAAAGGGGAATGATATTATATATTTTCAAATTAAGGGAAGTAATGTGGCCACCCGGTATACTCAAAATCATGAAGCAAATCTTCTTGCAGTTGATGATCATGACTCTGTCTAGAAGAAAATTAAATCCACAAGTGAACAAACTCAAGATATTGTTGTAGGTTCCTCTCAATAAATCAAAATTATTGTTCTTGATGGTCCTCCTTAGTGCAATGGATGTGCTAATAACTATAAGATCAGGCATGTTACTCCTTATAAGGTCTTTGTGGATGCTTCCCTAGCTTCAATGGTTGACAAACAAAAGAATTCATGGGTTGAGATAGTAGAAGAAAATCCTATGAATTCTACTGATTTTACTTTCAAGGATGTTTTAATTAGAAACTTAAGGGATGATCATGATGGTGAAGACTCCGATGACAGCCAAGATGCATTACAGGAATCTACACAAGCTGATGTGTATTATTCCATGTGGAAATAACAAAAAATGATCTCTTCTAAATACCGCAAAGGTAAGGCTAAATTGGATACTGCCTCTTGTAAATAAAGGATATTTCTCCTCAGTTGAGATCTTTCTCTGCCCCTATTATATGTTCTGGTAAGGATAATTCTCCTACTAAAAAGATTGGTTCTTTAAATATCTCTGGATACAACTCAGCTTCATTATTCAATAACCTGAATGATTCATCTGCTCATCTAATAGTTGAATGCATTGTTAGTCCAGTTGTTATTGACAATGGTATGGATACTGCTACTGTATGTAGTGTACCATTGGTTTCTAAGGGTATTGGGTTGGTACCTAAAGTTGTCTAAGAAAAGGAAATCTTAAATTCTGCTCCTAAAAATTGCTCGGTACTGAGGGAATGGAATAATGAAGGGGAAAAAGCTGCCCCTATTTCTAGAAAGCCCGCTGTTAAGCCTACCATTGATAATATAAAAACCTCTGATGGTTCACCTCTAAAAATGTCTGAACTTACCTCTGTGAGTACATAGGTAAGGAAGGCACTCTTGGATGCCTCTTCTCTTCACATGTCTCTAGGTACAATGGGAGATGAACATTTTATGGGTTATGATAATAAATCTACTGGTCACTTATTAATAGGTATGAACAACAATAGGTAGTTTCCTGTTCTAGTTTCAGAGACAGATTAAGGTAGAGCTAAGCACATGGACATGGCTGCAGAGGAAATGGTAAGCCACTTAGCTTCTCCTTCCTTGTAGAATATTGGATTTGACCATTCTCCTGACATGGGTGATCTAAGGACATTAAAAATGGAAACCCTCAATATGGATAAACCATTGAAGGGATACTCCTCAGTAGGTCCTGATTTGGTCTCCTCTGACAATTTTAAATCAGGTTCGAAGGTGAATACATTTAACCCTTTTTCCCTTCTAGCATCCAATAGTAGCGAGGAGGAAAGTCAAAGTGATCAGATGCCTGGTTCAGAGGAGATGATGACTATCATTGATGCTATACTTCCTGATGACGGTGATGGTCCTTGGTTGCATGCTAAGTCATGGAGAAGGGGAAGACACTCTCGGGGTAGCGGTGATCGATCCCCTCATCACAGCATGAGCACTCTCTCTCGAGGGACTTAATTTTTTTTTTGTTTTTTGGATGTTCCTCCTTTGTTTTTTATGTAATTTAATTGTTTTATATTTAAACAGGTCCTCACACCTAGACCTTTACAAAAAATATTAATATAGAAAATGAATAAAATGTAATAATTAAAACCATATCAATTCCATTCATTTTTAATGGTTTTTATACATAATTATTCATTAATATATTTGATATTTTTAATATAGAAATATATATATATATTTATCTCTCTATCTATATCAATATATATAATATTTTATAAAATATTATTTCTATAATACAAAATATGTTTGCTTACATTAAACAAGTCATATGTTTAATGAAAAAATTGTTTATAATTAAAAATTAATATTAATTAAAAATATTGGCTAATTGTATCGAGTAAAGAACATTTAATTGAACATCATTTTATTTTTCAATTTAACATATATAAAATGTGTGTTATATTGATTTCACATATACATATACACAATTAATTCATTTTTATATACAATGCACACACACATAATATTTCTATAATTTATTCAATTTTCAATATTCATTTTAGAATTATATTTATTAACATAATATATTCAATATATATTATGTTTTTAATTATTATATTTTATCATTTTTATATTTTTATTCAATATATACTATTTATTACTTTTTAATATTTTTTTGAATTTATTCATCTTCAAATTTTCATTATTCAATATGTTTGTAATTTTATCAATCTTCAATATTTATTTATGTGTTTTTATTCATTAACATTCGATGTTTTTAATATGGTTGTAATTTATTTATTTAATATGTATTCATTTCCATTTTAACATATATAAATATTATTTTTTTTAATTTTTTTAAATTATCTATATACTTAATAATAGTTGTTCATTTTTTAAAATTATTCATCCTTATTATTATTTATTTCATTAATAGAAAATAAATATTATATAATTTCATTGTTCAATTTAACATATATCACACTTGTATATATATATATATATGTACACATTAATTTCACACACACAAATATTTACATAATTAATGAAATCTTATATAGAAACATATACACCTAATATTTATGTAATTTATTCAAATTTTAACATTAGTTTAGCAACATAATATATTATATTTTTAATAAGTAAATTGAATTTATTTATTTTTAATATTATTTTAGTTAGTATTATTTCTTCATTTTTATTATTTTTATATTTTTATTTTTTTGTGAATTTAATCATTTTCTAATATTTATTCATACACATTTATTTATTATGTTTTAATATTTTCAATATGAATTCATCTTCATTTCAATATATATCCATATTTTATTTTTTAATAAATTGTATAATTAATAAAACTTATCTATTTTTCAATATTTTTAAAGTCTACTCATTTTTAATTATTCGGTTGTCACTACATCCTCATCGAAGAGTCGTGAGGATGTCTCACAACCTATGGTAAAAGGAGTTCAAAATTGTCAGTTCTTCTTAGATCTAAGGGGTCATTTTGTTATGCCTTAAAATCGAATCATCCAAAACGGCTCGATGATAGTCGTTGAAGAGAATTCCAAGCTTCTAGAGTACCGAATTGACGAATGTAAGTTTTTGATCCTTGATAGTCTTGTTATTCTGTAGGGATAAAAGCTGTGGAATCTTGAAGAGTTGATAGATTGATTTCTTCGCATTTGAGGTTTTGATGGATGGATCATTATTTTGATCGGAGGGTTTTTTTCACCTTGTCTTCCCTTCAAAAGACCTTAAGACCAGAGCATGGGGTTATGGGATCATCCCTCTAAAACTGTGTTTCTTGAAGATACATGATTGAGATCCACTATTTTATTCAGATAAGGAAAAGTACTTGGTGGCCCAATCTTGGGTTCATATATGTGGTTTGAGATGTTTTTTTGGCAACCTGAAATCTTAAGAGATTTTTCCTCAGTCATCAGTGTCCCCATCAAGTTTGATCGAGAGACCAAGCATGCCTGATATGGAAGATTCGCAAGGGTTCTTGTCGAGGTATATTTCTCCCTCACTCTGATTCAATCGGTGATATTGGTTGCTACAGGGAATCAAATTGAATTATCAATTGAGCATGAGAGATGTCCTACTGTTTATGGAACCTATAAATCAATTGGACATTCATTTGAGAAATGCAAAAAGAATTTTCATTGCTCACATTACAACAGATCTAGCCACTGTAGTGGAGACTGTAAGTATAAGTATACTTCTTCTTTTGTTACTTTAACACCCCAAACATTTTATGGTACGTTTCTCTTAAATACATTCTATTCATTAGGTAGCATATTTTCATAAAGCATTGAGTTTCTTTGAAACAAAACTTGGTTATTTAATAGATAGTCATAACCTATTCTTTAAAGTTAAATTTTCTAGTTTTGTGATTTGAATTTTGAAAATCTAACATACACGATTGTGTTCAGGATGATATTTAGAGTCTGATAGAACAAACTTAATTTTTGGTGAATAGTAACCTACCCTTATGAATAGTAACCTACCCTTATGAATAGTAACCTACCCTTATGAATAGTAATATGAATCTTATGAATGGTATCCATACCCTTGAATTTATAAATAAATTTAGGCACCTTAAAAATGAAGATGAATATTTTAAGTGTTTTTACTTTTTTATTAAATAATGATTTTAATTAAAAATTAAATTAATCATATTTATAAATTTATTTTTGAAAAATTTAGCTCATTTTTTTATTCTACATGTCGAAAAATGATTAGGGTGAATTTTTGGGATATTTCTGAAATACTTGAATTTTTGATGAATAGTAAAATACAATAAATTTCGATAAATGCTAAATACTTGATTCACTGCATCATAGGTGATTGAAGGTTGATTTACGACCACTTGGTTCAAACTCACACGGTATTATTACTATTTTGGGTCACATGAATCAATACTATTCATAGTATTGAGCAAAAATATTAAAATAATAATTAAAATAATGTAAAATCCCTTCTCCCCTCCACTATATAAACCACCCCTCACCCCCTCTTCCTCCAACACCACTCAAGATTCAAGACTTGCCTAAATTATGCCAAATAATCTTCCCAAGCCCTGTACCCACATCCAAGACCTTTTGGTCTCACTGAAAGGCCAAAAACAAAGGTCTTAAGGAGTTTCTCAAAGAGGAGTACTCAAGAGGTGAACCTCTCTTCTCTTTTCTTTCAAATTATTTTACAAGTTTTATTATTTTATTTATCTATTCTCACATTAACTCATAAAAATGACATGAAAATTCTAGTAACTTACATGTATTTAATTTTCATTATGCTAATGGAATATTTCATCATCATCTTTCCCCCCTCCTTTTGTACTATAAATTCAAACACCGTCCGAGATGTGTTAATTTATCACACTCAAGGAAGACGAGTTTTCAATTTGCATTAATATACTCAAGACTATTCATAAAACCTTTTTAATGATTTAAATAGATATTAATATATGTATTTTACCTTATTAAATGTTCTGGAATCCTTACACACTCATAATACAAAATAATAATAATAAAACAAGTTCATTATGCACAAAATGGGAAAAGTTAATCCAAGCATTTATCAATAAATTTTTACTAATGGATCATCCTAATTTATATAACCAAAAATCATTATAAGATCATTTATAATGTCACTAATAATATATATTTACAATTCTGGATGTTTAACCACATTTCAAATGAACTTCCATTCATGAACACAAGTAAACCGATCATGAAAACTGAGGAAGAAAATGCTTCCAAAACAATAAAATCGAATATATTAAAACCCATCAAAAAGGCCATGAATGAACCTAATATGGTTATACCATATCAATTACATGTTTATTATGTTATTTAATTATTAATTAATGAATCTAATTTTGATTATTCAGGTCGTTAAGAACAATCAAGAACACCTTCGAGCTTAAGGTAAGGGATATCTTAAATCAATTTCCATTCGTTGAGTTAAACATCAATATCATTGGTTTTTTATTTTCCCAGAATATGTGTGAATGACCTATGATTGTTTTATTATATATATACATTTTTATTTTGTGGGTTTATTTTTATCACACATAATTATGTCATTGATTTGTTCTCAATTTAATGATACGTTCTTGGTAAGGGATTCTCTCTCTCACTTTTATTCAAGAATTCCCCCTATGTTACATCATTTTATTTTTAATTCCTAATGATGGGGTATGTTTTAGAACCTCCCCCATACTGCCCTTATGATATATAAATAATGGGATACCCCTTTACCTCTTGTTAATCCCTCACAAGAACACCCGTTACCATGCTAAAATGTTTGTAAGGGGTTTTCTCATCTCACTTTCATTTCCGTGAGATTTCCATTGTTCACCGCTTATTTATTGTATGTGGTGTATGTGTATTGCCATTTTTTCATATAATATCATGATTTACTTTATATTCATGGTATTAAATGATTCATTTTATGTTTATTAAGTTTTGGTCATATGATTTGACTGATTACATTGTGGTAAGAGACTTTGTCTCAACTTCCATTTTGTTGTGACTAACTTTGTATTGTGCACCTAATAATCCTTATGTGGTGTACCTATTTCCCATTTGAGATCAATTTTCATTTGAAATTATATTTATATTAAATATCCATATTCTCATATCATGGATATGTTTATTTTCTAAACCGTATACCATTTTACATACGGTTTTTATATAGAATATTGTTTTAATTGTGGAAATATTGATGAATCCATATCATCTACTCTATAAAGATATTGAAAAGGCATATTTATATTGTATTAAATCAATTTATAAAGAATTATTTGGACATGAAGTGGTGGGTGGGTCCTGCTATAGCCCCTCGATGAATCGACAGGTCTCATGAGACAATCAGTTGGTGACAAACCCTTTGAGTTTGTTTCCAAAAATCAGACAGGTTTCTACCCACAGAACTAAACCATTTTAATGATATTATGGTATCATGTTCTAGATACATGATTTCCAATTAATAGGAATTCTCTTTATTAATTATTAGTTATTAATATCCATGAGGTTTTCACTATGAAAAAATCTATGAATGCAGTTTCATTCTCAGTTATTAATGGCATGAGTTTTTCATTTATTAACCATGCTATATTAACTATGCCAAGTTGTTTATGATTCAGTTATTATTGATTCCTACTTCTGCTATTTTTAACTCTTAATTAGTGTTTGAGCTCACCCCTTTCATTTGTTTACCTCCGACAGGTTATGAAGAGGAGATCATTTATTGAGTTTCTATGGATGTACTTTATTAGTTTTTGTTTTTTATTGTATTTTGTTACATTTTACAATGTATTTTGAGTTACATCTATGTATATAGTTTCTTCAAGACTAATAAACTAATCATTCCTTTGGTATTTCATTCCTTCTAAGCATGCCAATGTATTTAGCAATGCACCGGCTCCGGTCTAGAGGGGTAGAGGCATTACAGTTGCTGCTGATGATGGGATGACCACTATAGTAAACCTGGTCATAGGTAGGGTAGAGGAGAACAATGGTGGTGCATCCAATCGAGATCATGTAGGGAATGCCTCCTATGATGATTCCATTCGATATACTACATGTCCAATAGGGGATGGTATTGGCAAAGGTAAAGGCTTGAGTAATGTTGAGGGTGTCTCTATAGGTGAGGGACTGAGTATCAGTGTGGACCAGACTCAGGTGGATGAGACTGCTGTTGGACTAAATTATATTGAAGGTGGAAAAAGGATTACACAAGATGATACAACTGAGAATAATGATGACACATTGGAGAAATAGGCTTCCTTCAGGCAGTCTGACTTTGAGGATGTTGTACAAAGGGATGTTGATCATGATTTGAGTCATGATACACTTTTATCCACCAAAAAGAAAGGTAAAATAAGGGTTATTTATGAGGAGAGTTTTAAATTGGTTCTTATAATGAAAACCTTATCTCCCTCAAACTTTCTTAATCAAACTTTGTATGTGAATCCAGATGAGTGTGAAAAGGAGAAACTACAGATATATGATCCTAATAATTTGTTTAGGATAGGGGATGGTTGTAAAGACCCGTAAATTTCAAGGAAATTTTTTTCTTAATTTTCTTTGGAATTTTACAAGAACGCAGTTTCTAACGGCACCTGATTCCGAGGCCCGGTGTGCCCGGAATCATTTTCCGAAGTTTTGGCTCGGGTACGTTCAGTGAACGGACGAGCGGGTTTTTCTAACTTTTGAACCGGTGTCCGGAATCAAATTCTGAGGGCACCGATGAAATCGCAGCGCCGGTATTCGCTTAGAAACGCCTCTTCTGGAGTTGCGTTTGCTCGGGTGTGGTTTTTAATTTTCGGGCTTAAAGTTAAGAAATAAAATAATTTTGCGACAAATTTATTTTATTTCGCTTAAGCCACTTGGAAGCCACTTGAAGCCACTTAAAGACGGCTTGAACTGAGTTGAACTGGATAAGATTCTATCCAGAAATATCCTACCCCTTGGTAGGATATTTGTGAGGTGGGGCCCGCACAAGCCCCGCCGTTTCTTTCCGCTAAGAAACGCACCCGTGAAAACCCTTCTTAATGGAAGTCAACTGACGCGTTTCTTAAAATCTTAACAGACCATTTAATTGGGCTGTTTCTTTTGTAAATTAAATGAGTTGTTTCTTTCGTTGAATTAATTCTACGAATTAATGGTTCGTTTCTTATCTTTTGAAATTCAAATGTTTAGTTGTGTAAATAAAATAAGGCTTAAGCTTATTTTATTTTAGGTTGAAACTTGTGGCATGGAGAGGATTTGGAGGAAATCATTCTTCTTCGGCGAAGAACGCGAAGAACGCGAAGAACGCGAAGAACGCGAAGAACGCCAAACCTGCGGAGATCGACGACGCGATGCCTTGTACCGCGACGCCAACGGATCTCCCTTCGCGACGCTTCTTCCGCGACGATCTAACCCCGCGACAGCCTTCGATCGACAACAACCAAGGTAGGGGGTTGCGCTTCTTTTTATTTTCTTTTTGGATTTCAACAACAACATGGATTTAATTATTATTAATTAAATCCGTATGTTCTTGGTCCTCGGAGATCGTCGACGCGACGCCCTTCCGCGGTGTGACGATCACCTCCTTCCGCGACGGTGAATTCCGCGACGACCTCGCATCCGATAGCGACGGCGAGGTAGGGATTTATTTTGGGAATTACCCCCTTTTCTTTTTATATTCCCGTAATTGTTTCTTTAAAAAGTAAAGAATTGGCTTTGTGAACAATTTTAAAATTTATTAAAATTGTTTTTTTCGTTCAAATAAGGAACCCGTTAATGAAACAATTTTATTTCATTAAAAATTGTTTCGGATATGCGTTCATGTGTTGAACTTATTTTTCTCCCGTTTGTTTATCTCTAACGCGGAGGGTGCGGGACAAACGAACACGGCCCGACGACCCTCCGCCGTTCTTCATTTTGTGCGGAATTGACGGGCGACGACGGAACGTGCCGCAACGGATGTTTGACGATTCCGCATTGAAGGACGAGTCCCGGGAGGAGCAGCGGCGTAGGCGGGAACAAAATCGGACCACCAGAGCGATCCCGGTGGCCCGCAGAACTCGCCGGCGGCGCCGGCAGCCGGGAGCGGCGGCGCCCCGGCGCGCCGCCGGACAGGCCGCCGCGAGTCAGCGCGACGGCGGCGGCACCCGCGGACCCGCGACCGCGCGGGTCCGGTGCCCTCGGACGCGGATGAAGCCGCGTCCCGACTCAGCGCGGCCCCACGCGGGGGGGCCGCGGCACCACCTGGCCGCGGGGGCAGCGCCCCGCGGCGCCAGGCCGTTCGGCCGCTCGGCCGAACCGGACCAGGCCGGTCCGACCGGCTGGGCCGCGCCCTGGCCGGACCGGACCGGGTCGGCCCGGGCCCGGACCCCCGTCTTCGGACGGTTTTCGTTCAAACGCCTGTAACTTGAGCTACGAGCCTCCGAACGACGCGCCGTCAACGGCAACGCGATCCTTGGATGGAGACGGTCGTTTCAGTATACTATACTCAAGGTGCACCTTCCTTTTCGGGAGCCTACGTAGTTAAAACTCCGTAGTTAAGCGTGCTTGGCCTAGAGCAGTGATCAGGATGGGTGACCTCCTGGGAAGTTTCCCAGGGTGGGTGTGAGACGGAAAGGCCAATAACTAACAGACCGGGCGTCCGATTAACGCGCCGTCTGTTTCGTTGAATTCCTCTAAGTGAGACGGATCTTTTGGCATACTCCGCCCGAGGTTTGGACGCAGGTGGAGTACGGTCGGGTTGGTTTTGCCTTAAAAACCAACCGGGCCCCTGGGATGAAAAAGCCAATAACTCTCAGACCGGGCGTCCGATTGACGCGCCGTCTGCGACGTTGAGTTCCTGTTGTCGATACAGAACTTTTGGCATCCTCCGCCTGAGAATTGGATGCAGATGGATAGTGGCCGGGTTGGATCGCACCGAAATCCAACCGGGCCCCTGGAATGGAAAAGCTGATATCTTTCAAACCAGACGTCCGTTTGACGAACCGTCAGCGGCATTGGTGATTAAGTTGAGTAACGGTCCCTATGAGTATACCCTATGGGAGTTCGGGGTACAGTTGAGATACGGCCGGACTTGGTTTTGCTCACGAAACCAACCGGGCCCCTGGGACGAAAAGGCTAATAACTCACAGACCGGGCGTCCGATTGACGCGCCGTCTGTTGCGTTGAGACCCCTATGACGAGGCGGTCCTTTGAGATACTTCTTCATGGGACCTTGAGATACTTGGAGTATCGACCAGTAGCTCGTGGAGCGGACCCTCCCGGAGACGAGCGTGCGGAGTACGGAGATCGTGTAGCCTGCTGAGACCTGACGACTGCTTGACCGACTCGACTTGGAGTAGGTCGACTAGCCCAGTGGACGGAGCGCCCGGTATTTGGCGACAGACCTACGGCGGACGGAGCGCCCGGTAGTTGGCCGCAAACCCGCGGTGCTCGATAGGAGGAGTATCTCTGTAGGCTATTGGGGGGAGCGCCCGGTATTTGGCGATAGACCCACAACGGACGGAGCACCCGGTAGTTGGCCGCAGACCCGCGGTACTCGACAGGAGGAGTACCTCAGCAGTCTTAGGTTAGTGAGCAGTACCTCGGAGTTGTGACAGGACCACTGTACACTCTAGAGACGGAGCTCTTCACTAGTTACAGTTTCGATAATGAAAATCCTGGTTTGAGCTGAGACTTTTGAGCTTTGTGTTTCCTCATGATTGAGATGGGTTACTTGATAACTTAGGTATATGTATGGGCATATACCTAAGTAGAGTTTATCTGTTGAGATCTTCTTGTGGTTATCCTTGTTGGATTTAGTGAGACCTTGAGGGTCTCGGGGTCCCTACTGAGTATCGTTACACTCACCCCTGCACGGGCTATGCCCGCACCTCGTTGTGTTGGTTGCAGACGACAGGCAGTGCTGACGGAGGCCAAGTGTTCGAGGACTGGACGGTACCCGGAGGTGGACTACACGACAAGTCAGTGTCCAGAGGTGGACTTCACGGCGAGACGACACTCGGAGGAGGTTGACGGACAAGAGCACTGTGGAGTCTATCTGTACCTACCCTTCAGGTAGGATTCGTGGTGGACGATCCAGGAGATGCGCCATCTGTACCTACCCTTCAGGTAGGATCCGAGGAGGACGACCCAGGAGCCGCTTCCATCCCTCCAGCTATTGTCTTTTTCTGTTGTACTTTGTTCAGTTGTAGTTGTACTTTCTTTTGGGTTTGTATTCTGGCCCATTTACTTTTCAGCACTTCTTTTTGTACTTAGTTTTTTACTTCCGCTTGTACTCTGTGGTGTTTTGTTACTTTTATAAAGGCAATGCCTTCCCAGTTATCGGGATTTACGCCTTTGGTGCTAGTCGCCAGCCCCTGGCCTATGGAAGGCGGGCTTGGGGTAGTCACGGCACGGGCCCCGAGGACGGGTCGTGACAAATTGGTATCAGAGGTGGTCGGTTCTACCGCAGACTCTGATCTTTCTTTCTGTGAAGAAATAGTGTTAAGGGTACCGAGTGTGGTTTTCAGTTCAGGGAGTCCAGTGTTGGTGCGGGCGGCCGACGTATCCATACACCAAGACCCTGGCAACTGATTTTCAACTTTGTGCTCGAAAACACTGTTTGCGTGTGTGTTTTCAAAGGTTTCCCCCTTAAAACAACTCAAACCAGGTCAGCTCACCAGGTATAATCGTTTGACCGTGTTACGTTGTTACTTTCAGGATGCCTTTTCTCGGACGACCAGTTAGAGCCCAGAGGGATGTGCGTGCTGACAGCCTTTCGAGTGACGAGGCTTCGGTACAGGGCCCTCTTGCAGTTGAGGCACCAGCGGAGGCGCCAGAGGTACTACCATACGTTGGGCCACCGATGCCACCAGCCCCAGCAGTAGGCGATGCCCGCTACTTGCGCGCACTGCATGAGTTCCAGCGCCAGAGGCCACCCAGGTTCGGGGGAGAGACGGACCCGCAGGCGGCTGAGGATTGGCTGGAGGCTGTGGTGGGAGTCTTCAGGCTAGTGGGGACGCCATCAGACTTCATGGTGACCTTTGCTGCTAGCCTTCTTCAGGCAGCAGCAGGCAGGTGGTGGAGCCACTTGTTCCAGTTTTGCGATGGGATGGATTTCACATGGGAAGACTTCGAGACCTTCTTCAGGGTGGAGTTTGTGCCAGTAGCTCTACACCCCGAGCGTGTTCAGGAGCTGCTGCCTTTGCCGCGTGTTTTTCGATCAGAAGCCGAGTCATCTGTGGGCAGTAGACAGATGATGCAGAGGTCTAGGAAGACCAGACTAGCAGTTGGGCGATCTCGGGTTTTAGGACCGGTGGTGCGGGGCACCCGGGGTGGGGTCAGAGCCAGGCGTGCCAGAAGCCGACTGTGTTACTCGTGCGGTGGAAAGGGGCACCTGACACGTGACTGTCCGACTCCTCGTACAGTTGATCCATAGGCTTTTGAGGAGCCACCAAGGCAGTAGAGATCCTGGAGAAGATGGACAGGAGCGGAACTAGTGGATACGTCACTTGTACTTCTAGTTCCATGTTGATTTTGTTTTTGTGTCTTTGTACCATGAGTTGCAATAAAATAAAGAAACTTATCTTGTGATGTTTGCCTTCCTATCCTCTTTTGAGATGTTACTGAGTGGTCCCGGTTAAACTGTTGACTTGACCCTCACTTTTGAGATTTCAACTGGAGGAGACCCAGTGACCTCACACTGATGCCGACAGTGTGACTCGACCCTTGGAGGCGAGAGTGACAGTTATATCTCTTAGTAGTTACGTCGAGGCCTTACGACGTCATCCATGGCATGAATGCATCCTTCATGCCAGGATTGACTGTATTAGGCAATGGGCGTGGTTCATCTAGAGAGGGGATGAGACCGAGTTTCTCTTTTCAACAAAGGAGAAATTTTAGCATCTCTTCCAGATCATATGCAAAGGAGGTGCAGTTCATCCAGGAGCGGATGAAGACTGCACAGTGCAGTAAGAAAACAGGAAACCAGTTCCAGTCTTAGAGACTCGGGCGTGTTAAATGTTTCAAGAAGAGGTAGCTTTAAATAGAGATGAGTCTGCGAAGCGGCAGACGTGGAGGCAAAGCTAGGAGAGCAGCATGAGGTGGTGTACATCTTAACATGCTACAACCACCCGCCTTAGTTATTCCCGCCAGGCTCAGGGAGCTGGAGGGCGGAGGAAAAGTGTGGCTGCATGCGGTCAAGGAGTGTGACCCAATGGCTCTAGAAATGATTCAAGGGATAGTCTATGTCCACTACTAGCTGCTGTAGTAACAGACGTCGATATGAATCATTCCTCGCTTCCACAAATCTTGTTCCAGACCTAGAGTTTCCGGTAAGCCGTGGACTTGACCCTCACGTCTGGAGATACCTTGGGAGGAGACTCGATAATCACACTTACGCCGACGGTGTGGTCAGACCCTCGAGGAGGGAGTTCTGGTTGGAATCTCTTGGTGGCAGCGTCGAGGCCTTACGACGTTAGTTTGAGTATGGAATGAGCAATAACTGTTCATACTCAAATTGACGGTTTTAGGAAAACATTGGGATGGGTTTTCCTTGGTCGGCGGAAAAGGAAACCCCAGGCAGTGCAGGGTAACTCTTGCACAGGAGGGTGCGACTGATCACTCTTGAGTCGGTCAACCTTACCCTCATAGCAGTAGTCGTTTTGAGTTTCAGTTCTAACAGGAATAAAGACCTCTGGAGTTCGAGGATGACGACCACGTCTTCTTACGGGTCTCACCTCGACGAGGTTTACGGAGATGTGGCCTGGGAGGCAAGTTATCTCCGAGGTTCAACGGACCTTTCTAGGTCCTCAGCTGGGTAGGAGAGGTGGTTTACCGCTTGGACCATCCACTTCAGTTGCACTAGGTGCACGACGTTTTCCACGTATCCCAACTGAGGAGATACGTGCTCGACCCCTTCGCATATCATCGACCATGAGGAGCTAGATGGTGGCGATGAGTGTCTTATACGGAGGTTCCTGTGGGGATCGAGGATCGACAGGATCGGATCCTAGGAGGATGGTCGATTCCTCTTGTGCACTTTCTTTGGCAGCGCGGGAACCTCCAGGTGAGCACATGGGAGCGGAAGGCTCAGATGCGTGCTCAGTACCGCTTTGTTTCCCTAAGTTTGTGGTGAAGCTTTACGGGGACGTAAAGCCCTATGGTGGGAGTAATGTAAAGACCCGTAAATTTCAAGGAAATTTTTTTCTTAATTTTCTTTGGAATTTTACAAGAATGCAGTTTCTGACGGCACCTGATTCCGAGGCCCGGTGTGCCCGGAATCATTTTCCGAAGTTTTGGCTCGGGTACGTTCAGTGAACGGACGAGCGGGTTTTTCTAACTTTTGAACCGGTGCCCGGAATCAAATTCTGAGGGCACTGATGAAATCGCAGCGCCCGTATTCGCTTAGAAACGCCACTTCCGGAGTTGCGTTTGCTCGGGTGTGGTTTTTAATTTTCGGGCTTAAAGTTAACAAATAAAATAATTTTGCGACAACTTTATTTTATTTCGCTTAAGCCACTTGGAAGCCACTTGAAGCCACTTAAAGGTGGCTTGAACTGAGTTGAACTGGATAGGATGCTATCCAGAAATATCCTACCCCTTGGTAGGATATTTGTGAGGTGGGGCCCGCATGAGCCCCGCCGTTTCTTTCCGCTAAGAAACGCACCCGTGAAAACCCGTCTTAATGGAAGTCAACTGACGCGTTTCTTAAAATCTTAACAGACCATTTAATTGGGCCGTTTCTTTCATAAATTAAATGAGCTGTTTCTTTCGTTGAATTAATTCTACGAATTAATGGTTCGTTTCTTATCTTTTGAAATTCAAATGTTTAGTTGTGTAAATAAAATAAGGCTTAAGCTTATTTTATTTTGGGTTGAAACTTGTGGCGTGGAGAGGATTTGGAGGAAAGCGTTCTTCTTCGGCGAAGAACGCGAAGAACGCGAAGAACGCGAAGAACGCGAAGAACGCCAAACCTGCGGAGATCGACGACGCGATGCCTTGTACCGCAACGCCAACGGATCTCCCTTCGCGACGCTTCTTGCGCGACGATCTAACCCCGCGACAGCCTTCGATCGACAACAACCAAGGTAGGGGGTTGCGCTTCTTTTTATTTTCTTTTTGGATTTCAACAACAACATGGATTTAATTATTATTAATTAAATCCGTATGTTCTTGGTCCTCGGAGATCGTCGACGCGACGCCCTTCCGCGGTGTGACGATCACCTCCTTCCGCGACGGTCAATTCTGCGACGACCTCGCATCCGACAGCGACGGCGAGGTAGGGATTTATTTTAGGAATTACCCCCTTTTCTTTTTATATTCCCGTAATTGTTTCTTTAAAAAGTAAAGAATTGGCTTTGTGAACAATTTTAAAATTTATTAAAATTGTTTTTTTCGTTCAAATAAGGAACCCGTTAATGAAACAATTTTATTTCATTAAAAATTGTTTCGGATATGCGTTCATGTGTTGAACTTATTTTTCTCCCGTTTGTTTATCTCTAACGCGGAGGGTGCGAGACAAACGAACACGGCCCGACGACCCTCCGCCGTTCTTCATTTTGTGCGGAATTGACGGGCGACGACGGAACGTGCCGCAACGGATGTTTGACGATTCCGCATTGAAGGACGAGTCCCGGGAGGAGCAGCGGCATAGGCGGGAACAAAATCGGACCACCAGAGCGATCCCGGTGGCCCGCGGAACTCGCCGGCGGCGCCCCGGCGCGCCGCCGGACAGGCCGCCGCGACTCAGCGCGGCGGCGGCGGCACCCGCGGACCCGCGGCCGCGCGGGTCCGGTGCCCTCGGACGCGGCTGAAGCCGCGTCCCGACTCAGCGCGACCCCACGCGGGGGGGCCGCGGCACCACCAGGCCGCGGGGGCAGCGCCCCGCGGCGCCAGGCCGTTCGGCCGCTCGGCCGAACCGGACCAGGCCTGTCCGACCGGCCGGGCTGCGCCCTGGCCGGACCGGACCGGGTTGGCCCGGGCCCGGACCCCCGTCTTCGGACGGTTTTCGTTCAAACGCCTGTAACTTGAGCTACGGGACTCCGAACGACGCGTCGTCAATGGAAACGCGATCCTTGGATGGAGACGGTCGTTTCAGTATACTATACTCAAGGTGCACCTTCCTTTTCGGGAGCCTACGTAGTTAAAACTCCGTAGTTAAGCGTGCTTGGCCTAGAGCAGTGATCAGGATAGGTGACCTCCTGGGAAGTTTCCCAGGGTGGGTGTGAGACGGAAAGGCCAATAACTAACAGACCGGGCGTCCGATTAACGCACCGTCTGTTTTGTTGAATTCCTCTAAGTGAGACAGATCTTTTGGCATACTCCGCCCGAGGTTTGGACGCAGGTGGAGTACGGTCAGGTTGGTTTTGCCTTAAAAACCAACCGGGCCCCTGGGACGAAAAAGCCAATAACTCTCAGACCGGGCGTCCGATTGACGCGCCGTCTGCGACGTTGAGTTCCTGTTGTCGATACGGAACTTTTGGCATCCTCCGCATGAGAATTGGATGCAGATGGATAGTGGCCGGGTTGGATCGCACCGAAATCCAACCGGGCCCCTGGAACGGAAAAGCTGATATCTTTCAAACCAGACGTCCGTTTGACGAACCGTCAGCGGCGTTGGTGATTACGTTGAGTAACGGTCCCTATGAGTATACCCTATGGGAGTTCGGGGTACAGTTGAGATACGGCCGGGATTGGTTTTGCTCACGAAACCAACCGGGCCCCTGGGACGAAAAGGCTAATAACTCACAAACCGGGCGTCCGATTGACGCGCCTTCTATTGCGTTGAGACCCCTATGACGAGGCGGTCCTTTGAGATACTTCTTCGTGGGACCTTGAGATACTTGGAGTATCGACCAGTAGCTCGTGGAGCGGACCCTCCCGGAGACGAGCGTGCAGAGTACGGAGATCGTGTAGCCTGCTGAGACCTGATGACTGCTTGACCGACTCGACTTGGAGTAGGTCGACTAGCCCAGTGGACGGAGCGCCCGGTATTTGGCGACAGACCTACGGCGGACGGAGCGCCCGGTAGTTGGCTGCAAACCTGCGGTACTCGACAGGAGGAGTACCTCTGTAGGCTATTGGGGGGAGCGCTCGGTATTTGGCGACAGACCCACAGCGGACGGAGCACCCGGTAGTTGGCCGCAGACCCGCGGTACTCGACAGGAGGAGTACCTCAGCAGTCTTAGGTTAGTGAGCAGTACCTCAGAGTCGTGACAGGACCACTGTACACTCTAGAGATGGAGATCTTCAGTAGTTACGGTTTCGATAATGAAAATCCTGGTTTGAGCTGAGACTTTTGACCTTTGTGTTTCCTCATGATTGAGATGGGTTACTTGATAACTTAGGTATATGTATGGGCATATACCTAAGTAGAGTTTATCTGTTGAGATCTTCTTGTGGTTATCCTTGTTGGATTTAGTGAGACCTTGAGGGTCTCAGGGTCCCTACTGAGTATCGTTATACTCACCCCTGCACGGGCTATGCCCGCACCTCGTTGTGTTGGTTGCAGACGACAGGCAGTGCTGACGGAGGCCAAGTGTTCGAGGACTGGACGGTACCCGGAGGTGGACTACACGACAAGTCAGTGTCCGGAGGTGGACTTCACGGCGAGACGACACTCGGAGGAGGTTGACGGACGAGAGCACTATGGAGGCTATCTGTACCTACCCTTCAGGTAGGATTCGTGGTGGACGATCCAGGAGCTGCGCCATCTGTACCTACCCTTCAGGTAGGATCCGAGGAGGACGACCCAGGAGCCACTTCCGTCCCTCCAGCTATTGTCTTTTTCTGTTGTACTTTGTTCAATTGTAGTTGTACTTTCTTTTGGGTTTGTATTCTGGCCCATTTACTTTTCAACACTTCTTTTTGTACTTAGTGTTTTACTTCCGCTTGTACTCTGTGGTGTTTTGTTACTTTTATAAAGGCAATGCCTTCCCAGTTATTGGGATTTACGCCTTTGGTGCTAGTCGCCAGCCCCTGGCCTATGGAAGGCGGGCTTGGGGTAGTCACGGCACGGGCCCCGAGGACGGGTCGTGACAATGGTATTAAAGAGATTGAGGTGGATGTTATAGAGGATTTCACTAACCTGCTAGTCTATGAGAATAGAGTTACTTTGACCGATATACTAAATAGATCTGAAAAAAAATAATTTTCTCGAGAATAATTTAGCAATATGCATGATTATTCTGATTTGGTTCCATAAAATGTTCTCATTGGTGATCAAGACATGGAGTCCCAGGTGAAGGATGAGGAATCATCAAGTATGGATGACTAGACTAATGATTCGCAAGATCCTAAATAATGGAAGAGAGGAAGACACCCGATAAGTTGAGGTGGATCCTAAGGAAGGGGCGGTTGACTCAAAAGATGACGATCTTTGCTTTGGTGGTGATTTTAG
The DNA here is from genome assembly GCA_963277665.1 of Viscum album. Lineage (NCBI taxonomy): Eukaryota > Viridiplantae > Streptophyta > Magnoliopsida > Santalales > Viscaceae > Viscum > Viscum album. Next base: position 1,910,520,255 of record OY728157.1, on the reverse strand, counting down.
TGTCACTTTTTTATTGATGTTCCATTTCTCCTCTTCTTTTCTTATACTCTCTTTTATTAATAAATTTTATAGGACCATGAGTTCACCCATGGTTCGCACTGTTCGGGTAAATAATGAATATGTTTAATATATTTATATATATATATATTTATTTATTATATATATATATATATATAATTATAGAAATATATATAATGATTATAAATATATTTATAATTATATACAAATATTTATAAATATATTTATTTATAATTATAATTATAAATATATATCTATAATTATATTTATAAATACATATTTATTATTATTTTAATATATTTATAATTATATACATTTAAATTTTTTAATCATATTATTAAAATTAATTATATAGGTCTTTATCAGTGTTAAAACTTTAGCGCTAATAAAGATGGCTTTTATCAGTGCTTGTTTAGCACCGATAAAGAGGTTTTTTATCAGCGCTTATTATTTTAGCACTGATAAAACCCATTTTTATCAATTTTTTTGGGAATTGTTGATAAAATCCTCCTTGATATTTTAAAAAAAACCCTAAACGAAACAATTTCCATCACAACATTCAATCTCTTATAGAATTTAATCTTTTCTATCACTTCATCGCGATCTTATCTTGGACAAATCAACTCTCAAATCTAAGGTATTTTATTTTTTCCTCCTCCATCATTTCTTGATTGAAAAGTAAGGAATATCGTCATAGCATGGTTCCCAAATATCCTAATTTTCAGACTTCACTAATTTACTACTTCATGGTATAATGGAAGACATTACAACGCAATTACTTCTAAAATCCTCCACATTATTATTATATAGGGGCACTGGAGTTTGATTCTATGGTCCATGATGTAATAGATTATTTTTCTTACATCTCGCTTGTCCCACATCAAATATCCACATCGTCTACCACTCTCTACAAAATAATAGGAACTTATACCATAGTTTTTGTATGTGGTGCTTCCCCGCACTATATTTCTCTAACCATTCACCTCTCTACCTCCATGGACTTCTTTCATAATGGTTTTTTGTTAATGAGATACGATACACCTCTATATCCTTGGCTAGATTCAATGATTTTTATATCCTGTTAGTGCTTGGTTTTGGTTCTTTATTTTCTTTTCTCTGGAAATTATTGTAGTATAATGATTTAGGACATGACACAAGAGCTTATTATCATTCTCTAAGATATTATTATGTGGAATCCTTATGGCATGAAGGTTATCATTTCACTGTGGTTTCTTCCTGGTTAATTACACATCACTCCAACTGAGCTCTATCATGTCGTGGTATATATAGCCGCAATGTTATTTATTCTACATTTACTTGAGTTTCTCCTCAATCCATTCTCAAGACTCACTCTATAATAAATTGGATAATCCACATTCTTCTCACTGAGGTGTTTGGGGTTATTTGTGTTTTCTAGTATGAGTGGGCCATGTTGAACATATCGAGCGAGCCACACCGACAGGTCTAAGTGAGGAAACTATCTTATAAATATGGGTGGTTCCCCCATCAATAGAAATTGAATAATCCATATTCCACTCTCTTGAACTTTTTAGATGTTTTATTCTTGATTATTTTAATTCATTAGAAACACCTTATTATTATTTAGTGTTTTTATTAATAGTTATCATTGATAATCTAATTGATTAAAATATTTATTGATGTATTTTGATATGTTTTCTTTATTTATTCGATGATATGGATGGTGATTTATTGATTGATTAATTAATCTATATAATGAATTATATAGATGCATAGATTTAATTAATCATCTTATAATAATTTTTTTAAGAATTTTTAAATTTAAACTTCTACATGAAAGTTTTTTTTATAAAAAAATTAAAGAATGAGATTACCATGATTTAAAATAAAATGAAACATTTTAGTGATTACTTTTAAATTTTATGATATAAAATAATTTAATTTTCACTTTATTATGAAAGTTTTATGATAGAATTAATGTTTTGAAATTTTATTTGAAATAAAAAAAATTATGTTTCAGTGTTTTAGTATTTTTAAATGTGACAAGCTTGGGTAAAATTGGTATATATAAAAGTGATTTTGGAAACACAAGGTTTTAAATAGAATAAATTAAAACTCATTTCATTATTTTTGATTTATGATATTCGAAAAGGTCATTATATGCTCTGAATTCATCAAATAGATTTAATTCATATTCTGAGAATGAAATATGTCAATTTAAATATCATTGAACAACAATATAACATTGATTAAAAATTTAGATAAAGTGGAAACCTAATTATTGAGATCTTGATACTTTATTTTACACTTTTTATGCATCATTTATAATTATATTTTATGTAATTAGTTTGAATGAGTTTTTATAGGTAATTAGTATAGATTTTATGGGTTCTCTATACTTTTATTGGTTTCATGGTATTTTGTGTACTTTTAATTAAAGTATCTTTAACTAGATAAGAACTTGTATCATTTAATTTTTTTATTGAAATTGAATTGATTTTATTTCATTTAATTTGTGTTTTAGGAATCTATAGATTGAAATTATACATTTTGAATAAACATTTTTAGTTTTAAAAAATAGTAATTGGAATAAAAACTTAGTTTTTTTCATTTCATTTATTATAATGATTAATGTTTTAATTCCAATAATTTGGTAAGATTATTTTTTATATTTTTATAAAAATTTTGAGTGGTTTTTAGTTTTAATGAGTTGGAGTTTTTTTGTACGATGTTTTGTTTAGGGATGTGCTTGTGAATAGAGAATTTATAATTAGGAAATATATCCTGAAAAATCAAAGGAAAAGGGTTTTGGGAATAATCTAAAGTGTTATTTATATATCTGAATTACTTTAAGAATATTGAATTCATAATTGTTCTGTTAATGTGTTTTTAACCAATTGTAATTAAAATGTTTAAGTGATTCTCATGTTTTTTTCTTTTTAATATTTGTAAGTGTTTGATTAATGTATATTTATAGTTTTCATGTATATATATAAATTTTATGATTTTTATGTATAATTATTTCAAAAACTGTTACCTTTTAGAATAAAGGATACTTAAATTATTTTTTAAATGATTCTTATCAAGCAATGCAATGTTTTAAATAAATATTTGAAGTTGGTTGTTTCTTGAGTTAAATTATAAATTTACTTTTTAAAGTGAGGAAAAATAATTATTATTGAATAAAGTATCATTTATGTATATTAAACTGAATATTATTTTCATATATACATAATTTTTTATCTAATGGAATATTTTAATGAGTTTTTAAGTGTTTATAAATTAAATTTATAATATCATTTCTTGTATGGGAATTTTTATTCAGAATAAAAAGGTTTTAAGGATTTTGAAGTTGAAAATTTCGTTGTTTCTATGGTTTCAAAGGTTTTATTGTAAATAAATGAGTTTCCTTATATTTTAAGAAATAAATGTGATTGTTCTTGATCCATTTTAGGTGTAATGTCTTTTTTGGGTGAGTAGTTATTTAAAAAAAAATAATTTTATGATATCATGATTTTAAACTCCTTTTATTTTGGGTTAACATAATTGGGTTTTGATTTGTTAGTTATATAAAAAGAGGGTTTTCTATGATTTCATTCATTATGAAAGTTTTTGGTTTTGGTAATTATTTCTATTCGGTATGATAAATCTTTAAGTCAGAATGTTTTTGTTTTATTTAATTTATTATAGAATTTCTTATATTAAATTAGTTACATGATGTTTGAGGGGCATAGATTGGTTCAAGTGTCATATAGATTTAAAACTAATAATTTAGGTTTGTACCATGTGCAATATTCTTAAATGGGTATATTGGGTATGATTTTGATTGTTTTTTCTTATTAATTATGAAAATTGCATATTTAGTTGTTGAATTTCCATGAAATTTAAAACGTTTTATAAAGAAAAAAGTGACAGGATGCATAAAACTCATTAAAGATTGTTTCTAGAAGTTAACTCACAACTCTAATAGGTGGGTTTTAGTGTGTAAAGTGTCTTAATAAATTTTAAAGTTATAATTATGAATTAGCGACATCAACTGAGTATTTAGAGTAGATGCATGGTCTTTTGAAAAAATGCATGGTTAGTTTACATTATTTATTTTTATTAATACATGTACAAATTATTATTATTATTTTGATATATTTTATATCATTAGGAATGGTTTGTGTGTCACCCATAAAAATTTATAATTTAAAACACATTTATCTCAGACACATACATGATTAGAATATGGTGAAAGAATTTTATAAATTTTATTATAATCTCCCCTAAATATACAAGTGGTATATATTTTATTAAGAATGAGAATAATCTTTTGGATATACCTATGAAGTTTTTGATTAATAGATGTGGGAGATAGCTTATAGTGATATGTGTCATTGTTGGAGGTGGAATCAGAATGTTTTGGATCTCAATGACGTGAAATCCATGCTAACCGAATTTTTTGGAATGTTTATTAATGAAAAGTATTTTTGGTGTTTTTAAGGAAATTGAACAGAGATCTTGGATATTTTAGGATATGTGAAATATAAATAAGATTGAAATATCAACTATTTTTGAAATAGGGGTTCATCAGTGGGTTATATTACAAATATATTTGTTGGTATTCCTATAATACATGGTCTAAAATAATCTACAAAAAAAGAGAGTGACATGGAATCCAACTTCACTTATGTCACCAATAAAAATTTCATCCATTTGTTTCATGAAATTCGAAGCTCCTTGAACCTGTGTCAAAATATGGTGATTACACGACCTTGTATATTCTGAGGAAAGATATTTATAAAAAAATTTAGAATGCAAGGTCATAATTAAATGACAAGAAAGAACAATAATTTCCAAGGTACGTATTCCATCCAATAATAAATAACTTTTTTACCAACATATTTATTACCACCTTTTTATCCGACAAAATACAAAATCGAGAACATGGTTCAATAACCACATTTTTACCCCAAGTTGTTTCTTTTCATATCACCCTTGTGTAAGAGGAAAACTTGTCAGGAATCATAACTGATAACATTAAAATGTTGGGTTTCCATTATTAGAATTATATATAACTTTCTCCCTTGATTATGAATATCTTATTTGTATTTATTTATTTTTTATATAAAATGAATATTTTATGAACCTAATATGATGAATATGAATTGAAAATGGATGAACACTAATCGTATGAAAGAAGATTATGAATATGGAGTTAAAGAGTTCATCATGTTTTCAATAGAGTATGCATACGACCCTTCTCAAGTCCTTTCTCCATGTTTATATTGTTGTTATTCAAGAAAAATTAGTCTGGAAGAGTAGGAATAATATTTGATTTATCATGGAATAGAACAGAGTTATAAATGTTAGACTAAACATAGGTAAAAATAGAATGTGCACACCGATTGGGATGATACTGCGATTTATGAATAATTTGATATGAATACCAGTGTAAATTATGATAGAGATCGTATGGAAGAAATGACAATGGTAATTAAAGATGACCTTTGTGATTGTATGAAGTTGTTTAAGAAGTTAAATAACTATTATAAGACACCATTGTATACCATTTGTACTAAATACATAACGTTGTCAGTTGTATTGAAGTTATATAATTTGAAAGCTGGAAGCGGACGGAGTAACACCAGCTTTACAAAACTACTTGGTCTCGAGAATGATATGCTACCATAATAAAATGAACTTACTTATCGAACATATAATGCTAAAAAATTCTATGTTCAATGAGAATGATCTCTAAAAAAATACTCAATTTTTCAAATAATTTCATATTATTTCGTAAGGACTATGAATCATTCATAAAATTCCCTAAGTGTGGTGTGAATTGATACAAGAAAGATGAATCAAGTACTTAGAAAGTTGTATGGAACTTTCCTATCATTCCATGGTTTAGAAGACTACAGGATGTCAGGAAACTATGAGACAATTAACATGGAAAATATATATAAGAATTAAATATGAGAAACTATGTCATCTACCAGACTCTCCTCAGTGGAAGAAAATTGATTATGAGTATCTTGAATTTGGAAATGAGCTGATTGTAACGAACCAAACTTTCATTAATGAAAATTCCTCTTGATCTAATTAAATATCTTATTATGGTTATATAAAATGTGGACTTAATTGGTTTTATGTTTCTGGATTTTAAAATACTGTTAAGAATTGTGACCGTTGCTAATATAGTCATTGAACATTGATCACCTGATTAGTATAAATATAGAGCTTTAACAAATCCAATTTACTCAGACAAAGGAAGCAATGAACTCATCCAGTAGACTTGCCCCGTATGAATCCCATTTGTCAGAGCTTGAAAAGGAGGTGGCATCATTGGGATTCTCTCTTGACCAAGCCCAATCCGAGCTTAAACACGTTAAGCTTGAGCGGAACCAACTACAAGAGAAGTGGAAGTTAATAGAGATTACCACCCGAGTGATGTTATTCGAGCCACCCTAAGAGTATGTCACCATCACACACCTTACCCTTCGGTCTTATGTAGGTGTTATAAGGGGTTATGTAACAATACCTTATCACTATGACAATGTACATTATTTTTGTATAAAGAATGGTCATTCATTTTATTATTGTCACTATGTAAATAGTTTTTAAAGCATGAATAATATTTTTAGTTAATACTCAACTAAGAAATATATTATGATGAATTAATGGATTTTTTAATTAAATAATATTTTAATAAAATATTAGTATTAAATTAATTTTTATTAAATATAAATTATCATATAATTTTATGAATGTAATTGTAATTTTTATTAAGGTTTGAAAATTGTTTTTGTCAAAACCCATGAATTTTCGGTAAATGTCGGTTTTTATTTTAAAAGTAAAAATTCATATATTTATAAAATTATTTAGATAAAATTGATATTATTTTTGTAATCAGGATTTCAAAAGTATCCAATGGTGAATTTTTCATAATTTTATGAGACAGTCGAATTTTTGGGTAAAAATTAAATACCGTTTAAATATATAATGTGTTTTATGACATCATAATGACCCAATAGCGAGGTAATAAAATACTATAAACATTATGTTCGGCCAATATATGTTTTATAATTAAAATAATGTTATTTTATATTTGTTTGATTTATTTTACAAAGCTTTTGTGGACCCTCCAAGACTTATAAAACATTTTGTCTTTTTAAATTGTTTTCCTTAAGAGTGTGACTCACTTCCACATAATCAACCATATTATTTTAATAATTTGATCCATTTTCCTTATAAAAAATTGTTTTCCACTCCCTTTTGGAAAAAACCATGGTCAAAAACCATGGGCTGGTTTGTGGTATTGATTAGTTTAATGTGAGGTGTCTCAAACCTAAATAATAAAGAATTCCCTCTCCTTTCCTATATAAACCCACCCAAGATCCCACTTCATCTTCACTCAAAGCCTTTGTAGTTTGAAAAAACCCTGAACTTCTCTCTCTATAATCCTCCAAGTTTCCCCAAGCTCCCAATAATCCTCTCTCAAGTCTCTTCCAAGCCTTTGGGATCACACTTCCAAGTAAGGGATTTCTTCCTTTCTCATTTTTGTCTAATTTTCTTTAAGTTGTTATGCCCTTTTGTTTTCAATTAAAAATTTTGGGATATGATTTTGAACCTCCCCCATACTATCCTCTTTATGTTTTTATTATGTAATAACCCTTTCTCTCTCATTAAAGCCTCCCATGTACACCCGTTACCATGTCGAAATTCTGTGAGAGATTTCTCTCTCCTCTTTTACATCCAAGTAATTATTTTGTATTATGCATCTAAATTCCATTAAATTTGTTGGGAAAAGTATAAATATGACCCCATTAATGTCCATTTAATGTAAATATTATGATACACCCTTTTCTATCTCATCAACTATTTTCATGATTTCTTATGTCACGCCGTTAAGCTGCTGAAATTGCACCGCGTTTTTCCAAGCCAAGATCATTGTGTAGTGAATACCATAACCATGTCTCTATCAAGGGTATTCACCTTTATGAACATATACCTATTGAATGGTACTTTCATATATTTATTACACATTACTTAATCATGGAATAACTTATGATGTTGATTGATTCCATGTTATATGATCCATGTGGCACACTTATGCATGAAATGAAATGTTTAAGAAGGGTGCACCTTGATAGTGCTCCAATGCATTGGGTAAAGTATAGTATCATGAAAATTCATGTGAAATGGGTGTTTAATCATGATAATTAAAGTTCAATGAGGTTTTACTCGTACTTCATGTGCAATGAGGGTTTACTCATGCTCCATGTGCAATGAGCCTTGGCTCATTCTAAATTCCATGTTAAGTGTTGTTGCCACATTTCCATGTTATGATTATCATTATTTATCATTCCTTTATGTTCATGTTTATCTTGTGCTCCATTGATATTAATATTTTATAACATGTATTGTATTCCTCATGTTATTCCATGTTTATTACCTTACTGGGCTTTATAGCTCACCCTTTTCTTATGCATGTCCTCAGGTTATCCCATGCAATACTAAGTATGAGGGAATGTAGTGGTCATGTAAATGAAATTTTCAATAAAGATGTTGTGTTTCATGTTTTAAGTTGTTATTTAATGTTTCTAATCCACAAATACACTATACCTATTGATCTTCCATGTTTTATCAAGTGAAGAGTTTATGTAATAAATCATGTTTAAGTGTGTAATAAAAAGCAGGGTTGCTATACCGATAAACTTCCATATTACATTATCTATAGATGGAATAACTATTTTTGGTTTATAGAGCAGTAATCACTATACATGTACAAATATGTTGGTAAATTATAACATGTAATCATGGTTATTCATAAAGCGCAAATACATTTTGTTATCTCTACTTATATCTGAACCAAAATAACCTGGTAATGATATTGATGTATATTTGGATCTATTGACCAAAGATCTGAAATTGATGTGGGATACATGTGTTATCATGTATGATTCTCATAGAAGTGAAGAATTCACTTTGAGGGCCATGTTGTATGGGATGATAAATGAATTTATTATTCATGGAAAATTTTCAGGCTATATAATTAAATGAATGTTGGGGTATCCCATTTGTGAAGAATGCACACATTCAGTTCAGTTGAAACATTATTCTAAGACTTTGTTTTTAGGACATCAGAAATTTTTACCTCAATGAAATAAATAATGATCTTGATTGACATCATTCAATGGGAATACCAAACAAGGTACAATACCATCTGTACTAAAAGGTGATCAAGTTTTCGATAAAGTAAAAGACATTGACACTATTTTCTATAAACCATTTTTGAAAAACTTTTTGAAATCAGGTTGGGAAAAGAGATCAATTTTCTTTGAATTACCATACTAGAATTGTTTGTAAGTCAGAAATTTTATTAATGTCATTCATGTGAAAAAAATTTATTTGATAGTTTTATTGGAACATTATTAAATGTTCCTAAAAAAAATATGGAATAAAGGCTAGGTTTAACATGATTGACACAATAATAAGGGAAGAGTTGGAACTGGTGAAGGGTAAAAGTCAAACTTTTCTTCCTCTAGAAGATTACACTCTATCCTGATAAGAAAAATTACAATTTTTCATTTTCTATAATAGTGTAAAAGTTATATACGAGTATTCATAAAATATCAATAATGTTGAATCAATGACTAATTTGAAGTTATAGGGACTAAAATCACACAACTACCATGTTTTGAAGTAAGATTTGATGCATTTCACTTTAAGTTGTATTCTCCCTAAAAATGCATGACATGCATTAACCATACCCTGCTTCTTTTTCAAATCCATATATAGTAAATTTATATACCTGACGAAGTTTCCAATCATGAATAATAAGGTTATATTCATATTATGTGAATTAAATATGTTCTTCCCACCATCATTATTTAATATAATGGTCCAATTAATGGTTCACTTGGTTAGAGAGGTTCAACTCTTTGGTACTGTCCATTATAGATGGATATAACCCATTGAACGGTTTATGAAGATTTTGAAAGGGTGCATCATGAATCGAATTCAACGATAAGTTTTTATTGTATAATGATATATTTTTGAAGAATATGTTGAATTCTATACCAATTACCTATCAAATATTGATAGCATCGGTCTCCCAAAGTCTCGTCATAGTGGGATCCCTACAGGTGAAGGGATTTATGGAAGAGATGTTGTTATAATTACCATCATAAAGTGAGAGAAATCTAACCTTTACATTTTATATAATAGTGAAGATGTTAATATATAAATTGAATCCCACAAAGAAATTCTTAGAAATTTCAATCCATCAAGGGATAAAGGATGAATATCAAATACACATAATCAAAAATTTATAAGATGGTTCTAAGATTATATTTATAAGGATTTATATGAAAATCCAAATTCATTTATCAAATGAATTCGATGGATAGCCATGGGACCAAATTTAAATGCTATATATTACACTGGTTTTATAATTAATGGTTACATGTTCTATACAAAAGAACAAGATGACCATAGTATGATACAAAATAGTGGAGTTACACTTGTGGTGGAATTGATGCACATATTTGGTTCCTAGGATAAAAATATAATTTATATGAATATTTCATATTTCAACATCATTAAATAGATATACGAGTTGGATTATACAACATTTCAAGTTCTGATTTTCTATTACAAATGGGTTGAAAATAAAAGTGCAGTGAAGGTTGATGTAATGGGATTTGTGTAGGGTAATTTCAATGTGGAATGGTATAAGGATGAGTTTTTTATAATGTCATCACAAGAAGTAAATGTATTTTATGTATTGGATCCAACAAAAAAGAATTAGTTAATTGTCTAGCTGGAGATTGAAACAACTGTAGGGTCATATGAAAATTTAATCAAGTATGACTATTTTATTGGGAGATCATAATAATTTCATGGAGGTCCCAATGTAGACAATTTCTTGTACATTATAGGGGACCAAAAAGAGGGTATTTGGATTCTTGATAGAGGATATAAATCCCTTCAACCTTTAAAGAAAATAAATATATTTCAATGATAAGGTTAAATCATTTTTTAATATACCATGATTTTCTTCATAATATCATGTGTTCTTTACTATATTAAAACAATCTAAATTAAATGTTTGAATACTCATGTAGATAATGAATTCTGAACAAGATGATGTTAGAAATATCAGGTAAGAATCGGCAGTTGATGATAAAAATATATAATTATTAGGGGATCAACAACATGTTGGTGAAAAAAATAATTATAAATCATCATAATGTTGACTAAAATTATCAAGGAAAGAATCAAGGGTATAAAATTTGAGGTTGGTTGGAATCAACACAGCCAACCTATTGACCTTAACATGTCAATGTTTATTATTTATGTTGGGGTCACAATGAGAATTAATGTTCCAATTGATATAGATTTGTGGTTCCATTTCTAGATTTTAATTAAGGAAACCCTTTGGGAATATGTTAAGGTAATGTTACGATATAATTTCTCTATTTTATCAAAAAATTATTAATGAAATGATGATTTAATTTTCATTATTCCTTGAAGAGTTCATTTATTTTAGATGATTTCCATAAGAAATATGTCTTAATGGATTATAAAAAATCCCATAGATGATTCTAGACAATTCTAACCAAGTTTCATCTTAGGGATGCTAAGGGGAAATTAAATCCCCACCCATCAGTTACTTATACACACATTACAAAGCAAGAAAAATGGAATGATTTCATCAGTCATTGTAATGATAAATCATTTCAAGTACATTTTAGTCAAAAATATATTATTTTACATTATTTATTTTATCCAATTTGATTTAATTTTTTTAATTTATAAATAGTAAAGGAGTACTAAAAATAAACAACGTGCATTAAAACCAATGTACCCTTATCACAAAGCAAGGATGGGGTATGCTTCACTAGAGAAGAAAATGGTATATATTTTAAATCAACAAAAAAAGTTTTATGTGATATGAAAAAAATATTCCTTTTATTTATATGTATATTAATGAATCTAAATCCAAATACACTTCTATCCCATGTCATGTGCTATGGAAGGAGGCCCATATAAATAAGGAGGGTAAACTAGTTGATGAAAACACATAAACAGTATGAGAAACACATGTAAGTGTGACATAATAGTAATTAGTTATGATTTATAATAGTATTACATAAAAATATATATATATGTTTATATGTTTTTATATGTTTTAGACACAAGAATCAGTAGTGACCATACAGGAATAAAAACTACTTTCAGTAGATTTGAAGTGTCCAAAACAATGTGGTCGCATTAGATGTGTGGGTTTTGGAGTGTCTCCTCAAACATATTTTAAGAAGAAAAAAACCACGAGAAGATATATACTAGATGATTAAAGTATTTCTGGTGAAAATAAATTCTTTGTAAAATATTATTGTCCGGTATGGTCGGACATACCAATATACGTGAAAAGATCAAAGTGAATTAGTAATGGAATAAAGACCAGTGCATGAACAACCAAATGACCCCACTAGATTTGAGGTTAGTCATTACTCTCAAACACATACATTACTATAGGTAATCATTTTTTTCATTAACCTTTCTCCTAATTGTGAATCAAAAAACTTCTAATAAATTTATATTTCTAAAATTCTATAGGGTAACTTTATATGTGCTTTCTATCTATCAACACCCACTCACCACCTTATTGTGAGGGGTATGATGTATAATATCCCAAGAGAGTTTATACATAACAATAAACTCCAAAAAGATCACATGAGAGTGGGGAGTGAAGTAGATTAAGAGCTAAGCACTGAGTTGTATGTTTAACCTGATGATCCAGATATTACAATAGTCAATGATGCTATTAGAACTTTCATAGCATGACCGTCAAATCTTATAAAGATACATGAGGTATGACCTAATTTTTTTAAAAAATAAAAAACCTATAATAGTTGATGAAAAAAGTTATGAATTGAGGTATGATATTATAGATAGATAGAATGGTAGGAAAATAGAAGGCAATATCAAGATAATCTAGTGAATCGACCAAGAAAAAAAAAACATTCTGAGAATACCTTCTCCCCAAAAGTTCTACTATAACATATATTATCATTAAAAATTCATAAAAACACCACATTAAAAGATGTATATGTGTCATATATTCCATATTATAAAGAAATATTTGAAACTATCATTATATATGTAGTTTTCCCTGAGAGTATAAATGAGATTCTCAAGTTTGAATGGCTAAGAGTGTTAGTTATGAATATATACATAAGGTACATTTTCATAATATTCCTACCTATATAATGATTTAATATTTTCATTAAAATTAATAACTATTCATATTTTATACAACCATTTATATTACTACTATATAAAGGGAAAACCCTGTGAATCAAGATTTGGATTCATTAATCCCTATATTATTTTAACAAACAAAATTTCTTTGGAGTTGAAAAAAATTGATAAGAAAAAATATGAGATAAACAAGGTGTTTGAGAATAAAATATTAGATGGAAGAATCTTTTTGATTCCTACAATATAGGGGTAAAACTATGAAATCTAATCATATAAAATATATTTTTATTTTTTTTCATTACTTACTTATTTTTGTTTTTTAGGAATCAATGAATGCTGATCGTAATCAATTTGGATACCCCAAATATTTATTTTTTGGATCCAATGCATGGATTTCCATAAATTCGACTATATGTGATGTATATTGTGAATTTTTAATTCATTGAAATCAATATTTTATAGATAAAATTTGAATTATATGTTTTAGTTTTTATTTTAATAATAATTTTATTATTATAGAGTGATTTGTAAATATAGGATAAATCATGGTATGAGGCCAATGATTGAATATAAGAAGCCTATGGATTAATTCAAATAGAAACATATTAAGGTATATATAGAAATATTTAACTATAAAAACATATTTAAAAACAATTTACTAATTTTTTTCAATGATTTTGCAGTGTTCGAAGTAAGATATCAACATTGATTGTGGATATTATATTTGAAATTTTATGAAATATATCATATACCATTAAAATAATATCATCCCTATACATGTAATTTCTAAAGGTAATTAAAATTTAATTAAAAATATTTCTTAATCATTTTTTTATTTATATTTTCTCAATATTACCAAGATTTTTGACAATCTATATATTCAAAAGAAGAAGTAAATTTGTTTAAATATGAGTGAGCAATGTACATGGTGTCAGAATGTTTACTGACATCAAATTTAGGTGATTACCTATAATATTTGTGATCTAGTATATACTATGACCTTATAAAAATATTTTTTTGTGAAGAATTAATATTATAATGCTTATATTTTATTTTTGATATGTTTCTCAAGGAGAAGTATAATGGAGTAAATCAAATTGTTTAGAAATGAATGAACAAAATACATGGTGTCAGAATGTATATAAAAATCATGAAGAGGTTAATTATTACTACTTATTTAGTTAATTTTATCTTCATTTTATCTAATTTTTTAGATAATATATTTATCATTTTTATTTGATACTTATTTTGTTAAATTTACACATTAGCTCAAAACACACGTCACATGCTCAAAACCAAGAAAAAAACTCATATTGTTTTGATAGTTTTAGATAGTGATCCATAAGTCATTTTTGAAATGTAGGAATTGATCACACATCAATCTCACACATGACATGGTATGTATAACTCGAATTTCATGTTTTCAATACAAACGTGTCATTTTAGTTTGAAACATGTTTTACATATAAAAAACCAAGAAAATGAGCTCGGATTGTTTTCAAACATTAGGAAAATGATCTATAATTTATTTTTATTGTGTATGAGTTTACCACATTATAATCTGACACATTATGTGGTTGGTATAGCCCAAAGTTCATGTTTTCAATATAAAAGTGTCATTTTAGGTTAAAATTGATGCCACATATCCAAAACCAAAAAAATGAGCTCTAATTGTATTCAAAATTTAATAAAAAAAATACATAATTCATTTTTCGCATGTAGGAATTGACCACATGTCAATCTGAAACCCTATGAGGTCGGTATTACTGGAAGTACATGTTTTCAATATAAAAGTTTCATTTTAGTTTAAAACACACATCAAATAGCCAAAATTGAGAAAATGAGCTCAGATTTATTTTAAACTTTAAGAAAATGGTTCATAATTCATTTTTGACATGTAAAAATTAGCTATACATCAATATGAGACATGATTCGATCGATATGACTCAAAGTGCGTGTTTTTAATAGAAATGTTCCATTTTAGTTTAAAACACATGTCACATCACAAAAACTGAGAAAATGAGATCAGATTGTTTTCAAACTTTATCAAAATGATCCATAATTCATTTTTCATATGTAGGAATTGACCAAACACCAACCCAACACACAATGTGGTCAATATGACCCAAAATAATTGTTTCAATATAAAAGTTTCATTTTAGTTTAAAACACATAGTATAGAAAAATACAAGAAAAAAAGATCATATTATTTTCAAAATTTAGGAAAAATGTCCATAATTCATTTTTGACCTATAAGAATTGACCACATATCAATCTGACACTCGATGTGGTCAGTATGACTCAAATTGTGTGTTTTTAATACAGAAGTGTTATTTTAGTTTAAAACACACATAAAATATCAAAAAATAATAAAACAAGCTTGTATTTTTTTTCAAACTTTAGGAAAATGGTCCATAATTCATTTTTAATGTGTACAAATTGACTGTACATCAATCTGACACATGATGTGATTGATATGACTCAATGTGAGTGTTTTCAATAGAAAAGTTCCATTTTAGTTTAAAACATGTGTCACATCACCAAAACTAATAAAAAAGATCATATTATTTTCAAAATTTATGAAAATGATCCATAATTAATTTGTCACATGTAGGAATTTACCATATGAAAATCAAGAATATGATGTGGTCAATATGATTCGAAATACATGTTTTTAATATAAAAGTTTAATTTTACTTTAAAATGCATCACATAGCCAAATTTGAGAAAATGAGCTCGAGTTGTTTTCAAAATTTAAGAAAATCGTGTTTGATTCATTCATGAATTGTATTAATTGACCACACATCAATCCAACACTCAATGTAGTTGGTATGAATCGAAGTGCATGTTTTCAATATAAAAGTGCAATTTTAGTTTGAAACACACATAAAATAGACAAAGCTGAGAAACGAGACCAAATTATTTTAAAACTTTAAGAAATGGTCCATAATTCATTTGTGATGTGTAATAATTGACCATATATTAATCTAACCCACGACATGACCGATATGACACAAAGTGTGTGTTTTTAATATAAATGTGCCATTTTACTTTAAAACACACGCCACATCACCAAAACCAATAAAATGAGCTCATATTGTTTTCAAAATTTATGAAAATGATCCATAATTCATTTTTCACATGTAGTATTTGACCACACACCAACTCGACACACGATGTGGTTGATATGACTCAAAGTGCGTGTTTTCAATATAAAATTGTCATTTTAGTTTAAAAATCATTACATAACCAAAACCAATCATATGAGATCATACTATTTTTAAGCCTTAAGAAAATAGTCCATAATTTATTTGTGACCTATAAGAATTGACCACACATCAATCCTACACCTAATGTGGTCGGTATGACTCGAAGTGTGTGATTTCAATACAAAAGTGTCATTTTAGTTTAAAACACAAATAAAATATCCAAAACTGATAAAATAAGCTTGGATTATTTTCAAACATTAGTAATACAACCCATAATTCATTTGTGATATGTAATAATCTACCACACATCAATCTGACACACAATGTGACCAATATGACTCAAAGTGCTTGTTTTCAATAGAAATATGTCATTTTAGTTTAAAATGCATGTTACATCACCAAAACTGAGAAAAATAGCTCAGATTGTTTTAAAAATTTATAAAACAATCCATAATTTATTTTTATGTGTAGAAATTAATCTCACATCAATCTGAAACTGGTTGATATGACTCGAAGTGCATGTTTTCAATACAAAAGTTCCAATATTATTTAAAACACACATCAAATATCCAAAACTGATAAAATGAGCTCAGATTATTTTCAAAATTTAAGAAAATGATCCATAATTCATTTATCACATGTAAGAATTGACCGTATGTGAATATGACACAAAATGTGGTCGATATGACTTGAAGTGCATGTTTTCAATACAAAAGTGTCATTTTATTATAAAACACACATCAAATAGAAAAAAATGAGAAAAAAGCCCAAATTGTTTTTAAACTTTAGAATAATGGTCCATAATTAATTTTAAATGTGTAAGAATTGACCATATATCAATCTAACACACGATGTGACAAATATGACTCAAAGTGTATGTTTTCAATATAAAAGTGTTAATTTAGTTTAAAACTAAAGTCACTAGCTAAAACTGAGAAAAAAAGATCATATTGTTTTCAAAATTTAGGAAAATGATACATAATTTATTTTTAACATATAGAAGTTGACTTCACATCAATTTGACACACAATGTGGTCGGTATGACTCTAAGTGTGTGTTTTCAATATATAAGTTCCATTTTAGTTTAAAACATGTATCACATCACCAAAACTGAGAAAAAAAGCTTAGGTTTATTTCTCATAATTTTATTAACAATTAACTAATTAAATTACTTATCATTTTTATCTTATAATTATTCTGTTAATTTTTACAGAGATAATGCTCAAAGATGAAAAAGAAATAAAGGGTGCGACAGTTAAAGTCTTGTTCTAAAAAATAAGGTCCTCTTGAATTGGATCCTGAAAGAGCACTGTCGTGGGCGCCCTCAAATGATTAGTATGATTTTTGGGTACTTAGGTGCAGCAGAGTGGCTGACCAAGGTCGTCTCTCAAAGGAGGAAGTGAATTAAAACAATTTTTAGAGGTATTCTAGAAGTAAAATAAAAGAGAATAAAAACACTACTTGAAAGGATGAGGGTGTTTGTTTATAGTTTATGAATCTAGAAGAAGTTTGCTGGAAGAAGATTGTATTTTTTTTTGTTTTTAGTTTTGAAATGAAGTTTGATTAAAATGACACAACAAAAAGATGTTTGTTTAGACAATATTTAAAAGACGTAATCGATCTAACTATACCTATTCAATCATTTATTAATCATTATCATTTAAATGAATATTCACTTAATTATGATCCCTTAATTTGTTAAATCCCGAACCCTACGAGAATTAACTTTACCACGAAGATTGAAGTGAATTTAACCTTAGGCTAACTTCGGAACATGCAATCGCAGCACCCTGATTTGATTGATGTTCTAAGATTAGATTATGGTCAGTAGTAAATTAAGGCACATATCCACTCTGTAAATGAGGATGAATTGTGTTTAGGGATTATATTTGAACTCTACAAATTTATCCCGCGTGGTCTTGTATTACCGATTAAGATCGCGCTCTCACAATTTACACAAAATCCCGACCTCGCGTGTTTTTGTGTACATTGTTCAATTGCTTGCTTAGTTTCTTACAATTTAAAAACACAATTCATGGATCATATTAAGTGAATTACAGTAGCTCATTGATTCAAAATAATTAAATGAAGAGGGTAGAAGATAGATCGATTACTAAAAGACTACTCTTCCATGAGTGGCGTAATCATCGTAGAAGCGTTTTGCATGTGAAAAGGTTTAAAATGGGTATAACCCAATAACGCTTCTACTCAAGAATTCCAGCCCAATTAGGAAGATTAAGAGAAGAAGAAATTTAAACAAAACAGAAGAAAAGAGAAGAAATAAAAGAAGAACAAAGAAGTTTATTACATAAACAAAATCATTACAACATGAAGGAGAAGAAGAAGGCTTCGTCGAAGAGATCCTTGCTTCAAGAGCTACCCTTATTGAAATGGTTGGAGAATTGGAGTGGATCCACTTCTCTTATGCCCTCAACTTCCCAATTCACATCCCAACCCCTCCAAATGAGAAAAACTCCAATTTATATAGGGGAGGGGAGGAGAGGTTACAAGTGGTTTCAAGTGTGAATGTGGAAATTCGGCCAAATATTTTATGCCAACTTGCACCGCCCATTTGACCACCAAAACGCGTGAATTGGCCGGCCTTCTAGAAGGATCAAATGTGCGGATATGTGTCTTCTATCTCCTCTCCAAATTTGGGCTCAATAAAGGCCCATATGAAGGAGTTATGGTCGAAATACATAAGCTTCTCCATTCTGGCGAGCCCAGCCCAACTTTGACTTCATGGCCCAATTTCAACAGCCAACTGAACTCTTTAGCTCTAGTGTCCTGAATAAAAGTTGTAGATAATTAATTTAGGAACGCTGTTACAAAATTTCATTTTCAAATAATAAATATAAAAATATTTATTCTCGAAATAATACAATGCACTATTAAGGGTAAAACTGGAATTTTCACCAAATTTTCAAATGAATGATCAAATCCCAAATATTTTATAAATAAACATATTTAACACAATGTGAGGAAATTATTTCATTTACTATCAATAAAATATTCAATAAAATAGTGTTTTATCAACTCCCCCACACTTACCCTTTTGCACACCTGGGCAAAACCTCATATCAAGTAAACATCAATATCAAATCAAAACCAATTTTAAAACACATATCCTTAAGATCAATCAATTTCACACCAAGAATCAAAAGATATCATGCCTCATAAAAAACATTATTTCAAGTTCTCCATTTATATCATTCAATATATTTCCACTTCATTTATCCACCCATGCACAAAACACTTACCTCGCTTGAATTTTCTCTCATCACTCAAATAACAATTTTTTTTTTGCAATGTCTTTCTCATCCAAACTCATACAAGGGTCACCATAGGCTTGATAGATTCCTACATCGCTACCCGATGTGATTCAAGGACATATGTTTATCATGAGGACTTTTCAGGGTTGTTCTGTGGCTTTCGGTTGGTAGGATTAAGATGTGAAAAACTCTGAGGCTGAATAAGGAGGGCTTGACTCTTTTAAAGCAAAATTGCATTAATCTAATTTTCACTTAAATATGGTCTTCTCTTCAATCCCCATAGTATCAATTCAGCTCCATCATCATGAAAAGTCATGAAAGGTTTACACCATTCATCATTTCAGCATAAAAAATTTCAATCTTCTCAAACATGATTTTCTTGAAAGCTCCAGATGGGCACAACTTTCCACCTCAATTAGAAGCTCCAGAAAAGGCACAGCTTCACTTGTCATGAAAGCTCCAGAAAAGGCACAACTTTCAATATAATAACTTTCTTTATCAGCAAACACATCTCTTCAGAATTTAATTTTCCACCCAAAGTATCACAGAATGTGGTGGCAAAACCCAAGACAACTTCCCCCACACTTAAGCTCAACTAGATCATGCAATTTCACTTCAAGAGTTGGTTGGATAGGGAAAATTGGCTTGTAATGTGGCTTAACCTAACAGGATGTGCATGGCTTCTAAGGGCTACAAGGATTAAATATTCAAGGTAGGACATTATAAAAAAGGATTCTTTGAAATAGGGGTTTTAATACCAAACAAATGCCTCAATCATTTAAACACAAGTACCTCAAACCCTCAAGTTTTGACAGGAATAGATCAAATTCTGGTTAAATCAAGTATGGTTTGGTTCTCTCAAGAAGTGAGGTGAATGTAAAGAATATGAAAATAATGGTTCAGAAGCCTCACAGGAAAGTGATTTCAAATTTAAAGACAGTGAGATGTGGCATGGGATTCAAAATTCAGCGTACTTTTCATGAAAAAACTAAATATTTGAACTTGAAACAAAGTCATTTCAGCATTCATTTAAGCTTAGTTTCAAGGGGTAAATTGTTTCACTTATTGATATGGATTTAAAAATGGTGATGAGAATCATTTCAGCTCAAAAGTTTCAAAAACACACAGAAAATTGTAAAATAAACACACAAAATTTGAAAAACACACAATTTTTTTTTTGGTTTTTTTTAAAACAGGAAAACAATTGAAATTACTAAACTAAAAGGTTCCCTCCCCCACACTTAAAATATTGCATTGTCCTCAATGTGAACCCATGAGATGATATATGCACATGAAATGCAGAATTTTTAAATAGGACAAATAATATAAAAGTGAAAGGGTTAAGAACAGCCTGATGTGATCAAGTGATGATGGGGTCATGCAGTGTGATAAAATCCACTGCATCAGTAGGATGTCCCTCAATGTATCTCTTCAAACGTTTCCCATTGACTGTAAATCTCCTTCCAGTGTCCTCTTGTGTGATCTCCACTGCATCATAAGGAAAAACATTAGACACAATATAAGGACCTAACCATCTGGAACGCAACTTACCAGGCATCAACTTCAGTCTTGAACTATAGAGAAGGACTTTCTCTCCAACATGAAACTCCCTTTGTTGGATCATTTTGTCATGAGCTGCTTTTGATCTTTCCTTGTAGAGCCTTGAGTTCTCATATGATGATAGTCGAATCTCCTCAAGCTCTTGAATTTGCAACTTCCTTTGAATTCCAGCTTGGGCCAAATCCATGTTACATTTCTTTATAGCCCAATATGCCCGATGCTCGACTTCCACGGGGAGATGACACGCTTTCCCAAAAACAATCCGAAATGGGGACATACCAATGGGGGTCTTGTATGCTGTCCTATAAGCCCATAATGCATCATCCAAGCGCTTTCTCCAATCCTTCCTATTTGGCTGCACGGTTTTCTCCAAGATTTGTTTCAACTCACGATTTGAAACCTCAGCCTGACCATTTGTTTGGGGGTGGTATGGTGTTGATGTTTTGTGTGTCACCCCATACTTTCGAAGGAGGGAAGCAAAATTCCTATTGCAAAAGTGTGTCCCTTGGTCACTGATGATGGCCTTTGGTACTCCAAACCTGCAAAAAATATGTGCTTTGACAAAGTCCACAACAACATGAGAATCGTCAGTACTGGTGGCCTTGGCCTCCACCCATTTACTCACATAATCAACAACAACCAAAATATACAAAAATCCAAATGAACTAGGAAAAGGACCCATAAAGTCGATGCCCCATACATCAAAAATCTCACAAAATAGTATGGGTTATTGGGGCATCTCATGTCTCCTAGAAATGTTCCCAGTGTGTTGGCAACGAGAGCATGACTTACAAAACAAATGGGCATCATGGAACAAGCTAGGC
The DNA here is from genome assembly GCA_963277665.1 of Viscum album. Classification (NCBI taxonomy): domain Eukaryota; kingdom Viridiplantae; phylum Streptophyta; class Magnoliopsida; order Santalales; family Viscaceae; genus Viscum; species Viscum album. The sequence goes on along the minus strand of OY728157.1, from coordinate 1,910,498,139 downwards.
CAATATAATCCAGAGTCTAAAACCTTCCTAGATATCCGTTGGGGTCCAAAGTGTCCACCACATGCAAGTGTATGACAAAATTTCAAAACAGACTCAAACTCATGATCAGAAATACACCTCCTAATGACTTGGTCACTACACATGCGCCAGAGGTACGGATCATCCCACACATAATACCTAGACTCACTTTTTAATTTTTGGACTTGATGCTTCTTCAAATTTACTGGGATTTCAGAGCCAACAATGTAATTAACTAAATCAGCATACCAAGGATGCTTACCTAAGATGGTATAGAGATTCTCATCGGGGAAAGTGTCCCGAAGTGGTACCTGATCCAAGGTGTCATCCTCTAGTGTGCGAGTAAGCCTACTCATGTGGTCCGCCACCAAGTTCTCTGACCCCTTCTTGTCCTTTATCTCAATATCAAATTCTTGAAGAAGGAGCATCCAACGGATAAGTCGTGGCTTTGCATCTAGCTTCTTTAGGAGGTACCTCAAAGCTGCATGGTCAGAAAAAACAACTAATTTAGAGCCCAATAAATATGAACGGAATTTATCTAAAGAAAATATGACAGCAAGAAACTCCTTTTCTGTGGTAGTGTAGTTTGATTGGGCTGAATCTAGCGTCCTCGATGCATAGGCGATCACATGTGAACGTCCCTCCACCCTCTGAGATAAGACAGCTCCAACTGCGAAGTTGGAGGCGTCACACATAAGCTCAAATGGAAGGTCCCACCGTGGGGGCTGTATGATTGGTGGAGTGGTCAGACACTTCTTCAGCTCATCAAATGATACCCTGCATGAATCATCAAAATTGAAGTCAATATTTTTTTGAAGCAATCAAGATAAGGGTAGAGCGATCTTACTAAAATCTCTGATGAAGCGTCGATAAAATCCAGCATGCCCAAGGAATGATCGAACATCACGCACACATGTAGGATATGGGAGGGATGAAATAATGTCTACCTTAGATTTATCAACTTCAATTCCATGTTGTGAGACTATATGACCTAAGACAATTCCCTTTTCGACCATGAAATGACATTTTTCAAAATTTAAGACCAGATTCTTCTCAATACAACGATGCAACACATCACCCAAACTAGAGAGACATTCATCAAATGAGGACCCATAAACTGTAAAATCATCCATAAATACCTCCATATAGGTCTCAATGAAATCTGAGAAAATACTCACCATGCATCTCTGGAAGGTACCTGGGGCGTTGCAAAGTTCAAATGGCATCCTCCGGTAAGCAAAGGTACCGAATGGGCAGGTGAATGTTGTCTTCTCCTGGTCCTCTGCTGCAATGGGAACCTGAAAATAGCCAGAAAATCCATCCAAGAAACAATAGTGTGTCTTCCCAGCTAGTCTCTCAAGCATCTGGTCAATGAATGGAAGTGGGAAATGGTCCTTACGAGTGGATTGATTTAGTTTCCTATAATCGATACACACTCGCCAACTATTTTGTACTCTCACAGGAACTAACTCATCATTTTCATTTTTTATAACAGTGAAACCAGTTTTCTTTGGTACAACCTGAACAGGGCTAACCCATTGTGAGTCAGAAATACGGTAAATGATACCCGCCTCAAGTAATTTTTCAACTTCTTTCTTAACAACTTCTAGGAGGGTGGGATTAAGTCTCCTTTGTGGCTGTCTCACCAGTTTAGCCCCATCCTCCAAGAGAATCCTATGCATACAAATGGAGGGGCTAATACCTGATATGTCTGCCAATGTCCAACCAATTTCCCTAATGTTATCTCTCAAAAGATTCAAAAGTTTTTCTTTATGTTCAAAAGAGAGATTGTTAGCAATTATGACAGGTAATCTATCACCACTGAGCAAGTATGCATATTTGAGATTTGGGGGAAATGGCTTGAGTTCCAATGTAGGTGGGTGATGTATGGATGGAGAAATTGATGCAACAGACATATCTGCACAATGAACATCAGTATCAGAATAAAAATCATCACAATCAGAGAATAAAGCACCAAATCCATCAGCATACTCAATAGCCTTGTCATAATCAGAGTTCACATGATCAAAATCAGAATATGATTCCATTTCAAAATCAAATCTTAGAGAGTCTTGTTCCTTAAAAATGGGTGTAGAAGTATTCTTAGACATCAAACTAGAACCAATACTCATAATCTCCCTAAGCATAGGACAATCAAATTCTATGGAGTTTTTATTTGGTGGTTCAAAATGGGAGATAACAAAAGCAGAATGGTCCTCTGAGGGGTACTTCATGGAATCCATAACATTAAATATCACAACTTCATCTCCAAACTCCATGGAAAGTGTACCCTCATTGACATTTATGATAGTTTTTGTAGTTTTGAGGAAGGGTCTACCTAGGATAATGGGGGCATGAGAACTTACCTGATCATCCTCCATGTTAAGCACATAGAAGTCTGCTGGAAAGATCATGTCTCTTACCCGGACAAGTACATCCTCAAGAACTCCCGCTGGATATGCCGTAGCTCTATTCTCCAATTTCACCACTACTCTTGTTGGCTTCAACTCACCAACCTGTAAGGAAGAGAATACAGAGTGAGGCATCACATTTATTGAAGCTCCTAAATCACAAAGAGCATCAGAGAAGTGCAACTCCCCTATGGTACATGGGATGGTGAATGTCCCAGGATCCTTGCACTTTGTTGGCATTGCTAGAGTTGGTGTAATGAGTGCCGAGACATTCCTTCCAAGGTTGATCCTCTCATTCCCCTTGAGCCCTCTTCGATTGGTACAAAGTTCTTTTAAGAATTTCGCATACCTTGGAATTTGCTTAATGGATTCAAGTAGAGGAATGTTGATCTCCACATGCTTGAATGTGTCCAAAACCTCCTTTTACATTGCTTCTTCAGCCATCTTCTTGGTTTGAACAACCCTGTTTGGAAAAGGAAGGGGTTTAGGAGGAACATCATCAATCTTTTTCTTACCTTTATCTTTCTCCTTGGATTGCTCATCAGTTGGTATGGAATGCGGCTTCTCTGAAGTTGAGGTGAATCCTGGTGGAATGGTAGGTGCAGATGTATCGTTCATTTGCTTCCCACTTCTCAATGTGATGGCACTAACATTCCCCTTTGGATTTGGAGTGGGTTGGGAAGGTAGATTTCCAGAATTCTTACTCACAAGTTCGTGGAGGGCGATGGCAATCTGACTCATTTGAGTCTTCAACTCTCTCAGCTCCGAACCTTGACTCTTCAGCTCATTATGTTGATTAAGAACAATTTGTTTCAAAAGATCATCAGTGTTAGAGTATACCTTGTGTTGGATATTCCCTTGTTGCTGACTCGTTGATGTTTGAGCTTAGAATCTCCTTTGGGGTTGTTGGAAACCCTGTTGGTAAGGTGGAGGCTGCTGGAAGTTTGGTTGAAAAGGGGGCCTTTGTTGTTGTCCAGAGCCATACCTCATGTCCTCTAGATCTTTCCACCCTTGGTTGTATGTTGGATCAAACTTCTTTTGGGGATATGGTTGTTGTTGTTGCTGCTGAAATGGTCTCCCAGGGAACACTGCTGCACAATCTTCTGTTTCTTGGAGTTGTGGGCAACAATCAGTCGGGTGGCTTGTCTCAGTGCAAATACCACAAGGCCTTGAAGGAGGGGGTAGAGATGTCTTTTGTGCCAATGCAATCTGCCTCACCATAGTTGTCAATTCTTCTAACTTAGTATTAATCAGATGACTTTCAAGAGAAGAAGGACTTACTTGATGTACTCCTCGAACATGTGGTGTACCTCTATCACCAAATTGTTGGGAGTTTTGGGCCATCTTGTCGATCAACGCACGTGCAGCTACTGGTGTCTTGTCCACCAATGCTCCTCCAGCCGCATCATCCACCATGCTTCTCTCCATAGGTGTGAGTCCTTCGTAGAAGTATTGGATGAGGAGTTGCTCACTGATTTGGTGATGTGGGCAGCTTGCACACAACTTCTTGAATCGCTCCCAGTACTCATACATTGACTCCCCTTGTGCTTGCTTGATCCCTGATATCTCCTTTCGAATGGATGTGGTCCTTGATGCTGGAAAAAATCTCTGCAAGAAAAGACGTTTCAAATTGTTCCAACAAGTTACATATTCGGGTTGTAAATAATACATCCAATCTTTTGCAGCTCCATCAAGTGAGAATGGGAATGCTCTTAATTTAATTTGATCTTCAGAAACATTTCTTGGTTTTAAATTTGAGCAAACCACATTAAATTCCTTAAGGTGTTTGTTGGGATCCTCACCAGATAAGCCATGAAACTTTGGAAGAAGGTGAATTAATCCAGATTTCAATTCAAAGTCCGAGTCGAGATTTGGGTATGCAATACAATTTGGTTGATAGTTAATATCAGGTGCAGCCAATTCTCGAATGGTTCTATTAAGTTCATTTACATTGTTTTCAGCCATTGGTTCCTCTATTATGTTTGAATTTGAATAGCTTCCAATTTCAATGTTTCCAGAAGAGAGGAATTCACCAACTGGTTGAATATTGAAACTTCCCGTAGATTGAGAATGTCTGATTCGTGCCCTAAGGCTGCGTTCAATCTCAGGGTCAAGATCTAAGAGATCTTCGGGATTAGTTCGTGTCATAGATCAAATAAAACTGAAAAGAAAGAAAGTGGACCATAGTAAAATAAAAATGAGAAGTTTGAGTTGATGGTCCAAAGAGAAGTAGAAGAAATTAAAAGAAGAAGAAGAAAAATCAGATTGGGTAAAGAAGGAAGGAATAATAGAGGAAGAGAATAAAATGTAAGATAAAATAAATACCTCTAATTGGTTGAAATAATTACTTGCCTCCCCGGCAACGACTCCAATTTGAAAGAGCGCTATCGTGGGCGCCCTCAAATGATTAGTATGATTTTGGGGTACTTAGGTGCAGTAGAGTGGCTGACCAAGGTCGTCTCTCAAAGGAGGAAGTGAATTAAAACAATTTTTAGAGGTATTCTAGAAGTAAAATAAAAGAGAATAAAAACACTACTTGAAAGGATTGGGGTGTTTGTTTATAGTTTATGAATCTAGAAGAAGTTTACTGGAAGAAGATTGTATTTTTTTTTGTTTTTAGTTTTGAAATGAAGTTTGATTAAAATGACACAACAAAAAGATGTTTGTTTAGACAATATTTAAAAGACGTAATCGATCTAACTCTACCTCTTCAATCATTTATTAATAATTATCATTTAAATTAATATTAACTTAATTATGATCCCTTAATTTGTTAAATCCCGAACCCTACGAGAATTAACTTTACCACGAAGATTGAAGTGAATTTAACCTTAGGCTAACTTCGGAACATGCAATCGCAGCACCCTGCTTTGATTGATGTTCTAAGATTAGCTTATGGTCAGTGGTAAATTAAGGCACATATCCACTCTGGAAATGAGGATGAATTGTGTTTAGGGATTATATTTGAACTCTACAAATTTATCCCGTGTGGTCTTGTATTACCGATTAAGATCGCGCTCTCACAATTTACACAAAATCCCGACCTCGCGTGTTTTTGTGTACATTGTTCAATTGCTTGCTTAGTTTCTTACAATTTAAAAACACAATTCATGGATCATATTAAGTGAATTACAGTAGCTCATTGATTCAAAATAATTAAATGAAGAGGGTAGAAGATAGATCGATTACTAAAAGACTACTCTTCCATGGGTGGCGTAATCATCGTAGAAGCGTTTTGCATGTGCAAAGGTTTAAAATGGGTATAACCCAATAACGCTTCTACTCAAGAATTCCAGACCAATTAGGAAGATTAAGAGAAGATGAAATTTAAACAAAACAGAATAAAAGAGAAGAAATAAAAGAAGAACAAAGAATTTTATTACATAAACAAAATCATTACAACATGAAGGAGAAGAAGAAGGCTTCGTTGAAGGGATCCTTGCTTCAAGAGCTACCCTTATTGAAATGGTTGGAGAATTGGAGTGGATCCACTTATCTTCTGCCCTCAACTTCCCAATGCACGTCCCAACCCCTCCAAATGAGAAAAACTCCAATTTATATAGGGGAGGGGAGGAGAGGTTACAAGTGGTTTCAAGTGTGAATGTGGAAATTCGGCCAAATATTTTATGCCAACTTGCACCGCCCATTTTACCACCAAAACGCGTGAATTGGCCGGCCTTCCAGAAGGATCAAATGTGCGGATATGTGTCTTATATCTCCTCTCCAAATTTGGGCTCAATACAGGCTCATATGAAGGAGTTATGGCCGAAATACATAAGCTTCTCCATTCTGGCGAGCCCAGCCCAGCTTTGACTTCATGGCCCAATTTCAACAGCCAACTGAACTCTTTAGCTCTAGTGTCCTGAATAAAAGTTGTATATAATTAAGTTCGGAACACTGTTACAAAATTTCATTTTCAAATAATAAATATAAAAATATTTATTCTCTAAATACTACAATGCACTATTAAGGGTAAAACTGGAATTTTCACCAAATTTTCAAATGAATGATCAAATCCCAAATATTTTATAAATAAACATATTTAACACAATGTGAGGAAATTATTTCATTTAATATCAATAAAACATTCAATAAAATAGTGTTTTATCAGATCCCATCCATAGTGAGTTATTTTATCACCATAGATGAGATCCAATTCAAGAGCACCCACTTTTTAGAACAAAAAGAAATATCGTGATGTGTAAGAATCAACCGTAACTCAATCTAATACATGGTGTTCCTGGTATGACTCAAATTATATGTTTTTTGTTTAAAATTGAAAATCTATGTTTAATTTATTTCTTTATAGTATTTCTAACATAAGAATTGTTTTATTATCCAGGTTTATTATTTTTCTCGAATTGGTGTGGTTTTTTTGGAAACCTATAGTATGACCAAGGGTCGAGGGGAAAAGAAAAAGGAAAATTTATGTTTTTGAATTTCTTTAATAATTTTTTCTTACTCATGTAATTGTATAAACCAACATTTTCAATGTCTATAATATAGCATTTTTTTGGTATTTTTGTTGTAAATTTTATTTCAATTAAATTATGCATTTTCTTCTATACTTATACATTTTCTTCTATATTTTCTGCTTTTTCTATTACAGTGTGATGTAATTTTAATAACATATTGCATCATTATATCCCTTTATCAGCACTACTAAAATCTCTGATAAAATCATAGGGCTTTTAATCATGCTCTGATTGGTAGTGTTTTTTTGCATTGACAAAGGTCTATTTTAGTGCTTTTAAAGGAATTATTTATAGTAGTGTGAAACTAACATATCACATAAACAAGTATAATAAGTTCCCAGCTTCACTATAGATAATTCTCACCATGTATCACATACAATAGAGTATAAGATATAATAATGAAACATCAAGGGTACTCTGCTACTGGTTCCCCATTAGTTTGCCGCTCTACCCTAATGCCACGCATCCTGAGGAATATCTCTCAAAAATATGTCAGATCGTAGATACTTGGGATACGTATTACAACATGAACCTCATGCATCACATCATCACATCATCACATATCATATCATCATATAGTAACCAGTAGTTTCTAGGATCCACCACAACCTGTATGACATGTATCATACATTGAGTGTTATACCTCAAGCCATCATAGCCCATACACTGAGTAAGGTACCTCAAGACATCACAACCTATACACATCATACCTATAATAATCCTTGGATACTATATCTATAGATACATGTGTGTGAAATCACCAAAATACATCATATCCATCTACACACATATATTGGAAAACTAATCACCATGCACACCAGCACAAGTAACTACCAAGAGAAGAGAGTGGGTCCAGAGGGGGTAGTCATCCACCCACCCTCCCACTGGAATGTTGGGGAAAAAACCCTCCCAGAGTCCAATGGGTGTCAGTTACCCTAGCCGACATGGGTGGGGTAGCATATGAAATAACATAATATACATGATATAATACAGCTCACAACCACACTATGGGAATAACTTAGTCTTATACTCAACTGCAGCTAACGTCACTCAAACTCTCGACTGCCACTACTAAGACTAGATATCCTATAAGCACACAAGCATTTAAAGAGCTACACTAAATTCATTATTTTATTTATTTCCATTACCTTTCACTAATTAATTCAATAACCATTAATTAACATCATTAAGACATTTACATTATTAACCATCTTGGTAAGTCTATACTCTCCAAGAATATTCCAAACCGAGTCCATGATTTCTCAAGGTTAACATATTTTTAGAATTTACATTCCATCATTACCAACCTCATGGGTTAAGTATTTATTAAACATTATTACTTTTCATAATTCTAGGTACTCTAAGAAAACCATCAAAAGCTACCACCAATAGGATACATGCAACTTAGCACATCCAACTACCTCAAGTAGTGAAGAAAATAATGCAGATAAAACACACAACCTAACTACCATCCATTAAAAAAATTCATTTCAAGCAAGAAACCGGATTTACCACATCAATGGGTAATCCTAGCTTCAACCCATTCTGCCATATCCGGTGTCATTCCCAACACCCACAAGCATATCCTGATGCATTTCTCCATCATAGGCTTCAACTACTACCACAACATCCAGGCCTCCTCACCCCATATCACATCATCCATCCCAATCTTAGCTATACCAAGCTTATATCACATTGAAAAATCACATCCACAGTACATCATAAGACAAAAATTAAACAATCATAGTCAACAGGTTAATCTAGGCCCTAAAACAAGGCATCCAACCTTTATATATAAACGAGTTCTCACAGGTCCCAACACATGGAACTCGACCTTCTCAAGAAGATGAGAAACTCGGGCCCTAATGATTATATTTATAAAACAAGTAGTTTTTTTCCTTCTTGAATTAACTGATTCATTATTCATAGGTTCCAACTACGGGAAACATATGGCATCAAGCTATAACAATCTACTAAATTAATTAAATAATCAATTTAAACATGCCTCCAAGATTACATTGCAATTTTTAAAATCTTTAGAATTCTAATTTATTAACATATCTTTAATTATTTTCATCAACAAGCATTAGCATGATTCACATTCTTTATCAAATTCCATCAACACATGGAATTTCATATTCAATTAAACATATATACTCGCATCCATTTGATCATTATGAAATTACAACAAACACTAAATTCATTAATTATACCTCTTTATTATCCAACCAATTAATTATTAATTAATTTAAAATTTAAATTATTTACTATTTTACATCAATAACAACATGATAAAATGATCATAACAATACACTACATAAGCATATCATAGATCACACACCATCTAAAAATTCAAGAGGAAAACCATTATCATGGTAGAAAGAACCAACATTGATTGCTACCCAATTATTTATTAATATAGTTAAATATTTATTAGGTTAATTCCATTTCCATCCAAAGTTTTAAACCATTATAACCTTATTATTTCATATAAAGTAAATAGGAGAAGCAATGAATCCCCCACTTAAAAAAGAATCTTCATGCGACTCACTACACCAAAAACAAGGCGCAAACGTAAGATGGAGTCACCACTGGAGGACAAATGACCAAAAAAAGTAGGATTACATGACTCCAAGGGGTGGATTAAAAACCTCTATTCTTGAGAGAAAGAAAACAGGAAGGAATGAAGGGAAGGACCTTCATTTTTGAGTTGAGATATATAGGACGATTGAAATTTTCAGATTGTAAAATATTTAATTACAACTATTTTAGATATCATTAAACTACATATAGGGAGACTCATTTACAAATTTATAAATCTTATAAAATCAAGGATATAATTATTCTTGATAAATCTCCATTTAAAGGCCCTTGATTTGTTCTATCAAAAGACCCACATGGCTATTTTCATGAAACTGGCAGAAAAATCCAGGTGACCGATTTTACATAGCCAGAAGCATCACATAACCAGAATCCCCACATAGTCATTTTCATGTATCCAATCCATATATCCAATCATTCATGTAGATGATCTCTCAATTAGATGATCCATGTAGTCGAACACTCGTGTAGACGATCGCTCATGTAGCCGATCTCTCATGTAGCTGATCCACTTAGCCATTCCATCCACTTAGATGATTCACGTAGCCGATCCATCCACATAACCAATTCATGTATATGATCAATGACTTAGAAGATCACTCACATAGCTGATCCAAGTAGCCATTCCATCCATGTAGCCGATTCACATAGCTGATCACTCATTTAGTCGATCACTCACATAGCTGATCCATGTATCCAATCCATCTATATAGCCAATTTATCCACATATATGATCTAATAATATAGTTAATATCACATAACAGATGGCTCCAGACAATTCATTCATGCAGCTGATCCATCCACATAGTTGATCCCATGTAGACAATGTCTCCATATAGCTTATGGATCCATGTAGTTGATTTGATTGACCATGAATTTGGATCTCACCCAATCTATGAACCACATATTCACGATGTGAAACCCTCACATGCTGTGAATCCTTCCTGCTTCCATCTTTTATCATTCAAACACCTCCATACTCACTTTAGGCCTCCTTCAAGCACCATAACATTTAGAATCACGCAAAGGATCAGACTAGATGGATTCTTTACCTTACATTAGATACCTCTCAAAATATTCTCATACTCAAGAATCTAAAACCAAATCCAGAGAGAAAATGAAAAGGGGTCATCTGAACAACTACCCCATGATATACCTCTTAAGGATCTCACTATCATAGGAGATCAACCACCTTATTAGAGGAAACAATCATAAAACCATGTAATAATAACTAACAACTCCTAAACACTATCCCAAGATATATACCTCTCAAACTAGAGAAAGGTTACCACATACAACAGGAGGGAACCATATCATAACCCAGAAAGGTCAACAAACACAAGAGAACAAAGTTACAAGAGAATAGTTAAACATAAAAAAACTCAGGGTATTGAGTTCACATATATGACTCACATTCCCAATTATTCTCCTCCATGCCACCATACTGCCATAAGACACGAACCAAGGGAATAGTATTCATGAGTAACACCTTATCCTAGTGGTCCTTGATCTCCATAGGCCAATCCTCAAAGCTTTCATCATAATCAACATCGATCTCACACCAATCGATGACATGAGATTCATCATGAATATAATTAAAGAGATGTGACACATGAAAAACATCATGTATTCTGCTCATCTGTGGGGGAAGTGCTATCTGATATTTCTTGACTCCAACACAAGACAACACGTCAAAAGGATCAACAAAGCGGGGATAAATATTACTACCATGACCAAACTTAACTTCCCATGATAAGGAGTCACCTTCAAGAAAACTTGATCTTCAACATTTAACTCTATAGGTCTCCTCCTATGATCAATATAGGATTTTTAAATATCCTGTGCTCCATTCATCCTTTCATGAATTAAATAAACCATCTCTGTCGTATTCTGTACCTGTTACGGCCCAAGAATCTATGCATATCTAACCCCAATCCATCACAATGGAGAATAAAAAGGTTGGATGTTCAAAGCTTTGAACGGTGCCATACCAATGGTATAATGAATATTATTATTGTAAGAAAACTTGACCAAGGGTAGGTGCCTCATAAAAAAATCTCCAAAATCCAGGACACGATATCACAAAATTTATTCAAGAGTCTAGATGGTCCAATTTATCTAACCATCCTTCTAAGGATGAAAAGTAGTGATAAGGCATAACTGAGATCCAAAATCATGATAGAGAACTCTCCACACTCTGGAGGTAAAATGAGTATCTCGATCAGAGATGATTGTCCTTGAGACTCCATGGAGTTGAACCACCTCCTCTAGATACTACCTCAATAAAACCTCCACTGATCTTGTCTCCTTGATCAATATAAAGTGGTCTGGTTTCATCAAATAATTAACTGTCACCCATATAGACAAGGGTGATTATTGATATTGAATAGGACTCCTATAAAGATAGATAATTTGACAAAGGACACCGATTCAGAAACCACTACTAGGGACCACAAGTTTCTATGATCATAAAGTGATCTAAAGCCAACAAAATATAGAATAGTTACCTAAATAGGGCAATGAAAAATAAATTTTGGCACATTCATCAATATTAGAAAATCCCCAAGTAGGAGATGATCAATAATTACACGAGGAAGCAGTCTCATCCTCTCTTAACCTCATTAGGATATACTCTTCTCTTCATTCGTATCAGGCTAACTAGCCTTTCCTTCTTAAAAAAATGATGTAGTAGCATTACCATAGTAGGGAGATACCATAGGATCACTTCTTCCCCTACTCAAAAACAAGACTGATTTGGATGGGTGAGTGGGATGATTCACAAGCCTATTTAAGTCTCTTCCTTAACTTGGAACATTGGAAAATCATGATTTTTACCATCTAAGTAGAAAATTAACACTTTTTGACTTCCACATATATGAAATAAGGTGGTGTTAGATTGTGGTAAAATAATTGAAAAAACTCAAACAACATTCAACCAATACGTTGCTATCCTAGTACGTCCTATGCGATTGCATTTCACTAGATAACTACTAAGAGTTACTATCAAGAATCTACTGTACTCCTCATGAGGTTTGAAACCTTTCACCTGGACATCATCCATGAAGTGTACCACACTACCTAATCACACACACACAAGGGGTTGAATTCCAATGCAACACCATTGTTTTTTAAGGGAACCAAGTGTACTATGCCAATCCCATTTGTGATTTTCTAACTCAATCAAACCATTATTGAACTAATAATACAATAACAACTAATTTAACTAAAATTTTCTCTTTAGAAAGGGTAATCCTCATGTGTGTACTTTTAAAACCCTCCACACAAGGGAACCCCCTCCCCATGAAGAGGTCACTCCAGATAGAGCCCTGATCAAGAAAGAGTCGTTGCTAGTCGAGATGGTAGAGGGTCCCAGAGGGTGAAAACCTGACTAGTGATGGTTCAACATAGCAATCTGTCAGCACAAGTGGGATGTGCCTCATTTCACCCACCCATCCAGGAACCGAGTGACCCGATAAGATGACTATATGTCATGGGAAGGATAATTTTAGGTCCACTAGGTTAGATACCCCAAGGTGGGGGGGGGGTGAATTAGGGTATGGTAGATTAAAAAAATGTCCCTATTGATCTTGTTTTGTTGTTAGAAAAAACTCTCTTATCTCTCCTTACCATTGCAGAGTATGAAAAAATATTAAAGCAAGAACAAGACACACCAATTTTACTTGGTTCACCCTCACTGGACTACATCCAAGGAGCATACAGCAGAGATGTTCCAATGTACAAAATCCACTAAAAGCGCACTGATGTTTACAAAGTTCAGAGCAGGATCACTGTCCCTCCTAGTTTACAACCATTCACAATTTGAAAGCTCACTGCTCTCTCAACTGAAGTGTGCCCACTGATTCTTTAGAAGATCCACTCACAGTTTATAGACCTATAAGTCTCTTCGTTATCTCTAATGAAATCTGCATCCTTAACTATTGATAGATGCTCTGTTGAAGTCCAATATTTCATCCACAAATGAATACCACTTTGCACTGGGAGTACTGGGAACCGTAATTTTTATGCACAACCTTCACTGTGCCTTATGTGAAATTCTCTGATTCTGCTCAAAATAATCCCCCTTTTTTCATAATTCCAAAATCCACTTTACGTGAAACCTGATCATTTTACGCGCAATAGTATTCTTTCATATGCAGCCTTTTCTTTACGTGAAAACCACCTACTTTAACACACAAACTTGACATTTATGCGCAACTCCCTTGTGTATCTCAATTTCTCACACCGGATCTCATATTCTCTCTAAGTCTTGAGCTTGTTATAATGAGGGTGTCACCTCATAATTATAGGCAAACTTGACCCATATGCTTAAAATCCCTCCTTCAGCGCATAATCCTCTTCGAGCACGAAAAAAAAATCTTTCACACAACACCGTATTTCGTGCATTGATCCAATATTACACGTACCTCATGCATTTTACGATTTTCAAGCTTCTGATCTCAAAACACCTCTTGCGCAAAAACTTCACTTCACTATTTCATGTACCACTATATTTTTTGTGCACAATCCACCTATTTTGTAAAGATCATGCCTTTTCCAATTTTCAAGTTTCTGATCTCAAAACACCTCTTGTGAGAAAAGATTCACTTCACTATTTCGTGCACCAATTTATTTTTCACACACAATCCACCTATTTCTCACAGCTCATGCCTTTGCCAATTTTTGGCGTTCTGATTAAAAAACACTTCTTGCATGAAAAAAACCATACCTCAATTTTTCTCACCTCCTATTTCATGCCAAAACCATCCTTTTTTGTGCACCACTTTATTTTTTTGCACACAACTCCAAATTTTTGTGCAACACTCTAAATTTTCATGCACATTTTTTCCAAGAACCCATTTCTTCATTTTACGATTTTCATACCCAGAAAGCTGGAAAACACTAAAAATCACCTTTCTCAATAAACTGAACATGGAGGCCCTCTTTGTCAACAAACACAATCTCCTCAAAAATACTTCAATGATGCCTTGAGTTATTTTTCTCAACAATCCTCCCCTTTGGTTTTGTTGACAACTCTTCTATAAAATGATTCCTAGTTAATGCTTCAACCACAATTCGCCACTTGCGATTTTGATAGCGATCAAGGATTCACTAAACACATACTCTAAGCCCACATGATCAATGATTAACATGAGAAACAAGAGTAAATGAAAATTTCATCAATGAATCAATTCATTTATGACACTAATTATTGAAACCAAACAGATTCCAATCCAATACTTCTCTTCTGATTTCATCATGAACCTCAACTGTAGTGTTATCTAATATTTGACCAATCACTTATAGAATCATCAGATTCAGTGATTGTTTCCTCATAACACTGAGGAATTTCCATCTTATTACTTCTCCAGTCTGCTTCAGCTTCTTCTCTATATTGCTGCCCCCTATCTCACTGCTCCCCTATCTCATTGCTCCAAATTTCATCTTCTCCCCTTGTCTTGACTAAGAAATTTTCTAAATATCTACACTTCCCCCCTGAACATGCGCATTTTCTCCCCCTTTATCAACGAAACCAAAGGTCACTCCTTTGTGGTCTGCAATAGGGTAAAAACACATATCAGTACAGTAGGAAAAAACCCATCATACCTCAGGGGGGGGGTATACATCTACACTCTTTTAAGTGTGGGGAGTTTACTAAACTCCAAAAGCTAGTTGATGCCTCTCAAACGCTTCCTTGGGTAAGTCCTTCGTCATAATATCAACAATTTGTAGCTCTGTAGGCACATATTACAACTTCAATAGCCATTTCTCCACCTTCTCTTCAATAAAATGATATTTTATTTCAATGTTCATAGTCCTCAAATGATGGAATATATTTTTTCTAAGATTCATAGAACTTGATTTATCACACTGAATTTCGATCAGAGACTGAACTGTCACACCCATGTCATCAAGTTGCAACTTAATCCATAATAACTGCATGCATTCTTGTGTGGATACAATATACTTAGCTTCTATAGTTCTAGAAGAAATGCAATCTTGTTTCTTGATAAACCAAGAAATACACGATCCACCAAGATAAAAATCACCTCCTGACATTGATTTCCTATCGTCTGCTGAACTAGACCAATATGTATCTGTATATCCCAAAATCTATGACTAAGATTTTTCACTATACATTAATCTGAAATAAAACATTCCCTTGATATAATGAAGTATTATTTTCACTGTGAGCATGTGGATTTACTTGGGATTACTTTGATATCTCACTTCTTGGAATGTGTCAAATACAATGTCAGGCCTTGTCATGACCAAGTAAAGTAAACTTCCAATAATTTTATGGTATTCTGTGATATTAACACTACTACAAATATGGCTTATAATAGCGCTAAAAACGGCCTTTAACAGCACTAAAAAAGCACTGTTAATCTCGGCGAAGATAAAGGGGGGTCCCCTTTATCAGTGCTAAAAATAATGCTGATAAAGGGGGACTTTTATCAGTGCTAAAAAAAGCACTGATAAAAGTGCGCCTTTATCAGCGCTAAGCAAGCGCTGATAATGGTAATATTTATCAGCGCTATTTTTAGCGCTGATAAATGTATAATATATCAGCGCTATTGTGAGCGCTAATAAAAACTACCTTTATCAGCACTCAAAATATCACTGATATATTATCCATTTATCAACGTTTAACTAGTGCTGATAAAGGCCAAATATCCTATCCAAAACTAGAACCTGCATAGAACCTGCCCAGCACCTGCACACATTACAACACCTGCACATAGTCCAAACAAAACCTGCACACAACACACACAACACCCACACACAAAGCATAGAAGAACAAAAAATGATATATACATTTACTTGAAATCATGAATACAAAACAACACACTTCTATATACATTTCAAACAATGTTTAATTTGGTTACAATTACATTTATCCAACAAACAGTTAAAAAACAATGATGTTTCATCCTTTTTGAATCTATCCACTCTAAAAAATTGTCGTCCATGGCGGCGGTTTCCGAACAAAGCATTAGAACCGAGGAAAAATATTTCACCTACATAATAAAACAAATATTATGTTAGTAATACAATAATGAAATAAAGAATGGGGTTACTAAATGAAATTATACTAGTGAGACACAAAACATAAAATAACCAATTATACTAGTGAGGAACAAAACATAAAACAAATATTATGTCCCCCCATTCCATAAAAAAGAAGCACCCCTGCCCCCTTCCCCAGCACACCCCCCTATACACTACCCACCCCCGAGCACACCCCCTACCCCTACACACTCCCTGCCCCCTGAACACCCCCTGCCCCCTTCCCCAGCACACCCCTACCCACTGCACTTCCCCCCTGCCCATTGCACACCCCCTGCCCACCCCTACATATTTCAAAAGAACCCAGCACACCCCCTACCCCTTCCCCCTACCACTTTGCCCCCTTCCCCCTTCCCCAGAAAACCACCCCTTCCCTCTCAGCCTGTCCCCTGTACATCATAAAGAAAATACATTTTATGGAAATTGTGCTCAATTTACATTATACACATCATATATATCAACACATTCTCATGTACTTTCATTCAATGTAAATACACATATATATAATCTCTACATCTCATTAGAAAACCCTCTTTAAAATTCACAAACACATTAAATCCATTTGAAAACACCCATCACACAACTTTCTCATTTCTTCAAACACATTTAAAGGACTTAAGCATGAAAATACACAAGAAATACAACTGCATTCATTTTAAAAATAACTTTCAAGTCTATACACACCCCAAATTCCTTTGATAACACATTTTTAACCACACAAACATTTCATATCCTATACTTAGCAAGAAAATACAGTATAATAAAATCATCATATAATGTAAAATCATGGAATCACCTACATAAAGCGTGGAATCTTCCGAAATCTGCTGGAAAACATAAAACCACACCTCCAAAATACCTTAATAAGGACTGATTAAACATTAATATTGAATATATTAATGGAAACCCATGTTTAACTTGTGGTATTCCATGAGTTTAACATCCCACAAGGATAGAGGGTAATGATTTAATGTCTTACAGAGATGTAAGGCCTGGATGGTTGAAAACACTTATAAAGGTGGATCAGGTAGGTACATCTCTAGGAGGGAGCACCTGAAATGTTTACCTGATAGATGGATCAAAACGCCCAATGAGGTCTGACCCAAGTGTGGTGCATCCCATAAAGGTAAGGTTTCTTATTTTTAAGAATTATTTGGATGCCACTAAGGGAAATACAAGAGGGAAAATAAGCGAAGGCATACCCCAGTGAGGGGGTCACCATGGTTTACCATTGGTTGGGATTTAACCTCATGGAGGCTTCCTACGTACCCTATTTGGAATACAAGGATCAAAACCCATATATTTAAAAGAGGTATGTTGTGGGTATTACCCATGGTTAGCTTCCCTTCACACTAGAAATACTCTTGGTTGGATGAGTATGGGTCTTGTGGGGCTTATGCATTGTCAGATTCTCAGGTTCTTCCAAGAGTAGAAATGGGATGAATGGGAAATACGTGCTAAGATGGACCATGTGAATGGAGTGATCCTTGTAAAGAGGCACGAGGCACAAAAAACACGTGGAGCTATCTGTAAAAATTATTTATGGTGGCCATGGGGCTTATTAGACTCCCCATACTTTCCATAAACACCTCAAAACATCACGAGGACCAGATTCTACATGATGGTACATCACAGGGTTGATTCTTTTGATGATGTAATGGTTGTTTGAGCTTGGATTTCATCTCAACCAGCCCTTCCCTTACTTGAATTATCATGGGACACATATTTTGGTTCCAAAAAATCCCTGAACGATACTTATTATCTCATTCATCTACCTAGAAATAATTGTGCAAGTCAAACAACAACACATGTGCTCAAATACAAGTTCAAACAAATGAGATATAGAAAATGGATTTTGTTGATCCTCAGTGGTTTCGTCGTTCACCCCATACGCACTGCACACCATCATGCCTTACTTCAATATTGATTTGTTCAAAGATCAATAATATGAATCCAGGGATAGAAAACATTGAGTAATAAATTAAGATTTCAATACATCAGAGCATTCTCAATTCACCAAAGGAGGTTGAAGGATAATCAATGATCATATATAGATAACATAAGTGGTAGTAATTCACCTTCATCCTATTTTTGTATAATATTCCATCAGGTATGTTGCCCATTCGTTTCTAAACACATGTATATCATCTTCTGAATATGAGTTTTTGCGACAGTCATGGTAGTACTGAAAAAATATAAATACACAAAGGATTAATAAATATTTTAAATTAACTCGTAATTATTTTCGAAAATACCTCATCAGGGATGCTAGTTTGTTGATGAAATACGATCTCTTTCATAAATTTACAAACATAATAACCACAGTCCTTTCCATTTGTTTGTTTTGGACACTACAGAAACATCGACAACAATAAGTAATTTGTTTTGATATGTGTTTGGATAGTGAAATGTTATTATATATACCCGGATACTTTTCCAGTTGTAGATCTTGTAGGCGTGCTCATCCTTACGCCTTAGATTCATTCCATGCATTAGACGATATTGATGCACCGCCCTATCATAACAGAATCCTCATTAAAAGATAACATAAATTATATAACTAGATGTTTTGTTTTAAAATGTTGGATCTAGTGTATTACAAATTAACAAACGCCATCATGCGTGGTCGGTTTGTTGGATATCCATGCATTGAATCCAGAAAATAAATCTTTAGAGTATCCAAATTGACTGAAATCAGCATCCAATGCTACCTAAAAATAAAAAAAGGAATAAGTAAAGAAAGAAATGAAAATATAGTTGATATGATTAAATTGTAGAGTTTTACCCCTGCATTGTTGGTATTTAAAAGAATCTGTCATCCGTAATTTTGTTTTCAAACGATTTGAGCAGGGATGACATTATTGCAGCCTCTTTAACAGAATCTATTTCGTCTTTTGAAGATGTGGTGTAAGGACTAACGAGTCCAAATTTTTGTTCATGGGGAAATCCCTTAATTTTTTTTTCATATATACGTCTGCGACAAATATAAAATGTGTTTAGTCAAAATTATCAAAGTATATCAGCTTTTGTAAAATCAAATCATGAAAACTTACCTCATGTATACATTTACAACTGAGGTGCCTAACCATTCATACTTGAGGAGTTCATTTACATTTTCAGCACTAATGAAATCTGATATCTCCTCTCCATACATATCTTTTTCGAAAGCAACTATGTGAGTACTTTCGTCTTTCAACTTTGTATCCACATGAGCCTGCAATGATATTAACTGTGGATATAGAACGGGCGGGGTGAAGGTGATCTCAGTAGACCGTTTCAATCAGTTGGTTGATCCTTGAGATAGTTTTGAGCTGATATTTCATTTCACCCCACAGTCTTTGTCATTCTGTAATAACATTCATCGGTTCAGAAATTTTTTCATTAAATGTTAAAGGTCCAGCTTGAAAAATAAATAAGAAATGAATACCTTTTTGTCGACATGTTTTTTTACAAGAACTCTCGGCCATGCGATGAATGTTCCAACAGCTTGTTCAAACGTATGAATGTCATCATCGTCATTTGGAACAGGTAGCTCGGCACTCGGCTCATTAGCTACGTTAATTGACACTCTAAGATGATCTTTTGGAAGCTTTCTGTTGTGTAGCATGTCGTTTTGCGTATTGAACACCGTAGCCCTCGCTACAAGGTGATAGGTGGGAGTTGATAAATATAAATCACAGTCATTTTCACCCTATGGAATATTAGTACAGGAAAGGTATCAGTGTCTATGTAAATCAAATTTCACAGAAACAATTATTAAAACATTGATTAACTCATCTAAGTCAGGTTTTTTAGGGGAATGGCTCGCCTCAAAGATGGTGGGGGGTGGGGCGAGGTCGTCACGCACGAGTTGTTGTTGAGTTGTTTCTTCTCTTTTCCTCTCCCCCATCAATTTTTATATCATATATCTCTGTTATTGTAATTCTTCTTGAAAAATAGATAATTTTTCTTGAAGCTTTTCCATTTTTTCATTTTGATCCTCCGCTTGTTTTTGTTTTTGAAAATATGTTCGGGGTGTCACCCCAAAACCCGCACCTCTGACGCGGCCATACTTTTCTGGATGCTTCAAGGCTGCTGAAAGTATGTCTACATCTGGTGTGGTTGTTGTTGATTATTGTGACTATTTCAGATAGAAAATATAGAAAAATAAGTAGTTATTGTAATGTAATAGCGATTTAAAGCAACTCAAATATATATTATGTCATACTTACACATGTTTCCCACACTTTTTGTGTGTTTTCATCTATCAATGTCCCCTCTTTATTTACACGATCCTCCTTCCATAGCACATGGCGTGGGATGGATATGGCTTTCGATTTCGATTCATTAATCTTCATATAAATAGAGAAACATGGTTATGGTGTTGTTTTATGTCACATACTAGTAGTAGGGTAGATTTAAAAGACGTACCAATTTTTTCTCAAGTTCAGCGTACCCCATCCTTGCTTTATGGTAAGGGTACGCTGGTTTTGTTGCGTGTTTTTTATTTTCAGCACTCAGTAGCTGTTTCATAAATAAAAAACTGTCAATCAGAGTGATGAATACAAGAAAACGTCAAACAACGTATTACCCCACTCAATGTACCTGAAAAGTATGCACCCCACGACGGTTGCTAAACGCATCCCACGCTCCTTGGGATATCAAGTGTGCATAAAGAGGAGGTGGGTGCGGCTTGATTTTCCCTTCTGCATCTTTAAGATGATATTTCATTAAAATTGTGTGGAAACACCTATGAATCCTTCCTGAAACTCTTAATACATATTCCTTGTGCGAGACATCTACTATAAATGCACTCTGTAATGGATGATGAAGAGTAAGTCAATGTTTTTGTATTTTATTTTATTTTAATAAATTAAAAAAATGATATCATAATGTTACTGTAATCTCTTCCCACATTAGTGTATTTGGCCCGGTGACAACATGGTGCCACGACTGTACATCAATCAGCACGTGTTGCCGAGTGACGATTCCAATGTAGCTACTAAAGATGGATTTGTTGGGGTTAACATGTTGGCCTCTCTTATTCCATCCCACTTCAAATTTGATGCCTTTTGATTTTGCCTTAAGGATTTTGGCCAACATTGTCAAACTACGATGCTCTTGTTTTTTTGTGCTTTCAGGGTTTCATTTCCTACCATTTCCTCAGAAGTAGCATCAATATCTTCCCCCGGAGCGCTAGCATCGGTAATGGGACCAGCAGCAACAGGTTGAGAAACCTGTTGTACCTTAGCACTGGGACCAATAACAACAGGTTGAGAAACCTGTTGTTTCTCTGCACTGGGACCACCAGCATTTGGTTGAGAAACCTGTTATTGCTCTGCAGTGGGACCACCAGCTGCTGGTTGAGAGACCTTTTGTGCCTCGGGATTGGGCGCATCAGCAGGTGCAGAAGTCATTATCTGTAGAAGTGGTTTAATATTTAATTTAGATTACATAAAAACAGCAGCGGATAGATAATAACATAACATAACACAATATATGTTACAATAAACAAATAACCTGATTATTGTACTCTCTTTTTTTTCTTTAAAGGCTGAAGTGATTTGAATTCTCTATCAACTATGTAAATTCCTTCATTGTGGTCTCCTCTGACATACAAAACACCATCTACATTTGGACCATTGTGAAATGATTGTGAATTCCCTATAAAAGGGTCAACCTCCGTTGAACTTTCATCTGAACCTTCAGTTGTTTTGGTCGATAACAAAACAATTGACCAATTTCGGTTTGCGGGGTCTGGAACATAAAATACTTGTACTTCCTGTGATACCATTATAAATGGTTCTTCTTTCTCCCCTTCTTTACTGAAATCAAATTTCACGAATCCCAATTCATCTATTTTAACAGCAGTCCTGTTATCAACCCACTTGAATTGAAAAATCAGCACTTTGAATTTCATATAATCCAACTCCCATATTCGTTTGATGATGCCAAAGTATGACATATTTGCATAAATTAGATTTTTTTACTTAGCACTAGAAACATGCATCGCCTCAGCCATAAGTGTAACCCCACTATTCTGCATGGTACTGTCTTCATCATGTTCATTAGTATAGAATCTATAACCGTTAACTGCATAAGAATTGTAAGATAATATGTACACACTTGTTCCTCCGGCCAGCCATCGAAGTCGTTCTGAAATTGAGTCTGGATTTTCATCTAACTGCTTAAAAATATGGTCTCAAAACCATCCTATAAACTGTTGATTATGTGTATCTGATATCCATTTTTCATCCCTAGAAAGATTAAAACGCCTAAGAATTTCTTTGTGGTTTTGAACATATGGGTCAACGTTGAAACTATTATGCAAAACGTATAGGTGGTCCTGCTTCCGATCTGTAATATTGATTGTGACAACCTCTCTTCCAGAAATTCCTTCACCCTCAAGCCACTCAGTGTGACGAGATTTCAGTAGGCCAACGATTTCCACACCAGACAGGTATTCAGTACAAAATTCAATAGCTTCCTCAACAATATATTGCTCCGCAATACAACCCTCTGGCTGAATTTGGTTTTTGACATACCCTTTCAAAATCTTCATATACCGTTCAATGGGGTACATCCATCTATAATGTACAGGACCACATAGTCGAATCTCTCTCACCAAATGAACCATCAAATGAACCATCATATCAAAAAATGTCGGTGGGAAGAACATTTCCAATTCACATAATATGACGGCAATTTCTCTTTCCATAGTTGGAAATTTTGCCGGGTCTATAACTTTGCTGCATATAGCTTTGAAGAAGAAACAGAGCTTCGCTAATGTATGGCGGACATTCTTGGGAAAAATGAAACGTAAAGCTATAGGAATTAGATCTTTCATCAAAACATGACAATCATGTGATTTTAGACCCTTTAATTTTAAATCTCCCATAGACACGATGTTCTTGATATTTGATGAATACCCCTCTGGAACCTTTAAATCATTCAAGAAGTTGCAAAACCGATATCTCTCCTGCCTGAAAAGAGTGTAAGCAGCAGGAGGAAGAAATGTTCGTTTTTCACCCTTCACTGGTGCCAACTCTTCTCGTATTCCCATCTCAACCATGTCCAATCTAGCCTTAATTCCATCCTTTGTTTTTCCGGGTGCATTTAGCAAAGTGCCGATGACACCATCACATACATTTTTTTCAACATGCATAACATCAAGAAAATGTCTGACATACAGACAATTCCAGTATGGTAATTCAAAAAAAAACTGATCTCCTTTTTCCAACCAGTTTTCGTAAGGTTTTTCGAAAACGGTTTACCAAAAGTAGTGTCCAAATATTTCACTTTCTCAAACAATTGATCACCTGTTAGTGGAGATGGTGCTGTACATTCCTCTGAACTTCCGTCGAATGATTTCGTCCAAGATCGGTACTTATGTCGTCGGGGTAGAAATCTGCGATGTCCTAGAAACACAGTTTTCGATGAATGTTTCAACCTAATTGACTGTGTACCTTGTTTGAAAACAGGACACCCTTGAGTTCCTTTAATGCTATATCCTAAAAAATTTCCATAGGTAGGAAAGTCATTTATCGTCCCGTACAACATGGCTTTCAAAGTGAACTGTTCATTTTTGTAAGCATCATACATCGTAACACCTGAATCCCACAATATTTTCAAATCCTCGATCAATGGGGCCAAATAAAAATCAATATCATTACCCGGTTGTTTTGGTCCTGATATAAGCATAGATAACATGATGTATTTTAGTTTCATGCATAACCACAATGGTAAATTATAATTTACCAACATAACCGGCCATGTACTGTGACTGCTGCTTTGAAAACCAAGAGGATTCACCCCATCTGTAGATAATTCCAGACAAAGTTTTCTAGGATCGTTCCCAAATTCAGGATACTCGTGATGAATTCTCTTCTACTGAGGAGAGTCTATAGGGTGACGTGGTTTCCCATCTTTAATTCTTGTATCTGCATGCCATGTCAATTGTCTTGCAGTCTCCTCACTTCCATATAGGCGTCTAAACCTAGGAATGATTGGAAAGTACCATACAACTTTCGTAGGACTAGAATAATCTTTCTTGTATCGGGAAACACCACACTTTGGGAATTATTTAAGTGATTTGTGGTCCTTGCAAAACAATATACAGTCATTCGGGCGAGCATGTATTCTTTCAGAGATCATACCCATCGATCGTAGCATTCGTTTGGCATCATATGTTTGGATTGGGAGTTCATTATCTTCTGGGATCATGTCATTCAGGAGAGAAAGTAGTTCCGTAAAACTGGCGTCACTCCACCCATTGCCTACTTTCAAATTATACATCTTCAATACGGCTGACAATGCTGTATATTTAGAGCAACCAACATACAATTACGTTTTTGAACAAATCTTTAACTTCTCAAACAATTTTGGGCAATCAAGAAGTTCATCTTCAACTATCCTTGTCATTTACTCAATACGATCTTCATCATCATTCACATCTGTAATCACACCCTCCATACGATCGTCTTCACTATTCATGCTTCTAATCATATCAGATGATCTATAAAATGTTGTGTTCTCTCAGTCACTACCTACATTGGTTTTTTCCCCGTGTTTATTCCAACATGTATAACTTCGATCTATTCCGTGATAGATCAGGTGTTCTTCCAACTCCTTTGGACTAATTTGTCTTAAATAACAACAGCGTAAACATGGACAAAGGATTTGAGAAGGGTCACATGCATGATCTTCTGCAAACTTGATAAACTCTTTCACGCCATCTTCATACTCTTTTGTCAACCGATTGGCATTCATCCATTATTTATTCATATTCATCGTCTTTATGGGTTCGATATCGAGAACTTGGCTAATATTATGTTTTAATTAATCAGGTAGCATTGTTTGGGTTTTATAAAAACAAATCATGGTACAAATTCCTTTAAACACATGTGAAATCCATATACATGGTGTGTCCAGTAGGGTGAACATCGTGTATGTATAAGATACCTGATTTAATCTGACATATATCAAATTTATTCCAAGTTAGTCTTACAAAGACTGAATGATGCCTTAGAAAATACATGACATGCGAAAAAGAGGAAACCAATGAGTAACAGGAGAAAACAATAATAAATATGATGCTATCTCAATGTACTCAAGGTGATGATAAGATGTTGGTCAAGATCAACTATGGGTTGGGAGTACACTAATATTTAATTGAAAAAAACTACTAAAAACTGATCCAGAAAAGGATGAAATATCCTATTCATCAAGTCCCTTAATACAACCAATGCATTAGTTAAACCAAAAATCATCGCTAAAAAATCATACAGGCCATAACTACTCCTAAAAGCACTCTATGGTAGGTCCATCGATTTCCAACTCATCTAATGGTATCCTAATGTCAAATCTATCTTGGAGAAGATCATAGAACCTCATATATGATCAATGTGACTATCAATGCGTGGATGAGGATACATATTCATGACTCTCATCAGGTTCAATCTCCAATAGTTCAACAAAATAATAAATACCAATCAACCATCTATTTTAGAGAACTATAAAACCCCATGGTAAAGTACTATGCCATATGAAACCATTATATTCTATATCATCAAATTGTAATTCAAACAACTGATGCTCTTTTGGTGTTATTTTAGAAATTGTGATAGAAACTGAATTTTCTCCCAACACTAACTAGATTATAAAGTTTATCTCTTTATTAAGAAGTAATTTTTATACCTCATCAGTGAAAACATCCTAAAAATGTACTACCATTGGGGAAAAATAATACTACATCATTCTAGAAACATCTACAATATGCCTGACTATTTGAGCCACTAGGGTACAGTAAATATATAATTATAACATGCTATTTGAAATGAAATGTGGAAATAGGAAATTATACAGACTCCTGATAAACCCATAATACAAAACATATCACCTAGTATGTCTGTCACATATACAAATAAATAAATTAGAAAAAACATGCTACAAAGCATAAAGGTACCATTAAATACTTACATAGGTCAACTTGTTTTATAAATTGTTTATCTTCATCCGTGCCTTGTACTTGCACCCATGAATTTGAAGGTGAGTATGCGTACTTGATAGTTGACCTTCTTAGAGAAGAGTTTCTGGAAGAGTATAAGAGACATGAAGCAATGAAGATCTTGCTATTCATTGTGGCAATCAGCTTGTGCAACGTGGCCTAAGTTACAATACCTGAAAGTTGTAACTTAGGCCGCGTTGCACAAGTCGATTTCCACATTGTTTGTAGCAACCAAATTTTCTCCAACACTCTAATGATCTTCATTGCTTCATGTCTCTTATACTCTTCCAGAAACTCTTCTCTAAGAAGTTCAACTATCGTGTACGCATACTCATCTTCAAATTCATGGGTGCAAGTACAAGGCACGGATGAAGATAAACAATTTCTAAAACAAGTTAACCAATGTAAGTATTTAATGGTACCTTTATGCTTTGTAGCATGTTTTTTTTCTAATTTATTTATTCGTATATGTGACAGACATACTAGGTGATATGTTTTGTATTATGGGTTCATCTTTTTCTAATCATATAACTATGAGATTATGCTATGTGATGAAAATTAATATGGATCCATCATCATTTCCATTGGGATAATATTTGGGAATCCATATAACCATAAGATTAAAAAATATTTCCTTTGTATCTCATACATAAATATTCAACTCGAAGGGGTAGAACTTACCGCCCATGGTAACTCAAAATAAAAAAAAATGAAAACAAGGGTTGGTTATCCACAGAAGTCATCAAGCATAACCTCGGTAGACCTATCACACATGTGAACCATCATAACTAACCAATTACCATATACTTCATCTTAGAGTCAAGATATCCCTATGGAACCTATAGGGTATCCAATTCCACATAATTCACAAACAACCCACTTGTGTTGCTAAATATCAATAACATCTCTTATTTCGACACTCATCACTAATTATGAATCACATCCCTAGACATAATCATAATCACATTAAGACCACACTATCTATTATGGAAATCCTTATTGGAATTAGGCTCAAGATATGGTATCATTCCTATCTCACATCTATATTCACTATTTGGTCCTCACACACACAATATATAAAAACTGACAGAACCTTTATCAGTGAGGATGTCCTGTTAGGGTTATTAAATAAAAACCGACAGAACCTTTATCAGCGCTCTTTAAAAGCGCAGATAAAAAATTCATTTATCAGTGCTTTTTTAGCACTGATAAAGAGCTACCTTTATCAGTGATAAAAAATGCGCTGATAAAGGCATACCCCGTTATCAGCGCTTTCTGTTTAGTGCTGATAAAGGGAAGCGCTTCCCTTGCCCTGTTTTGTGGTAGTGTAACCGCCTTTCCTTCATCATCTTTAGACAGTTTTATTCAGGTAACAATAAAAGTATGCATTTACTTGGAATTTTCCATCCCAAATCTCCTCAGAAGCTCCTTGGAATATTTGGATTGATGTAACGCCCCGACCCCAGCTACCCAGAGTCGGTGCATTAATTCCATAACATTGGCATGATCACAAGAAAGATCAAATCTCGAAAGACCGATTGGTTTAGTAGCCTTGGAAACACTAGATATATTCATAAGTTTTACATTACGTTATAAAATGAAAAACTACTACAACAACATAATATCTCAATAGACCACACTATTATCCCCTCATAAAATCCCTGCAGGTCATTCATAATTTACTTCTTCACTTCCTGGGAAAAATAAAACATAGAAAAGGGGTGAGCTCAAATGCCCAGTAAGGATAACAATATAGCGGAAACTTTCATAAATAAGAATAAACATTTAAGGCAATGTATAACTAAAACAAAAGCCTTTTAAATATGAACTTTCAACATGGTATGGCATAAATAAAATGAAATAATGCCATTTACTTATTCACATGGATATTATACTAATCGAATAATCACATGCAAAAATCAATAACCACTTTCATAATGTTGGAATGCATAATGCCAGACTATCATAACCACATAGCCAAGGCCTCGTGCCAAGGCTACAAATAAGATTTTGTCAAGGCCTTGTGCCAAGACACTAGTTTGTCTCATGAGACCTACCGATGCATCGAGGAGCTATAGCGGGCTCCACCCGTCACTTATTAAGTCCAATGCATTCCCATATGAAAAGGTTTAAACATAACATAAACATTCGTATTAAAACTAGCATACGAAATGTCAATACTTTCACCATAAACTATGAATGGTATAAAAATAGCACATCCACAGTCAAACATATCACAAAACCTTCAATACAATATAGAAGTTTTGTATCATAATAAATCAACTTCAAATAATCTTAAAATCCATCAAAGGATGTTGACATAGATGAAATCAAAACACTTTTTAGAGAAATATCTCCTTTTATTTTGAAATCATTTAAGATCCATATAAAATAAAACATTTTCTTTGAAAATATTCTTATAATCTTGTAAGGAAAGATTCAACGATTTTATAACGGCGGAAAATAACCGCAACCCGCCGTATAAGTTAAAAAAAACATTCTTACCTCAATTTTGTCGAAAAGGTTAAAAAGGACCTTGTTTTGAAAACGACGGAAAGATTCCTTTATAAACCTCTTATAAAAAGTCAACAAGGGTATAAATGATTTTAACCCATATTCTTGTAAATAGTAAAAATGTTTTGAAATACATTTTTAAGAAACATGGATGTGAATGATAAAGATATCCCAGTAGATTATTACGTATAAACAACCTCGGATAATGAAGAGATTGTGAAATAACCCTTACCTTGAACTTTTTCTTGGTTGGGGTAGGTTAACCTCCTGTATAATGGTGAAATAATTGTTATTAAATTGTACAAGAATCATATACATTAATATGATATCATATATGATCTTTTAACATTGCTTTATTAATAATATCTTAGTATTATCGTTGTTTCGGTGATAATCGATTCGTTCTTCTTAAATGTTTGGTTACGTAAGACATGTTTGTAATGGATAGATTATATCTTATTCATAATCAGAATGATATTAACATTATTTTTAACCCTAAAATGAGAATAATACTTGAATGGATATGATGGAGAACGAATCTTATCGCGTTCGTGGAGACGGTAGTCCGTACGTACGCACGAACGCTACTTCCATTTAATTTTTATTTTAAAAGAATCAAATCCAAATGATACATAGGTATATTACTATTCCAGTATAATATAATATTTTATATATGTTACTTAAGTTCATTAACACCATCCTTTATACGTTCCATGTGTGGTATGAACGAGTCATATCATTTTAAGGGGGCGGTAGTCCGCACTTCCTCAAATGAAATTATCGTATGTATATACAACATGAAACGAATAATGGAATGAAATAAAATGGAATTACAGAAGCTTATATATAAAATATATATCATTAATATCATATTTAATTACAGTTCCATCATAATGGCCACCATGAGAGGTGGTAAGATGTATTTGAACAATCATCGTTTCGCGAGGCGTTAGTTTGCCATCCACAGAAACATTATGTTCATCATCCAT
The DNA here is from genome assembly GCA_963277665.1 of Viscum album. NCBI lineage: Eukaryota > Viridiplantae > Streptophyta > Magnoliopsida > Santalales > Viscaceae > Viscum > Viscum album. The sequence goes on along the minus strand of OY728157.1, from coordinate 1,910,468,078 downwards.
TAGATGGAGTTGTGTGTATGTGTAGTTTGAATCCTTCTTATAACAACATCCTAGTATATTTAGGATACTGGTGTTGTTACAAAAGAAAGGAAATAAAAAGATTTTGGGGGTTGGAGAAGCAAAATAAATGAAAATACTTTAAGAGAAATTGTTACCTTTAATTTAGGTAACTCACTTTGGTTGGAACCAAAGGACTTCTTGAAATGCTTTCTGCCTAAGGGGAAGCTTCAAGGAGGAGGAGAGGGATGTGGGGAGCTTAGTTGGGCAGAGTTTGGACGAGCCAAGTGGCTTGAGAGGTGTGAGGAAAAGAGAAGGAGGAGTGCCCTTTTATAAGAGGGGTGAGGGGCACCTTTGGAAAAGCTAGAAATATTAATTTATAATAAATTAATATTCGGTTTCTAAAGGCTCCAAAGTTTACTATTCAAAGGATGAGGTGGGGATAGGTCTAAAACAACTCATCCAATAGAATTTAGACAGGTTTGGGTACTTATATTAACCTTATCTTTAAGTATTAACTCTAAGTTAATTAGTTTCACTTTTACAATGTCTCTTTGTATTTTTATATAATATGGTTAATAAACTTACTATATACATCCAAGCGACCCCCAAGTGGTCCATTAATGATTAACCTATCATAATATAAGTCTCTTGGCCGAACCTTAGATTTTTAGGAATTTAATATCAATTAATAATATAATATTTGTTTTAAGAACTCTTTTATGTCAATTTTGACACTATTCAATAGTTGATTTTTGTGAAACTCATAACAGATTGATTACTTCGAACAAAGTCCATTAAATCAATCCTAATATATCATATTAGCCTAGAAAATTAGTTTAATTCATTAAAAGTTTCATATTATATTTATTTGGGTATTTATAATATCAATTATTTTAATTTTTCACTATTATAGTAATTACTGCATCATCATTGTGTCATAAATAAAATAACTTATTTATTGTCTAAAAATTATAAATAAAATATCATTATGTAGGAAATCTTTTTATCTTTCTAATGAATATTTATAATCGAAAATCAAACATGTATAACCCTATGTAAAAATTGTTGTTCTAAAAGATATATGCTTGTGTCATTTTTGTATTCATTTTGACTTAATTAAAATAAAGTGTCATTATCACTTACAAGTGGATCCATGGGGTCCCAAAATAGACCCAAAGATGCCCATGGTCGACCATGTATCAACCAATAGGGTTAAGACACGTTTTAGGGTAATTTAGTATTATTATAATATTTTTTTTTAACCCTTATTTACCGGATTTACCCTTTAACCATGGTAAATAAAATATTTACCGCAGTAATTATTCAAAATGTGTAAAAATAAAAGTTACCTATTTACACAATTTGAACATCCTGATTCCAAATATGGAATCCATTTTCCTAAATTCAAAACACAGAAGTGGCAGAAATTAATTTAAAATTAATTCCCGCTGTCAAAACAAAAAGCGTGTTTTTAAGAGATAATAACTATCAAAAGATTGACACTTGTTTATGTTCGGTTTAATTGTAAAATTATGTCCAATGACCAACATTATATTAAATAGTAAAACTATATTCTAAATATACTTTAAAACCACTCAAATTCATAATTTATCACTATTAATTATTTTGATTAAAAAAGTTGTTTTTAATTAAAATTTAGTAATTTTCACTATTCATCAAAATATGAAAGTTATCAGAAAAGTACCAAAATTTCACCTTAGGCTAAATTTGATATTCCGAATCCAAAAATTAAGTCCATTTTAAAATATAAAATATATATAATTTCAAAAAGTAGGTATTACTATTCATAACAGCTAGTTTGATTGGTTACGGTGTGTTAGAACTCGAAGTTGCGTACAACACACGCTACTGTTTTATTCAAAGGAAAGCGTACCGTGGAAGCTTGGGATGTTTCATTTTAAATTTTTTGATGTCTCCATTTAGTCAAAAAGTTTAAAATATTGTATTTAAAAAGGTTTCACTATCAAAAGTTGATAAAAGTGCAATACTGAAAATGAATCTGTTCTTGCATTATGACTAAGAAACTCAGAATATGGATTCTAAAATTATAAGGATTATATAAAGTTAAAAATATAGTTAATGATATTCATGACCTCTTTTAATGGCTTTTTTTTTTGGTAAGTCATGGTGCAATTGAACTCGGTGTTGCGTGTAGTGCAAGTTATTGAATTATTTTGAAGAAATAACACACTATGAAATCTTGGGGTGTTACAATTGAGATATAAATGTGCCATTCCTTCCTTATGTCACTTGTAAACTAAGGAAAAACATCAGTTCACCAATCATAGACATTTCACACTCATGTTTCATGAATCCAAAAAACTATCTGCACTATGATTCATTTTATATTCCAAAGATTATATCATCAACATATATCAAAACCATCATCATTTTATTACTATCATTGTTCACATATAAATTGTAATCAACTCCACCATGCTGGAAACTGAGCTTCTTCAAAAACTGATCTAGCCTTGAATACCACGATTTTTGTTCTTTCTTCAAACCATACAAATCCTTATTCAACTAAAAAACTTTGTTGTCATCTTCAGGAATGAGAAAACCATCTGGCTGTTCAATATACACTTCTTCTTCAAAAACCCCATTCAAAAATACTGACTTGACGTCCATCTGGAACACTTTGAACTTCCATTTCACTATAATGTCCAAGGATAATATAATTGTTTCCAACCTTTACATAGGTGAAAATATCTCATCAACATCAATACCTTCTATCTAGGAGTATCCTTTTCACACAATACATGCTTTTTTTTTCAGATCAAAACACCATATTCATTCATTTTGTTATGAAAGACCCATTTTGTCTTGATGACATTCTTATCTACCGACCTTGAAACAATCTCCAAAGTATGATTCTTCTCAATCGGTATAGCTCTTCATTCATCAACTGAACCCAGTTTTCATCTTTAGTTGCATCAGCAAAACATTTAGGTTCAACTTGATATAAGAGTGATGTTTTCTATAGTGAATTTATTCTTCTTGTCTGAACTAGCGCTGTATGATCACCAATGATATTCTGCCTATCAATTTTAGCTCAAATATTTGGCTTCTTTGCAGATACATACTTGAATTCTTCTTTTTCATCATCAATATCTTCTTCTAAGTCAGCATCTACTACTTCTGTGCCCCCTGTGTCACTTTTCTCTTCATCACTTTCATCAAGAAACTGTTCACTATGCTATTGAGTCTTCTCTTCATTTCCACAATAGTGAAATAATTTCTCTCAACTACTTTTCCCATCCTATTGTTAAATAATTTGTGTGCTTTTATTTTTCCTAATTAGCCAATGAATATCCCCTCATATCTATATGACTTAAATTTACTATGTTTTTCTTTATTGAGAATAAAAAACTTACTTCCAAAGATTCAAAATTATTTCACTATTTAATTCTTTCCATACCACATCTCATATGGAGTTTTTCATTCCTTTAGACTCAAAAGAGCTCTGTTAGAAATGTAGACCGATGTCAATATTGCTTCCTTCCAAAATTTCTCTGGTAGTTCTTTTTCTATAAGAATCATTCTGTCCATGTTTTTGATGATCCAATTTCTTATTTCAACCACTCCATTATGTTAGGGAGTTATTACTAAAGAAACTTGATGCATTATCCCATGTTTCTCAATATAGTCTTCCACCTGACTATTTATGAATTCCGTATTATTGTCAGTACAAAACTTCATAATTTTCTGCCCTAGAATCCTTTCAGATTCCCTCCGATAATGTTATAGGCAACTGAACACATCATACTTATGAGAAATGATGAATACCCATTCCATTATTCTATAATAATCGATGAAAATAATGTAATATTTCTTTCCATAAATGGATCTTGGTGATATAGGTCCACAAACACCAACATCCACCAATTCAAGCACTCTTGTTGACTTCTTTTCCTTCGCTTTGTATGTATTTATGATGATCTTCCCCTTTTGAAAAGCATCACATGTATGTGTAAGATCACGTGATAAATTGGAGAGATCTCTATCTACATCACACTTTACCAGATCTTATAGGGAAGGTTGGCATAGATGACCAAATTGTTTATTCCATAACTTGTTTTCCTTCTCTTTGGATAAAAATCACACATCTTCATCACCACTTACTAGGTAAAAATTTCCCTTTGTCCTTATTCCTTGTAGAATCACTTCACCATATATTCCTTTGACGATGCATGTCTTCTTAGTAAACCTTATAGAATGCCCTGAGTCACTCAATTTACTAACGCTAATCAAATTGTGACTGAGACCTTCTACTACCAATACATCAGCACGTCTCATTTCTTTTCCCCAAACCTAGCCCTTACTGATCCAATAATCTTCAGGCCTTCATCATTTCCAAACTTGAAAAATCCTTCTTTTTCATATTTTATGCCTGTAACAAGATCCTTATTACCTGTCATATGAGATGTGAAACCACTATCAAATATCCATACACCAGAACAGTTTGATGCTTTAAGGACAATTTATGAAACCACTTCCCTCTCAACTCTATTCTTCATGATCCATGTTTTTGACTTCATACTCTGAATGGATTAGAAATAATGAGCTTCCTCAGAGTATGATGTACCCGATTCATCCTTTAAAGTTGCAAATCAATTTTGTATTTTTAGATCAATTTTTGATTCTCTGATTTGCTGGTTGTGACCACTTAAGTTTTGTTTTGGCATATTCCTTTTCATTATTGATGTATAGTATCTATCCATGTGCCCAAATTATTCACACCAAAAACAATTTACCTCAAAATATGTTCTATAATATTGTGCTCTCTTTGGATTCTAATTTTTCTCTTGTTCCCTTGGGTATCTCTTGGCTATGGAACATACATTCTGTGAATGTCCCATCTTTCCAGAACAATAACACCTGATGTAGTGTGCATTCCTGTGTGTCACTTATGTACTTATAATTTCTCATTGGGTTCTATGAATCTTCTTATTTTTCATCATACCCAAATAAATCTTCAATTTCAGAGCGGGTTCTTGCTGTCTTACTTCAATTTTCATAGTTTTCTATTTTCAGACAAGCCCCACATCAGCCTTAACATCTGAACACAATTTTTGATTATTTTTTTTTCGCTTGGATACTATCCTCCACTTTCAACTTTATAGTCTTCTAAATGATTTTATTTGCTGGTATCATACTAAGAGTCAATAGTTTTTCTTGATCCTTTACTTTTCATAGTAGACTGACAACTTATTCTTCAAGTTCTTTGATACGATTGATTTGATCTTTCACTATGTTATTCAAGCCACCAATCTCCTTTTTCTGTTTTCAATCTTGATTTTATGTTCATCAACCTTTTATGAGCTCTCTGGCCTAGAGGACTTAAGTTTTTCAATTTCTTTTACCATCTTAGAATTCTCTTCATCTTGCAGTTTCATATAGAGTTTGGCATCATATACCACTTTGTTGGATTTATTCGTTTTTTCTCTCCAAACATCAATCTACTCAAGAGTTTCTTCTAATTCAGCTTCCATATCAACTCTTCCTTTAACTTTTTATTCTTATTCATTAGTTTCATTTTCTTCCTTTTTCTAAGAACTCCTGATAACTAAAACCCTAACATTTTCTCTATGATCTTTGTAGTTCTCTATCTCTTCAACCTAATCAACCTCAGACTCATCTGAATTGTAACATTCTTGTGAAGGAAAATTGTTTTTTCTTAAATAAATTTCTCTTGAACTGTTTCTTTCCTTTCACATAGGCTGCATAATTTTTCTTGGGAACTTTGAATTCATCCTCATCATCTTATTGGAACTTCTTGGGGCACCTTTTTGCAAGATGTCCATCCTTTCCACATCGAAAACATGCTATTGGAAGTTTCCCTTTGGACTTTACTTTTCCACTTTGAAGGTTTGAGGAAAGGAATGATATCACCTCTTCTATATCTTAATCTTACTAAGAATCTTCAATGGTGATATTATTCATAAACTTGAATACCACCTCTTTAGATTTACCCTTTTCCACAACATCATTGTCATCATTTCTCATTTCATATGCAACAAGGGTGTTGTGAAGGTTATCTAATGTCATATCTTTTGGGTCTTTATCTTTCAAAACTAAAACTTTAGGATTGAACCTAGGTAGAAGTTTCATTAATATGTGCTTTATAATCTTTATGTATTCAATAACTTCTCCAAGACATCTCATGTCTTCCAAAACAATATTTACCATGTCAAATAATGCATAAATAGACTCATTCAGGTTCATTCTCAGATCTTCATACTTGTTCCATAGAACTTGTATCTTTGCCTCTATGACCTTTGTATCTCCTTAATATATATTTAATAGCTTTTCCCACATAGAATGTGATGTTTTTAAAGAAATCACCTTTGTATAGATAGCATCGTATGGGGCTACCATTAAAGCATTGATTCCCTTAGAATTGGCATCCAGTTCCCTTATTTCAGCCTCTGATAATACACCACTATTGATTTCAGATGAGATACCATACATCACTGCTGTAAACACATCCATTCCCAAAGATCGAATTAGTGTTGCATCTGATTCTTCTATAACAGAAAGTTGTTCTCATCAATGATCGGGATCCCTTTATGATTAGTGACCTCCATTGAGAGAGAAAAACTGATTTCAAACTTTTTCTATGATAAATTTTTTTAGGTCCACTAGGTTAGATACTCTGAGGGGGGGGGGGGTGAATTAGGGTATAAAAAATTAAAAAAAAAACTGCCCTTATTGATCTTGTTTCATTGTTAAACAAAATTCTCTTCTTTCTTCTTCCTGTTGCAGAGTATGAACAAATCTTAAAGTAAGCACAAGATACAACAATTTTACTTGGTTCACCCTCGCTAGGATACGTCCAAGGAGCATACATCGGCGATGTGCCAATGTACCAAATATACTAAAATTGCACTACTATTTACAAAGTTTGGAGTGGAATCACTGTCCCTCCTGGTTTACAACCATTCACAATTTGAAAGCTCACTGCTCTCCCAACTGAAGTGTGCTCAATGCTTCTTCAAAATATACACTCAGAGTTTATAGACCTGTAGGTCTCTTCATCATCTCTTATGAAATTTTTATCCTTAACTATTTCTAGATTCTCTATTGAAGTCCAATCCTTCATCCACGGATGAATTACACTTTTCACCAGGTGTACCGTATAACCCTAATTCTTACGCGCAACCTTCACTATGCCTTACGTGAAATTTACTTATTCTACACAAAATAATACCCTTTTGTACATAAATCCAAAATACACTTTTCACGCAACCTGATCTTTTTACACCCAATAATCTTCTTTTATGAAAAACCTTTTCTTTATGCACAGACCACCTTCTTTTACGCGCAAACTTGATGTTTATGCGAAACTCGCTTGCGTATCTCAATTTCATGCATCAGAGCTCAGATTCTCTCTAAGTCTTGAGCTTGTTTAAATGAGGGAGGTTACCTCATATTTATAGGCCAACTTGACCCCTACACGTAAAATCCCTCATTTAGCACGCAATCCTATTTGAGAGTGAAAAACACATCTTTCGTGCAACACTATATTTCGCACACTAATCCAATATTACACGCACCTCATGCCTTTTCCAATTTTCAAGCTTCTGATCTCAAAACACCTATTATAAGAAAAAATTTACTTCACTATTTCATGATCCACTATATTTTTCGCACACAATCCACCTATTTCTTGCAGCTCATTCCTTTGCTAATTTTTAGCTTCTGATCTCAAAACACCTCTTGTGCGAAAAGCTTCACTTCACTATTTCACGCACCTTTTTCTTTTTTGCACACAATCCACCTATTTCATGCATCTCATTCCTTTTTGTTTTTTAAGTTTTAATTATAAAACTCTTCATGCACGAAGAACACCACAACTAAATTTAACACACCTCCTATTTCACACCAAAACTATCCTTTTCACGCACCACTTTCTTTTTCACGCACAAATCCAAAGTTTTGCGCAACACTCTAAATTTTCATGCACCTTATTTTTCTAAGAACCCATGTATTCATTTTCTGGTTTTCATACCCAAAATATTGGAAAACACTGAAAATCACCTTTCTCAATAAACTGAACTTGGAGGCCCACTTTGTCAACAAACAAAATCTCCTCAAAAATACTTCAATGATGCCTTGAGGTATTTTTTCCCAACATAGAAATTCACCCATGAGCGGACTCCCAGGAATCAAACCTTGCAATGAACTGATTAAACTGACATTTCAAGGTTGAAAATAGAAAAAAGTGGGTCACTATTATAAAAATTGGGTCAATATTAGAGTAAAGTAATGATCATGGTCCTAGTTACCTCAAGATGACTAGAAAACAAGAGTACAATCAATCCCAAATACATTATACCAAAGCACCTGTCCCTGAACCCCCTAAACATATTCCTATATCTGTGATATTAATGTATGAGATTGAAACCTAACATCAACATTTTAACATCAAATTTTTATAGAAACAATGATAGAATGATTGGAATGGTGCCTTTGGGATCATACCTCTTGGTCCGGAGAGGTACGGTTCCCAGCTCCAAGTATTCAAGAATATAGTGATCGCGCCACTAGTGTTCCATCTATATGAAAATACAATGAACCATTACCATACCACCCATCCATTATAATATCCCAATAAGAAATCATTTAATTGAAAAAAATATTTTTTTATGCATCTAATAGTCTAGACATTACAATGGTTTTATGGAAAAATAGGCTATATTAGTACCTCACACCACCTGATGTCATAGTGTTTCAATAGACTTCCAGCTATTGGAATGGTTTCTGAGATGAATGGTCATAAAATACACTATTATAGTAGAGTATTAATCTCTAATTGGACTATTTTAGTAAATTACCAAAGCTTCCATCCATCCAGATCTATGTTCCCAGCCTTCACCCCCATCCCCCCTTTTTGAGTTGAGAAAATGACTTGTTCTTGTATTGGATTCCCACCAACTATGTCATATGATCACATACCTACCCCTTGGTACCAAGTACCTAGATACACTCTATTTATGTTACATAGAATTAAATTGGAATCCCATGACTAGACAGCTCATAGAACATCTGATTATCTCATTAGCTTATTTTCCTTGCCTGTATTTTCATTGTGGAAGAAAGGTTAAACATACCATATCTGTAGGTGTTTCTATGATTCAATTCTGAATAATTATTGGAATATATTATTGAGTTGAGAGTAAATGGGAATATGTGATTCATAAATATTCTATAATGGAGGTTGGGATGTGAGTAATAAGTCAGTTGAGTTCTCATATCCATATTAAAAACCGTCTTTAGTGGGTGACCTGGGTGGATCTGTTGAACAAAGGTTTCATGGGTTTGGTTGTGATTAATGATCATAGTAGTAGAAAAATTATAGGGTGTACTTGAGTGATACTATTGAACTATGAACAAACTACCTATAAATCAATATAGTACTTTATATCCAAAAGGTGGACTACTGAATGGTCTAAAGGTAATATGCAGAGATGACATGACCAATCGTATCCAACCGACCATATGGTGGACACCTTGAAATATTTCTAGTATCCTAGAATATTAAATGATGATTCTAGAATAGTGGAAATGGGGGTGATGCCCCAAGTATTTACCAATAATTTCAACTTCTAATTGAGTATAGACGGATCTATGGAAGGTCAATTCAACTTGATCCAAACTAGAAATGATATCTCCTGACCCAATGTGCTAAAATGGATTCTTGATTCAAAACCCATTCACCAATATGAGGTTTATGACCTACTTCCTTTCCTATAGAATGGAACCAAAAAAATAAGAAATGAACCAAAAAAATTTCCAATATGGTTTTTTCCATTCAATTACATTGGATAGTCGTCGATACACCTTTTCACCAAAGGGGGGAATGGTGAAGGCATTTCAACTGGACTGCCAATGCCACTCGACCAGTTAGGTGTGTTTGTCGCATGTAGTAGTTGTGATCATTGATGTACATTTTATATCTCATTTGATATCACATATTCTAGGTAACTCTCTTCTTATGACAAAATCGTGATAGAAGTTGGCATTATAAGATGGTTTGTTATCTACTTTGAATATACCTGGAAGTTGATGAAACTATTTAAATCATAGTGAAACTACCAATTAGTTCATGCAAAAAACCTTCTACCACACCTCAAATGGAGCGAGTTGACCTAAAGAATTGTGTGGGGATATTAAGTGGATTAACTCTAAGGCATGTATGTGTGTTTTTATGGTTTTTTTATACATTTCACTCCAACACACAACTCCCTTCAAGGACCATTTGGGGACTGCCACTATACACAAGATGCCAAACGACTTCCTATGGAAATGTCATGGGTCAAAGGCGCACCACTTGGAAACAACTTTAACTTGAATCCTTTTGAATATTGGTGACATTGGAATCATAAAATTGTTGGAAGTTCACATTCAATCCTCCATACACTCTAAACCACGTCACTCTACTCTCTTTAACCTCCAGGTGGTTGGGGGACTCTTCACCCATGGGGATCGTATCAGCCTCGACTCATGGATATTTTTAGATCACACTACCCTTTTAAACCACCTGAACCCAAACATCAATACAACCACAAATGGAGTGTAAATATATACACGATGAAGCATTTTCATGCACACTCTCAAAATATTTTAACTAAGTGAATCACAAGGGCTGACCTAGGTCTTTCTCTTGAGGAGTTGTTTCGGTCAATCACTCACTACTTATAATTTAATTTTATTTTTATATATATTTATTTTTATTTATGAAATTAAAATAAAATAAATTTATATTTGATAATTGATAATGAAATACTATAATTAATCATGTAAATGCAATGTAAACATAATGAATTTAAACAAAATGAAGTTAGAAATAAAAGAGAAATTTATGAGAGAATCACCTAGATTTAACATTCATTATCTTATTATTAGTTTCAAATTAAATTAATGAACACAATACATCATATGCGTGAACATAAAATCATGAATATGATTGTGAATATATAGTTCACTAAACGATCACAGGGAGACCTCATATCCACCTCCTCGATCAAGGGAGAATATTGCAGAAGAAAAAGTTAAATCTAAGGTGGAAAATAGAGACACAAAGGTGACTTTACCACTAAGATACCTATAATAAAATAAAAAACATTAGTAATGAATGTTAAAATACTTAGGTTCATCATTTAATTACTCCCTCAATAACTTCCTTGGGTTATCTACTCATGATCTTGAGCATAAGTAGTTCATAGTGGAGAAGAGAATGAGGCGGAAACACAAAATATAAAAATATGAGAATGATAGGAAGAATAAGAATAAAATATAATAAAATGAATAATATTATTACATATGAAAGTAATCTATAAAATTAAATAAAATGGTCACCTAGAGTGACAACCCTTTGAAATGAAAAAGAAACACTCTTATATAGGGAGAGGTGTGAAAAATTCACTCTAAAAAATATCCTCCAAATGATGGAGGATGTTATACATATTAAATGGAATAATTGGAATATTTGTCTTCTTGAATTTTTTTTAAATACTTTATTCTCATTCAGCCAAAAAATTTTAGTTTCTTTGGACATGTGTGGAGAATGTTATATCCAATTTACTCTATAAATTTATTCGGCCTAGGCCGACTATTGGTATTCCAATGCACCAAGTTCCCATGAATTTATGGACTTGATATAGGAAGAATCAAGTGATACCATATTTATGAAATTTGTTCCTCATGATTTATTATTTCTCCATGTCAAATTTCATCTCATTTGGATCATCACTTTATGATATATGGGCCCCACATAAAAAATCTCAATATTTGTACACAGTTTTTGAGGCTTGACTTGTGAGTTAGTTTTGATCCTTCAAATGATGGATTAAACTTTGTGTACATAATAATTATATGAATACTAAGATTTATGTAATCCTAAAAAATTTAATTTCACAATTTGGATCAGTTTATAAAAAGTTATGGCTGAAATACAAAAATAAATTAAAATAATTAAAATTGGGCCACTTTTACAATTAAGCTCAAAATACCACTAAAACCATAAAATGTGAAAATTGAACTAAAAATAACATTGTGGTGGGATTAAAAACATTTAAATTAAAATCAAAATAATTAAAAATATTTTCACTATTAATTCCTCCACACTAAAATTTTTTACTCATGGGCAGTCATCATATACCAATGTCAAAAGAAATTTCCCAAAGCATAAATGACAACAAAACTAAATTATCATATTGAGGAAAATATCATGACTCCTACATGAATAAAAATTAAATAAACCCTAAAAAATAATAAAAATAAATTAAATCTTATTTTAATCCTCATATTCACATCATACCTACCTCCACATAAAGATATTTATCTCTTCACTCAAGTAATTTTTTATGTGGAGTTTTTATCATTCTCAAAAACATGTGTGATCTCCATAAGATTGATATCATCCTAGTATATCCACTTAAAAAAGTCACAAATGTTTCAATAATGAGGATTTTACATTGGCCTTTCTGATTCTAAGGGTTGGTGTACTTTAAATTTAAAAACAACAGAGGAAGAATGAGGAGGGTTAAGCTCTAAAGTGAAGTAAATGCATGAAAATAGGTTTTTCTCAAGAATGGTTGTAACGCCCCGACCCCAGTTACCCAGAGTCGGTGCATTATTACATAACATTGGCATGATCACAAGAAAGATCAAATCTCGAAAGACCGATTGGTTTAGTAGCCTTGGAAACACTAGATATATTCATAAGTTTTACATTACATCATAAAATGAAAAACTACTACAACAACATAATGTTTCCACAATCCACACTATTAACCCCTCATAAAATCCCTGCAGGTCATTCATAACTTACTTCTTCACATCCTGGGAAAAATAAAACATAGAAAAGGGGTGAGCTCAAATGCCCAGTAAGGATAACAATATAGCGGAAACTTTCATAAATAAGAATAAACATTTAAGGCAATGTATAACTAAAACAAAAGCCTTTTAAATATGAACTTTCAACATGGTATGGCATAAATAAAATGAAATAATGCCATTTACTTATTCACATGGATATTCTACTAATCGAATAATCACATGCAAAAATCAATAACCACTTTCATAATTTTGGAATGCATAATGACAGACTATCATAACCACATAGCCAAGGCCTCGTGCCAAGACTACAAATAAGATTTTGTCAAGGCCTTGTGCCAAGACACTAGTTTGTCTCATGAGACCTACCGATGTAATATTTTTAGAAGATACTTATGTTTAAAATTGATAAAAAGTACTCCAGTGTTTTTATGAAATCATTATGCAAGCTTCTGAAAACAAAATAACTAATTCTGAGACTGCTCGACTAATTATAGGCCATGATGGGTCCACTCCCAATCCCTTCCTATCTACCACACTCGAGAGTCAGGTTTTCTGAAAACATTTTGAAGCTTGCGTTAAATACGTATACATTTGCACTGGATTTTCATATTTTTGAGAGAAATATCTCTTTTTTTTGAAATCATTTAAAAGTCACATAATTATAAAAGAAAACATTTACTTTTAAAATATCCTTATAAGCTTGTAAGGGAAGCTTCTACGATTTTATAACGGCGTAAAATAACCGCACCCGCCGTATAAGTTAAAAAAACATTCTTACCTTAATTCTGTCGAAAAGGTTAAAAAGGACCTTGTTTTGAAAATGACGGAAAGATTCCTCTTATAAAAATTCAAACAAGGGTATAAATGACTTTAACCCATATTCTTGTAAATAATAAAAATGTTTTGAAATACATTTTGAAGAAACATGGATGTGGATGATAAAGACATCCCAGTAGATTATTACATATAAACAACCTCGGATAATGAAGAGATTGTGAAATAACCATTACCTTGTACTTTTCCTTGGTTGGGGTAGGTTAACCTCCTGTATAATGGTGAAATAGTTGTTATTAAATTATACAAGAATCATATATAATAATATGATATCATATATGATCTTTTAACATTGATTTGTTAATAATATCTTAGAATTATCGTCGTTTCGGGAGTTAACTTACTCATTTTCTTTTATATGTTTTGTTACATAAGCCATGGTTGTTGTATCTTATTCATATCCAGAATGATATCTAGTCCTTAAACATCATTTTTAAATCATCAAATGATAATTATACTTGAATGGATACGATGGAGAATGAATCTCATCGCGTTCGTGGAGACGGTAGTCCGTACGTACGCACGAGCGACAATATCATTCTTTTGATATTAAAATAATATATAAATGGATGGTATATCATATATACAGAATCATTAACATGTTATATTTATTATTTACATGAGTTACACATCATTATTATACCCATCCAAATAATATTATATTGAATAACAATTACACCACGACGTGGAGACGGTAGTCCGTACGTACGCACGTATGGTGACATGTTATTCAAAGGGTGGATAGAATACTGAATATGGTTGTACCATATTTATAATAACATCACAGTATATGTGAGATACTGGAGTTATTATTTTATAATGGTAAGAACAAAGGAAGAAGAAGTGGAAGAAGAAATGAACTTGGAGAAGGGTGGTGAAATCATTACCTCTTCTTCGGGTTCTTCCTTTTGATTTGATCAAAAGGGCTCCTTAGGTTGGCTTTCTGATCAAACTAAGGCCTCTAGGTTGTAGTGAGGGATGTTGGGAGAGTATTTGGGCAGAGTTTGGCCGAACCAAAAGGCTTTGAAGGTGTGAAGAAATGAGAAGGAGGAGTTCCCTTTTATAAGAGGGGTGAGGGGCACCTTTGGAAAAGCTAGAAATATTAATTTATAATAAATTCATATTCGGTTTATAATGGCTCCAAAGCTTATTATTCAAAGTTTAAGGTGGGGATAGGTCTAAAACCACTCAACCAATAGAATTTAGACAGGTTTGGGTACTTATATTAACCTTATCTTTAAGTATTAACTCTAAGTTAATTAGTTTCACTTTTACAATGTCTCTTTGTATTTTTATATAATATGGTTAATAAACTTACTATATACATCCAATCGACCCCCAAGTGGTACATTAATGATGAACCTATCATGATATAAGTCTCTTGGCCGAACCTTATATTTTTAGGAATTTAATATCAATTAATAATATAATATTTGTTTTAAGAAATCTTTTATGTCAATTTTGACACTATTCAATAGTTGATTTTTGTGAAACTCATAACAGATTGATTACTTCGAAAAAAGTCAATTAAATCAATCCTAATATATCATATTATCCTATAAAATTAGTTTAATTCTTTAAAAGTTTCATATTATATTTATTTGGGTATTTATAATATCAATTATTTTAATTTGTTACTATTATAGTAATTACTACATCATCATTGTGTCATAAATAAAATAAATTATTTAATGTCTAAAAATTATAAATAAAATATAATTATGTAGGAAATCGTTTTATCTTTCTAATGAATATTTATAATCTAAAATCCAATATATATAACCCTATGTAACAATTGTTTTTCTAAAAGATATATGCTTGTGTCATTTTTGTATTCATTTTAACTTAATTAGAATAAAGTGTCATTATCACTTACAAGTGGATCCACGGGGTCCCAAAATAGACCCAAAGATGCCCATGGTAGACCATGTATCAACCAATAGGGTTAAGACACATTTTAGGGTAATTTAGTATTATTATAATATTATTTTTTAACCCTTATTTACCGGATTTACCCTTAACCATGGTAAATAAAATATTTACCGCAGTAATTATTCAAAATGTATAAAAATAAAAGTTACCTATTTACACAATTTGAACATCCTGATTCCAAATATGGAATCCATTTTCCTAAATTCAAAACAAATAAGTGGCAGAAATTAATTTAAAATTAATTCCCGCTGTCAAAACAAAAAGCGTGTTTTTAAGAGATAATAACTATCAAAAGATTGACACTCGTTTATGTTCGGTTTAATTGTAAAATTATGTCCAATGACTAATATTATATTCAATGGTAAAAATATATTCTAAATATACTTTAAAACCACTCAAATTCATAATTTATCACTATTAATTATTTTGATTAAAAAAGTTGTTTTTAATTAAAACTTAGTAATTTTCACTATTCATCAAAATATGAAAGTTATCCGAAATGTACCAAAATTTCACCTTAGGCTAAATTCGATATTCCGAATCCAAAAATGAAGTCCATTTTCAAATATAAAATATATATAATTTCAAAAAGTAGGTATTACTATTCATAACGGCTAGTTTGATTAGTTATGGTGTGTTAGAACTCGGTGTTGCGTACAACACACGCTATCACATTATTCAAAGAGAAGCGTACCGTAGAAGCTTGGGGTGTTACATTCTCCCGTCCTTCAAATAATTGCGTCCTTGCAATTTCTAGGGTATTACTGCATAAAAAGACTCGGGTGGTTCTTCATCATAAGTTCCTCGGGTTCCCACGTTGCCTCTTCCATCTTATGGTTTCTCCACAAAACTTTTACCAGACGCGTCGTCCGGTTTCTCAGCACTTGTTCTCTCGTATCAAGAATCTTGACGGGCTCTTCGCAATAAGACAGATCGGGTTCCAGTTCTAATTCCTCATAGGTGAGTACATGCGTCGGATCAGGCATGTATTTCCTCAATAGAGATACGTGGAACACATCGTGAACTTTGGAGAGACTTGGCGGCATTGCCAATCGGTAAGCTACAACCCCAATTCGTTCTAGAATTTTGAAAGGTCCGATGTACCTGAGACTCAATTTACCTTTCTTACCAAAACGTATGACTCCCTTCCACGAAGATACCTTCAGAAAAACATGATCACCGACTTGAAATTCCAAATCCTTCCTTCGATTATCGGCATAGCTCTTCTGCCTACTTTGAGCTGCTTTGATGTGATTTTGGATTACTTTCACCTTTTCCACCGTTTCCTCCACCAGTTCTGGGCCTACAAGTTTTCTTTCACCAACATCATCCCAACAGGTTGGTGTACGACATCTCTTTCCGTATAACGCTTCATATGGTGCCATCTGAATACTCGAATGGAAGCTATTGTTATAGGAAAATTCTACCAAAGGTAAATATTGATCCCACATACCCTGAAAGTCAAGTGAGCAAGATCTCAACATGTCTTCTAAGGTTTGAATAGTCCGTTCTGATTGTCCGTCTGTCTGAGGGTGGTAAGCAGTGCTCAAATGAAGTTCAGTATCCAGGGATTTCTGAAGACTTTTCCAGAATCTTGAAGTAAAACGGGGATCACGATCAGAAACAATCGATAGGGGTACTCCATGAAGTCTCACAACTTCATTAATATATAGTCTTGCTAGACGTTCCAGGGGTAGATCTTCTCTTATAGCAAGAAAATGTGCTGTCTTAGTAAGACGATCAACAATAACCCATATTGCATCGTTCCTTCTAGGAGTCTTTGGTAGCCCCATGACAAAGTCCATCGTAACATTGTCCCATTTCCACTCCGGTATGGGAAGAGGTTGCATGACTCCTCCAGGCTGTTGCCTTCCAGCTTTCACTTGTTGACAAACCATACATCTTGACACAAAATCAGAAATCTCCCTCTTCATGTTGTCCCACCAAAAATGTTCCTTCAAATCTCTATACATTTTGGTGCTCCCAGGGTGTATAGAGAAATTGGAACTATGAGAATCATCCAGTAATTCCCTTTTTAGATCAGGTATATTGGGAACACAAAGTCTCTTCCTGAATTTCAAAATTCCATCTTCATACACAAAGTCTCTCAATCTCCCATCATTCACAGCTTTAATCTTCTTTTGGAATTCTTCATCATCGGTCTGATAACTCTTAATCCTTTCTAGTAAAGATGGTTTGGCAACCATTTGAAAAAGCATTGATGTTTCACCTTCCCTGGTTATTCCTATGTCCATCTTCACTAGATCCATGAAAATTGGATCCCTTTCAATTCTCATATTGTTCAAAAATCCATGGTCTTTTCTACTCAAAGCATCTTCCACCTTGTTTGCCTTTCCTGGGTGGTAGTGTATCATACAATCATAATCCTTGAGTAATTCAAGCCATCTCCTTTGCCTCATGTTGAGTTCTTTTTGTGAGAAAATATACTTCAAACTCTTGTGATCAGTATAAATCTCACATTTTTCACCATAGAGGTAGTGCCTCCATATCTTCAAAGCAAAGATCACTGCTGCTAACTCGAGATCATGAGTAGGATAGTTTTGTTCATGAATTTTCAACTGTCGTGATGCATAGGCAATAACTCTATCATTCTGCATAAGGACACATCCAAGTCCTTTCTTCGATGCATCACTATAAATAACGAACCCATCATTCCCCGATGGTAGAGTCAATATAGGAGAATTGACTAATCTTCTCTTCAGTTCTTCAAAACATTCTTCACACTCTTTTGTCCAAACAAATTTAACCCCTTTACGTGTGAGCTTCGTTAATGGGTTAGCCAATCGGGCAAAATTCTGGACGAAACATCGATAATAACCTTCCAAACCAATAAAACTACATACCTCAGTTATACTCGTAGGTGCTGGCCATTCTTGGATTGCCTTGGTCTTAGAAGGATCAACAGAGATTCCATCTTTAGAGACAATATGGCCAAGAAAAGAAATCTCCTGAATCCAGAATTCACACTTGCTAAACTTCCCATATAATTCATGCCTCCTCAGAGTCTTCAAGATAATGCGCAAGTGATTTTCATGATCTTCGTAGGTTTTGGAGTATACCAAGATATCATCAATAAATACCACCACAAATTCATCGAGATACTCCTTGAAAACTCTATTCATTAGATCCATGAATACAGAGGGTGAATTAGTCAATCCAAACGGCATTACAGTAAACTCGTAATGCCCGTACCTGGTTCGAAATGCTGTTTTCGGAATGTCTTCCTTCTTCACACACAACTGATGGTATCCAGATCGAAGGTCAATCTTTGAAAAGTATTGAGCTCCATGCAGTTGGTCAAATAAATCATCAATACGAGGTAGGGGATACTTGTTCTTTATCGTTATAGCATTGATCTCCCTGTAGTCGATACATAACCTCATAGATCCATCTTTCTTTTTAACAAAAAGAACAGGGGCTCCCCATGGAGAAACACTAGGGCGAATAAATCCCTTATTACTCAATTCTTCTAGTTGTTTCTTTAGTTCGACTAACTCTACAGTGGCCATTCTATAAGGGGTCTTCGATATAGGCCTTGATCCAGGAATCAAATCAATAGAAAACTCAACTTCTCGTTCTGGAGGATGTCCAGGTAAATCTTCCGGAAATACATCTACAAATTCTTTCACAACAGGTACATCCTCTATTTGAACATTCCTTTCCTCACCGACAGTTATTTCATTCTCTTCCTCCCCAATAATTGAATTAAGTTGAGCTACTGGGGGTGGATCTAAATAAGAATTAGGTGGTGACGATTCTGCTCTAAAAATAAGGTGCTCCTTATCATTATCATCAAGAATCGTAACCTCTTTCTTCTTACAATAAATCTTCGCATCATAGTCCGAAAGCCAGTCCATACCGAGGATTATATCAAACTCAATCATAGGTATGACGATGAAATCAGCAGATAAAGAAAATTTATGTGCTCTAATGGGGACTGATTCACAAAACTTTGTTGCAACGATACTTCCCTTAGGAGTTTTAACTGACAACTCCCTTATTAAATCAAATTGGAAATATCTAATTTTCTTAGCAAACTGGGAAGATATGAAACAATGCGATGATCCAGAATAAAATAATGCATTTTCTAAACTTGAGGAAACCATTAAATTACCTGCCACCACGTCTTTCGGAGCTTCTACCTCAGCAGTAGTGATAGCATAAGCCTGGCCTTGATCCCTTGGCCTTTTCTGAGGTAAGTTCTCCTGACGCTTAGGACATGCATTTGCATAATGCCCCATCTCCCTGCAATTGTAGCACTGAACGTTGGTAGCTTCCTTCTTCCCCTTGCAATCATGAGCTTGGTGGCCTTTTTCACCACACTTGTAACAGACTCCCATTCCCTTCAAGCAAGTACCAGGATGTTTCTTCCCGCATTTACCACAAGATGGATATTCAACCTTTCCCTTTTTCCCCTTATTTCCATTCCCAGATTGATCAGCAGGTCTCTTCTTCTCTTGCTTTGCTTTAAAGTCATAAGACTTAGAGAATTCCTTTTCGGTCTTGATAGCACATGAGACAATGTCTTCGTACGATGAAAAGGATTGTGAGACTAACACTCGACGGAGAAATGGTTTTAACCCATCAAAGAAACGATCAATCTTACTTCTTGGGTTACGAATATAATCACCAGCGTACCTCGCTAACCTTGTAAAGTTAGCCTCATACTTTGTGACATTCTCATCCTCCTTTTGTCTCAGACTCAGAAATTGCCTTTCCATATCTGCTCGATGGTCGCGAGGGAAGTATTTTTCTAAAAACAGATCTTTGAACTCCCTCCATTCCATATTTGATACTTCATCATCTTCCTTTGTATTTTGAATCAATGACCACCATTGATCAGCATCTCCAGTGAGGCGGTAAACTGCCATGATAACTTTTTCCCTTTCACTGCTCCCCAAAGCCTGAAATATTTTCTCTAGGGAAAATATCCATTGCTCAGCTACTAAGGGATTTGTATTTCCATTGAACGTTGGTGGTTGTTGCCTCATGAATCGATCTAACATTGATCCTCCACGCTGCGGATCAGGGTGCTCTATACGGGTAAGGTTATTATTCATAACCTGAGTAAGTTGTCCCAGTATGGTGATTAGCTGATCAGCACCAGTTGCATCACCAGCCCCACTATAATTATCTTGAGCAGGAGGGCAATCCCTACATGGAGTGCGTGCATTGATACAGTTTCCATTTCTTCCACTAGGCGCCATTTCTAAACAATGGCATAAACTAGATCAGTTTATGAATCAAAATACATAATCCCATACTTATAAAACACTTAACATAAATTGAACTATTTATGGATATAATCCATAATCATAAGAATGTTTTCTTTGAGGAAGTATATACTCATAATCCCTTCAAAATGATTTGTAAAGAAAATGAGAGTTATCCTAAGCATATCCCCCGGGAGTGTCGTAACCAAGAGTGCAGCAAGGCCCATTATCGTGCACCAGTTCCCGTTCGAGTCTAGCTCAAAGCGGTGTTTTCGGGTTTTACCCCTAGGTACATCTGTGCCAGAGCCGCCTCTACCTGCTCGTATCCAGACAGGGATGTATTGCTTGGAAAACTCACAAAATCTCTACAATACCAAAATTCTAGGAAGTTCTTCTATACTAGTCCTCAAAGTTCATCTTAGGTCTACGTGCTCTAATCAGAGTTTATCTAAATCTAGCTTCCAAGGTTTGTACTAAACTTCCTCTGATACCAACTGTAACGCCCCGACCCCAGTTACCCAGAGTCGGTGCATTATTACATAACATTTGCATGATCACAAGAAAGATCAAATCTCGAAAGACCGATTGGTTTAGTAGCCTTGGAAACACTAGATATATTCATAAGTTTTACATTACATCATAAAATGAAAAACTACTACAACAACATAATGTTTCCACAATCCACACTATTAACCCCTCATAAAATCCCTGCAGGTCATTCATAACTTACTTCTTCACATCCTGGGAAAAATAAAACATAGAAAAGGGGTGAGCTCAAATGCCCAGTAAGGATAAAAATATAGCGGAAACTTTCATAAATAAGAATAAACATTTAAGGCAATGTATAACTAAAACAAAAGCCTTTTAAATATGAACTTTCAACATGGTATGGCATAAATAAAATGAAATAATGCCATTTACTTATTCACATGGATATTCTACTAATCGAATAATCACATGCAAAAATCAATAACCACTTTCATAATGTTGGAATGCATAATGCCAGACTATCATAACCACATAGCCAAGGCCTCGTGCCAAGACTACAAATAAGATTTTGTCAAGGCCTTGTGCCAAGACACTAGTTTGTCTCATGAGACCTACCGATGTAATATTTTTAGAAGATACTTATGTTTAAAATTGATAAAAAGTACTCCAGTGTTTTTATGAAATCATTATGCAAGCTTCTGAAAACAAAATAACTAATTCTGAGACTGCTCGACTAATTATAGGCCATGATGGGTCCACTCCCAATCCCTTCCTATCTACCACACCCGAGAGTCAGGTTTTCTGAAAACATTTTGAAGCTTGCATTAAATACGTATACATTTGCACTGGATTTTCATATTTTTGAGAGAAATATCTCTTTTTTTGAAATCATTTAAAAGTCACATAATTATAAAAGAAAACATTTACTTTTAAAATATCCTTATAAGCTTGTAAGGGAAGCTTCGACGATTTTATAACGGCGTAAAATAACCGCACCCGCCGTATAAGTTAAAAAAACATTCTTACCTTAATTCTGTCGAAAAGGTTAAAAAGGACCTTGTTTTGAAAACGATGGAAAGATTCCTCTTATAAAAAGTCAAACAAGGGTATAAATGACTTTAACCCATATTCTTGTAAATAATAAAAATGTTTTGAAATACATTTTGAAGAAACATGGATGTGGATGATAAAGAGATCCTAGTAGATTATTACATATAAACAACCTCGGATAATGAAGAGATTGTGAAATAACCCTTACCTTGTACTTTTCCTTGGTTGGGGTAGGTTAACCTCCTGTATAATGGTGAAATAGTTGTTATTAAATTATACAAGAATCATATATAATAATATGATATCATATATGATCTTTTAACATTGATTTGTTAATAATATCTTAGAATTATCGTCGTTTCGGGAGTTAACTTACTCATTTTCTTTTATATGTTTTGTTACATAAGCCATGGTTGTTGTATCTTATTCATATCCAGAATGATATCTAGTCCTTAAACATCATTTTTAAATCATCAAATGATAATTATACTTGAATGGATACGATGGAGAATGAATCTCATCGCGTTCGTGGAGACGGTAGTCCGTACGTACGCACGAGCGACAATATCATTCTTTTGATATTAAAATAATATATAAATAGATGGTATATCATATATACAGAATCATTAACATGTTATATTTATTATTTACATGAGTTACACATCATTATTATACCCATCCAAATAATATTATATTGAATAACAATTACACCACGACGTGGAGACGGTAGTCCGTACGTACGCACGTATGGTGACATGTTATTCAAAGGGTGGATAGAATACTGAATATGGTTGTACCATATTTATAATAACATCACATTATATGTGAGATACTGGAGTTATTATTTTAGAATGGTAAGAACAAAGGAAGAAGAAGTGGAAGAAGAAATGAACTTGGAGAAGGGTGGTGAAATCATTACCTCTTCTTCGGGTTCTTCCTTTTGATTTGATCAAAAGGGCTCCTTAGGTTGGCTTTCTGATCAAACTAAGGCCTCTAGGTTGTATTGAGGGATGTTGGGAGAGTATTTGGGCAGAGTTTGGCCGAACCAAAAGGCTTTGAAGGTGTGAAGAAATGAGAAGGAGGAGTGCCCTTTTATAAGAGGGGTGAGGGGCACCTTTGGAAAAGCTAGAAATATTAATTTATAATAAATTCATATTCGTTTTATAATGGCTCCAAAGCTTATTATTCAAAGTTTAAGGTGGGGATAGGTCGAAAACCACTCAACCAATAGAATTTAGACAGGTTTGGGTACTTATATTAACCTTATCTTTAAGTATTAACTCTAAGTTAATTAGTTTCACTTTTACAATGTCTCTTTGTATTTTTATATAATATGGTTAATAAACTTACTATATACATCCAAGCGACCCCCAAGTGGTACATTAATGATGAACCTATCATGATATAAGTCTCTTGGCCGAACCTTAGATTTTTAGGAATTTAATATCAATTAATAATATAATATTTGTTTTAAGAACTCTTTTTTGTCAATTTTGACACTATTCAATAGTTGATTTTTGTGAAACTCATAACAGATTGATTACTTCGAAAAAAGTCAATTAAATCAATCCTAATATATCATATTATCCTAGAAAATTAGTTTAATTCATTAAAAGTTTCATATTATATTTATTTGGGTATTTATAATATCAATTATTTTAATTTTTCACTATTATAGTAATTACTGCATCATCATTGTGTCATAAATAAAATAAATTATTTAATGTCTAAAAATTATAAATAAAATATCATTATGTAGGAAATCTTTTTAGATTTATAATGAATATTTATAATCTAAAATCCAATATATATAACCCTATGTAACAATTGTTTTTCTAAAATATATATGCTTGTGTCATTTTTGTATTCATTTTAACTTAATTAGAATAAAGTGTCATTATCACTTACAAGTGGATCCATGGGGTCCCAAAATAGACCCAAAGATTCCCATGGTCGACCATGTATCAACCAATAGGGTTAAGACACGTTTTAGGGTAATTTAGTATTATTATAATATTATTTTTAACCCTTATTTACAGGATTTACCCTTAACCATGGTAAATAAAATATTTACCGCAATAATTATTCAAAATGTCTAAAAATAAAAGTTACCTATTTACACAATTTGAACATCCTGATTCCAAATATGTAATCCATTTTCCTAAATTCAAAACAAAGAAGTGGCAGAAATTAATTTAAAATTAATTCCCGCTGTCAAAACAAAAAGCGTGTTTTTAAGAGATAATAACTATCAAAAGATTGACACTCGTTTATGTTCGGTTTAATTGTAAAATTATGTCCAATGACCAACATTATATTAAATGGTAAAAATATATTCTAAATATACTTTAAAACCACTCAAATTCATAATTTATCACTATTAATTATTTTGATTAAAAAAGTTGTTTTTAATTAAAACTTAGTAATTTTCACTATTCATCAAAATATGAAAGTTATCCGAAATGTACCAAAATTTCACCTTAGGCTAAATTCGATATTACGAATCCAAAAATTAAGTCCATTTTCAAATATAAAATATATATAATTTCAAAAAGTAGGTATTACTATTCATAACGGCTAGTTTGATTAGTTATGGTGTGTTAGAACTCGGTGTTGCGTACAACACACGCTATCACATTATTCAAAGAGAAGCGTACCGTAGAAGCTTGGGGTGTTACAATGGTGTTCTCCTAAATCTGTTGGAGTTGGTTCCATAGAACCAACTTATTTTTACTTTATGATAAACTTATATTCATGGGTTTTAATATTAATAAATTCATTGTCACATCAGGATTGTTCTTCTGTATGACATAACACGTGATAATGTCCCAAGAGTAGCTGTCGCACTAAAAGGTCATAGTAGTTCCTGGCTATGGTGAGAACCTAGAAGTTCCATAAAACTATTATTGAATAAATGTTATATGGCTAGTTGATATCATTTGAAGGGAAAAAATGATACAATCTATCAAGAGTGGAGACTTATAGGACTTTGAGGCACCTTCTCATGGTGTATGACCCTGAAAATATTCAGTAGGGTATTATGAGAATGAGACCTGATAGTAGGAAATCCACATTCTTAAGTGTCATTGGATATTTCTATCTACAAACACGTGTAATTTTCCTTAGACTTTAAGATTATTATTAATGGATATTATGATTCACGTACTTTGATGTATTGACAAAAATTGTAATGATATATGGTTGCAGTGAAGTATTATACGTTGGGTGTGTCATAAGTAATATTGCATTAATGAATAATGGAAGAAAGGATTTATCCCTTCTATTCATTAACGAAAGTAAATATCTTAGGCCCTTTTATAGAAATGATATATCCTAAATAAATCCATGGAAATGGTATTATATAGGAAATTTTTATTTTTAGAAAGTCAAAGAATGAGTTATCGAGCATATAGGTTGATGAAACTGGCATAAAACATGCTCGATTAGAGATATTGTGATAAAGGGGTTATATTACATGGTAAGTGTTCCTATGAGGTGACATGTAATTATAGAATTAACTTCTTTCTCTATGGGTTCCTTGGCATGTAGCTAAACGCTAACCTTGGACTTTAGGAAGGCTCACCTAATGCCACTGAGAAATAATCCTGGAGGGTCACACACTAAGTGTATTTGAAATCTCAGTTAAATAATTTATTATTTAACAAGTTGAATAAATATTATTCTTGATTATGGTTTAATAATTATTCAGGTATGCCTGATATCATTTTATTTATTTATCAACAAATAATGTAGTTAGATTTATTTATTTATTTAATAAATAAATAGTCATTATTCAAGGTCTGAAAAATATTTTAGAGGATGGGAATACTGAGTTAAAGAGTCTAGTGAGAAAATAATATTAAATATTATTTGTTTAAAATAATATTTAATTGTAACTTTCATTCTAAGCACATGTCATGAAAACAATGGTATTGCTGTTATTATTTGATATGGGGTTTCACATAGAATAATAAAATAATTAACGACAATTATGTTAGTTATTTATTATTACATAGTGAATTAAATTCTCAGTTACATATTATTTAAATTGTGGAATTTAAATTGTGAAATGGAATTGTGAAATTAAATTGTGAATTAATTTAAAATTCTTATATGAGAAAAATGGATTAAACTGTTTTGATTGAAACCCATTGGTTTAATCATGGAAAAGAATGTTTTTGATTAAAAACTTGTTTTGGGTTTTAAATGGAAAATTTTCATATTTGAAATGGAGAGTGAGATGAATTGTATTTTAATTAGTCTTAAAATAAATTTCCCATCATTGATTTTTATTAGAGCATATTCAATCTTAGGTAGTTAGAGAGTTATCCGGACATCACTCTACGATTTATGACACTAACATTACATAAATTTAACAGGTCATATCCCCAATGGGATTGTGATGTGTTCTCCTTAGTCAGTATTGAGGAGGAAATGTGTACACATATTTCTATGACAACTATTTGAGTGTGTGGAGTCCCATAGCCTATAAATATCATACCTTTTTGAATATGACCATGTTTCTCACTTGTTTGTATTTGAAATGAATATATCCCCTTATTGTAAACTATTTTACATGCCTTATGAATTTATATAAACTGTTTTTATATAAAAATTTTATTTAATCCATTTGCATAAAATATTTCCATCATTTTAAATTTAAATCATGATTTGTTTAAATATTATTTTAAACTTCAATGCCTATTTATTTTAAAATTGAAAGCTATTTATTTGGTTAATTAAATTTTGACATCTTATTATGGAATATTTAGTGAAATCCTTCTAGGCTTTTAGCTCACACCCTACCCGTGTCTTCCGGTGTTTGTAGATTATCTTCTTCTGATTCGAGCAAGGGTAATGAACCACTTGGAGGTGGTATTAGATATTTATCCTTGGTCTTGGAGAGTTGTGTTCGCTAGGTCCTAGGTTTTTATCCTATTTTTCTGATACTTTGAGACACACTTTGGGTTTCTTATTTCTATTTGAATTCTGGTACACTTCTCTCTATGGAGTTTTTCTTGTATGCATAATAAATTGTTTATCTTGCTTCCATTATGTTTGTGAAAAATTCATTCCCACTTCTATATTTTATGATTCTAGGTGCTAGTCACCAAACCATAGGGATCAAGAACACCCTTTGGGATATGTCAGAGTCAGATCAGTTATTGGGTTACCAGGTTACTCTGGCTGATTTGTGTCTGGAACCCCTTTTTTTAAAGCATTTGATTTCCCTATAGTTTTAGAAAGGTATAATGATCCCATGATACTACGTAGAGTAGAAGAGTCTCCCAAGGAAGAAAATATGAGTCCAATGACCATGAGAGGTACTATCATTATATATTCATCATTAGCAACTAATTTATTTGATACCAGTGCATATTATTCATTTATTTCAACCCATATTGTAAATATTCTAAATCTTTCTACATAGATTTTATCTTATTTGATGGATATTTCTACACCCCTTGGAAAAAAATAGATAAGGGTCTTTGTAGTCCCACTTATATTTTCTCTCTATTAGATATCAAGATTTCTTGGAGTTTTTTTGTTCTCAACATGAAACCACTTGACGTCATACTTAGGATAGATTGTCTCATTGATAATAAATACCAAATTGATTGTTCTCTTTAACAGGTCTACTTTACTACACCTGATGGTGTATACCATATATTTCAAGGGGAATAGGACCCGAGGTCGAGTAGATCTAGACCTTCTTATAAAAGGTTGGGGAAAGTGATATCTATATTTACTTTTGATCTGAAGTGGGAATCCTTGAGTGGTGATCTCCCTCTAACAATCGTTGAGTTTCCCGGTGTGTTTCTTTATGAATTCTCTAGTTTTACACCGATAAAGGTGGTAGAGTTTTCTATCGATTTAATACATGGTATTCAATGAGTGTCTATCCCTTCTTACCGTATGGATCCAACTTAAATGAAAGATATGAAGACACATTTAGATGATCTTATTGAGAAAGGATTTATATTCCCAAGTGTGTCACCTTGGGTGGTGTTGGTTCTATTTGCTAAAAAATATGATGGTTCACTTTTCCTTTGTGTGGATTACCGAAAACTCAATAAATTAAAAGTAATGAAAAAATATCCATATCGAAGGATTAATGACCCATTTGATAAGTTGAAAGAGTAGAAGTGGTTCTCAAATATTGATCTTCGATCTGGTTACCATAAGTTGAGAATAAAAGAATATGATATTCATAATAACACCTTTTAGAGTAGGTACAACCATTATGAGAACCTTGTCATGCCTTTTGGTCTAAACAATACTCCTATAGTCTTTATGGATTTAGTAAACAAGATTTTAGATGAGTATCTTGATAATTTTGTGGTGGTATTTTTGATGACATCCTTGTTTACTCTAAATATTTGGAGGATCATGTGCATCATTTGATAGTAGTTATAGAATTGTTGAGAAATCACCGAATTTATTCCAAGCTTTTGAAATGTGATTTCTGGATTCGAGAAGTGAATTTCTTGGGACATGTTGTTTTAGAACATGGTATAACAGTTGATCCTGATAAGGTGAAGGCTGTTAAAATGGGAACAACCCTGAAATGTTTTTGAGATTCATAGATTCTTGGGTTTATCATGGTATTATCACCGGTTTGTTAAGGACTTATCAAAGTTGGATTCTCCAATGACTACTCTAACTCAGAAGGGAGTAAATTTTGCTTGGGATGATAAATTTCAGAATTATTTTTTTGACTAATAAATGAGTGTTGACTCTTCCATATGCTGGAAAAGGATATGTGATCTTCTATGATGCATCAGGTTTAGGTTTGGGCAGTGTTCTTATGTAGGGTGATCATTTCATTGCTTATGGCTCTCATTAGCTTAATCCACATGAGAATAATTATCCAACCCATGACCTTGAAATTTCAGCTATGATGCACGTGCTTAAGAGTTGGTGGCATTAACTTTAAGTAGAAAGGTTTTCTGTGTTTTCAGAACACAATATATTGAGTTATATCTTTTCACAAGAATATTTTAATCTCTACTAGAAGCGTTGGTTGGAATACCCACAATATTTTGACTTTTACATCATATATACCTCTACAAAATGGAATTTCATTATAGATTCTTTGAGTAGGAAAATTATGATGTAGGCCATGAAAGAATCTTCAGAAGAGTGGAACTTGATGAATCTATTTTCACAACTCCATAATGGAGTCCTAGAATCAGGGGTCGAAGTTTCTTTGGAAAATGTGCATTTGATATCCAGTCTTCTCGAGGTGATTCTTCAGGAACAAAATCTTGATGATGAATTCCATGGCATTAAAGACTCTCTTTATATAAGGGAGAATGTGGCTGATTGGTTGTTCTCCCTAGAGGTAATTCTATGTTATCAGAATTGTTTCATTATACCATTATCAATAAGGAAAGCTATGATGGGGGATTGCCATAATTTCTAGTGGGGAATTCACCTAGGAACCATAAATATGTTCTATGGAATGTGGCATAGATTTTGGTGGCTAGGTATGAGACATGGCATTGTTAATTTTATCTCTCATTTCTATACATGCCAACAGGTCAAGTCCAAGCACTAGAAACCTTCAGGTTTACTTCAGCCACTTACAGATCCTACTTGGAAGTGGGGTGAGATATCCATGGACTTTGTGGTTGGGTTTCCTTATACCCAGAGAAAGAATAATGCAATATGGGTTGTGATCGATAGGCTGACTAAACTGGCTCACTTCATACCCATTCATGATACCAACAAATTTTAGGAGTTGATAAATATCTATGTGACAGAGATTGTTTATTTTTATAGAGTTCCTTCTAATATAGTCTTCGATAGGGATCCACAGTTCACTTCTTATTTTAAGAGAGGTCTACAGAAGGCACTGGGATCTCAGGTCTGTTTGAGTTTTATATACCGTCCACAGTCGGGTTTCTAGAAAGAAAGAGCTATACATATTCTTGAGGAAATGCTTTTCACTTGTGTTATTGACTTTGGTGGGGCTTGGGATAACCATATAGGGTTGGTTGATTTTTCTTATAACAACAGTTACAAGTCTTCAATCTGAATGGATCCTTTTTAGGCATTGTATGGACAAAATTGTAAATCTCCATTATCTTGGTCAGAGATTAGTGAAGGTTATTTGGTTGGTCCGAGATTAGTTCAAGAGATGAAAAAAATATTTAGTTAATTTTTTGGAAAATTTTTATGGTATCAAGATGGTATAAATCCTATTCCGATTATCATTACAAACAATTAAAATTTTCAGTTGGTGACCAAGTGTTCTTGAAATTTTCACCTCAGTCAGGTCATCGATGACTTGGGAGGCAAAGGAAACTTTCTCCTCATTTTATGGGACCTTTTGAGGTTGTTGAGATGGTGGTTAAAGTTTCTAATAATTTATCACTTCCACTGTATCTAACGTCGATACAAAACAAATTCCATGTATCTCAGCTATGAAAGTATCTATTGGATCCATCTCATGTTCTGAGCTATAGTGATCTTGAGGATAAACCTGATTTATCCATGATTGATCATCCAGTCAGGATAGTTGATTCTGAAACCAAGGTACTTCATGGTAGGAATATAAATTTGATTCAAGTGCTATAGAAACATGGTTATGATTCTCAAGAGACATAGGAGATGGAGGCACTGATGAGAGAGTAGTGGCCATATCTTTTTGGCATGGAAGCTTATGAGTAGGATTTCTAGGGATATAAAGTTTTTATAGTGGGGAGGTTGTAAAATCCTATTACTATTTTCAAGTATTAAAAAATACCTTTTTTTACCATTATTTGGTTGGGTTTCATTCGTGTATTCTTTTCAAGTGAAAACTTTGGAAATTTTGAAAGTTTATGTGCTATGCACGGTTGGCGCACAGATTTCCCAAACAGTGCACCCTGCTAGAAAAAACTGTGCAAACTAAGGTAGTTAGGGTTTTGATGGTTGTCACATGGTTTGAAAATATATGCATGCACCTAGGAGAAACTATGAAACCCATTTAAAAGGGCAAAATAAATAAGGCACACATTTTTTTCTAACCATGTGGCCCTACCTAGGAAACCGTGTATAGGATTTAATTAATCAAAAATTATTTTTTTAAAACCCTAAACCTCTTTTTTAAATGCCCTAAACACCTAGCTATACCCCCAAAAATTTATTCTTCCTAGGGAGCTCCCAAGAGGTGATTTTGGCCCCTCTACACCCCTCTAGAAGCAAATAATATCTAGGAGATCGAAGTTCGATCACCTCTTGGTAAGATTTATTCTTCCATTCTCTTTCTCTCACTCTCTCTCCTTTCCTCTCTAGGGTTTTATAGATCTCTGTGTTGTTAGAGAATCTAATACCCACTATTTTAGATCTTGAATCTAGTGAGATTCTCAAATCTTCATTTCTATAATTCTTCATAGGATTTTCCTACTAGGGTTTGGCATTTTGAGATCTCGTGTTTTCGAGGTAGGTGGTTCCATCAGGATGGCCAATTTTTATTAAACCTAAATTTATTGATTTAATTTTAGTTATTTTATTTAAATTTAATTTCTTGAAATTTAATTCAATTGATTTATTAAAAACCCAATTCCATTGAATTGGAGGATTTATATTTGATTTGGCATAAATCGAGGAAAACCCCTGATTCCATTGAATTGGCATGTGTTTGTGAAATTGATGGAATTTTTGTGAAATTTAAAATTTTGAATCTAAATTATGAAATTTGATGGAATCTGGTTAAACTAAATTATTGAATTTAATTTGTGGAATTTAAATTTTGGAATTTAAATTGTGAAATTTAAATGTGAATTTATTTCAAATTATTATATGAGAAAAAATGGATTAAACTATTTTTATTGAAACTCATTGGTTTATCATGGAAAAAGGAATGTTTTTAATTAAAATTCCATTTTGATTTTTAAATGGAAAATTGGAATATTTGAAATGGATAATGGAATGAATTGTATTTTAATTATTCTTAAAATACATTTCCCATTGTTGATTTGTATTAGAGAACATGAAATCCTAGGTAGTTAGTGAATTATTCATACAAAAATCTACAATTTACAACACTAACATTACATAAATGTATTAGGTTACATCCTCGACGAGATGGTAATATGTACTCCTTGGTCAGTATTGAGGAGGACATGTGTACAATTATTTTTGTGATAACTATTTGGGTGTGTGGAGTCTCATAGCTTGGAACTATCATACCTTTTGTCATATGACCATGTTTCTCACTTGTTTGTATTTAAAATGAATATACTCCATTGTTATAAACTATTTTACATGCCTCATGAATTTATATAAACTATTTTTATATAAATTTTTTATTTAATCCATTTGTGTAAATTATTTCCATCATTTTAAATGTAAATAAAGATTTGATCAAATATTATTTTGAACTGACATGCCTATTTATTTTAACATTGAAAGATATTTATTTGGTTAATAAAATTTTGGCATATTTTTATGGAATCTTTAGTGAAATCCTATTGGGATTTTAGCGCGCACCCTACTTATGCCTTTGGGTGTTTATATATTATCTTCTTCCAGATTAGAGCAAGGGTATGGTGCCACTTGGATGTGGTAGTAGTTGTTGATCCTTTGTCTTAGAGAGTTGTGTCTGCTAGGAATTTGATTTTTATCCTATTTTTCTAGTACTCTGAGACATACTTTGGGTTTCTTATTTCTGTTTGACTTATGGTACACTTCTCCCTATGGAGTTTTTCTTGTATGTATACTAACTTATTTACCCTGATTCTATTGTGTTTGTGGAAAATTCATTCCCACTTTCATATTTTATGATTCCAGGTTCTAGTCGCCAGCTTGTGGGGATTGGGAATAACCTTATGACATATCAGAGATGACTCAGTTATCAGGTTATGAGGGTACCCAGGATAGTTTGTGACACACAACCTCTAAACTATTATTCAAAACATAAAGGTAAGCCTATTCCCACTCTGTAATAGTAATTGTGAAAACATCTATTCTAGAAACTTATTCGCCCATAAGCCACCAAATCTAATGAAATTTTGGTATACCAATGCTTTCCACACTAGACAGGTAGTCAGTATATAATTAAATGGTTTCCTCAATAACATATCTCTCTATAATAAAACCATCTATATGAATTCAATTTCTGACATACCATTTCAAAATATTCATATATAATTCAATATGGGTACATCTATCTATAATGTATAGGACCATATAGTTGAATCTATCTTACAAAGTGAACCATCAAGTAAACCATCATATCAAATAATGATGGCAGCAGGAACATCTCAAATTCATATAATATGATATAAATTTCCTTTTCCTTAGTTGTAAATTTCACCGAGTCTATAACTTTGTTGCATATAGATTTGAAAAAGAAACAGAGCTTGGTTAATATATGGGGGACATTATTGGAAAAAATATAATGTAAATGTACATGTATTAGATCCTATATAAAAATATGAAAATCATGTGATTTTAGAACCTTAAACTTTGAATTAGTAATTTAAATGATATTCTGGATATTTGATGAATTTCTCTATAAGCTTAACATCATTCAAGAAGTTTCAAAACTGATATCTCTCTTTCTTGGAAAGAGTATAAGTAGTTAGAGGAATAAAATTACATTTTTTACCATTCCCTGGTGCCAACTCTTCCCATATCCTCATGTCAATCATGTCCAATATAGCCTTAATTCCATCCTTTGTTTTTCTAGGTGAATTTAGTATCATGCTAATGACCCTATCACATACATTTTTTGCACATGAAAAACATCAATAAAATTATCTATATACAAATAATTATAATATGGTAATTAAAAAAAACTTATATATTTTCAAACTAGTTTTTATAGTGTTTTTGAAGAAGTTTTGCCAAAAGTAGTGTCCATATCTTTTATATTCCCAAACAATTGATCACCTGTTAGTGGATACAATGTTATATATTCTATTTAACTCCCATCGAATGATGACTTTAAAGATCGTTAATTATGTCATTAGGGTAGAAACCTATAATGTCCTAGAGACACAATCTTCAATGAATGTTCCAACCTAATTGACCGTGCACTTTCTTCACAAATGAGACACACTTGAGTACCTTTAATGTTATATCATAAAAAATTTCTATAAGTATGAAATTCATTTATCATACTGTATGTAATGACTCAGATTTTCCTGATTTTATTTTTAGAAAATATTTGGGACAATTATGAGACAGTGCGTTGAGATAATATGCAATTTTGAGGCTTGTTATTCCTGAAAAAATTCATTGAAAAATGTTAAGTTTTTAATAGCCCGGGCACACGACTTTAATGAAAAAGTGAAATAAATCTTAAATGATATACACGATTATAAATTTGAGGGCACTATTGAGCTTAGAGTAGTGGGTTTACCCTAGGTGCGACATAACTTTGGTCGGCGCAAGTCATCTGTAGAAAAAGCCACCAGGGACATAACTGTAAATAAAATTATTTTATTTTTAAATCCCAATAACTCATAAAAGATGAATCAGATTGAAAATACAAGGCCATTGTTGAGTTTCAAATGGGGTGTTTTCCCTAGGAAAGTCTTAACTTTAGTCAGTATGGGTATTCTGTGGAAAAACCCAAAAAGGACATAATCATCATTAAATAATTGAAAGATAAATTATTTTGTTGATGTGGTAACAATTTCCTATAAAAGTATCCTTATGAATAAATCCTAGGGTTAGCCACATGACCCTAAGAATACCTGATAATTTCTAGGGAGATCTTGGAGGATTTTCCCTTGGAAAACAACGACCAGATCGTGGATCGATGATTGGCGCACGATGAAATCAAAGGATCTCTCCAATGAAGACAACACAATCATTATTCATAAAAAAAATTGATCCAAAATCTAGGAAGGGAATTTGTTTTACAATTTTCTATCATTTTCTTAATCTAGGATGAACGTGGATCAATTCAATGAACAAGAATTGACACATGCATCATCAGTATGATTAAATTAGATGAAATTACTTTCTCTTCATTCATCCTTCTAATGAGAATTAATTGAGGCTAATAC
Source organism: Viscum album (assembly GCA_963277665.1). Lineage (NCBI taxonomy): Eukaryota > Viridiplantae > Streptophyta > Magnoliopsida > Santalales > Viscaceae > Viscum > Viscum album. The sequence continues at coordinate 1,910,432,665 of OY728157.1, read as the reverse complement.
AAAAAAAGGATAAGGTTCATTACTTAGGTGTTCTTGGTGTTTTTCTCTTCCCCTGTTCTGGGAATTCTTCACAGTTGGAACCTCTTGGTCGCAGCTCAAATTTCTGGGAGGCTCCAAATACAATCAGACCCCCGGATTGGTGAAAAAACAGAACAGAGGCCAGATCGATGTATCTCATGACTCGAGGATCTTGGAAGTGGACTCATTTTAAAAAACAGAGCACTATAGGATGACCGGTTTCTAGAGGAACACGATGACACATGATGGTGCACGATGGCGCGATGCACCAGTGCCGCGTGGGAGGTAGTAGCCGCGAAAGGGGCCTACAAAAGCGATGAGGTCACAGGCCGGAAAATCATACGAGGTGCTCGCATACATGGTGGGCTGACCAAATGGGATGGGGTATGGAACCATGGTGACTAGGGGGTACACAGATGGAGTGGTACATGTGAGGTGGACCAGCCGGCCCACATGTTCATGGGCCAGACCAGGGGAGCCAGGCCGCGATAGGCGGCCCGACAGGCAGTGAAACTAGCGGGTTGGTAATGGAAGCCCAATAGGCTGGGCCAGACTAACCCAGAATCAGTAGGATGGGTTAGGTCGGGTAGATTCAGACCAGACCCAGGTCATACCTCTTTACTAAAACGACCATATCTTTTAAACTGTATGTCCTTTTGATGTGCTGTCTATAGTGTTGGGACCCTGAAGTCGAGAAAATAATTTTGATACCAATGGTGTTTTTAGCACATACTTATAGTGATATGGACCATTTACATGGTAATTACCTAGGGTCAAGGGACACAACGGGTGTGACTACTACTCACCTTGCTCCAACCTTTTCTATGTGGGTTGATTATCTCATCCACCATATCTTGGATGATCTTAATTAGGGTTTGTTCGGTAGCTAATTTGCCCTAAAGGTTTATTGGTATCATTTCCTACTCATGGGAGTATGATACTTTTATTAGAACTTCTAGGATAGTGTTTTTGGAATCCCCTAAGAGGTGCGGAGCAGATTCTCTATTCCTTCTTCATGCCTTAGGTAGAGTCTTCAGTATTGATGTGAACAACTTCACCGAGCTTTGATCCTCTACTTAATGGGTTAATCCAGATGGATTTTATGGTATCACCACATGGCCCTGGCTATGATCCTCCTTTGATGTATCATATCTATCTTAAGATCTATCAGTGTATCCCTCTCTCATGGAGGTTCCTGAAGAATAGTATTTCTCGGACGAATGTCATCAGTGCTATCGGACATAGAAGTGTGTTCTCCTGGATGTGTTCTTTTTAGAATCTTCATAATAAATCTCTAGTGGTGGTATGTGGTAGTTATGGATTACCTCAAGACTAGGTGTCTTGGTTTGGGTATATTTGGATGTTCTTGTTATATATTATGTAGACATATACTTGTGTAGAGATGACTACACCTCTTCTTTTTGTATTAATTTGTGGTTTTCAGGGTGTCCTTTTGAGTATTGTTATAATCACCCCTATATGGTATTTTTACACACATTTCATGTCTTGTATAGATGAGAAACCTTTTGACAGAGTCTAGGGTGGACCAGGACTGAACAGAGCTTTGTGAGATCAGACGGGATGAGGTGTTCCTATGATTTTAGGTAGTAGTTTGAGTACCTTTGATTATAGTTTGGACTTTTTGGTTTATATAATATTTAGTTTTTAGGGGGATTGTATTTTGGCCCTATTTACTTTCCATAAATTTCACTGTTGTACTCTAGTTGTGGGTTATAGTGGTTTCCATGCATTGTTTACTTAGCATTTTTACATTTCAACATTTTTGTCTTGGAGATGTGTTCATGCATACATGTAATGTAGGTTAATTCCTCCCATTTGTGTGATATGCCTACTTGGTGGTAGTCACCAACCCCTGGAATAATGGAGACGAGCTTGGGGTAGTCACGAAATGGGCCCCTTTGGGATGGGTCAAGACAGAGTGGTATCAAAGGAGTCAGTTCTACCTCAAAATCAGGAGTCTATGAGATTGGTTTAGGGAAATAGTGTTAAGTGTTTTGAGTTCATATTTTAGACCAGGGACTCTAGTGTTGGTGCAATGACCAATATATCCATACACTAGGACTCTGATAACCTGATTTTTGACTCGATATATGAGAACACTGGTTGGAGGGAAAATAATGGTAGATGCATTAAATAGGAATGAGTTTTGGTTTCCATGTCCTTCTTGAGTTAGCTATCCAAATATACTCATTGACTGTGGTATATATTGTTTTATTATAAGATGAATCCATGGTGAATACCAGCTAGGATTCAATAGCTCGATCATGAGGATGACCCCCTCAGTGATAAGGCTTCGATACAGGGACCAGTTACACATATGTTAGCACTAGGTGGTGAACAAGAAATATCGCCACCTATGGAGCTGCACGTGGTACTCGTAGTACCAGCAGATGAGGAGTGCATGCTGAGAATGCTCCATGAGTTTCAGATATAAAGACCCCTTATATTCTGAGGTGAGACCAACCCTCAAGTGGTTGAAGATTGACTTGAGGTGGTGATTTGAGTTTTCCCTATAGTTACAACACTAGCGGATTAGATGATGGTCCTGGAAATGAGCCTTCTGTAGTGATCAATAGGGCGATGATAGAGTTTAGATACCCAGACTCACGATGAGGTGAATCTTTCATGGACAGAGTTAGAGCACCTCTTCATATAGGAGTTCTCACCGATTATGTTGAGACCTATGAATATACAAGATTAGATAGATCTGTAAGGTGGAGGATGTGGCAGAGGAATTGGTAGAGTATCATGAGGTGGTCGATGTTTTGACATGTTACCACCACCACACCCAGGTGGTCCACACTAGGCTTAGAAAGCTGGAGGATAAGGGAGGGGACAACTGCATGCGATTGAGGAATATGACCCTGAAGCTCAAGGAACAATTCAAGGTACGATTTGTGTCTTTTCTACCTTAGCTACCATACTAATAGACATAGGTTCTAGTCATTCCTTTCTTTCCATATATCTTGTACTAGACCTTGAGATTTTGGTTGAACTATTGAATCAACCCTTACACTTGGAGACACCTACTGGATGAGACTCGATGATCACACATATATGTCGAAAATGTGACCTGAACCATGGAGCACATGATGGACTTATATATTTGAGGGTTCATTAGATAACTCATCACATGGATAGATTGACCCTCAGTGAAATAGATGTTATGAGTTTCCAGTTCCTAGTAGTAGTGGAAGATGACAAAGATGTCTGGCATGAAGATGTTCCACGATTACCTCTCCATCGGTATATCGACTTATACATTGAATTACACCCCAAGATGGCACCGATATCCTCACCATTATATTGTGTGGATCTCATAGAGCTTCATGAACTGAGGGTGCAGTTAGAGGATTTGTAGAAGAATGGATTCATGAGACCCAGTGTTTCACCCCAGGTGGCCCCAGTATTGTTTTCCAAAAAGGAAGACATGAGCTTGAGGTTGTGTGTGGATTACCAGTTCTTGAACCAGGTGATCATGAAGAACAAGTATACACTACCTAGGATCAATGAACTCTTCGACCATTTTAGAGGGGAATGATGGTTCTCAAAGTTTTACCTTAGATCAGGCTATCAACAAATATGATTACGAGATGAGGATATAACAAATACGGCTTTCAGATGCTGCTATGGTTATTATGAGTACTTTGTGATTCCCTTTTTCATAACGAACACCCCAATAGTTTTCATGGGACTCATGAACCAGATCTTCCATCCATACTTAGACCAGTTCATGGTAGTCTTCATTGATGATATCCTTGTGTATTAGGAATCTGATGAGGATCACACAAGACACACAAGTATGGTTTTAGACATACTCTGAGAGCACCATATTTATGGGAAACTCTCAAAGTTTCAATTTTGGATTTAGGAGGTCCACTTTTTGGGACACATTATCTCAATGGATGGAGTGGCAATGTACCCGACCAAGGTTGAGTCAATGTTAGCATAAGATCCACCTAGGAGTGTGATGGAAGTGCGGAGTTTACTTGGGTTAGAAGGCTATTGCTGGAGATTCATGCATGATTTTACAGGATATCATCACCTATGATAGTTTTGACCCAAAAGGGGCAACCTTTCATGTGGGTGGAGAAGCGTTAATAGGATTTCTAGTAGTTGAGGCAGAGTTTGAAGAGTGCCTGATCTTGATATTTTTGGAGGAGTGTGTCAAGTACGTAGTGTCGTGTGATGTATCTGGAATTGAGATTGGTTGTGTTCTGATGTAGATACAAGTGGTGATTGCCTATGGTTCATTATAGTTGAGACCACATGAGAATAACTACACAACCCATGATCTTGAGTTGGCAATGGTTGTATTCACATTAAAGAGGTGGAAGCACTACCAGATGGGTGAGCGGTTTATCTTCTACTCTGATCACAAGAGTCTCAAGTATATATTTTCTAAGAAGGAATTGAACTTGATAAAGAACCAGTGGTTAGAGTTTCTCCAAGATTATGAATTTGAGATCTTTTATACTCCTAGGAAGGGGAACGTGGTGGTAGATTCTCTCAAAAGGAGATTGACTTCGTAGTTGTTGGACGATGTGTCAGAGTAGTTGGCCACATTTCAGTTATCCTTTGTGGATGGAGATGGTGGAGATTACATCTAGTCGATGGTTGTTACCCCTACGCTCTTTTATTGATTCAGGGATTGTAACACCCCAAGCTTCCATGACACTTTTCCCTTTGAATAATGCAATATCTTGCATTGTATGCAACTTCGAGATTCTAACAGACCTTGACCAGTCAAACTAGCCGTTATGAATAGTAATAAAAGCTTTTTGAAATTTTATAAATTTTAATTTTCAAAATGAACTTCATTTTTGGATTCATAATATCACAATTATCTTAGGGTGAATTTTTGGTATTTTTCTAAAAACATTCAATTTTTGATGAATGGTGAAAAACACTACGTTATTGGTTAAAACCAACTTTTTATTTAAATAATTATTTATTTTATTTAAATTTATTTTAGGTTAAAATAGATACATAATACCTATATAATTTCTATGTAATTCATTGGAGTCATTTTATAATAAGTTTAGATATATAAAAATTTTATTGAACCTTTTACCGTCTTTTACCCACCTTTAAGGAGAATTTGCAAATTTGCATAAAACATAATTTTACCGCTTTTGTGAGTTGAATTTCAAAAATCCTAGAGACATGGTTAATTTCATTAAGTAAAATTTGGATCAATAAGATGAAAATAATTTTTGGTGAATAGTAACTTTTGACTTTTATTTACCACAGTTAAAAGTAAATAGGGTAATTAAGGGTAAAAATGATATCATAATTACCCTAACACTTGTCCTAATTCTATTGGATAAGTATAATTCGACCAAAGAAAACTTTAGGAATAATATATGATCCTCTTTGGTCCACTTGGATTATATTATGACATTTATTATTATTTTATTTAAAGAAGAGTTAAAAGAGTTAAATTCAAAGTTTAATAACTTAACCTTTTTTAATATAGGGTTACACACAATATAAATTAGACTATAAATATTCATTATAAAGATAAAAATATTTCATATATAACGGTATTTTATTTATAATTTTTATACATTAAATAATTTAATTTATTTATGAAACAATGATGATGTAGTAATTACCGTATTAATGAAATATTAAAATAATTGATATTATAAATATCCAAATAAATGTAAATTGAGACTTTTGATGAATTAAAATAATTTTATAGGTTAATATGACATGTTAGGGTTTTTTGAATAAATTTTATTTGAAGTGATAAAGTATTAATGGCTTTCAAAAAAATCAAATACTAAATAGTGTCAAAATTGACATAATTGAGTTTAAAAAAAATACTACATTATTAATTGATATAATATTCATAAAAATATAAGTTTTGGATAAAAGTCTTATATAAGGTTATATATATTAATAATTAACCACTTTGGGTTCTCTTGATAGTTTATAGTGAGTTTATTAAGCATATAATATAAAAATATAAAGCGACATGGTAAATGTCAAACTATTTAATTAAGAGTTAAATCTAAAATATAAGGTTAATATGGTGACCTAAACCTATATAAAAACTATTGGTTGAGATTTTTTCAACCTATAACCACATTATACTATAAATAAATTATTTTTGAGCCATTATAAACTGAAAATGATTTTATTATAAAATAATATTTCAAGCTTTTCCTAAAGTGACCCTCACCTCTCGTATAAAAAGGAACTTCCCCTTATCTCAAAATCACACCTCCAAAGATATTTTTCTCAGCCAAAATCTGCCCAAATATCCTCCAAAATTTTATAACTTCATCCTAGAGTCATTACTTTTTTCATAAAGCCAAACTAAGGACCCCTTTTGATCAAATCAAAAGGAAGAACATGAAAAAGAGGTAAATATTTCATCACCTCTTTCAAGTTCTTTTCTTCTTCCACTTACTCTTTATTTGTTGTTTCCATTATAAAATAATAAATCTATTATCTTATATATACTTTTATTTTATTATAAAAATTGTACAACCATATTCATTATTCTATCCATGATATGAATGACAAAGTCACCATACGTGCGTACGTATGGCTTACCGTCTTCATGTCGTGGTGTAGTTTGTTATTCAAACACTTCATTATTTGGATAGGTATAATAATGAGTAAAAATAATTTAAATAATAAATATAACATGTTATTTATTCTGTATATATTATATAACATCCAATTACATACGATTTCACCATCAATATAATGATATTGTCACTCGTGCGTACGTACGGATTACCGTCTCCACGAACGCAATGAGATTCATTCCCCATCATAATCATTCTAGAATAATTTTTATTTTATAATTAAAAATAATTTTTAAGAACTTAATATCATTCTGGATATGAATAAAATAAATCCTATCCATAACAATCATGGTTTACATAACCGATCATATAAAGGAAAACAGATCAGTTGACTCCTGAAATGATGATATTACTAAAATATTATCAACAAAGAAATATTAGAGGATCATATATGATATCATATTTATGTATATAGTTTTTGTATAATTTAATAACAGTTATTTAACTATTATACAGTTTGTTAACTTACCCTCAACCAAGGAAAAGTACAAGGTAAGGGTTAATTTCAAAATCTCTTTATTATCTGAGGTTGTTTTTATGTAAGTATCTACTGAGACCTCTTTATCATCCACATCCATGTTTTCTTAAAAAATATATTTCAATTTTTTTACTATTTACTATAAAATGGGTTAAAAACATTTATACCCATATTCTACCTTATATGTTTTGAAAGGAATCTTTCCGTCATCTTCCAAACAATGTACTTTATGACCTTTTCGACAAAATTAAGGTAATAATGTTTTTTTAACTTATACTACAAGTGTGGATATTTTCCGCCGTTATAACATCTTTGAAGCTTACATTATAATATTATAATAATATTTTCAAAATAAATGTTTTATTTTATAATTATATGGCTTTTAAATTATTTCAAAATAGAAAGAGATATTTCTCTAAAAAAAGTAAATAGGGTAATTAAGGGTAAAAATGTTATCATAATTACCCTAACACATGTCCTAATTCTATTGGATAAGTATAATTTGACCAAAAATAGCCTTAGTAATAAAATATTATCCTCTTTGTTCCCCTTGGATTATATTAGACATTTATTATTATTTTATTTAAATAATAGTTAAAAGAGTTAAATTCAAAGTTTAATAACTAAACCATTTTTGATATTGGGTTACACACAATATAAATTCAACTATAAATATTAATTAGAAAGCTAAAACTATTTCCTATATAATGTTACTTTATTTATAATTTTTAGACCTTAAATAATTTAATTTATTTATGACACAATGATGATGAAATAATTACCTTATTAATGAAATATTAAAATAATTAATATTATAAATATCCAAATAAATGTAAATTGAGATTTTTGATGAATTCAATAATTTTATAGGTTAATATGACATGTTATTGTTGGTTAAATAAATTTTATTCGAAGTGATATAGTATTAATGACTTTCAAAAAAATCAAATACTAGATAGTTTCGAAATTGACATAATTGAGTTTTTAAAACAAATACTATATTATTAATTGATATAATATTCATAAAAATATAAGGTTCGGCCAAAATACTTATATAAGGTTATATATATTAATAATGAACCACTTGGTGTTATCTTGGCAGTTTATAGTAAGTTTATTAACCATATAATATAAAAATACAAAGAGACATGGTAAATGTCAATCTATTTAACTAAGAGTTAAATCTAAAAGATAATGTTAATATGGTGACCTAAACCTGTATAAAACCTATTTTTTGAGAGGTTTTAGACCCATACCCACCTTATCCTATAAATAAATAATTTTGGAACCATTATAAACCGAAAATTATTTTATTATAAAATAATATTTCAAGCTTTTCCTAAAGTGACCCTCACCTATCTTATAAAAGGGCACTTCCCATTCTCTCAAAATCGCACCTCCAAAGCAATTTTTATAGGCCAAAATCTACCCAAATATCCTCCCAACTTTCCTAACTTCATCCTAGAGGAATTAAGTTTGTCATAAATCCTACCTAAGGATCCCTATTGATCAAATCAAAAGGAAGAACCTAAAGAAGAGGTAAATATTTCATCACCTCTTTCAAGTTATTTTCTTCTTCCACTTCCTCTTTCTTTGTTGTTTCCATTATAAAATAGTAAATAAAATATCTTCTATATACTGTGATGTTATTATAAAAATGTTACAACCATATTCATTATTCTATACATCATATGAATGAAAAAGTCACCATACATGCGTACGTACGGCTTACCGTCTCCACGTCGTGGTGTAGTTTGTTATTCAAACACTTCTTTATTTGGATGAGTATAATAATGATTATAACTAATGTAAATAATAAATATAACATGTTATTGATTATTTATATATGATATACCATCCAATTACATACTATTTCACCATCAATATAATGATATTGTTACTCGTGCGTACGTACTGATTACCGTCTCCACAAACGCGATGAGATTCATTCCCCATCTTAATAATTCAAGAATAATTTTCATTTTATGATTAAAAATAATGTTTAAGAACTTTATATAATTCTTTTTATTAATAAAATAAATCCTATCCATAAAAAACATGGCTTACGTAACCGTGCATATAAAGGGAAACATATCAGTTAACACCCGAAACGATGATATTACTAAAATAATATTAACAAAGCAATATTAGAGGATCATATATGATATAATATTTATGTATATAGTTTTTTATATTTTAATAACAATTATTTAACTATAATATAGTTTTTTAACATACCCTTGACCAAGGAAAAGTACAAGGTAAGGGTTAATTCCACAATCTCTTTATTATCCAAGGTTGTTTTTATGTAAGTATCTACTGGGACCTCTTTATCATCCACATCCATGTTTTCTTAAAAAATGTATTTCAAAACATTTTTAATATTTACTGTAAAATAGGTTAAAGTAATTTATACCCTTATTTGACCTTATATGTTTTTAAAGGAATCTTTCCGTCGTCTTCTAAACAAGGTACTTTATGAACTTTTCGACAAAATTAAGGTAAGAATGTTTTTTTAACTTATACAGCGAGTGCAGCTATTTTCTGCCGTTATAACATCATCTAAGATTCACTTACAATATTATAAGAATATTTTAAAAATAAATGTTTTCTTGTATAATTATATGACTTTTAAATTATTTCAAAATAGAAAGAGATATTTATATAAAAAATGTTTTGATTTCATCTATGTTAACATCCTTTTGATGGATTTTAAGATTGTTTGAAGTTGATTTATTATGATAAAAATCTTCTATATTGTATTGAAGGTTTTGTGATATAATTTACTGTGGATGTGTTATTCTTATACCATTCATGATTTATCTTGATTATTATTTTAGATCATGAAGCTAGTTTCACATCCTGATTAGGGAAGGGATTTTAGGAGGTTTTTGGGACTTATTTATGCTTGATCACGAAATTTCATCCCAATAAGGATGGACAGAAGGAGAGGACCATTATTGTTTGGGAGGACATGATGTGGGCCTGCACCTTAGAGTTCAGTCTTAGTTGGGAGGTTCACCTACCACTGGTAGAGTTTTTATACAAAAATAGATATCACTCCACCATTGGTATGTAACCATTCAAGGACTTTCACGAGTGACACTATAGGTCACCAATTTGATGGACTAACCCATGAGAGTCAATAATAATGGGTTTGGAGTTGGTAAAAGCTATCGCAAAGAAGGTGAAAATCATTCGGGAGTGGATGATGACTACACAAATCCATTGGAAGTCTTTTTCTGAAAGGTGATGGAGGACTTTGTAGTTCGAGGAAGGATATAATGTTCTCCTTAATAACTCAACTTGATGTAGATTCTAGAGATTTGGTCAGGGATATAAGCTATCTCCAATGTTAATCAGGCCTTTCTAGATACTGTGTAGAGTTGATGAGTCAATGTACCACTTTTCTCTACCATCGAAGTTAGATCAGGCACACGATGTCTTCCACATGTTGTAGCTAAGGAGGCACATGCCTGACCCATCACACACCATTGATTGGGGAAAGCTAGACATCGAAGATAGAGTGACTTTTATTGAGTACCTAATGGAGATAAAGGATCAGTGGGAGAGGATCCTTCATGGGTGAGAGATTCCCTTATTGCATGTCTGGTGGTAGCACGAGAATCTCTAAGAGAGAACATTGGAGCGGGAGGCTCAGATCCGTGCTCTATACCCTTATTTTTTTTGAGTTGCCTTTGTTTTCGATCTCAAGGACATAAATCCATAAGGTGAGGAGAATGTAATGAATCTAAATTTCCTAATTTTATTTTTATAAATTATTTAGGAAAATTCCAAGACCAGGTGATAACATGGAACCCGATTTTGAGTCCCGGTGTGCCTGAAACAATCCATTGAAAAATGTTATGTTTTTAATATCTTGTGCACACGACTTTTTTGAAAAAATTAAATAACTATTAAATAGGTTCATGAATTAGAAATCTGAGGGAATGGTTGATCTCAAAGTAGTAGATTTACCCTAGGGGTGGCATTACTTTGGTCGATGTGAGTTATCTGTAGAAAAAGTCACCAGGGACATAACTATAAATAAAATAATTTTATTTTTAAATCCTAACAACTCATGAATGGAGACTCAGATTGAAAATAAGAGACCACTATTGAGTTTGTAATGGGTCTTTTTCCCTAGGCGAGACTTAACTTTAGTCAATACAAGTATTTTGTGGAAAAAACCAAAAAGGATGTAATAATCATTAGACAATTTAAAGATAAATTATTTTGTTGATGCTACAATGATTTTATTTAAAAGTATCCTTATGCAGAAATCCCAGGGTTAGTTGCATGACCCTGGGAACATCGGAGATTTGCTATGGAGTTCTTGGATAATTTTCCCTTGGTGAATGACAACCAGATCATGGATTGACGATTATCTTGTGATGAAATCAAAGGATCTCTCCAATGATGACAACACAACCGTTCTTCATGAACGATCGATCCAAACTCTATATAGGATGTTTATTTTATGATTTTCCATCCTATTATTAATCTAGAATGAATGTGGATGAATTAAATAAACAAGAATTGATACGCATGTCATTAGTATGATTAGATTAGATGAAATTTCTTTCTCTTTGTTCATCATTCTAATGAGAATGCATCAAGGTCAATACGAACAAAGTACGAGGTTCATTCCTTGGGAATCTTGGTGTTTTTAACTTCCCCAGATCTTGTTGTTTTTCCGTATTGTACTCTCTTGTTTGAGGCTCAAATTTCTAGGTGGATTTTAATGCAATTAGACACTTAGATTGGTGTAAAGACAGAACGAACACCGGATTGATGTAGCTCATGACATGAGGATCACAGAAGTGGCCCTGTTTCAAAAAACGGAGCATCGGAGGATGACTGGTGGCCCATAGAAGTGGCGGATCTGGCGGTGCATTACGGCATGGCACACTGGGACCGTATGAGAGGCCAAAAACCACGTGGAACATAGCTCGACAATAGAAGTGGGCCACAAAGGAGAATAGTCCGTGGGAAGGAATAATGTGTGGGGTGAATGCAGACACGATGGGCTAAACACATGGGATGTGGTGAGACACCATAGTGACCAGGGGATATACGGATGGGTCAGTCCACATGTGGAAGACTAGTTGGCCTGCATGCGTGTGGGTTGGACTGGGCCCAGCAGGCCGGGTCTGGTCGACCAGACCGGGTCGGGTCAGGTCATATCCAGACTAGACCTAGGTCAGACCACTTATCTAAAACGATCATATCTTTCAAAATGTACATTCATATAATGTGCCATCTATGGTGTCAAGACCCTAACATTAAGACAGTCCTTTTGAGACCAATGGTGTGTTTTAACAGAGACTTATAGTGACATGCTCTATTTACATAGGTAGAACCTAAGGTCAAGGGACACGGCAGGTGTGAATACTACTCATCATTCCCCCTCCTTTTCTATGTGGGTTGATTCTATCATCCAATGTATCTTGGATGAGATTATTTAGAGTATATTCTCTTTATCATTTCCCCTAATGGTTTGTTGGTATCATTTCATACTCATAGGAGTATGATCCCTTTAGCAAAAATTCTAAGATAGAGTTTATGGAATCCCCTGAGAGGCGCAAAGCAGATCCTCTATTCTTTCTTCATTTCCTAGGTTGATTCTTTGGTATTGACATGATCAACTTAATCTGGTTTCAATACTCTACTTAGTGGGTTAATCTAGATGGAGTTTTTGGTATCACCCCATGGCCTTGGCTATGATCCTCCTTTGATGTTTTGTATCTCTATTTAGATCTATCAACGTATCCCTCTCTCATGGAGGTTCTTGATGAACCATACTATCTAATGGATGTCCTCAGTGCTATCAGACTGAGGAATGTGTTCTCCTGAATGTGGAATTTATGGAATCTTTAGACTAAATCCCTAATGGTGGTATGTGGTAGTTGCGGCTTACCTCTTGACTAGTTTTCTTGGTTTGGGTATATCTGGATATTCTTGTTATATGTTATTTAGACATATACTTGTGTAGAGATAACTGTAACTCTCCTTTGTGTATTATTTTTTGGTTTTTGGGGTGTCCTACTAAGTATTGTTATACTCACCCTTTCATGGGATTTTCTCGCATCTGTCGTGTCTTGTGCAGACGAGAGACCTTTTGAAAGAGTCTAGGATGGACTAGTATCGAACAGAGATTTGTGAGATCAGATGGTTCGAGGTGTTCCCACGTCTTTGGGCAATAGTCTTAGTACCTTTGTTTATAGGTTGGACTTTGTGGTTTATAGACTCTTTAGTTTTTGGTGGGATTGTATTATTTACCTGTTTACTTTCCCGCACTCTCAATGTTGTACTCTGGTTGTGGGTTATAGTGGTTTTCATTCTTTTTTTACTTAGTGTTTTTACATTTCAGCATTTCATGCGTGCATACAGGTACTTTAAGATAATTCCTCCCATTTGTGTGATATGCCTACTCGGTGCTAGTCACCATCCCTTGGCCTATTAAAGGCAGTCTTTGGGTATTCATAGTACGATCCCCTCTAGGATATGTCATGACACTATACAATAAGGATCTCAATGTGAAATATTCATTTTTATAGGAATCATACAATGTAACACGTGAATCCCACAATAATTTCAAATCTTTGATCAATGAATCCAAATAAAAATCAATATCATTTCATGAATTTTTTGGTCCTGATATAAGTCAAGATAACCTAATGTATTTTTATTTCATGCATATCCATGGTGGTAAGTTATAATTTACCAACAATATCCAGCCATGTACTATAAGTTCTTCATTAAAAACCAAAAATATTCACTCCATCAATAGATAGCATACAACGAAGGTTTCTCAGCTCGTTTCCAAAATCAGGATACTCATGATCAATTTTCTTCCACCGAATAGAGTCTACTAGTTGAAAAAGTTTTCCATATTTGTTTCATGTATCTATGTGCCACATCAATTTCATTATAATATCCTCAATTCTATATAGGCATCTAAACCTTATAATGGTTGGAAAGTACGATACAAATTTTGTAGGACTTGATTCATCTTTCTTGTATAGAGACTCACCACACTTTGGGATTTTTTAAGTGATGCGTGGTCCTTAAAAAATAGTATAATATCATTTAGACAGACATGCATTCTTTTAGATATCATACCAATTGAAGATAAAATTCATATAGTGTCATATATTTATAAAGGAAGCTCATTATCTTTTGGGAGCATATCATTCAAGAGATAAAATAGTTCAGTAAAGCTGACATCACTCCATCCATTACTAGATTTTATATTATATAGCTTATGTATGACTATAAATACTTTATATTTAGTATAAATAGCACACAATGGAGTCTATTCAAAACTATTTAACATCTCAAATTTTTTTTGGAAAATTAATAAGTTAATATTCAACCATCATTATCATTTCCTCAATATGATCTTTATCACCATTCTCACCTATAACCATATCCTTGATATAGCTTTCATCATTGTTCACACTTGTAATCACATCAAATGATCCATAAAATGTAGTTTTATCCCATTAACTGGATACATTTAGTATTCCCCATGTTTATTGAAACATTTATAACTTTGATATATTCCATGAAAGATCAATTGTTATTCCAACTCCTCTGGACAAATTAGTCTTCAATGAAAATAGTGTAATTATGAACAAAGGATTTGAGAAGGGTCATATGCTTTATATTTTACAAACATGATGTACTCTTTCAGACCATCCTCGTAATATTTTTTTATATGATTAGTATCCATCCATTTTCAATTCATATCATTTCTATTTGATATAGTAATATTAATATTTAACAACATAGATAAATATAAGAAATGTATGAGCTTTGAACCCAAAAAATTCCATTATTAAATAATTATTTAACCAACATGAATCCATTGTTCTAAGATAATAAAAGCTGAATGACACATATTGAGATTGATTTTTAGTAGTGTAAATAATATAAAGAAAGGAATTTGTGATATCTATAAAGTTATAAAGAATAAAATTAAATTTTCATCTATTGTAAAACATAGAGATCAAGAATGGTTTATGTAACTTTTCTAGGTAGGATCACAATAATATGGAGGATTTTATTTTTATTAATTTCTTTACTTGGTACATAGAAGGACAAGTGGTGTATCTGTGATATGATGCTTAGGAACTGATAATGATCTTTTTTCAGATGATGAAAAAATTGATAGGGACCAATCAAATGGTCTTGAGAACCCAATATTTGAATAAACTATTGAATTTAAATCTAATGAACCAGAAGTCTCAAGTTGATGTCCTCAATATATCGAAAAAATGAAGAACAATATAAATAGGGTTTCAGGAATTATTAAATTTCTAACAATTGACATGGATGAGGTGAAGCTCAAATAAAAGAATTGAAAATTCTTTTTGGTATTAAATAGAACAAAAAACTTCAACACAAGTTGAAGAAGTGTTCCAGTGGGATCAACAGAAGGCCTCATCTCAAACTAATTATTTAATTATAATCCCAACCACCTAGTATAACATGAAAACAAAAATCATTCTCAGTAGAACCAACAAAGAGAATCAACTCTAGAAAAATGATAGAGTGGAAACTAGGAGAGGGTTTAATCAATATGGAATCAGATATAGATGTTTTTAATGCTAGTCATGATTCTAATTTAAGGAGTGAAATTCAGTATGAGTGGAGATTTAAATAGAGTTTTGGGAGTCCCTGTAACTTGGACTAGTGTTTAAATGAAACCATGAGTCCGTATCAATGGGATGATCTAATAAATTCAACTAAGAAAAGATCAAAATAATGATGAATTAATGAAATAAAATGGAGTTTATAATTAATTCAATGGGAAAAGAGAAATAATGAACTGAAAAGAAATACCCACTTACTAACTAAAACCAAGGTTGAAATGAAAGTGGAAGTAATCCTCAATGGAGTCAATAGGGGAAGAAAGTATTAAGATTGAAAATTTATATAACTAGTGAATATGAATAAAAAATTATGTGAATTAACCAACTTAATAATGATTTGAAACTTTCTATTGTGTATGCTCACTTTTTGTGTCATTATTACAAAAAGAAAATTTTAACTAAGCATGAGTTTAGTTCTTTGTGTTGAAAAATTCCTATCATATATATTAATGAAAATGAATATATAAAAATAATTGGGGTTATTATACCTGTTAATGAAATAAAATGAGTGGAATTGTTTTATTTTAATCCATATAATCATGAAGCATACCTGGAAATTAGAGAGGATTACCATATGTGCACTATAAAAACCCTAATTACTTATAATTTGAAATTACCACCTAGTATGATAAAAGAGTAGAGTCTTTACAGTGAACAAATGGTATTTTCATCCACATCCTTATTCAGCTGGGAGATCCATGCAATTGGAATAATAAATTTTCAAAAGAAGATCTTGCATATTATTAATTCTATGATATCATATATGATTAAATATATAGAAAAGATCAAGAAAAATTAGTGAGTGATTGAAATCAACAAGAGGGATTAGTTGATGTTTATTCATTTCTTCACTTTGTACATGACTGTCTAGGTAGTGATTCAATGAAAATATTCTTAGGATTCTAAGTTGATCTTTTTTTAGATGATGAAAATGTTGATAGGGCCCAATTGCATGTTATTGAGAACACAAGGTTTGAAGAAACTGTTGAATTTAATTGGGGTTTTAAAAATACAAGTGTGTGTATGTCTCAATGGGATGAACCGATAAAGTCAAAAAAAATAAAAATAATAACATAAATAAATCCAATAGTGATTGGAATGAATTCATGTGGGTAAAAGAGAAATAATGTAACGAAAAGAAAGACCCACACATCAAAAATTTATGTTAAATGAAAAAAATAATTTTTTTAAATAAATTGAGTACAGGATTAGGTTATAGGTTTAATGAAATAAAATATGAACATGAGTTATATAGGAAATTTTAAAAAAGAAGCATGGTTTTTATTTCCTTCCAAATCACCCTAATTTTGGGGTGATTTGAAATCTTCAATCGAGGATAAACAAATTTCTCTAGGTTTCTCCCTGAAGGATTTCTCTCCATCCAATATAAACTCACCAAAGATTCCATTTCACTTCCTTTCTCCCCAAATTAAGACTACAAAATGATCTATTAAGGCAGTGGAAATGAATTTTTCATGGAGTTTGTATTTCACTATGATGTTCTCATTAGTGTTGTGAACTAGCTAATAAAATAATCCATTTTTAAAGAAATTGATGTTGGGAAAATTCAAGGGCCAATTAAAGATGATCTTGAATGAAATGAAGGTGATAAGCATACATATTGAGTAATGTAATATAGATTAAATAGGATTAAAAATAATAAAATTCCTTAGGTTTTGAGAGGATTGATTCATCCGTGAAGTTTGAGGGGGAGTAGCAGTATAGGTCAGCTTCCACAAGAGATTGAATGACCTGATGAAGAAAGTTCTGTTAGGGTTGAATTTATAAAAACTGAGGAGGGTTTTATTAGTGATTTTCAAAAAGCATTGATAAAGATGAGTTTTATCAGTGCTACGAGTTTTATCAGTGCTAAATTAATAAGTACTAATAAAATATATCTTTATGAGAACTATAATTATAAAGATGATAAGTATTGTGATTTTATAAAAAAATAAAAAATAATAATAAAATGAATATATATTAAATATGAATAAATTATAAAAAAGTAAAAAATATTTTACATTATTAAAGAATATATAATCTTAAATGCACGAGTGTTAAAAAATGAGTGAAATTCAATAATTAAACATGAAGTGAATTTAAAAATATTTAAAAAATGGATAAGTTTTATTAATTATAAAAATTATTAAAAATACTAAACAATAATATATTTTAAATGAATATGAATACAAATTGAAAATATTAAAACATTGTAAATAAATATATATAAATAAATATTATAAAATCATTAAATTACAAAAAATATAAAAATTAATAAATATTAAAAAATGAATAAATAATATTATCAATGTTTTCTATTTAGAACGGATAAAATCCAATGTTGTATATCACATGATATATGGTAGTGTTTGAATTTCATTTTCCTTATTTGATTATAAAGTTAATACTTATATTAATTATTCAATATAATATTGAATATTTAAAAATTCAGAATTTAATAGGGGAGATATAAATATATTTATTAGTCTGAGGGAGTTAATTCATGAAAATACCATATGAAGGTTGATACTATAAAAAATATTGTCAAACACACATTCAAAAAGCAATATTATCAAAGAGAATAGCTCCCTTATGAAGGAAATGGTAGAAATAATGAATAATATTTTTTAAATTTTTGACTATTTATTTTATAATTATATAATAGTAAATTATGATTTAATAATCAAAACTCTTTTATTATATTTCATGAAGTGATCAATCGATATATCTCCAAAACATTTAAAAAGAACATAGAGATTTGATTTTATAAATTAGACGTTAATATAACTTGGAATTATGTGCTCCATGTGGAAAGAAAAATTTTCAACATCTTCATTATTTTGGTCATGTAATTTTATATACAAATAAAAATTAATTTTTTCAATGTGCATTGAAATGATAAAATAAAATAATATATAAATAAATAAATATATATATATATATATATATATATATATAGTTGAGTTAGTTGTTATGTTATAATAATCATTACAGATAAAAAAAACCATGACTAATATCTGAAACAATCATAACACAAGGAATAATCATTAATGTTATAAGTTTAATTGTTATCACCGTAATGAATAATATGTTGTGATATTTGGATCCTAATTAGATGTTATTTAGATTTTACAATGGTGTGAATAGTATTTATTTTAAACAGAGGCACTAGAAACTTTATAAGGAAATTATTATCATAGTATACACGTGATGGTGGATTTATGTCATGTGATATAAAAGATATTATAGTTATATAAATGATGTAGAATTTATTTCATAGGGAGGAAAAAATACATTGGATGTGTGCATGGAGAATTAATTTCATGAGGATTAATGTTTCACTCTTTTGTATTTTCTATCTTTCTATTTTTTATTGGGATGGATGAAAAAATACATCTATACCCTGCAAAGTACATTTAAATATCCTAAAAAAATAATGAATTACTTCTCCCTTCTATAGACATAGGGTATTCATCTCGAACCGTATAAACTATTATGCTCTATAATTTTCCCTTTTTTCATTTCTGTATTTTGTTCCCTATTTTTTATAATAATTGGTATCAAAGATTGGTTTATGTTTGAGAGTCAAAAATTGTTTTTGAACAATGGAAATAGATTAAGGAAAGGTAAAGATTGATCAATTTTATGGAATTGAATTCATATTATGGAATATATAAATTGAATACTATCTATATTTAAATTAGATGCACCTACTATTGATAGGGAAAAACCAGCAATAATGTCAGATGTAGATTGATCTTTGTTTAATTAATAGGCCCTAGAAATTATATTTCTAACATTGGAGAGAAATTTTCCATTCAACATCAAGGTGAATACCACTAATGTAATATTGATCAAATTATTGTCAAAAATATGGAAAAAACTCTTCTATATTTAATAAGGTGTTTCTAAGGTTCACACTATTCAACCTAAAGTTTGTTGAAAGTAAATCTATCATAAACCATGATAATGAATTGAATATTATTAAATATATTTGAGTTTGATATGATTTATTTCATAGATTAAATCACTGTATTTCTTCTTCTATCATCGCTATCAGAAATCTGAGATATTGAATTCACAATAGTGAGTAATTCCTATAGTACTTATAAATTGAAACTAAATTGGAATCGTGATCTAATCCCATGTGATGGTATTAATAGAAGATAATTAGGAAATTTATGACACCAAAATTTCACTTTTATGTATTATTTTAACTAATTAGCTATTATTTTGAAATTAGTGAAGTTTTGTTTTTGAATTTCAGATTTTATTATTAAAATTTTTATGTCACACAATTATCATGAAGTTAGGAGTAACCGTTCTACCAAACCATGCATATATTAAATAAAATTTTTAGTGATTAATATATGTTTGGTGCATGATTTAGATAAATGTGTGGCATAACTGTGTCAGTAATGCAACATGATTCTAGTGAATATTACATAGTTGATACAAAATTACCCAACCACATGGTTAAACCATCCATAATTTCTAGGAATTGAATTTTTGGTCTTCTTATTTTACTCTTACTCGATTTTGTGATCCTCTTGGATTTTTTTCTATCGAGGTGACTCCTTGATATCAGGAAAAAATTTTCTTACAAAATATTTATGTGAAACACGATAAAATCAAAATCAAGAATCAAATAAAAATAAATAGAATCAACATATAGTT
This sequence comes from Viscum album, assembly GCA_963277665.1. Lineage (NCBI taxonomy): Eukaryota > Viridiplantae > Streptophyta > Magnoliopsida > Santalales > Viscaceae > Viscum > Viscum album. The sequence continues at coordinate 1,910,412,206 of OY728157.1, read as the reverse complement.
TTTTAATGTGGACAACCCCTTAGATGTAGAGGATTAAAAAAACCTTGGGAAACTATAAAAATTTCACTAATAATTAGAGAGTAAAAAATTTATGTAAATTCGAAAAATTTAATTACAATAATAGTGTAGAGGAACCTATATAGAAATCCACACCCCAATAAGCCTCTTCTGTATCTCTTTGAAAACCATTCTGGTGAAAAACATCACCCTTCCATGAAAAAAAATCATACTCAGAGATCCACCTATGACAAACTTAACCCTTATATGACTAAACAAAACTCCACATGGATCTTTATCTGAACACAAATCGTCATTGATATGCTATTATGATGTCATACTATGTACCAATGATCCTCATAACCAGGACATGTTTCCCAATTTCCACATCAAGAAGACTTTTGATACATGGAACCTACATCAATGACCATTTTTCTTATAGTTTCACCTTTCCGATGCCCCACCCATTCTACCACATATATGATAGCTCTATCCTCTTAGAGAACTACATCTTAGAAAAATTCCAACGTTGTTCTCCAAGAACCTATGCATGAATAGAAGTCATCACCCATGTATTTGTTCTCCCATTTTTGAAGGATTCAAAGCCTCACTTTCAAATATAGATAAGATTTAAGATATTATATCTTAATCTTAAAAACACAATGTATATAAAATGAGTGGGTTTAAAAAAAACTCTTATCTCATTCAAATATATATAAAATTTATACCTCCCAAGAATCCATACATGTGGACAAAGAAAACCTTATCTGCATTCAATAGATATCTCCATTTCAAATTCAAATGGATTGAAACCTATAAATACAAACCTTTATCTAGTCAATAATGGAGATAACATATAGAAAACTTAGTTGGAAAGTTAATTAGTCAGTATCACGCCAAACATAACCCTCTATATAAAATATAATAATACCCTTGTGTAACTCTGATTGAAACCTAACAACACCCCCTGTAAAAGAAATCCAAACATCTAAGTCTTCATCATACTAGAATTTTCACTATCCTATTAAATAAGTCCTGAACCTATGACATATAGTTCCCCCATAATAGTGATCTCCATAAAATATAGAGAACCCATATAAATTAATTTCTGCATCCTAGTGCATTAAAAAATTCTTTAATTTTTAATTCTTTCTTCACTTGCGATACTCTCTAAAGAAAATAATTAGATGTACGATCTAAAACAACTATCTCAACCTATTTTTATTTCAAAACCTTATTATTTATGAAAAATAAAACATTAATCCTCATGAAAATCAGTCCCAAAATCCCCTTGAAAAATTTCATGCTCAAACCAGCATTTATGATACCACTTATTAGGGAGATTCATTATCTCAAAATGAAAATTTCGTGTGAAACAATTGTGAGAAACATGATGAAAATGAAAGTAAGAATCAATAGATATATTTTTTTCATATAAAAACACCATGATAGTGAGGATCAAAAAAACCATATAGAAATTCTAAAAATTCCACAATAATTTGAGAGTAAAAAATCTATGTAAATTCTTAAAATTGAATTGCATATACAGTGTAGAATAAAATATATTACCCAATTAACCACCACTACATTTATTTTAAAATTACCTTGGTTACAAACATGACCTTTCTATGAAAAACATCACTCTTGGAGATTCACTTGTGACAAATTTCACCCTTCTGTGACTAAACTCCAATACCTTTGGGATCTTTATCAAGTGTCATTTCCAACCTGCTATTACAATGTCATCATGTGTATCACTAATCCCCATTACTAGCACACACTACCTGATTACCATATTAGGAATACCTTTAATACATGACACCAAATTCAATGACCATTTTACTTACCACTACTCCGTGTTGACATGCTACCAATGCTACCGTAAAAGAGGAAGCTCCCTTACTCTACCCAACGAACTACATCTTGGAAAAAATCCCAATGTTGTTCTCCAAGTACCTATACATGAGTTGAATTAATTATGAATATATATAATCCTACGTAGGATTTATGGGATCTATTTAAAATACAAATAATTTTTAAGATATTATATTATAATCTTAAAAACACTATGTATTTTCCATGTGAGGGTTTTTAAAAAAATCTCCTATCTCATTAAAATAGATATAAAATATATATCTCCCAAAAATAAACATATGAAACCAAAGAAAAACTTATCCACATTCAAAAAATATATCTAATTAAAATTAAAATGGTATGAACCTAATCTATCAACCCCTTCATCCTATCAAAAAAGGAGATACCATCCAATAAACTCAACTGGAAATAAAGTATATTAGTATCACACCAACCATCATCTTATATAGAAAATATAACAATGCCCTTTTCAACTCTGATAGAAACCTGAAATCCCCCATGTAAAATAAATCCAAACATCTAAGTACTCATCATACCTAAATATGAATTGTCCTACTGAACATGACCAGAACTGGTAACATATGGTTCTACCATAATACTGATCACTATAAAAACTAGAGTAGACATATAAATTAATTTATCCCTCTTAGTGTATCACCATAATATTAAATTTTTAATTCTTTCTTCACCAGTGACACTCTCTAAATAAAATAATTAGGTGTAAGACCTAAAACACCTATCTCAACCTAATTTGGCTTCCAAACCTTATTCTATCTCTCAAATGCACTATCGATCCTATAAATTCCTTGACCCTAATAGAAAAAAGTTGGTGGTTACTTTATTACACTGACACTAGATTTAGGTGATCGCATCCCAAAGGATAAAATAGTTTAGTAGTCTTGGTAAACTAGATACATGGTTGAATCTCCCATTATATTCAAAAACATAAAATGAAACATAGTATTTTGTTTGAGAACACCATTATTCTATCTAGAATATACTTGAATATCATTCATAATACACTTCCTAATATCCTCAGTAAAGGAAACATAAGAAAGGTGTGAGATCCGATTATTAATAAGGGAATAAATACAACATAAGCTCTTTGAGAATAAATAAGGCATGAAAAATATAGAAGAAAAAAATATGATCAAATTTAAAACTTATCCAAAGATAATATAAATACTATAATAATCACATGGACATAAATAAATTATTTTATAATGATAAAATGTATAATTCCATACATCTTAAACTTACCATAAAGGCTTCGTGCGAAGATATCATAAACATATTATCAAAGTCTTATTCCAAGTCATCTTACGTAAATGGGTAAGGCATTGGCCAAATACCCCACCTGTTTTGTCCCATGAAACCTATAGATATATCAAGTGGATATGTAATTATAGGATTCAACCATCTATTAAGTCTAACACATTTATCATATGAATAAACAATACAACTTAATCAATATTCCATATAATCGATAACTATTTGTATTGAAAAACATAATATAAAATTTCAATATTTTCCATAGTCAAACTGATTATAAACTATCCAAAGAAAAAATTTGGATAGTATTATTATATCATAACATTATTAAAGAATAAAATTCATTAAATTATGCTGGAAAAGATGGAAATTATTTTAAAAGATCACCAGAATATTTATTGAGTAAAATACACTTTTCATTTTGAAATCACTTATTTAAGATGTAAAAATTTCCAAAATATTGAGGAAAACATTTTATTTGAAAGTAATATTATAAAATTATAAATTAATCTTCAAATAAAATATTATATAAGATTATGGGAATTTTTTTCATGCGGTGTATGTTAAAATAATGATTATGTTTACACCTTCAATAAAAAGCGCCTCATTTGGAAAATGACATGAAGATTCCCTTTAATTTTTTTATAAAATTTAAAAAATGGGTAAAATGAATTCAATAAATCATTTTAGATTTTTAAAAACATTATTTTAAACATTTTATATAAAATATGTTCATGGAAGAAAAATATTCTTGACTGAAATAAAAATAAGGTCAGTTTTCCATAAAAACATTATTTTGGTATCTTGAGAACTTAAGAGAGGAAAATGAAAGGAAAAATTTTAATTTATTGAAATAAATATAGGATAAGAAAATAGATTGTGTTTAAAATATAAACATTATATAATCCCCTAACATATATTTAAACCTAAAAAATATCTAATAATGACGAGATTGTGAAATAAACCCTTACCTCAAGCTCGACTTTCTTTGAAATAAATATCAACTCTTGTAAAATAAAAATAAATTTATTATAATTATATAAAAGAATCATTAAAATACTTATAATATCATATATTATCCAATTATAATATACCATCACCTATTTTTTAATAATTCCTTATTAAAATCATTGTTTCTAGGTGTTAAATGTTTCATTTTTCATGGAAGTTTCAGTTTTGTAGTTCCAATCCTTTTACTTTGATCAAGACTCCACCATCTCCAGAGTTTTAAAAATGAAATAAATATCATATATATTCATTATATATATATATAATTATTTATATTAATTCATAAAATATAGATATAGAAAAATGAATTACATTATCTATGGGGAATGTAGGTTGTATGTGCACATGAATATTGCTTCCATTTTTTGAGGGATGAAAGGAAAGTAAGGAAAATAATAATACACCATTATAGAATAATAATAATATCATAAATAAAATATACATTTATTAAATTTATCATTATAACCATCCAAGTAAAGTTGTGATGAAAAATGAATTATACCGCTACATGAAGATTATAAGCCGTACATACATACGAGTGATATTTTTACTTTCTATAGGAAGGAAAAAATGTTGATAATGGATCTTACATAACCATAATAACAATTAATTATATTTAATATACTGAATAAATTATTTTAGAATTGATACCATTAATTTAGATGAGTTATTAGAAGAAATAAAATTGAAAATGCTTGGTTAAGAGTTTTACCACTTCATTGAGAAACCTGTTTTGGATTACACCTTAAGACATAATGGGATGGTATTTTGGAAGTACCAAAATATATAAAATGAGGTTAAATAATATATATTGGTATTATGGTAGGTATTTATAGTTATATAAGGCTCAAAATGTTTGAAGACGAGAGGAGAAGAGGTTCCCTTTTATAAGTGATGTTAGAGGCACTCTTGGAATTACTTAATGTATTAAATCAATATAAATCAATTTTTATAATAGAGTGACTCAAAATTAAAAAATATAAAATATATGATGATTATAAGTATAAATAATATCATAAAATAAAATTTAGATAATTTTATGTGATTTTGTAACCCTTATCTATTAGTTTTAACCTCCCGTTAATCCTTTTGACAATTTTTGCAATATCAAGTTTTTCTCCTATTTAAGGGTCAAGAATGTTTCCATAAAATATAAAGTGAACCCCAATGGAACATGATAAATATTTTTAAACATATCCCAAAAAATTGTTTAGATATATGATTTTTATGAATTTTAAATCATTTAATAAAATATTTTTTATTATAAAATATCATTAATATCATTTTTGGAACTATTAATTTAATTTGAATTTAAAGTCATAAATAAAGTTATAGAATTAAAATATAAACCTTTTAAACATACCTAATATGTTATATTTATCTAAAAAATTCAGAACACAATAATTCATTCAATTTGTATTACTTTTAGTATTTTTAAAATAATTTATTTTATTTTTTCTAACAACTGAATAAAGACTATGTCAGTATTGCATAAGTATTTAAGGTAATAATTAAATCATTAAAAACTAAAAATAAATGATCATGATAAAAAAATTAATTTATCTATAAAATTAACATTTATAACCAAAATTATCCTCCTTTTATCCACATGTAAAAATTTTATAGTTATTAAAGTCAATAAAGTGACATTTTGTATTTATTCTTTTCTTAAAATAATATAAAGGTCATAATAAAAGAAAAATGGAACCAAGTAGCCACATATTTTATAATTGGATAAAAATTACTGATATAAGATCATGAAAATAGGATAAAAGAAAGTTTTATAGAAATTTTAATGCCTTATTCTAAATTTTTAACCCTATTTTCCCCATTTTACCCTTACTAAGGTGACAAATATCTTTCAATATTGTTTTTCATAATAACAAAAAAAAATAAAAGAGTACTATTTCCAAATTTTTTACTCATTATTATAAATATGGAATCCATTTTTCAATATTTAATTAATAGAAGTGACAGAATTTTATTTAAAATTAAACCCCCCAAACATGATGAAAAGCAATTTTCCTGAAAAAATGTTTTCTGAATTATAAAAGTTTATATACCAAAATCCAACATAAAATAAATTAAAATAATCTTAATTAGATTATTAATAATATGAATTAACCAATTTTACTTTTAAAAATTTTTTAAACCGAGTGAATCTTTGTAAATTCGTTAAAAGAAAAAATAGTTTTCAATAAAAATTAGTATTTTTCACTATTCACAAAAAATCAATATTTTCAGAAAATTATCAAAAAATAAATATAAGATAATTATGAATTTATAATTTAAATAATTAACTTAAAATTTTAAAATATATTTTCTAAAATTAGAAGAAATTAATTATATTATTTATTAAAAAATACCAATAAAAACCATTTTTGTGGAAAAAACTTTATTTTTAAAGCATATACTGAATTTACAAAAGATTGAGTACTTATTTTTCAATATATTTGATTTATATAAAACACTTATGCATAATTTTAAAAATATAGTTATTTATATTCACTCTACTAATTTAATAGCTAAGTTATAATGGTATTCTATATTACAGTTCGTTTAGACTCAGGGTTGCATGTATCACAAGCTATAAAAGAAATTGAATTCATTTGAAAATAAATATTTTCTAAAATTATGGGGTGTTAAATTCCACCCCCTAAAATAAAAATTTCCCTCTCAATTTTATATTAATCATCAAAAGGTTTGATTTTTTAATATAACTTTGTTGAAAACCCATATTGTACAAAGGGATAATCAAACTTCCATTGAAAAAGGAAAGTGGGAAACAAAATGGTGACCTAAAATAACACATAACCAGGATCCCAGATAAGGATGAAATTGGTAGGAAGTTAAAATATATACATATAGGAGAAAAATAACATCTGAGGATTAATAAATAGTGATATAGAACATGATCTTAAAAATTTTGATGACCATAAAACCATAAATCAACAAAGGGTTAAAATACTATCAATTCCTTATAATTAAAGGTAGAAGAATATATTTTTTTTATTTCAAGATCCTTTTACTATATTATTTTATGCATCATCTAATAATTACTAATTACTCAAACCTAAATAAACCCTAAAAAATCAGGATTATGTCTAATCCAAATGTGGGTATAACAACCATGTTTTCAGCTAGGGAATAGATGTTCATCTTAAGTGAAACCGTTTGATATATTCTCATTATAACTAGATTACCACTATGTGTCTTGATTTATAATTCATTTATAAAAGGGTAAAGGGATGATTTTATATCCATGAAAAATATAAAAGAGTGTGTAGATATGTAATTAAATAAATCATGAGATTATGATCAAAGTACCTATTATCAAAACTTAAGGGGGTTCAAATTCAGTTGTAGTAATTGTGTAAGATTTTCCTTGATCCCTTATCCTTTTTCGAGGTAAATTATCTTTACTCTTGGGGAATTCATTTGTGCATAACCCCAAATAATTATAGTTAAAACACTAGAAATTAGTGGCTACTCTCTTTCCCTTACACTCAAGTTCCTGATGACCTTTCTTTCTACACTTAAAGTAAACTCCCTTCCCCTTCAAGAAAGTACCTAAGTGTTTTTCCCTAATTATCACATGTGGGAAATTTTAACCCTCCCTTATTTTTCTTTTCCTCAGTTATTTTTTTATTAGTGTTCATTCATACCATTCTTATCTCAATTTCCTTTGAAAATATATGACTTGGATAATTCTTTCTCCATCATGATGGCACTTGATACCATGTCATTATATAATGAAATTGTTTGAGAGACTAGTGATTGTCAGAGGAGTTCCTAAATCCCATAAAATATATGTTCAATATTAATTTCTAGATTACTTATGTATCCCATAGAATTCCATTATAATCCTGTAAAGTTTTCCTCATAATTAGAAATGTTGTTCTCTTCCTTATATATTGGATTGAGGAATTTACTTTCCATATTAGGTTGTTTATCAGGAAGAAATTATTTTTTAAATAATATATCCTTAAAAAAATTCTATTCCATTTTATCTATAAACTTTTATCCTTTTTATTTTTAATCAATTACCACCACTGATCAACATCTTCCTTTAAACAATACACTATTAGAATGACATTATCCCTTTCACTACTTCTCAAACCCAGAAATTTATTTTTGAAGGACTTAATCCATTGTTCTACTATTAATGAATTTGTAGTTATATTAAATGATAGAGTATTATTCCACATAAAATATTACAACATTAATGAATCATGATGTGAAACAATGGGTTATTCCATACGAACAAAGTTATTGGTCATAACCTGAGTTTACTATCCCAATATAGTCTTAATATATTCAGCTCCGATGCAATTCATGTTAACTTATTCAAAAGGGAAATACCAAAATTGATTATAGGTATTGACATTTTTTCCATTCCTTCTTCTAGGTTCCATTTCTAACCAATGATATACACTATATTAGATCATAAAATTATGAATCAAAATGTATAGCTTCAAAACTAGTAAAACACTTAACATAAATTGAAAATTTATGCATAACTAATCTCAAAATCACAAGTTTGGTTTTATTAGAAATATTATAAAATCATAAAAATATTTTCAAATATTTCATAATGTTTTTTAAAGAAAATTTGAATTAACCTAAGAATAACCCCCAGAAATTTCAAACTATATTTGTAATAAGGGAACGTTCACCATGAACTAGAATGATGGAAAATATATACTCAACCAAATCTTTTTAGGATTATTACCCTTATATGCATTTATTCCCAAACTACTTCCACTTATAGTATCTATACTGAGATGAATTTCAAGGAAAAACACATAATCTCTACCTCACCAAAATATTGGTATGTCACCTTGTACTTAGACTTATCCACAAATTTTGTCATAAATTTATGTTCCCTAATATATGTTTTCCTAAATATAGTTCCCAAGGTTTCTACTAAACTTTCTCTGATACCAAATGTAAAGACTCTAGTCCTAGTAGCCTAGATACAATGGTTACTTTATTAAATTGACACCAGATATGGGTTATATCATCCCAATGGACCGAATAGTTCATAAGTCTTGGTAAACTATATACATGCTTGAATAACACATTACATTTGATAAAATAAAATACAACATATTATTTTCTTTTAGAATATCATTATTATCTCTAGAATATCCTTGTATATCATTCATAGTACACTCCCTAACAAAATAGGGAAAGTAACCCTAAGAAAGGGGTGATCTCAGATGATTAGTAAGGTAATACATACAACAGAAGCTATAATATAATAAATAAGGCATTTATAATAAGTTAAAATACATAACGAACAAATAGTGCCATATAAATAATCATAAAAGATTGAATATTACCAATTAATAATATTAATATTTTAATAATAATGTGGACATCAATAACCGATTTCATAATGATATAATTCATAATATTAGACATCCTAAACTTACCATCAAGGCCTCATGTCAAGACATTATAAATATACAGTCAGGGCCTCATGATACGAAATCTTGCATAAATGGGTAAGGCCTTATCCAAATACCCAACCCATTTTATCTCATAATAATTTCAATTAAACAAGGGGATATTTAATTATGGGTCCCACTAATCACTTAATAAGTCCAATACATTCATCACATGAATAAAAAATACAACTTAATCAAGATGACTTATAATAAATAACTATTTGTACTGGAAAGAGTAAATAAAGAATTTCAATACTTTCCCTAGTCAAACTGATCATAAACCATCCATAGAAATATTTTATATGGAATTATTAGATTATAATCTCTATAAAGCCTAAGATTCATCAAAGGATGTTACATAGATTAAAATAATTTTAAAATATCACTAGAATATTTATTGAAGAAAATAACCTTTTCATTTTAAAGTCACATATTTAAATTTAAAAATTTCAAAAATATTGAGGAAAAAATTTTGCATGAAAATAATCATGGATTTTTTAAAGGAATATTTAAAGTAGATATTATTCATGATGATGGGAAAATCTGTTCATGGAGTGTATATTAAAATAAATATTTTATTAACTCCTTTGGTAAAAGGTACCTCATTTGGAAAATGAAAAGAATATTCCTTTAAACTTTTTTATAAAAATTAAAAAATGGGTAAAAATAAATTTAATAAATAATTATAGAATTGTAAAAAAATTATTGAAAACATTTTAAAGAAAACATAGACATGGAAGAAAAATATTCCCGATTGAAAGAAAAACAAGGTCGGTTTTCCTTTAAAACATTATTTCGGTATCTTGTGTACATAAGAGGTGAAAATGAAAGGAAAAAATTTAATTTTTATAAATTACAATAGTTAAAGAAAATATATATTTTTTTAAGATAAAATATCAAATAATTCCCTCAACATAGACTTAATCATAAACAATTTCAAATAATGATGAGATTGTGAAATAAACCTTTACCTCAAGATTGATTTTTTTGAAAGTGATCTAAAATACTTTATAATAAATTTAAATTTATTATAATTATATAAAAGAATCATGTAAATACTTATAATATCATATATGATCCACTTATAACTTTTCAACACCTATTTATTAATAATTATTTATTAAAATCCTCATTTCTAGGTGTCGACTATTTCATTTTTCTTGGAAGTTTCGGTTCTGCAATTGCGGTCCTTGTACTTTTATTATAGTTATATCATCTCTAGAATGTTAAACATGATATAAATATAATATATATTCATTATATATATATATATATATATTTATATTAATTCATAAATTCTATAGATAGAAAAATTAATTACACCGTTCATAGAGATGGTAGGCCAAACGTACGCATGAATTCCGTTTCCATTTCTCAACGGATGAAAAAAAAGAAAGTTAAGTAATAATTCACCTTTAAATAATTATAATAATATAATAAATAAAATATATATTTATTAAATAAATTATTATAACCATCCAAGTAATGTGGTGATGAAAAATGAATTACACTGCTATGTGAAGATGGTAAGCCGTACGTATGCATGAGAGACGTTTTCTCTTTCTGTAGGATGGAAATAAGGTGGATAATGGTTGTTAAATCATCATAATAACAATTAATTATATTTAATATATTTAATTTATTATTTTATAATGGATACCATGTATTTATAGGTGGTGTAAGAAGAAATAAAATTAAAAATGCTCTGTTAAGAGTTATACCTCTTCCTTGAGAAATATCTTTTTGATTACACCATGATCCTTAAAGAGATGGTTTTTTAGAAAGACCAGAAGATCCAAGATGTGGTGAATAAATATTAGAAGGTATTATGGTAGTTATTTTATGATCTATAAGGCTAAAAAAATTGATTAATAGAAGAGAAGAGGTTCCTTTTTATAAACGAGGTGAGGTGCACTCTTGGAATTACTAAAAGTATTAAATTAATATAAACTAATTTTTATAATAAAGTGACTCTAAATTGACATATTTAGAAGAAATAATGATTATAAGTTTAAATAGGCTTATATAATAAAATTTATACAAGTTTATATGATGTTTTAACCCCTGCTAATCCTTTTGACCATTATCGTAAGATCAAAGTTTTCAACTATTTAAGGGCCAATAATGTTACCATAAAAGGAAAAGTGACCCATAAATGGATCATGGTTGATATTTTAAACTATATCCCATACAATTGGACTAATATAGTATTTTTTTTATGAAATTTATATCATTAATGGAATTTTTGGATCTATTCATTTACTTTGACTTTAAAGTCATCAAGTTAGTTATGAAATTATAATATAAAGCTTTAAAATATACCCAATATGTTATATTTATATATAAAATTTGTAAAAAAAAAACAATTCATCCAAATTTTATTACTTTTAATATTATTAAAATCATTTATTTTATTTTTCTATTAATTCAATACATACCGTGTCGACGTTGTGTAATCATTTTATGTAATTATAAAATAAATAAAAAATAAAAATAAATTACCATGAAAAAAAATTAATTTATCTATCAAATAAACATTTATAATAAAACTTATCCTCATTTTATCCTTATTTCAAATTTTTAGAGATATCAAAGTCAAGTGAGTGATGTTTTGTATTTATTCTTTTCTTAAAATAATACAAAGGTCATAATACAAAAATGGAACCAAGTGTAAATATATTTAATAATTGGATATAAATTTATTAATTTCACTCATCCAATAAGAAAAAGGAAAGTTTTAGAGTTAATTTAAAACCTTATCCCAAATTTTTAACTTTATTTTACCAGTTTTACCCATATCGAGGTGACAAATATCTACAAAGGTTATTATTCATAATGACAAAAAAAGAAAAGTGAAATATTTACCAAATTTGATCATCCAAATTATAAATATGAAATCCATTTTTAAATATTGAATTCAAAGAAGTTGTATAATTGAATTTAAAATTAAACCTACAAAACATTACGAAAATCATTTTTCCACCAAAAAATGTTTTCTGAAGTCTAAAAGTTTTTATACCAAAATAAAACATAAAATTAATTCCAATGACATTAATTAGATTAATCATATTATAAATTAATTAATTTTAATTTTAAAACCATTTATAAAAAATGTAACTTTGTAAATGATTTAAATAAAAAGGCAGTTTTCAATAAAAATCACTATTTTCACTATTCATCAAAAAATAAATCTTTTCAGAAAATTATCAAAAATTATCTCTAAGATAATTATGAAATTATGATTTAAAAATTTAATTTAATTTTTTTAAATAAATTTTCTAAAATTTATTGAAATTAATTACATTCTTTATTCACAAAAAGCAATAGAAACCATTTTTTTGGGAAAATATGTTTTTAAAGCATATAATGACTTTACTAAAAATTGAATGCTTATTTATCAATATTTTTTATTTATTTAAAACATTTATACAAAATTTAAAAAAAATTTTATTTATATTCACTTTACTAATATACTGGCTATGTTATAACACTATATAATATTAGTGTTCATTTAGACTTAGGGTTGTGTGTATCGCATGCTATTAAAAAATTGAGTTTTTTTGAAGAGAAATATATTATTAAATATTATGGTGGTAAATTATACCCCCTTAAATAAATTTTACCATCAAAATTTTATCTCAGCCATCAAAGGTCTAGTATTTGAAAAAAACTTTACTAGAAACCCACATCGTATAAATGTATAATAAAACTTCCTTTGGGAAAGAAAAGTGGGAAACATAATGGGGACCTAAAATAACACATATTCGAGATCCCTAATAATGATGAAATTTGAAGGAAGTTAAAATATATATTTGGAGTAAAATTTCACCCAATGATTAATATATATTGATATATAAAATGTTTATGATAATGTTAATTACCATAAAACTATAAGTCAATAAAGGGTTAAATGAACATCAATTCCATAGAAATAAAGGCAGAATAATATCATTTTTATTTTAAGTTAATTTTCTTATAGTATTTTATACATCATATATTAATTCCTAAACCCTAAAAACTAAATAAACCCCAAAAAATTAGTATTATGTCCAATCCAAAAATGGTTATAAAAACCATATTTGAAATTTGGGAATAAATGTTCATATTAACAAAAACCACTTGATATATTATCATTATAACTAGATTCCCAATATGTTTCTTGATTTACAATTCTTTCTACAGAGGGTCAATGGATTATTTTATATCCATGCAAAGTATAAAATAGAGCATAGATCTGTAATAAAATAAAGTAGGATTTTACTATCAAAGTTCATATTATCACAACTTAAAGTATTTTAACTTAAGCTTTAGTAATTTCAGGTTCTTGGCCTTTCCCCCTTAGCATTTTCTGAGGTGAATTCTCTTGACACTTGGGGAATTCATTTTTTTAGTTCCCCATCTCCTAATAGTTAAAAAAATATAAATTGTTGGATTCTTTTTTTCCATTACACTAAAATACCTAAAAACCTTTCTTTCCACACTTGAAGCAAAATCCCTTTCCCCTCAAGTAATTACCAGGTTGTTTCTTTCTAAAATTACCACATGAGGGAAATTCCATCCTTTCCTTATTTTCCTTTTTCTTATTTGTTTTTTTCTGGGTGCTCAGTCTTCCTCTTATTCTCTTGATTTCCTTTGAAAATATATGACTTGTATAATTCGTTCTCTATCCTGATGGCACATAATACCATATAATCATATGATGAAAATGGTTGAGAGACTAGTTCCCTTCAAATTCTTGGATTAATACCACCATAGAAATGGTCAATCTTACTTTATGGATTACATATGTATTCCATAGAATTCCTTTCTAATATTGTAAATTTTACCTCATACTTAACAATACTTTAATTTTCCTTATAGCTTAGATTGAATAATTTCCCTTCCATATCATCTCATTACTCATAAGGAAAGTATTTTTCAAAGAATATATCCTTAAAAATCTTGAATTCCATTCTCTATATCTCCTCCTTTTTATTTATAATCAATGACCACCACTGATCAACGTTTTATATTAAAAAATACATTGTCTAAATAAACTTATCTCTTTTATTACTTCTCAAATTCATAAATATATTTTCCAGGGACTTGATATGTTATTCTTCTATCAATGGATTTGTATTTATATTAAAGGATATATGATTCTACAACATGAAGTGGTCCAACATCAACAAATCATGATGTGAAGCAATTGGTTGTTCCATATGGTCAAGTTTATTGGTCATAACCTGATTCAACTATCCTAATACAAACTTAATATGATTATCTGTAATACAATTCATGTTATCTTGTTCATAAGGGAAATAACTACATTGATTACGGGTGTTGACACATTTTCCATTCCTTCTTCTAGACACCATTTCTAAATAATAACATACACTATATTAGATCATAACATTGTGAATCATAATATATATTTTTTTTAACTAGTGAAACACATGAAATTAATTAAAAATTTATGCATAAATAGTCTCAGAATCATAATCTTTGTTTATTTAGAAATATTCTCAAATCCTAAAAATATTTTCAAATCTTTTACAATGGTTTGTAAAGAAAATGTGAGTTAACCTAAGAATGTAATGATCCATCTTTTCATGAAGGTATGAATCATTTTTTTTTCAATTTGAATCATTTTTTAAGAGTGGTAAACGTGTACTATGACCTAAGGAAGGTCCAAATAGAGTCTAGGGCTTGATCAGAGCCTAAAGAGAAATGGGAAAAAGACTGGGCCACATGGTTTGGGAAAACCGTGCATCCCAACCGACACCGTTTCTATGAAACCGTGCGGTTTCAGATAGTGGAACCTCTAAGATGCATATTTTGTCTGTAATAGTGTGACCTAAGGTTCATGGCCATGAAAGCTGCTAACATTTGGTATAGAGAAAATTCTCACGATTTGTGAACGGTTAGAAAAACTGTGTGCCTAACTGTGCGTTGTGCCCCTAATTAGCTGTGAACTCGCCCAAAATTGGTGCATGGTTTTCCAATCATGTATCCAAACCATGAACCCTTATATTTTGAGGTGAAATTAAATTTTTTCCCCATTTAATATATTTACCCCATTCTATTTTCCCTCCTCTCCTCCAGTGGTTATTTTGCATTTTATTCACCCATGAGCTCCCAAATTATCTAAGCTAGGCCTCAAACTAACTCCTATATCAGGTGTATGATCCTCGATCAAAAGAATTAGATCTATCTCAGTACATTCTATAATCCTCTCCCATCCTATCTAAGTTTCTATTTGAACCCATGACTCTATTTAGGTGAAAATTAATTTTCCTTATTTTCTGAGCGTTGGACCATTTCTTATATATCTTCCAACCTAATTCAAATTTGAGTCTGATATTGAGAGAGGATCCTTCTACAACATTGAGCTAGATGGTCACATCATTTTACCTTTGAGTTTTAATGCTTCCTAGCCAAGCTATTGTTCTGAATTCTTAATTTTTCCAAGAATTCCCTTTATATTGAGTTATTCATGTCAAATTGATCCTTAAACCTTAATACATAATTTTTATCCTTATTTAGTGAATTAGAAATGGTTGAATCTATTTATAGACACCCCATGGGTGTGCCAAGTCAAATTACCCTTTTTGGTTAATTGTTTAAATGTATGAATCAACTTCTAAGTATTCATCTTGGTTTGTTGTTTGAATTTCCCTTGGTTTGTAAATTTTATAAGTGGCCAAATCACCTCCTAGGTGTTTGGAACAACCTATGTTTGGATTTTACCATGTAGGAAATTTTCATATTTTACCAAGAACCTTTCTAAATTACCTTTTAAGTATTTTTAATTGAAATTCCATGTTGAATGAATTAGATGGGTTGGTTTTATAATGGATGGCCTATTCATGATGGTTTCCCTCTTTCTTAAATGAATTAAAATGGTTTAAGTGAAATGGATTATATGTAATGGGTTTTATGTGGTGTATTGACTTTCCTATAATGAATTAAACAAATAAAATAAAATGATATATTGCATGATGGTATCATATTCCCTTACATTGGGTGTTTATCATGACATCTCACACCATTGACACTAGTTGGATGTTGGGGTTGACACGCCACATTCCATTATTCGAGTGATGACATCATGGATCACTCACCATACCGAGTGTCATACACGACGTATCAAACTCTAATTGGGATGTAGGTCATATACCCTATTACTTGAGCTTATAGGATCATTAGTCCAATCATGGATTCCTGAGTTACGCTCCGGTCTAGCCATCATTAGTATTCTAGGTATATGGACACTTACGTATGCATGTACTTGGTTCATATATGTGGATGAAATATATAACTAAACTATATATATATATATATATATTATTACAATATATATAGTGACTGATTAGATTCCCATTCCAGTCTTTATCCAAAGCAAGTAGATCTATGAGGTGTGCTATAGGAACATGAGCGGGTTGATTATTTATTTTAGAATATTTTGTTATACCTACACACTGTTTAGTTGCGAACACTACTCAAATTACATGTAGGAACCATTGGTGGCAGCCTAATGATATTTTTATCTCACAACCTACTTGGGATGCCTTTATTACTTGAGAAGATTATATATCTATAGTAAATCATAAGGTCAAGGGACCTACTACAGGATGTTAATATGATTAGCTCATAGATGGAGTTTAGGAGGAGAGGTCCAAGAATTCACTTGAGATGCTAGTGGATTTTTTTTTCTTTTTTTCTTTTTTTATAGCATGTTTGTATGCCTATCCCCCTTTGCCCATTTTTGTACATCATAATTCCATGAATAATGTATTGACACTTCCATAGATCCCTTTGATTATATTATTCAGTTGCTATGTCGTTTATGCTTCCATACTTTATTATTTACTATTTCTATTATTAAATTGTTCCATTGATATTGTATGTTTATTATTGTATCCAATGTGACAATATAACAAGAGGGTATAGTCTTCCCACCGTACCACCTTTAAAACATCACTTCTAGTTGGTAACCTTTGGCATATAAGGAGGCGCACTTGAGGCCATGTGACCCACCTGCTTGGGGAATGAGTTAAGTAGATCCCAAGTTGGGATGTTAAAAGTGGTATTAAATCTAAAATATTCCTTTGTATTACTTTTTGGGAACTAGATAAGAGACTTGGAGTTAAAAGGATTTGGAATTTTCCCTATGCCTAGACGTAGCTAGCCCATGTATAGGGGAAACCCATATTACATGGGATGGGAAATTGTTAGTTATTGGTTATGATTTTACAGTTGATATGACTTCTCCATTGGGTCACACACTTGGGTTATGATGTTATTATTATTGGTATGATTGAAATGGGATTTCCTTACCATGGCATGATGAAATGGGGGCATTTCATTACTTCATGTATCATTATAGTCATAATAGGACTAATATGTCATGAATCTTTCCATTCCATGTTTAATTTTTAGCATGGGTTGATTGTTGTATATTGGTTATGCATTGATTATGTATTGAATTATGCTAACACTTCTTGCAAGGATTGGAAAACATAATTGATACTTAATGTGCCTGCCTTAACCTAATAGTGTTTTCCTGAATAGGATAAAGCAGACACCTTAAGTATTCAATTATGGAACATTGAGACATGGACCATTGGTGACACGTGATATAATGTGTTATGGTGTGGGTCAAGTGGATGCCATGTTTTGGTTCATAAGGAGTATGGGACCTTATGGATCAAAAAATGGTAAGCCATCTGATTTAACCATTTTAAATGATTTAAATACTTGAAAAATCCCAAATTAAAAATGAATATGACTTATAAGGTAAGAAAACACATATTATATATACATATCTAGCATAGATACTTAGACCAAACCAGATCTTTGTAGTGGGTAGTGTTGTCTCTTACGTTCTTATGGCTTGTTATGGTTTTCTTCTACCATCTAGACTTAACTTTTTTGAGTAGGAAGAGAGGTTTTATCATTTATATAATATGTATTTATACTTGTATTAGTTTATTATATGAAATATTCTTAATTTCTTAAATCTCTTTTGATTCTTGCATGTTGAATTGTATAATTATGCCACAAAGACATCCTTCGGTCACACAAATGGAAGGTGGTGATGGCCATGTACTTGAGGTGACATGCTATGAGTCCCCAGTGCTTCCTCCTATAGTTACACTTGTGAAACCTCTTCCCATTCTAGATATGGTCACTAAAACCTAGTTCTAAGAGGGGTTTCTAGATATGTTCCAGTCTATGTGAGTAGTTGTTAGACCTGCCCTGAGTATGGTAGAGTTGACTCAGGAGTTTTAATAGTAGCATCTTCCCACCTTTTCAGGAGATGGTGGACCACATGATTCAAAATCATGGTTTGAGTCTATATTGTTTATATTCAATCTTCTAGAGATGATTATATATAAGAGATACAAAATAACTGCATACATGCTGTGTGATTCAACCAAGTGGTGGTGGGATGTTATCACCTTGGAGGATTAGCTCTGTGATATGGTCTGGGATTATTATTTGGCCATATTCTATGAATACTTATTTCCCTAGACTTTGAGGGATAACCGAACTAGATAATTAATGAACTTACAGTAGGGGAGTATGTTAGTTATGGATTACTCCACCCGTTTTACTAAGCTGTAGTGGTTTTCTCCCACTCTAGAGGGTGATAAACTTATGGCCACTGGGTGATTTGTGGATGGGCTGGTTGAAACGCGCAGACTATTTTTGCCTATCAACCAGTCAAAGTTCTGATGCTCTGATAATGTGTATAGTAGCACTCAGGTCGAATCATCAGTGATGATACTTTTTAAATAGTCAATTGTTTTTAGTTGATTGTATTTTGATTATGGGGGTTTGTTTGTAGAGCTTAATTTAAATGATTGATTGATTATGATTGATTTAAAAAATTGATAAAAATTGGTGTGAGTTCATTTTTAGGGAGTCAATCTTGTGATATCCTTGAACTTTTCTTTATATTACATTTAAATTAAAACCCACTTCAGAAGATAACGTTGATTGGAATTCCTAAGTGTTAAGGAATTAATACAAGGCTTAACTTAACTTATAGTTCTAATCTAAATTAAACCTTATTGATGGTAGTGTATTTATGGTTCTAATAATCCATGTAAACCACATGTTAAACAAAACAAGTCATTAATTCGTGACATGTTAAGTCCAACATACACAATATTAAATTAAAGAATATTCATTGAGAAAATACTCTCAATCACTTAACATCCCTAAATTTTGAATCACCCCAATAATAGATTTACTCAGCCATTTGGGTGTTTAATAATATGGTTATAATTATTATGATGATAAATTAAGAAGAGAAGAAAAAGAAAGAGATATGAAAAGAGTGGTGCATCGAACACACACACACGAACAATGATGATAATTAAAAATAGACTTTCGATTGAACGAGGAAGCAAAATAAAGGAAAGGGATTCAACTATATTTAAACTATTTTAAGAAAATTAATATGAAACTATAGAAGGTGGATGATAATAAGAGATATTTAAGAATAAACTTTCATTAAAACATAATTACAAAGAAAGAGACTTACAAGATTACAATAATTAAGAACAAAAAAGTAAATGAAAAAAAGAGAGGAGGAAAGGTCTCACAAGTGAAAAATTGAGTATGGAAGGTCCTCCCAAGCCTTTGGAAAGGATTTAGTTGTGAAAATTGATGCTCCTATCTTCTGAAATTCCAACCTTTTTCATGGAGAAAAGGTGATGTATTTATATCCCAATGTTGTGGGCTATTTGCATTCCAAAACTGCCCCTCCACTTACATCGACAATTTGATAAATTAGAAATCCGAATCTCGGGATATGATCTTCTTACAAGTTGTATATAAATATATCCTATGTCTACTATGAAAATTTGGCAGCCATTGGACTTAAGGATCCAAATTTATGACTGGATGATTAAAAAAAGTTAATCTGTCCATTCCGATCCATACTTTTTAAAAGTCCAAAATTTGAATTGGTTTATCAATAGGAAGATGCCTTCAAATACAAAAAATTTATTTAAGAAAGTCGGTCGAACAAATATTCTCTTTTACACTGAAAAATATCATATTTATTGGATGATTACATCATGATATATGTCATGAATAGTGTCTAGATTTTAATTTCCATCTAGAATGGTGGGCTGGAATTCATGGAATTATTTGGGACCTTTTTTTATTGAAGTTGAACCTTAAAATTTTTATCCATGATTTATTTGGATAACATATAACATAAGGAATAGTTTCATAAAATTTGGGCTTCGTGGTTTAAACCAATAACTCAATCATCATGGATGGTCTAGTTTTATCACAAATTATTTGGGTCTTCTTGTGTGGTCCATATGGTCCTTCAAATGGAAGAATTGGACAACGATTCCTTCCAATGATATGTGAGAAATTGAATAATGAATCCTAAAAAAGAATAAACACACAATTTGAATTAGTAGGGTAATAGTTATAAATAAAATAGTAAACTGAATCAAATGGACTACTTCAAAAAATACTCAAAAATTATACTTAGTATTAAAACATTATTATTTCACACAAATTATAACCAATTTATATAAAATAAATAAAGGGAGTATATAATAAGTCATGAAAATATTAATAACATCAAATCCCCTACACTTAGTCTTGGGCTTGTCCTCATGTGAAACAAATATAAAAACCTGACAAAATCATTTTCACTCACCAACAAATATTAAAATTTTGTTTTCTCCAATTAGGGGAGGTTTAGACTATTTCAATCATCCATATTTAATTACACCACAAGTTGTTACAGAAAAAATGTTCCAAAAACAATTCATTTTTTTCATTCTCAAATTTAGAAATGGAAAATGTGGACACTCAAAACTCACACCTCTCAATAAGATAAAATTCATTTGTGGAGGTTCACTCTTTCACCAACCAAAAGTGAAAATATTTGAGTTTGAAAGAGCTCTTAGCTTCAAATACCTATCCAAAGTGCACAAAAATCAAGAGGTCTTTTGAAGGGGTTTTTCTCTGGCTATGGGATGGTAGGAATATAATGTCCCAGAGAGAGAAGAAGAGGGGTAAAACACCAACATGGAAAACACAATGCACAATATTTTCGAAATAAAACATGAAAGGAAATGGAAACACGTATTTAAGAGGGAATGAAAATGTGAAATAAGACACAAAAGTGGAAGGAAATATGAAGGGAATTAGAAGATTGAATATTTAAAAAACACAAAACTTCTCCCAATAAGAATATAATGCAAGTGTTCTTTTTTTTCTTTTTTTTTGTCTTTTTTCTGAAAGTTGACCTTGAAACAGATCTCACACTCAAATCCCAACCCATGATTGATCTCCTCACAACACTAATTGTAATAGTTATAACAAGATCAAAGGCTGAGAAATAGTGATTTTTGACCTACCTAAGACACAACCCATTTTTTTATTTTTTTTTCATTTTTTTCATTTTTTTGAACACTTTTAAATATCATTTGTACAATATAAACATATATGAAAGTACATTACATTCCCCAAAACTCACTGAATGACATCCTCTTCCCCACACTTAAATTTATGCTTTCCCTCAAGCATATGATAACAAGGTGAAATCAACAAAGGGTACCCAAAATGAAATCCATTCCCCCCACACTTAAATTTCAAAAAAAATTATGCAATGAAAATCCATGTTGATATTGGGTGGGAAAAGGTATTGGGATTATAATGTGTCTATCAAAGAAAAGGTTTTCATAGGCTCTAAAGGGATTTCAAAAGGAGGATTAATGTATGGTTAATGGGAGGCTATTTGGCTATTATGATTCTCATGTGGTTCATAAAATGCCTCTATCATATTAATGCACACTAAAGTAGGAAATTCAACTTGAAGGACCAAAAACTCAAGATTCAAAAATAGAGGTGAAAAAACACTCATTTTGAAAAGATGGACATAGGTAGCCTTGGCCTGAAAGCTAATGTTGGTTCTCACTGTTGGGGAAAATCATTTTCCAAATCAAAAAATGAGCATTCAAAATTTGTTGGTTTTGACACAAAATTATTTATCCAAAGTCATGATGAAAATAATTTTTTTTTGAGATGAAAACATGCCTGTTGACTCCCCAAAAAGGTTAGAAAAAATATCAAAACTCTATGGTGAGTAAGCATGACTCTTTATTTTTTTATTTTTTTGTTATGATTATTTTTTTTGTTTTTTTAGGGTTTTTTTAGTTTTTAATAAAGACACAATCACACAAATGAGAAAGAGAAAAATAAAGGTTTTGATAAATAAAGTGGTAAAAAAAGAAAGATAGAGGAAGAAGAAGAAATAGGTAGAGGGAGGAAGAGAGAGAGAGATAGAGTTAAAGGGGAAGAGGTTCCCCTAGTTTAGATTTGGTGGGTTGCCATCTCCATCTAGTGGTGGGTCGAATATAGAAGTTGGGGATCCAATGGAAGTCGATGTTGATCCCGGATTATGCATCCTCTCATGGTGATACTTTAACCGATGTCCATAAACCGTTAATGTCCTTTTGGAAGCGGGGTCTTGGACTTACACTGCACCAAATGGGTAAACATTAGTAATAATAAAAGGACCTTCCCAAGGAGAATTAATCTTACCTGGGTGAAGCCAAAATCGAGAATTAAAGAGAATTACCTTATCATATTCCTGGAATACCTTTCTGAGGATGTATTTGTCAAGGTGTGCCTTGGATTTTTCTTTGTAGAGATTAGAATTCTTGTAAGAATCAAGTCTAAGCTCCTCCGGTTCATCCAATTGCAACAATATTTCTTCACTAGATTTTTCACAATCAAAATTACAGGTTTTCACAGCCCAAATGACTTATGTTGGATTTAAACTATTAGATGACATGCTTTACCAAAAACTATCCTAAAAGGAGACATCCCAATGGGTGTTTTATAGGAAGTTTGATAAGCCCAAAGTGATTCACCAAGTCTTTCAGGCCAGTCTTTTCTGGTGGGTTTTACAATTTTCTCAGGCACTCTTTTCACTTATCTATTAGAAATTTCAGCTATTCCATTTGTTTGGGGGTGATATGCAGTTGAAGTTTTATGTACAACCCCATTCTTTTTCAAAAGAGATTCCATGGTTTTATTACAAAAATGAGTTCCTAAGTCACTTTTCAAGGCACGAGGTGTGCCAAATCGGTAGAAGATGTGTGTCTTTAGGAAGTCACTAATAGTATGTGAATCATCCTTTCTAGTGGGTTTGTCCTCGAACCACATAGAAATATAATCAACCATAATAAGAATGTATGAGAATCCATTGGAAGCTGGGAATGGTCCCATGAAATCGATGCCCCAATCCTCAAAGATCTGATAGAAAATTAAAGACTTTTGGGGAATTTAATTTCTCTTTGAAATTGTGCCAAAATTTTGGCTAGTGGTACATGATTGACAGGACTCATGTGAGTCCTTGAAGAGTGAAGGACAAAAATAATCTAGAGTCTTGAACCTTTTGGGAGGTCCTTTGTGGTCCAAAGTGGCCACCACCAGGAATTGAGTGACAAAATTCTAAGATGGATGAATGTTCATTTTTATCGACACTTCTCCTTATTACCATGTCATCCCTAGTTTTACAATGTTTATTTTCTTCCGAAAAATAGTATTTTTAATCACTTTTCAAATTCATTTTTTGTTCTTTTGAAAAATTTTCAGGAAAAACACCAAAAACCGAGTAATTTAGAATTGGGGAATACCATGGTATTTTTGGAGTGAGAGATGAGAGGTCATCAGTGGGGAATTCAGGATCGATGATTTCAGAATGAGAAGAATTAGAAATTCTACTCAAGTGATCAGGCACAAGGTTTTCTTTTCCTGGTATATCTTTTATTTCAAGTTCAAACACTTGGAGCATTAGAATCTATCTTATTAGCCTTAGTTTGGAATCACTTTTCTTGAGTAAGAACTTTATAGCAGAATGGTCTGTGAAGATGATTATTTTGGTACCTAAGATATAGGGCTAGAATTTATCTAAGGCAAAAACCACTGCTAAAAGTTCATTTTTAGTCACAGTGTAGTGATATTGAGTTTAATCTATTGTTTTTGAGGCATAATAGATGACATGAAGAATTTTTTCTCTTCTTTGACCAAGAACATCCCCAACGGATCTATCAGAAGCATCACACATAAACTCAAAGAGTAAGGACCAATTTGAGGGTTGGATTATTAGGGAAGATGTAAGAGCAGTTTTGAGTTCAATGAAGGATCTCTTGCAAACCTCATCGAAATGAAAAGTGACATCATTTTGGAGAAAACAAGTGAGTGGGGGGGAAATCCTACTAAAGTTATGAATGAATTGCCGATAGAAACTGGGATGACCGAGGAATGATTGGATGTCTTGAATAGAAGTGTGTTTAGGAAGAGATTGGATCACTTCAAATTTTTGCAGGATCAACTTCAATACCCTCTTTTGAAACTATGTTCCCTAGAACAATCTCATTTTCAACCATGAAGTTAAATTTTTCAAAATTTAACACAAGGTTACACTTGACACACTTTTTAAGGACTAGAGAGAGTGAATTCAAGCAATATTCAAATGACTCACCAATAATGGTAAATTCATCCATGAAGACTTCCATGTAGTGTTCAATGAATTCAGAAAAGATACTCATCATACACCTCTGCCATGTTTCAGGAGAATTTCAAATGCCAAAAGGCATTCTATTATATTCATATATTCCAAAGGGGCAAGTGAAAGTAGTCTTTTCTTGGTCCTGAGGTGCGATTGGGATTTGGAAGTAGCCAGTGTATCCATCAAGACACCAATAGTGTGACTTTCTTGATAATCATTCTATCATTTGATCAAGGAATGGAAGAGGGTAGTCATCTTTTCTTGTTTCAACATTCAATTTCCTATAGTCGATGCACACACACCATTTGTTATTCACTCAAGTTTTGACAACCTCCCCATGTTTATTTATGACAATAGTGATCCCACCCTTCTTAGGTACAAATTGAATTAGACTAACCCATTTACTATGATAAATTGGGTAGATAATACCATATTGAATAAGCTTGGTGATCTCTTCCCTAACTATCTCAAGTATGAGTGGATTGAGTCTTCTTTTTGGTTGTATAATTGGTTTGGATGATTCATCAAGATGGATGTGATGTATTCAAAGAGCAGCGTTTATTCCTAGTATGTCATATAGGGTCTAACCTAGGGAATTTTAGTTTTCCTCTAACACCTGAACAAGTTTTGATTCCTCAATTTCTGTAATTGAAGAAGAGATAATGATAGGATAAGAGTGATCATGGAAAAGGAATGCATATTTCTGGTGTTCAGGAAGAGGTTTCAGATCAGTCTCATATTTCATTTGTGGGTTAGACAACTCAGGAATGGAGGAAGGGACTTCAGTTGCTTCAGATTCATTTTCCTTAATATTGTCTAATGTGGAGCAATAGAGATCAGAGTTGATTTAGGATTCAAGAGAGTTTTCAAGTTCCACTAGATTGATGAAGTCTATGAATGAGAGGTAAACATTAACTTCACCATTTATAACTTGGTTAATCATGTTGTAGATTTTACAAGATCCTTTATCATCAAAATAGGATGAACATGATGGAATGGGGTTCAATTGACTCTTAGATGTGTCCTTGGAAGTATGGATTGAGAATGCAGAGTAATCTTTAGATGGGTATCACATGGATTGGAAAATGTTAAATTTGACCAGTTTGTCACTAAATTCCATGGATAAGATTCCTGAATGGACATCAATTTTGGTTCTAGGAGTCATGAGGAATGGTCTTCCTAGAATTAGGGGAGATCGAGAAGAGTTCCTCTCACCTTCGATGTCAAGGACATAGAAATCAGCTGGGAAGATAAGATCATTAACACGAACAAGGACATTCTTAATTATACCCTCAAGACTAGCAATGCTTCGATTGGATAACTAAATGTCAACACCCGTTGGGTGTAAGGGACCTAGAACAAGGTTGAAGAATATGGATTTCGGCATGAAATTAATTGAGGATCCTAGGTCTATGAGTGCATCATCAAAGTTAGAACTTCCAATTTGGCATGGAACTGTAAAGGTCCCTAAATCTTTGCACTTTATGGGAATAGATAGTTGGGTGGAAACATTTTTGAATGTCTTAAGTTGCCTCTTTTGGGTACACAATTCCTTAAGAAACATGGCATACTTAAGAATTTTTTTGATGGAATCTAAGAGAGGAATGTTTACTTTAACACATCTAAACATGTCGAGCATTTCATGATCAGGTTCAAATAACTTCTTTGTCTTAGAGAAAACTTGTGGAAATGTAATTGGATTCTTAAGTGGAATGGAAAGAGGTGAGGGAATGGATTTAGATTCCTTTCCATGTTTTTTTTTATTTTCATTTTCTAGGTCAAAATTCAAAGGAGGGTTTGAGGACTTATCTTGAGGCATAGAAATTTACTTTCCCGATCTAAGTGCAATTTCACTTATATTACCCTTGGGGTTGGGTAATGGTTGAGCTGGGACTTGGGAAGAATTGGATGGTTGTTGCTGACTAAGGTGGAATTCAAGTTGACCAATTTGGGGTTCAATGTTTTTGAGGCTTGAACGGGTGAAGGAGAAAATATCTTCAATTGCGCTTTCCCATGGTTCCTTGGAAGAAGAGGCTTGTCCCAGATTGAGATTACCTAGATTTTGGTTCTTTGGAAAATTATTGTATTGGTTGGGAATTTAGAAGGATCACTTGGATAGTGGAAGCCAGGGGGAGGATTGTTCTTTTGAGGTTGATGAATAAAAGGATAAGGTTGTTGGAAGTTACCAACACCTTTACCATATTGAAACTAGTTTGGGTTTTGAGGAGAGAATTGAGGGGGATGAGAGACAGAATTATCATACCTCAGGCCATGGTTATATGAAGAAGAGAAGGGATCAGAGTGAGGTTGGTTGAAGTTTATAATGAACTGACCTGATTTTTGAGGGTTAGTGTTACTTTGAGCATATATTGTATTGAGCTCCATTGGTTCAGATAAATAGGATTGATCCTCTTGAATTTGTGGAAATGTGTTAGTTGGATGAGATGGAGAGTTGCAGATTCCATAGTTTTTGACAGGTCTAGGAAACATTGATTGTGGTTGAGATGAATTTGGGGATTTTGTAGCCACAGATAGTTGTCTCACAAGACCTGTAAGTTCAGTCATCCACTCTGTCATCTTGTTCGGCTCTATCGACTGACTATATTTGGCTGGTTTGACTTGAGCATGTGCTCGAGTATTGAATTGTTGTGTGTTTTCATCCATGTTTCTTATGAGATCTCTTGCTGCTGCAGGAGTTTTATCAAAAAGATCACTGCCACTTGTGGCATCAATGAGAGTTCTCTCCATAGCCAATAACCCCTCATAGAAGTATTAGATCAAGAGTTGGTCAGGGATTTGGTGGTGTGGGCAGGTTGAAACAATATTTTTGAACCTCTCCCAGTACTCATGGAGTGATTCATTTGGGAATTGACGAATACCACTTATTTCCTTTCACATAGAAGTATTACGAGAAGCAGAAAAGAATTTCTCTAAAAAGAGTCGTTTCATGTCATTCCATGTGGTTATGGAACCAGGAGGTAGTTAGTAAAGACATGACTTAGCAGTGTTAGCTTGGGAGAAAGGGAATGTTCGGAGTTCGATTTGTTCCACAGAAACCCGTTGAGGCTTCATGGTAGAGCACACCACTTGGAACTATTTAAGGTGGAGATGTGGATCCTCACTGGCTAGCCCGTGGAAATGAGAGAGAAGATGAATCAAACCCGATTTGAGTTCGAATTCAGCTTCTATACTTGGATATTGAATACCAATCGGTTGGTAATTCATATTAGGGGTAACAAGTTCTTTTAGTATTTTTCCCTAGGATTGTCCATATCTAATTCAATTGCTTGGATGAGGACAAGTTCTTGAATGAGTTGATTATTTATTTTGTTCCCCCTAATTTGGAGAAGTGTTCGCTCAATTTCAGGGTCAAAAAAATATGAGGTATTATTTGGGAGGCTACAAGGCATTCAGATAGATTTTGGAAAAAGAGGAAGGTTGGTTTTTCTTTTTATGTTTTCCGTTTATGATTTTTATGAGGAAGGCGGGTTTTTCTTTGTGTTTTTTTTGATTTTTTTAATTTTTTTTGTTTTTTTACAACAAACAGAAACTAATGACTACTTAAAGCACCATCCCCAGCAATGGTTCCATTTGAAACACATGGACAATTGTCTCCTATCAACAGATCAAAGTTCTGATGCTCTGCTAATGTGTATAGCAGCACTCAGGTCGAATCCTCAGCGATGATACTTTTTAAATTGTCAATTGTTTTTAGTTGATTGTATTTTGAATAGGGGGTTTGTTTGTAGATCTTAATTGAAATTATTTATTGATTATTATTTATTTAAAAAATTGATAAATATTTATGTGAGTTCATTTTTAGGGAGTTAAGCTTGTGATATCCTTGAACTTTTCTTTATATTGCATTTAAATTAACACCCACTTCACAAGATAACGTTGATTAGAATTACTAAGTGTTAAGGCTTTAATCCAAGACTTAACTTAACTTAGGGTTCTAATATAAATTAAATATTTTTTATGGTAGTGTATTTATGGTTCCAATAATCCATGGAAACCACACGTTAAACAAAACAATTCATTAATCCATGACATGTTAAGTCCAACATAAACAATGTTAAATTAAAGAATATTCATTGAGAAAATACTCTCAATCACTTAACATCCCTAAATTTTGACTCACCCCAATAATATATTTACTTATACATTTGGGTGTTTAATAATGTGGTTATAATTATTATGATGATAAATTAAGAAGAGAAGAAAAAGAAAGATATATGAAAAGAGTGGTGCGTCGAACACACACACACACACGAACAATGATGACAATTAAAAACAGAATTTCGATTGAATGAGGAAGAAAAATAAGGGAAATAGATTAAATTGTATTTAAACTATTTTAAGAACGTTAATATGAAACTATAGAATTCAGATGAGAATAAGAGATATTGAAGAATAAACTTGCATTAAAACAGAATTACAAAGAAAGATACTTACAAGATTGCAATAATGAAGAACACAAAAGTAAATGAAATCTATGAGAGGAGGAAAGGTCTCTCAAGTAAAAAATTGAGTATGAAAGTTCCTCCCAATACTTTGGAAAGGCTTTGGTCGTTCCAATTGATTCTCCTCTCTTCTGAAATTCCATCCTTCTGCAAGGAGGGGAGGGGGGTGTATTTATAGCCCAATGTTGTGGGCTGTTTACATTCCAAAACTGCCCCTCCAATTTCATCGACAATTTGATAAATTCGATAGCAGAATATTGAGATATGATATTCTTACAAGTTTTAGATAAATATGTCCTCTTTCTACTATGAAAATTTGGAGGCCATTGGACTTAAGGAGCCAAATTTATGGCCGTATTATTAAACAAATTTAATATGTCCATTTCATTCCATACTTTTTAGTAGTCCGAAATGTGAATGGGTTTATCAATAAGAATATGCCTTAAAATATGAACACTTTCTTGAATAAAGTCTACCGCTAATATCTCATCTGTCACACTGAAAAATCTTAGATTGATTGGATGATTACATCATGATATATGTCATGAATATTTTTCGGATTTTAATTTCCTATATGAATGGTGGGATGGAATTCATGGAATTATTTGGGCCCATTTTTATTATAGTTGGACCTTCAAATTTTTATCCATGATTAACTTGAATAATCTAGAACATATGGAAGAGTTTAATAAAATTTGGGCTTCGGGTTTTAGACGAGTAACTCAATCATCATGGATGGTCCAATTTCATCACAAATTATTTGGGTCTTCTTGTGTGGTTCATATGGTCCTTCAAATGGCAGAATTGGCCAATGATTCCTTCTAATGATATGTGAGAAATTGAATAAGGAATCCTGAAAAACAAAAACCACCCAATTTAAATTATTAAGGTAAGTTTTATAAATAAAATAGTAAACTAAATCAATTGGACTACTTCTAAAAATGCTCAAAAATTATACTTAGTGTTAAAACATTAATATTTCACACAAATTATGAACATTTCATATAAAATAAGTAAAGGGGGTATATAATAAGTCATGATAATATTAATAACATCACTGGTATATATCATCCAGTCATAGGTCAATGTATTCAGGTTGACTACCATTTTTGAAATCATCAACTAGACCCCTACTACATAAAGAAATTTGAGGGAAGATGATGGTGCGAGTCAGGGTGGTTCGACACCTAGTTTTGTCAGTAACTCTTCTTCTAGGTGAAAGAGATGTTTTGAGGCTAATCATAGATATATAAGTAGCCAGGATCCACATATAGAAAATTTATTTATTTGTCACCATTTTGGGAAGCCAGGACATACAAAACCTTAGTTCTTGCATGATCTAGTGGAGTGTAGAGGATGTGGCTGGATAATCCATATCCAATGTTTATGTATAACTTTACCATTAGTTCCTAGAAGGTGGGTATCTACTACTACTCCATGATTATGAGTGGGACTATCAAGATCATGTCAGGTAGTTAACTGGAACACCACTGACCGATCAGGCTAAGGTGGCGGTAGAGGCAACGACAGTCAGACTTATGATTCTCAGTGCCAACAGAGCGAGCTTTTTCAAGGTAGTCAGGTAGTGAATCCGGGCCATTGTAAAGGATATTTAAATGAATTACAACCTATTCCATAAGATCAGAGCACCAAACCTTTTACTGTACAAGGTACTATTCTATTAGCCTCTACTTTAGTGTCTGCTTTATTTGACATAGGCACGTCTCACTCATTTATATAAGAGGAAATCACCAAGAGAATGGCAATCAATATTGAACAATTATATGGTTTCATGATTATAGATACACCATTATGTATATTATTAGAGAGAGTTATCTATTATAGGGACCTTCCCCTTGTGATAGGTAGTTACCTTTTTAGGTGGAATATTTATGTCCTTGATATGATGAGCTTTGACATAATCATCAGGATATACTGGTTGGATCTTTATCAATCCGACATTGACTGATATCATTAGAGGGTGATGTTTACATCACCAGATGGTGATAGGCATGGGCATAAGGGAGAATGGGATGTCAGTGTTACTAGAGCTGGGCCTGAGAAATAGAGTGTGAGCAGTGTGACAACTCAGATCACCAGTATTTTCCTAGATGACCTGGGGTTATAAACCACTATATTTCCTCCTGTAGTGAAGTATTTCATAGACATATTTCCTAAATACTTCTCTATAATAACTCTTATGTGATAGGTAGATTTCACCATTGAGTTAGTGTTAAGAGTAGCACTAATGATTATTACTCCTTATAGGATGGAACCTAAGGAGATTCTGGAACTCAAGAAAAATTTAGAGGATTTGGAGTATAAAGGATTTATATTCCCCAACACTTCTCCTTGGGGTTCACTGGTTCTTTTTTTCCAGAAGGAAGATGATACCCTCAGGCTCTAGATGCATTATCATCATTTGAACTAGTTCACAATCAAGAATCAGTACCCACTACCTAGAATAAATGACCTTTTTTATCATCTCCAAAAGGAGGAAGTGTTTTCAATGATAGATCTATATTTTGGATATCAATAGTTGCATGTCAATACTTCAGACATACCTCACACAACTTTCAAGATCATGCATGGTCTATCTGAGTAACTGGTCATTCCATTTGGTCTCACGAATGCACCTACAGTATTTATGGATCTTATGAATCGGGTTTTCCACCCATATATGGATTCATTTATGGTAGTCCTTGTTGAATATATCTTGGTGTATTCACAACCTATACATGAACTTTTAACCAATATTTATATTGTGATGAATAAACTGAGAGATAATCATACCTATGCTCAGCTTAGTAAATACCACTTTTTGTTCGACAAAGTCCACTTACTAGTTCATATCATCTCAAAGTCAGAAATTTTAATAGACCTAGATAAGGCGAGAGATGTATTTTCTTGGGAGAATACTATGAAATTATTTGATATTCAAATTTTATTTGGGATTGATGGATATTATATAAGCTTTATCCATGATTTATAATGCATTGAAACACCGCTTACATGATTAAAAATGAAGGGTGTAAAATGAATATGGTTAGAAGCTTGTGAATCATCCTTTTAGGAGTTGAAGGAATGTTTGAATTAAGTGCCAATATTGATTCTTCCAGATCCAGGCAAGAGATACACTATATACTGTGATGCATTTTGTATCGGGTTTGGAGCTATTCTGATAGAGGATTAGAAAGTTGTCGCATATGGGTCTTGTTAGTTGAGGCCTCATGAGTGGAATTACTCAACAAAAAACCTTAAGCTCGCTACTGTTGTTCATGATCTATGATGTTGGAGACACTATTTACATGGAGAGCATTTTTTTTGTGTTCACTGATCACAAAAGAGTCAAGTACATCTTTACATAGTGATATCTCAATCTTAGGTAGTTCCAGTGGGTTGAGTACCTATATTCATTTGATTTTGAACTTTCCTAAATGCTAGGTATAGGTACATTTTTGGATGGTGCTATGATTTGTAAGATTTATACATAAGTGGTTCTAGAATCTAGTGTTGAATGGTAGCTCATGTCCTTATTCTCATAGATGCACTTTTAGGTTCAAGAGAACCATGGTCAGATTATCCTCTCAGACTTATAATCCACCTCTACTCTTTTATAATAGGTGATGTCGAGGAAACTATTTGACACCAAAGGCCTTGTCCTAAGGAAAAGTGTCCCAGATGATGATAGATATTTATGTTGGACCATGTATTGGGATGATAATCTATTGTTCCGTGGGTGTGTATGGGTTCTAGTAGAAATCAGAGAGGATTTAATGTAGTAATTTCATGCCTCATCTTGGGTGTTTTACCCCAGTGTCACCAAAATGTATCACGATCTATGGGGCCAGTATTGGTGGCCTGGTATGAAACATGATATTTTCATCTTCATCACCTGGTATTCTACCTGTCAGTAGGTGAAGGTGGAACATCATCTAATGACTAGGATTATACAATCATTTTCCCTTATAATGTGGAAATGAGATGACGTTTCAATGGATTTCATGACTGTTATACCCAAATCACCTCGAGGAAACAATATAGTGTGGGTTTTCCTTGATCATTTGACAAAGATCTCACACTTATTATTGGTGTGAGATACCTTCATGGTAGATGATCTAGGAAGGTTGTACGTTAGGGAGGTTTTATATCTTCATAGAGCTCCTCGTTTTATCATTTATGATAGATACTATCATTTTATGTCATGGTTCTGGTATGGGTTTTAGAATTACTTGGGTGCATAGGTTATTCTAATCACAAACTATCCCTCATAGACCAATGGATAGATGGAGAGAACGATCCCAGAGTTAGATGACATGATCTATGTATGTGTCCTTGAATTTGGGGGTTCTTGGGAGAAACATATTCCTCTTTTTGAGTTCACTTATAATAAAATATTTCAGGATACCATTGATATGACTCTTTATGAATCCTTATATGGTAGGCCTTTCTTCTCACCTTTGTGCTGGCTAGAGGTATGGGAGGAAACTATGCTTGAACCACATCCCGTGCACGAGACTATAGAGAAGGTCTAACTGATTAGAAAGTGCATGATGATATCTCAGTTCAAATAGTATTTTTATTCCATAAAATACTAGCGACCTCTTGATTTTGAGGCTAGAGATAGGGGTTTCTTATGAGTATCACCCAAGTTGGGGTATAGACTATTCATAAGTAGGGTAAGATCTCACCGAGGTTCATTAGGCCCTTTGAGGTTGTGAAATGGATCAGATGAGTGGATTACTAGTTGGATATTCATAAGAGATACTGGTCTATGAATGATGTATTTCATGTATCTAAGATTCACTGATACTATCCAGAACCATCATATTTTTTCAACTTGATGTGTTCAAGCAAGATATAGATACTTACTTCGAGGAGTATCCAATGCATATTGTTGATCGGAGTGTGAAGACACTCTAAGGAAGGCCAGTTCCTTTAGTACTGGTGATATATAAGAACAACTGAGTACAATATGATACCTAGGAACATGAAGCTAATATACAATATCATTGGATGAAACTCTTTGTTGATGATACCACTTTACAATCTGAAGGGCAACTTGGGGATGAGTTGCGTTAAGGTGGTGAGGTTGTAACGAACTATATTTTCATGAAGGTATGATTTTTTTTTCATTTTAAGTATTTAATTTAAGTATGGTAAACATGTACTACAACATAAGAAAGGTTCCAAGAGCGTATATGTATTTTTTGAAGCCTGTAGTCTTCAAGAAATAAGAAAAAGACCTAGTCGTACAGTTTCTATAAAACCATGCTATTTTAGAAAGTGGAACCTGTAGGCTACACAATTTGTTTGTAACCCTGAAACCTAAGGTTCATGGCCATGTGGGGTTCTTGACATTTTGTACAGAGAAAATTTTCATGGTTTTCACATGGTTAGACAAACTATGCACCTAGCCATGCAGTGTGCTCCTAAATAGCAGTGAATTAGCACACGGTTGGTGCCTAGTTTTCCATCCTTACCAACAAACCATGCACCCTTATATTTTGAGGTGAAATTATAAATTTTCTATCATTTAATATATTTACCCCTTTCTCTTTTCCCTCCTCTCTTCCAGCAGCTGTTTTGGGTTTTCTTCCCCCATGAGGTCCCAAATTCTTAAAGCTAGGCATTAAGAAAACTCCTGTGTTCAGTGTTCTACTGTCGATCCATCAGAAGTATTGGATCCATATTGGTACATTCTACAATACTATCCCTTCATATCTAAGTTTATATTCAGATCCATCATGTTATTTAGGTGCAATCTCATTTTCCCTATTTTTAGGGTGTTGTACCATTCTTAGATCTCTTCCAAGCTACTTCAAATATGAGGTCGATATTGATTGAGGAGTCATTTACAGCCATGAGTTTGGTGGTCACATTGTTTACCCTTTGAGTTTTGATGCTTTATATCTATGACATTGTTCCACACACCTTATTTTTCTGATTGTACCCTTTATATTGAGTTATTCATGTCAAATTTATCCTTGAACCTTAATACATGTTAGTTGATCCCTATTTAGTGAATTAAAAGTGGTTGAATCCATTTATGGACACCCCTTGGATGTTACAAGTCAAATTACCCTTTATAGTTAATTGTGTAAATGTTCGAATCACCTTATGAACATTCTACTTAGTTCATTGTTTGAATTTACCTTGGTGTTTAAATGTTATAAGAGACCAAATAACCTCTTAGGTGTTTGTCCCAAACTATGTTTGGATTTTCCCATGTATTAAATTGAAACATTTAACCAAGGAACATTTCTAAATGACCAATTAAGTTTATTTAATTGAGATTATATGTTGAATAAATTTGATGGGTTGGTTTTATAAAGGATGGCCTATTCATGATGGTCCCCTCTTTCTTAAATGAATTAAAATGGTTTAAGTGAAATGGATTATATAGAATGGATTTTATATGGTTTATTGATTTCTCTCTAATGAATTGAATAAATTAAATGAAACGATCTATTGCATGTTATATTAAATTCTCCTCATGAAATGTATTTCCTTGTATATAATGCAACTTGGCTAATGAAATGCATAA
This sequence comes from Viscum album, assembly GCA_963277665.1. NCBI lineage: Eukaryota > Viridiplantae > Streptophyta > Magnoliopsida > Santalales > Viscaceae > Viscum > Viscum album. The sequence goes on along the minus strand of OY728157.1, from coordinate 1,910,376,050 downwards.
GAGGTATTTTCTCATGTATTATATTATAAATATAATAATTCCATTATATAGGATGTGATTCGATGGTAAGATATCTGTTGATCATGATGATATCACGCTCCCTTAAAATTGGTGTTGAGCATGACGTCTCACACCATTAACACTAGTTGGACGTTGGGATTAACATGCCATATTACTTTGTTTGAGTGATGAAATGATGGATTACTCACCATCTCAAGTGTTATACATGATATCTCACACTCTTATTGGGATGTAGGGAATGTAACCTGTTGCTTGAGATTATAGGATCGTTAGAATGGTCATGGATTCCTGAGTTATGCCCCGTTTCATCCAAAATTAGTATTCCAGGTATATTTCCACTTAAATTTTCATGTAATTGGTTCATATATATAGATGATATATATAACTAAGCTATATATATATATATTTAATATATATATATAGTGACTAATCAGACTCCCATTCCCGCCATGAGCCGAAGCAGGTAGACCTTTCAGGTGTCCTATATGATCCTTAGTGGGCTGGTTATTTATTTCAAAATTGTTTTCTTATTCTATTATACCTACACAATTTTTAGTTATGAGAACTACTCGGTTTACACGTAGAAACCATTGGTGATGGCCTACTGAAACTTTTATCACACACCATACTCGAGATTTATTTGTTACCGAAGAATATTATCTATCTATAGGTATTGAAAGGAAAAGGGACCTTCTTCAAGATGTTGATAAGATTAGATTATAGATGGAGATTAGGAACATCAGACTGTGCATTCCCTTAAGATGCTAGTGGAGATATTTTTTCTCTTTCTCATCTTTTTGTATAGCATGTTTGTATGCATGTTCCATTATTCCCCTTTTTGTATATCAGTAGTCCATGCATCATGTATTGACATTATCACAAAGGATTTTGATTTTATTATTCATTTGATTGTTATTTACACTTCCGCACTTGATTATTTACTCTATATATTATTACATGCTCCTGTTGCTATTTTATGTTTATTATTATATTTTCTAAGCCACTCAAACAAGAGGGTATAATATCCCCACCATACCACCTTTACACCCTCACAGATTTTCGGTAGCCTATAGCGTATGGGGGAGGGGGCACGCTTGAGGCCATGTGATCCACCGGCCTCGGGCATGACTTAAGTGGATCTTGAGTTGGAACGTTACAAATAACATCCCCCATGAGTTTCAAACCAGATGAGCAGTAAGGACACATTAACCATGCACTAGAATGATGGCTGAGATATACTCAACCAACTCTTTTCAGGGTTATTACCCCTATATGTATTTGTGACAAAACCACATCCACTTGTAATATCTAGAAAAGGATTAATTTCTTGGAAAATAAAATAATATATACCCCCAAAAAACTTTAGGATGTTATCCTATACATATATATATATCCATAAATTCATTCATAGGGTTATATCCCCTAATTCCCCCTAAATCTAGTTCCCAAGTTTTTTACTAAAATTTCTCTCACACGAACTGTAAAGACCCTAAACCTAGTAATCCATATTTAATGGTTAATTTATTAGATTGGAACTAGATATAAGTGATAACATCCCAAAGTACCAAATAGTTTAGTAATATTGATTAAATAGATATATGCTTTAATCTCACATTATATTTGAAAACATAAAATAAAACATAGTATTTTCTTTAATAACATCCTTATTCTCTCTAGAATATTCATGTATATAATTCATAGTACACTTCATGATATCCTGGGTAAGGGAAACATAAGAAAGGGGTGAGTTCAGATGCTCAGTAAGGGTATACATAAAGTAGAAGATATCATAGAATAAATAAGGTAGGAATAATATGGTTAGAATAAATGATGATAAAATAATTCCACATAAATAATTACATGAGATTGAAAATTTTCTATGAATAATATAACTATTATAATAATATAATGTGCATCAAAAACTGATTTCATAATGATAAAATTCATAATATTGGTTATCTTAAACATATTGTTGAGGTCTTGTGCCAAAACATGATAAACATACCATCAAGGCCTCCTGATAAAACATCTAATATAAATGGATAGGGACTAAGAAAAATACCCAACCTATTTTGTCTCATGATCCTATTAATGAATATAGGATATATGTAATTCTAGGCCCCATTTATCACTCAATAATTTTAATGCATCCATCAAATGAGTAAACAATACAACTTAATCAACATACCTTATACTAAATAACTATCTATATTGAAAAAAATAAATACAAAATGTAAATACTTTCCCCAATAAAAATGATCATGAAATATACATTGAAATATGTTTTATGGTGTCATTAGATTATAATCTTAGCAATTCATCTGATTATTCAAAATATATTGACATAGATGAAAATACTTTTAAAATATCACTGAAAGATTTATCGAAGAAAGTAACCTTTTCATTTTGAAATCACTTATTTAAAATTTAAAAATTTCCAAAATATTAAGTAACTTTTATATTAAAAATAATATTAGAAAATTGTAAAGTATTATCAAAATCAAATAGTATCCATGATGAAATAAAAATATGTTCATTTGGTGTACATTAAAATAAAGATTTTATTAACACCTTTTGTAAAAGGTTTCATATTTGGAACATAAGAAGAAGAATACTTTTAATATTTTCATAAAAATTAAGAAATCAGTAAAAATGAATTTAATAAATCATTGTATAATAGTAAAAACATTCTTTAAAACACTTTAAATAAAATATGGACATGGAATAAAAATATTCCTAACCGAAGGAAAAATAAGTTCAGTTTTCCTTGAAAATATTATTTTGGTATCTTGAGTACTTAAGAGAGGAAAAAAAAGGAAAAATTGTAATTTCTAGAAATAACTAGTGTGTAATAAAATGTTTTGGGTTTAATCTATAAATATCATATAATTCCCCTAATAGAGACTTAAACATAAGCTACCGAATAATGATGAGATTTTAAATTCAACCCTTACCCCAAGCTCAACTTGCTTCAAAAGCACTCTAAAATTATAAATAATAAATTTAAATTAATTATAATTCTATAAAAGAATCATGTACGTACTTATAATATCATATATGATCCCATTATAACATTTTATCACTAATTTATTAATAATTATTAATTAAAATATTCATTTACTGATGTTAATTGTTTCATTTTTCATAGATGTTTCGGTTCTACAGTTCCAATAATTGTATATTTATTATGATTAAATCATATTTATAATGATAAAAATGATATAAATATAATATATATTTATTATATATACATTTAGATTAATTGATAAAAGGTATAGATAGAAAAATGAATTAAATCGTTCATGGAGATGGTAGGTTGTACGTACACATGAATGATGTTTCCATTTTTCGACAGATGGAATAAAAGAACAGTAAATAATAATTTAACTTTATATAATAAGAATAATATAATAAATAACATATATATTTATGAAATTCATCATTATAACCATCCTAGTAAAGTGGTGATGAAAAAAATTACACCACTATGGGGAGACGGTAAGCCACACGTATATACGAGTGATCTTTTAAAATTATATAGGATGGAAAGAATGTGGATAATGGTTATTACATCATCATAATAAAAATTAATTATATTTAGGATACTTAATTATTTATTTTATAATGAATACCATGTATTTAGTGGAGGTAGAATAATAAATAAAATTGAAAATGCTTGGATAAGAGTTATACCTCTTCGTTGAGAAACCGCTTTTGGATTACACCTTAAGCCTTGAAGGGATGATATTTTGGAAAGAAAAGAAGATCTAGTATGTGGTGAATGAATATAGAAAGTTATTATGGAAGTTTTTTTCATAGATTTAAGGATCTAAAGGTGTTCAAAAAAGAAGATAAGAGGTTCCCTTTTATAAGTGAGGTGGGGGGCACTCTTGGAATTACTTAAAGTATTGTTTTAATATAAATTAATTTTTATAATAAAGTGACAAAAAACTGAAATATATTAACTATAGGATGGGTATAAGTGAAAAAAATATCATACAACAAAATTTATACAAGTTTATGTTATTTTTTAACCCTTATCTGTTAGTTTTAACCCTTGTTAATTTTTTGCCAATTGCCACAATATCAAAGTTTTATACTATTTAAGGGTCAAGAATGTTACCATAAAAGGAAAAGTGAGGCATAAATGGTCCATGGTTGATATTTTAAACCATATAAAATTAAATTTTCTGATGATATGATTTATTAATTTTAAATCATTTAATAAAATATTGTTTACTATAAAATATTATTAATGTCATTTTTGGAACTATTCAATTACATTGAATGTAAAATATTGAATATTGTTATGTAATTATAATATAAACCTTTCACAAAACCATAAAAATTTCTATATATATAAAAAAATTTGGAATATAATAACTCATCCAAATTGTATCACTTTTAATATTTTTAAAATAATTTATTTTTTCTATTAATTTAATAAATACCACATCGACATTGCATAAGAATTTAAGGTAATTATTCATTCACTAAAACTTAAAAACAAATTATGATAATAAAAAATAATTTATATATTAAATAAACCTTTATAACTAAACATATTATCTTTTTAACATTATGTAAAATTTTTATAGATATTAAAGTCATGAGAGTGACAATTTGTATTAATTCTTTTCTTAAAATAAGATAATGGTCATAATCAAACAAAAATGGTACCAAGTGTCCATATATTTGGGAATTAGATATAAATGGCCGAAATAAACTCATTAAATAGGATAACAGAAAGTTTTATATAAAATTTAAAGCCCTCTTCCAAAGTTTTAAGCATATTTTACACGACTTACCCTTACTGAGGTGACCAATATCTACCAAGGATATTATTCATAACGAACAAAAAAATAAAAGATTCTCTTTTAATTTTTTTTATCCTCATGATTATAAAAATGGAATCCATTTTTAAAGATTAAATTCAAAAAATTTAGATAATTTATTTTAAAATTAAATCGTAAAATGCGACGAAAGTACTTTTCTAGAAAAAATGTTTTCTAGAAAAAATGTTTTCTGGAAAAAATGTTTTCTAGAAAAAATGTTTTCTGAAGTATAAAAGTGTTTATACCAAAATAAAACATAAAATTAATTCTAATTATCTTAATTAGATTATTTATAATAAAAATGAACTAATTTTACTTTTAAAATCATTTAAAACAAAATAAAACTTTGTAAATGCTATAAATGAAAGCTAGTTTATAATAAAAATTAGTATTTTTCACTATTTATCGAAAAATAAAATTTTCAAAAAATTATAAAAAATTGACTATAAGATAATTATGAAATTATAATTTAAAAAATTAAGTTCATTTTTTAAAATAAATTTTATAAAAGTGGCATAAATTAATTATATTATTTTTTCACAAAATTGAATAAAAACCATTTTTAAGGAAAAATACATATTCAAATATTATAATAACTTTACTAAAAATTGAGTACTTATTTATCAGTATTTTTTATTTATATAAATACTTTATACATTATTTTAAAATTTTAGTTATTTCTATTCACTCCACCAATAAAACAACCGGGTTGTCATGGTATACTATGTTAATGTTCATTTAGACTTGGGGTTGCATGTATCGTAAGCTATCAAAGAAATTAAATTTATTTGAAGGGAAATATATTATAAAATATCAAGATATTAAAGATACTCTTAAAAATCACTTCCATTATTACCATGAAAAATTGAAATCTCGAACCATCTTTGGTACCACTTTTTGGGGATATTCTTGATATCAGGAAGAAAATTTCTTGAAAAAATATTTTGAGAAACCCAATGAAAATGAAAGTGAGAATCAAAGAAGAATAATTAGAATAAAAATTTAGATTTTTTAATATGAAAAAACACTTAGATGAAAAGGATTAAAAATACAATAGGGTAAATCCAAATGTTTTACTAATAACCAGATAGTACAAAATCTAAGTAAATGTCCAAACTTGAATTACAATGATAGTGTAGAATATTATGTGTAAATACCACACCCCAATATGACTATAACACATCTCTCTAAAAACAATCCTTGTAAAAAATTACGCCCTTCTATGACAAAAAACTGTACTTGTATATCCACCTATGTAAACACCACCCTTCTGTGAATAAATGCTACTATCTAAGGGATCTTCATCTAAACATGTGTCATCAATGACTTACTGTAGTGATGTCATCCTATGTACCGTAGATCATCTTGACTAGGACACACCACCTAATGTACACATCTAAAAGAATTTAAATACATGAAAACCACTTCAACAACCATTTTACTTACTACTTCTCCCTTTTTATGTGCCACCCATGCTACCACAAACATGACAGTTCTCTTCCTCCTTTCAGCAGACTAATACTTGGGTAAATCCCAATTTTTTTCACTAAGAACCTATATATGAGTAGAAGTCATCTCCCATGTATCTTCTCTCACCCTTTTAAATCATTTTTAGGATCCCTTTAAAATAAATATAAATTTTAAGTTATTATATCTAAATATTCAAAACACCTTATATCTACCATGTGAGGGTTTTTTTAAAAAAATATTATGAAATTAAATTATATATAAAATATATATATCCCTAGAAGAAACGCACATATCAAAAAAAACCTTACATGTATTCAAAAAAAATGTCTAATTCAAATTTAAATGGGATGAACCCTATTAGTTTATTCTCTCATTTATGTTCATCCAACCAATATAGATCCCTTTTATATTTCCTATCTCCCTATCCATGGTTCCATGACCTTCCAACCTTGATTTATTCTTGTTTTCTCAGGTTATACCCCTCTTTCACCCCTCCTTGATCTTCTTCGCTCCTTCTATCCTTCATTTATTTCACTAACATTTTCTTCTTATAACCCTAACATCCATAGTGTCCATGTTCTCATATTGGTTTGGTAAAATCATGAAATTATTGGTTCCCATGGATATAAAAGATCCCTTCTTTACCCAATATGTTGTTCTTCACTGAAGGAAGATCTATTTTGATACCCCCACATAGGATTTTTTTTTAAAATTCCAATTATTTGACATGTCAGGTGATTATTAAATTTACTAAACTCATTTTCTACCAAGTATATACCCATATGTGATATATTTCATGATATTCGAAAAAAAATTTGTGGAGTTTTAAATGTTTTACATACTTTATATAAAGGTTTTTATATTGGTTTTTGGTTTTTGATTTATAATTTTTTTTCTAATAATGTATAATGTGTATAAAAATGACCAATAGGCCTTTCTCAAATGAATTATCAACCAATGATTTTTTTGAGTTACATGTAGTTTTAAAAGAGGGAAATTCTTATTTTTCAAGTAATGTTCTTTAATATAGGGTCATTTTCAGTATCCAATAAATTATTTTTGTGTTTTATAGATAGATTATTTTTTTTGTGACATTTATGTGTTGTTTTTATTTTTTATTCATTTTAATTACGGATTAATTTAAATTATCAATTATTGAAAGTTTTTCAAAGAATTATTTCATGCACTGGTTTTAAAAATTTATTCTAATGGACTGGTTTATAAACGATAAAAGGTTTTCATGGAACATGTGACATCATTGATTTGTGGTTCTTTGTGTTATTATTTATGTAATCTTGTATACTATTTGAGATAAGATGGATTTTTAATTTATGTATGTGTAATTGTGAAAGTGGGTGTTTCTTTGAAGGGTTTTTGAAAGTGAGATGAAGTACTATTTGAATAGTTATATTATTATAATATGATGGCGACTTGATTGTCCATTTCTACACCTATATTTAGATTATTTATTTGGGACCCCAATTAAAAAGGTGCGAGTTCAAATATTGATTCTATAATAGTTTATATTTCACTCTGGATAATGTCCCTGAGTTTTTATTTCACTATGTCTAGGGGAATGTACTCAATGTGGCTAGTTGAGACTAAATTGGGAGGTAATTTTTACTCAAAATAGAATGGTGTCTGGTGGTTAGATCCACCAGAGTATGTCTAGGATCATCCCATTTGGACTGAGTGAGTTTCCAATGATGCTCATTATATTATACTATTCTCTTATGGTAAGGAACCAAACATTTATAAATAAAATTACCCTTTTAATTTAATTAACATTTTTTATTATATATTATGGTTATAGAAAACACATTCACTTATTTGATTTTATTATATCCTATAATATTTATAAGAGAATTAAGTATATTTACCATGGATAATATATCCATTTAAAAGTGATCATATGATTAGTATAAATATAGGGTTTTGACAAATCCATTTGACACAGACAAAGGAAGTGATGAACTCAACCAGTAGGATCATACCTTATGAAGACCATTTATTAAAGCTTCTTAGGGAGATAAAATCATTGGGATTTTACCTAGACCAATCACAAGATGAGATCTAAAAACTTAAGCATGAGTGAAATCATTTACGAGAGAAGTTTGAGATCATAAATATCATGACTAAAACCATGTACGTCGAAACACCCCATGAAACTCTCACTGTCACGTACCTTGACCTTAGGGTGATTACTGGTGTATTAAAAGGATATGTTTCAAGACCCTAGAAATATGATTATTCACATCATTTTCAATAGAATAATGGTCATATTTACTTATTATTATTGTTATTTTATAAATGATTTTGATTTTGATATAACAAAACACAAAGTGTATTTTTTGGGTAATATTCAAATTCAATTAAGGTAATTATTTTCATGGATTAATGGATTCTTGAAATAAATAATATTTTAATAAAATATTATTATTAAATAATTTTTATTAAATATAAATGATCATATAATTTTTTTAAAGTTAAATGTAATTTCTATAAGGGTTTGAAAACTATTATTGTTAAAAACCCAACATTTCTCAATAAATGCAAATTATTATTTTAAAATTGAAAATTATTATATTTATAAAATTATTTGTATAAAATAAATATTATTTTTGGAATCATAATTTCAAAATTATTCAATTTTGAATTCGTCATAATTTTCTAAGACTGTCGAATTTTCAGGTAAAAATTAAATACTGTATAAATATGGTGTGTATTATGACATCATAATGACCCAAAAGTGATGTAATAAATACTATAAAGGGTATACATGAACAAATATATGTTTTACCTAAAAACTATTTCATTTTAATAATATTATAAATCCTTTATGAATCCTCCAAAACCTATAATATGTTTAAAGGTTTTAAATTCATTTCTTTAAGGAGATGGATCACTTTCACATCAAAAAGGGCATTATTTTAATAATTTCGGAGCATGGACTTATAAAATAATTAAAAACACCCCTATTTTGCATAAAACATGGTAAGAAACCATGGTAATGTTTTTGGTTTTGGTTATTTTATTAAATAGAGTCCAAAACCTATGTTTGCAAAATAATAAAGAACTCCACTCTCATTTCCTATATGAACCCACCAAATATCCAGTTTTTCTTCACTAAAAATACTTGTATCAGGTACTTAATATTTACTCCCCTATATATGGTCCTCAAAAGATTCCCCCAATCTCTCATGAAGCTCCTCCCAAGCATTTGGAATCACCCTCTCTAGGTAATGGATCCTTTCCTTCTCTCATTTATTCAAGTTTCTCCATCATCTTATGCCTTCTATTTCCATTTTTTAATGTTGGGATATGTTTTACATGTCCCTATTACAATCCATTTTATGTCCAAATTATTATAGATTCATTTATTTTTCATTAAACCATTTTATGAAAATTTAACAAATGTCGTTATGCTGTTGAAATTTTACCGCGATTTTCCATGCCAAACAAATGTATAGTGAATACCCATATCCTTTTCTTATCAAGGGTGTTCAACTTTATGCACTTATACATTTTTTATTTGGGATTTAAATTTATTTATTCCACACTCCATGATAATCTAATAAAATGTGATGATAAATTATTCCATGTTTTATGATCTATGTGGCACACTTAATCATGAGAATGAAATAAAAGTGAGAGGTGCGCCAAGATTTATACGGAAATCCAATGAATTGAGTAATGTTTTTTTTATCATGAGACATCATCAAAGGGATTATATAGTGAACCAAAACTATCATGAGACTTTTTATATCATGATTTATTAGTAGTTATCCTTGACCTATGTTTATGATGTAGTGTTTTAAGTTATTGCCCCATTTCCCATGTTTCCTTTATGTTATCATGTTATATCATGCCTCGTTGTTCATGTTCATGATTATAACCTCTTTTATATCTCATTAATATTCCTATTTTAAAACATTTATTACCTTCTTCATGTTATTAATTATTTATTCTCCTACCAATCTTTATATCTCACCCCTTTCTTATGAATGTCTCCATATTATCTCATGGAGTTTTAAGTAAGAAGGAATATTATGACCATGTTAAGGAAGTTTTCAATAGTGGTGATGTATTCCCTATTTTAAGTTGTTATGTAATGTACCTAATAAAAAAATAAAATTATAATTATCGATATTTTGGGTTTTATTATGTGTAATCTTATGTAATAAATAATGGATTAATGTGTAATAAAGGGAAGAGTTGTTATAATTAGTATCAAAGGAAACGTTTTTGGATTAGAAAACTCTATATAATGACTTAGGAATAAAAATATGTATAATAAAACATCCCTATTTTTTTTAAGTATATAGAAAGTGGTTTATTGAGAAAATTTATCCCTATCTAGATACTACAAGTAGATGTGCCTCCAGAACAGATGTACATAGGGGTAAAACCTGAAAACACTGCATTGAGATAGACTCGATCTGGAATTGGTGCACAAAAAAGGTAATTGATATACACCTGATTTGAAACTTCCATGGTATATTCTTTGGTAAATTCATAAGCTCATTATTAACCATTATCAAGGGAACAAAAAAAATCCTGTAAGAATATATTTTAGGAAATATATTATGGGTAACATAGATTGAAGCATCGAAATTCATAAGTTAAGTAAATACATTTAATTCATAAGTTATATCTTTAATGTTATTGGATTACTATTTATATTTTTAATAGTTTAAAAATATTCGTCCTTATTTTTCCCTTTATTCCATCCAATAGAATAAAATAGGAGGAATCGGGTAAATAACCATTGTGAAGGGCAATGTGATAACTGCCCCAACGAGATTCTCAAACCAATTAGAGACAGAATAGAAATATTTATGATGATACTGTCTCAGATTAATCATGATCTAAATATAAACCTGGATCAAGGGGAGCTACCAAATCCCCCTAATAAATAACAAGCTACAATTGAGACTTTTATATAATAAAATCCTCTAAATTTCAATGGATCATATGATCCCTTAATCATGGAACAATGGATCAACACCATTGAGATGACATTATCCATCCTTCAATGTTCCTAGAAAGTGAAGGTTCTATGGGATATTTATCATATAGATGTATAAGCTGACCAGTGGTGGATATTGATCAAGAATATGAATCCTAAGGAAGATATTGAAGTTATGTAGTGGAAGGAATTCCAGAAAAATATTTTTTAATAAATATTTTCCTTATACTCTTCAACTTAAACTGGAAAGATATTTTCTTTACATTAAGAAAAAAGATGATCAATCTATAAGAGTGTATGAGATAAAATTCACAAGACTTTCAAGATACACCTATGGCTTTGTCGTTACCCCAGAATTCAAGGTTTACCTCTTCTTTTGTGGGATAAAATCTAGTCCATGAAAAGACCTGACAATCTGAGACTTTGATAACTATGAGGAAATTGTTTTATTTTCCCTCAAAGTCAAAATAGAGATCAGTGAATTTAAAGGGTATCATGGGGATAATAAGCGTAAAGTGGAGTTTAAATATGTTTTTTTGATAGATAAATATAATTTTGTAAATAAATTTAAATATCCTACTTGTCAAAATTGCACAAAGAAGCACCCCAGAAATTGCCTCAGGGGAATGAGTAAATGATTTAGGTTTGAGAATGAAGGAAACCTAGATAGAGATTGTCAAAAGTAGAAACAAACTAATTTGATAGAGGAAATTAATGATCCAATCAACCCTCATCACATTTTTCATTTCTTTAACTATAAGGAACCAAGACAATTTTCAAAGTAATGAAATAAGATAAGGGTTTTTGAAGACAACCAACAACCTACAATGCATCAAGGGTGAGATTTTTCCATCATAACCACTAAGGTGGATCTCAAAAATGAAGTGGTGATAGGTATGATAGTTATTAATTAAATAATAGTGAACATGCTTATTGATTATGGTTCTATACATTTCTTCATATCATGAAATTTTAGTAGAACTATTCAAACTCTACCAAAAATCATGAAAATAGAGCTATTGTTGAAAATGGGAAATGGGGAAATTATTACATCCCAAGTATATAACACCTCCCCTATCAAAATTTGAGGGCTAAACTTCCTAATGAACCTTGTGATACTCCCTTTGGTAAAATTTGATACAATTATAGGTATGGATCGATTTTCCCTATATAGATCCAATGTAAATTTTTGCAAGAAGGATATCACCCTCTGTATCGCAAATTGTCCTCTAATTCTATACAAATGTAAAGAGGTTGATGAATCTTATTTAGAAATAACACCTCAAGCATGTATATTATTTCCCTATGATAAATATTATCTAGCTCAAATGATTGTGTCCAAGGAAATGATCATCCTTGAAGGCATTCCCATTGTGAGGGAAAATGTTGAAGTGTTTCCTGAATAATTTATTAATCTTCCTCCTAGACGAGAGGTTGAATTTTCAATCGAGATTATACCTGGGGTGTTACCATTATCCAAGACTCTATAAAGAATTTATTTTGTGGAATTTTAGGAGCTAAAGAAACAAATATAGGTGAATATAGATAAATATTTCATATGCCCAAGTGCTTCACCATGGGGGTGCACTGGTCCTCTTTATCAATAAAAAGGATGGGTCAATGTGCCTTTTCATTGATTATCATGAGCTAAAAAAGATCCTGATAAAGAAAAAGTATCCTCTAACATGGATTTATGACTTGTTCTATCAGCTAATTGGATAAAAATACTTTTCCATGGTGGGTATTTGGTCAGGATATTACCAAAGGAGGATATCCCCACGACTACTTTCCATATAAGGTATGAGCACTATGAGATTATAGTTATTCCATTCGAACTCACTAATGCTCCATAAATATTCATGGAATGGATGAATAGAGTATTTATATATTACCTCCAAAAAATTTTGGTAGTCTTTGTAGATGATATTATAATATACTCTAAAAGAAAGGAGGAGCGTGAGGAGAATCTGGGCACTGTGATAAAGACCTTACGAAAGGAGAAGTTTTATACCAAGTAAAAAAAATGAGAGTCCTGGTTGAATGAAGTCTCATTCTTGGGGGATATTATCATAAGAAATGGGATATTTGTGGACCCTTGAAAGTCATAAGAAATTTAAAGATGTATGATGCCAACATATATGATAGATATCTATAATTTCCTTAGATTAGCTGGGTACTATTATCGATTTTTGAGAAATTTTTCACGATTTTCAAACCCTATAACCAAGATAACTCATAAGGGATTCATGTTTTCTTTGATTGATTAATGTGAGGAGAGATTCAAGTAGTTAAAAAATAGGATTATCACTACACCTGTACTCAAAATACCCACAAGTGGAGAACTTTTCATGGTATTTAGCGATGTTTTGAAGAAAGGTTTGGGTTGTGTGTTAATGAAGAATGAAAAACTGATAGTCCATTCCTTAAGGAAACTAAAAGTCCATGAACATAAATACCCAAAACATGATCTAGAGTTAGCTACAATGATCTTTTCATTGAAAATATAGAGTCATTATCTCTTTGGGGTAACATGTGAAATATATGTGGATCACAAAAGCCTCAAGAATATATTCACACAGAAAGAGATGAATATATGAAAAATAAGATGGTTAAAGCTAATCAGAGATTATGAATGGTCAATCCACTACCATCCTAGGAAATAAAAAAAAAGTGGAAGATGCACTAAGTAGAAAGGATCCAACAATTTTATCATTGATGATAATTGATATAGATTCTATCTTCTTAGATTTGAAAATTATGGACATGGGAATCCTAAAGGAAGGAAAATCATTAATACTTTCACAAATGATTTCTCAAACATGTCTTCTATAGAAGATAAATGATGATTAAGGTGATGATGTGAGAATTTAGAAGAAATTGGAAGCTATAAGAAAATGTAAATCCTTATAGTTCAATGTTAATGAATGAGTTGTGAGATTTGGGTCATGACTATATGCACCATCAATTCCTGAGTTAAAGAAGGAGTTTTTGGATGATGCATATAGTTTGAATTTCTCTATACATCCAATAAGCACAAAGATGTATTGATATCTTTGAGATCACTATATGTGGGATAATATGATGTTTGATATCTTTAAATATACATCAATATGTTTTGTATGTCAACAAGTGAAGGATGAAAGGAAAAAATCCATGGGGATGATACAAACAGTATCCATAACTATATGGAAATTGGAAAAGATCATTGTGTAATTTGTCACCGGTCTTCCAAAGATATCAATAGGAAATAATTATATATGGGTTATGATGAATTTTCTTAAAAATAATTCTCAATTAATTACAATTCAAGAGAATTTATCACTCGATCAACTTGAAATGATATATATTAGAGAAGTTGTGAGGCTAAATGGAACACCACTATAGATTGTATCTGATTGAGATATAATATTTACCTCCAATTTCTAGTAGAGTCTCCAAAATTCTCTGAATACTAAGTTGGAATTTAGCATGACTTATTACCCTCAAACCAAAAGAAAATATGATTAGACTATCTAGACACTCGAGGACATGTTTAGAGCATTCTTAATTAACTTTATAGGAAAATGGGATTGACATTTTCCTCTCTTAGACTTCTCACACATTAATGGTTTTCAATCAAGCATACCAATGGATCACTATAAATACATTTATGGGAATATGTGTAGAACACCTGCTTGTTGGGATGAAGATGTGGAACACAAACTGCTAGGTCCTGAAATGGTTGAGGAAATGGTGGAAAAGGTAAATACCATTTAGTAGAACATTAAGAATTCCCAAAGTCGACAGAAGAGATATGTTGACAATCATCGATGAGACCCAGTGTTTGATGTTGGAGATATGGTACTCCTCTATATATATCCATGGAATGAATTCATGAGCTTTGGAAATAAGGGGTATCTTAGTCCAAGATACATCAGTCCCTTTGAGATCCATGATCATATTAAAGTAGTGGCCTATTTAATGGCACTCCCACCTAACCTATCTCAAGTACATGATGTATTCCATGTTTCCATCTTGAGGAAGTACATACCATACCCCTCACATGTACTCAACCATTGGAGAATGATATTTCCTATGAGGATAAGGTGGTGAATATCTTAGATCATAGAGACAAAGTTCTATGAAATAATACAATGCACATGGTCAAAGTGTTGTAGAGAAACCACAAGTTTGAAAAAGCAACATGGGAACTAGAAGAGGTAATGAAACAGAATCACCCTAATCCATTCTAGAATGGTAAATGAAAATTTCATGTGTGAAGTTATTAAGGGGGGAATATTGTAACGACTCTAACATTTATAAATAAAATTCCCCTTTTAATTTTATTAAACGTTTTATAATGTATTATGGTTATAGAAAACACATGAAATTATTTTATTTTATTATGTATTATAGGATTTAAAATACCGTTAAGTATATTTACCATTGATAATACATCCATTGTACAGTAATCATATGATTAGTATAAATATAAAGTTTTAAAAAATCCAATTGACATAGAAAAATGAAGTGATAGACACAACTAATAGGATCATACCCTATGAAGGCCATTTATTCAAGTTTTGTGGGATATAACATCACTAGGATTTTATCTTGACCAAGACCAAGATGAGAACTAAAAACTTAGTCATGAGAAAAACTATTTATAGGAGAAGTTTAAGTTCCTCGAGATCATGACCCAAACCATGTACACCAAACCACCCTATGAAACTCTCACCATTGAACAGATTACCCTTAGAGAGTTTGATAGTGTTTTAAAGGTATGTGTATCAAGACCCTATAAATATGAGTATGTATAATATTTTCAATAGAATATTGGTATATTTACATCTTATTTTTTTTATTTTTTAAATGATTTGGATTTTGATACAACAAAACACAAAGTGTATTTTTGGATAAATTCAAATTTGATTGAGGAATTTATTTTCATGAAGCAATTTATTTTCTAAATAAATAATATTTTAATAAAATAATATTATTAATTAATTTTTATTAAATATAATTGATCATATAATTTTTTTAAAGTTAAATGTAATTTTTATAAGGGGTTGAAAACTATTATTGTCAAAAAACCCAGTATTTTTAAAAAAATGTTAATTATTATTTTAAAAGTGAAAATTAAAATATTTAGAAAATTATTTGGATAAAATAAATATTATTTTCATAATCATAATGAAAAATTTATCCATCGGTGAAATATTCATAATTTTCTAAGATTGTCGATTTTTTGGGTAAAAATTTAATACCATACAAATATACAGTGTCTATTATGACATCATAATGAACCAAAATTGATGAAATAAATACTATAAAGGGTATCCAAGACCAAATATATGTTTTAAATTTTATATAATTTTATTTTAATTTTATTTGAATAATTTTATAAATCCTTTATGAATCCTACAAAACCTATAATATATTTTAAGGTTTTAAAATCATTTATTTAAGAAGATGACTCACTTACATATTAGCTGGTGTATTATTTTAACAAGTTCGGTAGATGAAATTATAAAATAATGAAAATGAACACTCTTTGGAAAATAAAATGGGGAAAAACCATGGTGTGGTTTGTGGTTTTGGTTATTTTATTATATAGACTCCAAAACCAAAGTTAAAGAAATAATAAAGAACCCCCTCTCATTGCCAATATAAACCCACCCAATATATGATATCTCTTTTCTAAAAATCATTGTAAAACGTCCTTACTCTGACCTCCCATCTATAGAGTCCTCCCAAGGTGCCCCAATCTCTCAAGAAGCTCCTTCCAAGCATTTGGAATCACCCTCTCATGGTAAGGGATCCTTTCCTTGTCTCTGTTATTTAGGTTTCTTCGTTATCTTATACCTTATATTTACAATTATTATTGTTGGTATATGTTTTTTCATGTCTTTATTACTGTATATTTTATGTTGAAATGATTATAGGCCCATTTATCTCACATAAAAACATTTTATGAATTTTTAAGTGATGACATTATGCTTTTGAAATTTCACCATGATTTTCCATGACAAACAAATGTGGAGTGAATACCCATACCCTTTTCCTATCAAGGGTGTTAAAATTTATGAAATTATAATTATTTTATTAGGTAGTTACATGTATTTATTCCAAACTCCATGATATTGGAATAAAATTTTATGATAAATGATTCTATGTTTTATGATCTATGTGGAACACTTAAGCATGAGAATGAAATGAAAGCGACGGGTGCACCCGAAATTATAAAATGCCCCAATGCATTGGGTTATGTTTTAGTATCATGAGATGTCATTTAGGGGTTTAGATAGTGAATATAATACATCATGGGACTTTTTACATCATGTTGAATTAGCAGTTAACCTTGACCTATGTTTATGATGCAATGTTTTACATTATTGCCACATTTCCCATGTTTCCTTTATGTTATCATGTTATATCATGCCTAATTGTTCATGTTTATGATTATCGCCCCTTTTATATCTCATTGATATGAATATTTTTAAGATGTATTACTTTTTTCATGTTATTCCATGTTTATTCCCTTATTGGGATTTATAGATCACCCCATTTTTATGTATATACCCAGGTTATCCCATACAGTTTTAAGTATGAAGGAATATAGTGATCATGTTAAAGAAGTTTTTAATTATGGTGATGTATTACCTATTTTAAGTTGTTATGTAATGTACTTAATTCCCAAATACACTAGAATTATTGATATTCTAGGTTGTATTATGTGTAATATTATGTAATAAATCAATAATTAATGTGTAATAAGGAGAAGGGTTATCATACTTAATTTGACGATCCTTGTATCATATCATTGTTATATTTATTTATTCTCATAATATTTATATTATATTATTTTATGTATTTAATATTTTTGTTCTTATCTCACTTTGTGTACTTGGAGTTATGGATATGGATTTTATTTTTTGTTTTCTTATTTTTATGATTGAGTTTTGAATATAAATTATTTTTTAAATGGTTTCTTAAGAAAGAGTTTTGAATCTAACTTCTTTTTTAAATGGGTTCTTAAGAAAGACATAAAAAGGTGAAATAATTTATGTTTTATCTTTAGAAATTTTAAATCATATATTTTCAAGGTTTTAAAATATTTTATTTTCAAAATATAATAATCCCTTTTAGTTTTTATTAATAGTATTATTATATTTAAAAAGGTGAAATTTTGTTATTAGTTTCATTTACACGTTCTTATAAAGTTAAAAAGTTATTTTTTAAATATATTTCAAAATATAATCCATGAAATGAGTTATAAAATTAATTACATGAAAAATTTGATGAAATCCCATGACACATGTTTTTCTCACAACCTACATGAAAACTGCAATGTGTATGTAGTCCTTATGTATCTATACAAATGTGCAGTGTGTTCTCCTATATTAGTAGCATGTGTCACTACTCTGGTTGATGGATGTTTTTTTAGGATGTGAAGGCGACCTAGGGTTATATGGAGATAATTAAGTGGCAGTTCAAGTATTATAGTTTTTCATGGTATATAATCATGTTATTAACTTTTACCAATCTTGTATTTTAGTTTTTTTATAGAAGTACTTGTTATACACCACTCTTATTGTTAATGTTTTAATATGAATTTGGATGTTTATTTTTTTATGTATTTTTTGTGTGGTGATTTATTTTAAAGTTTTTTTATTAGTTTTACATGTAATTAAAATGTATAAACACCCCATTACAAACTATTAATAATATTTTGTGATTTAATTATTGATATTCAAGGTTAAATCATTTCTGAGGTATAGTTTTGATACCCTCGATGCTTGTTTCCAGCCCGTGGTGATTGAGAATGCACTTCGGGCCATTTAGCAGACTAAATTGCATGATGTGGTAGGTTTACCCATGTTGGTTCATTACAAAATGTAATTACAAACTTGTAGTTATTTAGGGAGTAATGGTGCTATGGAGATAGGGATATCAAAACTCAATAGGTAGGTAATGAGTTTGTGGCTAATCAACATCTTTCATGATGATACTTAAGTTACCATGATATTTTGGGATGTGAACCTGGGATTTGAGTCTTTTTATTGGTTATTATTGGTATATTTTTTTCTAAATTAGTGGAATTTTTATCTATATAGTGATTATATGGGTTATTTTATAATTTTCTTGGTTTTGGAATGGAAATGGGAGGGGAGTTAGAGGTGTTCAATCATAGTCTATTATCAAGAAAACCATAAAAAAAATTGTGCACATAGCTCTAGACACCTTCTGGTCACTTTTACATGGTTGGAGAATTATTATAAAATCCATATATCTAAACTACAAATAGTCATAAAATGAAATAAATTTAATTATTTGACCTATTTTGATTTTCATTATTACATCTAGTGTATTTATCATCTATTTTAGATGAATTCAGAGGATTTTTAATGTTGTTTTGATATTATTTGATTTAATTGTTCTTAGTATTTATTATTTTGATACTTAATTTCAATAAAGGCTAATCTTTATGTGTAAAATGTAATTTTATGAAATGATAGGGTTATATAATAGTATTTTTGAAATGTTCTCTTTGAAACAAAATAATATTTGTAAAAAGGTTTTTAAGGGTTGAATTTATTTTTTTCCAAACCTTATAATATATTTTTAATGTATTATATGAATATATTTAAAATTTTTATGGGTTAGTTCAGAATTCAAGAGTTTTTTTTATAATTATACTTGATTTTATAAAAGGGAAGTTGGTGGTTTTAGAATGAATGTAAATGTTCTTGAACTCCACTATGGATAAGCTAGAATAAAAATGGGGTTTTAATTTTCTATAAGATCAAAGAATATATTTTCATTATTTTCTATATATGGTAGTGTTTTAAAGATTTTTTTTATAAAATTAAATTTATGATGTTAATAAAATGTGTTTGGTGTACAATAGATGTATTATTTTTCTATATATGTATTTTGTTTAGACAAATCCATACTTTTAGGTTTAATATTTAGGATTTTATTTGGTTTGAGCGGTATCAAGCTTGAGATATGTTTTAACTGAGTCATACATGTTGTGTTATTCATATTATTCCTCACAGAAAGGTCTTAGTGAATCATGGGTTGTCCATTTCATAGGAGATTTCCCAAATTAGTCTCTCTAATAACTTGGGAATGATATTTCAGGTTTTCATCTCTACCTTGACTTGAAACAGAGAGGTGGAGTTTATTTTTTCTCTACTCTTAGACCCCTTCCAATATTTCCCAAATCAATGATATATTACACTCATTTTATAATGAGGAAATATTTTTTTCTCAAAACATGCAGATTGGTTTTGATTCATTTGAGTTGATATGAAGTAGATAAATATTCTATAAGAAGTGTTTAAAATGTTTTAAATAGAGTTAAATAAGTTTTATAATTCTAATGTGAAGTTGGAGTTTTGAAAAGCACATATATATGATATTGAAGATGAAAAATCAATAAAGGAAACACTTCCACTGGGATACATACTATATTTTTGGTTGATATGTAATATATTCCAAGTTATGTGAATATGTAAGATAATTCAACACACGCCAGAGATATTTCTTGAGGATTAGTCTAAAAGAAGGCAAAAGAAATAATGCACAATGATACATAATATATGATAGTGATATGTAAGATTGTTTATTTCTGACATAATGTTTTTCAATTTAAAAAATATAATAATTTAGGGTATTTAAATGTGACTATGTTGATCTATTCTTATAATATTAAATATCATAATACTAATGTAGATTCAGTAATTATTCAAACTAATAAATTAAGTAAATTAAAAATTGAAGAATGTGAGGATTTTTGAATATTCAAGTTTGAATATTTGAATACCATTTATGAAGATAAAAATTTAGAGGATTTCATGGGAATATTATTGACCAGTTTAAATGAGAGGATCATGATTAATTATAGAATTTTAATTGAGGATCATGGTAGGTAGACCTAAAATATTGGTTTAGAGGCTATTATAGATTTAGTATTATTGGGTGAAAATTCACATGGTTCTATTACAGAATTGAATATTCTATGATCATGGTTTCTTCATGTTAATTTGTATTTACATAATAATTATGCAAATTTATTATGATTCTGTACTAATAATATAAAAGGGTGAAGAAGAATAAGAATAAAGAGAGAGAATACTAGATTAATTCTAGAAAAAAATTTTGATAAGAGAACAACCTATTGGTATTTTTGTATAATGATAAGTGGAAGAAGATCAATATCAGATGGTTAATTGGTGGCTCACACTTATATTGGTAATCTTTCATTGAAAAAGGTTTTTGTTATTTCTATGTGAAACAAATCAGTTCTTGTTTATAACTTATCTGTGGTTGTAATTACAGTAGGTTCAAGGATATATCATTTCATGTAGTTTCATATTGATAATAAAAAAGGGAAGTTGCGTGTTTTTGGGATGAAAACCTACATACATAAGGGAAGTAATCATCCTCGTGAGAAGAAAACCACTTTAACAAATATTTCATTTCATATATTATTCTTTTTACACTATTATAAGATAAAAATATTATTTCTAAATAATAAAAAGGGCATTTTTGTTTGAAAAAAGATTTTAATACTGATTTATCCCATTCTAAGTATTGATTACATCAATAAGTGATCCTAACAATTGGTATTTGAAAATTGGTTTTCTCTTTATATGTCTCTTGAAATCACTATGGATCAACATAACTCATTCAATAGAAAAGGAGTTCTAACTTTTTATAAAAACGGATTTTATATTTTGAACGAATATATGGAACCTTATCTTATAACTCTTGGATTTTATATCCCTAATTATTTTGACTAGATTTTACAGTACCATGTGATACTACTTCATGTTCTTTTTTTGATAAAAATAATGTTTATGGTGATGGAAAGATACAAAATTCAATTCTATACTCTTTATCTAAGTAGGAATTTATAAATGCTATAGAAAATAAAACTTCCATGTAAGTATAGGAAAAATATTACAACATATATGAAGGAGATAAAAAGGTAAATTAAGTAAAGTTATAACTATGTTGAAGCTAGTTTGAAGATGCGGGAATCCACTAAGATGAATCCATTGATGGGTTCTTTACCATGTTTAATATGTTTTTCATAATTATCATAGGTTATGGAGAAAATTTTAATGAATCCATAGTGGAGAAGAAACTCCTGAGAATCCTTTTAGAAAAAATTGATGTAAAAATATCATCTCTTAAATATAGAGATCATAATTAATTTACAATTAATCAATTCCACAAAACTTTAATAAATTTTGAGATGAGAAGAGGACATAATATCTAAATAAAGGACAATAAGAAGAAATTAATATCTTTTAAATACTTAAAGAATATGAATATTGAAGAAGAACTTAATTATTTTAGTGAAGAAGATATTTTGGAAGGCTTTGATGAGATTCTCTCTTAAATGTAAAGAAACGTAAAAAGGCATAAAAGTAATTATTAAGGTAAAATTCAATTTAAAAATTTTAATTGTGGGAAAATTGAAAATTTCTCTTCCAAATTTCTCTCAAGAATTAGAAATAAAACTTAAGCAGAAGAATAAATTAAGGAACACTTCAATAAAGGATATTTCTTTAAGAAAAGATAGACTCAATCAAAAGGTAAAAAGAAGATTTAATCTAAGTCATTTAGAA
Source organism: Viscum album (assembly GCA_963277665.1). Taxonomy (NCBI): domain Eukaryota; kingdom Viridiplantae; phylum Streptophyta; class Magnoliopsida; order Santalales; family Viscaceae; genus Viscum; species Viscum album. Next base: position 1,910,353,131 of record OY728157.1, on the reverse strand, counting down.
TTAAATATCAATCCTTAGAATATGATGCTTTTGATAGTGACATAAAAAATACATATACATAAAGAATAATAATATTGTCTATCCTTAGAGGGTGACACACAAAATCGGAGTGATTTTGCTAGAAAAATATAGAAACATCCATGGAATACACCATGATAATTGAAATCAATATGTTAATGAAGGGGATTGGTAAGATAAGATGTGAAAATTAACATCTCAAAAAGGAACTTGATAGAAGAAAATATATTTACATTGAGAAATATATATTAGTAAAATAAGTTGAGAAGTTAAAACTTGAGAATGCTGAGAAAATGGATATTATTTATGACATCACTTTTACTATCTTCCTTAGGTTTTGAGAGGTTGAAAATTTGAATATAAAAATTGTTAAAGATGAGAATAAAAGATAAAAACTAAATTATTATTATAATAAATAAATCATAGGAGATGATGAAAACTCAAATAAATTTTAGAAGTTTATAAAAACTAATGGTTTGGTAAAAAATTGTCTAACATAATAAAAACAATTCAATATTTATGAATAAATTTTTTATATGAATAAAAAAGTATGTTTGTATTACCCCTAAAAATAATATCATAGCTTATAGAAATCAAGTGAAATGTCATATTTTTGGTTAATATATAAGTCAAGAGAAAAGGTCAAACCAACTAATATTTAGAAGGATAAAAATTCCTGAAATATTTCCACAATAACCCCAATTTTTTTAAAAATATATTCTTAAAAAAATTCTTGTGTAATCAGCTCATTGGAGGTCTAAAAATGAGGATAAACAATAAGGTATGAAATAAAAAAAAAATTAAATAATTATATTTCAATGATACTTCTAGTGATGTGGTGTTTTTAGCTATAAATGTATTAGTTTATGGTATAAAATTTCTCTTCCCTGACAAATATAGTAGCATGAAATAAGGGGAGACAACAAAAACATATAAAAAATCACTTTTTGCAACGGTTTTAGGAGAAAATTGAAGTGAAAAATTGTTTTTAGATCTTGAAAGATGTTTATAGATGGTGTGATTGAGTAGAAAACATCTCAAATGAGTGTCTTATATTCATACAAACTTAATTAAATCTAATTTTGAGAACTGAGACTGCTCATAAAAGTACGCATTTCAAATAATTGTAAAATGTTGTTGAAGTTTCTTTCAAAGATTACAAATATAATAATCTATGGATTATAGAGAGTGGGTTTTCCTTCAAAATGATAAGTGATATAATTTTTTTAAGAATTTTGAAAGATAAGGAGGATATGTTATATTTGACAATGATAGTTTATTTAAAATTGAAGTTATTATAAAGGAAAAAATTTGGATTAATCAATTAAACCTAATAATATTTTATTTTTTGATGGGATGAATCATAATTTTTTGAGGGTATCTTAACTATGTGATGATGGAAAAGTAATGATTTTTAAAAATAATGGTTGTGTTTTGAGTAGACAAAAATATAGTGTTGTGTTAAAAAGTAGGTTGATAACCCAAAGTAACTTGTTTTAGTTTATAGAAACCAAAATTAAGTTGTATAAGTATGAAAATTGAGAATAATTTTTGGCATAAAAGTCTTTGATATCTTGGAAAAAATAACAATAAAAGTTTACTGGTTAAAAATTTGTGAGAAATATTTGAGTCTTGAAAGTAGAAACCACAACCACTGAAAATACATGTCAAAAGGGGGAAGATAATGAGTAAACGTCACATGGGAGTTGTGATTTAAACTATAAGATCATTAGAGTTAGTTTAATATCATATTTGTAGACATATTTCTAAGATGTTAATTAGTTTAAATAAGTATATTATCACATTCATTGATTAATTTAATAGAATGACACGAATTATGCTTATATCTCGCAAATATAAATATCTAATCATGTTTAAAAGTTTCAGGAGACTAGATGAAAATAAAACTGGGTTTTCATTAGAGAGGCTATGTTTAGAAATATAAGTGGGTATTACAAAATTTTTTTAAAGTATCTTGAAAAACATGGCATAAGTCATGAGTTTAGTGAACTTTATAATCCATAAAAAAATAGAGTGGTTTAAAGTAAAAATATTAGTCTTATTGATATGATAAGTACTACGCCAAATGAGAAAGACACATCAATATATTTTTGGTTTTAAGCTATCAACACTACTCGAATCATTAAAAATAGGTTATTATTGAGGATAAATTCATTTATGAATCCTGTTAAAATATGGTTTAATAAAAAACTAAATTGAAAACACTTTAGAGTGTTTGTGACTCCTTTATTAATTAATAAGAAGTGAAAAAATAGTGTAAAGTTTGATGAGAAGGATGAAGATGGAATATTCCTTAGTTATAAACCAAATAAAATTTCATATAGATACAAATGAAAACCTCATAGGATAATTAAATTTTATGATGTGAAAATATTTTAAAATTATTAAGTCAAAAAACTAGAAATGTATGATGATGAGGTTGTTGTTTTCACCTTTGAACCTACTACATATCTTGAAGATAATGAAAAATTCCTAATAAAGATATAGATTCATCTTATTATAGTGATTAATCTATCAATACAAGAACCATTAAAAAAATTCAAGGATGATTAAACATGTTAATATTGAAAATATTATAATATATTAAACTCAAAGGGTGAAAAGAATAAGGTGAGTCATAATTTCTAGTCATACTTTTTTATTTTCAAAATTTGACCCCAAATTTTTTTATGGAGATTTTGAACACAAATAATGGATTTGAGATTTGAATAAATATCTAGATTAATTTGAAAATAATGAAACATGATAGATTATTACTTTTCTAATGGATAAAGACATCATTGGTGTAAAATGGGTTTTGAAGAACAATCTAAATGATAAAGGATAAGTTAGAAGAAACAAAACATGGCTTTCATGAAAAGTATACTAAAAAATTGTAGTCTTTGATTTTTATGAAACATTTTCTCTTATTTTCCATCATGAGACCATCAATTTTTTTCTTGTATTTAAAACTCAAATAACCTTTAATGTTTTTCATATGGATGTAAATTATTTCTTTTTGAATGGTTCGGTTAATAAGGAGGTATATATGGAGAAACCTAAAGGTTTTATACTTGATGAAGATGAAATAAATTTATATAAATTTAATAAGGATCTACATGGGTTGAAGTAATCCCGAGTAGCATGGTATTTCAAGATATATGAGTACTTGGGAAGCATAGAATTCAGAAAAGGACAGGTGGATAACATCCTTTATATAAAAAGGACTAATAACACATCACTCATTATGATTATGTATTTTGATGACATTATATTTATTATCAATGAGGATAATCTGTGTGAATAATTTTCTATACAAATTAAGAATAAATTCAAGGTGTATTTTCTTGAGAAGATGAAATGTTTTATGAGTTTAAAATCTTCCAAATATGTTAGTAAGGTTTTATTTTCCCAAGAAAAATATGCTAAGTAGTTGTTTAAAAGGTTTATCATGGAGGAATCAAGACGAGTGTCAAATCCAATTCAAGTGGGAAAAACTTTATAAAGGTAGGTGAAGGGAAAGTTTTCAATGAGAAATAATTCATAAATACGATTGGTATAATTTTTTATTTGACCACCTCAAGTAGAGTCATTATATTTTCTATCACTCTTTATGATATATATCAATCCAATACAAAAAATCACATTTTATAATAGCAAAAATTATTATAATATATGTCCAAATACTTTCAATTATGGACTTTTTTATGAAAATAAAGGTTATCTAGGCCTACAAGTATTCTCCCATATTTATTAGGGCAGTCACATGGATGATATAAAGTCCACATCAGGTGGTGTATTCTTCATTGGCGGATGAAGCGTGTAATAGAATTTCAAGAAGAAGAATTTGTCACTTTGAGTTTCACTGAAGATGGGTATATGTTTGTATCACATATAACTACACAAATTATATAGATGAGACCTCAAATTGAGTATATGAATGTTGTTACTAAATATCCACTAGTCATTGGTTTTTATAAACAAAGTGCTACAGTTTCATCTAAGAATATAGTTTCATATTCAAGATCAAAGTAAATTGATATCAAGTATAATATTTTGATGGATAAGTTGAATAATGGGATACTGAAGTTGTAATTTTTCCATATAATGAGAAAACTGATTATATTCTCACAAAACCTCTTCTAATTAAGTCATATGAGAATATAAGTCTGAAAATGGGAGAAGCTTACTTATTCTAGAATGTTTTAAATTTTTTATTCAGATGTGTGTAGAGAAATACTTAAAAGTTTACATGAATATCCAATGAGTTTTTATCATTTATTGGATTAGTTTATAGGAAACCTTCATGAGTGAGTTAATTTCTCTTGTTTCTTACACCGAGTTAACTCAAGTATACTTAAATATGTATGATTGGTAACTCATTACTTTTAAGAGGATGGTACCACCCCTTTTAAGAGAATAATTTTCTTTATTTTTAATAGGGGGATAATATTGAAACCTATCTGATTAAGGGGGAGTAGAAAATATTTCTCTATTCTTGAGGTTATAATTGTCATTTGAAATATATGGTATTGAAAAAAAATATAAAGTGGAATATTATTAGAATTATTTGAGGATGATGTTGTAATTTTTTTAAATAATTGTATATGGTGTTTTATTTATTTTATTTGATCTAAAATGGGTGGAGATTCTTTGATAAGGATTGAATATATTTGAAATTAAGTTAAAGAAGTTTTATAATTTTGAAGTAGAGTTTGAGTTTTGATAAGGGAATATGTATGATATCGAAGATGAAATATTTGAAAAGTCAATGCTTCCACTAAGATACGTAATATATTTTGGTAGATATGTAAGATATTCTAAGGGATGCATAATATTTTCCAAAGAATCCATAAGATAATTTTGTATATAAAAAAGATATTTCTTAGGTATCGGGGTGAAATTTGTTAAAGGAATGATAGAACTATGATATGTAATATATATCAAAGCATACAAAAGATATTATTTAGGATACATGAGATATTTTTTCAATATACAATGATACATAATAATTTATATTTTTTATGTATCATTTGTCTATTTGAAAAATAAATTAATTTAGGGAATGTAAATGTGATGATGTTGAGTTTTTCTTTAAATAATAAATATCATAATGCTGATAAAGATTCAACTATTATTCAAGATAATAATTGCAGTGAATTAAAAACATAAGAATGTTAATATCTTTAAATATTCAAGTTTGAATATTTGAATACCATTTATGAATATAAAAATATATAGGATTTATTGAGAATATTATTGACCATTTTAAATGAAAAGATCATGGGTAGTTATGTAATATCAGATGAGGATCATGAGAGGTAGACCTAGAATATAAATTAAGATTTATGTATGGATTGAGGATCGTGGGTTGAAAAATTATATGGTTCTTTTGAGTATTGTGGGGTGAAAACTTATATGGTTTATATTGGGGAGATCCTAGACATACTTGGTTAGAACCAACCACTGGCCTTTGTTATGATCCTAGTAGAAACTACCTCCTGAAAAAATCTCAAATATATGTATTAAAGGAACTCTAGAAAATTTGAAATAATAACTTGGGGACACCAATTAGTGTGAAATACAAAAAAGTTTAGTATCAATCATTAGTGTCCCACATAGTTTCCCAGGGTTTCCATGATATAATCTAAATAAAGATGAGGGAAAATGAAACTAAGTCATCCACATATAATAATAATATAAAAAATTAAACAATCCCCCATATTACCTCTAAATACTCTTCAAATTAATAAACCCTTTCAAATTTACACATACGTACAATAATAATCCAACTCATCTTAAATAGCATACAATCTTTTAAAAAGTATAAAACAAAGGGGATCAAACCAAAGATACTAAATGGGTTAAGAAAACCTTTTATCAAGTTACAACCATGCATTTATAATACATTTTAAAAAACAACAAACAAAATCATTCTTTAAAAACCATTCAATAATCGATTATTAAAAAAATTATTCAATTGAATAGAAAATCCAACTAACACATAAATGTCACAGGACATAATAGGTGATTAATAAAACTCAAGGAAAATTTAGTGAATGTTAAACTCACCCCTATAATGAAAAAAATTTCATAAAAGACATGAATTTATGTCTTTAAAAACCATTTGTAGGTAAAGAATATTATTTATCTATCAATTCATTTGATAAAGTCCACAAATAAATTTTTACAAATATGAGGAAAACATCGGGAATTATTTTAGTAATAAAAAACTAAGAACCCAGAAAACCCATTTATATCAATCATGGAAGACATAGAAAAAATTTAGAAAAATATTAAAAATATCATCAAGTATATAATATATGGGAATACACTTGGTATAAAATGAGTTTAATAAATTCAAGAATCAGATGAAATTAAAAATAAACATAATTACACAAAACACCAACCTTTGGGTATCAAAAATTATAACAGCCTGGTTTTTTAAAGTTAGGAAATTTGAATATAAGTCTGGAAAAAATATTTGCTATTAAACAGTCTTTAGGTGTTTTGGTAGAATCCAGAGGCCCGAGATGAGTTTTAGTAAAATGGTTTATTTTTTTATGATTTAGTGGGAAATTATAATTCCAAGTGGAGTTCTATGAGGAAGGAACTAGAGTTTTAGTGGCCTTAAAAGTGGTCTTATTCCATTTGAAAACCTGTCAGAGTTTTGGTGGGGGTCTATTAGTGTTCTTGTGAGGAATTTGATACATTTTTAAAGTTTTTTTAAAAATTAATTAATGATATTAGATGAAAGGGGGTGGCCATTTGACATTTGTTCCCAAATGATATGGTATTCTAGATTTTGATATTTCTATTGGATAAAGATAAATCAACTGATGATAATAAATGAATGCTGTCATGATAACTCTGAGTTTGTGGTGCCTACATATTTCTCATGTTATTCATGTGTTTATGCACCATGTGGTTTGTGGGTGTGGGTAGGGTCAAATGAGAATTTGGAACCACAACCAGTTGGAGGATCTAGGGAACTTGAGGGTTTTCTTAGGGTGGTCTTGGTCTGGTACATGTGTATATGGGAGTTTTAGACTAACATTTCATGCTATGGTGTTGTTGGACCAATGAATTGTTTAGTAATCCATGATCATGGTACTTGAACTAGGTTTGGATGATTTTTTTAAACATGTAGGGAAGATATGGGTGATGTTGGATACATCAGTACGATATGAGGGTGAATTTGGTTACCAAATATATATAGATGTGATTTTCTTGTGAAATGAGGGTGATATATAATTTATCACATTGGGTGATAAAGGTTTTATAGATGTTTTGTAACCAAAGTTTATTGGTGATAGTCACTCACCATGAGGATAAGGCTGATGGGGCCATGTTCATAAAGTATAGGTCCTATTAGGTGGTATTGAGGACAAATTGTTGGAAGTTTCCTCTATAATTTAAGAATATTAGGGGTGATGATGATAACTATCATTTTGGAAGAGGGATGTTACATAGGTGGATAAAAGATATTAGAAGTGGTTGAGGCAATTATTTTAGAGTAGTATTTTTATAGTACATATGATATATGGTGGGGATGATAGGTTATCCTCAGTGAAGGATATAAATTTTCTGTTCCTTGGATTTCATCAGGCTATGGATCCAGCAGGTTAGTAAAGTGGTCTGATGACTGTGGAACTTGTGAATTGATACAAGGATATGACTTGGAGTATTGTGACCGACTCCAAATGGTTTTTTAATTTATGGTTAGCATGTAATTACATGTGATATGAACTGGTTTTGAAGGATAAGGGAACTTCTAGTATAACAGAACTTGGGTATCTCATCCCACTATAGCACTCACCAAAGTAGGTAAAGGATCACTTATGGATAGTTAAGCATGGGTGGAGCGGGATGTCTTGTATGGTTTGGATATTATTCTTTATTCTTATGATATAATTGTATATGTATAAATATTTTCTAGGTATACTGTTTTTGATAGTCTATCGAGTTTATACTAACACCCAGTATAGGCCCTTCATGACATTTTCAGAATATATGTCTCATGAGGTAGGAAAGAGAAATGTATTAGTGTCTAGAGCTTAGTGGATGGAGGTAAAAATTTTACATGTGTTGAATGGAAATGGTTTGAACTAGACCATGTGAATACTCATCAGCAATCTAGGTATTTTTTTCTTCTAATTTTTCTCTTTTTTTAAATAATCATCTTGAGGGTGGTCCTGTTTACGAGTGTATGAATGGAATGAAATTATGATAGGAATTTTGTATTGTGTGTTCCATATGATCGGTTGTACTAATGATTTTATGTCATGTTTGGATGTTTATGTTTATGATTCTACTTTTTTTGTCATTTTAATATTCATAGGGTATAGTCTATCCAAAATCACCTCTTATACCCCCACTACTAGTCGACAACCTCTAGAATATAGGGAGGCTCACCTAAGGTTAGTGGGTTTTTATCTTAGGTGTTGTTCAGGTGATCTAGAATGGGGATGATAAAAAGTGGCATCATATTGAGGTTTTATTAGAAAAAATGATTATGAGTGGATTATTATTATTATTTTTGAAATGAAAGTGGAGGTTTAGTGATATTCCATGACATGGGAAAATGTTATGTTGTATGAATGACTACACCAGTATGGGATAAATTCCAAGTTTCTAGGGGAAATAGGATTCCCATTTTGGTTTAAAAAATGAAAAATAAGTTATTTATTTGGGTAAATGTTATGTTTTTATTTTATGTGGTTGTGGTTTTGGACTCTTGGACTAGAGAGTCAAGTGGTGACACTCATGTATCATTCTAGGCACATAAAAATCACATGAAATTTTTTTGTTTGATTATGAATGATAATATTATTCTAGAAGGGGTTTTTATATTTAAAGTTTGAATAAAAACTTATATGAAATTTTTTCATAAATTTATAGAATTATACTTAGCTAAATCCATGATGATGGTGGTGGTATATTGAGAATTTAGATCCTTCATATGTGTGGTGTGTGTGGTACCTGAACCTGACATGGGTAGGAGAGTCTATATGGCTGAATGATATGAACCTTGGGTGTGGATAAGGATGTTTATGGTCAATTGTGATGCATTTATTGTAACACCCCAGGTAAATAAAGAATATGACATTTTCATATTTATCCATATTTGTGAATAAAATATTAATATTACTTTAAAAGGGACGCTATGCATGATGACGTACCCAATACATAACAATGAGTTTCTTGGGAATCTTGCGTTGCACTCTAATAATATAATAATATTATTTTAAATGGTAGTTAACGCCTAGCCATGGTAATGGTGGGAATGAACAGAACTAACTAAAAAATTATTATATATGTTTGTAAAATATTTTTACTCTTTACAATAAATGTTATAGGATTAAAAATGTGAATGAATCCAATTTTAAGCGTAAACATTCCGATATTATTTAAAAGGTCGATTAATTGACTTTTGATGGCGAACCTCTTTTAAATCCACTTTTTGACAATTTTATGTGTTATATTTGACAAAATAATATTCTTCTTTAGAATCGGGACATCAAAATTTACTTTGTGTAAATTTTTGGTATTTTTCCGAAAAAGTTCAATTTTTAATGAATAGTGAAAAATGTTGTATTTTAATTCAAAACCTCTTTTTAATATAATTTATTTATATGATTAGATTATCTTTTGAATTGGTTTTAAAGTGAAATTAGAATACATTTTTATCATTTAATCTAATAGTGGTTGTTGGAATTATTTTCATTTTGAAATCGGACTTAAACTAGTGTCAATCTTTTGATACATTTTGTTTCATAAAAACACGCTATTTGTTTTGACAGCGGGAATTAATTATTAAATTAATTAATGCAACTTATATGTTTTTAATTTTTTAAAATAGACATCATTTTTGAATTTGGAATATCAAATATAGCTTCGGATGAATTTTTGGTAATTTTCTGAAAAACTTCAATTTTTGATGAATAGTGAAACCACTAAGTGGTACTTATAAAAACTGATTTTCCGTTTAAATGAAATTTTGCCACCTTTGTGTTTTGAATTTCAAAAATCCGACATAAATGGTTGTTATTAAGAAGTAAAATGTGGTTCAATGGGATTAGAATAATTTTTTGGTGAATAGTAACTTATTAAGTTTTTAATCGCGATTAGAGGTAATTAGTGTAGTTTAAGGTAAGAATAATGTTTTAATAAAATGAAATGACCTAGACACATGTCCTAACCTCATTGGATGTGTCATGGAAGACCAAGAAAATCCATGGGTCAACTTGGGGACCCCATGGAGCCACTTTGGTTGGAAAATGACATAAATAACTTTTTATTTAATGTTAAAGTAAAAATGACACAAACTTGAGATGTTTTACTAAAACAATTTTTACATGGGGTTATACAAGTCAGATTTTTTACTATAAATAGTCATTGGAAAGATAAAAATATTTAATACATCATAGTAGTTTTTTTATAATTTTTAGACATTATATAAATTAAATTATTTATGACATCATGATGATGTAGCGATGACCTCATTATTTAACGATTTAAATAAAATGGAAAGATAATGTAAAATATAAGACCTACACATGTCCAAATACTATTGTATGGGTGGATTTCGAACCCTTATCACCTTATCCTCGAAACACATAAATGTGGGACCATTAAAATCCGAAAATAATTCTAAAATAAAGTAACATTTCTTTACTTTCCAAGAGTGCCCCTCCTCTCCTCTTATAAAAGGCCCCCACCTATACCTCCTTACCCACACTTAAAAAGCCTTTGGCTCGGCCAAACCCTTCCCATTTTGTCTCTCCACATAACTCTCTAACTCCTTGAAGCCTCACTTTGGGCAGAAGTCTTCCCAAGGAAGCCTTTGAGCTCAAACCAAAGGGAGTTACCCGATTTTAAGGTAATGTCTTCACTTGTGTGCTTTTGTTTTATTTTGCTTTTCCAACCCCCTAAACTCTTTTTATTCATTTATTTTGTAACAAATACAGCATATTAAATATACTAGGATGTTTTTATAAGAAGTATTAGAGCTAAAATTACACACACCTACATCTAATGGTTAAAGAACATACTGTTTCTGTGGATGGCGAATTTCTGCCTCACGAAACGATGATTGTTCAACATTCTTCTAACACCTTCAAAGGTGGCCATTAATATGACACTATATTTATATATGAAATATAATATTTTTATGTTTTAATTAAGCTTCTGTATTTTTCATTTATGTTATACCTTTATGGTTTCCATTATGGGTAAACACGATATCTTCATTTAAGGAAGTGCGGACTACCGCCCCCTCAAAGTGATTTGATTCGTTAATACCATATGTGGTATGTATAAAAAATATATTTAATGATATTATATATGATACCATACTATAATTAAACTACTATTATGTATCATTATGTTTTAATTCCATTAAATAAGAAATAGAAATGGAAGTAGCGTTCATGCGTACGTACGACTTACCGTCTCCATGAACGGTACATTTCATTTCTTATCTCAAAATGTTATGTACTATTATAAGTACATATATATAATGGATATATATGTAATATATTACATATAAATTATGGATATCATTATGTAATTATAACACACACACATATATATATATATCTCATTTTATTTTAATTCCATTAATATGACAAAAGATGAAAGTAGCATTCATGCGTACGTACGACCTACCGTCTCCATGAATGGTGCTTTTAATTTTTATCTCCAAATGCTATGGAATAGTATAAAATGAATATATAATGGATATATATGATATTTAAAACATCAATAATATTCTGGATATGATGTACCTATAACTACATGGAAAATTATTTTCCAACAAGTTCAATTTTTTTTCTCATGTACCAAACATCGACAAAAACGTCTGATATGAACTCATATTATTAACCAATTATTATAAAATTAAAATATTTGATATGAACTGAATAATAATCTTTATAGGAGGTCCTTAAGCAATTATAAATTTACCAAAGTTTATTATTTAGGAATATAAAGAAACGAACAAGACAAGTTGGACTTGAGGTAAGGGATCCTACTCCTCTCTTTTTAAGTACACTCTTTTATGTCATTCCTTTTATGCTCATCTTTATTATGATTGGGATGTTATCTTATATTACTCCTAATGTAATTTTTATGTTCATATGATTAGAGACCCTATTTTCTCTCATCAATCCATTTTGGAAGTTTTAAGTGGCGCCGTTAGGCTGCCGAGTTTTCGTAATGGATTTTTCGTCTCACTTTTATTCCCGTGAGATTTATGCTACATTTGCCACAATTTCCTTTGAGTGGTGTATGTACTGCCCATTATTTTAATCATTGTGTAATATAATTTCATTTATGAGTATTTACATCAATGTTGTATTGTCTTTCTTTCACGGGGTGCATGTCTTGAAAGATACCCATGTCGGTAAGGGAACCTTTCACCCTCCTCTTTTTAAAAGACTTCTTTTGTTATGTCTTTTAATTCACATAATATTATGTTGGGATATGTTCTTATATATACTTATTGATTTAAATTTTATGTCCATGTGATGAGATACCATTTTTATCTCTCATCAACTCATTTTCTGAATTTTGTAGTGACGCCGTTAGGCTGTCAAATTTTTGCAAGGGAACTTCTTAACCCAAATTTGATTCTTTGGGATAAACTTGTACTCCTTGAATATGTCGTTCTATGAATATGTGTGAATAAAATCTGATTTTTTTACACTTAATATCCACTTATATTTCATGTATTCATTGGTAACACATAATTATGTAATTGATTTATCCTTAATCCAAGGATACTGTCTTTGTATGGGACTTCGTCTCAATCTCCTTTCATTGAGACATATTTTGTTTTATACACAACCTTCTTTTATACGGTGTATAAAACCATTTGACTTTTACATTTATTCAAAAGGAATATATTTTATACGAAGCGTTTACTAAATGACAAAAGGGAATGTTTTTTTCATACATGTGCGGTGACAACGACTTCTCCGCCGCCGTGACCATTATTTGAGTTTTGACTTCCTCTACAAGCCATACCTTCTTTTTAAAAGAAAAATAATTACCATGTTTTACATTTCATTTATTTTGGTATTGAAAATGGTTTTCATAATGTTTTTATTTCAATGTGTTGTATTGATATCTTGTGATTGAAAGGTGGAAATGTTATGTTTCCTTTATGCATGTTTTATGTGATATGATTATGTTATGGTTCTTGGGCATTGTTATGAAGATGGGTGGTTCCGTGATAAACTAAGGGCAGGTGAGCCCAATATAGCTCTCCAATGCATTGGGTAACATGAAGGAGTGAAACATTAAGGTTTCTCTGAAGAGATTTAGGGAATATACTGTGGTGGGTATTCCAAACGTAACCAAGAGGGTTACTCCCTACGTAAGAATGTTATGAATGCCTCAAGTTACCTTTTATGTCTTATGATTTCTATGATTTATTCATGATTTTATGAGGTATGTTAAAGTGCCTATGTTTTATGGGTAAAGTATGATTTCATTATTATGTATATATGAACTCATGTTTCCTTTCCATATTTTTTATAACCCTTACTGAGCTTTTTATGCTCATACCAAGTTTTTTTAAATGTCTTTCACAGGTCAAGGGAAAGGTACATGATATGATGATAGTGTCAAGGAAGTTTCAAGAAAGAATCCATGTTTTATTTTAAATATGTTTCCGTTGATGGGAAAAAATGAATACTATCTTTATGTAACCACTTTGTTTAAATGTGGAATGTAATGCAAGTTTTATGATCTAATTCTCTAAAACTCTAAACCTAAAAAGATCGTCAATGTGTAATCTTGTAATAACTCAAGATTAAGTAAGGTTTAAGGCTGGGGCCTTATAGTTGGTATCAAAGGTCGGTTTAGATAACTTTAGAGGTTAGAGTATCCTCTAAGCATAAGTGACATTACCATAATGGTTAGGATTTCAGAAAGAGTCCTAGTTTTAGATAAAGTGAATAAGTAAGTATATATTAGTGGTTATATTCCTCTTTAGTACATGATGGTTTTGTTGATATACTCACACTGACATTTCTGTTTTTAGTGAATGGATGGATCTAGCAGGCACCAAAGTGACAATAGGTTTGAAGGAAACTGTGGTGGTTCTCTGATTAAGAGACTGGATGAAATGGGGTATTCAATGAGGAAACTCGTGGTTGTTCTAAACCAACTATCAAGGAGTCATCAACATCCACTTGAACCTTGCTATGTTCTGTAATGCATCATGTACGAGATGACTAAGGGATGTGGAAGTTCAGGTAATAATTATAAAGGTAACCATTAGGGTTTATATGATCCTTACTTTTGTGGTAATTATGAGTTATTATATGTTATGATGGAAAATGAAAGGCATGAGATAAACTTGAGGTTAAAATATTTTATGATTATTTTTTTTGAAGATTTTATCTCATTTTGGGGAATGTTTTAAGAATTATATAGTTTTGGAAAAAGGACAACACACAGACTGTGTGACAACCCGTCGCGTCGGACAAAGCTGTGGGAATCGAACTCACAACCAAAGTGCGACTGGTATTTATCGGCTACCACTAGACTACATGATGTCCCTGGTTAGTTTGACTGATTATTTTTAGTTAGATGATTTTATGAATTAAGAGTAAGTTTATTTTGGGTTATCTATGGAAATTTATTAACCTATCATGGAAGATATGTGATTAGGTTAATTACTTTTCAATACGAGACATTAAGAGCAACTGATATTGTTTGGAGATAAATGTCACAATTTAACTTGGAAGACTATGTGACTAAATCCTTCAAATATTTGGGTTTCAATCTTAGTTTGGTTTACTTTGAAGAATTTTATGGACAAATTGTTTATCGGATGGTCCTCGTTGAACTTTGGGTTTTGTTAGACAAATTTTGGAGATTAAGAATAGATTTGTTTTTTTTAAAGGATTATCCTTTTTTGGTATTATCTAATATTGTACTAACCTTTTTGGTTTTGGTTTTGGTTAAGGTCTAAAGATATGGGAAGTATATAGTTCTCTTTTGTGGATTAGGTGATCCTCTAGAAGTTGATTATAGCACTCTTAATGTGAACAAGTCTTCCTAAATACTCGTCTTTTGGGGAAAGTATGAGTTTGTGTAAGAAATCTAGTAAAAGTTGAAAGTCAACATGACAAGTAAGTATGTTTCCTTAAGATCAAAAATAAATTCCTCAATGATGTGTTACTTAAAACAAAAATGTTGTCTGTTAACTTTTCCTACTGGGGAATCGAATACCGTTTAACCCATCACAAGTTTGTGATTTTCTTATGGTTAACTTTCTTCTAGATATGTTTATTATCACTCTCCATCAAAACATGACCCTTTATTTTTTCCTCCATGTCCATATTTTCATTCTTGGAATCATAGTATGGGTTAACTCGGGTGACCTTTGTTCTTATCTTTATTTATTTTAAAGTTATTGTTTTACTGACTCTTGTTCTGATGTGGGATTTTCAATGAATCTTCCGAGCCCAATTTTAAAAATTTCGAGGACGCAATTCCCAAAAGGGGGGAAGGATGTAACACCCTAGGTAAATAAAGAATATGACATTTTCATATATATCCATATTTGTGAATAAAATATTAATATTACTTTAAAGGGGATGCTATGCACGATGCCGTACCCAATACGCAAAAATGAGTTTCTTGGGAATCTTGCGTTTCACTCTAATAATAAAATAATATTATTTTAAATGGTAGTTAACGCCTAGCCGTGGTAATGGTGGGAATGGATAGAACTAACTAAAAAATGATTATATATGTTTGTAAAATATTTTTACACTTTACAATAAATGTTATAGGATTAAAAATGCGAATGAATCCAATTTTAAGCGTAAACATTCCAATATTCTTTAAAAGGTCGATTAACCGCCTTTTGATGGCGAACCGCTTTTAAATCCACTTTTTGACAATTTTATGTGTTATATTTGACAAAATAAAATTCCTCTTTAGAATCGGGACATCAAAATTTACTTTGTGTAAATTTTTGGTATTTTTCCGAATAAGTTCAATTTTTAATGAATAGTGAAAAATGTTGTATTTTAATTCAAAACCTCTTTTTAATATAATTTATTTATATGATTAGATTATCTTTTGAATTTAAATTAAAATATATTTTTACCATTTAATCCAATAGTGGTCATTGGAATTAATTTCACTTTGAAATCGGACTTAAACTAGTGTCAATCTTTTGATACATTTTGTTTCATAAAAACACGCTATTTGTTTTGACAGCGGGAATTAATTATTAAATTAATTAATTAAACTTATATGTTTTGAATTTTGTAAAATAGACATCATTTTTGAATTCGGAATATCAAATATATCTTTGGGTGAATTTTTGGTAATTTTCTGAAAAACTTTAATTTTTGATGAATAGTGAAACCACTAAGTGGTACTTATAAAAACCGATTTTCCGTTTAAATGAAAATTTTCACCTTTGTGTTTTGAATTTCAAAAATCCGAAAAACATGGTTGTCATTAATAAGTAAAATGTGGTTCAATGAGATTAGAATAATTTTTTGGTGAATAGTAACTTATTAAGTTTTTAATCGCGATTAGAGGTAATTAGTGTAGTTTAAGGTAAGAATAATGTTTTAATAAAATGAAATGACCTAGAAACATGTCCTAACTTAATCGGATGTATCATGGCCAACCAAGACAATCCCTGGGTCAACCTGGGGACCCCATGGAGCCACTTTGGTTGGAAAATGACATAAATACCTTTTTATTTAATGTTAAAGTAAAAATGACACAAACATGAGATGTTTTACTAAAACAATTTTTTACATGGGGTTATCAAAGTCAGATTTTTGACTATAAATAGTAATTGGAAAGATAAAAATATTTCCTACATCATAGTAGTTTTTTTAAAATTTTTAGACATTATATAAATTAAATTATTTATGACATCATGATGATGTAGCGATGACCTCATTATTTAACGATTTAAATAAAATGGAAAGATAATGTAAAATCAAAGACCTACACATGTCCAAAACCTATTGGATGGGTGGATTTTGAACCCTTATCACCTTATCCTCGAAACACATCAATGTGGGACCATTAAAATCCGAAAATAATTCTAAAATAAAGTAACATTTCTTTACTTTCCAAGAGTGCCCCTCCTCTCCTCTTATAAAAGGCCCCCAACTCTACCTCCTTACCCACACTTCCAAAACCTTTGTCTCGGACAAACTCTGCCCATTTTGTCTCTCCACATACATATCTAACTCCTTGAAGCCTCACTTTGGGCAGAAGTCTTCCCAAGGAAGCCTTTGAGCTCAAACCAAAGAGAGTTACCCGATTTTAAGGTAATGTCTTCACTTGTGTCATTTTGTTTTATTTTGCTTCTACAACCCCCTAAACTCTTTTTATTCATTTATTTTGTAAAAAATACAGTATCTTAAATATACTATGATGTTTTCATAAGAAGGATTATTGCTACACTTACACACACCTACATCTAATGGTTAAAGAACATACTGTTTCTGTGGATGGAAAATTTCTGCCTCACGAAACGATGATTGTTCAACATTCTTCTAACACCTTCAAAGGTGGCCATTAAGACGAAAATATATTTATATATGATATATAATATGTTTATGTTTTACTTAAGCTTATGTATTTTTCATTTATGGCATACCTTTATGGTTTCCATTATGGGTAAATGCGATATCTTCATTTAAGGAAGTGCAGACTACCGCCCCCTCAAAGTGATTTGATTCATTAATACCATATGTGGTACGTATAAAGGATATATTTAATGATATTATATATGATACCATACTGGAATTAAATTACTATTATGTATCATTATGTTTTAATTCCATTAAATATGAAATAGAAATGGAAGTAGCGTTCATGCGTACGTACGACTTACCATCTCCATGAATGGTACATTTCATTTCTTATCTCAAAATGTTATGTACTATTATAAGTACATATATATTATGGATATATATGTAATATATTACATATAAATTATGGATATAATTCTGGAATTATAACACACACACACACATATATATATATATATATATATATATTTCATTTTGTTTTAATTCCATTAATATGACAAAAGATGAAAGTAGCGTTCATGCGTACGTACGGCCTACCATTTCCATGAACGGTGCTTTTAATTTTTATCTCCAAATGCTATGGAATAGTATAAAATGAATATATACTGGATATATATGATATTTAAAACATCAATACTATTCTGGATATGATGTACCTATAACTACATGGAAAATTATTTTCCAACAAGTTCAATTTTTGACTCATGTACCAAATATCGACAAAAACATCTGATATGAACTCATATTATTAACCAATTATTATAAAATTAAAATATGTGATATGAACTGAATAATAATCTTTATAGGAGGTCCTTAAGCAATTATAAATTGACCAAAGTTTATTATTTAGGAATATAAAAAACGAACAAGACAAGTTGGACTTGAGGTAAGGGATCCTACTCCTCTCTTTCTTTTTAAGTACACTCTTTTATGTCATTCCTTTTATGCTCATCTTTCTTATGATTGGGATGTTATATTATATTACCCCTAATGTAATTTTTATGTTCATATGATTAGAGACCCTATTTTCTCTCATCAATCCATTTTGGAAGTTTTAAGTGGCACCGTTAGGCTGCCGAGTTTTCGTAATGGATTTTTCATCTCACTTTTATTCCCGTGAGATTTATGCTACATTTGCCACAATTTCCTTTGAGTGGTGTATGTACTGCCCATTATTTAACTCATTGTGTAATATAATTTCATTTATGAGTATTTACATCAATGTTGTATTGTCTTTCTTTCACGGGGTGCATGTCTTGAAAGATACCCATGTCGGTAAGGGAACCTTTCACCCTCCTCTTTTTAAAAGACTTATTTTGTTATGTCTTTTAATTCACATAATATTATGTTGGGATATGTTCTTATATATCCTTATTGATTTAAATTTTATGTCCATGTGATGAGATACCCTTTTTATCTCTCATCAACTCATTTTCTGAATTTTGTAGTGACGCCGTTAGGCTGTCAAATTTTTTGTAAGGGAACTTCTTAACCCAAATTTGATTCTTTGGGATAAACTTTTACTCCTTGAATATGTTGTTCTATGAATATGTGTGAATAAACTCTGATTTTTTTACACTTAATATCCACTTATATTTTGTGTATTCATTTGTTACACATAATTATGTATTTGATTTATATTTAATCCAAGGATACCGTCTTTGTATGGGACTTCGTCTCAATCTCCTTTAATTGAGGCATATTTTGTTTTATACACAACCTTCTTTTATACGGTGTATAAACCCCTTTGACTTTTACGTTTATTCAAAAGGATTCTTTTTTATACGAAGCATTTACTAAACGATAAAGGGGAATGTTTTTGTCATACGTATGCGGCGACAACGACTTCTCCGCTGCCGTGACCATTATTTGAGTTTCGACTTCCTCTACAAGCCATACCTTATTTTGAAAAGAAAAATAATTACCATGTTTTATGTGATACGATTATGTTATGGTTCTTGGGCATTGTTATGAAGATGGGTGGTTCCGTGATAAACTAAGGGCGGGTGAGCCCGATATAGCTCTCCAATGCATTGGGTAACACGAAGGAGTGAAACATTAAGGTTTCTCTGAAGAGATTTAGGGAATATACTATGGTGGGTATTCCAAACGTAACCAAGAGGGTTACTCCCTACATAATAATGTTATGAATGCGTCAAGTTACCTTTTATGTCTTATGATTTCTATTATTTATTCATGATTTGATGAGGTATGTTAAAGTGCCTATGTTTTATGGGTAAAGTATGATTTAATTCTTATGTATATATGAACTCATGTTTCCATTCCATATTTTTTATAACCCTTACTGATATTTTTATGCTCATCCCAAGTTTTTTTAAATGTTTTTCACAGGTCAAGGGAAAGGTACATGATATGATGATAGTGTCAAGGAAGTGTCAAGAAAGAATCCATGTTTTATTTTAAATATGTTTCCATTGATGGAAAAAAATGAATACTATCTTTATGTAACCACTTTGTTTAAATGTGGAATGTAATTCAAGTTTTATGATCTAATTCTATAAAACTCTAAACCTAAAAAGATCCTCAATGTGTAATCTTGTAATAACTCAAGATTAAGTAAGTTTTATGGCTGGGGCCTTATATTTATTATTACACAATTCTCTATTTTTATATCTATACTGTTATATATGTGTTGATCATAATATTTGGTTATTAGTGGTATGATACCTTGATGGACTCGGTTAGAGTATCAAGAGGGTGGGGATATGGTGCTACTAAGAAATGCATTAAATGGGGCCCCTAAGGTAAGATATGATCATGAAATGTTGGTGGTGGTTTTGAGGTGGGAAGATTAACCACAATTTCTAGAGGATCAAGGTAATTAGTTTGATGATCAAATTTGGGAGAGTTTTTTATGAGTTATATAGATAATGTATTAGAGAGACCAGTCATCCATGGAATACCTGACATGGGAGTTCTAGTCATTACATACTCACTTGTTGCAACGAGATGTAAAACCTTGGGTATAAAAGAACTGGATTGAGTGAGTAAAAAAAATAATCTATTAGATTGAGAATCCACTAAGATAGAGGGTTAATTTGGTGATATATATGTTTAGGATACTAGTATAATGTTGATGGGATGTGTAGGCATAAGATGATATGAAAGAGAGTATGTAATAGAAGTACTTTGAGGATATATTATTCACACACTTAATTCCTTATATTTGGAGGGTAGACTAATACCTTGAGTTTATAAATGTGGTTTAGGAAGAGACTTCGATCATTGACTATGTTGTCGGGTTCATAGACCTATTTTGATTTGTGTTAATGCTAGAAAGAAATGATATCACCAAGTTGAGATGGTTTGAGGATAAAGTTTAACACACTCTCGGGGTGTAAATAAATATATTCAGGTTGAACATATTTTCTAATGTGGTGAAATAGGTTCTGATAGTGAAGAAAATTTTTACTAGTGGGAGTATGAAAAGTCAGTTAGTGGTGTCTGACAAGATAGGTATTGGTGCTCTAGGTATCCATAATCACAGGTATTAGGAGACCCAATAGGACAATCAAAGTATAAGTTTAACATTTCCACTATAGAGTGGATCATCTTTGAGGTGTTTACAATATGGATAAATAGTCCATATTCACACCTAGTGTGATCAACTGCTTAAGGAGTGCTAATAATGTGGCTAGATTGGGAATTTGGTGCAGTTTTTCTAGATTACCTCACATTAAGCTAGAGGTTGGGGATTTTATTAGACTTAGAAATATGTGGTAGTAATAGGATATATGATATGAGGAGTAATAAAAGATCCATTTACACATGTAGGTCATGAAAATATAAAGGATACCTAATAGTAGGGACAATACTCAATAGTGAGTGAGATTATGCATGCAAGGTAGACATCATGCTGTCAGGATTTGAGTTAGTTTCACATGACCAGGAATGGATATTAAAAGTAGGGAAGGGATCTATTTAAATTTACAGGTACTATATGAGTGTGATTGTTTTTTTCATGGTGAATACTAGTCCACATAGTGCGTGTATTGAAAATGGAATGTCCATGAAATGACTTCAAATTTTATAAATGAAATTATTTTTTCTTAAATGAGTAAATTCATTATAAATTAATATAGTTATAGAAAACACATGCAATTACTTTGGGTATTTTGGATCATTGTAAGTTATATCATATCGATTTTAAAAGACCATTAAACACCATAACCATTTATATTATAGTCATTATATATTTATCTTATGACTAATATATATTAAAGTATATAATAAATTCCAATTGACATAGAAGGATGGATTTATGGACTTGAACAATAGGATCATACCATATGTAGCCCATTTATCAGGGATTTTGATGGAGATATAATCAATGGTATTTACCCTTGACCAAGCCCAATCCAAGACCCAACAACTAAATCATGAGTTAAACCCTTTATGAGATAAGTTCATGCTTATTGAGATCACAACCCAAACCATGTTCACCAAACCACCCTAATAAAACCTCACCATCACACACCTTACCCTTAGGGAAGTCATTGGTGTAATAAAGAGATATGTATCTAGAAATCAACAACCTTAATTTTTTAATTTTCTTTCAATAAAATAATTCTTTTATTTATTATTACTTTTTAAATGATTAAATAATAAGTTTGATAAAAATTAGATTTTGATACGATGAACCACAAATTTTATTTTTAGGAAATATATAGTTTTAATCAAGATAATATATTTAAAGAATTCAATAACTCTAAAAATGAATTATATTTAAATAAAATATCATTATTAAATAATTTTTATTAAATATAAATGATAATATAATTTTATTAAGTCAAATGTAATTTCTATACGGGTCAAAAGACTGTTATTGTAAAAACACCTGTATTTTTCAATAAATAGGGACTTTTTATTTAAAATTGTAAAATATAATATTTAGATATTTATTTTAACAAAATAAATACTATTTTTGAAATAATGACATTAAAATTATCCAATAATTATATTTTCATAATTTTCTAAGAGAGTCAAAATTTTGGGTAAACATTAAATACGATATAATTACATGATATGTATTACATCATCATAAAATAAAAAGAATTTTGTAATAAATAATATAAGGAGTTTCCATGAACTAAATTATGTTTTCCATTTAAAATAATGTGTTTTTGAATTTATTTGATTAATTTTATAACCCCTTACATAATCCTCAAAAATGTATATCATATTTTAAGTTTTTAAAATCAATTATTTATAAACATGACTCACTTACCCATCACCAAGGGAAATATTTTAATCTTTTAGGTTCTTAACCTTATTAAATAATTAAAACCAATCCTATTTGATAGAAACATTGTTAAAAAACCATGGAAAGATTTGTGGTTTTTTTACCTTATCACATAGATTCCACACCTTAAGTTTGGAAATTAATAAAGAATTATCCTCTTATTTTCTATATAAACCAACCCAAAATCATATTCCTATTTACTAAAAACTCTTAAATCATGAAGTTTATTTTCCATTACCTATTTATATCCCTTTTAATTTTCCCCAAAACTTTTAAAAAGATCCTCCCAAGCTTTAAGTACCCTCTCAAGGCAAGGGATCCTCTCCTTATCCTCTTTATTCAAGCACCTTATTTATATTTTTCTTTTGATTTCAAATTGTTCATGTAGGGATAAATTTTACACATAAATCCTATATTATTATTATTATTTCAAAGTGATGAGAGATCCCACTCACTCTCATTCACCACTACCATAAACCTTTATGTACCCCCATTACGATTCCAAAATTATCCTGAGATTTTTTATGCCAAACCTTCATGTTGTGAATACCCATACCCATTTAAACTCATGGGTATTAATATAGATTTACATATACTTAACTTATTTGGTACTTACATGTATTTAACCCACAATACTTTATTATAACTTCCCTAACCTAACCATAAAGTTCTAGTTGGAATGCCACATGACCTCATGTGCACATCCTAGTATGCAAGAGGATGTCAACTAGTAATGAGGGTTTATATCCCTAAATGGAGAGAATATACTCTCTATATCTTGTTAATGAATGAATAATAATAATAATATAATAATAATAATAAATCAATAAATAATTATAGTACATTCATAAACTAAAGATGACATACAAATAAAAAAACTCCTGAGGTGGTAAGCCTATCCAGAGTATAAGAAGTAGATAAATAAGTGAAAAAATTAATAAACTTATACAGAGTCTTATAGAATTCATCTTGGTCTACTACCAGCTCTTTACTCCTCTTATCATCCATCCACCATAAGGCCCTTTCCCTTAGCTAGGTCTCTGGTAATGAAATCTATATGAGCACTGAAATACTTAAGAAGGTTTGGAGTACAAGACTCAGCAGGACACCACCAATGAACCTTAACATTAGTAAATAAGATATGTATGTGTATTTAATGATCATAAAAATGGTATGGATAAAAAAATCACATAATCAAAAAACATATACCAGGTCCATGGGCACCAAATCTACCTACTTCAGCTCATTTCTGGTAAGGATGTAAAACAAGTCAAAAGTACCATCATCATGGTAAAAAATATCACCCAACCTAGTTGATTATTGTAATTAGGAATGCCACAAATTCTGAAATATAAATCAGATCACCCCCACCTAGTAAGTGGTTGTCACCAGGAATTCCATATATTTTATTAATTGGTTCCCCGACCTTCTTATCCTTTTAATCACCCATGAACCAAGTCGATAGGAAGAAAAAAACAGTATTTTCCAAGCTACCACTTATGAACACACCTCTATAGGGATATACACACCTACCTTTAAGGATGTTTAGATTGTGTTAGGTTGTGTAACCAGCCACTGATTCTCATCCCTCTATAGAGTTTGCCATGCCCTCCTTTAAAGATGTTTGGACCACATCACTCTAACCTCAAGGCTCTACATAATCATCACATCGGTATGATCAATCATGTTCATCATACACCTATGTTAAGAAACACTGGGCCATCTTGTCCCATTATCCATCTCGATATCATCATCAAGTCACATGTAGTGTCTGAACAGGCTCCCCCCTAGGGTTACCAAGCCATGATGGGTCCACCTGTTACTTTAGCACCATAAAAAATACAACAAATTTACATATAACAGAAATATATCAAGGAAATAATGGTATCTTATCAATTCACATATAAAATACCATGAGTGTGAGAAGAATCAAAACATACACACATCTGATCAAATCAACATGGTCTAAATCACACCAACACACATAATCATATCTTCATAATCAAGCATGCCTAAAATATCACATGTCATCCAACTTGTCTCACATCTCACATTCTATCCAATGTTGATAAAAAAATGTTACACATCTCACATTCTGAAAAAATAGGACAAACCGAAATTATAAACTATAGTATACATGAATACATCACATACAATCCTAATGAAAATGACATATCAATATCACGTCAAGTCAAGTGGTACCATAAGTATGGTCATCACAATTTATATATAATAAGCATAAGAACATGTAAAAGAATATTAAAATACATCTCATGTGATCAAGACATATATGTAGGTTCTCAAGGATACACATTCATTCCAATAATGAAGCCAATAACATGTAATAAAATATATGCTAAAGTTAAGGGATTATTTCCTTAAGTACAACAACTATTGACGATAAGGGTTGATATATGAGTTTAATTACACCACCAAATCCTCATTATATTTAGAAAAAAATTAGGTTTAAATTTATTCTCATCTATATAAACCCAACGACACCAACGATGTGTCTATCCGATCAGGATTGGTGAAGATATTGAAGAGAGAAGTTCGTAAAAATAATAAAATAAAATAAAAAAGAATAATGGAGAGAGGGGGGGAGAGAGAGAGGTGTGAAAGTGAGAGTGGGTTATAATATCCACTTGTGTTTTTCCCTATGTGACTCCCATATCCTTAATTTATATATTTTTCTCTATTTTATTTAATTAATTATCTAAATAATTCATTACTTAATTTTTTTCCATCTCTTTCTTATTACACCCATGCACCTCTTTATTTTATTCTCTCACACATTTTTTTTCTAAATTACACATATAAACTTATTAAAACATTCATTAAATATATTTTAAAAGTCATCCATATATATATATATATATTTAAATTATATATATACAACTACATATACATATGTTAGGTCCACTAGGTCAGATTCCCTGAGAGGGGGGTGAATCAGGGTATGACAAATAAAAACAATTGCCCCTATTGATCTTGTATCGCTGTTAAGAAAGTCTCTATTTTATCTCTTTCCTACAGAAAAGTATAAACAAAAACTAAAGCATGCATAGGACACAATGATTTTTAGTTGGTTCACCCTCACTAGGCTACGTCCAAGGAGCATGCACTGGCAATGTTCCGATGTACCAAATCCACTAAAAGCGCGCTACTATTTACAAAGTTCGGGATATATCACTTTTATTCCCAGGATCACTACATTTACAAAGTTTAGGGTCAGCTCACTACTTTCCCAAGGGTCACTCCCTGTTTCTCTTTCACTGGATCACTGCCGGTAGAAAGGATTACCTTCTTTATCTTTCTTTGCTCACTACACTGGAAATAATCCACTCACAGTTTATAGACCTGTAGGTCTATTCATTTGCATGAATACATTCAGCCTCAACTGTTGATAGATGCTCTGTTGAAGTCCAACTTTCATCCATATATGAATACCCCTTTGCCTATTAAACACTGGGAAATTACTTTGGAAATAACTTTGCAAAGCACCCTACTTCGCGAGGCTCCCAATTTCGCGAAGCTCAAACAAGCCTTCACGAAGGTCTTGCCTTTTTGCGAAGCTCAAGCCTTTGAAAATATTAGGCTGTCACGAAGCTCCTGCCTCTTCGCGAAGCACACTCCTTAGATCATGTGGCCTTGTGAAGCGTACTTACTTTGTGGAGCTAGATTAGCCGCTGCGAAGCACCTCTCTTTCGCAAAGAACACTACTTTTGAGAATCACCTTCACAAACTGAGATAAAAATATTTTCTCTAAAAATTATCTCTACTTCTCTTGAGGGGGTCGACTTCTATTTATATGTGATTCAACCAACCCTCGATCCTTCCGCGCGAATTCAACGCCATGTCGTCACAAATCGTGAAGCTCCGAAGTTTCTGCCAAAATTCTCTCAATCTCGTGAAGCACCACGGAAATTTTCTGATCGCAGAGCTTGACGTAATCACAGAGCATCACCATAAATCCTTTCACGCCATTTCCATGAAGCTCCTTCACAAATCCCTTCACTTCCGCGATGTACTTCAACCTCTGATGTTTGCGAAGATTGACATAATCACGAAGAACACCATCAACATTCTTCTTGTCTTCATGAAATTCAATCCATGAAGCCTATCTTCACAAAACTCATGCCTTTTCCATATTTAAATGAGATCTTCAATGATATCCACTTTTTGTGATGCTCACCAACCTCCAAATTTTGGACCCCAAAAATTTGGTAAACATTGGGAAACAACATCACCTTGTACAAATCTTTTGTACCACCTCCAGATCATCTATTCCATTGTCATGGTTCTTTTTCAACATTGATTGTCAACAATATCTATGGAACTTGACAATTCACCATAGAAACTTGCTTTGTCAACAAACACAATCAACCTAAAAATATTGCAATGTTACCTTGAGAGATTTTTTCCCAACAACATATACAAACCCGCACACACACACACATTTAACCCATATATAAACATGTTATATATATATATAAATACACGTCTATATATACATATATACACCCACACATGTATATATATAAATATATATTTAACCAATATATATACATGTTATATATATGTATACACATCTGTATATAAATATATACACCCGCACATGTATATATATATATTTATCCCAAATATATATACACACATTATATATACATATACACAAAATATTATTTTCAAAATTTAATAATAATAATAATAATATTTATTATTATTATCATTAAATCTTTTCTATCATTATCACCAAAAATATTTCAACAATAACCTTAATTAAAAACCAATAATAGCAAATACATTTTTATTAATCACACATAAATTCATTTTCTTAGAATAAGAAATAATATCACCATTATTAATTTGAACACCAATTATTTCCATCATAACACAATTATTAATTACACATGTATATTTTCATTTATGTATTTGAAACAAATAATAATAATAATAAAATTATTATTATTTTAACTGCCCAACAAAAAAATTTAGATACTGGTTAATTTTATCATTTCAAATTTATCACAATAATTTTATAAATCTCATCATAATCATATATTCCATATTTTAATAAAATTATTAAATTGAAAAATAATAAAATAAATTACTCTTATGTGCGATGTAACCAAGAACCAACATGCACAAAGGTTATGTCATGCTTAGGGTAAAACCCACATTTCAGATCTGACTGTTGTCTTATATTTTCCATCTGAAATAAAATTTAGGAGATATTTTATTATTTAAAACAAAATAATAGGCACATGATATAATATATTTATTATATAAACACTAAGGCTCTATGGACCCCAGAATCCTGTGCTAACTCACTTCCTAGCTCTGAAAAAAATTCTTAGAAATTTTTAAAGTTTTAAGAAGGTTGTTTACCCTTCCATAGAACCTTTAAATCATTTATTGAGGGATTATTATTGAAAAACTTGTATTTTCACATAAAAATACTCTTAAATTTGTTAAAAAAGAGTTTTTAACATTATTAAAAATTAGGATATTACATTAATTGGGAGATTAAATGTGATGAAATATGATCCTATATTGGATGATCTATATGGAACAATGTTGTATGTACATAATATGAATGTGATGTGTGGGCTTAGAATTATATATCCCTCCAATGCATTGAGTAATGTTTTTATCTCATTAGATGCCATTTATGCTGCAGGGAAGGTTATCCTAAGCACACTATGTTATGTTTTCTTAGTAGTTATCCTTGAAATATACATATTATGTCATGTCTTAAGTTGTTGTCACATTCCCATATCGCCCTTATGTTATTATCTTATATCATTCATTGATGTACAAGTTTATGATTCTCACACCTCTTATGCTAGCTTGATATGCCTCTTGGATCGCATGTACTAATTTACTGTATTATATTCTTTGATTAGTCCCTTACATGGATTTATAGCTCACCCATTTCTTATGTATGTCCCCAAGTTATCCCATGTAGTATTAAAAGATGCATGGAATATAAGTGCATTTTATAGAGTTTTTAAATAATTTTTTTGTATTTATTCTTCAAGTTTTTGTGATATTTACTTAATTACCCAAAGACACTTGGCCTTATGATCTTATAGTGTTATATTAAGTGTTTATTTATATAGAAAACATGAATTATAGAGTAATAAAATGTGGGTTGTATTGGTTAATATCCGGGAAATGTCTAGTTATTTTTGGGATTGGGATTAGAAAACCCTAGTGAAAGATTTGGGGATAATAATAAACATAAGAAAACATCCCTAAATTTTGGTAAAGTATAGAGTATTTGATTTCCATGAAAATAAATCCCTTTGTGGATACTTTAAGTGGATGTGGCTTTGGAATAGTTGTACCTTAGGAATTAACCCCCAAAAGGTTGTATTGATCTAGACTCGATCATCACCTAGTGCATGTTAATGATATTTGACGCACACATGGTATGACACTCCCAAATGATATGCTTTGGTAAATTCCCAAGCTCTTTATGAATAATTATGAAGGGAAAAAATTACTATAATATTTTATATTAGGAAATAGATCTTGGATAACATAGATTGAAACCTATAAATTCATATGATAAGGAATATATTTCATTCATGAGTTATACCTTCAATGTTTATAGTTTTCTTTTTTATTATTAATAGTTTTAAAAATTTCATCCCTAAGTTTATTTTGGATATAATAATTGAATAGAACTAGAATAAAATAGTGAAAGGTGGGATTATCATATAGTTATGAACATCAAGTATCCTACAAGATTATAGTTATATGCGTTATTTCATATCATGAAAGGTTAGGAGAAATATTCAAACACCACCTCAAAACATGGAATTCGTGTTATTAATGAAGACAAACAATGGGTCAATTATTTTATCCCCAAAATATAACTCATCATTACTTTAAATTTGTCAGTTGAATTTTCCAAAAAACCTTATAATAATACCTTTATAAAAATTCAATGCAATTCTAGGTATGGATTTAATTTCCTTATATAGTGTCAAAAAAAATTATTAAGAGAAGGATATCACCCTCTATGTCACTAATCATCCTCTGATTCTATACAAGTGTAAGGAGGAGGATGAATCTTCTTTGGCATCATCATCTAAAGAATGCATATTATTTCCTTAAAAGAAAGTGTATCTATATAAAATGATTGAGAATAAGGAAAAGATCATCCCTGATGACATTCCCATTATAAGGGAATTCACTTATGTGTTTTCTGAAAAATTGTTTGGACTTCCTCTTAGAAGAGAGGTTAATTTATTGATAAAATTATACAAGTTTTTGAAATATCCAAGAATCCATATAGAATGGATTTTGTTGAACTTGAGGAGATAAATAAGTAACTATAGAAGAATCTTGATAAAGGGTTTAGATACCCAACCGATTCGACATGTGGTGCACTAGTCCTCATCATCAAGAATAAGTATGGTTCAGTGCACCTCTTCACTAATTATTGTTTTTTTACAAACTGAGTCATGTTTTGGACACCCAAATTATGCCTAGAAGAAATTTATAAAAGAAAATCAAGGTTCAATACATACACAAGGTGTAACGAGCTTACAATGATAAGTAAATTAGGGAGATACATGATGAAGTGAAAAAAAAACACATAAAATTATAGATTACATCATAACTGTCTGAAACATCCTTCCATATTCCAAGAAGTTAGTACCTCTAAAAAATACAACCACTCCATAAGAACACAAACACATCAAATTTATGAATCTAAAACCTCCAGGAGACACCTCAACCAGAATTATTCAAGTAAATAATAATTTCATTAACAAAGTAATAATCAAATCTATAAAATATCCCATTTAGACAGGTTGAATTGTGGGGATCCCTTAGTTTCTATAGAGATCATCCACACAACAACATAAGGAACACAACCTCAGGTGAAAATCTACTAGTGTATATCAGCAGACCAGAAAACAACATAGGAAATCATAATATTATGGATATACTAATCAATAAATATCATACATTGATCTCCAATGGTTAAAAATTTAATATAAAAAATTGTTAGAGTGAGTAGAAAAAGAACAAGAAACACCTGGAGAGTTTCAGTCTTTGATAAGAAAAATTGAAAAAAGGCACCAATCAGCTGGAGATTCACAGAGAAAAAAATAAATCCTTAAAATAGCAACTAAAAAACACTGAAACCTAATACTTTTTTCAACCATAGAACTGATCCATCCTAACATCAAGAAAGACTAACCCAACCATACAAAAAGAATAAATATAAAACCTAAAAAACATATAAAAATTGGATAACAACTTATAAAGCATACAAACAGAAGTGAAACCAAAATTCCAAACTTGTTCAAGTTAAAAATTCCCAAATAGACCATCCATTAAAAAATGATATATAGTATCCTCCAAATTCATAGAAAAAATAGAAATTAAAATAAGATTCATTTCCATGGAATGTACCTATACTTAAAGTCATGATTTCTTTTAAATTATTTCTCTATTATAGAAATCATCCACTTTCTAATTTAAAGATACATTTCTATAGTGATTTACATATCTTTTTATATTTTTAAAAAATACATCTTGTTCCTCCAAATAATAAAATGTTTCCTCTCCCAAATCCTCTTTAATACTATATGCACCATTAAAAGTAGGATTAACATATTCATACAATATGAATCCTTTCAAAGAATCATCATTAATAGGTGTGTAATAAGGTTCAACATCAATAGGATTGGGGGGGGGACTATTTTTTGTGTCATGGTAGCATGAAAATATCTAGTGAAAATTGTTCCTTTTATTTTAGAATAGTCTCTATGCTTCCGAGTCTTCATGGAATTTGGTGTGATGTAACCACCTGAATCAATATTTGTTTTATTTACCATTAATAGAGATTGAATTTAAATAACCCTCCTCATTTTTATAGGATTTATCACTGGAATCATGTAAATACTCACTAGAGTCATACTAGACACCTTTTTTCACCTCCTGAGAGGTTTCACGAGATACACTAGGTTTGTCATGATCCCTCGCCTGGGTAGGGGAATCATAGGAGACACCTAGGGAACTGTGAATAGAGTTTACAAATCCTAAAAGGTAATTAGCCTCAAATGTGTGATTAACAGATATACCAGTCTAGTCATTGCCCACATTTTGAGTCTTAACCTCAGTAATATTCTCATCAACTTCATTATTCCCTCTAGGAGGATCCCGAACCCCATAAGGGCCAAAAATCAATGTATGAATATCATTTCACTCTTCTGGACCTAGCCTTTTCTTACCCTTTTCATCCCATTTCACTTTATGAACTATGGAGTGACCTACCATGTTTCCACAGTCCTTCGAAGAATGTCAAAGTTTGAGACAATCACTACAATAGTCAAGGAGATTCTCATATACCACTTCTTGAAAGAATCCAAAATCTCTATTTTGAATCTAGATCTAGGATGAGAGGTATTATGTAATATCAATATCAACAAAAACCCTAGAAACTGAGGGTATTGAAAGGTTCCTCACCATAAAATCCAACTTTAAAGGATTTATAATAAGGATAGAAATAAAAAACATGGAAACTTGTTTAAATAGGTGAAGTAAAATTCCATAAAATCCAATCCAGGCTGTAAAAATAGGGGACTCAGTTAGGATATTATCAAGTAAAGGTGAAGAAGGAGGATATCCCCAAGAATAATTTTAAAAAAAAATTATGGACTCTATGATTTCATAATGATTCCATTTATACTCACTAATTCTCCAACAATCTTCATGGACTTAATGAATAGAGTATTTAGGGATTTACTTAACAAATTTGTGGTAGTATTTATAGAGTATATTCTTATCTCTTAAAAAAAAGAGGAACATGGGGAGAATTTTAATGCTATAATAAATATATTTTTTAAAGAAAATATATATGAAAATTACAGTAAATGTGATTTTTGGATAGAGTAATAAACATTCCTAGGGAATGTTATCACAATTATAAATCCCACTAACCAAGATAAATCAGAAGGGTGTCAAGTTTATTTAGTATTATAAATGCAAAGAGATATTTAAAGATATGAATTAGAGGCTAATCACTACACCTATACTCACATTACCTACTAGTGGGGTAGGATTTATGAACTATAGTGATGAATCCAAAAAAATACGTGGGTTGTGTACTCATGAAAGATTAAAAACTAATTGTTTATGCCTCCCACCAATTAAAGATCCCTGAGAATAACTACCCAAAATATGATATAGAATTGAATTATGTGATCTTCTCAATGAAGATTTGAAAAGATTATCTCTATGGGGAGAAGTGTGACATATATGTGGATCATAAAATCCTCAATTATATATTCACACAAAAGGATCTCAACATAAACCAATAAAGGTTGTTAGATCTGATAAAGGATTATAATGGTTCAATCTATTACTATTATGGAAAGGTAGAAAAGTGGTAAATGATCTGAGTAGAAAGGATCTTACAACTCTATCCATGATGGGGATTGAAAGAGATAAAATATTATTTGACATGCAATGGATGGAAATAATAATAATGAAATAATATTCATCCTAAATTTCTAAAATAACTACTCAACTTTCCATTATTGAGAGGATCAAGGAGGCCTATAAAGATAATGAGGTGATACAGAAAAAGGTGGTGAATATTATAGAATTTATATTTTCTAAATTTGAATTTATAAGGTTTGTAACGTATATATACATCCCATAAAAACAAGAAATTAAGAGGTAACTTCTAGATGGTGATAATATATTATCCTTATATATTAATCTAGTAAGTATTAAGATGTATAGATATTCGAAGTAAAACTTCCAGTGGGATAACATGAGAAGAGATATTGTGGAAACTTTATCTTGATGCTTTGTATGAAAATAATTCAAGACTGAATGATAGAAGTAAAAGGTTATGATGCTACCATTACCCATACTAATATGAAAATGGGAAAACATAACCATTTATTTCCTCATAGGGTTCCCTAAGAAACCTAAAGGAAATAACACCATTTTGGTGGTTGTATATCACCTTACCAAGTTAATACATTTCATTGCTATCAAAAAAAAAAGATTTTCTATTGACCAAATATCCAAGATATACATAAGGAAAGTGGTAAAACTTCTTGAAGTTCCACTCTCTATTGCATTTGATCAAGATATGAGGTTTAACTCATGATTTTAGAGAATAATTTAGTAAGATTTAGATGAAAAACTAAGATTTATCACTACTCATCACCCTCATATGGATTCTTAGTATAAAAGAACCATTAAAACTCTAGAGAATATGTTGAGATATTGTTCAATGGATTTTTAAGGATGTTGGGATAAGACCTTACCCTAGTGTAGTTCTTACATAACTACAGTTTCTATTCTATAATTTAAATTGAACCTAATAAGGATTTATATGGGAAAATGTGTTAGAATCTGATATGTTAGAATAAAGTTGGTGAGTGGAAGCTGATGAGACCTAATCTTATCTGAGAGATGATAGATAAGGTTTAAACCATTCATTAATATATTAAATCTATTAAAATTCAATATAAAATCTATATAGAAAATCATATATGTGACTTGGAGTTTGAGGTTGGAGATAAAGTGTTCTTCCATATATCACCATGGAGGAAAGTTATGAAGTTTGATAAGAAGGGAATGATTAGTCCTAAATACATCAGTACCATTTATATCTTTCATCACATTCAAGTGGTGGACTATCACCTAGCACTCCCACCCAACCTATATTAAGCACATGATGTGTTCCATGTTTCCATCTTAATAAAGTACATACCAGAATCCTCACATGTACCAAATATAGAGATGGTACCTTTAGAGAATTATCTTTAATATGAGGAGAATCTAGTTAATATCTTAGTTCATAAAGACAAGGTTCAATGAAACAAAACAACTCACATAGTCTCAGTGTTGTGGAAGAACCATAATTTTGAGGAAGCAACATGAAAACTGGAAGAGGAAATAAAGTAGAAGTATCCAAATCATTTTTAGTGTATGGAATGAAAAAATTTAGGGAAAATTTTATAAAGGTGTGAATAATGTAACAACATGAAATTTTATAAATTAAATTTCTTTTTTTAATGAGTAAATTCCATATCAAGTAATATAGTTATAGAAAAAAAACATACACTTACTTTGGTTATTTTAGACCATTATTTATATCCATTCGATTTTAAAATACTGTTAAGAAACATAACCATTGATAGTATTTATTTTATATAGTGATCATATTATTATTATATATTAAGGGTTACGATGAAGTCCAATTCACACTGAAAGAAAGAGTGATGGCCTCGACCAGTAGGATCATACCCTATGAAGCCCATTTATTAGAGATTTAGAGGGAGATAGTATCATTGGGGTTTTCCATTAACAAAGCTCAAATTGAGATTCAATAATTAAAAAAGGAGAAAAAATATTTATGGGATATATTCAAGATCATCAATATCACAACCCAAACCATGTTCACCAAACCACCCCAATAAAATATCACCATCACTCACTTTACCCTTAGGGAATCCACTGGTGTAATAAGGGGCTATGTATCTAGACCCTAATAATATGATTTTTTATTTTATTTCAATAAGATAATTATTATAATTATTATTAATTTTTAAATTATTGAATAATGAGTCTGATAAAAATTATATTTTGATACTATGAAACATAAATTATATTTTTGGGAAATATATAGTTTTGATCAAGGCGTTGTTTTTGATTAATTCAATTTTTTTCAAAATTAATGATATTTTAATAAAATATTATTATTAAATTATATTTATTAAATATATATGATAAAATAATTTTATTAAGTCAAATGTTATTTATACAAGGGTCAAGAAAATGTTATTGTAAAAAAACTAGTATTTTTCAATAAATATGAATTTTTTATTTAAAAGTGTATATTCTCATATTTATAGAATAATTTTGATAAAATAAATATTATTTTTGAAATCATCAGGTCAAAATTATCCAATGATTATGTAAAAATTAAATATGGTAAAAATTAAATATGATAAAAATTAAATATGGTAAAATTAAATATGGTATTTATTCTAAGAGAGTCAGATTTTTAGGTAAAAATTAAATATGGTATAATTTTATGGTATGTATTATGACATCATAAAAGCATAATATTGATGTAATAAATACTATAATAAGTATCCAAAACCAAAATTATTTTTCCCATTTAAAATAATTTGATTTTGAAGTTATTTGATTAATTTTATAAACCCTTAATTAATCCTCTAAAACCTATATTATATTTTAAGGTTTAAAAATCAATTCCTTATAAAAACGACTCACTTCTAGATCACCAAGGGAATTATTTTAATGTTTTCAGTTCTTATACATATAAAATAATGAAAAAAAACCTCTTTTATAGAAACCATGAGTAAAATCATAGTATGGTTTTTGGTTTTGTTTACTTTATCATGTAGAGACCAAAACACAAGTTTGGAAATTAATAAAGAATTATCCTATATTTTTCTATATAAAATCACACAAAATCCCATTAATATTCACTTAAAACTATTGTATTACAAATTTAAAATTCCTTTATCTCTCCAGATCCCTCTTAAGGATACCCAATATCTTAATAATATCCTCTCAATCTTTAAGAAGCACCCTCCCAAGGTGAGGGATCCTCTCTTTCTCATCTTAATTCAAGAACCTTATTTTTATCATTCTTTTTTATTTAAAATTTTTCATATTGGGATATATTTTTGTACATACCTTCTATTTTCCTTATGATATCCAAGTGATTATAGAACCCTTTCACTATGAGTCATCCCTACCATAAACATTTATATACCCCCGTTATGCTGTTAAAATTATCCTACGATTTTCCATACCAAAAACTTGTGTAGTGACTACCCATTTCAATTTCCACTCAAGGGTATTAAACTAGATGTAATTATCCTTAACTAATTTTAGACTTCAATTTATGTAAGACAAGCTCCTTAATTGTGGGATTTAATGTGATGAAATATGATCCTATGTTGAATGATCTATGTGGCACACTTGTGCATGTACATAATATAAATGTGATGGGTGGACCAAAAATTATATAGATCACCAATGAATTGGATATTATTATTATCTCAAGAGATTCTTTATATGGTGCAAGGGAGTCTATCCTAATCATACTATGTTATGTTATCTTTGTGGATATCATTTTCTTACGATTATGATGTCATGATTTATGTTGTTTCCACTTTACCATGTTGACTTTATGTTATAATCTTATATCATGCTTCGATGTTCAAGTTTATTATTCTCACACCTATTATGTTACCTTGATATGCCTCTTGGATCACATGTACTAATTTACCATATGCCAATATTTGAGTACCCCCTTACAGGTCTTTATAGATCACCCCTTTCTTATGTACGTCCTTAGGTTATCCCATGCATTTTTAGAAGATCTGTGGATTATAAGCTCATGTTATAGAATTTTTAAATAATTTTATTGTATTTAATTTTCAAGTTTTTATGTTATTTACCAAATTACCCAAATAAACTTTTCCTTATGATACTATGGGGCTGTATTAAGTGTATCTTTATACAATAAATCATGAATTAAGGTGTAATAAAATATTGGTCATCATAGACCAGGTGTTGGTTAATCTATGAGAATCGGCTATGATATGTTATTGTGTGTAATGGTATGGATTATAAATGATGGCTATGTGTTTATGGATTGTATGTATGAAATTTTGGATGGTGATCAAGTGTGGTACCATTATTGAGTTGGATGGTTTGGTTGGGATGTTACTAGGTAGGCTATCCTATGGTGGGGAGTGCCACCAATAGAAATTAGTTGGTCATGGAAACTAGGAAGATATAGATACATTCGACATAATCTTGGTGTTTCTAGTGTATAGTGAGAATTATTATTGGGTTTTTATAAGGGTTGGTCAATGTGTGACCTGAGATAGTCTCGGATGAGTTTTCATATAGTGGTAAAGTTTTAATGGATTGGGTTTTTTAACTGAGGTAATTTTGGTCAAATATTGGCTTAAACATGTGTAATTTTATAGCATTGAGGTTATGGGGTAGAGAGTAGAGGCCTGATATTGAGTTTTGAGAAAATGGGTCATTAGAAGGGGATTTTTTGGTTGAGTAGAACTCTAAGTGAAGTTCCACCCTGAGTCCTTGATAGTGGGTCAGTTCCACCGGGGAAGCCACTCGTGCTCCCATGAGGACTTCGAGACAATTTTTTATTTTTTAAATTAATTAATTAATTTATTAATTAATCATATATGAAGAAATATGGGATTTAATTCGATCCAGAATGGATGAACCTCCCTCCCCTATCCCATTTCTGTCTTCTAAGAGGGTATTATCCTCATTTATTGTCTATTCTTCATGTCTATCATCATGATATACCACTGTGGGTAAGGTAAGATATCCTTAGGTGTATATTTCTGGTTTCTATCACCATTTTATTATTTTTTATCAATTTTTACCTAATGATATTGTTATCCCAGATTTTTTTACTTCTTTCAATTATAGTTAAATAAATTGGTGATACTTGATGAGTAGATTCCTACTAACTCTAGGTAGGAGGTACCTAGATTTTTATATGTTATACATGTGTTTTTGCATCATGTGATTACTGAGAATGGGTAGGTTTATGTGAGAGACCAGAACTGGAACAAGTTAAAGGCTCTAGGGCACAATAGGGTAATCCTAGGGTGGTCTAGAGATAGTACATGTGGATATAGGACTGGTCACACTAACAATATGTGTTATGGTAGTTATTAGACTAATGTCAATCCATACTTGTGGTACTTGAACTAGGTTTGGATACTTATGTTCATTATGTGATAAAAATATGTGTAGCATGGGATACATCAGTATGATATGAGGTGACTCTAGTCACTGGATATGTGATGATGTTATCCACTAATTAAATGGGGGTGATATATCATTTACTGAGTGGGCTGATATAGATTTTCTGAATTTTTTAGGGTTTTTGGTTATTGGTGAAAGATATTTACCATGGGTTTGAGGATATTGGGGTTATTTTCACATAAGATAAGGCTCATGAGGTGGTATTTACCACTGTTTATTAGATATATCTCTATAGTATGACCAAATTAGGGGTGATAGTGTTGACTATCATTTCCGAAGAGGGATGCACCATAGGTTTCCAAAAGATCTTAGGGGTAAATGAGATCACCGGTTTGTAGGTGGATGATCTCTATACAAGTGAGATATATTGGGGTTTATGGGTCAGTATTGATGATGGGTGAACATTCTTCGTACATTTGGTTTCATCGAACAGTTGAGTTAGTGGTTTGGTAAAGTGGTTAGATGATCGTGGAACTTGTGAAGTGATATGAGGATATTCCTTGAGTCATTGTGATTTAATTGAAATAGTTTTGTAGTTTGTAGTGGGAATGTAACACCATGTTATATGAATTGAGATGGAAGAATAATGGGTATTTCATTATGATAGACCGTGGGTATCTCATCCTACTCTAGAACTAGATAATATAGGCAATGGATCACTCGTTACTAGTTGATAATGGGTGGAGTGAGTTGTGATGGTTTATTTGGTTTATGAAATTTTCACTTTTCATACACTCATATACATATGTATATTATCGAGGAGCACCATTGGTGGTGGGAAACTAATTTCATACTCAAACCATGTATAAGCCCTTTGTGATGCATGAAAATTTTATTTCTCCTGATGTAGGCAAGGGAAAGGGACCAACATCTAGCACATAGTGTCCATATGTGTAGATATTTCATGGTATGGATGGAAATGGTTGAAACTGAGTCGATTGGATATTTAGTATCGAATTGGGGGTTGTATATTTCTATTTTTTGGTCCTATTTGTATATGATTAGTTTTAAGGTGATTTCATTTACTATTGTGTAGTTATAATTAAATTTATGATATGAATTTCATATAGTCATGTTTGGGTATTTAATTTTATTCTTCCACTATTATTTTCATTTTTATATTAAGGGGTATAATATCCCCATGATCATATTTTAGACCCCCACCACTATTCAATATCCTTTGATATAGGGGGAGGCACACTTGAGGATAATGGGTGTCTGATTGGAGATCCTTTCAGGTGATCTAGGTTAGGGAGGCCACAAAATAAATTTTCCTTCAATTAAGTGTTGGGCATGTATTGTATCAATAATACTCTATGAATATTATTTATTTTTATGCTCATAAATACCCTGATTTTTTTAATAATGAAATTACTTCAATTATTTTCAAGGAATATATTCCTTGAGAAGTTTATCTTATTTAAGGGTTAAAATATTTTTTGAACTATTCTTGATGTGTTTAAAAGAATTTTATAAAAATTGTTCATACCCTATGTTTATAAGCATAACATATGGTTTGTAAACCCTAAACTTGGAATAACATATATGGTTCAGATATCCAATGTTGTTGGAAAAGTAGGGCTCAAAAACCCTATGTTCGGAAGAAAATCTATTTTTGAGGAACAAATATATTGTTCAACAACCATAAGTTTAAAAAAAATATATGTTTTAAAGCCTACTTTTGGATTTTATCACTATGTGAATGAACCCTATGTTTGAATTGTTAATGAATGAGTTTTAAATTAAAGATATTATCTCCATTTTATATAATTGACTCACCATAATTAAATGTCTCTTTGAAGTAGTTTTACAACTGATTAAAAGGCTCCTATTCAACAGATTAAATCATTCCTATTTCTAAGATAAGTTATGAATATCTTGAATGGTTAAAAATTTAAATGATCACAATTTTTTAGTCAATATTCCTGGATCTATTAAGAATGAAAGAAATCCAAGTTCCACTTGTTAAATAGAAAGAGTATTTTCATTTTCAATAAAGTGTGACATCTTTTTGAATATAGAGTTGAAAAAAAGGCAAAAGATTTAATGTCTCTTTTTTTATAAAGTACTACACTTTGAAGACATACATGTTTCAATATTTTACTGAGTAAAGCTATTGAGTAAATGTTACTACTGGTATTTATTCTTTGCTATCTTTATTTGAAGATCATTTTTAATCAGAATCTCTTCAAAGTTTTTCTTTCTTGAGGACATTTATCTTTGAAGGAGAAGATCCATTTTTTTAGTTTCTATTACAATTGTGAACAAGACTGTTTTTATTCAAAAAAATAAAACTCTATTGATTTATTAAAGTATCAGATACTTGGATTCAGTCATGGTGGAGTATCAACTACTCAAAATAATATGTGGATAATTTGGTTCCTTATAAAAGAACCAAAAGGGCCTATAAAATCCTTATTGTAAAGTTGTCAACTACTTATACTTAATTTTTGAGGTATTATGATAAGAGGACCTATTTAGTGAAAATCACCGAGATCATGGAGAGAGAATTGGTGGAGTAGACTAGGGGATCTTTGTGCCTTGAACCACTTTAAAAATTGTTGTGTTCTTATTCTCGGCTTATCTATTACTCAAATTACTTAAAAAATATAATGATTTAAATATGCACAAATCACAAACAAGGATAAAAAGTTGAATCTATATATATTATTGAAAATACACAATTCACCCCCTCTTGTATATCTTTTTATTATTCTGACCTAACAATTGGTACCAAAGGTGTGTTTTTTTGAAGAAAACTTATAATATCTAGCAAGCTCAAAGTAAATAGTCTATACAAAGACAAATGTAAATGATAGAACTATGATAAGGCATGTAAATAATCTATGATCCTTACTACAATAGTGATAATTATTGATGTTCGAATCTCTCATGATTATCATTTAAAAAATTTCACATTCAAAGTATACATAAATATTTTCACTCAGTATGTAATCCATGAAAAACCAAAAACATGGGATGATACCAAATAAAATGAGTATGATATAAATTAAAGATAAATTGTAACGCACCGAGTTTCAAAAAAAAAGAATAAATTTATATAAATTATATTTTAAAATGAATAATGTTATAAATAAACAATAAAAGAAGTCACTTTCTAAATGAAAATTTATGAATACTTTGATTTATAAAAATGTCATGTTTTTAATACGCGGCGACATCAAATATATTTTCAAAGATGTGTTTCTAATAAATGAAATAATTAAGAATGATGTTTTATTATAAATAATGTTTTGAATTAATCTATGTCACACACACACATACACACATATATATACATAGATAAAAGCTTAAAACAAGATTAATAAAAATTAAGTGTTCAAAAAGATTTACTAACATGCAATGAATTTGTTAAGATCATTATTTCTTTTCAAACTAAAATAAATATTATGTTAAAGTAAAAATTTTAATAAAAGTTATTTTAATAAAATAATTTTTGGTTAATAGAAATTTATTTTTCAAGCTAAATAAATATGTAAATCAATTTATCAAAATAAATAATTAAATAAATAATGTTGATAATCTAAGAATTTTGTAATTATTAATTTTGAAATTCTATGTATATATATATGTATGTGTATGTATTATATTTACATATAAAAATATATTTAGTAATAAGCAATGTTTTTTTATTTATATATGTAATTGTTTTCTTAAAATATAGACTTATTCTAATTAAGTTGATAATGATATAAATCAAAATATTATTTTTGAATTATTTATTAATAAAACTAATATTATTATAAAATTATAAGTTTATTATACATATAATTTAAAATTATTACTATTATTATTTTTAAGATAATATATATTATAAATATATGATATATATTATGCTTTTGTTTATACAATTTATAAATTATAAATACATATAATTTTTATATTAAAAAAATGCATATTAAATTTATGTTTTAAAAAAATGTAATTTCAATAAATTATAAAAATGAATTATATATATTTATATATATATATATATAAATGTTAACATGGTATATATATATATAATGAATTTATAAATATAGTTTACATGTTTTGATATATTAATAAGAATGAATAAATAAATAAATAAATAAATATAATTGATACTACATGGGGCATGACATATTATTATATTATTATTATTAAAATGAATAACATAATAATGAATACAAATGGAGAGAGGGGATTAATTGAACCACTTTTTTAATAATAATATATTGCTTGATTTGTGTGTGTGGTGTGACATTGGGGATAAGATATCCAAAAGTGGAAAAGTGGAAAAGTGGTGAAATGAAGGAAAAACGCGACTTTGCCTTAAAAAAATAATAAAAATTCAAAACACCTTATATGTTTCATTATATAACATTTTATATGTTTCATTATATATATATATATTATAAATCATGATATTATATATTACATGTATAGATCATTATATATTATATGTTTCACTATATATTAATCGTTATATATAATAATAATAATATTATTATAATAAATAACATATTAATAATATTATATCTAATAATGAATGTCAATTTGGGAGG
This sequence comes from Viscum album, assembly GCA_963277665.1. NCBI lineage: Eukaryota > Viridiplantae > Streptophyta > Magnoliopsida > Santalales > Viscaceae > Viscum > Viscum album. The sequence continues at coordinate 1,910,309,872 of OY728157.1, read as the reverse complement.
CGTGAGATGATATATTATTATAATTGTATTTTGACAATCATGATGGAGGCGTGAGTTATTTTGTACCACTTTTTGACATTATTATTTTTAAAAATAAATTGAAATAATGGATGGCATGACTTTGAACAAAAAAAATATAATAATGTATCATTATGATACCTGTAAATTGGGTTAAACTTCCCTGAGAAGGTGCCTTTATGTTTTGTTATAAATTTAGAACTCTCCTTCATGCAGTTAGAACACTCGGGTCAGATCACTACCTCAGGTTCATGTTTTTTGGAAAGCTACAGTTTCCCATTCCCATTTCAGTTTCCAAAATCAAGTAAGGAGAATTATTATTTTCAATTATATCTTGTAATGGGTCCTTTTTAATTGTTTTTATTATATAAAACTAATTATATAGATTTGTATATAATCAGATATATATATATATATATATATGTAGGTATATTTATTTGTATTTCAAATCCAAGCTAGTTCATGTTTTCAAATGTTGGATGTTTGCGTTCAAGAGTTTATAATGTTGTAAGGATTTATTTGCAAATGTTTTTTATATCTGCAAGCCCGATTATACACTTTGTATACAATCATATATATATATATATATTTATGTATTTATGTAGATATAAACAAATTATGTGACTCGACCAAATCTGTTTTATGAATTTTAGAAGATTGTTTCCAATCCTTAAATAATGTTTTTGATGCCAATTATGTTTTGGGTTCAATTGGATTTGTAATTCGTATGAAAATCCAATATATAGTTATTCGCATATTCGGGTATGTAAATGTATACCTAAGACTATCCAAACCTGATTTATGGATTTTAAAGGATGATTTCCAACCTTCAAATAATGTGTTAGATGCGAATTATTTTTTGGGTTCAATTAGAGTTGTAATTCTTATAAAAAAACCCAATATATACTTATGTGCATATTCAGGTATATACATATATATTTATACTTATTTCAAATCCAAACTAATCCATGTTTTTAAAGGTGGGTGTTTGTGTTCACTATTTCTTTTCTTTAAGGTTTTATTTTCTACAAGGGTTTATTTTAAATTGCTTTTATTAGATAAAGACCAAATATACATATAGTGTACATTAGGATATACATGGTATTTAAATACAGATCTGTTTTAGGATTTTTTTAATAGGTGAATTCCAATCTTTAAATAATATTATGTATGCGAAATACGATTTGGGTTCAATTGGATTTATACTTAGTATGAAAAACCCTAATTTTTATATATGTATATGCATCCCATCATACATGTTATAAACCTAACATGTTTTGGTTTTCAATCAATTAGAGTTAATAATTAAATATGTTTTGGAATTATTTATTACCGGTACGAAATTATTAAAACCTTATTTGGTTATGAAAATTTAAATACATATACCTTGTGTATATACAATTATATATATATATATATTTATATTTATATAGTTTCCAAAACCCTAATTTCAAGTATTAATTATTAGAATTAGTTAATGATTTGATGCAATTAATGTTTGAAGGGTTGTTAATAAATGTTAATTTTGTGTTTGCTAAACTAATATGCACTTACGTGTATAGGTATACAATAATACATTAAACATGTCAAGTTTATTTTAACTAAAGAAGTTTTAATAATATTAACCACATTTTAATTTAAAGAAATATATTTTGACTTGACCAAAATATATTACAGAATAAATGGACTTGTAAATCATGTTATGTTTATAAACCATGTTGTGCACACATGTAGTTTTAATTTGACACAATATTTTTTATTGGTTACCAAGATTATGATTTAGTCTAAATGCATGTTCACTAACCCTTTTATCAACATATTTAATGACATGTATTCTTATTAAGTATTTCATTTCCATGAAATAATGATTTTTAAATTAATGAGTTATCATTTCATGTGGCAAATCCTTTTCATCCTTCATTTCATGTGCTTTAGTAATTGCCTCTTGTGCAAAGAATGTTTATTAAACTATTCATGTCTTTGACATATCTTCAATGTTAACTATCATATCATGTATTTCAAGATTAAATGTACAATAGTTTCATTATTCATTTTATTTGTTGTTGTACTCAATAATGCATGCATATGACATACCATGATAATGAACTAAGAACTAAATTACCCAAACTGGTATGGGACACCTTGGATAATGAGAAATAAAATTAAATATTCAAAGTGGTATGGGACACCTTGAATATTAGACCATATTGACATATGATGAATGTATTGGACTGCCGGGTTAGGGACTGGTTAAAAGGAAACCCTCCAGGTTGAGGACTGGTTAAAGTAAGCCCTCCAAGTTAGGGACTAGTAAAATTAAGCCCTCCGGGTTAGATACCTATAAAAGTAAGCTCCTCGATGTATCGATAGTTGTCGATACATTCATATTGGGTTATTACCCTTAGGTCATGGCACAAGGCCTTAATATTCAGACATGAGTCCAGCATTATACGTTTCCTCACTATGTTTTAGTATATGACCAACCAAGTGATTATTTCGACTAGAGGAATATCCTTGGTTAAAGAACCATTACCTATGAGTATGAGATTAAGTGCACATGGCATATGATGAGACAGTGTTGCAGTATGATCAGTTTTCCTTTCTGGGATTTTAAATGTTATCATTACATTTATCATGTTATAATGTGCATTTTTATAATTTGTAGTGAAATTGTTTATGCACAACTCTGATAATGTTCATGCTCTATAGTATTTGCGTACTTTGTATGTTATGATTATTTATATTTAGTGTAAATTAATGCACTTTTGTACCAGCATACTTAATTTGTAACATGATCTTTTAGTAGTCTTCAGTTGAATTCTTAAATACTTGTGTGGAATTTCCTAAATGGTTTCCAACGACCTTTGAAGAGTGATGAAATTTTCTTTAAAGGAATTATTTTAAGTATGTGCAAGTATTTTCAAAGGATGTTTTCAAAAGCCATATTAATTATTTTCAAAACCCCTTACTAAGCATCTTTTGTGCTCACCCCAAGTTTTTGAAATATTTTTCACACATTGCCAGAATTGTTCATCGTTGTTGTAGCGCGCAGAAGCAGGGATGATCTTGGCATTTGTTTTGTTTTTCGTTGTAAGTCTGATGTTTTTGTAAGCATGTATCTTTTTTCAGAACCAAGACCGGAATAAGGTCCTCTTGTATAAAATGTTTAAGGCTAGGTCCTTACACTTGGTATCAGAGGAACGGTCTAGACAACTTTGGAAATAGATGTTTTCGTTTAATGTTGGTGTCTAGAAATCTAGCGGTCTTAGTTTTCTTAATTTTGAAGACGAAAATTCAGAATTAGTTTTAGTCTGACGATCGAATTGTGAGGACGCAATTCTGTTAAGGGGGGAATATTGTAACACCCTAGGTTTCAAAAAAAAGAATAAGTTTAAAAAAATTATAATTTAAAATGAATAATGTTATAAATAAACTATAAAAGAAGGCATTTTCTAAATGAAAATTTATGAACACTTTGATTTATAAAAAATGTCATGTTTTTAATACGCGATGACGTCAAATATATTTTCAAAGACGTTGTTCTAATAAATGAAATAATTAAGAATGTTGTTTTATTTTAAATAATGTTTTGAATTAATCTATGTCACACACACACACACACACACACACATATATATATTTACATAGATAAAATCTTAAAACAAGATTAATAAAAATTAAGTGTTCAAAAAGATTTACTAACATGCAATGAATTTATTAAGATCATTATTTCTTTTCAAACTAAAATAAATATTATGTTAAAATACGAATTTTAATAAAATTTGTTTTAATAAAATAATTCTTGGTTCATAAAAATTTATTTTATAAGCTAAATAAATATGTAAATCAATTTATCAAAATAAATAAATAAACGAATAATGATGATAATATAATAATTTTTGTTTTTTAATTTTTAAATTCTAAGTATATATATATATGTATGTGTATGTAATATATTTATATATAAAAATATATTTACTAAAAAGAAATGTATTTTATTTATATATGTAATCATTTTATAAAAATATAGACTTATTCTAATTAGATTGATAATGATATAAATCAAAATATTAGTTTTGAATTATTTATTAATAAAACTAATATTATTATAAAACTATAATTTTATTAAACATGTCATTTAAAATTATTATTATTTTTTTAAGATAATATATTTAAAAAATATATTATATATATTATGATTTTGTTTATAAAATTTATAAATTATAAATACATATAATTTTTATATTCAAAAAATGCATAATAAATTTATGTTTAAAAAAATGTAATTTCAATAAATTATAAAAATGAATTATATATATTTACATATATATAAAAACGCTAACATGGTATATATATATATAATGAATTTATAAATATAGTTTACATGTTTTGATATATTAATAAAAATGAATATATATATATATATTATTGATACTACATGGGGCGTGACATATTATTATTATATTATTATTAAAATGAATAACATAATAATGAATACAAATGGAGAGAGAGGCTTAATTGAACCACTTTTTTTAATAATAATATATTGCTTGATTTTTGTGTTTGGCGTGACATTGGGGATAAGAAGTCCAAAAGAGGAAAAGTGGAAAAGTGGTGAAATGAAGGAAAAACGTGACTTTGCCTAAAAAAATAAAAAAAATTCAAAACACCTTATATGTTTCATTATATAACGTTTTATATGTTTGAATACATAATCATTTTATATGTTTCATTATATATATTATAAATCGTGACATTATATATTACATGTATAGATCATTGTATATTATATGTTTCACTATATATTAATCATTATATATAATTTTATTATTATTATAATAAATAACATATTAATATTATTAGATCCAATAATGAATTTCAATTTGGGAGGCGTGAGATGATATATTATTATAATTTTATTTTGACAATCATGAGGGAGGCATGAGTCATTTGTCACCACCTTTTGATATTATTATTTTTAAATAAATTAAAATAATGGATGGCATGACTTGGAACAAAAAAAATATAATAATGTATCATTATGATACCCGTGAATTGGTTTAAACTTCCCTGAGAAGCTGCCTTCATATTTTGTTATAAATTTAGAACCCTCCTTCATGCGGTTACAACACTCGGGTCAGATCACTTCCTGAGCTTCATGTTTTTTGGCGAGCTGCAGTTTCCCTTTCCCATTTCAGTTTCCAAAATCAAGTAAGGAGAATTATAATTTTCAATTATATCTTGTAAGGGGTCCTTTTTAATTGTTTTTATTATATAAAACTGATTATACAGTTTTGTATATAATCATATATATATATATATGTAGGTATATTTATTTGTATTTCAAATCCAAGCTAGTTCATGTTTTTAAATGTTGGATGTTTGCGTTCAAGAGTTTATAATGTTGTAAGGATTTATTTTCAAGTGTTTTTTTATATCTACAAACCCGATTATACACTTTGTATATAATCATATATATATATATATATAAATTGTGTGACTCAACCAAATCTATTTTATGAATTTTAGAAGATGGTTTCAAATCCTTAAATAATGTTTTTGATGCCAATTATGTTTTGGGTTCAATTGGATTTGTAATTCTTATGAAAATCCAATATATAGTTATATGCATATTCGGGTATGTAAATGTATACCTAAGACTCTATCCAAACCTAATTTATGGATTTTAAAGGATGATTTCCAACCTTCAAATAATGTGTTAGATGTGAATTATATTTTGGGTTCAATTAGAGTTGTACTTATAAAAAACCCAATATATACTTATGTGCATATTCAGGTATATACATATATATTTATACGTATTTCAAATCCAAACTAATCCATGTTTTTAAAGATGGGTGTTTGTGTTCACTATTTCTTTTCTTTAAGGTTTTATTTTCTACAAGGGTTTATTTTAAATTTCTTTTATTAGATAAAGACCAAATATACATATAGTGTACATTAGGATATACTTGGTATTTAAATACAGATCTGTTTTAGGATTTTTTTTTAATAGGTGAATTCTAATCTTTAAATAATATTATGGATGCGAAATATGATTTGGGCTCAATTGGATTTATACTTAGTTTTCAAACCCTAATTTTTATATATGTATATACATCCTGTCATACATGTTATAAACCTAACATGTTTTTGTTTTCAATCAATTAGAGTTAATAATTAAATATGTTTTGGAATTATTTATTACTAGTAAGAAATTATTAAAACCTTATTTGGTTATGAAAATTTAAATACATATACCTTTTGTATATAAAGTTATATATATATATATATATAGTTTCCAAAACCCTAATTTAAGTATTAATTATTAGAATTAGTTAATGATTTGATGAAATTAATGTTTGAAGGGTTGTTAATAAATGTTAATTTTGTGTTTTCTAAACAAATATGCACTTACGTGTATAGGTATACAACAATACAATAAACCTGTCAAGTTTATTTTAACTAAAGAAGTTTTAAAAATATTAACCACATTTTAATTTAAAGAAATATATTTTGACTTGACCATAATATATTAGATAATAAATGGTTTTATAAATCATGTTATGTTTATAAACAATGTTGTGCACACATGTAGTTTTAATTTGCCACAATATTTTCTATTGGTTACCAAGCTTATGATTTAGTCTAAATTCATGTTCAATAACCCTTTTATCAACATATTTAATGACATTTATTCTTATTAAGTAGTTCATTTCCATGAAATAAGTATTTTTAAATTAATGAGTTATCATTTCATGTGGAAAAACCTTTTCATCCTTCATTTCATGTGTTTTAGTAATTTTCTCCTGTGCAAAGAATGTTTATTAAACTATTCATGTCTTTGACATATATTCAATGTCAACAATCATATCATGTATTTCAAGATTAAATGTACAATAGTTTTATTATCCATTTTATTTGTTGTTGTACTCAATAATGCATACATATGACATACCATGACAATGAACTAAGAACTAAATTACCCAAAGTGGTATGAGACACCTTGGGTAATGAGAAATAAAATTAAATATTCAAAGTGCTATGGGACACCTTAAATATTAGACCATATTGACATATGAGGAATGTATTGGACTTCTGGGTTGGAGACCGGTTAAAAGAAAGCCCTCCAGGTTGGGGACTGGTTAAAGTAAGCCCTCCAGGTTAAGGACTGGTAAAAGTAAGCCCTCCAGGTTGGAGACTGGTAAAAGTAAGCTCCTCGATTCCTCGATAGTTCTCGAGACATTCATATTGGGTTATTACCCTTAGGTCATGGCATAAGGCCTTAACATTAAGACATGAGTCCAGCATTATATGTTTCCTCACTATGTTTTAGTATATGACCAACCAAGTGATTATTTAGACTATAGGAATATCCTTGTTTAAATAACCATTACCTATGAGTATGAGATTAAGTGCACATGGCATATGATGAGATAGTTTTGCAGTATGATCAGTTTTCCTTTCCAGGATTTTAAATGTTAGCATTACATTTATCATGTTATAATGTGCATTTTTATAATTTGTATTGAAATTGTTTATGCGAAACTCTGATAATGTTCATGCTCCGTAGTATTTGCATACTTTTCATGTTATGATACTTTATATTTAGTGGAAATTCATTCACTTTTGTAGCAGCATGCTTACTTTGTAACATGATCTTTTTGTAGTCTTCAATTGAATGCTTAAATTCTTGTGTGGAATTTCCTAAATGGTTTCCATCAACCTTTGAAAAGTGATGACATTTTCTTTAATGGAATTATTTTAAGTATATTGAAGTATTTTCGAAGGATGTTTTCAAAAGCCATATTAAGTATTTTCAAAAACCCTTACTAATCATATTTTGTGCTCAGCCCAGGTTTTTGAAATATTTTTTCACACGCTGCTAGAATTGGTCATCGTTGTTGTAGCGCGCGGAAGCGGTGATGATCTTGCTGTTTGTTTTGTTTTTCATTGTAACTCTGATGTTTTTTGTAAGAATGTATCTATTTCCAGAACCAAGACTGGAATAAGGTCCTCTTGTATGACATGTTTAAGGATGGTTCCTTACACTTGGTATCAGAGGAACGGTCTAGAAAAATTTGGAAATAGATGTTGTCGTTTAACATTAGTGTCTAGAAATATAGCGGTCTTAGTTTTTTAAATTCTGAATACGGAAATTCAGAATTAGTTTTAGTCTGACGGTCGAATTGAGAGGACACAATTTTATTAAGGGAATATTGTAACACCCCAGGTTTCAGAAAAAAAAAGAATAAGTTTAAATAAATTATAATTTAAAATGAATAATGTTATAAATAAACTATAAAAGAAGGCATTTTCTAAATGAAAATTTATGAATACTTTGATTTATAAAAAATGTCGTGTTTTTAATATGCGACGACGTCAAATATATTTTCAAAGACGTTGTTCTAATAAATGAAATAATTAAGAATGATGTTTTATTATAAATAATGTTTTGAATTAATTTATGTCATATATATATATATATGTACATAGATAAAAGATTAAAACAAGATTAATAAAAATTAAGTGTTCAAAAAATTTACTAACATGCAATAAATTTGTTAAGATCATTATTTGTTTTTAAACTAAAATAAATATTATTTTAAATTATGAATTTTAATAAAATTTGTTTTAATAAAATAATTTTTGGTTTATAAAAATTTATTTTACAAGCTAAATAAATATGTAAATAAATTTATCAAAATAAATAAATAAATGAATAATGGTGATAATCTAATAATTTTTTTAATTATTAATTTTGAAATTTTAAGTATATATATATGTATGTGTATGTAATATATTTACATATAAAAATATATTTAGTAATTAGAAATGTATTTTATTTATATATGTAATTGTTTTATTAAAATATAGACTTATTCTAATTAGGTTGATAATGATATAAATCAAAATATTAGTTTTTAATTATTTATTAATAAAAATAATATTATTATAAAATTATAATTTTATTATACATGTCATTTAAATTTTTTTTTTTTAAGATAATATATTTTATTAATATATTATATATATTATGCTTTTGTTTATAAAATTTTTAAATTATAAATACATATATTTGTTATATTAAAAAAATGCATAATAAATTTATGTTTAAAAAAATGTAATTTCAATTGTCACAACCCGACCTCGGGGCCCGTGCCGTGACTACCCCAAGCCCGCCTTCCATAGGCCAGGGGCTGGCGACTAGCACCAAGGCGTAAAATCCTGGTAAACAGGGAAGACATTGCCTTTATAAGAACAACCACCACAGAGTCAGCAAACGGAAAGAACTACAAGTGCAGAAAAGTAAAAGGGGGCCGGAATACAAGCCCAACTGAAAGTACAACTGAAAAAGTAAAGAACAACAACTGAAGAAAAGACGGCGGCCTCGTGTCGTCCACTGGCAATCCCACCTGAAGGGTGGGTACAGATAGCCTCCAGGCTCCTCGGGTCCCACGTCCGCTCCGAGCACGTCCCGCCCAGTGGTCCACCTCCAGGTACCGTCCTGCTCCACGCCCCAACCGTGATCAGCGCTGTCCGTCGTCTGAATCCAACACAACAAGGTACGGGCATAGCCCGTGCAGGGGTGAGTATAAGCTACTCAGTAAGGACCCCGAGACCCCCGAAGGTCTCCCGAAATCCAAAAAGGATATAGCACAAAAAGGAAGGTGCAATCACGAAGTAACATCTGACTCGACTTAGGTATATGCCCATACATATACCTAAGTCCCCACTTCTAGCTCTGCTCACGAGCTCAAGAACAACTCAATCCACATAGGAAAGAAAGACTTAAATCCACAAAGGAGAGTAAACAGTAAATCCACATAGGATAGTTCAACACAATCCACACAGGAGAGTAACATAAGATTCAGCTCAACCAGGTATACTTTTTCAGATGACGTCAAAGATGATCACTGATCCATCTATGTCGTCGGACCCACGAAGGATCGATAGGTACTAACCCCCCCGCAAAAGACCCACATAGGATCAGGCTCACACAGAACCTGTAGGCAGTGGCGCACACAGAACCGGTAGTAAGGACCCACACAGGATCGGGCCCACACAGGATCTGTAGCACTGATCCACGTAGGATCGCTGAGTGCAGTAGTCGACGCAGTCCACTGAGGATCTCTGCACAGTCGTCGCCGCAGTCCACGAAAGATCTCTGCTCTGTCGTCGTCGCAGTCCACGGAGGATCTCTGCTCTGTCGTCGTCGCAGTCCATGGAGGATCTCTGCTCTGTCGTCGAAGTCACAGTCCACGGAGGATCTCTGCTCTGTCGTCGAAGTCACAGTCCACGGAGGATCTCTGCTCTGTCGTCGAAGTCACAGCCAACACTAGGGTTCCCGCACACAGCGAGCTCGTTTAGGAGGGTCCGCTCCACGAGCCGAGAGGCTGATACATCAACTGACACGTAGTCCGAAGTTGATGTATCCAAAAGTTCCGTATCGACAACAGGATCTCAACGCAACAGACGGCGCGTCAATCGGACGCCCGGTCTGAGAGTTATTGGCATTTTCGTCCCAGGGGCCCGGTTGGTTTTTAGGGCAAAACCAACCCGACCGTACTCCGCCTGTGTCCGATCCTCGGGCGGAGTATGCCAAAAGTTCCGTCTCACTTAGAGGAAACTACCACAGCTGACGGTACGTCGATCGGACGTCCGTAGCTCAAGTTATGAGCGTTTCCACTCCGAGGGCCCGGTTGGTTTCGTGTACGAACCAACCCGGCCGAACCCAAAGTCTTCCGAAACCTTGAGTATAATATACCGAAACGACCGTATCGATCCAAGGATCGCGTATCCACTGACGGTTCGTCAATCAGAGGTCCTAGGCCCAAGATATGGGCAAAAGACCGAAGAGGGCCCGAAAACGGGGGTTCTGGGCCCGGGGCGACCCGGCCCGAACCCCCCCTGGGTCGGCCGAACCGGGTCGACCCGAACCGGGTCGAACCGAACAGGCCCGACCCGGCTAGGTCGGGTCCGGTCCGGCCTGGGCGCGGCCCGGCCGACCGGACCGGCCGGCTCGGCTTCGGCCGAGCGGCCGATGGGAAACCGCCGCGGGTTTGACCCGCGGCTTGGAGGAACGCGGCCCGCGCGGGCCGCGTGCTGGGTGGCTGGACCACGGACGCGGTCCGGTGGTTCGCCGCCGCCGCGGCCGAGCCGTGGTGGATTCCTCCGGCGGCGCGCCGGGCGCCGCCGCCTCCGGTCGCCGGCGCCGCCGCGCCGGCGACCCGCGCCGCCGCCGCCTTCCGCGGGCCGCCGGAGTTGCTCCGGTGGCCCGTTTTGCCTCCCGTCTGCGCCATAGCTCCTCCCGGAGGCCGATCTTCACTGCGGGATCAACGGATCGCCCCTTCCGCACGGTTCGTCGTCGTCCGCCAAATCCGCACAACAAAAAGATCGGCAGAGGGTTGCCGGGTCTTGTTTGTTAGACCCGCACCCTCCGCGTTAGTCATAAACTCAACGGGAGGAAAAGAAAAAAAATAACCAATCAACAATTTTAATTAAATTAAAATTGTTCCGTGATCGGGTTCTTTATTTTAAAAGAATAAACACGGGAAATAAAATATTCCAACAACCCCTACCTCGAAGTCGCCGTCGGACGTGAGGTCGTCGCGGAATCGCTCGCCGCGAAAGGAGGGGATCGTCACGTCGTCGCGGAAGAGACGTTCGTCGCACCGCGGGAAAAACGTCGCGCCGACGATCTCCGGATCTAGAACAAACGGATTTAATTAATTAAATCCGTTTTCATTGAAATTAAAAAGGGGGGATTAAACAATCCGTTTCTCACCTTAGTTGCCGAACGAGGATCGGCCGCGGAAGAAGAGGCGTCGCCGAAGAACGTCGCGGGTAGAGCTCGTCGACGTCGCAGATCACAGTGTGCGTCGTCGAATTCCGGTTCCGGCGTTCTTCGCGTTCTTCGCGTTCTTCGCGTTCTTCGCGGGGAGGGTGGAGGCTCAGAGGATTCGCACAACGATAGCAATCCTCCAAAATAGACAAGTTTGTCTATTTTATTAATTTGCCAACGAACGCAAACGCGTAAGTAACGACCCATTAAATTCGTTGAATTAATTCAACGAATGAAACAACCCATTTAATTCATGAAATAAACCGCCCAATTAAATGGTCTGTTAAGAATTAAGGAAAACGCGTCGGTTGACTTTTCAGTTATTTTGACGAGTTTTCGCGGGTGCGTTACTTAGCGAAAGAAACGGCGGGGCTCGTGCGGGCCCCACCGCACAAATATCCTACCAAGAGGGTAGGATATTTCCGGATAGCACCCTATCCGCTTTAACTCAGCTCAAGTGGCTTTCAAGTGACTTCCAAGCGGCTTAAGTGAAATAAAATAAAGTTGTCGCACAACCTTTATTTTATTTCCGACTTAAAGCCCAAAATTTTAAAAACCACGGTTGAGCAAACGCAACTCCGGAAGAGGCGTTTCTAAGCAAATACCGGCGCTGCGATTTCATCGGTGCCCTTAGAATTCGATTCCGGGCACCGGTTCAAAAGATAGAAAAACCCGCTCGTCCGTTCACTGAACGTACCCGAGCCAAACTTCGGAAATTGATTCCGGGCACACCGGGCCTCGGAATCTGGTACCGTCTGAAGCTGCGCTCTTGTAAAATTCCAAAGAAAATTAAGAAAAAAATTTCCTTGAAATTTGTGGGTCTTTACATTACTCCCACCTCAGGGCTTTACGTCCCCGTAAAGATACATCAAAAACTAGGGGAACAAATGGGGGTACTGAGCACGCATCTGAACCTCCCGCTCCCAAGTGCTCTCCTGGAGGTTCCCGTGCTGCCATCTGATGCGCACAAGAGGAATAGACCGCCCACGTAGGACCCGCTCCTGTCGATCCTCGATCTCCACTGGGACCTCCGCAAAAGTCGCCCCATCGTCCACGTCCATCTCCCCAAAGTCGATGATGTGCGTCGGGTCGTGCATGTATCTCCTCAGCTGAGACACGTGGAAGACATCGTGCACCCGGTGCAACTGAGGTGGTAGAGCCAGGCGATAAGCCACCTCTCCTATCCTGCTGAGGATCTGGAAAGGCCCGATGAAGCATGGAGACAACTTGCCGCCTCGACCAAATCTCCGTAAACCACGTCGAGGTGAGACACGCAAAAAGACGTGGTCGCCATCCTCGAACTCTAGTGGCCTCCGCCTCCTGTCGGAATATGACTTCTGCCGGCTCTGAGCTGTCCTCATCCTCTCCTGGATGATCTGGACCTTCTCTGTCGTGGCTCGGACCATCTCTGGTCCCACGAGTGCTGACTCCCCAGGGTCTGTCCAGCACAACGGTGATCTGCAGGGTCTGCCGTACAACGCCTCGTATGGTGCCATCCCGATGGTGGAGTGGTAGCTGTTGTTGTACGCGAACTCCACCAAGGGTAGGTGGTCCTCCCAGCTGCGACCAAAGTCGAGAACACATGCACGGAGCATGTCCTCGAGTGTCTGTATGGTCCTCTCAGTCTGACCATCCGTCTGAGGGTGGAAGGCTGTGCTCAGATGGAGCCGCGTCCCGAACGCCTCCTGCAACCCCTTCCAAAGCCGGGAAGTGAAACGAGCATCTCGATCGGAGACGATAGACGATGGCACACCGGGAAGCCGTACGATCTCCTGGACGTAAAGACGTCCCAAGCTCTCCACTGAGCCCTGCTCTCTGATGGGTAAGAAGTGTGCCGACTTGGTGAGTCGGTCGACAATCACCCAAATGGAGTCGTGACCTCTGGAAGTGCGTGGAAGTCCAGTCACGAAGTCCATAGATATGCCGTCCCACTTCCACTCCGGGATCTCCAAGGGCTGTACCAAGCCTGCTGGTACCTGATGCTCTGCCTTCACCTGCTGGCAGTTGAGGCATCGTGAAACGAACTTTGCCACAGCTTTCTTCATGCCCGGCCACCAGTGCTGTCGTCTGAGATCCTGGTACATCTTCGCCACTCCGGGATGTACCGCCAAGGGAGAAGTGTGAAACTCTCTCAGCACCTCCTCTCGTAAAGCGACTGGTATGAAGGTACGTCCTCTGAAAAGGATGTCGTGCTCTGCTCCAAGGGAGAAGCCATCAGGCGCCTGACCTGAGGATATCAGTGCACGCCGGGTCTCACAGTCAGCGTCCCCACACTGAGCCTCTCTGACCCGCTGTAGAAGTGGAGGAGAGACTGTGAGAGACTGAAGAAAGGCTGCCCCGTCTCTATCCACGAAGGATATCTGTAAGGAGGCTAGCTGCTCCGTCGCCTCCTCAAGTAGATGAATGCCCGTCCTCCTGCTGAGGGCATCGGCTACCACGTTCCCCTTCACAGGAGTATAGACTATCTCAAAGTCATAGTCCTGGAGGAACTCAAGCCATCTCCGCTGTCTCAGGTTCAGGTCCTTCTAAGAGAAGATATACCTGAGACTCTGGTGGTCAGAAAAAACTGTGAAGCGCTCGCCCATCAGATAGTGCCGCCAAGTCTTCAGAGAGAAGACCACTGCTGCTAACTCCAGGTCATGAGTGGCGTAGTTCTGCTCATGCGGTCTCAACTGACGTGATCCGTAGGCCATCACGGCCCGCTCCTGCATCAGGACGCACCCGAGTCCAGTCCCTGATGCGTCGCAGTAAACTACGTATCCAACTCCCTCCTCAGGCAACCTCAAGATAGCTGCGCTGGTCAATCTCTGTCTCAGCTCCTGGAAGCTCTGCTGACATCTGTCTGACCACACAAAGGGTTTCCCCTTCTTCGTCAAGGCTGAGAGTGGTGCCGCAACTCTGGAGAAGTCTGGCACAAATCTCCGATAGTATCCGGCTAGGCCCAAGAAGCTCCGCACCTCCGTCACGCTCCTGGGTGGCTCCCAAGCTAGCACTGCCTCGATCTTCGCGGGATCCACTGCAACTCCCGCCTCAGAGATGACGTGCCCCAAGAAGTGGACCTCACGTAACCAGAACTGGCACTTTGAGAGCTTGCCATAAAGCTGGTGCTCTCGGAGTGTGTCTAGCACAACTCGCAGGTGGTAGGCATGATCCTCCTCAGTCGTCGAGTATACCAAAATGTCGTCAATGAAGACCACGACAAATCGGTCGAGGTATGGCTGGAAGATCCTGTTCATGAGGCTCATGAACACTGCTGGAGCATTGGTCACGCCGAACGGCATAACCAAGAACTCATAATGGCCATACCGACACCTGAAGGCCGTCTTCTGCACGTCCTCGTCTCGAACTCTGAGCTGATGATAGCCTGACCGGAGGTCTATCTTCGAGAACCACCGCGCTCCCTTGAGCTGATCGAAGAGGTCATCAATCCGTGGCAGCGGATACTTGTTCCTCACTGTCACTTGGTTCAGGCGACAATAGTCGACACACAGTCGCAAGCTCCCGTCCGCCTTCTTGGAGAACAATATCGGGGAAGCCCAGGGTGAAACACTGGGTCGGATAAACCCCTTGCTCTGCAAGTCCTCCAACTGTACCCGCAGCTCTCGAAGCTCGGCGGGGGCCATCCGATATGCTGGAGTAGATATCGGGGCTGTCCCGAGGTACAAGTCGATGTAAAAGTCTACCTCTCTATGAGGAGGTAGCCCTGGAACGTCGTCGGGAAAGACGTCCACGTACTGGTCCACCACTGCAGGAAAAACTGGACTCCGCACGTCCACTGCTCCTAGGATGAGGCTAGCCAACTGATGAGAGATGGGCTGCACTCTCCTCCGCGGAAGTCCATCCTGTGCTGCAAAGGTTACCTTCTCGCCGGTGAAGGTAAACCTGCTCCCGTCGGTACGAACACATCGCACCTTGCGCCTAAAACAGTCGATCTGGGTATGAACCGTGGATAGCCAATCCATGCCCAAGATGACGTCGTAAGGCCTCGACGCCGCTACAAGGAGATCCCAGCCGAAGCTCTCGCCTCCTAGAGTAAGCTCACACTGCCGGCACCAGTGCGTAATCATCGAGTCTTCTCCCGTAGGAGTCTCTAGCCGTAAGGATCGAGCCAACGGCTCAGTCAGAATCTCCGAGCTCCGAACAAGGGCAGAGGCTATGAAAGAGTGACTCGCTCCGGTGTCTATAAGTACTGCAACAAGGGTGGAATAGACACAGATCGTACCTCGAATCATCTCTGGCATGTCGGGGTCGTAGGCCTCCACTGCCTGGAGCTGGGCCTGTCCCTGCCCGCCAGCTCCCTGTGGTCGAGGTGGCCCTCCTGGTGGTGGTGGGGGTAGAGCCTGGAAGCGTCACCCACCACCCGCTGCTCGGCCAGCTCCTCTGCCTCGTCCGCCTCCTCCCTGCGGACCGCCACGGTCGACCCTCTGCCTCTGCCTGGGTGGCCCCTCCACCATCTGCTGCCCCTCTGATCGGTGAGTCAGGCAGTCACGAGCCATGTGACCCTGCCCGCCGCAGGAGTAGCACAGCCTGCCTCTCGAAAGGCTGGCACTCCGCTGTGTGCCCCGCACTGCTGAGCCGGTGTCCTGAGGCCGTCTGCGTGGGGGTCTGGTCTGCCTGGACCCGAGAGTCATCCGTCGGCTACCTGCTGCTGAAGACTCAGCTACCTGCCGCCCTGCGCTAGGTCTCGCCGCTGAAGAAGGCTCTGCCAGGAAGCTCTCGATCAAGAGGGATCGCTCCAGTACTCCCGCCTGGGTCGGAATGCTGAGGTAGATCAGCGACGCCCGAATCTCCTGCCGCAAGCCCTGCTCGAAGGTCCGGGCCCGGAAGAAGGGGTCCCGTACCATGTCGGTCGAGTAGCGAGATAGGTCAGTGAACCTCGCCGCGTACTGAGCGACCGTCATGCTGCCCTGGCGCAGCTGGAGAAGCTCCTGGATGCGCACCGCTCGGAGGGTGGCCGGGACGAACTCAGAGCGGAAGAGGCTCTCGAAGTCTGTCCAAAGCAAGGATGCCTCATCGTGAACCTGGAGCATCAAGCTCCACCATCGTCCTGCCGCCGCCTGCAGGAGGCTCGCCGCGAGAATCACCATGAGATCCGCTGGTGTCCTCACTAGCCTAAAGATCCGTACCACCGCCTCTAGCCAGTCCTCAGCGGCCTGGGGGTCCGCCTCACCGCGAAACCTGGGCGGTCGCTGGCTCTGAAACTCATGCAGTGCCCTAAGGTGACGTGCATCGTCAGCGTCTGGTACTGGTAGCATCGGTGGATCGGCGGGTAAAGCTACCGCCGGTGCCACTGCTGGCATAGGGCCCTGCACCGAGGCCTCGTCGCTCGGTGGGCTGCCGTCGCGCCCTACACTCGAAACCCTAGCTGGCTGTCGTCGCGGGGCCATCCTGAAAAGGAGAACAAGAGCACCACAGTCAGAACAGTATACCTGGTGAGCTGACACAAGTAATCACAAGGAAAACTTGAGACTTTCATGAAGAAGATCAGTATACCCGGTGAGCCGACACAAGTAATCACAAAGAAAACTTGAAACACACACGCAATCAATGTTTTCATGCATTAAGTCGGAAATCAGGAGTCAGGGTCCTGGTGTACGGATACGTCGGCCGCCGCACCAACACTGGGCTCCCTGAACTGATAACCACACTCAATACACTAAACACTATTGCTTCATATAGAAAGAAAAGATGATCAGAGTCTGCGGTAGAACCGACCACCTCTGATACCAATTTGTCACGACCCGACCTCGGGGCCCGTGCCGTGACTACCCCAAGCCCGCCTTCCATAGGCCAGGGGCTGGCGACTAGCACCAAGGCGTAAAATCCCGGTAAACAGGGAAGGCATTGCCTTTATAAGAACAACCACCACAGAGTCAGCAAACGGAAAGAACTACAAGTGCAGAAAAGTAAAAGGGGGCCGGAATACAAGCCCAACTGAAAGTACAACTGAAAAAGTAAAGAACAACAACTGAAGAAAAGACGGCGGCCTCGTGTCGTCCACTGGCAATCCCACCTGAAGGGTGGGTACAGATAGCCTCCAGGCTCCTCGGGTCGCACGTCCGCTCCGAGCACGTCCCGCCCAGTGGTCCACCTTCAGGTACCGTCCTGCTCCACGCCCCAACCGTGATCAGCGCTGTCCGTCGTCTGCATCCAACACAACAAGGTGCGGGCATAGCCCGTGCAGGGGTGAGTATAAGCTACTCAGTAAGGACCCCGAGACCCCCGAAGGTCTCCCGAAATCCACAAAGGATATAACACAAAAAGGAAGGTGCAATCACGAAGTAACATCTGACTCGACTTAGGTATATGCCCATACATATACCTAAGTCCCCACTTCTAGCTCTGCTCACGAGCTCAAGAACAACTCAATCCACATAGGAAAGCAAGACTCAAATCCACAAAGGAGAGTAAACAGTAAATCCACATAGGATAGTTCAACACAATCCACAAAGGAGAGTAACATAAGATTCAGCTCAACCAGGTATACTTTTTCAGATGACGTCAAAGATGATCACTGATCCATCTAAGTCGTCGGACCCACGAAGGATCGATAGGTACTAACCCCCCCGCAAAAGACCCACATAGGATCGGGCTCACACAGAACCTGTAGGCAGTGGCTCACACAGAACCGGTAGTAAGGACCCACACAGGATCGGGCCCACACAGGACCTGTAGCACTGATCCACGTAGGATCGCTGAGTGCAGTAGTCGACACAGTCCACTGAGGATCTCTGCACAGTCGTCGCCGCAGTCCACGAAGGATCTCTGCTCTGTCGTCGTCGCAGTCCACGGAGGATCTCTGCTCTGTCGTCGTCGCAGTCCACGGAGGATCTCTGCTCTGTCGTCGAAGTCACAGTCCACGGAGGATCTCTGCTCTGTCGTCGAAGTCACAGCCAGCACTAGGGTTCCCGCACACAGCGAGCTCGTTTAGGAGGGTCCGCTCCACGAGCCGAGAGGCTGATACATCAACTGACACGTAGTCCGAAGTTGATGTATCCAAAAGTTCCGTATCGACAACAGGATCTCAACGCAACAGACGACGCGTCAATCGGACGCCCGGTCTGAGAGTTATTGGCATTTTTGTCCCAGGGGCCCGGTTGGTTTTTAGGGAAAAACCAACCCGACCGTACTCCGCCTGTGTCCGATCCTTGGGCGGAGTATGCCAAAAGTTCCGTCTCACATAGAGGAAACTACCACAGCTGACGGTACGTCGATCGGACGTCCGTAGCTCAAGTTATGAGCGTTTCCGCTCCGAGGGCCCGGTTGGTTTCGTGTACGAACCAACCCGGACGAACCCAAAGTCTTCCGAAACCTTGAGTATAATATACCGAAACGACCGTATCGATCCAAGGATCACGTAGCGACTGACAGTTCATCAATCGGAGGTCCTAGGCCCAAGATATGGGCAAAAGACCGAAGAGGGCCCGAAAACGGGGGTTCTGGGCCCGGGGCGACCCGGCCCGGCCGACCGGACCGGCCGGCTCGGCTTCGGCCGAGCGGCCGAAGGGAAACCGCCGCGGGTTTGACCCGCGGCTTGGAGGAACGCGGCCCGCGCGGGCCGCGTGCTGGGTGGCCGGACCGCGGACGCGGTTCGGCGGTTCGCCGCCGCCGGGGCCGAGCCGCGGCGGATTCCTCCGGCGGCGCGCCGGGCGCCGCCGCCTCCGGTCGCCGGTGCCGCCGCGCCGGCGACCCGCGCCGCCGCCGCCTTCCGCGGGCCGCCGGAGTTGCTCCGGTGGCCCGTTTTGCCTCCCGTCTGCGCCATAGCTCCTCCCGGGGGCCGATCTTCCCTGCGGGATCAACGGATCGCCCCTGCCGCACGGTTCGTCGTCGTCCGCCAAATCCGCACAACAAAAAGATCGGCGGAGGGTTGCCGGGTCTTGTTTGTTAGACCCGCACCCTCCGCGTTAGTCATAAACTCAACGGGAGGAAAAGAAAAAAAATAACCAATCAACAATTTTAAATAAATTAAAATTGTTCCGTGATCGGGTTCTTTATTTTAAAAGAATAAACACGGGAAATAAAATATTCCAACAACCCCTACCTCGAAGTCGCCGTCGGACGTGAGGTCGTTGCGGAATCGCTCGTCGCGAAAGGAGGGGATCGTCACGTCGTCGCGGAAGAGACGTTCGTCACACCGCGGGAAAAACGTCGCGCCGACGATCTCCGGATCTAGAACAAACGAATTTAATTAATTAAATCCGTTGTCATTGAAATTAAAAAGGGGGGATTAAATGATCCGTTTCTCACCTTAGTTGCCGAACGAGGATCGGCCGCGGAAGAAGAGGCGTCGCCGAAGAACGTCGCGGGTAGAGCTCGTCGACGTCGCAGATCACGGTGTGCGTCGTCGAATTCCGGTTCCGGCGTTCTTCGCGTTCTTCGCGTTCTTCGCGTTCTTCGCGTTCTTCGCGTTCTTCGCGGGGAGGGTGGAGGCTCAGAGGATTCGCACAACGATAGCAATCCTCCAAAATAGACAAGTTTGTCTATTTTATTAATTTTCCAACGAACGCAAACGCGTAAGTAACGACCCATTAAATTCGTTGAATTAATTCAACGAATGAAACTGCCCATTTAATTCACGAAATAAACCGCCCGATTAAATGGTCTGTTAAGAATTAAGGAAAACGCGTCGGTTGACTTTTCAGTTATTTTGACGGGTTTTCGCGGGTGCGTTACTTAGCGAAAGAAACGGCGGGGCTCGTGCGGGCCCCACCGCACAAATATCCTACCAAGAGGGTAGGATATTTCCGGATAGCACCCTATCCGCTTTAACTCAGCTCAAGTGGCTTTCAAGTGACTTCCAAGCGGCTTAAGTGAAATAAAATAAAGTTGTCGCACAACCTTTATTTTATTTCCGACTTAAAGCCCAAAATTTTAAAAACCACGGTTGAGCAAACGCAACTCCGGAAGAGGTGTTTCTAAGAAAATACCGGCGCTGCGATTTCATCGGTGCCCTCAGAATTCGATTTCGGGCACCGATTCAAAAGATAGAAAAACCCGCTCGTCCGTTCACTGAACGTACCCGAGCCAAACTTCGGAAATTGATTCCGGGCACACCGGGCCTCAGAATCAGGTGCCGTCTGAAGCTGCGCTCTTGTAAAATTCCAAAGAAAATTAAGAAAAAAATTTCCTTGAAATTTGCGGGTCTTTACATCAATAAATTATAAAAATGAATTATATATATTTATATATATATATATATAAACTCTAACATGGTATATATATATATAATGAATTTATAAATATAGTTTACATGTTTTGATATATTAATAAAAATGAATAAATGAATAAATATATATATATTATTGATACTACATGGGGCGTGACATATTATTATATTATTTTTATTAAAATGAATAACATAATAATGAATACAAATGGAGAGAGAGGCTTAATTAATCCACTTTTTTAATAATAATATATTTCTTGATTTGTGTGTGTGGTGTGACATTGGGGATAAGAAGTCCAAAAGTCGAAAAGTGGAAAAGTGGTGAAATGAAGAAAAAATGTTACTTGGCCTTAAAAAAATAATAAAAATTCAAAACAACTTATATGTTTCATTATATAAGGTTTTATATGTTTCAATATATAATCATTTTATATGTTTCATTATATATATATATTATAAATCATGATATTATATATTACATGTATAGATCAGTATATATTATATGTTTCACTATATATTAATCATTATATATAATATTATTATTATGTTATAATAAATAACATATTAATATTATTAAATCCAATAATGAATGTCAATTTGAGAGGCGTGAGATGATATATTATTATAATTGTATTTTGACAATCATGAGGGAGGTGTGAGTCATTTTGCAGCACCTTTTGACATTATTTTTTTAAAAAATAAATTAAAATAATGGATGGCATGAATTGGAACAAAAAATATATATAATAACGTATCATTATGATACCCATGAATTGTGTTAAACTTCCCTAAGAATCTCCCTTCATGTTTTGTTATAAATTTAGAACCCTCCTTCATGCAGTTAGAACACTCGGGTCAGATCACTTTTTCAGGTTCATGTTTTTCGGCAAGCTACAATTTCCCTTTCCCATTTTAGTTCCCAAAATAAAGTAAGGAGAATTATTAATTTCAATTATATCTTGTAAGGGGTCCTTTTTAATTGTTTTTATTATATAAAACTGATTATATAGTTTTGTATATAATCAGATATATATTTATATATGTGTGTGTGTGTGTAGGTATACTTATTTTTATTTCAAATTCAAGCTAGTTCATGTTTTCAAATGTTGGATGTTTGCGTTCAAGAATTTATAATGTTGTAAGGATTTATTTTCAAGTGTTTTTTTATATCTGCAAACCCGATTATACACTTTGTATATGATCATATATATATATATATATATTATATGTATATATAGATATAAACAAATTATGTGACTGGACCAAATCTGTTTTATGAATTATAGAATATGGTTTCCAATCCTTAAATAATGTTTTTGATGCCAATTATGTTTTGGGTTCAAATGGATTTGTACTTCTTATGTAAATCTAATATATAGTTATACGCATATTCATGTATGTAAATGTATACCTAAGACTCAATCCAAACCTGATTTATGGATTTTAAAGGATGATTTCCAACCTTCAAATAATGTGTTAGATGCAAATTATATTTTGGGTTCAATTAGAGTTGTAATTCTTATAGAAAATACCAAATATATACTTATGTGCATATTCGGGTATATACATATATATTTATACGTATTTAAAATCCAAACTAATTCATGTTTTTATAGATGGGTGTTTGTGTTCACTATTTCTTTTATTTAAGGATTTATTTTCTACAAGGGTTTATTTTAAATTTCTTTTTTTAGATAAAGACCAAATATACATATTGTGTACATTAGGATATACATGGTATTTAAATACAGATCTGTTTTAGGATTTTTTTAATAGGTGAATTCCAATATTTAAATAATATTATGGATGCAAAATATGATTTGGGTTCAATTGGATTTATACTTAGTATGAAAAACCCTAATTTTTTTATATGTATATACATCCCGTCATACGTGTTATAAACCTAACATGTTTTGGTTTTCAATGAATTAGAGTTAATAATTAAATATGTTTTGGAAGTATTTTTTATTGGTAGGAAATTATTAAATCCATATTTGGTTATGAAAATTTAACTACATATACCTTGTGTATATACAGTTATATATATATATATATATATATATATATATATATATATAGTTTCCGAAACCCTAATTTCAAGTATTAGTTATTAGAATTAGTTAATGATTTGATGCAATTAATGTTTTAAGGGTTGTTTATAAATGTTAATTTTGTATTTTATAAACTAATATTCCCTAACGTGTATAGGTATACAATAATACATTAAACATGTCAAGTTTATTTTAACTGAATAAGTTTTAATAATATTAACCATGTTTTAATTTAAAGAAATATATTTTTACTTGACCAAAATATATTAGAGAATAAATGGATTTTTAAATCATGTTATGTTTATAAACCATGTTGTGCACACATGTAGTTTTAATTTGCCACAATATTTTCTATTGGTTACCAAGCTTATGATTTAGTCTAAATGCATGTTCACTAACCCTTTTATCAGCATATTTAATGACATGTATTCTTATTAAGAATTTCATTTCCATGAAATAACGATTTTTAAATTAATGAGTTATCATTTCATGTGGAAAACCCTTTTCATCCTTCATTTCATGTGCTTTAGTAATTGCCTCGTGTGCAAATAATGTTTATTAAACTATTAATGTCTTTGACATATCTTCAATGTTAACTATCATATCATGTATTTCAAGATTAAATGTATAATAGTTTCATTATCCATTTTATTTTTTGTTGTACTCAATAATGCATGCATATGACATACCATGATAATGAACTAAGAATTAAATTACCCAAAGTGGTATGTGACACCTTGGGTAATGATAAATAAAATTAAATATTCAAAGTGGTATGAGACACCTTTAATATTAGACCACATTGATATATGAGGAATGTATTTGACTTCCAGGTTGGGGACTGATTAAAAGAAAGCCCTCTAGATTGGGGACTGGTTAAAGTAAGCCCTCCAGGTTAGGGACTGGTAAAAGTAAGCCCTTCGGGTTGGAGGCCGGAAAAAGTAAGCTCCTCGATGCATCAATAGTTCTCAAGAAATTTATATTGGGTTATTACCCTTAGGTCATGGCACAAGGCCTTGACATTCAAACATGAGTCTGGAATTATATGTTTCCTCACTATGTTTATTATATGACCAACCAAGTGATTATTTCGACTAGAGGAATATCCTTGGTTAAAAAACCATTACCTATGAGTATGAGATTAATTGCACATGGCATATGATGAGACAGTGTTGCAGTATGGTCATTTTTCCTTTCCAGGGTTTTAAATGTTAGCATTACATTTATCATGTTATAATGTTCATTTTTATAATTTGTAGTGAAATTGTTTATGCACAACTCTGATAATGTTCATGCTCTGTAGTATTTGCATACTTTGCATGTTATGCTCCTTTATATTTAGTGGAAATTCATGCACTTTTGTACCAGCATGCTTACTTTGTAACATGATCTTTTAGTAGTCTTTAGTTGAATGTTTAAATGCTTGTGTGGAATTTCCTAAATAGTTTCCAACAACCTTTGAAAAGTGATGACATTTTCTTTAAAGGAATTATTTTAAGTATGTGCATGTATTTTAAAAGAATGTTTTCAAAAGCTGTATTAAGTAATTTCAAAACCCCTTATGGAGCATATTTAGTTCTCACCCCAAGTTTTTGAAATATTTTTTCACATGTTGCCAGAATTGGTCATCGTTGTTGTAGCGCGCGGAAGCGGTGATGATCTTGTCGTTTGTTTTGTTTTTCATTGTAACTCTCATGTTTTTTGTAAGCATGTATCTATTTCCAAAACCTAGACCAGAATAAGTTCCTCTTGTATGACATGTTTAAGGATGGGTCCTTACATAAATGAATTATATTATATGTGTTCTTTTTCCATATGAATTCAACTGAGTATTTCAACATTCTACTACCTATGAAATGTGGAAACCTATTGTTGTTTCCTATTAAAAAACAAATGATGTCAGCCAATTATGGTACACTAATGCAAAGCTAAAATTTGATACCTTCAGAATGTATGATAGTGAAAGAAACACCCAAATTAATGGAAGATTGATAGATATAGATGATTCTTTTTTTGCCTTAGGAACTTCAATTTCACAATCAGATCAAGTGTTCAAAGTACTCATAGTACTACCCTCTAAATGGAATGGAATATCTACTATTATATAATTGAAACCACCCAGTCATGGGGTGTGAAAAAAAATAATTATTTTCCTCTAAGGTTTTACTAGTAGTATGGAACTAATTCATCACCCAAGAGTAGTATTTTGAGTCAATATATCATGAATGTGAAAGTAAATTAAAGAAAAAGAATTAATTGACTAGGCAATAAGTAAATTGTTTTGTGAAGACCAGATTAGAGAAAAGTGAATGGGTTTACATTTTTCTTCCCTTATGTAATGATATCATAGAGATTTTAAAATTGAATATTTTGTTTTAATTAATTATTTTAATGAATGGATTAATAATAATTCATCCTTGTACAACCTTGATTAAAATTGATTAATAGTAATAATAATCTACCAAATTTCCTTGGTTGGAAATTTTTCCTTCCAGTGTGAAAGGCATAATGGGCCTCCCCTAGATCATCCAAGTAATTCTAAATCAATAATTGAGTACCCTAAGTGATCATATTAGCACACTATGTCTTCACCATGTGTTTAGAAATCACCAAACACTTCTCTTCCTAACACTAGTAACCTAATCTGTGTGATTCAATACTAAGAAGTGGGATAATAATTTTATAAATCAAATAAATTTTAGATTCTTAGTATTTGAAATAAAAATAAAATCGCATCCCATTAAAATTCATAAATCATTAATCGAAAACCATTTTATAAAGAAATAGAGACATAATAATTTGATAAAACTAGGACTCCACCATTACAACATGTCACCTCCCCTTTTCCCATACACAGAAAGGGTATACCCCTCCATTTAAAGGAAAAAATGGGGTATATGAGGAATAAGACATAATAAAATCAAAAATAAATTAAATAAGTGAAAACAATGTTTCCAAAAAAGTAGTGGGTGTTCTCTCCTTGATCATCTGATTGTGTTCCCCCATCAGTAGTGGTTGATGGTCTTTATTTATAGGAAAAAGAGAATAGCCTCAGCCTCATCCTTCAAGGCTTCCCTAAATCTCTATTTGAAATTACACCTATGAGACCTGAGGTATATTCAATGATACACCCAAGGTTCTTAGGTGTTTAGATATTTCAGCATGGAAGAAAACCACATAGGAAACAATGTGGACTAGGGGAATCCTCTAGTGCATGGAGTGCATAGAGGGACATGGTAGCAATAGTTAATCTTTGAAATTGGCCTTTCAGGATGCTCAAGATCTCATGAAGAGTTTTTGGGTATCATAGATAGTGATCCTATGGTTAGTATAAATGGAGGAAGGTGGTGTCATACAATGGTGACAACTGATCAACAATGGCTTGTGAGTCACTATTGTCTGAATTATAGATCATGAGGCACTATTGTATCAACTGTGGCTCACGAAGTACTATTGTATCAATGGGGTCTCGTGTTAAATCATTTTCTTGGATGAAGACGGTGGATCTAAATGGAATCAGTGGATTTGAGCAGCAATGTGCTACCATTGGTGAGGAGGTCGAAGTGTGGCAGTAAAGGTGAGTGTGCATAGAAGTAGAGGATGGTGGTCCCTCAACCCTTCTGGACTTCACAGTGGATGGAGGAGGATTAAAATTATCTTCATTGAGTTTTCCAAGGGTGCATGAGAATATACTTGGTGACCGTAGACCTCAACATTGAAATTGATCTCAAGATCGAGATTTGCATACATCAGTCTTAGTGTTTCTTGGGAGTTGTAGGGGCGATTGTTGAGAGTAGTGTGACAGAGGGAGGTGGAGTTGAGTGGAGATGGAGGGGGTAGATTTTCTAATTATGGGGTGGTAGAATTAAAATGGGATTAACAATAGCTACATTTTTTTATCTCACATCATAATGGAACAAGGGGGAATTATGGTTTATAATCCATAGAGTGCAGTACTCGGCTCAGACACCTATGGAAGGGATGGGCTCCTGAAAACACATGGACACACATAGTTTTCATGCACTCCATGATCCACATGGGCCTTATACCAAGATATGCTACCTACAAGCTTGACTCCCCATGGGCCATTGCAGGGGCTTTATTCCCCTGTTCTCTTCTGGCTCTTGTGGGTCCTCCTGATGGTGGTCTGGCTGGTAGACCCTTGTAGGATGACTATATAGAGAGTTTCCACTTGGTTGAGGGATCTCTTGACCTTGGACCATTTTTTTGTTTTTGTTTTTTTGAAACTTTTGAGTGAAAATATCACTTTATTAAAAATAAAAGAAGAAGCCCCTTTTAAAAACTAGGAGAGAGGGAACCCATAAAAGGCAGTGAAACATATTCCATTAATAAACATAAACTGAAGGTCAAACAAGGTGATGAATGATCAAAGGAAAAAATATAAAAACAAGAATGAGTAAAAGACTCATCACCCCCTGCCAGACAATGAAATAGAGGATTCAGTCAGTGGTTATATTTCTCCCCCTCTACCAAGAATTTGTTTCATGACACTCAAAACAACATTTAAGAGAACCCTTCTAACCAACACTGGAATGTGGGAGGAGGACCGAATGATAGGAACCTATATACCTATCCCTCTTTCATGCTTCCCAACCGAAAAATCATCAAGGATCTCTCTACAATTTCAACATATTTATAAAAAAAATCTGAAACACCACTCTGTGCAAGAAGAAAAAGGTATGGTAC
Organism: Viscum album; assembly: GCA_963277665.1. Taxonomy (NCBI): domain Eukaryota; kingdom Viridiplantae; phylum Streptophyta; class Magnoliopsida; order Santalales; family Viscaceae; genus Viscum; species Viscum album. The sequence goes on along the minus strand of OY728157.1, from coordinate 1,910,282,085 downwards.
CCATCTATCCAAGGGAAGATATCTGACGATGGTTGTCAACACACCCATCCCTCCATCGAGGTCACCCACCCAATGACACCTGTAAATTGCTATACCACACCAAATGAAACCCAGATAGAACCAATTATTGATAATAAATCAACAATTCAACCAACAAAGGGTCCCAAATCATAGTGAAAAAACAAGAAGAAACATGTAAAATGAAATTAGAAACAACACTACAAACAAACTATGACAAAATACACCCAAAAACCTCCTTAGCGCCATCATCTATGTCTTCCAAATTAGAACCAAATCCATACCAAGCACCAGAGAACACCCACTAAAGTCATACAAGATTAATACTTGATGTACCAAACCAAGGATAACCCCAAACCTTGGCTTCGACATGACCTCAAACTGATCTCTTCAACCAAGAATCCATCTCCGCTAATATCACAACCACTAAGGAAACAATGAGGGTGCTCAAATCTAGATAGAACTAGATCTGAATCATGATATATCTAAAACCCACCAATGCTAAACTTTAGGAAAATCCTTGAATGAAACATCACCAAAAACACTGTTATTGTGAAATATAAGGAAATGAGACCCGAAGTAGAATAAGCGGTGAGGGAGGAGAATCTAGTCGATAAAGGAGGAACAGTCTCGAACGGAGGAGTGAACTGAAAGATTAACATTATTCAAATAAAAAAGTAATAAAATAAAATGTTTATAAATGTCAAATCAAATTTTAAAAATTCTACATAAAATATCAATTTGATTTCTCAATTTTCAAAGAAATAATAAAATTAGGAATTTTACTTCTACTATTTTAAAAATGTTGATACTATTCTTTCATCCATTCAAGTTCCTTAATTTATTATTATTAAAAATGCCAAATCATGATCTACCTCTCTTTTAAATCTTTAGACTCATCACTCATGATATTAATTCAAGTAGAGTTATGATCATATCATTATTACATTCCCATTATTCATAATCATGTAAAATAACTACTTTCTCCACTTTATAAAGACCAAAAGGAACATAAATTCATGAGGGATTTTAAATAAAGGTTCTGATGACTCTAAGGATTATGGTTGGTGGGATTTGATGTTTTAAAAACTTAGGCTCAAAGAGGAGGATTATACCTTAAAGTATAGTGTATGATATCAAAATTAAGTGTAATGAAATTATTGCCTTCAAAATAGTTGTCCCCACTTTCCTTGAACTCAAAGTAAATATTATGATCAAAACAAAGCATGATGAATGATGTGCACCATCTTGAATTTTTTATCAACTTTTATATTTCATTTCATTCCCAAAATTTATTCTTAGAATGAATCTCACACTCACCACATTACCATATATGCTAAAAATAATTAGTCCAGTAATGACTATTTTTTATTCTTCTAAGTCATAACCCATGCCTTTTTTTCATTTTTTTTCAAGATTGGAAAACAATAAAGCATCATTAATAAATCAAAAAAAATTCTTAATTCCCACAATTATCACCCCAACAATTTTTTCTTAACAATTCAATTCATCCCTTTTACCATGAATCCCTTCACCCCCACACATAAACTAAAAAATATCATGAAAAATACTAAGAGGATGGTAGAAATGGATAAAAATGGAATTAAACGTGGCTCATTATTAATAAGGGAATTCATGGTCTCTAGGGGATAAACAAGGATTTATGTAGAGGTGGAATCAAGGATAAGTGTTTTTTCAAAATATGCCTTAATAATTTTAAATGTTTCTTTGAATAGTCATAGCTTTGACAAGTTTAAATGAAAGTTCCAGTAGGTGGCATGTCCTAATATCAATCAATAAATATGTTCAAGAATAAATAGAAAGTACTTAGTCTATAAATCCTATAAGTAATGGAACATTTGATTTGGGACAATAACTCAAGGAATGAATAATAATAAAAAAACAATTCACGTAAATTTAATAATTTCAAAGAATGAAAAATGATTGGGAAATTTTATTTACATTAACCAATTAATTCCATAAAATCATGAGTCATCATTTCAATATCTATGCTTCACTTTAATCATCCAATTCTCTATTTTAGCCTTTCAATCTCACTAAAATTACAATATAAAACATAGAATCACATGATTCCTAAGAAACTCATGTCTTATAGATAAGTTAATTAAATCATAAATTCAAGTTTGGGCATGTAATTTCCATTTAAAAAAACTCAAAACATGTTTCTAGAAAAAAGTACTGGGTGTTTAATCATAAAGAATGTAAGAATAAACTCTCCGTCCCATGAATCTTAGTCTCTACTTCCTTATTAATTCATGGGGTTTCCTTCTAAATTTCTTCATAGTGATCCTATAAAACAACTCATACCAATGTAAGAATTATTCCATTTAAGCTCAAGGGAAGAAGGGAAGAGGTGACCAAATCCTAAATCCAAAGAAAACAGTAAAACTAAAGTTTCCTCCTAGAAATGACTTTGGTAAATAATATTGTATTGAGATAACCTTATGGGAAGAAATTAGTATTTGTGTTAGAGAATTTTTAGCTCCTCCACCCATTCTTGAGATATATTCACATGGAACTTTTTCAGCCTCTAACCAGTGATAGTGAACGATTTTCCTTAATCTTCTCTCTTAATTTTAATTTCACCAAAGGTATAGAAATTAGTAACAATAAAATATCCTTAACACCTATAATGAATCTTACCTAGAATTAAATTTTGTTTGGAATTATAGATTACTAATTGTTATTTAGGTTGAAAAGTATTTTTTTGGATTAGTTTTTCATGTTCCACTTTGATTCTCTCCTTATAAATTTTTTATTTCTTGAAATCCAAACTTATGATTTCCTCTAGTTCTTATAGATAGATATTTCTCTCTTTAATAAAACTCACCAAATCCAAACTCATCTATTTTATATCCCAGAAGGATTTGTTCTCTAATTCCACTAGCAGATGAAAACTCTTTCCCTAAACCATCCTATAGGTGCTCATACATATAGGTGTCTTGTAAGTTGTCCAATAATACCATAAGGTTTCTTCAAGCCTTTGTCTCCAATCATTATGGTTAGTTATAACCATTTTCTCTAAAACAATTTTGATCTCTTGGTTAGAAACTTCAGCTTTTTTATTTGTTTAAGGATGATAAGGTGTAGATTTCTTATAGTTCACCCCATATATTTAAACCATATAATCCATCTTTCTGTTACAAAAATGAGTCCCTTGGTCACTTATGATGGAACTTGGCACTCCAAACCAACAAAAGATGTTATTACTAACAAAATCACATATAAACTTGGAATCATCAGTCTTAGTGGACTTCGCTTCCACCCATTTAGATACATAATATACAACAAGTAAAATGTAATAATTACCAAAAGACATGGGAAAGGTTCCCATAAAATAAATACCTCATACTCTAAATATTTCAAAAAAATGATTGGTTTTTTAGGAATATCATGTATTTTTAAATATTTCTAGAATATTGACACTTATCACATTTAAAGAAACCATTAGAATCTTTAAATAAGTTTGGCCAATAAATTCGAGATTCCAACGCTTTTCTAGCTATTATCTAAGGTCCAAAGTGGCCTCCACAGTTAAATTTATGGAAAAAAATAAAATATATATTTTATCTCACTTTATGGTAAGCACAACCTTATGACTTGATCATTACAGATTTTCCATAGAAAAGGATATTCTTAAATATATAATCTAGTTTCAGCCTTAAGTTTGTTCTTTTGATGATAGTCAAGGTAAGATAGTACCTGGTAGGTGGCCAAATAATTCACTAAATCAGCATACCATGGTACTTCACCTTCCATTGTGTAGATTTTCTCTCTAGGTAAATGATCATTGAGTAGCCACAATTATAGAATGTCTATTTTAGTAGTGTTTGAGAGTCTACTAAGTTGATCTGTAACTTGGTTTTCATTTCCCTTATTATCCTTGATTTTTCGGTTGAATTCTAGTAAGAGTAGTATAAGCAGCCTTAGTTTAGAATCATCCTTCTTTAGAAAGTACCTAAGTGCTGCAATATCAGAAAATATAATCACTTTAGTTCCTAATAGATAAGATCTAATTTTTTCTAATGAAAATATAACAATAAGGAATCCTTTTTTCAGAATTTGTGTAATTAAGCCGAGTCGCATCCAATTTTCTCAAGGCATATGTTATGACTTGTGGTATTCCTTCAATTATTTGGGATATAAATACTCCATAAAATTGGTTTTATTCATCACAAAGAAACTCAAATGGGTGATCCTAGACTAGTGGTTGCATAATTATTGGGGTAATCAACTTTTGATTCAGCTCATCAAATGCCTTCCATACACCTATGGAATATAACTAGAGAATTCCATAATCCAAACACAATCCTATTGTAATAAAATTTACCAAAAGGGTTGGTGAATTTTGTATTCTCTTGGTCTTATGGGGAAATGGGTACCAAAAAATAACCAAAGAATCCATTCAAGAAACAGTAATGTGTACTTCCAGCCAACTTTTCTAGAATTTAGTCTATGAATGTGATGGGGAAGTGATATTTTTAGGTAAATTGATTAATTTTACCATATTCAATGCATACCCTCAAAATATTTTGGACTCTCATAGGGATTAATTCATTATTCTCATTTTCACTATTGTCAGACCAGTTTTCTTGGGAGTCACATGAATAGGGCCGACCCATTATGAGTTATAAATTGAGTATATTATGTCGGTTACCAACTATTTTTTCAATATATTTTTTAAAAAATTCTATAATGGTGGGGCTAAGTCTCCTTTGGGTTTTTATAATAGGTCTAGAGTCTCCGTCTAGAAAAAATAAATGGGAATAGACCTTAGGTTAATTCCAAGGATGTCTCTAAGGCTCCACCCTATGGCTTGAATTTTCCTCTTCAAAAGGTCAATTAAAATTTTCTCTTGGTCATTGGAAAAGTTTCTAGTGATGATCAATAGAAAATTTTCTCCTTCAACAAAATACAAATATTTTAAGTCAAAAGGGAGAGGTTTTAGTTTTAGGATTTGGGGTTGTTCTAGAGATAATATTGAATTCAAAATTCTTACTTCAAAATCATGAATTTCCTTATTAAAGGGTAGCATATATAGTTATTATAGAAAATTATCAAATAATTTAGATGTTAATTCTTCTTGAATAGAACTTCCATATTTTATATTATTCATTTATTTATTGGTGTTTTTAGTATAAAGTTTATCTCATGAACCTAAAAATTCTATAATAATACCATATTCTTCCATGGAATTATTACATTCTTCATGGATAATTGCAAAGAGTGATTGTTTTTTGAAGCTTTGCTCTTAGAGTCAAGAACATTGAAGTACACCTTACTATCTCCCAACTTCATTGTGAGGGTTCCTTCATTTAAATTAATCATTATATTGTCCATATTTAGGAATTTTATTCCCAAAATGATGGGTTAATGGCCCTGTTCTTTATCTTCCTCCATTTTTAGCACATATAAATCTTCTAGAAAAACCAATCCTTCCACTCCACTAGCACATACTCTAAAAATATAGCTGGGAAGATAGTGGATCTATTTTCCAGTTTGACAACCACTCTTATGGGATTAAATTTACTAATTTTCAAGAATGAAAAGACAGAATTAGACATGAAATAAATGAAATAACCATGTTCACAGAAAGCACCAACATAATTTAAAGAACCAATTGTGTAAGGGATAGATAATTTCCCGAGATCTTGATTTTTTTTGGGAAATGGTGTTGTGATCTTGGGTGAAACTCTTCTACCAAGTCTTATTATTTCATTCCCAACCAAACTTTTACTCTTGGTGAAAATATCTTTGAGGAATTTGGAATTTTGGGGAATTTTCCTTATAGATTCCAATAGGTGTATATTAATTTGAACCATTTTAAATGTCTCCTGGATCTCTTTTTGAATTTTCTCTTCCTCAATATTCTTAGATTTTGTAAATCTAGAAGGTAATGGAAGGGTGATATATTTATTCTCCCTTTACTATATTTTCAATGGAGTTTTTGGTATTTCCTTCCTAAATATTGTCTTCGGTTCTTCTTCTATCTTCTTATCCTATTATGAAGGTGGATTGGTTTTATATTCTAGAATCTATCTAGAATTTTTATAATTTCTAGGTTCAAATTCTTCTGGGTCGGCCTGGGATTCCTTTGGTTTTGGTTCTTGGATCTCCTTTCCACTACTATAGGTGATCATTTTCATGTTTTTCTTTTGGGTTGAGGATTGTATGAGCTATGATTTTTTCTAGGTTTTTGGACAATATGTCCATGATATTATCAAATTTATTTGAAAAATACTTTATTGTATTTTTATCTTTTCCATATCTATTTTTCTTCTTTATTCGACTAATGGTACACTAGATGAAAGATGTTTGTAGGGTTTTTATTGAAACTGTGATGGTTGGTAGTTTTTTGTTGGTGTTGCTTCTTGTATGGTTGTTAGAAAGGGGTGGATTATGAAATTGATGATGTAAAGGGGGTCTAGTCTAACTTTTGTGACCTCCATATCCCTACTAGGCTTAACCTTCCCTCCATGGTTGGCTCGTTTAAAATTTTATTAGTTGTAATGTAGTTTCACGGATCTCTATACCCTATATCACCACACACTAATCAGTGATGTGATGGGGTGATGAACATAAACCACATACCATAGGTGGCATAGGTTTATCATTAATTTATTTCACTACCATATGTATTATATGTCTTCTTAATTATTCCAGTTTGGTTTCAATTAATGATGATGACTCATAATATTTTACCTCATAGATTCCTTTGGTGATTATAAATATTATTCCACATTGTTGTGAATTTTGAATAATATTCTAAATTAGGGTCCTATATTACATGGATGATTTATCAATCAGGGATACTCTAGATGATGCATCTAATAAGATTCTCTCATTTTACAGTAACCCTTCATAGAAGAAGACTAGGAAGTGACGATACTCCATATCTTAGTGAGGACATATTGAGAATAGTTTTGGATCTTTCCCAATATTCATATATTGTATCTCTAGTAGCTTGTCTAATTTTATAGATCTTTTTCTTTATTGTGGTGCTTCGGGAGGCTGTGAAGAATATCTACATGAAACTTCTTTGTAGATCATCCCAATCTTGGATATCTCCAGGTTGTAGGTTGTTCTACCATTCTTTAGAAGATCCCTCCAGTGAAAAGGGAAATTCCTTCCACTTTACTTGTTCCTCCACCACTCCTCTTGGATTAAGGATCGAACAAACTTAGTTGAACTGTTGGATGTTATGGATCATGTCTTCTACTATAATTCCATGAAACTTGGGTAACATGGGAATCATGTTAAATATTCATTAAAAATAATTTTTTTTATAGGAATGGTCAATTTATTATTCTAATTTGAAAATTGTGAATCAAAAAGTTCCCTTAGGGTATTTTGTGGGTTAATTGTGATTTTTTTTGGCTTAGAGTGAGCACTTGATGTTTCACTTGAGTTTCCAAACTAGATTTTTTCAAAGTGATTTTCAAGGTTAGGAATCCTAATCCTAGCCATCAGAGTCGTATCTATCTCAGGTTCAAGATCTAATATTTATTTATTGGATGTTCTAGTCATGAAAGTAATGGACTTGATTTAATATTTACTCCATAGTAAAGATGCCAAGTTTTGACACCACCCAGTCATGGTGTGTCGCAAAATCTATTTGTATCCCCCTAAGGTTGTAGTAATATTAATGAATTAATTCATATCCCAAGAGTAGTGTTTTGAATCATAATTTCATGAGTGTATAATTAAATTAAATAACAATAATTAAATGACTAGTTATCATGGAACATTGTTTGTGAAGACCAGATTAGATAAAAGTGACTAGGTTTTAGGTTTGGCATACATTTTGTAATAATATTGTGGCTATTTTGAAATTATTATTATTTTGATTAATTTTTTAATGAAAATATTAAAAATAATTCATCCAGGTCCAACCTTGATTAAAATTTATTGATAATGAGAATAATCCACCTAATTTCCTTGGTTGGAATATCCTCATTAAAAAGTGTGAAAGGCATAGTGTGTCTCCCCTGGATAACCTAGGTAATTACAAATCATGAATTGAGTACCCTAAGTTCTTAGATTATCCCACTATATATTCCCCACATGTTTATAAATCACTAGACACTTATCTTCTTAACACTAGATCATTGAATTGGTGTGATCCAATACCAAGATGAGGGAGAATAATTTTCTAAATCAATTTTTTATAATGTTCATATTCAAAAAAAATTTATAATTATATCCCATTAAAATTATAAAATAATAAATTAAAAATCATTTAATAAAAAAAGATAAAGAGAAGAATTTGATAAAACTTGGGATCCATCATTACAATAGGTCACCTCTCCTTATCCCAATCACAGAAAGGGTATACCCCTCGATTTAAATAGAAACAATGGAGATGTATGATGAAGAAGACATAATAAAAGAAGAAAGAAATTAAAGTAGTGAAAATAGAGTATTCAATAGTAGTTTTGGGTGTTATCTCCCTGATCCTGTGATTTTTCTCCCCCCCCTCAGCAGTAGCTGAGGGTATTCATTTATTGAAAAAGGAGAATAGCCTCAACCTACTCCTTTAAGGATTCCCAGAATATAACTTTGAAATAACACATGTGATACCTAGGGTATCTTTAAAGATACACCATAGGTTCTTGGGTGTTTAAATATTTTAGCATGGAATAAATCCATGCAAGGAACAATGTGTAATAGGGGAAGCCTCAAGTGCATGGAGTATATGGAGGGATGTAGTAGCGGTGGTGCATCTTTGACAGTGGTATTTTGGAAGGCTAAAGATCTCAAAGAGTGCTACAAGGTGTTGGATATGGAGAAACTCTAGTGAGTGGTAGTAGTTTTATATGCTTGCATCCTGTAGAAGAAACCAATCAATGGTTGATCACGAGTCACCATTGACTCATGAGGCACTGTTGTCTCAATAGGAACTCATGAGGCTTAGTTGGCTCAATGGTGGATCACAAGGTACCTTAGTCTCAATGGTAGATCCTAAGACACTATTTTCTTGGTTGTTAGTGGTGTATCTGAATGGAATTAGTAGATTTGAGTGGTGGCATTCTACTATTAGTGTGGCGATTGAAATGTGGCAATAAAGGTTATCATTCATGGAAGTTAAGGAAAGTGGTCCCTCAACCCCTATAGACTTCACAATGGTTATTGGGGGTTTGAAATGATATTTATAGAGTCATAAAAGGGTGTAAAAGAGTATAACTAATGATCAATGGCCTCAGTATGGAAATTGAGACCGAGCTCAAGCTTTGTAGACATCGGCTAAAGTGTTTCTCAGAAGTTGGAATGGTGGTCAGTGAGAGAAGTGTGGAAGAGGGTGGTGGAGTCAAGAAGATAAGGAGGGGTTCAAGTGTCCATGAATGGAGTAATGTAATTATAATGGGATTAACATTAACAACATTTTCAATAATCCATATTAGAATGGAATAAAGAAGTAGTGATTGTTTATAAGGCAGAGCGTGTGGTACTCTGCTCAGACACCTATAGTGGGGATGGGCTCCTACAAAACACATGCACACACATGGTCTTCATGCACTATGAACATGACATGGGCCTTATCCCAAGATATGATCCCCATAGTATTGACTCCCTGTGGGCCACCACATAGGATTTATTAATCCATGCTCTGCCATCTCTTGTGGGCCCTCTCGGTGGTGGTTTAGCCGACTGGCCCTTATGGGCTTGCTATATGGTGGGTTTCCAATTTTTTAGGGTTAGCTTGACCTTTACCCCCTTTTTTGTAAACACTTGAAAAAATTCATTTAATAAAGTAAAACAAATATAATAATAGAGTGAATTCCACACTTCAATTTTATTACAAAATTTTTCACTTACTTCATTTTAATTCCACTTTTGAAATCTCCCACTTTCTAGTAAAACATTTAAATATATGATAACTATTCATCAAATTCCATAAAAATCCTTAATTTATGCTTATAAATATGCATGAAATAATAGTGTGTCAACAATAGTAAACATCAGTCAATTATTTGATAATGAAATAATTGATCGGAACCTTGATGATATATTAAATAGAAATAAAAGATGAAGTTGAAGATCATAACATAATAAAAAGGGAAAACACTTCCTTTAATGTTACTACTTGGAAGCATGAAAATAAATTAAAAATAAGATGCTATATTCTCAAATGATTCAGGATGTTCAGATTCTAAAATGGAGTTGGCTCAACTAGCTAGAAGATTCAATAAATTTTATAATAAAAAGAGTGGTTTCAAGAATAACTTAATGAAAGATAAAAGTGGCTCTAAATAAGTATGATTATATGAATGTAAATATATGGGACATATCATACCTAATTTTCAATATTTAAAGAAAGAAAAGAGAAAGATTTAGAATAAAGGAAAGAAAAATCAGATGAAAACTAATTATTAGTGAAATGGAAACAAAGCTATGAAAGATACTTGGAGTGTATCTAAAGACTCCAACAAATCTTCTAAATTTGACTCAGAAAAGGATCCAAATAATAAAAAATAAAATATGTTCTTCAGGTATAAGGAAGAATCTTAGGTACAATCCTATTATTCTTATTTTTCTGATTCATAAATATACTCTAATATAAAATTATCATCTTATTGATCCATGCTTATATAAATATATGAAACTTTAGTAAAAAAAATATGTCGCTAAAGAAAATTCATAATTCTATTTTAAGTGAAAAATATTCTATTTTTAAACAACACCAATCATTAAAAGATAAATTTAACAAATTCTCTTCAAACTACACTAATCATGAAAACATAATAAAAGATTTAAAAGATGAAGTAGATTAATTAAAAATGGATTTTATAATATTAACTAAATGAGAAAAATATTTAAATTAGATTCTTAAAAAATATAATCAGAAAGGAAAAATATGGAATAGAAAGTAATGGTGAAAAATCAAAATTATATAGAAATTACTTTGTAACCAGTTCTAATAATAACAACATAACTAAAGTTACTTGTTTTTATTATGGTATTAAGGGAAATTACTCTAATGAATACTATTTAAGAAATCCCAATATTAGTGAAATTAAAAATATTTTCTTTCTAGAAATATGTCTGCAACTTTTATTTTAAATTTTGAAAAAATAATGTAAATCTGGTTCCCCATATATTTTCTTAGTAACACAGTTGTACCCAAGAAATTATGGGTACCAAAAAAACTTTTTTTAAAATGTTTTCTCTGAAAAATGTCACAGGAACAAAAAAAATTTATGTATATGAATAGTTTCTGCTCAGGACACATGAGTGGAGACTCTTCCAATTTTTATACACTATAAAAAATTGGATAGAGGACTAGTTACATTTAGATACAATTATAAGGAAAAAATTGTTGGTGTCAGATTAATTGGAGATCCAAAATTAATTTCAATCAACAAAGTGTTATATATTCAAGGGTTAAAGAGAAATATGATAAGTATATATTAAATTTGTGATGATGGATTTATGTTGATTTCTCTAATAATTCCTACTCAATTTTAAAAAAAAATGCTTAAATTTAGATCACCTAGAACTGAAAATGTTTATACCTTCGATATTAATTCCTTGAGTAAAAAAAGTAAATAGTTTATCTATTGAGACAAATGAATCTTGGAATTGGTATAGGATAGTTAGAAACTACAATGTATTTAATTTATATAAATTGCCTAAGAAACACTTAGTTTCTGATTTAACTAGCCTTAAATTTGATAAAGATATATTCTATGGTGCATGGAAAATTGGAAAGAAACACAAGTCTTCCTTTAAATAAATTAACAAAGTTGTTACATCCAAACAACTAGAACATATCCACATGGATTTTTTGTACCATCCAGAGTAGAAATTTTGGCTGGAAAATCATATATTTTTTTATTTGATGACTTGGGTTTGTTTTATAAATGTTAAAAGTGAGGTTTTCAATTTATTTGAAACCTTTTGTAAACTTGTGTAAAATGAAAAATATTTTGAAATAATTTCATTAAGAAGTGTTCACAGTGTAGAATTTAAAAATCATAAGTTTAATTGTTTTTACTCAAACTTAGGTATTAAATACACCTTATCTACACCAATAACACCTCAAAATAATAGAAAGAAATAGAACTATTAAAGAAATGGAAATAAGTATCTTAAATTAATATAGTCTTCCAACTTATTTTTGGGAAAAAATGTAAATATACCTTTTAATATCATGAATAGAGTTTTAATAAGACCTCTTCTTAACAAGATACCATATGAACTATGGAATAACTAAAAAACTAAGGCAAAATACTTTAAAGTGTTTGTAAGCAAGGTTTATATCTTGAATAAAAAGGAAAACCTTGTTAAATTTGATCCAAAGGTTGATGAAGGAATATTTTTAGGATATTTTTCTACTTCTAAAGCTTATAAAGTCTATAATAAAAAGTCAAGAATTTTTGAAGAATTTTTTCATTTGAAGTTTGATGTAAGTGATCCTTTTAATAAAAGGGAAAATCAAACAGATGAAATTGATTACTCATTAGACAACATGACACATGAATCACCGAATATTGATTTTTAAAATAAACTAAATGAAATTTAGTCCAATTCATAAGAACACGAAACTGATGAACCTAAATGTGTCTTACCTAGATAACTTATAACCTTATAGGATCACACTCTAGGAACTATAATATGAAATCTATATACAAGAGTAAGAACTATAAGGAATGTAGGAAATTTAGCTGAATTCTATTCCTTCCTATCTCAATTAGAGCTTAATACTATAGAGGAATAATTAGGAGATGAAATTCGGATAATTTCTATATAATAATAATGTAACCAATTTTAGAGAAATAAAGTTTTATAATTATTTGACATACCATCCAATAATCTAGTAATAGGAACAAAATGTGTTTTTTGAAAGAAATAGATTGATCAAGGGATAATTACTAGAAATAAATCTAGATTAGTATCTAAAGGATATAATCAAGAAGAAGGAATAGATTATATTGAAACACTTGAACCTATTGCTAGATTAGAATATTTTAAAATCCTTCTAGATTATGGATATCATATGAATTTTAAATTATATTGTATGGATGTAAAATTATCTTTTCCAAATGGATATTTAATGAAGGATGTTTATATTGAAAAACCACTAGATTTTGAAAATACTAATGTACCCAATTCAGATTTAATAGTACTAATTCTCTTTATGTACTTAAATAAGAACCTAGAGCTTGGTATGAAATATTAAGTTCTTTTCTATTGGAAAATGGATTTTTTATTGGGTTAGAAGATCCTAATCTCTTTAAAAAATAGTTTATTCTAATATACTATTAGTATGAATTTATGTATATTGTATTATTTTTGATTCACCAAATAAAAATATTTATAATGATTTTTTTATTATTATATAGAAGGAATTTAAAATATGTATGATGGTAGAATTATATTTCATTTTTGGATTTCAAATCCATAAAAAATATTATGGAAATTTATTAAATAAAATAAAATATATTATTTATTTATTGAAAATGTTCGAACTAGAAAATAGTTAAACTTATACAACCCCCATGTGTACCAATGTAAAAATTGATTTAGATGAAGATGAAAAACTAGTTGAAAACAAGTTATATAGAGGTGTGATTGGTAGTTTACTATATCTTACTACTAATAGACCAGACAATATATTTTCTATTTTTATATGTGCTAGATTTCAATCAAACCCAAAAATAATCCAATCTTACTACTGTTAAAATAATTCTTACATATTTAAAAGGAATTATTTTTCAATCTTTACTTTACCCAAAAACTTAATATTTTAATTTAATTTCATATTCTGATGATTATTTTGGAGTTTCTAGATTAGATAGAAAAATTACATCAAGAACTTATCACTTTTTAGGGAATTCCTTATCTTTATAGTCAAGTAAGAAACAACATTCAATTTCACTATCAATAGTTAAGGTAGAATATATATTTGATGGAATTTTTTGTGCACAAGTGTTATGGAGGAAACACACCTTATTAGAATTTGGGATTAATTTCAATAATATTCTTATTTTACATGATAATAAAAGTGTAATAAATATTTCAAAAATCATGTAAGAGACTAAGTTATAAAAGTGAATATATATATAGAATTTTTAAATAATGAATATCAACTCCATGATATTTTTTCTAAACCACTCCCCACTGCTAGTTTTGAATTTATTAAGGGGGATTTAGACATATTTAATTTTAAATAATTTTTTATTAATTTGTTTCTTAAATTTTGTATTAATTTTTTTGTTCAAATATTATTTATTTATTTATTTTACCGTTTTTTAATAAAACAATAATTCATTTTTCTTTTTGAAATTGCATCTTTTTAAAATATAAAAAATAAACAATGATTACACTGAGTATTTCAGTCAAGAAACCAAACCAACGTCACCAAAACCATCAACCCCCCCTCTCTCATTAATACCCTTAGTATTAAAACCTTTTGACTTATAGATCTCTTATATTCCCTTTAAAATCATATAATTAAAACCTCAAACCTTTAGAGTGTTAGAAATGTCAAATAACAAGAGGATAGATGAAGGAAAACTGAGATAATCAAAGCGTCAAAGTTTAAATTTCAAAAAAAATCTTCTAGGGAAGGTTTTTTATTTCGAAGGGCTATACCAGATAAATATATTTTTTGAAACAAGAACTAGCCTTTTAAGGTTTTGAATTTATTTTCAATGAAGAAAATATTGAATATGTGTACAACACATAAGTAAAGTAGTTCTATAAAAATATTCAATTTAGTTTTGGTGATGTAGAATATGTCATCGTATCATGGTTAAATGATGTTGAATTTTCCATTTCATTAGTTGAGATTGCTAAGATAATTCATAATCCTCTTGAAGGAGTTTTTCAATTTTATATTAGATCCATTGAAAACCAAGATCATAAATATAAAGATATTATGTCTTTTCTTTTTTGCTCAAATTTGGTTCGAAAAATGTTTGTAAAGGATCTTGAAGCTGATTAGAAGGTTCTGGTTAAGTTCATTCAGTCAGAAATTCTTTCAAGAATTTCTAAGTTAGAGAAAATTATTTATCCTAATATTTATATAATGTTTTTGATTATGAGTGATATCAAGTTTAATTCCAGTAGGTATATTCTCCAGTATATACACTATTTTTTTAGACAAAGTTAAGGATGTATTTTTTCCTATGCGGTAGGATTGTTTCTATAATTTTATATAAAAAGAACAAGATTCGAGAAATCTTAGTAATCATTAGGTGTCATTATAGTAAGATTATCAATTTTGTAACTTTAATAAATATAGGTTTATTTTGGAGTATAGAAAAAAAATCTACCTGTTGGTGTTGATGACAAATAAGAATATAGTGCTATTACTCAGGGGAGTAAGAGAATTTTAATTTTTTTGGTTTATTCTGCATTCATGTAGAATAATTTAGAGAATATAGAATAGAGGATATTGTTAAAAAAATAAAAATAATACTCAAGTATGATGTCTCTGATCCATAAGTTACAAGATATTTTTATCAATCTCTTAAAGAACATTTAGAAGAAGATAACAATGAGTCCATTGTCACACATCCTAGAAAAAGAGAAGAACCTAATGTTCAGGCTCTAGAAGCTGAGGGTGCTACAATTAGGGAACTTAACCAACTAGTGTTTTTAGGAGTATCAACTACTCCTGTGGAATAACAAACTGAGAATCAAAAAAATAGATATGAGAAAGAAGATCACAAGGAAGAACCGATTGAGGATAATTCTCATGGTAATGAAAAATTTCAACCATTAATAGTTAAAAATGATGAATTAGTTGAAAATAAAATAGCCTTTTCTATTGAAGATTCATTGAAGAAGGATGCTTCAGTATCTTGAGATAAGATATAAGTTCTTTAAAATATATCTTCCTTTTTTTGTGAGAAGGATAAAGGTAAGTCCTTAGCTATAATTTATAAGGTACAACCATTAATAAATCAAGAAGAAGAATAATATTATTCTATAAATTATCAAATTGAAGAGTTATTCATCAAGTTTTACAGGATGAATGATGAGAATTCAATATTTAAAAGTGAGCTGGAGCATACTAAAAAATATTTTGAAGATTTCAGAATCTTAACTATTCTCATAGAAGAATTTGAAATTGTACAAGTTGAACTATAAAAACTGAGATAAAGTTTAATTTCCAGAAGGGATTTTTGATACATTTCAAAGAGAAATGGAAAATCAGATTAGAAATAAAAAAGTAGAATCAGTTTCAAAGATAGAATTTAGAGTTAAAATAGTACTTGGGAATTCAGTTTGAATATCAAGGAGTAGTTATAGTAAATCTAGATCCTACACTTCTACTCCACAAACTTCTCTAGATTTAATCATAAGGTTTGAATCAATTACTGCAGTTCTATGTACTTTTAATTATCATCATCATTCACTTCTCTGTGATAGTACAAAATTAAATGTCTTTTTGGAAAACCAGATAGATCTAGTCAAGAAATTAACACGAGGAGAGCCTGATATAAGACATATTCTCAATAAGTTAGGTGAAATGATGTCACAATTTTTCCAGTATGAACAGAATGATCATGAGTTTTTGAAAGTAAAGTTATTTGAAAGTTTAAAGGAGGGATATGATTCAAATATTTTGATGAAATGGTGGGATAATATCTATAGTTAAAGTTTTATATGATTGATGGTTGAGCTAAAGGATTTTTATTAGGTTGATTGAGCATCTAAAGATTCTAAAACGTCATCTTAACAAGAACCTTCATCCTTAGCTAGTCCTCTATTTTGAATTTTCTTTGAAAAATGTTTACTATGATCAAAAATATATTTTAATGAAGTTATTTTGTAATTAATATTTGTTTCAGTTAGTTGCTTTATATTTTCAACAATTTCTATTTCCAGAACAAATATCATTTTTATCTCAAAATATTATAGCATAAATTTACAGTTATGTGCTATATTAAATGTGTTTTAAAACATTTTCTATTACTTTCTTTTTGATATCACAAAAATGTAGATAATATTGGGAAAAAATAACATTATTAATTTTATATTAAATCGTTTTTATATTAACTGAAACCGAAGAGAATGGGAATTTAAATATTTACTATACAAATAAACTTTAAATTCCAATTATATTTTTTAATATATATCTTTAAAGATATTATTTCATTTGTTTTTATATTTTCTATAAGTTATGTTTTATGGGTTTTACAATCATTAAAAATATGGAGATCATTGGGCATGTATTATCTCAATAGTACTCTATGAATCTTACTAATTTTGATTCTCAGAAATACCCTTATTTGTTTTAATAATGAAATTAATTTAAGTGTTTTTTAGGAATATATTTATTGATAATTTTATCTTTTTTATGGGATAAAATACTTGTTTATGTATTATGGACAAGTTTAAAATTATTCCAGAAATATTGTTTATACCCTAAATTTTTAAGAATAGCATATGGTTTGGAAACCATACGTTTGGAATAACACGTAGAGATCAGATACCTGACACCGTTGAAAAAGTATAGATCAACAAAGATATATTTGAAAAAAACCTTACATTTGAGGAACAAACGTAAGTTTCATAAACCCTAATTTTGTAAACAACCATACTTTTTCAACCCTAATTTTTGTGTCTATCACTATGTGAAGGAACCCTACATTTAACTAGCCAATGATGGAGTCTTAAATTAAATATATTGTCCATGTTTTTTTAAATGGTCTCACCAAAACTATATATCTCTTTAATACTGTTTTATTAATGATTAAAAGACTCATATTCGATGGATTAAATTGTTTATATTTTTAAGGGAAGTTATAACACTATTGAATGGTTTAAATTTAGAATGATCACAATTTGTTAGGTGATATTCTTGGATACGTTAAGACTAAAATAAATACAATTTTCTCTTGTTAAATAGCAAGATTATTTTTGTTTTAAATAAATTATGACATATTTTTTAATACAGATTTGTTGTAAAGTAAAAAATATCAAATGTATATTTTATTATGAAAGACTACACTTTGGAGAAATATATGTTTCAATATTATGCGAGTAAACTTATTGATTAATTGTTACTACTGCTATTTTTCTATTTCTATCTTTATTTGAAGATCATTTTCCATTGGGATATCTTTGAAGTTATTCTTTGTTGAAGTCATTAATCTTTGAAGGAGAAGGTCCATTTTTGTCAGTTTTTACTTCAACTATGAAGAATACTCTATTTATTAAACCAAATCAAACTCTATTAATTTATTGGAGTTTCAAATGCTTATATTTTGTCATGGTGAAGTATCGACTTCTTAGACAAAGATATGGGTAATTCAGTTCCTTCTAAAAGAACCAAATGACCCTATAAAATTCTTATTGTAAAGGTTTCAAATTCCTGTTCTCAATAGTTAAGGTCTTTTGAAAGAAGACCTATTTAGTAAAAATAAGCAATCTTGTAGAGAGAGTGTTGGTGGAGTGGAATAGGGGATCTTTGTTCCCTGAACCACTATAAAAAATTTTGTGTTCTTATTATTTGTTTATCCACTACTCAACTTACTTAAATAAGATAACACTACATATCTACATAAATCACAAATAAGTATAAAAATTTGAATCTATCTACATTATTGGAATGATACAATTCATCCCCCTCTTGTGTATATTTATATTATTCCAACCTAACACTAATAACAATAGATTAGGTCAATAAGGGAGCATTATAATCCCTAATCACTAAGAATATCATGATTAGATAAATCCTAGATGTAAATATGGCCACCATGGCTACTAGGGTTAGAGGAAAAGGAGGTTGATAAATGAAATGGAGAATGAAAATAAATAAGAAGGAGAATATTATGGGAAATGGGGGTTTAACTTGAAAAAACAAGAATAAATCATGGTTATAAGTCCATAGAACCATAATAAGGGAACGAGAAAACTATTTAAGGCTCCCCTTTTGCTGAATGAATAGAAATAAGAGAGGAAAGAGGCTAGTAGGGGTAAAATTGAGTAGGGGTAAAATAGGAAAACAAAAATTCAAATATCAGGCTCTAATACCCAAAATCTATAAGATATATGAATTATTTTTAAAGTTTCACTAAATATTGTATATTTTGATGTATTTTTAGTTCTTTAGGGGTTGGTGGGGGTTTGGGGCCTATTTCAAGAAAATGGGCTTAGTGTTAGGACATATAACCTTTGACAGATACCACTGAGTACCCGATGGAGTGATATTGAGTACTCAGTAGGTGAGATAGAGGAGAAAGTACATCCAAGTTTTCTATCAGGTGGACAATGACTCTGAGGATGGTACCTGGTTCCCAATGGATACCATGTGGCTTCATGTTGAGTTTTTTTAATTTAATTTAATTAATTAATTTTTATTAAAATGTTAAAAATGGGTCTCCATCTCATTATTGGTAGTTGTGTCTATGAGTCCATCTCCTCTCCATCTTCCCTTTTTTCTTCCAAGGTTGGATCACCCTTGTTTCATAATAGATTTGAGTGCCACCAGTCCCTAGAAGCTGCAAAGAGTGATTCTATTCATCCTATAACTCCCTTTAATGTTTATCTTATGATTATATAGGGATTTTCTCTTATTATTTTAGTGACTTCCATTCATTATTATATATTTTTTGTTTTATTATATCTTAAATTCACAATGATTAGATCTGATTCATCAAATGATAGCTAATGAGAGGAATTCCATTATTTTATAAAAGGAAGACCCTAACTAATACTAAGGTATTATCCCCCAAAATCTATCCTTATGCATCAAAGTACACAGTGTACTCCTTACCCAACTTCAGTAAGGTTCATTTCAGTGTTGTATCCTATTTATCCTTAAATTTTTAAAAAGTGATCTCATAAGAATATGACCAAATAAGCTTTACCCCTTTCTTATTCAAGTCTATTATCAGCACTACCAAGTGAGAGAAGTCCTAAATAAATATTTGGTAGTAAAATACCAAACCCAATAATCTATATATATCAAAAACATTCCTAGGAGACTCCTAATTAACCATTTATTTTATCATCTTGGTTTTATTGGAACTCCAACTTTAGATATAATATTCCCAAGAAATAAATTGGTTGATATAAAAGTGTCACTTTGAGAGCTTATAATATAACCAATTCTCTCAAAGTGCTCTCAAACTAATCTCCAGGCTTCGCATGTGATTCTCCCTTGACTTAGATTACATGATAATATTATAAAAAACTCAACCATAAAAGTTTCTAGATAGATGTGGAAGAACAGACTCAACAAGTCCATAGATACCTATGCTGCATTCAACTAACTTAATGATATCAAAAAACGCTCATACATACCATACATGATCCTAAATATAGTATGATGTATGTGTGATGGTATCACCTTGATAATGTGATAAACCAATATAAAATTAATTATAGAGATTACATTGGCCTCCCTAAGCTGGTCAAATAAATTATTGATATATGGGAGTGGATACCAATTCTTGACTATCACTTGGTTCAACATCTGGTAGTCCACACAAAACTATAAAGACATATACACCTACATGGAGAATATAAATCAAGCACCCCAAGGGGATGTACTCAGTTGTTTTAATCCCTTGGATACTAATCCCTCTAACTGAGCCTTTAGCTCCAATATCTCTGTAAGATAAATCCTATAAGAAGGTATATAAATAGGTTTTGTACCCAGTATGAGGTCAATAGATAACTCAATATCTCTCTGGGGTGGAGACCTAGATAAATACCTAATAAAAATGTCCTTGAATAGATCAAAAATGGGAGGAAAAATTTCTTACTACATCTCCCCATCATTCAATATTAGATAAGAAAATTAGGCCAAAATTCTACCTAGCTACCGATGGTTAGGTCCTACATGTCCCACCTATGAATTTTATTCTTCAACATGTACATAATTGTTACCCTCAGGATATTTAAATGATACTTATCAATGATAAAAGTCTATATGGTATAGATAAATTACTAACTGGTCCATCCTAAGGATTGAATTGAAACTAGTCTTCTGTAGAAAAAATAGATCCCAAAGGAATATATAGACACTAATTATAAGGGATCATTCCCTATAGTGTAAAATTACCTTTGATTTCACTCTTAATGGGATTTTTATGGACATAATTCCATATAAATACTCTAAATCTAATCCCAATCCATCCACAAACTGAGAATAAATGAATGAATGTGATGCTCCTATATCAAATAGAGAAAATTCTAGAGTGGAATTCACTAAGAATGTACCTTGGACTGTAGATAGTCTGACATCCTGGTCTATAAGAGCAGGATGTATGGTGTGTAACTAGTCTATAATTCAGCCTTGTGCTCATATCTATTTCCCATATGATAGAACCATTGATCCTACCGTTGGACACCACATCCTCCAACCTAACCTGGACCATCAGTAGAACTCTAATTACCCACATTTTGGATGTAATGGGTATGACCCCAAAACCCTAATAGGATCCTTTATCACTAAAAACCCACTACATTATCTTTTTGAACCTGTAAAAACGTCCCATTCTTCTACATGATTGATACTCAACTGGTAGCCAATTTTTCTAAGGATAGATATGACCTAGCCTTCCATAATTGTGACACTGCATTGAACTATATCTCCTAGGAGGAAGAGATGATCCATCACCCTGTCTATATTTACCCTCACCGATCTGACATGAGTAATTAGAAAATTATTTTGACCACCTAAAAAACCACTATTGTTCCTCCCAGTAGAAGCTATCTCCCCTAAGCCTCTACCATCACCCATGTTCCTTTTAGAAATAAGGTTCTGGTTCACATGAAAAAAATACATGTGAAACAAATTCACATAAAATCAGATCTCATACCTCAACCCATCCTAAAAAAAATACGTCTATAGCCACCTTATCCCCTAACAATATAGGGTAAAAATGTTTTAGGTCCATTAAGTGATAAAATTAATCCATCACTAACATACATCCTTTCTTGAGGAACATAAAATCCTTATCCTTTTTTGTATATAGGGTCTTAGGGATGAAATGATTAAAGAAACAGGTCTATAAGTACTTCCAGGGACACCCTATATGTTGATCATCCTGGACTAGAACATTCCATCAATGCTTCACTAAACCTCAAATAATATAATTTTATAACTTCAACCCCACTCCAAGGGTGTCTTAAGATGGTCAAAAATCACCTAAAAAGACTATCCAGAACCGCAATACTTGTGGGACACACACACATATAAATAATTGATGGTAATGCATCTGAAACTCTAGTTATCTCATACATTACAAGAAAGAATCATGATGAATCCCACTCCATAAATAGTATAAAATATAAAAAGATATCTTAGATCTAAACATCTATAGAATATCCTAATGCTATAGGAGGATCTGTACCAACCATCGATGGGGTGTGCTCATCGCCACCCTCAAGGTTCTCTACTGGAGGTCGTCATGGAGGAATCCCTCAACACACACCTTATAAAACATTTTTACAATATTTATAAATATCAAAATTAAGTAAATAAATAATATTCATAGTGTACTGCTATTCTGTACACCTCACGTAAAATAAATCTCACAGCCTAAGTTCTCTCTATAGCACCAATGAGATTCCCTAGGCCCACACTTCCACGTCTAGTGATAAAAAATACTTTAATAATTGGCTTCGATATCAATTGAGATAACCCAAATACACTTACATCATTATAAATACCATATAATAAATTAAACATTACATCTCATAATAATTTCACAATTATCTCATAATCATAGAACCTAAATTTTTAGTATCTTTATACATTTTGTAAATAAAAAAAATATTTCACATAATTTTAAACATTTCTCCACAACTATTGGGATTGTGAAGTCTCTTCAAAATTCTAGAGTAAATTCACCTGAAGGAGAAAATTTGAAGAACCATTTTGGCCTTTTTAGAGCAGTAGCAACAGGCTTCAATTTAGTGGTAGTGGGGTTGTAAAAAGTTCATGGATTTATGATGGTTACTCATGTTGGTGTTCAGTTCACCAAAATGTCATTAGGAATTTCTTTCACTGGAAGGAGGTAGTTATCATTTGAATCATCCTTGGTAACAGACTTTTTTTGGGAAAAGGGAAAGTAACTGGGAACACTGTTAACTTACCAGTGATCAGTGGTCAAACTTAGGAAAGATATAGGGATCAAATATTTACATAATGAATTGGATTAGTGATCAAAAATATAAAAATTTGATGCTTCTAGATGAATAAGTGGGATTCTGTATAACTAGGGTATATGACAAATTTATTGACATTTCATTCACTGATGTGAGTTAGTGATCTATATGGATGACTTTTCATAGTGATTGTGACTTTATACTTCTAATGATATACAGGATTGTGATGCTTATCCCCACGGTTGTAGGATGGAAGTATAAACAATGTAAAACCTTTGTTGTGTCCTTCTACCTACTTTAATTATATTTTCATGTTTATTTAAAGTTTGATGAGTTGGAGTAAATGAATTGAGTAAGTTCAAGTTAGTACATTGATTAGGATTAAGATACATCTTCCTAGTTTTGGTACATTTATCTTGTGAGTATACAACTTCCAATAACCTATTTCCACCAGTGCAGTCTTCTGGTGGGGAACTTACAATGTTTAGAATTTATGCCAAATTATCAACAATGAATACACCATACTAGACCTCTTTATAAACATCTCATATACTATACTCACCTTTTATAACCCTAGGAATGACAAAACATAATAAGGGGTGATATGAAATGCTCAGTTTGGGGAAACTTTTCAATGAGTCATAAATAATGACAAAATGTCATGTAATCTCAAATGTCAAATATATACAATGTCATAATACTGTGGAATCATATGATAATAACCCTAATCCATGGATCACAACATATACATATAACATAGAAATGTGTCATGGGAATATATATATGATATCATAACATTGTAAAAATGTCCAAATACATATAGGTTCACATATAAAGTTATATACATGAGATTAGGTGCATGCATATAATTGTGAATATTTCCAAAATAAACAGGTCCATGTATTAAGTTATGATCATGAAATTAGTTCTACACATTAAGTTATGAGTATGAAATCTTGCATATGAATTATATCATGAGATATAAAACCTTAAACAATGCATTGGTGGGTGATTTAGTACCCCACCTATCACATAATAATCATACATAAGTTTACCACAAGAAATAAATCCTCATATTAGGAAAAACATATCGAAGAAAATGGGTTTAATAACATTTTCAAACGGTATCACAAAAAATGACATTAAAAATATGATTAGTTTGTACCAAAAAGTCAACCACCAAAAGGGGTATTTAATAAATGCCTTTATAGAGTGATTCATAAAATATAACTCCATATAATATAGATACTTTGAGGTTAAATTTGAAATTTTAAGTGAAATAATCATAAAAAAATATTTCATAAAATATTTTTAACCATTTCATAAAAAGATAATGTTTTGAGTCACTTTCAAAAGTAAATTTTGATACGGTGATTGGAAGAAAATTTGAAAAATTATTTTGAATGAAATGGTAATAACATAACATTTAAAATAAATACATTTTAAGTCTAAAAACGTGGATTTCAAGATAAAATTTATGAAAGTAGAAACAAATTCCTTTTTAAAATTTTAAAATACCTTTATTGAAATCCAAATTTCTAAATGAGTAATAAAGAATCCTTTTGAAAATTGGTAAAAAGAAATATGAATATCAGAAGAGATAATATATATTTTAATTTCAAAATAATAAATGAAAAAAATTGTAAAGGGAGAATGTGACATAGATTAAAGAGAGACTTTGTAGAGGATGTGCATTATTCTTTGTAGCATTATATTTTTATGAGGTAAAAAATCCATCAAATAAGGTGAATTAAATTAATAATATAATTAAAACTAATGAAAAAAATTACCATATAATAAAATATTATTTTCAAATAGACCAAACATAGAAGAAATAATTTAAATAGGAAACATTATAACTAAAAAAAATATTTGAGTTAACAAAATCCCTTACCATGAATTCCCGTTTAGATGGATGCACTCTAAAATCTTGTACAATAAACATAAATATATTAAAAAATTATTTAATAACCTCATTCATATCTATTACCTTTTATACACTTCATTTATTATCATTATATGCACATATGTTAGCTAGTTATAGTTTATTTTCATCATTGGTCCTTAATTTTTTTTGGTTTTGTACGAGCTTTGTAATGGGGATGACATTTCCTTGGAAATAAAAGTTAACTAAGGGGTAAAGATGTAATCACATAGTATTTAGGTGATTTAGGTGAGGAAATTTTGGTGAGACATTTTTTTATGACTTTTAAATCTTAAAAGGTCCTTTATAAGGTCTATGTGTCAAGTTAATTTAACAAAATTCAAGCCACATTAGGTTACCCATTTTTACCCTTATTAACCTTGATTAAATATTCACATGTGAAATTATCTTCTTAATATAGATATATGATGAACATTATTATTAAATTTTAATGTTTTTATTCCTAATTTTTAAGCCATTTAATCTAATTCAATTTTAAAACATTAGAAAATTATCTTTTAAATTAAAACATAAGATATAGAAAAACAATTTTATATAAAATTAATTTTTATAAATTAAGTTTTTTTATTTTATATCAATTAAAAATTATATTTAGTGTCAATATATATTTTTACCAGTTTAAACATCATATTAGAGTCATAAAAAGATATCATTTTAATTTATTTTAAAAATATCACACAATGTTTATAAAAATAATTCTTTGAAAAATAATTTGTTTACCATGGTAACTAACATTTACTTTGGTAATTTATTTTTATATTAAAATTGGAACAAAAATTATTAATAATATTGTATATATTGATTAAAAATATAAAAAAAATTATATTATATTCAATTTATATATTTGATAAAAATTAATTTTAATATAAGTGTGCATATTGAAAAAATTAGTTTTGAGAAAAATATATTTTTAAGAATAAAGATAATTGATTCATATTCCATGCCAAGTGAAAATATTTGGATGAACCTTAATTTATTTGATAATAAATTCTATTAATATGTTCCAAATTATTCAATAGTGATCAATTTGTTTAAAATACACAATACACAGAAAAAGTACAATTCTTTGAAAGAAAATACTTTTTATAACCGAATGATTTTATTCATAATTATTTAAGAATGAATACTTATTTAATAATAATTAACTTTTATCGATATATTTATGATAAATTCAACCTTTATTATTTTTTAAAATTAAATTTTATGAAAATGAATATTGTATAAAATACACATAATAATGAGAATATAAAATTAATTAATAATTAGAGGATTATATCATTTTAACTTCTACTTACAAATTTCCTCAAAACTTTCACATAAGATCAAAGGGTTATATAAGCGGTGGTAGTTTTCTTGGGTGGTGATTTAGTTATAATAGATCTCATAGTGATTTACATGATCTTAAACTTCTCCTTCATTGGATTTTTATCATGCCACACTTGCTAGAGTTCGAACGGGGCATAGTTTATGGTAAAACCTAATGATTATACCTCCCTTCCAAGATTGTGAAAATGATCTTTGTAAGGAAAATTTTACAACTAAATGCCATTTATTTTCATTTTCTATATTTATTTTCCAATATGGTTACTTGTGTTTATTCCCTCCAATTAAATGGTTGTGTTACAATAGTCATATAATCCAAATGGATATATAAAATAAAATACCATATATAACAGTCAAATTTAATTCTTGTATATTACCTAAAATCATTCATCCTATATTCTTATCTTTTAACATGTATTTTATATTTCTAATTATATACCTTTCTACAATTATTCCTATTAGGTTTATGATCTTCATAAAGAACCATTCAGATAAATATTTTATGTTCATGGTATTTTTGTTCACTTGAAGATGTATTCCTCTTGTAATTTTCTTGATGATGTTTTGTATTTAATTCTCATAATGTATTAATGTTTACCATGTATTGAGATATTTCATCTCAGTGTATCATATTTTTTTAGTTCAGAGTTTTGTGTGAAGTATGATATTCAAAATATTATTTTTTTTAAAGGTAAATTAATACAAAAAACTTGGGATGTTACATTATTCCCTCATTAAATAAATTAAATCATTTCAATTTTAATTGTCACCCACCAATGAAAATAGTTAGGTTATCCATAAGATTGACACTACTCAAGAAAAAAATTCTAATGATATCTCAACCTCACTATCATGGATAAGACTAGAAAACTCACATATTACTTTATAATAGGAATATATTGAGATTGTAAACCACTTTTTCCAAATATACCTCCTTAGCTAACTATATGTCTTAGGAGATTCTTGAGAAATACCTTTCACAACTTCATTTTTATGATTTTATTTCTAAAAAAATACTAAAACCTAAATTTTTATGATAATATCCAATAAGATTAAATTAAATGATCATATATCTATGAAAACTCAATAATAATATGTCTTTCACTATGGAACATTAATTTCAACCTATGAGACTCTCAGTTTAACCAATATATAATATATCAACTGATAAATCTCTTAGGTTATCCTAGGTTTTCCATGGTCACTTTCCTATTAGGTTCTCTAACCTAATTATTTATATATTTCATCCTTAAATTATATTTAAATTCTTTATAATGGTTTGTAAAGATCATGATAATCAAGAAAAACTTATCACCCTGGAGTGTCAAACCAGGTGTGCAGTTAAGCCCATTTTTTGTGCACTAAGTGAAGAATGATTTTAATACTAAACTAATTTTTCATTGTTTTTCGTACCAAGTGCATATAATCTTGAGCCTTTATTGACTTATTTATTTATAGATGGTTATTTCATTTCTAGGAAACCACACTCTCTACTTTACAAAAAAATTAGAAAGATTTCCAATATTTAGACTTATCCATAGGGTATTCACTAATATTATTTGGTCATAATCCCCCAAATAACTAAACAATAATTTGATACTAACCAAAATGACATATACTATCACAACTAGGTATAGTTCTAAAAACACATACTTTAAAAATGGTATTTGATACCAAGTGAGGCAACATAAATACAGTTACATCATTTTACACATCATATTAGAAGTTAAAAATTATATCTCACAATAATATAAAACCATATCACATTCCTAGAACATAAATGTTTAGTTTATTTGGATATGAGATACATAACTATCTTATTTCACATGATTATGAACATTACCCATAAATAAAACATATTATAACTCCTTTTAAACATCTCATATATTATAATCATCTTCATAACCAGAGGAATTGAAATCATAAGGAGTGATCACAAACACTCAATAAGGGAAAACTTATCAAAGAGTCACAAATCATGATAAAGGGTCATGTAATCTCAAATGATCAAATATATACCACACCATAAGAGTGTAGAATCATGAGGCAATAACCACGATCCATAGAGAACAACATAAGTATATAATATAAAAATATGGCATGGGAATAAGAAAATAAAATCATAACATTATGAACATGTCTAGATACAAACAGGATCACACATAAAGTTATAGACAAGAGATTAGGTACACACATACAATTGTGAACATGTATAAAAGAAATAAGTCTTCACATTAAGTTATGGACATGAAATTAGGTCCATAAATTATATCAAGAGATATAAAATGTTAACCAATGAATTGTAGGAATTTGTAGGATGCCATCTATCATATAATAATTATCTAAAAGTGTTCCACATGAAATAAATTATTATATTATAAAAAACCCAAGGAAGAAAATGGGTTTTGTAACATTTTCAAATGGTATCACATAGAAAGACACCAAGAATTAGATTGGTTGATACCAGAAATTCAATCACCAAAAAGGAGTATTTTATAAATGAATTTAGAGGGTGATTAAAAAAATGCATAGGATATAGATTCTTTATATATAAGGAAGAAACCAGAAGCACAATCTTTATAAAAAATGATTTTATAAAACATTTTAAACCTTTTTATAAAAATATTAAGTTGTGAGTTTGTTTCAAAACAATTTTTTTGAGAAGATGATTGTAAGAAATTTTATAACAATATTTAAAAATAAATCTCCCTAATTAATATTTGAAAATAAATAAATTTTATGTCTTAAAATGTGAAACACCCCAATATTTTATGGTATGTATATTTTTAAATTTAATTTCCTTGACAACATATGTTTCACACAACACCAATCTTAACCAAACAATGACATATAATTAAATATAATTATTTTAACATGACCATTATAACCTAATCGTTAAATTAGTGGGAGTGAATATTATTAACAAAATTATAAAATTTATATTTTATATATTTAATCAAATTTTTTAAATTCATCAAAATTATTTTATAGGTATAATATAAGAATAAATCCAATTTTATACATTAAAAACTATATTTTTCCAAAGCAGTTTTACTGCATTTTAATGGCACACTTGTTTTAAAACTAAAATTTGACACTTTTATAAATTCTATTGAAAAATTAAAGTTTATTTTTTAAATTTTAATGTTAAAATTATATTTGGGTGAAATTTTGGTATTTTTATGAAAATATTTATCTTCCAGTGAATAGTAAAAATGACAATTTTCCTAAAACCTTCAAATTTTTTATATTAAAATCCTATTTATGATTTGAATTTTATCTCACCTATGAAATTATAAATAAAATTTATGTATCTAATAAGTTAGAATATAATATATTTATATAATTGAATAAGTAAAAAAATGTTTTTAAAATGATAAATTAAGTATTGGTATTTTTGTGAGACATAAATGTTTATTTACAATTTTATAAATAATTTAATGATTTAAAATAAAATTTATTTTCAAAAAATAGATTCATAAGTTAATATTTTTTTTCTTATTAGTATAATATTATTTTATGAATCCTTAATTATTTTTTCGAAGTGTCATAAAATAAGTTATAATTTTAAAATCTATATTTTTTGAGTAAATGATGAGTTTATTTAAAAATTAAATTTTTCATATTTAGAAAATATTTTTCAGAAAATGGATTCCATTTTTTAATTATTCACATAAAAAAAATTAGGGTGATTTTTTGGGATTTTTCTAAAATAGTTGAATTTTTGTGAATAGTGGAATATGATAATTTATGGTATTAAACATTATAGGTAAATAAATGAATTATTGATTCATGTATTATGTTTATATGAATTAATCAATAATTTTTTATAAATAATATTCTCTATTTACTATATTTATTCACAAGAATCAATACTATTGGTAATCATGATCCAAAATAATAAACTGATGAATAAAATAATAAAAAAAACACCCCTCTCATCCACTATAAATACCACCTCTCACTACCCACTCTCCTCACATATAAAAATAATTGAATCTTATCCAATTTCTACCCAATACATATCCAAAATATCTCCACCATGTTTTGTTATTTTTAGTCTCATCCAAAATACCATTTCAAAATTCCTTGAGGAGATTCTCAAGGAGAGTAATTCAAGTGGTAAAATCCCCTTTAGTTCATTTAATTTTCTTTCAATTTTTTCTTTTCTTATCCTTCAAACACCTCCCCTATCCAGAATTATGTGATAACTCCTGTATCTTTTATATATTGTAATTTTATTATGTTAAAAGTATATCAACAAAAAATTCACTTCTTTTCCCTTTTTTATTCTAAAAATGAAAACATCATCCGTGAGGTGCCGATTTACCACCTTCATGGATGATAATTTTTCTTTTCAATTCCACCTTTAAGGATGGACATTAAAAAAATTTAAGATTAAAATAAACTATAATATATGTATTTAATATTATTTAATGCTCCAAAATTAGTATATAAACATAATATTAATTAATAAGACAAAACTAGTTCACGATGTTTGAAAAAATGCTAAAATAATCTAAATAGTTATCATTAACGCTTTATCTAATGAATCATCCTCATTTATAAAAAATGATATATAATACCATTTAATCTTCACTAATTTCATTAATAACATATAATTTCAATTCTAGATATTTTTTTTTATTTTTCATGATCTTTCATATATGTATACCACTGAACTAATCATGAAAACCAAGGAAACGAACACTCCTGAACGACGAAATTGAATATTTTGATTCATAAAAAGGGACATAAATAAGCTTAATAAATTATAATAAAAAATAAAATTGTTGAAGTGGTTATGAATTAAATTATTAATGAATTTAATTTCATTATCTAGGAAATTAAGTGCATGTGCATAACACTTTCCGACACAAGGTAAGAGTTTCTCCCTGAACCTCCATTTTTCATTAGAATTACACTTCCTTTTTATTTTAAAAAATTTAATTCTTAAATATTATTATGTAATCCTAATAAATTATATTTTTATGTTATGAATATATATATCTATATTAATTACTATTTCTTTGATGTAGAATTACATGTTTTACAAGGTTCCCTTCTCAATTCCTCCAGATAAGCAAGCCCAATTAAGGGGAACTTCTCAATTTCTTACACATTTTCAATTAAAATACATAATATATTTTAAGAACCCAATATTGTTCTAAAATCTCTATTTTTAGCATTAAAAACTATCTTAGTTCATTTATTATTTTATGAAAATAATCATTCCTTTTTATGCTTTAAAGACTTTATTATATTTTCCCTTAAACTGCACTGAAGTGGTTCATTTCTAAAGTTTTTTTAAAACTCTTTTTATGTGTTTTCACTTAATTTGGAAATAATATATGTCTCAAAAATAATTTTATTTTCATTAACTTTTCTTTTTTGAGATATACTTGATTAAAATATTATTTTATGACAAATAAAAATTATTTTTTCCAAAACAACTCTTCTTTGCAAAGTAAAAAAGGGTATTTCCATCAGGAATTCCTCAATGACTTTATTAGATTATTTTCATCTATTTAAATACCCTTTGTTGAATCTTATGATTAATTGGGATTGATATTTTATTATATCATCTACAATATTTTATTAAATGGTTTATCATCAATTTTAATGTGGATATGCTATTTTGATACCATTCACCGTATTACTCAGAGTGGTTAGTGATGATGTTTTTTGGTTGGGGAAAGTTATTTATATTTAAAATTTATATGTTTTTTATGATTCAAAACACTCATACGAGGAGTGAATTAGACTTATTAAGTGTTGGTTGGGGCTTGATATATTCCCTAAATTCATCATTAAGTCTCATAATACAAAACATATATTGACTTGGCTAAGTCCTTAACCATTTATTATTCGATATGGATTTAGTCGAGGCATTAACCATTTATTTACAGATATCTTGGATGAGGCCTTGATGACATGTTTCAAATGGAAATTATTATGAATTCAATCATTATGATATTATTAATTGATAATCCATGTGATTATTTAACTATTAAAATATCCATGATTAAGTTTTATTATCATATGATTATTTATATAAAATTATTTGATCATATTTTATTTTGAACATATTATAATTAAGATTATGTTTTAATGTCATGTGTAGTTAGTTATTAACCTTGTATTATTGATTATGTTTATTTATGATAGTTTATGTTGTATTTATGACCCTTACTGAGAATCTTAGATCACCCATTTCTTATGTTTTATTTTCCCCCAAGATACGAGGATGTATATTATAAATTACTTGCATGGATAATGTATGAGTTTATGGGTTTTTACAATTGAGTTTCTATGATATTTTGTAACGACCCGAAATTTTGAATAAATTTTTTTTCCTAATTTTGTGTTTTATTTTATTTTTATACTCAACAAAAATGTTTCATTTGATAACATGAGTATAATTAAAATGAGACCGTTGGGTTTTGACTATTATATGACCATCGGTCAATATGACCGCTGTAAACTAAATGTTTCGATTATTGTCTCTAAATAAAAGTAATCTTGGTTAATTAATATAGAAAGAAGATTTGATGGCCTCACCCAGTAGTCTTGGACCGATCGAAGCCCATCTAACAGAACTTGGGAAGGAGGTAGCACCACTGGGCTTTGCTCTGGACCAAACCCAATCTGAACTTCATCCTGTGAAGCTAGAACGGGACCGCATTCGCGAGAAGTTCAAACTGATAGAAATTACTACTCGTGCGATGTTGGCCGAGCCTCCCTCAGATTCTCTCACCTTAGCACACCTTACACTTAGGTCATATGCTGGTGTGATAAGGGGCTGTGTAAGGAGACCGTAACTACCTTGTGTAATCCTTTGTTTTAAATAAAAATAGGGATTTCTTCTTATGATGATGTTTATGACTTTTTAAATGTCCGGATAAATATATTATGCATATTTTTGGTGAATTTTAGAGAAAGGATATTTTAAAAATTTTTATGTAAACCTTAAATAATTAAAAATGTGTAATGATTTTAAAAAAATGGTCTTCTACAAATATGTTCAGTGCGAAATTTAGAGTCTAATAAGATCAACTTAATTTTTGATGAATAGTAAATTATGAATAGTGATTTTATGCTTAGGATTAGTAATGTGACCAAATTAATTAGTAATCTCACTTAAAGAAAGTATTAATATAATTTAGGCACCTTGATTAAGTAATGTGATTCAATAAAGTGGTTAAAAAACAGTTTGATAAATTATTATTCAAGTATTAGTTTTTCCGGATGAATAGTTTTTTTTAAATTAAAAATTAAATTAAAAATATTTAGAAAATTATTTTTATAAAATGGATTTCATTTTTTAACTCAGAGCATCGATATTATGTTATGGTAATTTTTGGGGATTTTTCTGAAAAAAATGAATTTTCAGCGAATAGTGTATTTATTTAAAAAATAATTTAAAAATATTTAGAAAATTATTTTTATAAAATGGAGTTCATTTTTGAAATCAAAGAATTGATATTTGGTTAAGGTGAAATTTTGGGATTTTTCTGAGAAAGTTGAATTTTCAGTGAATAGTAAAAATACAGTTTTAGGGTTTCAGTATGTTTAATGACATCATAACTATGTCATGATGATGTCATAAGATATTTTATGGGTTGGCTGACCAAAGGTGATGAATTATTGTATTGGGGGCCCCATGTGGCCTAACTTCATGGGAAATATCTTGGGAGAGCACATGGTTTTGAGAAACCCACTTATGAAGTGTCCCTTGGCCATTAATGCCTTGTCCCCTCACTTTCCCTATAAAAACCAACCCATTATATAATACTTTGGACTCCAAAATCATTCTCAAAGAAGTTATGGTCTCCTTACCTCCCAAGGAGTCCTCCCAAGGTGACCCCAAGCCCTCAAGGTCCAAACCGTTGAGTTTTAAGAGTTATGTTTTAAGGTAATGGATCCGACCTCTCTCTTTCTTTTAAAGTAATCTCTTCTATGTCATTTCTTTTATGCTCCATGTTCTTATGTTGGAGGATGTTATTTTATCTTCATTATACTGTCCTTTGTTTTGTTCATATGATGAGAGAATATCTCTTACTCTCATCATTTCATTTTATGAAAGTTTAAGTGGCGCCGTTAGGCTGCCGAAATGTTTGAGGGATTCTTTCACCCTTCTCGTTTTCAAGGTCTATTTTCATGTCAAGTCTTTCAAGTTCCTTTTTTTATGTTGGGGTATGATCTCTATATCTATCATACTGAACCCTTATGTTCATATTATGAGAGACCCTATTTTGATCTTGTCAATTCATTTTGGGTTGAAGTTTAAGTGACGCCGTTAGGCTGCCGAATTTTTAAGCGATTCGTTCGCCTTTCTCATTTTTCAAAGATCTACTTTCATGTAAAGTATTTCAAGTTCCTTTTGTATTATTTTAGGGTATTATCTCTATACCTTTCATACTGATCTTTTATGTTCATATGATGATAGACCCTATTTGATCTCATTAATTCATTTTTGTTGAAGTTTAAGTGACGCCGTTGGGCTGCCGAATTTTCATAAGAGAAATCTTATTTTTGTCTTCCTTTCATGTTCTTCATTTCATATGGTATATCTTTTAAATTTCATTACCATGTTCTCAAATCATTTATATTATGTCCCTCTACTATTTTATGGGTCATTTATGAGTGTTTGACCCATGTCCCTTCTCTTTTCAATGTTTTCTAAAACCCCGAAACATAGCCGTTATGCTGCAGAATTTCCATCTCAAAATGTCTCTCTCTTTTTCTAAAGTAATTTTATTTTATTAAGTGAATACTAAAAGATCTATCTTCAAAAGGGGTATTCAAATATATACCAAAATGTTTTATTTTAAATTCTGGGATTTACATACATGAGACCCGCTCTCCCCTTCCGTGGGTTTAAAGTGACTTAAAGATCATGTCTTTAAAGCAGTTTTTAAAACGTTATGATTATGAAATGAAACCAATTTATTTTATGCTATATGGGTTTTTTATGAAATTATTTATGATGATATATGTGGCTCAAATGATAATAAATGCAAATTTAAGGGTGTGCCCTGATAGCGCTCCAATGCATTGGGTAATGATGTAACCACTAGAGATTATAATTTTCACGACATCTTGGTGAATAACCTTGGTAATTTTCAAATGACACCTTGGGTGGACCTTGGTGATATGTTCATGATTGTCTATGTTAAATAATTTAGCCATATCTTAAAGTTATGAAAAATGTTATTTTTATTATTATATTCCACATGATTTCTTTCTCATGCCTTAAAGTTCTTTTTCATGACATTGTTGAAGTATCTCAAGTTCACATGTAAATGTTCCTCTTGTTTCCCTTACTAGGCCTTCTGCTCACCCTTTCTTTTGATGTATATCCCTATGTTATGAGATGCAGGAATGAACCTAGTATGAACATAAGGATAAGCCTTTAAAGTGTTTAAGAAGAATGTTTTTTTGTTTCATGTATTAAGTTCCTGGTTTCCAAGACACTAAACCTTAAAGATCCTTAGTTTTGTATAATGTAATGAAAGTTTATGTGATAAAAAGGTGGGATGCTATATATTTTTCCTTTCCAAGCAGTAATGTAACAATTATGTTTGTTTCTAGTTTTCAAAGTCTACTAAACTATTTGGTCCTTTGGGATGAGACTTCCTTGTTTATTATACCAATGTAATAAAGTAAGGCACCATCTTTGGGCTACTGGGTTCAGGGTATTTGTAGTTGGTATCCGAGTAAGTTTTCTATAAACCTTAGAAAATATATTTAGAAAAAAAATATTAGGGAACATAACCCTAAGATATAATTTGAGGATAATCATATAAGAACAACCTATACTTTTTGTAAGTTAGAGATTATGTGGGTATTTATCTCAATACCTCCCTGTCTGGATACTATAAATGGAGATGGTATGGCACATATATACCAAGAGGTAATAACTTCAACAAGGTACATCGGGCCTAACTCAATATAACTTGGTACATGAAAAAGGGATTTACTATGCACCTAGTTTGACACTCTTGAGGGATATGATTAGGATAATTCATATTTTCTTTATAAACTATTATGAAGGATTTAAAAGTAAATATTTCCCTAAATAAACCTTGTTTCTGATTATGAGATTAGATATGCATAAATTTCCAATTTATGTTAAGTGTTTTCTGAGTTCAAAATTATTTATTATGATTCATAA
Source organism: Viscum album (assembly GCA_963277665.1). Lineage (NCBI taxonomy): Eukaryota > Viridiplantae > Streptophyta > Magnoliopsida > Santalales > Viscaceae > Viscum > Viscum album. The sequence continues at coordinate 1,910,245,525 of OY728157.1, read as the reverse complement.
CCTAATTTAGTGTATTCCATTGTTTAGAAATTGTTCCCAGTAGAAGGAATGAAAACCATACCAATACCCATATTCCATGTAGGTAATTACATCATATGAAAGATAATGATGTTGGAGTGGGAGATGCAACTACAACTGAGAAACTTATACTATAATGGGATAACTGAATCGGGTAATAAGTAATAACCACACTCACATGAATCATCTTAATCCACAACATGGTGTAATAATTTTATACCTCTTCATGGAAAAACAACCTCCATTATTTAATGGAACTAAAAATCTATTTGTAGCTGAGAAATGGATAAGTTCCTAAGATAAGATATTTCTCACTTTGGGAAGTAGTGAAAGGTATAAGATTATTATATTAGTTTATCTTATCTCAATATATGATGATAAATGATAGTCATTGACTCAAAACACAAAGGATGATGAAGAAACTGAAAATATGGAATGGTGTGATTTTAAGGAAATTTTATTAGAAAAATATTTCCCTCGAGAACAATGAGAGGATATAGAGATACAATTCTTGATTATGATACAAAAATAGGATGAAAATTTTACCAAGTATGATTACAACTTTATAATATTAGAAAGACATGTTGTGGACTATATATGTAATCCAAGGAGAAAGATTGAATGTTTTTTTGATGGACTTAATCAAATTCTATGATGGTCACTAGTTTCCCAAAAATTCTCATCATATAAGGATATAGTCTAATGTGATATTAAGATAGAGAAAGAATACTGTAATTCTTATTAATTTAAGGGAAATAAAGAGAAGAAGATAATGTTAGAGCAAGAGATGGATAAAGGGAAAAATGGAAATAAGGATTTACCACATGTGATAATTATGGGAAGAAACACCCTAATACTTTCATGAATGGAATGAGAGTTTGTTACAAGTGTGGAGAGAAAGGTTGTCAGGATCATGAATGTATTGTAAATAAAGATTCATTAAATGTGAAATGTTTCAACTTTAAAGAGATGGGGCACTACAAAAAATAATGTCCCAAGAATCAAGGAAATATAACTTAGAAAAAGAAATGGGATTAAGGTTAAGCTTATGTTGTTACTACAGTCACAGTGGGATAATTTATGTATTTGTGTTTTTGGATTCAAGAATTATGTTATGATATTTTGGTTATAATAATCATGATATATTTAAGGATTATAAGGTATTATGTATTCTTTACGAATTTGGAAGCATGCATGATTTCATTAATATTTTAACCAGATCAAGGTATTAATATATTTGTTATGTGGGGTTAAGAGCTACATTATTTGTGGAATCTTATGTTAATTTTATTTTTTAAATTTAGTGACATTCCTTCTAAATTTTTGGTTGCTGAATATGGAAAAACAAGTTTTAGATGATTCCTAAGATTAACTACTTGTGTAATGGATCAAGTTAAGCATTGGAAATTATTTTTCGTTGATAACATGTGCTTTTGGTAAAAATTTAAAATGTTGGAGGAACGATTTAAGGACTATATGATTCATTAAAAGTGCTTCAGAGATTAAAAATTCATCTTGAACATTCATTTATAGGTGTAAGGGATGACGTGAAAATAGACCAAAGCACAACCAAAGGATGGGATTATGCTTATGACATGGAAATTAATCAAGTAATTTTACTTATCAAGTGCTTATTTGGATATTAAAATAATACCTCAACTCTAATAAAAATATTTTGGGACAAAAATGTTATCCATTTAATTTTATTTTTGAGAAATCAATGGCCTTTTAACCAATCACAAGATTTACAGTTTTGTGATAGTTAATTTTTTAATGATCATGTTCTCAATCACTTCATATTAGAACTTTATGGTCATATTTTCTTCCATTTTTGTATTTTAACTTTATAATAATGTCACCCTATTAAGATTTCTAATTTGTTGGTGACCTTAGAATTTCCATTTCCATCTTATCAAGAGGATATTTTATTAACCCTATTTATTATGTGGGTTTCCCACAAAGGAATTTTGAAGTATCAACATTTTATTTTTGAAGTAAAATTTAAAATTGTGACGAATAAATTTTTTAAAGGGGGGGGGGGTGGGAGAATTTAACACCACAATATTTTATGGTATTTCAGTTTTTAAATTTAATTTATTCAACGGCATACATTTCACACAACACCGATCTTAAACAAACAATGATATATAATTAAATATCATTATTTTAACATGACTGCTATAACCAAAAAATTAAATTGGAGGGAATGAATACTATTAAAGAATTATGAAATTTATATATTATAAATTTAATAAAAAAAATTATATTCATCAAAATAATTTTATAGGCATAATATAAGAATAAATCCAATTTTCTGCATTAAAAGACTATATTTTTCAAAAGCAGTTTTACCTCCTTTTAATGGAACATTTGTTTTAAAACTAAATTTTGAAAATTTTATAAATTATATTGAACAAAATAAAATTCATTTATAAAATTGTAATTCCAAAATTATCTTAGGGTAAAATTTGGTTATTTTTCTAAAAAAAATTATTTACCAGTGAATAGTGAAAAATATCAACTTTCACAAAACTGTCAATTTTGTTATATTATAAGTCTATTTATGATTTGAGTTTGATCTCACCTAAGAAATTATAAATAAGATTAATTTATATAATAAATTAAAATATAATATATTTATATCATGGAATAAGTAAATAAATGTTTTTTAAATTATAAATTAAGTATTGGTATTTTTTTTTGAGAGGAAAATGTTTATTTACTATTTTATAATTAATTTAATGATTTAAAAGAAAATTTATTTTCATAAAATAGATTCAAAAATTAATATTTTATTATTATTATTTTAGGATAATTTTATGAAACCTTAATTAATTTTTCAAAGTGTCATAAAATCAGTTATAATTTTAAAATATGTATTTTTCGAGTAAATGATGACTTCATTTAAAAATTAGATTTATCATATTTAGAAAATTATTTTCAGAAAATGGAGCCCATTTTTTAATTATAAACTTTAAAAAATGGTTAGGGTGAGTTTTTTATATTTTTCTTAAATAGTTGAATTTTTGGTGAATAATGAATTATGGTAATTTATGGTATTTAACATTATAGGTAAATAAATGAATTATTGAGGGATGGATAATGTTTAGATGAAGTAAGAACTCATTGGTTAAAAATTAAAATCTATTTTTACTGTATTTAGTTACACAAATCAATACTATTGGTAATCTTGATACAAAATAATAAACTAATGAATAAAATAATCAAGAAACACCCCTCTCCTCCATTATAAATACCACCCCTCTCTACCTCTTCTCATCACACATAAAAAACATTAAATATTGTAAAATTTCTATCCAATACCTCTCCCAAACATCTCCCTCACTTTATTTTATTTCTAGTATCACCCAAAATACTATTTCAAAGTTTATTGAGGAGGTTCTCAAGGAGAGGAATTCAAGTGGTTAAATCCCCTTTCATTCATTTTATTTTCTTTCAATTTATTTTCTTTTCTTATCCTTCCCTAACCCACCCTATCAAAAGTGACATGATAACTCATATATATTTTATGTACTGGAATTTTATTATTTTAATGGTATATCAACCATCAATTCTATTATTTTCCCATTTTTATTCTAAAAATGAAAACATCATCCGTGGGGTGTTGATTTACCACCTTCGTGGACGATGCGTTTTTGTTTTTCAATTACGCCTTCAATGTTGGTCATAAAACCATTTTTATGGTTAAAAAAACTATAATATATGTATTATATCTTATTTAATGTTATATAATCATTATATAAACATAATATTAATTAATAAGACAAAACGAGTTCACGATGATTGAAAAAATTACAAAATAAAATAAATGGTTATCATTAATGCTTTATCAAATGAATCATACTCATATCTGAAAAATGATATATAAGACCATTTAATATCCATTATTTTTATTAATAACATATAATTTCAATTTTTTATTACTGTTTTCATTTTACGTTATTTTTCATATATGTATACCAGTTAACCAACCCTGAAAACCAAGGAAACGAACACTCTAGAACGATGAAATTGAGTCCTATAATTTATAAAAAAGAAAATAAATAAACTTAATAAATTATAATAAATAAGATAAATGTTTAATAGGTTCTGAATTAAATTATTAATGAATCTAATTTCATGATTGAGGACATTAAGTGCTTGTGAAGAACACTTTTGTACATAAGGCAAGGGTTTCTCCTTGAACCTCCATTTTTCATTCAGGTTACACTTTCTTTCTCTTTACCCCAATTTAATTATTAAATATTATTAAGTAATCCTCCTATATTTTGTGTGTGTTTCCAAATATATGTATCTATATGAATTATTCTTTCCCTGATTGGGAATTACATGTTTTACAAAGGTCAATTCTCAATTCCTCCTGATTAGTAAGCTCGATTAAAGGGAACTTCTCAATTTCTTACCCATTTTTAAGTATACTCTATAATCTATTTTAAGAACCCAATATTTTTATAAAATAAATATCTTTATAATTAAAAACTATCTTAGTTCATTTATTATTTTATTCAAACAATTATTCCTTTTTCTACTTTAAATAATTTTATATTTTTTCTTAAACTGCACCGAGGTGGCTCATTTCTAAGGTTTTTTAAAAACTCTATTTACATATTTTCACTTCGGTTGGACATCACTTATGCCTCAAAAATAATTTTATTTTCCTTCATTTTTTTGAGATATACCTGATTAAAAAATAATTTTATGACATATAAAAATTATTTTTCCAAAATAAATATTTTTCACAAATTAAAAGGGGGTAATTCTATCAAGAATTCCTCAATGATTTTATCAGAGTATTTTAATCTATTTCAACACCCTCTATTTAATATTATAATTAATTGGGATTTATCTTTTATGATATCATCTACCATATTTTATTAAATTATTTATGATTAGTTTGAATGTGGATGTTATATTTTTATACCATACATCATATTACTCAGAATGGTTAGTGATTTTATTTTCTGATTGGGGAAAAGTATTTAAATTTTTTATTTATATGTTTTTTATGATTCACCCCACTCAAATTAGGAATTAATTGGACTTAGTAACTAATGGAATGGGATCACTATAGCCCCTCGAGATATGGGTAGGTCTCATGATACAAAATAGATATGGACTTGTCCAAGGCCTTGCCCATTTATTTTTAGATATGGATTTTGGTGTAGCCTTAACCATTTATTTTCATATTTCCTGGCCAAGTCCTCGATTGAATTTTTCAGATGTTCATTATTATTCATTCCATCATTATGATATTAGTAATTGATAATCCAAGTGATTATTTGACTAGTATAATATCTATGGTTAAGTTTCATTCTCATATGATTATTTATATGGAATTATTTGATAATATTTTATTCTGACAATATTTTGATTAATATTATGTTTTAATGTCATGTGTTTTTATTTATTCACCTTTACTTATTGATTATATTTATTTATGGTAGTTTCTGCTATATTTATTACCCTTACTGATCATTTGAGATGACCCATTTATTATATATTATTTTCCACCAAGATGTGAGGATTTATATTATGAATGACTTACAGGGATAATGTAGGAGTTTATTGGTGTTTAAAATGGAGGTTCTATATTTTTTTCCTTCAAAATTGGTAATGTAACAATTATGTTTGTATATGGTTTTCCAAATTTTATAAACTATTTGATCCTTCGGGATGTGACTTCCTTGTTTATTATACTAATGTAATAAAGTAGGGCACTGACTCTAGGCTACTGTTGTAGGGGTATTTACAAAATGTGGAGTGGATGATAAAAGATATGAACATGAAAATAAATTCCTTTTTAATATTTTGAAATATCTTTATTGAAACCCAAATCATCAAAAGAGTAAAAAAGATTCATTTTGAAAAGTGGAAATCATAAATATATAGATAAAATAGATAATTCATATTTTTATTTTAAAATAATGAATTAATTTTTTTTAGTAAAGGTAGAATATGGACATTGAGGGAAAAGTACCTTTGAAATTATTCTTAACAACGTTTCATTTTTTCGAGGTAAGAAATCCATAAAAGGAGAAAAATTAAATTCCTAATGTAATTTTACGATGATAAAAAGGGAAAGTTATATATAATAAAATATTAGGGTGGAATAAACTAAACTTATAATAAAATTTCAAGAGGAAACATTATAACTCAAAGAAATGAGATTTGTGTTAACAAAATACCTTACCTTAGATTCTTGCTTGGTCGAATGCACTTTAAAATCCTATATAATTAATATATCAAACTTAGTAAATTATTTTATAATATTATTAATATCCATGAACCTTTATACACTTAATTTATAAGCATTCTCTATATATATGTTAGTTAGATAGTTATATATTGTTTTTATCATCAAGTGTTAATAATTTTGTTCATTTCGTACATGTTTCATAATGGTGATATCAATAATCATTATTTAATAAAAATTTCATCATTGAAATATTATTTAAGGTACTATAATATATGTTGTATTTTTGTTTATAAATTTATAATTTCATCCCATGATAGTTTAGGTTATGATTCGTGAAGATGAAATTAGTGATGAGCTTGTTTTGAAACTTTTCACTGAACAAAAGGTAATATATTAATAATGAATTGAAATATTAATATTAAAATTTTAAAAAACATAAAATTAATTAATTATTTATATATAATATTTACAGTAATAATTTTTTTATATTCATCCATGATATAAATTTATATCAATTTTCATGTAGGTGGTTAAGTTGACCTAAAGAAGAACATTATATAATTGATGGATAAGTATGATTATGAGGTGATTTAGTTATAATATAATTATTAAATAAGTATAATAGTATTATTTAGGTGTTATTAAATTGATAAAACTGAATTTATAAGTGGTGGATGAAGAAGGTAAGATAAAAAGCTATTAGTTATAAATAAGAAATCGTTTTTCCTCTTGGTTTTCTCGTTTTAGGCGGTTAAATTTACAGTGATTTATTATTGTCAATATTGTTTATGTAATGACTAATTTATCTATGTAAAATTTTAATAAGTTCATAAATATAATATTTATTTATTAAATCCATTTTTTATAACCATCCATAAAAGGCAACAATGAAAAATGAAATACTCTATTCTTGGAGGTAGTAGTCCGCATGTAACAAGAGTGACGTTCTCATATTTGGAATGAATGATAGGTAGGTAGAAAATGGTTATTCCATTAATATAATAAAATTTAAGTATACTAATTATATTTATTTTATTATATTATTATGGTTATAATTGGTTTTGGAGGACAAATATATTAAATAAAAGGTTAGAGAGTGGATAGTACTCATGTTGAGGACTTGAATATTATCTTGAAATAATTCTTGGAAATAGAGGATTTGGGGTTTCTTATTGGGACTATAAGTTTAAAAATTCATAAGTAATATATATTTTAGTAAAAATTAGTATAGTTTCAATGAAATTTTGAAGGATAAGTGTTGCTTTAAGAGGGTGGAAGTGAGATCCTTTTATAGGTGAACAAGATGGATATTTTCTTAGAAAAAAAGTTCGGTAATGGGTAAATATAGAATCACATGGGATTTAGGTGATTTAGGTAGAAAATACTAGTGAGAAACGTGGGTATGAATTTAAAACCAAAAAACAGTTCTTCTATAAGGTCTATGTGTTAAGTTAATTTAACAAAATTCGAGCCACATTAGGTTACCCATTTTTACCCTTATTAACCTTGATTAATTATTTACCATAGTAATTATAATTTTACTATAAATATAATTTTACCTTTCATAAAAACAATTATGTGGTTATTTTGAATTTTCACTCTATTTAATCTAATTTAATTTCAAAATATGATAAAGGTGGATTTAAAATTAAAATATAAGATGTAGAAAAAAACTATTTTTATAGAAAAATGTATTCTTATACATTAATTGTTTTTATTATTATTTATTATCAATTAAAAATTAAATTGTTATCAATATATTTGTTTAAATGTTTAAATATCATATTAGATTTGTCAAAAGTGTGTTATTTAATTTATTTTATAAATTACTCAATGTTTGAAAAAATAATTTTTTGAGATTACTTTCTATGCTTGGGTTCTCCTAGCCGAAAATTTTATTAAATGGTATTTTATAATATGATTTGGGAGAATTAAGTTTTAATATAAGTTAATTTTTTGTTCCTATTATTATAATGTGAGTTTTAAACAAGGGTATTTTGAAAATTAAAAAAAATTACTTTCACTTTTGCATGTTTTTTCTTCCTCTCCACATTTATACAAGATAAAATTTATGTATTTTCAAGGATACATTATTAGAGATTATTTTAAATTAATTTTTTAAAAATATTTCATGTCACCTTTTCAAAAGTTACCTTTGAAATAAACATGTAAATTAGGATTTTATTTCAATGTTAAACATATTTTCTAAAATATATTTTTATGTTTTTCTTCTATTTACTTTATCATTTTTAAAATGATTTACCCTGATGGGGTTTATGTTTCATGATTTATCTACTAATATATATATATATATATATCAACATTTGGGAGATTGAAATAATTATATCCAAAAATTTTATTCTTGATCCCTTATTTTGTGACACTATTAGAAGCTTTCTTTTTGTGATGGAATTTTTCATTTATGTGAACAACCTTTTATGTTTCCTTTGTTGCATTGGGGATATATTATTTTGAAACCATCCAATTTATTTATCTAGTTTTATTATGTTAACATTATTATTGTATTGAATTAACTGTATACTCATTACCATATAATATGTGAACATATCATTTTAAAAATTCAGTTTGGTGGATGTTCACCTAGAAAGAATGTTTATTTATTAACCTGGAGAGAAGTATTCATATTTAGTATATTGTTATTTCTATACATATGATTATTGAAAAGTTTATTATATATTTTTTGAGCATGTAACTTCTTTATTTGTATATATTATGATAATGTTATCCCTTTTGTTGACATAGGGAAAAGTATTGATATTATTTATGATTATTGATTTTGAAAACATGTTGATTATGTATTGGCATTTCATATATTTCATTATAAAAACAACCATGTTATTATTTGGTAATAGGTTGCTTAGGGTATGACATGAAAAGTCTTTTTGAATATTATATTGAATGCATTGGACTTAATCAGTTGATGGTTGGAGACCATAATTATATTGCCCCTCGATGCATTGACATGTCTCGTGAGATAAAATAGGTTGGGTTTTGGTGTATAACTCTCCCCATAAATGAATAATGTCTTAGAACAAGGCCTTGAAATCATTTTTTTGATGTCCGAAATTATGAATTACATTAGTATGAGATTAGTATTATTAATATCCATGTTTTCATTTATTTTCATGGATATAGAATGCTCTCAGTTTCAAATTGATTATGGCTGTATATTATTTACTTATTCCTATCATAATATTTATACCATGTTTATGCTGTGATTTCTATAGTTTTATATTTTACATCATTGATAATTTGAGCTCACTCTTTCTTATGTTTTCATTTCTATAGGTTATGAAGAAAATAATTACACATGATATGTATAATAGTATAGCTTATGTTAAGAATATTTTTGGATATTGAGGACTTGTTATAGATTGAGTAGTTTCATATATAATGGGGAAAAATATCCATTTGATACCAAAAAATGGGACATGATAGTTTTTCATAATTATATAAATATTAACATCTAATAAGATACTTGGTATATAATATATTCAATAAATATTATTGATTTTTTAATTAAGGATTGTTATATCTAGGATTTTAAAGATGGTATCAAATTTAATATGTAGTGTACATGTTTATGGAACTGGATTCAAGAGTGCAGGTGAAGGGTCACTACTGGAAAAAAGGCCTATACCCACGGTTCAAAACCATGGATATAGCCCCAAAACCGTGGGTATAGGCTATACCCATGGTTTTGGGAACCTTGGGCTGGAACGCCATCGGTATAGGTCCCCAGCCTATACCCACGGTTTTGGAAAACCGTGGGTATAGGTGTTCTGCCACCGTGTCAACAAAACATTCCCAATTGCCACGGTGTCAATGGATTTTACCCACAGTTTCAAAACCGTGGGTATAGATCCTAAAATAAAGCTGCAGGCGGGTTTCGATCCCACGACCTCTTCGCTGCAAAGTACCGCATCTACCACTACCCTACTATCAATTATGTGTATATATATATATATATATATTTAGTTAAATATAGTTATATAAACTGTGGTTATAGAGGGAAGAACCGTAGGTATAGGACTCCCGCCAAAAAAAAAATCCTTACCGCGGAAAAAAAAAATTTCCCGCGCACACATGGGAAACCTATACCCACGGTTTTTCAAAACTGTGGGTATAGGTTTTTTATCCTATACCTATCCCCACGGTTCTCCTCAAAACCATGGGGATAGGTACCCCTATACCCACGGTTCTTGAAAACCGTGGGTATAGGTCAATTTTCAAGACCTATCCCCACGGTTTTGGAAAACCGTGGGGATAGACCCCCCTATGCCCACGGTTTTTGAAAACTGTGGGTACAGGTCTTGAAAATTGACCTATACCCACGGTTTTCCAAAACCGTGGGTATAGGGGGTACCTATCCCCACGGTTTTGAGGAAAACCATGGGGATAGGTCCATTTTCCAGTAGTGGGTGTCACATTTGGTATCAAAGGAAAGGTTTAGAATATGGTAAACCATAGATATCCATCATATACAATAGAATATAGAACTCCATGTAACCTTACCACTTACTTAATGTATATCCTGGAAAGCTAATCAAGTGATAAATATTCTCTAATGGAAATAAAATGTGTTTATTTCACAACGTGATCAACTACAACCCAAATAAAATTATTCCCTTTATATATTTTTGGGAGTTTGATGATGAAATCCATGATAATTATTTCCCATTTACATTTTAGTATGGGTTATTTTTGCATCATACCCTTTTATTTATATCTCTTAGCCTTAACTTACTAACATAATAACCACAAATATACATACTCTAAAATATCTCTCTTCATGTTGTCCCACCATAAATACTATTTCAGATTTTATACATCTTTATACTTTGAGGATGAATAGAGGATTTTGAACTATGAGATTCATCCAACAAATCCTTCTTTAGATATGGTATTTATGGAACACATAATCAATTCATGAATCTTATCATTAAATCATAATCACGGTTGAACTTAAGAATATTTCTCACCTTCTTTTGTAGTTCCACATCCTCCTTCTATGCCTCTTTAATCCTCATATTATAGATGGTTGAACATTTATCTAAGAAATATACGATCTTTCCCCTTTATTTTTCTTATTTCAAGATACATCTTCTATAAATCCATAATTATTTAATCTCTTTCAATCCTCATCATCCACAAACTAGAATGGTCTTTCCAACTCAGAGCATCAACAATCTTGTTCAATTTCCAACGGTGGTAATGTGTTGAGAAGTGATAATATTTAATCAAATATAACCATATCCCTTGGCACATATTCAAATCTATGTGTTAATATATACTTCATGCTTTTTTTATTAGTATATATATATCACACCATTCACTATAAAGATAATTCCTCCATATTTTCAATGAAAAAATTACTTCTACCATCACCATATTTTCAATTGGAATGAGGAAAAACATCACCATATCATTCTACATGAGAGTGAATCCCAGTAACTTTTTTACATTCATCATTAAAGATTACAAATCCTTCTCCACTATAGGGTTATATAAGTATAGGTGCACCGAACAACCTTCTTTTTTACTCATTGAAATTTTACACACAATTATATGTCCAAAGGAACCTGGATCCCTTTCGAGTCAACTTGGTTATTTTATTAGATATCAATGATAAATATCTTAAAATGAATTGTTAGTATCCTTCCAAACTCAGAAAACTAAAAATATCAGTTATCATGGTTAGTCTGGGATATTGTTCAATAACTTCTATCTTATAAGGATCCAATGATATACCCTAATATTATATAACCCAATAATGTTACTTTATATAGATAAAATTTACACTTGGTAAATTTTTAATACATATTCTCCTTACTTAGAGTCTTCATCACAATACTCAAATGATATTCATGATCTTACTTAATCTTCAAATATATAAAAATATATTCTATAAAGACTACCAAAAACTGATCAAGGTAATCACTAAATACTCTATTCATTAAATCCATGCTAATAGCAGGATCATTGGTAATTCAAAATGGCATTACTATAAATTCATAATGACCATACCTCATACAAAAGGTTTTCATAGGTATATCCTTTTTATTTACTCTCAATTAATAATATCCATATTGAAGAACAATCTTGTAAAAATACTAATCTTCTCATAATTGATCAAATATATCATTGATATGGGGTATATGATACTTTTTCTTGATAGTGATCTTTTTAAGTTCTCGATAATAATTGAAAATATGAATTGAACCATATTTATTTTTAACAAAAATAATAGGTTCACCCCATGATGATTCACTAGGTCATACAAATAACTTATCAAGATTCTTCTGAAGTTTCTTCTTTAATTATCACAACCCAATCAGGGCCATTATATATGGTGCCTTTGGAATAGGTGTATCACTGGGTATGATTTTTATTGAAGACTCAACTTCACGATTCAAGAAAATACTAGGAATTTATTTAGGAAATACTTCAACATAATCCCAAACAATAGGAATATCCTTAATGTTAAGTTTCTCCCAAACCATTTGGGATAAATACCCCTTATGAGTAGCTAGAAAGACCCATAAAATGGAAGTAATTACCATCATAAGTTCATGTTCATCCTTACACCAATTGAAAATAATAAGAAAATAATTCCTGAGATATCTTAAATTATGTCACATTACTTTTAATTGATGAAACCTTATATTTATCCTAGGTCATTCATGGACATTATCTATTCAAATATTTCATAATGGTTTATAAATTAAATGTGGATTAACCTAAGTGTATCCCCTATGAGTGTCAAACTAGGTGCGTAGTAAGGGACCATTCACCGTGAGCTAGAATGATTGCCAATATATACTTGACCATATCTTTTTGGGGTTATTACCCCTGGATTCATCTATTCCAAAACTTCATCCATTTTTAGTATCCATATAGGGATGTATTCGTTAGAAAACCACAAAATCACTTCCTTAAAAAACATTAGGATGTTATCTTATACTTATAATTATCCCTAGTTTTTTCTATAATGTTTTATAAAACCAATATCTAAATATTAATTCAACCCTTACCTGATAAAAACTACAGTGAACCATAAATTTCATGCATAAATATTACATATTATTAGATGAATATTCATTATATAACATTATGATCCTTTCTAGAACTGTATAGGTTTAGAGAATTTGGGAAATTATATATATAAACAATGGGTACATAAAAATTTTACATCATCTCCCACAATTTCCTTCATAACTAGCATCCTTTATCAACACATTATACTTATAACCCTTCTTCCTATCCTTGGGAAATGGAAACATAATAAAGGGTGAGATAAAATTATTATTAAGGGTAAACATTGAAGTTATAACTTGATGATTATAAGTGAGAATAATATAAATATAAAGGAATAAAAACATGATCATAACTTAAAATAGTAAAACCCAATTATTCAATGATCATTAATCATAAATCATGGCATAAGGATTTTTCATAACAAAATACATAAGTCATAAGTGTGTGGAATCATCAATAATCAATTAGGAGTCATGAAAATATATCATAAGCATATGACATAATCTTGTGAAATACACATAAGTATAAAAAATAATTTCCTTGGTCAAGGATCATTTACAAGACTATTATAGTAGATTAGGTTCACTCCCAATTCTATTATATATATAGTAAAGGTTCACTCCCAAGACTATCATAGTGGACATGGTACCTTACTAAACTGGGTTCACTCCTCATTATAGTTTTTATTATCTCTGGAAATATCTATATTTACCCAATGTATTGGAGGTCTATATAATTATGGGTCCACCTTTTACATAATAAAAACTATACATATTCATTCAATAAGATCATAAAACATTCATCATATCATCATATCAAACCTGTTTAAAGGAAATGAGTTTCATAAACATTTTATTATTTCATCATAACATATCCCATAAAAAATAAATGGGTTTTGTAAAAATCCCATCATCATAATAATAAACCATATATAGAAATAATAAGTATTGTATCATTGTACCATATCCCAAATAAATCACAATTAGCATAAAATAATGTTATCATAGATGAAAATGTTGTTTAAAATATCATTGGATTATTTCTTGAGGAAAATACCATTTTCAGTTTGAAGTAACTTATTTAAAAGAAAAATATTTCCAAAATATTATGGAAAAAAATTTCTTTGAGAATAAAAATGGTAGCATAAAAATGAATATTCAAATCATTGATCAATCATGATAGTAGGAAAAAATTTTCATGTTGTAATCGTTAAACAAATATTTTGTTCACACCTAAAGTAAAAATTATCACATTTGGAAAACATCAAGAAGATTATTTTTAAACATTTTTGTAAAAAGTTAAAACCTGAGAAAAATTTAATTTAAATAAATATTGAATAATATCAAAAAAATTCTTGAAAATATTTTATAAAACATGGATATGGAAGAAAAATGTTTTTCGACTGAAAGAGGAGGAATAAAGTCAACTTTTCTTAAAAAAATTGAACTAGTTTGAGTAACCAAGAGATAAAAATATAATTTAAAATAAAAAATTACAAAAATAACCAGAGGATAATAAAAATTAAATTTGTTTATCAAATAAGGATCATATAATTTTCTCAATTTAAATTAAAGAATAAATAATCCTAATTAAAATTGGATCGAAACATAAATCTCTTACCTCAAGTCTCGTGTTGCTTTGTACATGTTTGAACCACCTATATAATAAATATAAATTTATTATACATATATTATAGAATAAAAATAGTATATATCATACTATATATGATTTACTTTTAAAATATTATCATCTGTTTATTAAAAATTCTTTATTAAAATCAATGTTCTGGGTGATAACGGCTTTGTCTTTTTCATGCATGTTTCGGTTCAGAAGTCACTATCCTTGTACTTTGATCATGGTTACATAATATCCAGAATGATAATCATGTAATTAGTATCATATTTAATAATTATATACACTTATTTAACTTTTCTTATAAATTGGTGATAAAAAATGAATTATATC
The DNA here is from genome assembly GCA_963277665.1 of Viscum album. Lineage (NCBI taxonomy): Eukaryota > Viridiplantae > Streptophyta > Magnoliopsida > Santalales > Viscaceae > Viscum > Viscum album. The sequence continues at coordinate 1,910,230,266 of OY728157.1, read as the reverse complement.
ACTTCATGGAGATGATAGTCTGCACGTATGCACAAGTGATTTTTCCACTGTTTGATGGATAGAATGAAAGAAAAATAATTAATAATTAAAATTTACCAAAATATAATAATCTCATAAATATAATATATATTCAATTGATCCATAATTATAACCATGAATTTGAAATGGTGATGAAATACATAATCTATCGCTTTGTGGAAGAGGTAGTCCCCACGTACACACAAGCCTTATCATTTTTCAATGGATACAAAGGAGAATGATAGCGGTTGTTCCATCATTATAATAAAACTTAAGTATATTGAATATATTGAATTAATTATTTCATAATTTATACCATATATTTATAGGAGGTATAAGAAGTAATAAAATTTAAAGTACTTGTTTAAGAGTTATATCCCTTTATTGAGAAATCTATTTTGGATCACACCTTAAGACTTAAAAGGATGGAATTTTGGAAATTAAAAAAACTCTATAACATGGTTAAGGAATATATGAATTCATTTATGGCAGGATATGATTGATATAGAAGGATTATAGAGTGTGAAGTATATATAAGAGGTGGTATCCTTTTATAAGCGAGGGAAATGACACGCTAGGAATTGCTTAAAAGATTAAATAATATATATCATAATAATGTAAAATGTAACAAAGGAACCCCAAATTAAAATATAATATGTTATAGTTTCTAAATAAATTCAAATAATCACATTTATATAGGTTTTGGATACACATTAATCCTTATCTCCTAGTTAAACCACTTTAAACCCATTTTAACCATAGCCTTGATAACTTAATTTTTTCCATGATAAAATAACTATATAAAAAAAATTAAAAGTGGAATTATAAAAATAATTATAAATTATGATTCCAAATTTTTAATACTTATTATAATATTCAATTTAAATAGTTAGTAGAAATTACTTTTAATGTAGAACACAAAATGCATGAAAACATCTCTTAGGAAAATACCCGATTTAAGAGTAAAAATAATTTCAACTTGTAATCAAGTAATTAGTTTGTTTCCAAAATTTTTTTGGTTAAATAATAAACATTGAAGGTTTATAGACTTCTTGAGTAATCCAAAAACGAATGTAATCTTTCAACCATGCCATTAAATGAAAAGACACAAAAATAGTTTTTAATTTGAATAAAATATAACTTATCTTCACAAGAGTCGATCTTGGATCCCCAATTTCAAAATAATATTTTAAAATAAATTATTTAAATTATTAAAATTTTATTTGGTTGAATAAAACTCATATAATATAAAAATTTCAATTGTTAGAGAGATTTTAAATCTTCAACCCATAGTTTTAAAACAATTTTACCTCTTTTACCGAGGTGATAAACCATTATTATAGTTACTATTCATAATGAAAAAGTAGGGATAAAATTATTAAATTGAATATAAATATTAAAAATATATAATACATTTTATAGGATTCAATTTCTAAAAGCGGTATAAATTTATTCTAATATAAATGCGTAAAATGCCGTGAAAAACAGTTTTTTAGAAGAAAAAAATTTATGCCAAAAAGGAGTTTATAAAAAAACAAACTATAATGTTTATTAATATGTAATTAATTATATTATTTGTACCTAAAAGAGACTTATGTTAATTTAGGATCATGTTAAAATTATTATGATAAATTTTCAATGAAAATAAATTACCATTTTACACAAATCGGTATTATTCACTATTAACTGAAAAATTAATCTTTTCCAAAAAATCTTAAAATTGTACCCTAAAATAATTTTGATATGATAATTTAAAAAATTATATCAATTTTATCAAAAAAAGTTTCTAAAATTTTCCAACATTCATGATAATATTTGTTCACAGAAGGAAATAAAAATCATTTTTGAATAAAATATATTTTTGAAGAATAAAATGACTTTACTAAAAATTGAGTGATTATTTATTATAAATTAATCAATGAATTTGAATTATATAAAACCTTTATATATTTTTTCCCTAATGAATTTATTCCTATTTATACTAAAAATTTTAACAGCTAGGTTATAATAATCATGTTTAAATAATAATATTTATATCATGGTTCATTTAAAATCACTATTGCATGTAAAGAAATATATAAATGAAATTATATTTTCTTAAAAAGAAATATATCATAAAATATTGGGGTATAACATCTAAAGTCCTAAAATACACTGTTTACCCACATGAAACAAACCAAATGAATAGTAAAATGACTTAAAACCTTCTCCAGATGGTCCTAAATCTCAACAGGTCATTCCTTGATTGTCACATCATCATCAATATCCAACTCACCCCAATCACTACGATGACCTGAAGACACCAATGAATTAGAAAAACATAAAAGACATTTTGAAGCTGGATCAACTATAGGATAAGTACTAATTGATACACAATAGATCTAGTATGTTCTATTACCTTGAAAGTTCAAACAAACTGGTGAGACAATTTAATCCCTTGACCAAAACTCCACAACTAATTAAAACTATATATGATCATAAATACATGATCTCCAACATCAAAATCTAGAGGCCAACCCTTAATATTAGAATATAAATTCTTATAATCCTAATATTCCTTCAACTACTCATGAATCACTTGTACCTTATATTTTATGCTTCAAACAAATTATGGTTAGATAATAGACGAGTCTTTGAACTCAGTCCAATACAAATGAGAATAGAGAGGTTTTCCATAGAGTGATTCATAAAGAGTCATACTAATTGAATAGTGGTAACTATTATCATAAGATACTCCACACAGGGCTGGCGCCTCACCAACTAAACTCAAAAATTTATAACACAGAGATGAAACATGTCTTCAAAAGTCTATATAGACCACATTGTTTAATCATACATAATTGTATGAAAAGTAGTTTTAAATAATATCTAAGAGAAAAATCACACTGGATACCTGTCCACACTCTGGAAGTGATATGAGGATCATAATCATATATGATTATATTTGGAACCCCATAAATCTATGCCACCACTTCCAAATAATAACATGATAAAACATCTACCATGAATGAATCATTAATAACAAGGAAGTTAGTATAAATTATCATGTAGTCCACAATCACCAAAATGACATCAAATCCACCCAATTCTCAACAGAAACCGATGATAAAGTACATCAATATGTACTCTTTTATCCATCAAGGAACATCAATCAAATTAATAAAACCACATTGAACATGGTGATTAGACTTCACCATCTTGAAAACCCATTCTTGAGTCATGATCATTTAAACTAATCACATAATCATTGAAACTAATAACATAATCTTAGACCACCAAAATGTAATTATAAATAAGAGATAAAAATCATCCAAAATAGTATTTACCACCAATGTAAAACTATTAAATTCATGAAGAAACACGTTATTTATTACTTAATTAATGAAAAATATCCTATAGAACAAAACATAATGTTGATAATCCCTAGATTATCCCTCAGGTTCATCCCCACAAATATCTCAATCTCATCAAACCTTCACATCAAAATACTATAGTGAGGATTCCTCCACAATATGCACCAAATATTATTACAATATTATTTGATAAACACACCCTCAACCATATAATTCTTCCATATCATGGTACATTGTATAGTGCTCTAATATCACCCTCCATGTATCCCTTATCCCAAGCATGACATATCAAAGTGAAATCCTTCTCAAAGAATCATTTACAAAATTTTCATTTCTTTATGCATAGGAAATCATGATATCATAATTCTTGAATAATTATATCCACTATCATTATTTAAAGTTAAAATCACACTAAAATAGGATATACCTCATGATCTTGGGATTTATGAAGACCAAAAAGTGCTCACCAATGAGGTAATTTCATAACAAAATTAAAGCAAAAGAAACTGTAGAAATATTATGGTTATGGGAATCATAGTTATATTTATTTTTACTTAACTAAAAAGACCCATAAGTGATAGTTTCCCTCAATTTAATTATAAAAATACCCATTCCAAGACATGAATAACTACAATAAACCCATAACCCAACACCCTCCTTTAGAAAAAAGAACCAAAGCACTGACCAGCTTCCCAAAAAATAATCAAAATCATACTGACACTTGTAAGTCCACACAAAACTCTCCATCTTGGTCAAGTCTATTAGAGGAGTCATAATCTAAGAGAGGATGGGTATAGACCTCATGTTATTTCCACTAATACTAAGATAACCTTGGACTTCATAATCATTATTCAGGACTATGTAAGAAACAATGACCTTAATATTTGAAGGAAGCATGAATAATATACACTAAGAAACAAAATGTCCCAAATAATTTACCTCTAAGGAACTAAATATACACCATAATAGCTTCCCAAATATATGATTATGGAAAATAAATTCAAAATTGGCTTATATGTTCTCTATATGCTCCTCTAATGATTCAGAATGCATAAGGATGTCATAGATGAACTCCACTATGAAGTGATATAAAAAATCATTGAACATAAAATTCATTAATCAAATAAAAATGGATAGATCATTCATGAAACCTAATTACATTACAATAAACTATTAATATTTATAATAAGATCAAAAAACTGACATTAGAATATCCTCATCTATCACTCACATCTAATGATATATTGACTATAAATCAATATTTAAGAACAAGATAGATCACTTCATATGTTTAAAAAAATCATCAATACCTGGGAGGGTATAGGGGTTATTCACTTTCACTTGGTCTAGAAAATGACAATTTATATGAAATCAAAAAGTTACATCCTACTAATTCTCAAAGAAAACTAGAGCGCCCCATGGTAGCACAGTGGGGAGAATAAATATTTTCCATAAAAGGTCATAAATTTGAATATGTAGCTCTTTAAACTCAAAAAATACCATCCTTTTATGGAGACATTCATTACATTTCACCAAATGGTTGTAACTCTATCCCAAAATCAATCCCACATCAATATGGTAAAGCTAAAACCTCTTTAGGTAAGATATTAGGGTAATCTTTTATAACCATGGGAAAAAACATCAGTTGATACTCCATTAAACTCAACATCGGATTATCCATTATGGAATATAAGGACTCAATATGGCTTAGATACCTCAAAGGGACTTGATCTACAAAATACAAAGAATTTTATCTATTAGTATCATAGAATATAAATCAACTCCTTATTCAATACATCATATCTATCATAGAATAAGAACATTCCATGTTAGGTATGATTTATTATATATTCCTATGAAAATAAGGGATATCCCCCCAAGAGTTATGTTGCCCTATAATAAACTCAAAATCTCTACAAAAATAAGATAAGGTATCTCAAACTTGAACTAGAATAGTCTATACCAAAGTTAATGGAATCCTTTTTACATCAATTATCAAAAAAGGACTAGGGTAGGTTCCATGATGGAGTGCATATATCTAGAATCAAAGAAGGCATAAACTTTGATATAATATTACTGTATAACACCTCTCATGTAATCTATCTAGAATTGCACTGGAATATCCAAGTCATGTATATACCCATTTTGGATCCATGAACTATCTAGACCTGATAGACACCACCCCTATAGTCATGATCTTCTCTTTATCCCAAAGGATGAGGGGAATCATAGGATTGTAATCTATCCATCCTATCTCCTCTTTATTGATCAAACGATAAATCCCCTATTGCTACTCCTACCTTGGAGGATGTTACTATAAAGGCTGTTCTTATAGAGTATAACTATATACACCCTAAAAAATGGAAGGTAGGGTACTCAATATTTTTATGGCTATGAAAACTATATGAAAAAACCATTCCCAATCCACTAATATGAGTTTGAGAACTACCAACTCTATTGAAATCAGATTAAGAATGATATAACTGACTCCCCACTATTATAGAATTCATCTAATCATTAAAATTAATACCTTTAGACATAGATTTATTCCTTGGAGTGTCCTAACAACTCCCCTCCCATAATGATCCAGTCCTAGCCAGTATCCTATTAATATCCTTTACCTTTTTTTTAAACTATGAGATATTTTGGTGACTTGGATAGGGTAACCTGGAACTGGATATCTTGATAAAAATCCTCCTCAAAATTCATATTCATAGCCTCCTCATCCATAATATGTTATAATAAAAAATAGAAATGTATTTTATAAAAAATACTAAATAGTTACATCCCTGAACTCCCCTTATGGATTGTAAGAATCTATTGTTGATAATATGTCTTCACATTTGATGAAAGAAACACATTGTGATACTAGTAATAAAACATCTCCCATTAAATGGAAGACTCTATGATATCCCAAAGGTTAAAATCACCACGTTTGGGAATACTTGTGAAGCATACTAACATCTAATAGAGCATAGTAATCCCTTTTAAAATGGATCACGCTAAGAAATTTTTTCCCCTAACATATCTAATCCTTGGCCTCCTTATTAAAAATTGATCCCTTATACTTATATATAATTTTGTTCTAGTACTCTTAAATTTTATTACTATAATTTTCATCATCATCAATATCATATTTGTGGTGATCAGTTGGAAACTTTTTATGGGACATCATTGATATAAACCTGACTAGGACATCAAACTGGAGCCATAAGCAAAACTAAAACTAGTAGGAACTATCTTAACTTAGAATATGGAATAATTAAGATTAATATATCTAGATTCAATATAGATATTTTTTTCTACCAAATTAAAATATAGATGTAGATAGTCTTGATGCATAATCAACACCTAGTTTATTACATTGAAAAATTCATCACATTTCATATAATGTTTATTATACAAAAGGTACTCAAGATAGATCACATGGGGTTATAAAATCTCATGTAATTTTTTGTGTCAATTTCTTTCATAACATACAAATACTATCTAATATTATTTTCTTATGAATTTATGTAATATTATCCAGTGCATATCCCTAAGCTCGATCCCATCATTTAACCATCACCTTTCATATCACCCTATCATGATCCACCTATATTGATAATGCTACCAAGATAGTAGTGAAGTTATGGATGACCCTTGAACCCCACCTCCAAAAGTTCATGGGTTGGTTACAATCACTGAGTGTATAGAGTGCATAAAAATTAGAGACAACACCTTAATATATAAATTTTAAAATGAGAGAAAAAATCCACCAACCAACTCCATAGAATAAATAATGGATAAAATATCCCAAGACATGAAATATGTTGTAATAAAAAATATAAAAAACAAAAAACAAATCCATGAAAAATGCATGATAAAATACCATGATCATCAATAGCTCTTGAAAAATCATTTCGAGCATGTAATGCCCAACTCTATCACCAAAAAGCTTATATGGACCAAAAAACAGTTTATATATACATCAGGTGAGAATATAGGTATAAATAGTTGAATCATACTTGAATATTCTATTGATAATTTTAAAGAAGCATACTAAATCCTAGTGAATAAATAGACACTACAAAAAATAGGCCTTTAACAACATTATCCTTTATCAGCACGTGTTTCCAGTTTAAAATGACATTTTAGTAAAAAAGACAAGTGATGTAATCAAAACCAAGAAAACAAATTCAAATTATTTTGATAATTTATTAAAATGATCCATAAGTAATTTGGGAAATTCAGGAATCATACAAACCTCAATCTAATTCATGGTGTGACTGGTATGACTTGAAGTATATATTTTAATTTAAAATTGAGATCAATTTTAGTAAAAAGGAAAAATGAACTACTCAAAACCAGGAAAAAGAATTCATATTGTTTTGATACTTTAGGAAAAATATCCATATGTAATTTGGGACATGTAAGAATCATCCAAACCTCAATCTGATACACAGTGTGACCAATATGACTCAATGTGTCTGTTATCAGTTTGATATTGACATTTTAGTTCAAAAAGTGTCACTCATTGAAAACCAAGAAAATGTGCTCAGATAATCTTGATAATTTTGTAATTCTATTCATAATTCATTTTTGACATGTAAGAATTGGTCTGATATCAAACTGATACTTGATGTGATTGATACGAGTCAAAGTGGTTTTTTCTAGTTTAAAATGACATTTTAATAAAAAAGACAAGCACCACACTCAAAATCAAGAAAACATATTTAGATAGTTATTATTATTTAAGACAATGATACATATGTCATTTGATATGGGTAGGAATCATCCTAACCTCAATCCAACACATGGTGTAACCTACATGACTCCAAGTGCATCTTTTCAATATATAAGTTTCGATTTAGTTTAAAACATTCATCACATCACCAAAACTGAGAAAATGATCCTAGACTGTTTTCTTATAATTTTATGTACTATTAATTAATTAATTTACTTATAGTTTTTATATTATAATTATTTTGTTAATTTTCCTAGAGATAATTCTTGAAGATGAATAGGAAATGGTGTGACATGTAAGAATCAACCACAACTCAATCTTATACACAATGTTCCTGGTATGACTCAAAGTTTAGTTTAAAATTTATACATTTTGTTAATTTATTTATTTTATTATTTATAATATAATTTTTTTTATTATACAGTTACATTTTTTTCTCGATCATGGGTTTGGATCAAAGACAAAAGAGCATTAATGTTTTTGAATTTATATAAAATTTTTTTCTTATGTAATTGTATAAACCAGTGTTTGAAATGTCTATAATATAGTGTTTTTTTCTTATATTTGGGTTGGAAATTTTATTTCATTTAAATTCTATATTGGTACTTGATTTTTATGATTTCATGGTGTTTTTGGTGTTGCGATGTTCTATTATAGAACACTACAATGGTAATACGGTGTGCTATTACAAACCACACAACAAAATTCCCCTTTATCAATGCTTGTAGAGGCACAAATAATGGTAACTTTTATTAGAAATTTTTGAAGATCCAATAAAGGTTACCTTTATTATCACTTTTAGAAATGAAATTTCTACTTTATTGGTGCTAAATAAAAGCGTTTATTAATTTTTTCCTTTATAAACATTTCTAAAAGCACTAATAAAGGACCCCTTTATCATTGTTTTTTTATCAATGATAAAGGGACCCTTTAATAGTGTTTTTTAGCTCTGTTAAAATATTATGGCTTTTAATCTCACTCCGGTATTCAGTGCTTCTCTAGTGATAATAAGGCTATTTTTAATCTTGTTAAATGACTATTTTTTAGTTGTAAGAGGAGACCCAATCATTACGTAAGAAGGTAAAACTATATTCCATCATCACCATGGATCACTCATAAAGGAATACAAAAAATTAAGTATTTCTATGTAAAAAATTTTATATTTAAGAACGGTATGAATCATTAATATCCCCACTGTTTTGACACTCCCATGCCCCAACACCAAACAACAAATTCTTCAATCCCATCTCTATGTCATTCCAGCAATCCTGACAACCATATCACCGCCATATCACTATATTATCTTATACCCCATGCACAAAATTATTTTATACACCCAAAAATAATAACATGTTCAAAATAAAATATAGCATAATCATCATGCATTATACTTCAAAACATTATATCACATTCGAGTACAACTATAAAAACAATAGTTACTAAAACTGAAATACAATTAGATTTTATAAACTAAATCCCCTACTAAATATATATTTATAATAAAATAGAGATCAATCACAACCTATGTAGGTACTTTTTCTATACCTTAGTCTATAATATCATGAATTCACCTATCACTACTACAAAATAGACCATTAACAACGCTAAAAATGGACTTTATCTATAATAAAGAAGCGCAGACTACTGAAGTGAGATTAAAAGACCTAATCTTTTATCAGATATTATAGAAGTGCTGATAATGGAATCCTTTATCTATGATTTTTAAGTGCTAATAAATGAAACCTTTATCAGATCATTTTTTATCACTAATAAAGGGCCATATTGAAATGTGCTATAACAGCACACTGCATCACTATTACAATGTGACATAACAGAACACCACAACACCACAACACCACAAAATTAGAAAAATCAAGTACAAATACAGAATTTAAATGAAATAAAATTTACAACACAAATATAATAAAAACACACACTATATTATAGACATTTAAAAAATTGGTTTATACAATTACACAAGTAAAAATTATCACATACATTATAAAACATCAGTCTTCCATTTTATTTTTATAATAACCCATGCTCGATAAAATAAATCACCTGTATAGGAAAATAATTCTTATGTTAATAATAATATAAATAAATAAATATAAAATTTTAATTTTAAACTAAACTTTAAGTCATACAAAGAACTCTGTGTATCATATTGATTTGTAGTTGATTCTTGCACATCACACCATTTCATGTTCATCTTAAAGAATTATCTCTGTGAAAATTAACTAAATAAGTATAAGATAAAAATAATAAGTAAATTAATTAAGTAATTTTATATAGAAAGATGAGAAAAAAATATAGGCTCATTTGCTCGGTTTTGGTGATGTGATTCGTGTTTTAAACTAAAATGACACTTATATATTGAAAAGATTCACTTGGAGTCATACCGGTCACACTGTGCATCATATTTAGGTGATGATGATTTTGAAACATCTCAAATAACTTATGAATTGTTTTTATAAAGTATCAAAACAATCTGAATGTGTTTTCTCAGTTTTGATTACGTCACTTGTCTTTTTTACAAAAGTGACATTTTAAACTAGAAGCATGCTATTTGACTCATAATGGTCACATTATGTATCAGTTTGACATGATTACAATTCCTACATGTCAGAAATTAATTGTGTATTTTTTTCATAAATTATAAAGACAATCTGGTCATATTTTTCTAGTTTTCAGTGAGTGATAATTTTTAAACTAAAATGTCAATTTTAAATTGATAACAGACACATTGAGTCATACCAGACATATCGTGTGTTGGATTGAGGTGAGGCTAATTCATACATGTAAAAAAATTAATTATGGATAATTTTACTAAATTATCAAAACAATACGAATGAATTTTCTCATTTTTTGAGTAGGACAGTTGTCCTTATTACTAAAATTGATGTCAATTTTAAATAAAAAGACACACTTTGAGTTATACCAGTCACACTATGCCTTGAATTGAGGTGAAAATAATTCCTAAATGTACCAAATTAATTATGGATCATTTTAATAATGTATCAAAACTATCCGAATGTATTTACTCAGTTTTGAGTAGGTCACTTGTCTTTTTTACTAAAATTTCATTTTAAACTGGAAACATGCACTTTGATTAATACTGATCACATAGTGTATCTGGTTGAAATGAGACTGATTCCTATACATCAAAAATGACTTATGAATAAATTTAATAAATTATTAAGTAAATATGAGTGTGTTTTCTTGGTTTTTAGTGAGTACTATTTTTTTGAACTAAACTGTCAATTTTAAACTGATAAAAGACACATTGAGTCATACTAGGCACATCGTGTATAGGATTGAGGTATAACTGATTACTAAAAATAAAAATGATTTATGTATATTTTACCTAAAGTATAAAAATAATATGAATGCTTTTTATCAGTTTGAGTAGGTTAGTTGTCATTTTTACTAAAATTTATGCCAATTTTAAATAAAAAAAACTCACTTAGAGTCATATCAGTCACACCGTGCATCGGATTGAGGCGCGACTGATTCCTACATGTCAAAAATTACTTATGGATCATTTTACTAAATTATAAAAATAATAAGAATGAATTTTCTTTGTTTTGAGTAGGTTAATTTAACTTTTTACTAAAATTAATGCCAATTTTAAATAAAAAGACACACTTGGAGTCATACTGGTCACACCGTGCATCATATTGAGTTGAGGATGATTCTTACATGTCAAAAATAACTTATGGATCATTTTACTGAAGTATAAAATTAATATGAATGCATTTTCTTAGTTTTGAGTAGGTCAAGTTGTCATTTTTTCTATCAATTTTAAATAAAAAGACACACTTAGAGTCATAGTAGTCACAACAAGTATCAGATTGAGGTGAGGATAATTACTACATGTCAAAAAAAATTATAGATAATTTTTCTAAATTATCAAAACAATATGAATTCTTTTTCTTAATTTTGAGTAGGTCAGTTGTCCTTTTTACTAAAATTGTTGTTAATTTTGAATAAAAAGACGTACTTGGAGTCATACCAGTCACATAGTGCGTCAGATTGAGGCAAGTCTAACTCATACATGTCAAAAATAACTTATGAATCATTTTAATAAATTTTAAAAATAATATGAATGTGTTTTATTGATTTTGAGTAGGTCAGTTTTCCTTTTTTTAAAAATTGATGTCAATTTTAAATAAAACGATGCACTTGGAGTCATACTGGTCACGTCGTGCATTATAATATGGTGAGAATAATTCATAAATGTCCAAAATGGATTATGGATCTTTTTTATAAAGTATAAAAACAATCCGAATGTGTTTAATTGGTTTTGAGTATGTCAGTTGTCTTTTTTACTAAAATGACACTTTAAACTGGAAACACGTACTTTGAATCATATTGATCACATTCTGTATTATTTTAAAGTGAGAAAAAAATATTACATGTCCCAAATTACTTGTAAATAAATTTAATAAACTATCAAGAAAATATGAGAACATTTTCTTAGTTTTTAGTTAGTGACGTTTTTTGAACTAAAATGTCAATTTTAAACTAATAACAGACACATTGAGTGATACTAGGCACATCGTGTATCATATTGAGGTGAGTATGATTACTACACATAAAAATTGAATTATATATCATTTAACTAGAGTATAAATACAATCAAAATTAATTTTCTTGGTTTTAAGTAGGTTAGTTGTCCTTTTTACTAAAATTTATGTCAATTTTAAATAAAAAGACGCACTTGGAGTCATGCCAGTATCACCGTGCACCAGATTGTGGTGAATATGATTCCTACATGTCACAAATGACTTATAAATCATTTTTATAAATTATAAGAACAATATAATTTTTTTTTCTTAGTATTGAGTATGTCGCTTTTTATTTTTACTAAAATGTCATTTTAAAATGAAAAGACACACTTTGGTGCATGTTGATCAGATCATGTATCGGTTTGATGTGTGATTGATTCTTACACATAAAAAATGAATTATTATTTGATGTAAAAAATTATCAATTAAATCAAAGTGTGTTTTATTTTTTTCAACAAGTGACATTTTTTGAACTAAACTGTCAATTTTAAACTGATAATGAACACATTAATTCATAGCGGTCACACCGTACATTGAATTGAGGTGAATATGATTTCTACACAAACCAAATGAATTATAGATCATTTTCTTAAAGTATCAAAATAATTGGAATATGTTTTCTTGGTTTTGATTATGTCATTTTTCCTTTTTACTAAAATTATTGTCAATTTTAATTAAAAATAAGTACTTTGAGTCATACCAATCACACAGTGTGTCAAATTAATGTGAGCTTGATTCCTATATGTCCCAAAGTCTCAAAAATATCCTAATTACTAATGTGACCACGTTTCCATTGTCTTTATATTCCGAAATTCCAACACTGCATATTGAATCAATGTTCTTAGCTGAAAAACCTTTCTCATTGTTGAATGTTAGAAGAGCATAGGAAGCTCATGTACCCATTATATCATGAGAAGTCACCATAATGGGAACATGAGATTCCACTAATCTTCTGAATTTCAACAATGATAAAGGTTTCTCATCTAACAACGTCAAATAAATATGCATTGTTGGAAGTTCAACAAAGAAAGACAATGAAAATGGAAAATGTTGTTACATTAGAAGAAAGAATCTTTTTATCTCTTTCATGGATTGTTTCAGATAGTTAAAAGAAAAATATGACATCCCAAAAGATCTATGAAAAAAACTAAATTTGTATTATATAAAAATGGTAGGTAAATTAACTTACAAGTAGTAGATAAAATGATGAAAAAATTAATTAAATAGTTAGCATGAATTCACATTTTCTGGATGTTTGTATGCATTCTTGATTTTTTTCATTATATCAACCATAGTCTCAAAGTCTAATTAATTGTGAGAATGAGAAGATTCGAGAAAACCACCCCAACATGAATAAAGGAATCCACTTATACAAGAAAAGAATTATTATATGAGTAATACTAAAAAGAAATAAATTAAACATAAATATGAAATAATAAATTAATTATAGAAATAATGATTTTATTGTAAAAATATTGTTGACCATAGGGATATGATAATGGTTAAGAAATAATGATGATTAAAAAAATGAAAATAGATCTCACTGAACAATCAGTCAAAGAGTGAGTAGGATGAGGATAAAATAAGATACATTTGATTTAATATTTGAATCATCTGAAAGAAAGTAAAGATATCCTATTAGGTTGATAAAATATTCATTTTTTATAATAAATAAATAAAAACATATAAGATATTCATTTTCAAATGTGAAAGTCATAAATAAATCTAATAAGGGAAACTTAATATTTTATTATTTCAAAGAATTTTAGTATGCTTTGAAAAAATGGGTAATTGAATTTATGAAAATAATTACTTCACTATGGTAGGTTTTATCCTCTAAATTCATCGAAAGGTGAAAGTTATATAAACTTTTCATCCTCATCAGCCCGTTTTCTGAATAGTTTTCATTTCATTTTGTTGTTTGTCACTCATAATCCATCTCTTATGGAAACCCACCTATGTTGCTTGACATTCTCAAAGTAGTCATCCATATGATGAATAGTACTCAAAGTAGTACAAGAAACATAAAAGTGATGAGGGATGAGTCCCAAGAAACAAATTGGAATAATAACTATTTGAGATATGAAACTGATGAGGATGATAGTTGTACTTCATTGTGTTCTCTAAAAGGGGTAATGTTTCCCATTTGTGAGAATTACATGGATGGTAATCAGATATTCCCAAGGGTGGAACCAAAAGGAAATTTTAAAGAATGATCTTTTCTTAGATGGATTAAATTGAAACATACATAATGTTTATTAGATGTGTGATGAAATAAATGAAGTGATTTTTAATAAGTATTAATGAGTGGGTTATCATTTCAAAGATGACTATATTTTTACCAATTACAAGAAATACATGCAATGATCAAAACAATGAATAAGATTTCCTTAGTGATTATAAAGTTTCAATGAAAAATCGAAGGAGTTAGACTCTACAAAACCTCATTTTTTCCAAGTAGAGGCTAAAAAATTTAGAGAGGCTAACAAGGATGATAATTGGATCAAATATATGCATGCGGAGGTTGATCAAAATAAGAACAATGTGACATGGGAAATTGTTCCAAAGCTCAAAGATAGAAATGTTATGAGAACCAAGTGGATATTCAGTAATAAACTAATTGGATATAGAAAAGTGGCTCAAAATAAAGAATGGATAGTGTGAAAGGGGAAATCCTAGATAAAAAAGATAAGAATTTACATAATAAAAAAATAATCACTTGAAATAATGTAGTTTTAATAAATAACTAATCAATGATAATTATTATAATTTGAATGAAATATAAATTTTATAAGAAAAATTATTAGAATAAAAATTTGACATATGAAAATAAATTCCATTCTAAAAAATAAATCATGTTAAAATAAATAAACAATTAATATATTTAAAGGATTATAATTCTAAAAAAATATCATCTTAAATATAAATCCTTAGAATAACAAAAATTCCTTACTATTAAAATCTGAACATAAAAATAAAATGGACAATCTCCCATACTTGATTGGAGAATATTTCTTCTTCTTCTTATAGGTATAAAAACTCACTCACTCTCACTGATATTTGTGTGCAACATACCGGTAAGATGAAAGTCAAACATGCATCACTTAAAAGAATGAGGAAGGCCAAGACAAACCATTTAGAAAGACTCCAATTTATATCTTGCTGATAAAAAAATATTGATTATCTTTTATTAATTTATTCAGCATGAAACATTCTGAACAGGTTTTTATTGGGTCCACTAATATGAATTTTTATTTTTCATTAATGTCTAAATAAAAGAAACAAGGAAGAAAAGAACAAAGGCTTCTTCAAGTGTAAATATTTTCTACAAATTTTTAATCCAAAAAACATAGGCTTATTCAAGAATCTCATACCACATTCAAAAGAGAAAACAATGAATTTTGGGTTGTTTTATTATAGGATTGTGAAATTGGACTTGTTGGGATAGACGGATGTGGGATGAGAAGGTTTAGTGGATAACTGAGGGAAATTAGAGATAACAGAAAACCTAGATTTTGTTTGATCCTTGGTTTTATTCCACCCTTGAATTGCTCGAGACTTGGATTCAAGCCTTGGAATAGTTGAATCCTTGATTCTAGCCTAGATTCGATCTTGGATTCGACAAGGAGGAGCACCGACAGTAGGTTGCTTCCATAGAGAGCTTAAGATATCACAAACTGGTTCGTGATGGTTAGGGTTCTTAAAATAGATTAGGACACTTTTATCAGTGCTTCCAAAAAAGCACTGATAAAGATAACTTTTACCAATTCTAAGTTAATAAACACTGATAAAATGAATCTTTATCAGCGCTTTTTTTAGTGGTGATAAAGAGTGATTTTATCAATTCTTTTTTAGTGCTGATAAATCTCTATGTTTATTAGTGCTAAAAAAAGCTCTAATAAATACTTATAATAATTTTTATTTAAAAAAAATTTAAAAAAGCATAATTATTATTTATAATTATAATACTTATAATCATACTTTTTATAAAATAATAATTTTATAATTATTTGAATATATAATTAATTATTTATAATTATATAAATACATAGAAAAAATAATATCTATATCATTATATATATTTATATAATTATATATATAGCAAATATATTGATTATTTAAATAAAGTTATTATAAATTTATAATTATTTATTTATAATTATATAAATACTTTTTAGACAGATATTATTTAGTTATTTATAATTATAAATTTATAAAAATAGTAAATATACATTTATAAAAATATTTATTTATAAATACTTTTTTAAAAATATATTTTTGACATTATTAATGAATATTTAATCTTAAGTGCATGCATGTTAAAAATGAGTAAAATTGATTAATTAAAAATGAGTACAATATTGAAAATTTGGGTAAGTTTAATTAATATAAATAATTAAAAAATGGATATATATTGAAATAAATATGAATACATATTGAAAATATTAAAACATAGTAAATAAATAATATAAATAGATTAAATTTGCAAAAAAATTGTGCATGTGCATATGAATATAAAAATGTATTAATTATGTATATATGAAATCAATATAATATATACTTTTGATATATGTTAAATTGAAAAATCAAATGATATTCAATTATGTCCATTAATCGTTGCAATTAGTTGATATTTTTAATTCATATTAATTTTTAATTATAAACCATTATTCTCTAAATATATTACTATTTAATGTAAATCATAAGTAATATTTTGTATTATATAAATAATATTTATATATATTCATATATATATATCTATATATTTAATATATACTATTTATTAACATTATTAATAATTATGTAATTAATAAAATGATTAATATTTTTCCCAATTTAGTTATTTTTAATTTTTAATTTACATATATATATATATATACAATTTATAATTTATATATAATATAACTAGTTTATTCATTTTTATCAATAATTATTTAATTAATAAAAAAATTATATTATTTTAATAAAATAATTTTTATTTATTATTTATTCCATTTTATTCATACTTTTATCAGAACTAAAAAATCACTGTTAAAGGATTCCTTTGTGGAAACTAAAAATAAATTACTAATAAATGGTTTCCCTTATCAGCGCTAAACATAAATCGCTGATGAAAAAAACCCTCTATTAATGCTAAAAAAATGTGCTGATAAAGGTTACCTTTTATTAGTACTAAAAAATGCACTGATAAAGGGTGCATTTTACCAGTGCTAGAAACAAAACTGATTAAAGGGACCATTTATCAGTGCTTATTTTTGCACTGATAAAGGGTACCTTTATCACCGCTTTTTACTAGCACTGCTAAAGGCCAGCGCTGTTAAAGTCTTGTTTTGTAGTAGTGTATATATGATTTTATATCTAAAGGGAGAGTGTGGATGAGGGAGAATCCAACCATTTTTTCCATAATGAACCTAGATGTTTGGGAAAACACTCAAAACACAAAACATTTGGGTGTCAGTTTCTTACCTAAAATGGGTGGTGGAGAATATGAAATCATAAAACATAATTAATAGTATGTCACACAACCTAATTTGGGGAAACTATCAAGGTATAAACTCAAATTAATGTTATAATTCCACATTACATCAAGGATTCCACCACTAAGGCCTAGAAAACTATATCACATTCAAACAAACTACCATATAGACCTTGTTTTAAATTAATTCATTTAGTAACTTAAAAATTACAATTAATTTATCAACCCTATAAATTTTTTCGTTAATAATTGCATTATCCATCAAATCTTAAGGTTCATTTTAATGCATATTTCAATTAAAAATTTCAATCAATGCTCTTAAATCACTCATTACCACCCAATAAAAGGTTTCCATTTAAAATTTAATTACTATAATCAATTAAAAATCCTATAAGATCATTCAAAAATTATTTTACCATTCAATAATCTAGGTATTCTTGTACCCAACCTAAAGTTTTATGTAGAAGATACAGTCATTGTGTATAGTATAACTATAATAATTAACAAGAAATCAAAATAACCAATCTTCAAGAGAAACATCCATCATTGAATAGACAAATTCAATATGATAAATCATATCTCCCAATGTGTTTCATCAAAACTATCTATAAAACCAACATAATGAATCAATAAATAAGAAATCCACTTTCTCAACTTGTTCCATCGATCTCATCTCAACATCACCAACACAAAACTACAACCTTAACCATGGAAAACCATCCCACCCATTTTCGATATCCCATCTATAATGAGTCTAAAAAAACATGGCATGGGAAATTCTATCCTATGGAACAAATATGGCATCAAAAAATATTTTTCAACATGAAAAATTCAAGGGGAAACCAAATCCATGATATCAAGCACAAAATCTTTTAAAAAGGGCTAAGATATAAAATAATCCTAAAAGATTTAATTTTGACAAAAAAAATATACTTTATTTACCATATTGAAAAATGAGATTCATTATTAGTGGATTTCAACCACATGAATCCTAAAAAATATTAGTTAAGAGCTAGTAATGAATCATCCATTATCACATTGCAAGAATCACATTCATGTTCAATAATTTTCAATATAGAATGGTAATTAAATTTACATGACTCATTCATCATTCAATTTATGATACCATAATTACATTATTTAACCAATTCCAATATTTAAAATTTTCTAGAAAACAAGAAGAGTCGTAATAATTTAGAAAATTTTATAAGTGCTTCAGCATGGTTAATGCATATAAAACTTTATAAGTCTTCAAAAAACCATTCCAATTCTATAAATTCATAATTTTTCACATTATTATCTTAATTTTTGGTAATATCAACCATGTACTAATTGAAGATAAAAAACTCTATTCCAAATTCAACGAATAAATAAGAAGATGTTTACAAATATCCTTCCATAATAAAATGAATTCAACATTCTTCAAATAATAATGAAATGATATATGAAGATCTCAAATCACATAACCTAGGATGAAACTATAATATCTAATGATATAATCCCACAAATAATCTACCAACAATCATAAATTATATTTTATAAGAATTGAAAAAATAGGGCTTCCCTGGAATAACATGATAGAATGGGAAGGTTCAAGTAGCACAGAGAATAAGGAAGCTTATCTTCGATCACCCATGAATCAATCCTTATATGTATGGGTATAATGCCTAGAAATGGGGGTTAAAATCCATTAAAAGGGATCATTTTTTCGAATAAGGTTTAAAGGAAGAGGGTAAAAATAAGAGAACATATAAAAGACTGTCAAATTTATATAGGATGGACAAAACATAAGACCATAATGTATCTCCTTTTTCCAAAATGAAATTAAAATGTTTTAAACCAAAATAATGATGCAATAAGGGTGGCCACATCGTAAAGGGAATGAGTAGAACCATACTTCAAATATGATGATATAAATTCCCTATATTTCTCCCACTACAAAACTCATTCAAACCCTCAATCCTAGAAGCCTATCATAACACCATGTCTTTACCAAGAAACCATACTATAGTGGTCCCATAATTATGTAAACTACGAAACCTTGAAAATGAGCTCCTATTGCAACCCAAAACACCACTCCCCAAGGGTTATAAAAAGGGAAAAGATAAAAAACCCAACCCTCATGCTCTAAAACATCACCCAAATCACTATATATATTTTAATAATATCTATAATGGAAGATATTTTAAACTAGACACTAGAGGCTCCATGTCATGGGGGCTACAACTAATCTATAAAGGGGGAATTCTTAGAAATTCAACAGACTCCTTGAAACTACTTTGTACCATAAACTAACCAACATTTCCAAAATATCTATCCTAGCTTGAATTTTAGATCAATTATCACTTTACTTCTACATACTTTCCTAGAACAATCCATTCACTCAAAAACACAATGGACATGATCTCGATGAATAGTTCCCTTAAAAGAATTAACACATTTTAATTCATTATTATGAACAGATCTAATTTAGGTATAAATTTATTTATGTGATAAGGAAGAAATTTATTTCTTATTGTTATATACCCAATATGTATAGGGTGTGATAATGAAATTTTTTGTGTAATTATATAGATCATAGTAACCCCATTTATATAAAATCAATAATAAAAAAATACACATTATTTGAACCTTGATGAAAAATAGTGTTGAGGAAAAATAATAACTATTGTGGAATTATTTCAATCATTTAAGAACTCTATGATTCTATTATATATTTTACCAAAAATATATCATGACTTATCCATAATTTTTGTCATGCACAAAGTATCAACATATAGAAAAATCACACCTTGGAATCTAATATAATCCTAATGATTTAGTATACAAAAATAATATTATATGAATATATAAAATTAATTTATAATAATTCAATATAAAAAAATCATGCATCACTATAAAGATACCTACAATAGCATAATGAAAAATAAATGTATTGTTTCATAAATAGAATCTTAAAAAATTATTATTGAATATTCAGCCTCCATGACTCTACCATGTACTATAAAACTATACCATACTATCTATAAGAATATAAGGAACTTTTATTGTAATAAAATATTTTTATTAATCATATCACAACCATACTTTTCGTGGTAAGGGGGCTAGTAGGATAACTAAATATTATTTTACACAAACAACCTTTACCCCCATGAGTGGATATGATAGAATACAAACATGTGATGTATTTTTATGATGTTATATGATATACCAAAATACTAATCCATTTATAAAATATGATTCAGGAAATAAATGTAATCATTACAATAAAATAGGGTAAATTACAATATAACTTCTCTTGAACCACATCAATAGAAAAAATAATTTATATAAAAACATAATAATTCAACATAGCTAATGGGAAATCACACTGTGCATTTTCCTAAAACAATGCATATATTTAGCCTTTCCTATATGTAGTCATGTTGAAATAGAATTCTCAAATTTTGGGCCTAATAGGAAATAATGTTTGGGTTGAATCCTCATTTGACATAAATATTGGGAAAATGTTAGAAACTATCAACTTTCTTTCACAACTATGCAAGGAGTTAACCATGTTATATTATGGGGAGAACACTATTTACTATTCCCTAATTAAAGAATGTCATATTATATCAATAATTATTTTATAATATAGGGAATACTATTAGATAAAGGAAGAATTCTCATATATATGAGTATTAATCTAAGAATAATAAATCTCACTTCATTTAAAATATGAAAAATATTATAGTTTGATGAAAAATATTAGATCATATAATGTTCATACATATATGTAAAATAACTTCCATCTATCCACTAATAGAGGTTAATAATCCCTAATTAACTATTTGTATCATAACCTGAGATCCATTACATTATAGAATCCTTTTCATCTCTAGAATTTTGATATTCTTATCAAATTATACCTTGGTTTAAAAACCTGTTTAAATAAAATATGAATATAATTCATAATATAATGAATATATGTTGACTAATTGTATCTATAGAAAATTGTATTATACATAATTATTTCAAAATAGATTTCATATCACATTCATACTTTATATAATATCACTGAATAATTTTATAGAAATCATGTCATTTACCGACCTAGTAGATCTCCACTAGGGTTTCTAGTGATGTCTATGCGTTATCACCCAAAAACAACCTTCAATAGGATATAGGTTTATAAAATTAATAAAAATATTTCATAAAAAATGGATACACTATACTATTTATCCTATAATTATAATGAAAAAAATCCATAGGAAATAATCATATAAAATTAACATTCAAAATATATCTGAAAATCATTAAACTATACATATATGGTATATTATCCATCAAGTATACCATAATGAATAATAAATTATGTAAAATAATGTTTATAATAAAATACACTAGATATAAGAAAACCTATTTATAAATATCGACCCATAGTAAACACTTTAACTAATAGAATTAAACACCTCAATCATGGCACCTTTGATGACCATTAGCTGGTCTACCTATAATTATCAACAAAACCAGAATTATAAAATATGTGCATAAATAAAAAAAAGATAAATATCTACCCATATATTAACATCACCACATTAGTTATTGTTCAAGGTTGAATAAAAAGGCATATTAGGATAACCTAAGTGAATGATTAATGCAAAAACAAATCACATGCATGCTTAATAATTATTACATAAAAACAAAATATATATTCATGAACTCCAAGTAAATACAATCCATGATAAATGAGATAAAAAAATAATGAGGAGAATGTATCACTCTCAAGGTCTCACATGATATAATCCATACTCTAAATGTATCACGAGGCACCCCAAAACCACACTCCTTGATCTGGTACTAAAAACACATAATATACATACTATCATATATATTAAGTTTAATGAACCAATCCAAACATATATTTATTTAAAATAATTTCCATAAGTTTAACATTACCTATCACAAATAATATCACAATCCCAAGAGATTAAGGATTACTTTCTTTTAGTATTATCAATAAAATCAATATATTTTCTAATACTTGTGATCATTTATCAATAATAAAACCCAACTAGACTCACTCTACTACTTATCTTAATTTATACTCATAATCATAACCCAAGGAATGGGAAAAATTGAATGGGTTATGTAACATACCATTACCTTATTCAGGTACCTTTTGAATCTTGTTATGATTCACTTTTGGTTGGGTCATATCTCAGGGTGTTTCGAGTGAAATTTGGAAACTTTTTGAGACTTTATGGGTAGTTCACAGTTGGTGCATGGTTTAACCAAACCGTGTGGCCCCTAGTGAAGAATGTGCACCCTAAATAATAGTGGATACATGGTTGGTTCATGGTTTGATAAAACTATTCCCACATAGGGGAAACCATGTGCCCTAAATAGTGGGAGCACATAGTTAAGGCACATAGTTTGTTTAACTATGTATCCCCCTCCATCAAACCATGAACATGGGCTTATAACCCCCTGAAAATCAAATTAAAAATCTCTTTAACCTTGGTTTAAACCCAAATTAACCCCCACTTGAACCAAATCAGTTTTCCTGGTCTTGAAATCTCTCAAGAAGTAGTTTTGGTTACTCAAATCCCCTTCTCTTGGTGAATTAAAGAATGATTGATCTCATTTGATCTCCTTTGAGTAAGTGGATCTTTTCTCATGTTTTTTATTCTGATATTATATTCTATAATCCTTATATATGGATATATAATAATGTTTTATGGATTTAATGTATTTTTTGATGGATATTGATTATAATATTGTTTCCTTGATCTCCTTCACATTTGTTCTTCAATTTCATTACTCACATGTGGGTGTTGTGTTGTTTTTGAGCACTGATAAAAGGAAGGTGGCTAAATAATGATTTATCATTCAATTGAAACCTTGAAATTATTTATTAGATTGAAATAGGTTTATAATTTATTTTTAAACCCTGATTTTAAATGATTGATGTTAGATTTTGAGACTAGCATGGAATTTGTGAAAAACCCCCAATTTTAATGGATTAAAATTGTTAGGTATATTTGAGAAAAATTATGTATTGATTTGAAAATTTATTTGATATTTATCCATGAG
Source organism: Viscum album (assembly GCA_963277665.1). Taxonomy (NCBI): domain Eukaryota; kingdom Viridiplantae; phylum Streptophyta; class Magnoliopsida; order Santalales; family Viscaceae; genus Viscum; species Viscum album. Next base: position 1,910,206,047 of record OY728157.1, on the reverse strand, counting down.
AAAATTTATTAAATTGAATGATTAATTTAAAGGGCATGAATTTGATGAAAACTATGAATTTGGTTTTGGAAATGGAAAAGGCATGATGAAAAATGAGATTGGGAAATTATATTTTGAGCTTATTTGAAATGAATGATTTTCCCAAGATTTATATAATGAATGATTTATTGATTAAATAACATGGGATACTAGGTAATTAGTAGGCGGTGGGACAATAATTCTTGGATCTGACCCCCTTGCAATGGATTGAAGATGACAATACTAACTAAACCAAGTTACTCATGATTTCCCATAATGGGATCCCCTAATGGTGTGTATTTTGATTTCCTATAATGGGATCCCCTAATGGGGTGTTTTCATGAGTGTGCACTCATATACTTTGAGACATGATCATTGATGAGTAGTGTGAGGATCATATAGCCAGAAACTAATGTATCGCAAGGTGTTTGTCCATAATTCTTGTTTTACTTGATTTGATTATACATGAAATTTATTATAAAACTATTTTAATCATTCCATATAATTTAATTGTTATAGAACACTTGGTGAGAACCTACTAGTTTATTTATATTATGAACTACTTTTGACTTTAGGTATTTATATATTATCTTATTCTAGTTCTGAGGAAAGGGAAAGTGCTAACTGGAGGTGGTATAAATTATTGATCTTTGGGACCCTGAGTCCTAGAGGTAACCAGTGGAGATGTTATCCCCTTATTATACGGGTTGTTTTGAGATTTATCTTCTAAGTTATTGATTACTTCTATGAAGTATTATTTTGGGGTTTTTTACCTATTTATTTCTAGTACTTTCTCCTTGTAGAGTGTTGATCATACCAACTTGTATGTTTATATTCCACTATTTGTGAAAAAAATCATTCCTTGTTTATTCTTGTATGGTTCTAGGTGTTAGTCTCCAACCCATGCAGATCAACAACACACTTTGGTTCAGGTCAGATCCATCTTGGGTATCAAGGTACCATGGTATCTAGGCTAGTTCATGAAAAATTTATATCATAGGAAGGTTTTTCATCTTTAATTGATGTCTGTATGTAGTTTGGGATCTTTTGGTAGATATAAGGTTGGATTTTTGGGACTTAAGAGGTAGTTGTGAGTAAGTTCATAACCATCTCTCATCATAACAACCCTTACATTACCATGGGTATTTAGGAAAAGTGTATTTGAAGAATGTTTTGATCTAATTTTAGTATTTTCCCTACCATTGATTTGATTTTTTAAATCTCAATCTTGAAATTTGTTGATGGAATTGATATTATTGTATCCTTGATATGTATATCCTTGATCAATATAATTTTACAAATTCTTAAAGTGTTTTCTACTAATATTTTAGAGTATAATGCCTCTAAGAATACATTTTAATAGGCCCCAGGAGGAAGGTGATCATGAAAAACATCGAGAAAATACTCTAGTGGACCAAAATCTAGTTGAGATATTGGTGCATGCTATCCAAGATCTGGGACAGGAACCTACACCCATTCCCATTCAATCTCTAGTTTTCGAACCTCAAAGGTATGAATCTTAGAATAATGTTCAAGAGTCTCTTCACTATAATCCAACTTATTTACAAGGATCTAATTATCCTTAAGAAGCTAATGATTTGTTGAAACAGATTGATCTTTTTTTTGAGTTCTTGTAAACACCTGATTCGATTAAGGTGAAGTGTGCTTCCTTCGAGTTGGAAGGCCCTAGCATGAGATGGTGGGATTTGATGGTGATGACAAAGAATAATGAGGGCTTGGAGTAGATATAATTTAGAGTTATTTTCAATAATTATTACTATCCAGAGTAGATATTCTTTTCTAAGTCTATGGATCTTATCAACCTATAATAGGGTGAAAAGATCATGATGTAGTATACAAACTGTCTTACCGAGCTCTTACAGTTTTCTCTTGAGGTTATGATTAATGGGAAACTGAATGGTTATAAATTTGAGAAATTTCTTCGTACTTAAATATGATCTCAAGTATTTTTTTTAATATTACTTATTATGCTAATATACTAGATAAATAATTGATGGTTGAGCATTATCTGGATGGTAAGTAAGGGTTAGTGTGAATTTTCTTTTCTACCAATGGCGGTTTATTGAGTTCCTTAAGAAAAAGGGAAATCACGGTGATCCCCATAGTGGATCTAGATAACAATAATTTTCTAAATATTCTATAGTTCATTATAGAGGCCCTATGAATTTCTTCCTATGTGGAAAGTTTGGGCATTTGAAATGGGATTTCACTGAGGCACTCAGGATCTTCAGTTCGTCCAGTCATTCAGGACACCTACAAAAGTTCTTCCAAAAATTTTCTAATATGTGTAGTATAATGAGATCATCAGAACCTAAAATTAATTCATTAAAATCATATGAATCACGATCTAAGGGGTTCCAGCCACTGGTATCTAGAAATAATCTTCTTCATATAGTAGAAGAGTCTCCAGAGGAACCAGACACAGGTCCAATGACTATGAGAGGTACCATCACTATAGATTCACCTTTAGCGACTAGCTTATTTTATATTGGTGCTTCTCACTCATTTATATCAACTTTTATTTTGAACTTTCTAAATATTCCAATGGATATTTTATCTTATGTGATGGATATTACTACACCCCTCAAAATGAATAGAGAGAAGGGTCTTCAGTGTGTTGCTTTTGTTTTCCCTTTATCAGAGATTGATTATACTTGATAGTTTATAGTTCTTAACATGAAACCTATTGATGTAATTATTAGGATATATTTTCCTATTTCTAAAAAATCATGGATTGAATTTTATCTTTGATAAGTCTCCTTTACTGAGCTTGATGGAGAGTGTCATGTTTTTTAGGGAGAATGGGACTTGTGGTTGAGTAGATCCAGACCTCCTTTTCTAGAATTTGATAGGGTAATATTAGTGTTTTATGTTGACTTGGATCTAGGATATTTGAGATATGATATCATTCCTATTTTTTTCAAGTTTCCCAGTGTGTTTCCAACAAACTTTTCTATTGATTTAGTACCTAGTACTTAGCTATTGTCTATTACTTCTTACTATATAGCACCAAGTAAATTGATAGAGTTGAAAACTCAATTGGGTGATCTACTAGTGAAAGTATTTATAATCCATAGTGTGTCACCTTGGGTATCACCTATTCTCTTTGTAAATAAATATGATGGAACACTTTTACTTAGTGTTTATTAATGAATGATCAATATAGTTGCAGTGAAAAACAAGTATATGTTGCCGTGGATTGATGATCTATTTGACCAGTTGAAAGGTGAAGTGGTTCTCGAAGATTTATCTTCGATGTGGTTATCACCAATTAATAATAAAATAATATAATATTCAGAATCCCTACTTTATGATTAGGTATGACCATTATGATTATCTTGTTATGCCATTTATTCTAACCAATTATCCTATAGTTTTTATGGCTATGATGAACAAGGTACACTATGAATTACTTGACATTTTCATAGTGGTATTTTTGAATGATATTCTAGTTTAATCTAAGTCTTAGGAGGACCATGTGAATCATATGATAATAGTTCTATAAATATTGAGAGATAAAAATACTTTATGTGAATCTTTCAAAGTGTCTTTTTTTGGATATTAGAATTGAAATTATTGGGACATGTGGTCACAAAACATATTATTTTAGTTGATCTTGAGAAGGTAAAGGATATTATGACATGGGAGGAACCACATATTATTTTTTAGGTATAAATATTTTTGGGATTGGCTATGTATTACCACATATTTATTAAAGATTTCTAAAATTTGGACTCTCCAATGAATGATTTCATTCAGAATGAGTGAATTTATTATGGAAATAAAAAAGGCAGAGTTTTTTCGATGAGTTGAAATATTAGTTTACTTGAATGTTATTTTTGACTCTTATAGAGGCTAAGCAGGGCTATGTGGTCTTCTATAATGCATCGAGTTCAGGTTTGGGTTGTGTTTTATGTAGGGTGAGCACATGGTAGCCTATAGTTCTATATATATTAGGACACATGAGAATTATTACCCAATCCATGATCTCAAACATATAGTTGTGATGTATGCTCTTAATAGTTGGAGACATTACCTTTTTATAGAAAGGTTTTCCATTTATTATAACCACAAAATATTGAGTTATATATTTTCTAAAAAATATTTGAAACTCCAATAGAGGGATTGGGTGGAGTACCTATGGAATTTTGATTTCAACATTGCCTACCCCACAGGGAAGGGGAATGTCATTATTGACAATTTAATTAGGGATCTTCTAACCAAGTAAATGAAAAAATCATTGAAAGAGGATAAATTGATGAATATTTTTACTCATTTTCATTTGGTAGTCCAAGAGTAAGAGGCTGAGGTTGTCTTGGCTAATGTTCAGTTGACCACCACTCTTTTTAAGATTATTCTTCAAGAGTAACAACTTTATGATGAATTTTGTAGAATAAAGAACTCTCTTTATTGTAGAGATACCAATTATGGGTGGATGTTATTCTCTACAGGCATATTATGTTTCTAGAACTGGTTTTTGTGCCTTTGATTGTGATAGAGGTAGTGATGGGGGATTTCCGTAATTCCCTATGGGTGGTGAAATCGGGTACAACAAAGATGTTCTATGATATGTGGTGATGATTCTGATAACTAGGTATGAGATGAGACTTTTCTGACTTTTTTCTCACTATTATACTTGTTAGCAGGTCGAAGTCGAGCACTGGAGACCTTCGAGTTTTCTTCAGCCACTTTTGATTCCAACTTGGAAGTGAGATGATATCTCTATAGAATTTTTGGTTGGGCTTCCGTGTACCCCTCAGGGAAAAAAATGTGATTTGGGTTGTAGTTTATAGGATGACCAAATTGGATCATTTTATACCCATTAGATATGCAACCAAAGTGAAGGACTAGGTACCTCTCTATGTGTAGGATATTTTCAGGATTCATGGAGTTCCATATGCTATAGTCTCTGATAGAGATCCCCATTTTACTTATTACTTTTGGAGAGGCTTCCATGAAGAACTAGGATCTTAGGTATGTTTGAGCACAACATATCATCCATATGTGAATGGCCATATAGAATGATCTATATATATTCTTGAGGACATGTCATGTTCATGTGTTCTTGAATTTGGTGGAGACTGGGATGTCCATTTTGGAGTGGTTGAATTTTATTATAATAATAGTTACTAGTTTTCAATTTAAATGGATATTTATGAGGCCTTGTATGGTAGGCCATGTAAATATTTGTTATGTTGGTTCAAGATTAGTGAAACTTCCTTTGTTGGACTGAGTTTGGTCTAAGAGATGACAAAAAAGACATAGTTGATTTTTTAGAGAATGGTTATGGCATAGATCTGGTATAAATCCTATGATTATTTTTTTCAATGACTGTTACAATTTCAAATTGGTGACTAGGCGTTCTTGAGAGTTTCACCTCGGTTGGGTCACCGAAGTCTTAAGTAACAATGAAAACTTGTGTCGAGGTGTGTGGGTCCCTTTGAGATTGTTGAGTGGGTGGGGAAAGTGTCTTACAGTTTATCACTTCCACTAAATTTTACTTAAATCTACAATTTTTTTCATGTATCTCAACTTATGAGACATCTATATGATCCTTTGAATGTTATATGACTAAAGGATCTTGATGTTGAGCTCTATTTATCTGTGACTGAGAATCCATTCAAGATTTTTGATTATGAGACAAAGGTACTTTGTGGGAGGATGATACCTTTTGTATATGTTCTATAATATCCCGGTTTTAATTCATATAAGACATGGGAGCTTAAGGCATTGATGAGATAGCAATGGCCTCATCTTTTTCTTATTGATCTTTCTTGACAGGATTTCTAGGGATAAAACGTTTTTATGGTGGGGAGGTTATAATATCATGATACCTTCTTTCAGGTAATTTTTTACTCTTGTTATGATTACCCTTTAGTTTGGTCTTATCTTGAGGTGTTTTGGGTAAAATATAGATTTTTTTTAGAATTTATGGGAAGTGCATGATTGGTGCATGGTTTTACCAAAATGTGTACCCCCTAGTGCAAACCATGCACCCCAAACAGTAGGGGATGCACTGTTGGTGCACATTTTTATAAACCGTGTGCCGACCTAGGAGAAACAATGTGCCCAAAATAGTGAGGTGCGTGGTTAAGGTGCATAGTTTGTTTAACCATGTGTCTCTCTACAATAAATTTTGCTTGCATTATTTTAACCCCCCGCCCCAAATTTAATTAAAAATATCAAGACTTTAGGTTTAAACCCAAATCAACTTCCACTTGACCTAAATCATTTTCCTTGGTCTTGAAGGCTACCAAAAGGTATTTTTGGCTTCTCAAGCCTCTTTACTTGGTGAATCGAAGCACGATTGATCTCGTTTGATCTCCTTCGAGTTAGTGGATCTTCTCTCATTTGTTTTATTCCAATATCCACATCTCTCATACTTGGATATTGATAGATCATCATGTTATTGATGGATCTAATCATTATTTTAATGGATCTTGATTCTTGGTTTGTTTACTTGATATATTTTTCTTTCATTCTTCATTGGAATTCCCTGTCATAAGTGTTATAAAAAAGGTTTCCCTATAGCCAACTTTATCAGTACTTTTGATTGTCATTCCATGTGTATATCGAGTTATGCATGATGTATACTTATCATTATAGTGTAGACATTTTTGTGTCAACTATATAAATGATAATGTACATAGATTAATTGTTTTATCAAAAGGTTATAAAAAATATGAGGCTATATTGAGAACCTCGAGAGAGTATTAAATTAATCTTAAATATATTTCTTATGGTCAAGATACATCAATCTAATTAAACACTATTGATGTTAGACTATTAGGTGTTAAGGGATCATAAGTATTGAGAATTATTCTAATGAAGTTTGCACTTGGTGATCTATGATAGGTGAGATCAAGAGTAAAGACCCACCAATAGGAACACCACATGTTTGGGTTGTCATTGGTTGTTCATATCTACAAACATGTTTATTGGTATCTTGACTTGAGATCCTAATCAATGTGTGCCACTTGATCACGTAATTGGATACAAGGTAAAAACCATGGAAATAATGTCCTGGTGAGGTAGTTTTTGTTGGGTGTGTCACTTGTGGTATGACATTGGTTGAATGATCAAGATAGATTTTGTCGCTTCCAAGTTGAGGAAGTGATATCGCTGGCTTGGTTGATTAGGATGGTAGTACCTTCATTAAATCCATAGACTTCATAGTCAAAGGTAATTCCTTCTAGTTAGACCATAAAATAATAAATCAAGGAAAGGAAGATGACACAAATGTGCATCATGATTTATGAGATATCATATGACAAAGAGATTATATTACACAGAGCATGCTCATAGGTTGATTTTCATTGCTATGACTGCTCCTTGTTTATTTAGGGGTCTTGATGGGTTTCTAGATTTTGCTCTTGGTCCTTGAATATTATTCACTACTATTTAGATAAGGTCCTATAGGGTCACACACAATAGCACATTCAAAATTCTTCCATATTTCGTGGAATAGGTATGTAGGACATAGTGAGCCCACCATAGGGGTCTGAGAGTTGTGCAAGATTTTTCGATCAGTTAAAAATAAATAAATCGATTATTATTTGAGTATTGAATAATTAGACTGAATTTATTTAATAAAATTATTTAAAGTGTTTAAGTAAATACTTGGAATAATATTATATGAACTAATATTATTTTAATATTCAAGGTTTGTTTAATATTAGCGGGAATTATAAGTTGAGTTAATGACTCAGGTTTATCACGTAATATATTTAATATATATTACAATTATGTGATAAAATATAAATAATATTTATGACTCGGGTTGTTCGTCATAATTATTTATTTATTACTTATTTAGTGGATGGAATATATGTGGGGGCTAGGAACCCTAACCGTGTATTTTTCACATCTACTATATAAGTAGATGATGTGCACATTTTTGGTGTGAAAATTAAGAAACTCATTCCAACAGATTGAGAGATCCTCCATCTTCCTACATCCTTGAGAGAGAAAGAAACCATCCAAGCAATCAATCCAAGGATGTTTTCATGGATCATAGGAACATAGTCAAGGTGATTTTTGCGACATCAAAGGAATCATTGGATCTCTGCGCTAACAATTATAATTCGACAATAAGTGTTCACCCAATTTCTTGAAGCGTGTGTAGACGATCTAGAATGGTTCAGATTCAGATAATTCAAAAAATGATCACTGATGAAAAGATACATTAGAATGTTCCGGATCAAACAATATACTTGTTTGGTTATTTATTTTATACTTATTAAATTCAAATGAGATCCTCAGACCTATACTGGGGCTCAGATTGCTGGAGAAGACGCAGTTACGTCGCTCCGGTGATGAAAATTTTAAAATACCCATCTCATCGACTTCCACTGTGCACCCTAGTACATTCAATTGGTATCATAGGGATCGTGTGAATTTCCTTATCCAAGAAAAAAAATAATTTTCATTAAATTAAGTGGAGATATTTAAATCAGTCCCATTGGAATAGACCGCGTGCCCATTCGATTTTGGATGACCAAGTTATGGTCATCTGAAATATTTGGTATGGATAAAAAAGATAATGTTGTGGTTTAAAATTATTGAAAAATATTTTCTAAATTTGTTCAAGTTTTTATTTTGAACTTAATACAAGTGAACGTTTTATTTCCCACAAAGTTACGGTAAAAATCCGATGACCGATACCACACCGGCCCAAACATTTTTCCCTGGTGATAGATTTCTTCCTTGGGAATCTTGAACAAAAATACCTAAATTTTATTTTTATTACTTCCTAAGGAAACAAGAATTCGAAATTAAAAAAAAGGATGCGTGTAGGATTATTGAAAGCACAATCAAACAAACAGTAAAATGGGATGGGTGTTGTTTGTGTCCACAGTTTGTAAGTTGCTTCCATGAGAAGCATTAAATAACACAAAAAAGAAACATCTTTGGATGGTTTCCAACAGAAGATAGCAGAATAATATTAAATATAAAAAGGGTAATGAGGAATATAGGATTCCATAGAAAGCTTGTCCAGCGAGCCCACGGTGGGTCTCCTCCTCTTTGACCTCACGTGCATCCTCTGTGGGCGCTTGCTCCTCCCTTGCGCTCCTCCCATGACCCACGACCACCACCGTGCTGCCACCCTGGTCAGATCATGATTCCATTGCCCGGATCTGGCGATACAGATCCGGAAATCTGTTTCTCAACTGGGTTTGGACCAATTCAAAATGGATCAAAACGGGTCTGTCCGACTTAAAACCGAGGGTTTTCCAACCCACAAAGCCCTGGGCCGGATATTCGCTATACGGAATGGGCCTCTATGGGTTCGGGTTGACCTGCAATGGGTTTGGACAAGAATTCTAGTATGGGGAAAATTTCAATTCAGTCAAAATTAATTTAGATAATTAATTTGATTTTAGGATTAAATTAAATTAATTAAATATTAATTTTTTGGTTTAAAATAATAATAGTTTTATTATTTAAAATAATTAATTTAATTTTGATATTAAATTTAATTAATTGATTAATTTAATTTTTGGAGTTTAAAATTAAATTAATTTTGGGATTGAATAAAATAAATTATTTGAATTATATAATTCATTTAATTTATATTTAATAGATCTAAACTTTAAATTTATTGCAATTTAGTTTTATTACACATTTACTTTTCATACCAATTGGTCTTGATCAATTGACTGAACTCATGTATGTCTGTTAATTTCGTTTAATTATTTATTACCGTGTGTGATGTTTGTAATAAGTGGTTAATTTAAGATACCCTACACATCGTCATTTTTTCTCGTTTAATATGTATAAGGGTCTACATGACCAAATAAAGGTAAGTTTTCTATATTTTGTACATCCAATACCACCTCACCTGCGTGCGTAAGACACAAACAACGCCAAGTCAAGGTGCTATCCAGACAAGACATAGACCACACCAAGATGAGGCAATACCTAAGACGAGAAGTGGACATACTAAAAGGGGATGAGGTGCATCAAGATACAATATTCAACTCAAGTATGATTCCCAATATTCGACTCAGGTATGATTCCCCTAGGTAATGGATGATACATTAATTTATTGTCTTTATGCACTATTTATTATTTTATGCATGCGAATATTTCCTGCAAGATCACATAAAATAATAGACAGATAAAATGCATAAAGAAGTGGTGATTTTTTTTCTATTAATGTTCAGTTGAGAGGGCGACAACATAGTATGAAAAAATTAATAAAAAATGATTACATATTTCAAAAAATATAAAACCCTCAAAGAAATATTAAGTCACAAACACCTTCCATCGTTTGAATTTTAACCAAACCAGGTGTATGAGGTGTTCAATCAGCCAATGTTGAGGGTGAATCCTACTACTGGGGAGTTCTTATGAGAGCGACGAGCTGATTTAATTGAATATGGAAACGAAGGGGTAGCCATAGATTGGTTGTGTAACATCCCAGACCCGAACAACCACCCGAACAGTGTTAACTGGCCGAGTGCTACTGACCTTAGGTGCACCTCCTCGAACACCACAAGCTGCCGACTAGCAATGAGGGTGTAAACAAATAAAGTGGGGAGACTATACCCCCTGGGAGGAATATAAAGGTATCGGTCCGAGCATAACCACATAACATGCAGTGGAAAAATAAATGACTCAGCAGACTCAAACCAAACCCACAAAGTAGAAGTACAACAATATCATATAAATAGTGGAAGTGATAAATAAATAGAAGCATAAAGTAAACAAAACAACATGCTAAACTCCAATTGTAACCACTACTAAAACAAATAAGGAATGCATACATAGCAATTCGTACATGCCAACATACAATGGGTTCCAATGACTAACTAACAGTTGCTACAATAATAAAGTAAGCATGCTGATACAGAAATAAAAGCTAAGCAAGTAAAACTCCAGCTAGGTATAACCTCAAGGTCCATACCAATCTCCATGCCAAAAAGTACTATGATCCAGTTCTTGAGACCGATTCTTTACCTGCATGTAAATTCATAAAGTCTTCATGCGTCCCAAAGGGCCCGTGTAGGGAGTGAGGTGAATCTCAGTATGATACCACCCAAGGGTACATACCTAGTATAAGTGTTTAAGTAGAAATTATTCTCTAAGTATGGTAAACAGTACGATGCAATAAATAAACATAACCTCCACTGGTGCTCAGTAGCCACCAAGGAGTGTCACCTACTTCAGTTATCACTAGAATCTTGAAATAAAAGAAAGTCCATGGCCCATGGCCCAAGGTACTCATGTAGTCACAAAGTCCCGGTGAACCCTCAGGTTCCATACCAAATACGTATCCCAGAACCACGTGCCTCCTGACAAATTGTGTCTCAAGTACCGATGTCCCGAAGGAACACCCAAACAAAAGTGTACGAGTCCCACGAACCCCTTCTCGTAAGCTCATGGAATCCCATACATGAAAATGAGAGGAACATTGATGTCTGTCCTCAAATAAATATCCCGGCCCACGACCTCAATCATAGTGGGCCTCAGCCCCCAACTCGATAGCCTCATCAATATCCATCGATGTCTCCTCACCTTCCACGTGGCTTTCTTCAGTAAGCACCCCTAAATCACAATTACGTATAACATAAATATCTGGGGCCTCTACCCACACGAGTAGTCAAAACCACCTCATCACGAAGTCTACCTGTGTGCATATGACTCAATCGATGTTGTGTCTATCACGGGCGAGCAGTAATCACCCAAATAAGAACAAAAGCCACAACATCTCTCGCACCTCGTGTCCCTGCAACCATGTCTCTCAAAACTAATGGTCATGCCATCCAATTATCTCGGGCCATGCCCAACCGGATAATCACACTGCCTCAAACCGACGTCCATGACGCCCAATCCCATGGTCGAAACCACCCAAGAAAATCCGGGCCAAGCCCAACCTATGATCAGCATCACTCAATCCTGACAGCCATGGCATCCCAACCTTGGTCCAATACCATCACAACTCCAAGGGTCTCAACACATGTAATCTCAATCATTACATAATATAAAATCACTTTAAAACACTTTAAATAGTTAATTAAATTTAAACATATTGAATTGCACTAGCTCCTCTAATCCACTTTTTTTGGTATTTTCAACTGACACTTTTAAAGGTAGTGTGAACCCAAATATTTCCAACCAAATAAAAACCATTAAAAAGTAAAAGACTACCCAATCAAGACTATTTGGAGCTGCCCCTCCCCAACACCTACATCGATAAACAAGCCTCCATATTCGCATGGACGCTCGACTAGCTATCCTGTGCAGGGTTGCACGGGCCCGGTACCGATGGCAAGTTCCATGCCCTCTCATTCATACAAATCTGGATGGCTAGGAACTGGTGGATGATTCTTGCTATGAAACCACATTTGAGGAAGATCATTGTAGTATGACTGATGACTTTCACATTCAAAAAAACATAACAGAATAACCAGAAAAACTAAAAAACTATCATAGATATAGTCAAAGGCAGCATAAAACTTTCACCTGGAACACCGTCTGACATGACTTCTCATGAAAATTTGGTTACTCAAGTCCACTAGTGCCATCTTCCAGTACTGTACCCTTGGGGATAGGGGAGGATAATTTGAAATATTCATTCTAAAGTTACATAACGGGGGATGCACCTCATTTCTAGGACTTGATCGATGAGGGGAAGAACTTCCACCCAAGATGAGTGGAGCATTGGACGTTTCAATTCCTGCAGTATTTTCTCTCTGTTTAGGAGGACAAGATAAACTCCATTCTTCAGACCCAACCTTGCCAGCTTAGGAGGGAAACTAGCTATTAGCTACAACATAACAGCACTGAGGTCTTGAATGCCTCTAATTAACTTAATCAAGCTTCCACAAATTAAACATGGCAGTTTAAATCCATAAAATTCATTTATAATCATTTTAGCACCCCCACCAAAAGGTCCCAATGAGAAACGACCTCTCACCCGACCTCGCTCAAGCATAATAGGTAAGAGAATACCCAATGACATCCCACAACTTATAACCATCAAATTAAAATGAAATAATAGGGTTTTACTCAGAAACCCACCATTATGCTAAAATCTTCAACCCCCAAATGTCTATAGAAACACAAAACGATGTATGCACCACCTAAATAATACACGTACGATAATCCTCATCCATCGTCGGCCGCAATAACTTGGTCGAGGGGAGAAATCATGAATAACGACTCAATAGTAATCGAGAGATTACCAAGGGGGTTCTAATGGATCCAAAAACATTCAAATTGGACTTAAGATAAAGAATCAGGAGAAAAATGATTTCCTAACTGACTGGTTCATGAGGTTTCTCTCCAGAACCAGAAAACAAGGCTATTGCCTGTATTAACAAAAAATTAAAAAGTATACGATGTGTACATAAATATAAATGCCATGAATATGGTCATGTTTCCCATTTCCACCAAATTACTTTCAAGGTCATTAAAGGTCCTATCAACACCAGTACATGACATGCACTGGTAAGTACACAGCGTGTTCTGGATGGTCCTCTCTTCCTCGCCGACATCCCTACATGCCATGTATATCCACTACATAACCAGACATTACATGGTGTGTACTTTGAGTACATGGTGTGTAACCCCAAAATAGGCCTAAATCCAGTACTCACCCTATTTCCCTTCTTTTTCTCAAATGCAACTAGAAGAAAAAGAAACCTATACCTCAAAGTAAGAAATGAGATCTTACAAACACCCACCTTAAAAGTAATTCATCCCCAAATTTCCCTTCTAAGGGTAGTGAAGAAACACTCCAGAACAACTCCGACCCAAAGCTCAAATCAAAAAAAGGTCTTAAGACTTTTTTCTAGACCCATGGTCCTCCCGTGACACATCATCACCCCTACACTTCATCAGGTGCTCCCTTGTTGCTTCCTACACCCAATCACATCTCGCATCACATCTGCGCCCACCTCAAGCCCTTGGCACCCATGTAACAATGAGGTCCCGCATTCCATGGATGCTCAAAACAACCCAATTCCTTGAAACTCAATCAAAATCGCATCCTTGATACCCCAATGACCAAGGAACCTCAAGTAACCCGCATCCCATGGATTCAATGATGCCCAAGGCACCTCAAAACATGCATCCAACTGTCACGACCCGTCCCCCGGGGCCCTTACCTGGACTACCCCAAGCCCTCCTTCCTTAGGTAAGGGGTTGACGATTAGTACTGAGTAGGAATATCCCAAAAAAGGTAAGGCATTTCCTTTAAACCTGTACACAAGCCAAAAGATCAAACTACAGAAAATAAATACAAATTAAACCACAATTTTCAATGAGACAACTACTGAGAGTACAATACAAACTGAAAGTACAAAGGGGACAAAATAAAATCCCAAAACCACAAAGGAAAGTATAACTTCAACAGTCTATCCACTCGAGACCCTACTTGAAGGGTAGGTGAAGGGAGACTTCCAGTAGCTGTATAAGTATTCCAGTCCATCTCGTCTCACTAAGCACCACCTTGTCCCAGACCACCAAGGTCTCTGTCAAAGCGTCGATCACCTACATGAGACACAACACGTGAGGGCGAAACCCATGTAGGGGTGAGTAACACAATACTCAGTAGGGACCCCAAACCACAAAGGAAATACCACAAATCAAGACCACAAAGAAAAACCACAAAGCAAAGACAGCTCACACCAGTTTTATCTCAAAGTATAGAAATTAAGATTATCAGTCCTAAAGATGTATCATCTTGTATTTTTGAGGGAATCATCCTTGATGAGTCACTGAGATTCACTCGACTACTGGACCACTGAGGTCTTCTAGGCTACTGGACCATTGAGGTCCGCTCTGATACTAGACCACTGAGGTCTTCTCAGCTACGGGACCACTAAGGTCCGCTGATCTACTAAACAACTGAGATCCTCTTGACTACTAGAGCATTGAGGTCTACTCGGCTACTAGACCACTGAGTTTTGCTCTGATACTAGGCCACCGAGGTCCCACTCATCATATCATTTGTGTCATATCTTGTCGTAGGATTCCCGCTCTCTAGTGCGCTTGGTTCCGAGAGAATATACACCTCAATCCATCGGTTGTATCTCAAATGCCATGAAAACACACATAGAGTATACCCAAATAATTGTCTTGTCATAAGGGTCCCAAAACTGCAAATGGCGCATCAATAGGACGCCTGATCTTAAAAATATTAACGTTTTAGTAAATAGGGGCCAGTTGTGTTCAGGCCTGGTCCGACTTGGTTGGACCGACCCAACCAACCCGGCCAAGGGGTCCCGCATGGCCCGACCCGGTTTGGCCGACCTGCCCTGACTCGGTTGGGTTTGGGCCTACCCGGTCGGGCCTGGCCTAGTGGCCAATCTTATTGGACCTTCTAGGAACTAACCCATTTAGGCTGTGGGTCCAGCCCATCAGGTCGCCCAGTGACCCAGTTCTCATCCAGTTTGATCTAACTTAGTTGGACTGGTTCTGACTAGCTGGGCCGCTCAGCAGCACCATTTCCCATCTATCCCAACCCGCACTTTGGCGGGCCTGTTCTTCTCCAGCCGGGGCCACCCAGCAGTCCGGTTTGCTCCATCATCCCAGCCTACATCAGCGGGCCACTTGGGTCCAGCCCAGATGTCGTGCAGGCATTCAGTTTATGCAGCCATGTAGTTGGCTGAGGCTGGCTGCCTCCCCTCCGCACACAATCGAGCATGTACTGTGTTCCATCACATGTTGCGGCCCGCCCCGCGGGTCGTTCGAACCGATGTGGTGCCCGACCGACACCGCCACCCTGCACCTCCGTGGACCCTGCTAGATGTGGCCTCCACTTCCACAACGCGCCACCTCCCGCACCGCCATGGCCTACTGGCTGTGGCCTCCTCCACTCAACATGGCGCCCCACCGGCACTAGGATCCAGTACTGCCATGATCTCCTCCACTGTGGATGTCTCATTTCTTCATCGTCTCACCACCCTGGTGATTTCACGGGGTCATATCTTTGATCCTGGGTCATTTCACCATGGATCAAAGGTGCAATGACCGATCGTTCGTAACCCACAAAGATGTGAAGAAAAATATTGGGGGAGAAGAACGCACAAGGAAAGTACGAAGGACATATCATAGCCATTGTTCGTGTTGGTATGGATTCATCCTTGTTGGATGGTTTAACGAGGAAGAAAAAATCCCATTAATCCCACTCCCTTAAATACCCACAAGTCAAATCCCATCCCACAAGAACAAACAACCCGCAGATCAAACTGTTAGTGGGTTGATCTACGTTCATTGTTCAGAAAGAAAGAACAGGGAAACCAAATCATAAAGAACAAAACCCCTACCTAGGAAAAAGGAGATTGTTTGAGGATGATCATCCGTCATCATCTATCGATATCAAGTTCTTATTATCTCTCCAATGATATCATCACCAATTTCTGATTCACTGATTTTTGTCATTGGAGAGGTTTCCTTCGTTGTTCGTCAGAGGAATTATATGTTTGTTCATCAAACCCGAATCCTTGTTTAATTAAATATGGAAGTCACATTGTGCATTGCAGCGTCTCCACAATGATTCGTTAATGAGGTTTATTAATGGATTCAATTTCACCTCGTCACTGAACCAAATCACTGAAAATTCGCTGCATGACGACGAGGAGAAAATAATAAAATAGCTTTTTTAAGTTATTTTATTTTTTTCTCAAAGTCCTGAAAACTATCTTTTTAGGTCGACCCGCATCATTTGATGTTAGGCCCTTCCTAGGTGAATCCTGATGCTCTTAATTCCAATGGTACCCTTTTATTTTTGATCCACACATTAGTTTAAAAGTTCGAAAAACCCACTGACACGATTATTTAATGAACTTTAAAAATAGTTCGAAAATACATTCTGGCCACTCCAGGTCTCAGAATCACATGTTTTCTTAGAGCCTAGTCTCGAAATAATCCCTTTAAATTTTTAAAATTTTTACATGGAATTCAGGGGCATTACATTACCCCCATCTTTAGGGATTTATGTCCTCATAATCTCAAATAAGGGATAAACAAATAAATGGGGGCACTTAGAACTAATTTGATCCTCCTGCTCCCACATGCTCTCTTGGAGATTCTTGTGCATCCAAAAAACATGCACCAGAGGAATTGAATATCCATGAATGATCCTCTCCTATCGATCCTCTATCTCCACTGGGTACTCTGTGAATATCTCCCTTTCGTCAATATTCAGCTCACCGTGGATGATGACGTGAGAAGGGTTGTGCAGGTATCTTCTGAGTTGGGATACATGGAGGAAGTCGTGCACCCTCTCTAACTGTAGTGGTAAATCCAAGCAGTACGCCACCTTTCCCAGTCTACATTGTATCAGGAAAGGTCCAATAAACCTCAGAGATAACTTACCATCACAACCAAATCTCTGTATACCTCATTGAGGAGAGACCTGTAGGAATACATGGGCCCCCTCCTCAAAATCTAAAGGTCTCCATCTCTTATAAGCATAGGACTTCTATCGGATCTGTGCAGTCTTCATATGCTCTTGGATGGCTTTCACCATATCAGTGGTAGCCTATACCATCTCTATACCCATGAGTGTTGACTTCCCTAGATCTTTCCAGCATAACGGTAACCTGTATGGTCATTCGTAGAGTGCCTCAAATGGTTCCATACTAATGGTGGAGTAGTAGCTGTTATTGTACAAAAAATCCACCAGTGGTAGGTGTTCCTCCCAACTCTAACCAAAACCAAGAACACAAGCATGAAGCATGTCCTCTAAGGTCTGTACGGTCCGCCCTGTCTGATCATCCATATGTTCATGAAAGGCTATGCTCAAGTGAAACTGATTCCCAAAATCCTTCTACAATCCCATCCACAACCAATATGTAAATCATGCATCACGATATGAGACTATCATATATGTGACTCCTTGAATTCAATCTATCTCTTGCACGTAGAGGCGTCCCAAACTCTCTACTGAACCCTGCTCTCAAATGTATAAGAAGTGGCCTGACTTGGAGAGTTGGTCTATGATCACCTATATAGTATCATTCCCCATAGACGTATGTGGAAATCCTGTCACAAATTCCATCGATATACCATATTACTTCCACTCCGGTACCTCAAGGGGTTGTGTAAAACCTATTGAAACCTGGTGCTCAGCCTTCACTTGCTGACAAGTGAGGCATATCGAGACAAACACTACCACTGCCTTCTTCATCCCTGACCACCAGTATTAACGTCAGAGGTCCTGGTACATCTTCTCCACACCTAGATGTACCTCCAAATGGTATGTATAAAACTCTCTCAACACCTCCTCTATAAACTCCACTGGTACTATAGTGCATCCTCTGAAAAAGATGACGTGCTCCCAACCTTTCGAATATCCATTAGGGGCATGCCCTGTGGACATCTGGTTTGGTGTAGTCTTGCAGCTGGTATCTCTGAGTTGCAACTCCTTGACTCACTGTATGAGTGGAGGAGAAACTATCATTGACTGAAGAAAAGATGTCTCCTCTCTATCCACGAAGGATATCTAAAGTGAGGATAACTGCTCTGAGGCCTCATTCAGTAGCTATGAACTTGATCTCCTGCTAAGAGCATCTACCACCATGTTCCCCTTCCCAGGAGTATTGACTATATCGAAGTCATAGTCTTGGAGGAACTCTTTCCAACATCACTATATCAGATTCAGATCCTAATGAGAAAAGATATACTGGAGACTCTTGTGGTTAGAGTAGATAATGAATCATTCACCCATAAGGTAGTGTCTACATATCTTCAGTGCGAAAAATGCTGCTACCAACTCAAGGTCATGAGTCACATAGTTCTACTCATGCAGTATCTATTGTCATGAGCCATAATAAATCACTACTTTCCTCTACATCAGGACACAACCAAGCCCGGTTCATAATGAATCATAGAACACCACATAGTCTGTGCCCTCCTTTGAAAACCTCAAGATAAGAGCACTTGTCAAGCTCTGCCTCAGCTGTTGAAAGCTCTGTTGAATTTTTTTTGTCCACACTAAGGGTTTTACCATCTTCATCAATGCCGTCATGGGTGCTTCCACTCTAGAGAAGTCAGGTATAACTTCCAATAGTACCCAGATAACCCAAGGAAACTTTTCACCTCTGTAGTTCTCTTGGGTAGATCTCAAGAAAGCACCACCTCAATATTTTCTAGATCCACCACAACTCCTGCCTCTTAGATGACATGTCCCAGGAAGTGGATCTTTCATACCTAGAACTCACACTTCAAGAGATTTTGTTAAAGATGGTTCTCTCAAAGTGTGTCCAGAACCATCCTCAGGTGTATCACATGCTCCTCCTCGGATGTTGAATACACTAAGATTGTATCAATGAATACCAGTAAAAACTAGTCTAAGTACGGCTGAAATATCCTGTCTATGAGTCCCATAAACACTAATAGGTTGTTCATCACACAAAACGGTGTCACTATGTACTCATAGTGGCCTTAGAGATATATGAAAGCTATCTTAGAGATGTCATCATATCGTACTCGAAGCTCGTGATAGCCTGATCTAAGGTCCATCTTTAAGAAGCATCTCACTCCCTTCATCTGAACAAAGAGGTCATAAATACTTGGTAGAGGATACTTGTTCTTCACAATAACCTTTTTCAGGTGCTAGAAGTCCATGCATAACCTCAAGTTTCTATCTGAATTCTTGGAAAACAATACTGGGGATGCCCATGGTAAAACGATGGGCCTTACGAACCCCTTCCTCAACAAGTCCTCCAACTATAACCTCAACTCTGAGATATTTTTGGGATATATTCGATATGCAGGTTTAGATATCGGTGTCGTCCCAGGGTACATATCAATGCAGAAGTCTACCTTTCTGCGAGGAGGTAGTCCCAGAACATCCTTTGGAAAGACATCCTCGTACTCTTCCACCACTATAGGAAAATATGGACTCGTCTTATCCACTGCACCGAGGGTCATGCTAGCCAACTGATGAGTGATCGGCTGCACTCTGATATGTGCGAGTCCATCCCGCGCAACTCCATTTTCCTTCTCACCGACAAAGGAAAACTGGTTCCCATATGGACTCTGGCAGAATTCAATTGGTTTTCAATGATTTTACTTTCTACCTTGATGCGTGTGGAAATGTTTGAGAGCCAAATCGGGTCAGATGGGCTAGAGCACGCTACTTTCTCCACTGCAGGTCATTTGGGACTTGGTTGACTTTGAGGGAGGGATTTGCCATCGGGAGAGACCACGCTTGCATGGGATCGCCGAGTGGTTTTGCATTGGAGTTGGTGGTTGTTGCCTTTTCTTTGTTGGGACTATTTTTGGTTTTCTGCTTGGGGATGTTTGGTGCTTGTTGAACATTTCAGTTTCTCACTTTCCCCACAAAAGTATTTTTCTTAATAAAAAAAATAATTTCCGCCGTGTGATCATCGAATCCCCTCTTATAGGAGTCTCTAATTTTAAGGATCGAGCCAACAACTCGATTAGAATCTCTGAGCTGTGAACAACGTCTGTGATAAAAAAAGAGTGACTAGAACCTATGTCTATAAGAACTGCAACTAAAGTGGAGAAGATACATATCATACCTCATATCATCCCTGGGAGGTCGAGATCATAGGTATCGATTGCCTGAAGCTATGACTGACCCTTTCCACCTGCTCCTAGAGCTCGTGGTGGACCACCTGGGGGTGGTGGTAGTAGTACCTCATATCTACGACTACATCCTACCGCTCTTCCTACTCTTATACCATGTTCACCACCTGGTGAAATTCCCTGTTCCTATCTCTGCCGCTGCCATGACGGTCCTTCAACTATCTGTCAGTCTTCTGCGCGGTGAGTCGGGCAATCCTGAGCTATGTGCCCCTTCCTACTGCACGTGTAGCATACTCTTCTCCTCTGATGACTCCCTCTACCCTGGGAGCCTCGTACCACCAAACCAAATACCTGAGTTCATCCTCAAAATGTTCTAGCCTATTTGGGCCTCTGCATCATCTGTTAGCTACCCACCATGGATGAATCGACCACCTGTTTCCCTGTGGTAGCTCCCACCGACATTTCCTGCTCTGCGAGGAATATCTCCACTAGTAGAGCTCGCTCTGGCACCCCAGCCTGCGTAGGGATGTTGAGTGAAATCATCGATGCCTGGATCTACCATCAGTGTCCCCACTCAAAGGTCCAGGCCTTAAATAATGGGTTCCATACCATATCCGTAGAGTAAAAGGAGAGGTCTGTGAACCTCGCAGAGTACTCAACCATCATCAGGCTACCCTGCTATAAGTGAAATTGCTCCTTTATGTGCACTAAGTGAAAATTCATGGGGAAGAACTCCAACATGAAAAGTCGCTCAATGTCAGACTAGGTTAGGGTATCCTTATCTTTCATCTGGATCATAAAAATCCACCATCTCCCTACCGAGACCTGAAGAAGGCTCGCAGCTAGAACTTCCATCTGGTCAAGTGGCGTCCTCACTAAGTGAAAGACTCATGTCACCACCTCCATCTAATCATCAATGACCTGAGGATCTGTCTCTCCCCTAAACCTGGGGTATCTCTATCTCTAGAACTCATGTAAGGCACTGAGCCAACATGTGTCCTCTACCGGTAGCGCCGATTGTAACATCTGACCAATGGGAGGTGGTAAAGCTGGGACACCACCTGAAGGTTCCATATCGAGAAAAGGTCCCTATACCGATTCCCCATCACTTTATGGACCATCCTTGGGGTCACGAAAAAGAACCCTGGATGAATGTCTGCGTGGAGGCATCCTGAAAGAGATCAAGATGAATCAAGATTAATAGATTATACATGGTGAGATGAATCTGGTGTATGGATACGTCTGACAATGCACCAAAAATGGACTCCCTGCCTAAAATCCAAACTCCAAACACTTAAAATTGTTACCCCATTAAAATTTATAGTCTCTTTTTTCTTCTAGTAGAAATGACCACCCTCTGATACCAATTCTTCACGACTCTTCCCCCAAGGCTCATGTTGTGACTACCCTAAGCCCGCCTTCCACAGGTTAGGGGATAGAGACTAGAATAAAAGAGGAATATACCAAAAAAGGGAAAGAATTTCCTTTAAACCTGTACACATGCACAAAGCTCAAACTGCAGGAAGTAAACACAAAGTAAACCACAGCTGTCACTGAGATGACTACTGAGTGTACAGTACAAACTGAAGTATAAAGGGGCCAAAATACAAGCCCAAAACTACAAAGGAAAGTACAACTATGATAGTATATCTGCTCGAGACCCTACCTGAAGGGTAGGTGAAGGGTGGATTCCTATAACCATAGAAGTACTCCCATCCATACCGGCTCATAGAGCACCACCTGGTCCCGGACCACCAATGTCTCCATCAAAGCGTCGATCACCTGCATGAGACACGAAACGTGTGAGCGAAGCCCGTGTAGAGGTGAGTAATACAATAATCAGTAGGGACCCCAAACCATAAAGGAAAAACCAAAAAGCAAGACCACAAAGAAATACAACAAATAAAATACATCTCACACCAGGTATAACTCAAAGTATAGAAATTAAGATTATCAGTTGTAAAGATGGATCATTTTGTACTACTGAGGGACTCATCCATGATTAGTCACTGAGGTTCGCTTGGATACTAGACCACTGAGGTCTACTCAGCTACTGTACCACAAAGTTATACTGGGATATTGGACCACTGATGTCCCCTCAGCTAATGGACCACTGAGGTCTGCTCAGCTATAGGACCACTGAGGTTTGCTCGGTTTTTGAACCACTGAGTTCCACTTTTCTACTAGACCACCGAGTACCTGCTCTTCATATCCTTTGTGTCACATCCAACCATAGGATTCCCTCTCTCGAGTGCACTTGGTTTCAGAATAATCAACTCCTTAATCCATCAGTAATATCTTGATTGCAACAAAAAATCATTTATAGTATACCCAAAGGACCGTCTCGCCGCAAGGGTCCCAATTCCATAGACTGTGTGTTAATCGGATGCCCGGTCTGAATGATATTGGCGTTTTAGTAAATAGGGGCAGATTGCGTCTAGGCACGGTCTGAGTTCGCAAGATCGACCCGACCAACCCGGCCTGGGTGTCCCGCATGACCCAACCTAGTTCGTCAGACCCGACCCAGTCCATCCAGGACAAGTGGCTAGACCCATTGTGCCTTGATGGACCCGGATTAGTTTGGCCATGGGTCTAGCCCACCGGGTCGCCCAGTGACCCAGTTCTCATCCGATCCAGTCTGACTTAGTTAGACTAGTTTTGACCAGATGGGCCTCCCAGCTACCTGGTTTCCCATCCAGACCAGCCCAAAATTTGATGAGTTGGTTCTTCTCTAGCCCGAACCACCCAGGCACCCGGTTCACTCCATCGTCCTGACCTACATCGGTGGGCTGACTTAGGTCCAGCCTGGATGCCGCACTGCTGTCCGGTTCGTGCAGCCACACAGTCGGATGAGGCTGGCTGCCACCCCTCTCTAGATGGTCTAGTGTGGACCATGATCCAGTGCACACTGTGGCCCACCCCACTGCCTGCTCGAACAGACGTGGCGCCAGACCGACGCAGCCACCCTACACCGTGGTGCCCCTGCTGGTCGTGGCCTCTGCCACCACGACATTCCACCGGGGTGCACCACCAGGGTGCACCGTCTCTCGCACCACTGCAGCCTACTGTCCATAGTTTTCTTCGCTCAATATGACACCCGACTAGTGCCAGGATCCCATACCGTCGTGGTCTGGTGGCTATAACCTCCTCCACTATGGATTTCTCAGTCCTTCATCGTCTCACCACACTAGTTTCATCATGTGGTAGGATCTTCGGTCCTGGGTCATTGCGCCATGGATCAAAGTTGCAATGATCACTCATTCATAATATAAAAAGACGTGAAGAGAAATAGTGGGGGGAAAGAACACACAAGGAAAGCATGATGGACATATCATAGCTATTGTTCATGTCGATATAGACTCGTCCTTATTAGATGGTTTAACGAGGAAGAAAAAATCACATGAATCCCACTACCTTAAATTTTTGCAAGTCAAATCCCATCCTACAAGAACAGACAACCCACATATCAACATGTTAGTGGGTTGATCTATGTTCATTTTTAGAAAGAAATAATGGGGAAACCAAATCATAAAGAAGAAATCCCCTACTTAGGAAAAAGGATATTGGTCAAAGATGATCATCTGTCATTGTTCGTTGATCTCTAGTTTCGATTCTCTCTCTAAGGGTATCATCTTCGCTTTACGATTAACCAACATTCATCGTTGGAGAGGTTTCCTTCATCGTTCATCAGAGGAATTTCAGGTTTGTTCATCAACCCTGAATCCCTATTTAATTAAAGAAAGAAGACATGTTGTGCATTGAAGCGTCACCACACCGATTCATTAATGAGTTTCATTAATGGATTCAACATTGCCTTGTCACTATACTGAAACGTTGACGAGTCGTTGTGTAACGATGAAGAGAAAATAATAAAATAACTTTTTAAGTAATTTTATTTTTATTCTCAAAGTTCCAAAAACTACCTTTTTCGGTTGACCCACCTCGGTCGATGTTAGGTCCTTCCTAGGTAAATCTTGATGTTATGAGTCCAATGGTACCCTTGGATTTTTGATCTAGATATCCGTTTAAAAGTTATGGAAACCCACCCACATGATTATTTAATGAACTTTAAAAATAGGTTGAAAATACATTCCAGCCACTCTAGGCATTAGAATCATGTTCCATATCAGAGCCTGGTCTTGAAATAATCCCATTAAATTTTCAAAAATATTACATGGAATTCTGGAGCATTACACCAACAATTATTCTAATGAAAAACATCTCATACATATATATATAATCACACACCCAAAATGGTTCCAACCCATTAACCAACATCTAGTTAATCCAAAAACATCATTCACACCTCGTGCACTCAAAACGGACCTGACTTAGTAGGACATGCCAAAAAAAATAAAAACAACTATGGAAAATCCTGTGGTGTACCTTTGACTGTCATCGTCTCACCAGTCTACCCAGCCCCTAGAAGCTCCACGGTGTGTACGTAGCCTGACACACGACTACCTGAAGCTTGTCCTCCCTATGGTGCTACACCAATCACTGGACACTGACCACTCAGCGAGGTCTCACTGTCTCTACCATGTCCTCCATGTGAAGATGATCCTGGGATACCCTCACCTAGTAATGATCCTAAATCGACCTCTGAAGCCTATGCCTGCCTCAGTCCCTACCTACCGACTGTCTGAGAAGGCAGCCTACAGAACCTCTCAAGATGCTCAACTTGTCCACATGCCCGAAACTCCTTTTGAGGCCTATCTCACCGAGTTCGGACATGCCCTGGATACCCAAATTGAAAGAAAACCACTACTGAACTTCCACGAGGTGGTATAGTGGGGTCCTTGGCCTGACCGCCCTACTGGAACTCATCCTGACCCTGTTTCCTACCCTTTGAACCATCACCTGAAGCCACCTCCTAGCCTAAATGATACCTTTCTGTCTGGTTGCACTCATATATGAGGGCCTGATTCACTGCCTCTGAGAATTAGGCCAACCTAAATATGTTCACCTACACCCGAATGACATGTCATAAGCCATCCTCAAAGCACCTCACCCTTGAGGGGTTGTCACTTACCATACCAGGTGAGAATCAAGACAACTCAGTAAAAGTAGTTGTATAGTCCATGATGGAAATGCAACCCTGCTGAAGGATCAAGAACTCCCAAGCTCTCTCTGTCCCCAGCATCTTTGGGAAAAAGTGATCGAAGAATCTGTGCTCGAAGTCATTCCAGGACAGTCCCTCGTGTCTGCGATCCCGAACCTGCACATCCCACCAGCACTTCCTCAGTCCTTTCAGCATATACATCTCCAGCTTGACCCTCCACCCTAGAGGCATCTCGATCTTCTCAAAGATCATCTTCATGATCTCTATCCAGTTTTCAACCACCTGTAGACCACCCTCACCCTAAAAAATTAGCGGGTGCTGTAACTGGAACTCCCGAGTAAGGTAATCTATAGAGGGATATGTTCCCTTCACACCTCTGTCGATCCCCTATAAAACACATACTAGACTAGATTGGAGTTTCTCGTCAATCCACGGCTCAAATGTTTCCATACCTAGATGCTGCTCTGCCTATACTGGATCCAGAACCTAATCCTGTCCCTGAGCCTGTACTTGCAGCTCATGCTCTACCTTCCCCTCACGGGTCTAAACTCGATCATTATCTTGTGGCACTATACCATCACCCGCCCAATGTTCCATAAATCCTTCTAGAAGGAACCTGGAGAATACCATAAATGGCCAAACAACCCACATATATAACAATATATATAATTTAGATAGGGAAAGCAGTAAAGAGGTAGCACATAACAACTACCCTTACTCTCCCCCATCGCAACCATGACCATGACATCTTGGCCTCATGGCCTCCTTACCCACCCTCAATAAATCCAAGTATCACAATATCCATAGGCCACACCCATCCTGAAAACCATCGTTGCCTCAAACTGACGACCGAGTCGCCTAATGCAGGTGATCAAAATCACCTCTACTATAATACCTTCTTGCTCGTATAAGAGCCTGGGCCAAGTTCCCTGCCACATGAAATTTCACATAAATTTAAAGTATGACATATTACATTGCAATAAAACTAGAACTTATATCATGCATTTCACTTTTTCACATGGAATTTGATATTATTCGCATGGTATTATTAGTTCGAAAGGAATATGTGCATATATGAAATTGAAATACCCTAAAAATGTGCCTATCAAAAGCCAAAAAACCACACCTTACCTTACCAAGCCAAGGTCCAATTCTTCCCTTACCACACCAAGTTAAGGGTCACATGTCACAACAAATAACATCACATACAAAGTGATACAACAATGTGAAAACCATATAATCTATAATCTAAGAAAAAGAAATATAGTATAACCTGACCAAGATAACTCAATCCATCCCTCGTACATGGGGCTGCATGCACCCAATCACGAGTTTAAAATCCAGTTTTGGAAACAACCTATCTTCAGCCTACCATAATCTCAAATAGTAATACCAAGAAAAGAGGAAAAAGAAACTCCTTTGATACCACTATGTAATGTCCCAGACCTGAAAAACCAACCAAAAAGTGCTAACGCACCAGGTGCTACTGAACTTAGGCACACCTCCCCAAATGCCAAAGGCTATCGACTAGCAGCGAGGGTGTAAACATGTATAGTGGAGAGGCTATCCCATTTGGGAGGAATATCAAGGTACTAGTATGAGTATAATAACATAACATGGAGTGGAAAAATAAATGACTCAGCAGACTCGAACCAGACCCACAGAGAGGAATCACAACAATATCATATAAATAGAAGAAGCGATAAATAAACAGAATCAAAAAGTAAACAGAACAACATGCTAAACACCACTTGTAACCACTATTAAAATAGACAAGGAATGCATACATATCAAGTCGTACATATTAACATACAAATGGTGATAATGGATAACCAACAATAGCTATAATAATAATGTAAGCATGATGATACATAAATAAAATCAAAACAAGTAAAACTCTAGCTAGGAATGACCTCAAGGACCATAATAATCTCTATTCCAAACAGTACTATGATTAAGTTCCTAAGACTGATACTTTACCTTCATGTAAATTCATAAATTCTACACACATCCCGAAGTGACCATGTAGGATGTGAGACAAATCTCAGTAAGATACCACCCAAGGGTGCATACATAGTATACGTGTTTAAGAATACTTGAATCTATAAGTAAGGTAAAATGTATGATGTAATAAATAAATACAACCTCAACTGGTGCTCAGTATCCAACAGGGAGTGTCACCTGCTTCGGCCATTTCCGAAATCTCGAAAGAAAAGAGAGTCCTTGGCCCATGGTCAAAGTTAGTCATGTAGTCACAAAGTCCTAGTGAACCCTTAGGTTCCACCCCATATACGTAATATGACACCATGTGCCTCTTGAAAACTCATGTCTCAAGTAATAACGTCCCGAAGGCACACCCAAACAAAAGTATCTAGTCCCACGAACCCCTGATCATATGATAATGTTGGCCCTTACACGAAAACTGAAGAACACCGATGTATGTACTCAAATAAATATCCTAGCCCACAGAATTAATCATGGTGAGCCTCAGACCCCAACCAGATAGCCTCATCGCTATCCACCGAAGGCTCCTCACCTTCCATGTAGCTTTCTTCAACAAGCACCCCCAATCCAAAATTGCCTAAAACACAACTATCGGGGGCCTCTACCCATGGAAGTAGTCAAAAAAACCTCATCATAGAGTCTAACTATGTTCACACGACTCAATCAACGCTTTGACCAGCATGGGTGAGCGTTAATCACCAAAATAAGAATCTAAGCCACCATATCTCTGGCTCCTTGTGCCCCTACGACCATGTCACTCAAAATTGATGGCCATGCCATCCAAGTATCTCGGACCATGCCCAACCTGACAATCACACTACCTCAAACTGATGTCCATGACACCCAATCCCATGGTCAAAACCACCCAAGAAATCCGGGCCAAGCCCAACCTGTAATCATCATAACTCAATCCCAATTTCCATGCCATCCCAACCTTGGGCCAATGTCATCACAACCCCAAGGGTCTCAGCACATGTAATATCAACCACTATATAGTATAAAATCACTTTAAAATTATTTAAATAGGAAATTCAATTTATACAGGATGAATTACACTAGTTATCAGCTATAACATAGCAGCAATGATGTCTTGAATGACTCTAATTAACTTAATCAAGCTTCCATAAATTAAACATGGTATTTTAAATCAAGATAATTAATTTATAATCATTTTGTAACCCTCATCCAAAAGGTCCCAATGAGCAATGACCTCTCACCCAGCCTTGCTCAAGCAAAATAGGTAAGGGAATACCTAAAAACATACCATAATGTATAACAACCAAATTAAAATGAAATAATAGGGTTCTGCTAAAAAGAGCCACCATTGTGCTAAAATATGCAACCTCTAAATGTCTACAGAAACACAAAATGAAGTATGCACCACCTACCTCGTACATGTATGATAATCCTCATCTAGTGTTGACATCTAATTCGACCTAGAAGGGGTTGGATCTACAAAACAATAAAAAAACTCAATACTCAATAACTTGGTCATGAGGAGAAATCATGAAGAATAGATCAATAGTAATCGAGAGCTTACTGAGGGGGTTCAAATGGATCTAACGACATTCGAATCAGACTTAAGATGAAGAATCAGAGGAAAAATGAAGTCCCAACCAGCTAGTTCACGAGGGTTCTGTCCATAACCAGAAAACAAGGCTACTACCCATTTTAACAAAAAATTAGAAAGTACACGGCGTGTACTTAAATATACATGCTGTTTATTGGTCAATTTTCCCATTTTTTCCAACTTACTTTCCAGGTCATTAAAAGTCTTGCCGACATCAGTACGCAGTGTGTAATAGTAAGTACACAGTGTGTTCATGGCTAGTACTCTCTTCCTCACCAACATCCCACATGACATGTATATCCATTACACAACCAGACATTATACGGTGTGTACTTGGAGTACACAGCGTGTAACCCCAAAATAGGCCTGAAGCCAGTACTTGTCCTGTTTCCCTCTTTTTTCTCAAAAACAACCTGAAAAAAGAAACCCATACCTTAGAGTAAGAACCAGGTTCTTACAGATTGTTAAAACTTTAGAGGTAAGCATTGAGTAAATCATTTTATGATTTTTAAAGTTGGTACTTCACTCAAATAGATCAAGGGGTTCCATTTTAATTCAGTTGGACAGTCAAACACCTACATTGAACTCTATGAGTAGTGGAGTAGCCATAACTTGTAGACTATTAGGGAAGGCTCAAGGATCCTTTCCACAAGAATACTCATGCAATGGAATATTTCAATTCTTGTATAGAGGAGTGATAGAGTTCTATAAAATATTGAGACATTTTATAATTTAATTAATCGATAATTTCTAATAAGTAATCAAGATAAAAGTACAAATTTGCTATATTTCATTTTTTGTTGAAAATAACAAGTAATAACACAACAAATACTATGATATCTATTGAAAAAAAAGTCAAAACTAGAACAAGTTTCCAATAAGTAGTACAAGTGCTTGTACATAATACTATAATATTGGAAATTCAAGGTAATGGTAACCCCAATCTTTGTTAAGTCACCTCATGAAGTGAGGGTGTTAAAAATTCATAGAGGATACCTACATATAACACATATAATGGTTATTTCATAATTCTATCATCACAATTCGATGTGAGTTGTGGATAATACATCTATACATGGATTATTACACATGTTTTCTTATCTCTGATAATCTTTTAAGAAGAAGGTGAAGAAATATATGAATGTGGTGATGATTAAACATAATACATGAAAATTAAAAGATGAGAAACTATCTTTTCAAGTCATAACCTTCTTATATAATATTCATCCATTTAGTCCAATATCATTTAATATTAAAAAATAAATAGTATATATAAAACGCTTTGTTACCTTCTAAGTATGGTTCTCCAAAACTAAGAACTTAAAGAAAGATTAATGTTTTGTTCTTATGGAAAACAAGTTGAAAGATAGTGAAAAGGCCAATGGAAAGAGTGATGCTAAAGGAACCTTCACAATTTCCTTCAAAGAAAAGAGTTTGGATATCAAATAGGAGGTTATTTTCTTCTCATATCATGTAATAAATCTATGGAAGTTTAAATACAATGAAATGAATTAAAGAAGCAAGTAATCACATATTATTTAGTTAATATTCATCATTATATGTAATGTTTCCTTTGTACTTCTTGGATATTTAATACAATATTACTTTCAAATATTTTTATTCAAATAGAGTAACCAAATAAGAATAGAAATATTACAATAATTAAGGTGTGTTCTCTAAGATACTGAAAAGGGTGGTTCCTAAGTCAGTGGTGAGAAGAACACAACTTCAAAATTCCAAGTTTAATGATCAAAGATTAAATTTTGTTAAGTATTGCCAAAAAATTTATCTCATGTGCCCTTTGGACATAAGGATACACTATTACAAGTTCAAGAATTAATTTTGTGTGTGGTGTTTAATGCTCAACCAATAGTTCGGTAATGCTTAAATCATATGCAATACTTGATGAATACAAAAATTTAAGACTTATATTCCAAGTTTTGGAAAGATAACACTTTTTTAAGAAAAACTAATTTGTTTTCAAGGATGTAACCAGTATGGTTAAAGAATCTTTGTAATCAAATACCATAGGTATTATTGACATACTTATGCACTTAGTTTTGGACAAATAAACCTTTTGAAATAAAGGTAATCCATAGAGCTTTAGGAATTTGTTCTTCTAGATAGTGAAAACTATTCCAAGTGTGAGCTAGTGGTAAATATACTTCCTAATATTCATTTAAGTTTTTAATGAATATTAAAGTGAAGTATGGAATATGCATGGTAAGAAGATATAAATTACTTCGGGCACGTATGTCGAAGAATATCTTGACCAATCAGTCATCGATTAATATAATGTAGCATGAAGTAATTTTTGTACACACATTACCTTATCCACATCATGAAATTAATGAAATAAGAAGGATAAATGATGATTATTACATGTTAACATTTATCAATAAAATATAGCATGGAGAAATTTCTAAACGCACATTTTTTTACACATTAGAGTCATGATGTAAGTAAAAAAGAGCATCAATGTTAAATCTCATGCATTTCCGATACTTCCATTTTTCGAGACATGCTTTGAAAATAATAGTTTTGTCCCCTAATTATATACCAATTATAATGAGAAGTTGATATAATATGAGTTATAGTATGATATAAATCCATTATTTCATAAAAACATATCTTTGGATGTAAAGAGTTCGTTAAGAAAATAA
Source organism: Viscum album (assembly GCA_963277665.1). Classification (NCBI taxonomy): domain Eukaryota; kingdom Viridiplantae; phylum Streptophyta; class Magnoliopsida; order Santalales; family Viscaceae; genus Viscum; species Viscum album. Next base: position 1,910,174,201 of record OY728157.1, on the reverse strand, counting down.
AGAAACTTGCATCAAGAAAAAAAATGTGCATCTCAATTAATATCATAAAGTTTATATTGGTTATAATTTAAATACCTATCATAGAATAATTATACTCAAGGGTTAGAATACATTTATATAAAAGGTTTCAAATCTCTATTTGAGATAGTGTGAGCAAGATCGACTTGGATTTAGTCGATGTTATAGATGCATGAACAGTTGACATAGGAATAGGTTCCACAAGAGCCTGTGTAAAATGAATGTTCTAAAGAAACATACTGAATATCAAGAATAAAAATATGGTGCTGTGTTTTTATTCACCATGTTCAATGATATATTGTTCATTGAGAACAATAATTCCTACAAGTAAGCAGTTTATGGAAATTAGCTAAGATTTACAAGATCAATTAAAATTTTATAATGGATTTGATGTATTAATGTAAAGGTGTTTATTTTTTTAAATAGTACAGTGGGTATTCAAGTGAAAGTATACATGGATGGTACAAGTATAGTACCAATAAGGATCCATTAGTAATACCAAATTTGTATTCCTAAATCCATTAGAATTTTATATCTCATAGCTTATTTCTATGATTATTTTATTATGTATTGGATGTCAAGAAAAAAATTAATGGAAGGTGTTTATACAACACAAGTAGAAAGGGTTGGTGAAATCATGGAATGATAATAAAGGGTAAAAGTTACTTAAATCTAGTTTAGGATTGAAGTAAGCAACACAATCATAGAATATTTATTTTTAATGAATCTCTTGCATGTGTCTACCAAAGGTTAGTGGGAGCTCCATTGTTTTCCAAGTAAAATATGTTTGGTAACATAGGAAAAACATCTATTATTCTTATAGTTAGTTAAGAACAAGATGTATCCATCTCTATAGAAATTGACTTAAAGTAGAAACCCAAGTTCTAGGGAACATGATCTACTGAGGTAGATCTAATAGGTTTATTAGACCTATTCAATAGTATATATATTGAAAAAGTGTTGAAAAATATAAGTTAGGACAATTTGAGAAAGAATTATTACCAATTTCACATGGCATAAATCTCTTAAAGAGATATGTGTGGAACATAGGAAGAGATTAATGTGGTAAGTTGAATTCCATACACTTTTGTGATGAATCAATCACATATTCCATGCTATGTATGAGAAATGATATGTCCAAAATATACTTTATGGTAGGAAATTATTAGTTATACCTAGGAGAACTACATGGTATGTAGTCAGAACTATATAATTATTTAGGATCAATTACAAATGATATATACTCAGTATGTGGAGAGGAAGGGATAATAGTTATGATGGAACAAAAACTATTCTTCCTTGGATCAATATGATCTAATATCACAGTTAGGCTAAGGTAATGAGTAAGAAAATCTCATACAATCCAGTGGTAGCCATACCTACAAATACCGAGTGCATTGATTCTTTAGTGTAAGATAAAGAAGTAGTATACAATAAAAAATGATTCGTTTGAGTTGTTGGAATTATACTGAGTGAGTAAATATTTATCATAATATAAATTATGATAATTCTAGTACTAGAACTAGCCAAGATGTAAAATTTTGATAGTGTAAAAAATGCATATACTCAGGGATACCATCTCTTGATAAGTTTTACTCAAGGAGGTGAGGTTGCACATAGAATTATAGACACGCAATAGAGACATGGTACACCCAACAACTAAAGATGCAACTTAGTAGAAACATTATCTTAATCAGATGAGAGCTAAAAAGGATAGTTAGAAAGTTCACTCTAGTGTAACTAGGAGTGTTGTAAAAATTGGTTCCCTAAACCCAACTTTATCAGTAATTTTGATTACCATTCCATCTATATATTGAGTTATTAATGATTTATACTTACCATTATAGTGTATACATTTCGGCATTAACTATCTAAATGATAATTTTTATAGATTATTTTTTGTATCAAAAGGTTATAGCAGATCCCATGCTATAATGATAATCTTGAGATACTATGACATTAATATTAAATATATTTAATATAGTCTAGATACATCATGCCAACCAGACATAGTTGATGTTAGACTATCAGGTGCTGGGAATATTATAAGCATTGAGGCTTATTCTCACGAAGTTTGCATATGGTAATATCTGATGGGTGAGATCATGAGGACTGTCCTGCTAATAGGAAGACCAAATGTTTTGTGTAACATTAATTGTTCCTCTATACGAACATGTCTATCGGCCTCTTGACTTGAGATCACTATCAATGTGTGTAATTTGATCATTTACTTTGATGCAAGGTGAAAACCATGACAATGAAGTCATGGTGAGGTAGTTTCTGTTGGGTGCGTCATTGGTGGTATGGCATTGGTTGAATGATCAAGATAGAATTTTTCACTTCCAAGTTGAGGAAGTGATATCCCTAGTCTGGTTGATCAAGATTATAGTTCCTTCATTAAATCCATGTTCATGGTAGTCAAAGGTAATTTCATCTAGTTAGATCAAAAAATAATAAATCAAGGAAAGGAAGTTGACACAAGTGTGCATCCTGATTTATGATATATCACATGACAAAGAAACTATATAACAAAGAGCATGCTCATTGGTTGATTATCATTGCTATGACTACTCCTTATCTTTTCAGGGGCCATAATGAGTTTCTAGATTCTACTCTTGGTATGTGAATATTATTCACCTCTATTAAGATAAGGTTCTATAGGGTCACACACAATAGTTCATTCAAGATTCTAGTCTATTCTATGTTATAGGTATATAGGACATGGTGGGCCCCACCATGGAGGTCTGAGAGTTGTCTAAGATTTATCGATCACCAATAAACAAATAAATTAATTAATATTTGTGTATAGAATAATTGGACTAAATTTATTTAATAAAAGTATTTACATGTGTTTAGTAAATAATTGGAATAATATTAGATGAATGAATATTATTTTAATATTCAAGGTTAGTTTAATATTAGTGTGAATTAAAATTCAAGTAAATGACTCAGGTTTATCAGGTAAAATATTTAATATATATTAAAAGTATGTGATAAAATATAAATATTATTTATGACACAATTAGTTCATCATAATTATTTATTTATTACTTATTTAGTGGATGAAAAATATACAGGAGTCGGGAACCCTAATTGGGTAATTTTCACATCCACTATATAAGTAGATGAGGAGCATATTTCTCATTTGAAAGTTTAAAAACTCATTATAATGGATTGAGATATCCTATATCTTCCTGTATCATTAAGAGATAAAGTCACCATCCAATAAATCAATCCTAGGACGTCTTCATGGATCGTAGTAACGAAGTCATGGTGATCATCAAGACATTGAAGGAATCTTCGGAGCTCTGCGCTATCACTTTAAATTTGATGATCAAAGTTCATGTATTTTTTTGAGGTGTGTGTAGATGATCTATAGGGGTTCAAATTTAGATCTTTCAAGAAAATATCATCGATTCCAAGATACATTCGAACATGTTGAATCAAACAAGGTACATGTTTGTTTATTTATTTTGTGCTTATTAAATTCAAATGAGATCCTAGGACCTATAACAGGGCTTAGATCACCAGAGATGATAAAGTTATGTCTCTTCAATGATGAAAATTTTAAAATACCCCACCCACTATCTTTCACTGCACACCCTAGTACCTTCATTGGGTGTTATGTTATTTTGAGCACTGATAAAAGGTAGATAGTTATATAAAGCTGTACCCATCAATTGAAACATTTAACTTCTTGATTAAATTGAAATGTGTTTTTAAATTATTTAAAAACCTAGATTTGAAATGATTGATGTTATATTTTTAGATTGGAATGGACTTTGTGAAAAACCCTAATTTTAATGGGATTGAAATTGTTGGAATCATTTGATAGAAATGATGGATTTATTTGAAAATTGATTTGTTGAAATTTATTTGATGTTGATCTGTGAGAAGATGGATTAAATTGAAAGATGATTTGAAAAGACATGAATTTTATTAAAACCATGATTTGGTTTTAAAAATTGAAAATACACGTTGAAAAATGAGATTAGGAAAAGTTATTTTGAACTAATTTGAAATGAATGATTTTTCCAAGATTGAATGAATGAATTAATGATTGATTAAAGAACATGGGATCCTGGGTAGTTAGTAGGTGTTTAGGAAAAGAGAAATAGGATCTGACCCCTAGAAATGGATTGATGATGACAATGATAACTAAACCAATCTTGGTATGATTTCCCATAATAGTATCCACTAATGGGGTGTAGTTTCATTACCCATAATGGGATACCCTAATAGACTGTTGAAATAAGTGTTCACCCATATAATTTGAGTCATGATCACTAATGAGTAGTTTGAGGATCCTATATCCAGATACTAATATACTATATGACGTTTGGCCATAGTGATTACTTTACTTCATTTGATTATACATGCCATTAATTATATAACTATTTTATTTATGTTGGATTATTTTTATATAAAACATTATCTACTACAAAACATGTATATAACAGTACTAGAATCATCCTTTATCAGCACTAGAAAAGAATTTATAACCTTAGCACGGTTAAAAGTCCATCACTTTTATCTACGCTAAAAAGCACTGATGAAGGGTATCTTTATTAGAATTAATAAAATCATTGATAAAATATACCATTTATCAGTGATTTTATTTAGCACTGATATACAGTACCTTTATCAATGTTTTTAAAAGCGTGGATAATTGGCACCTTTTGTCAACGCTGATAAAAATATGACTTGTTAGTGCCTTTTAATGCGCTAATATATATTGACTTTATCAGAACCTATATAAGCACTGATAAAGGAGTATTTTATCATCTCTTCTTAAATTTCTAATAAAGGAAAGATATATCAGGTCATTTACTAGCACTGATAAAAATGAAAACTATAGTATAATGCTGCAACACACTGCATCCCCAAAAATAGGTGCAACGTGCAGCTACAACACACTATATCAACAAAAATAGAAAAAAATTACCAAAATAAGATACAAATAATAAATTTCAATGAAATAAGATTTCTAACACAAATACAAAAAAACACTATTATAGATTATGTCAGTTTTTTTTGATTAAAATTAATGTCAGTTTTGAATAAAAAAGATGTACATGGAGTCATACCTGTCACACTGTACATCGGATTGAGACGCAACTGAATGATACATGTCCCAAATGATTAATGGGTCATTTTACTAAATTATAAAAACAATCAGAATGCATTTGATCAGTTTTTAATATATCAGTTATTTTTTTACTAAAATTAATGTCAGTTTTGAATAAAAAGACACACTTAGAGTCATGCCGGTCACAGTATGCATCAGATTGAGGTGTGACTGATCCCTACACATCAAAAATGACATATGGATCATTGTCTTAAATTAATAAAATAATTATAATGTGTTTTCTTGATTTTGAGTGAGTTGTTATTTTTACTAAAATTAAAATAAAATTTGAATAAAAAAGACGCACTTGGAGTCATACTGGTCACATCGTGCATCAGATTGAGGTATGTCTGAATGATACATATCCCAAATGAATCATGGATCATTTTACTAATGTATAAAAACATCCAAAATTCATTTTCTTGGTTTTGAGTATGTCGGTTTTTTTATTAACATTAATGTCACTTTTGAATAAAAACGATGTAGTTTGAGTCATACCAGTCACACAATACATCAGATAGTGGTGCGACTGATCCTTAAATTTCAAAAATGGTTTATGTATCATTTTCCTAAAGTACCAAAATAATATGAATTCATTTTATCAATTTTGAGTATGTCAGTTGTTTTTTTACAAAAATTAATGTCAATTTTGAATAAACAAGACGCACTTGGAGTCACAATGTGCATCATATTTAGGTGAAGATGAATTATAAATGTCTCGAATGACTCATGGATCATTTTATTAAAGTACCAAAGTAATCATAATTCATTTTCTCAGTTTTGAGTATGTTAGTTGTTTTTTTGATTAAAATTTATGTCACTTTTGAATAAAAAAGACACACTTGGAGTCATACTGGTCACACCATGCATCAGATAGAGGTGAAATTGATCATTACACATCCAAAATTATATATGGATAATTTTTCTAAAGTACCAAAATAATCCGAATACGTTTTCTTAGTTTTGAGTATGTTTGTTATTTTTTTTACTAAAATTAATGTCAATTTTGAATAAACAAGACACAATTGGACTCACACTGTGTGTCAGATTGAGGTACAGCTAAATGATACACATGTAAAATGAATCATGGATCATTTTCCTAAATTATAAAAACAATAAGAATTAATTTGATCATTTGCGAGTATGTCAGTTGCTTTTTTGATTAACATTAATGTCACTTTTGAATAAAAAAGATGTAGTTGGAGTCATACTGGTCAAACCATGCGTTGTATATAAGTTTGTCTAATCCTTACATGTAAAAAATGATGTATGGATCATTTTACTAAAGTAAAAAAACAATCAGAATGCATTTTCTCAGTTTTGAGCATTTCAGTTATTTTTTTACTAAAATTAATGTCAATTTTGAATAAACAAGATGTACTTAGAGTCACAATGTGCATAAGATTGAGGCATGGATGAATTCTAAACATCCCAAATGACTCGTGGATTATTTTTCTAAAGTATCAAAATAATCAAAATGAGTTTAATCAGTTTTGAGTATGTCAGTTGTTTTTTGATTAAAATTAGTGTCACTTTTGAATAAAAAAGACACACTTGGAGTCATATCGGTCATACCGTGCGTCATATAGTTGTGTAACCGATCTCTACAAATCAAAAATGATATATGTATCATTTTAATAAAGTACCAGAATAATATGAATGTGTTTTATCAGTTTTGATTATGTTGGTTTTTTTTGTTAAAATTAATGTCAATTTTGAATAAACAAGATGCACTTGGAGTCATAATGTGCATCAGATTGAGGCATGACTGAATTCTACACATCCCAAATGACTCATGTATCATTTTCCTAAATAATCAAAACAATCAGAATGTGTGTGATTGGTTTTGAGTATGTCATTTGTTTTTTGATTAACATTAATGTCACTTTTGAATAAAAATAATGCAATTGGAGTCATATCGATCACACCGTGTGTCAGATAGTGGTGCGACTAATCTATACACATCAAATATGACATATAGATAGTTTTAATAATGTACCAAAACAATATTAGTGTGTTTTATTGGTTTGGAGTATGCTAATTGTTTTTTTACTAAAATTAATATCAATTTTGAATAAACAAGACACACTTGGAGTCACACTATGCATTAAATTGCGGATCAGATGAATTTTGCACATCCCAAATGACTCATGGATCATTTTACTAAAGTATAAAAACAATTGGAATGTGTTTTATCAGTTTAGAGTATTTCAAATGATTTTTTATTGAAATTAATGTCACTTTTAAATAAAAAAGATGCATTTGAAGTCATACTGGTCATACCGTGTGTTGAATAGAGGTGTAGCTGATCCCTACATGTCACAAATGACGTATAGATTGTTTTCCTAAAGTACCAAAACAATACAATTGTGTTTTCTCGGTTTGGAGTATGTTAGTTGTTTTTTTAATAAAATTAATGTCAATTTTGAATAAACAAGCCGCACTTAGAGTCACACTATGTGTTGTATTGAGGAAAAATTGAATTATACACATCCCAAATGACTCATGGATCATTGTCCTAAATTATCAAAACAATCAGAATGTGTTTTCTAGTTTTTATGTATGTCGGTTATTTTTTTATTAACATTAATGTCACTTCTGAATAAAAAGACATAATTGGAGTCATACCAGTCACACCGTTCGCCAGATAGAGGTGAGGCTAATTCATACATGTCACAAATGACGTATCAATCATTTTACTAAAGTATAAAAAAATATTAATGTGTTTTATTAGTTTTGAGTATGTCAGTTTTTGTTTTCACTAAAATTAATGTCATTTTTGAATAAAAAAGATTCAATTGGAGTTATACCAATCACATTGTGCTTCGTATTGAGGTACGACTGATCCCTACACGTCACAAATGATATATGGACATTGTTTTAAATTACCAAAACAATCTGAATGAGTTTTCTCAGTTTTCAGTATGCCACATGTATTTTTTACTAAAATCATTTTAAACTGCAAAGACACACAATGTATCTTATCTTAAGTGACTAGTGTTGTGTGAACTTTTAAAAAAATCATTCTCAAACGCAATCAAGGTATGATATTTATTCTACTGAATTTACCAAAAATTTTATTATTTTCAATCTAGCACTTATTATCCTCCTCCACCTTGGTCACAACCTCAGTTTTTGCCTTTTCCTCCTCCTCCACGCCGGTCTCCAACTCCGACTCTACCCCTGCCTTTGCCTACGCCTCCGCCTCCAACTATTCCTTCACATACGACTCCAATTTAACCTCCAACTCCACCTATATTTCAACCTCTGCCTCTATGTTTTCCAAACAATTTTATTGTTTGTAGGTCAGTGCTTCTAAACAAATTGATTTCCTCTATTTATCTTCTCCTTGAGAAAGAGGTAAAAAATATTATATAAGCATTATGAAACAAATGCTCAACACCCCAAATATCTTTTAAAGGTTATAACTCATACTAGATCACAAACATAACATGTAATCACCTAAATTTTTTGTCAACATACATTTTGACAAAAATTACACTGTCCACTCATCTCTAAACAAATTGATTTATTCTTCTGAGTAACTCTTTTATCAGTAATCTTGATAGCACTAAGAAAATATGAACAAACAAATTATTTTAAAATATATTTAATGAAATTGTAATTACCTTTGGATATTACCTGTTGGGGGATGTTGGTATTTTCAAGCTATATGATTTCTCTCATAAATTTTTAAGCATAATATCCACAATAGATTTCATTATCTTGTTTCAAACACTACAAAAAACATTAAGCAAAATAAGTAAATTGTTTTGAAATGTCTTGATAGTTAAATATTTATACATATAACTTATTTTGTATCCATTTGTAGTAATCCACAGGCTTTATATTGTCAGACACCGACCTCATTCTTTGATTTATCCCGTATTTAACAATCGACCTATCATAAAAAAATTCTTGTCAAAACACACACTAAAAATATAATTCAAATTTTATCTATAAAATGTTAATTGTAGTGTATTACTAATTCAAAATACACATCATTTTTGGTCATTTGGTTGGATATCCATGCATTGAATCCAAAAAATAAATATTCGGGGTGTCTATGTTGACTGCTATCAACATTCAGTGCTACCTAAAAAAGAAAAAACAATTAAGTAATGAAAAAATTAAAAACATATTTTATGTGATTAGATCATAGAGTTTTAACCTTACATTGTAGTCATAAAAAGAGTCTATCATCTGATGTTTTTTATTAAATGCTTTGAGTAACTCATATTTTTTTTACTTAATTTCTTCCTCATTCAAAGTAATTTATAGCATAGAAATGATACATGGATTAATGAATCCAAATCATGATTTACAAGATCTTACCTTTATATAGTTATAATATAAACTCCTGTACAAAATATGAATATTTATTATCTTTAATAAACATATTTATCTCACTATTTGGACATACATATTATGAAAATGTACATTATGTATGTATTCAAAATTGAGATTCCAAGCCATTCATGCTTGAGAATATCATTTAGAGACTCGAGACCAATTATATCTATAATGGAAGCTCCAAATATTTATTCTTCATAGTGAATGTAAGACATATATTTATCTTTAAATGTGGTCTCTGCATGAAGTTGTATTGTTAATAAATGTTGCTCTGGAAATGGCGAAGAGAAGGAACTCTCAAAAGTTCATTTTGTTTTCTTTTTCAATTCACTAGATTTCCTTAATTCAACCTTTCATTTCTCCATGTATTTATCCATCTATAATATCATACCTTTTATCATCAACTGTTACATGTTTTTCATATGAAATTTTTTGTTAAAGATATACCTCATGTATCTTTATAAGATTAGATGGCTATGTAATGAAAGCTCCAAAATCAGCTTCAACTGTTGTAAAATCTGGATCATCAAGTGAAACATGAAACTCAACAATCGACTCATAAGCTACCTCAATACTCACTCTCATGTGATATTTTGGGAGGGTTTGATTGTGTAGCTGGTCTCCTGGGATATTATACACTATACCTCTCACAACACAGCAGTATGTGGGTGTTGATAGAAAAAAATCACATATAATTACACTCTATAGAATTTTAGTAATATAAAGTTATCAGAAGTTTTTTTGTTCACATTTAGGATAAAGATTAATGAAAAAATTTATTACCCCAGGTAAGGTTTGGTGGGAATGACTAGACTCAATGATATTGGGATCATTTGGATAATGTGAAAATATTTTCTCCAACACTGGTTTGATTTGATCGGTTCTTATACAATGTTCTGCCAAACCAGACTGCAAAATAATATCTTACAGTGAGTCTATTTGTGTCTGCATTCGTTTCATCATATTATATATATCTATATTTGGTTTTACTTTATAGAAATATGTTCGAGGAGAGACTCCAAAACCTAATCCTCTAACGCGACCATATTGTTCATGCCGCTTCAAATCTACTGAAAGTCACTTTTCTTCTGGTATGGCCATTGCCGATTCTTATGTCTAAACCAAAAAAAATATGAACATATTTATTTTATGTAATATTGTTATAAATCATGATGAAGTACAATTATTTTATACTAAAAAATTCTTCCCATACTATTTTGTGTTTTCATCAACTAATATATCATCCTTATTTACATGACCCTCCTTCTATAGCACATGAAATGGGATGGAAGTGGCTTCAAATTTTGATTCATCAATCTGCAGATAAATAAACATATGTTGTTTCATATCTCATAATTAAAATTTTATTGTTGATTTAAAATACATATCAATTTCTTCTCAAATGAAGCATACCCCATCCTTCCTTTAAGATAGGGGTACACTGGTTTTGATGCACATTCTTTATTTTTAGCACTCTTTTGTTGTTTCATAAATTAACAATTTTGAATCAAGTTGGATAAAATAAATAATGTCAAATAATATATTATCCATCGTAATGAACCTAAAATTATTTCTCATTGGGACGATTACTGAAAGAATTCCATGTTTCCTACTTTATAATGTGTGCATAACAAAGTGGTCGGTGGGGATTTATTTTCCCCTCAACATCTCTAAGATGTAACTTCATTAGAAGAGTCCAGAATCCTCTATGATATTTTCCAGTATCCATTAGGATGAATTTATAATAGAAATCTTCTAAAATAAAAAAATCTTCAGGGAATAATGAAAAAAAATCAATGTTTCATTACATAATTTTTCAGTAAAATAGATAAAGTATATTGTAACATTACCACTATATCTTTCCTAAGGATTTACTTTATTGTAGGTTGGACGTAAATCCATGAGTCAATATCAATCGTCACATTCATCCTCATTGTGACCCCAAGATAACTAATGAACTTTGACTTTTTTGGGTCAATAGGTTGTCCACATTGATTCCAACCAACCTCAATATTTATACCCTGACTTCTTTCCTTGATAATTTTATTAAAAACTGTGATGTTTCATTCTTGTTGTTTTTTCATTTTTTTCATCAAAATGTTGTTGATCCACTAATAATTTCATACACTACCACAAAATGAGCCAAGGCCAGCGCCACCCTTTATCAGCGCTAACGAAAAAGTGCAGATAAAAGTACCCCTTTATCAGTGCTTTTTTTAGTACTGATAAAGGAAACCCCTTTAACAATACTTTTTTTAGCATTGTTAAAGGGTACCCCTTTATCAGCGCTTTTTTTAGTAGCGCTGATAAAGGGGGGTCTTTATCAGTGCTTTTTTTAAAAGTGTTGATAAAGGGTCTTACTTCCAAAAAAAATTAATTAAAAAATATATATTAATATTTAAATATATATATATAGTTATATTGATATAAATATAATATATATTTTTTAAATATAATTTTAAATATATTTTACATATGTATAAATATACAATTGCACTTAATATATAAGATATTTAGTGAAAATGGCTTATAAAAAAATTAAAAAAATATTTTTAATTAATAATTTTCTAATTATTATGGAGTAATAGTCATTTAATAACAATTTGAAGACTAAAAAAATAATAAAATTAAAAAAAGATCCAAAATATGTTGAAAATGCAACTCAAACTTCAAACGACCATAACTTTTGATTTGGGAGTCCATTTGAGATCTACTATATATCAAATCGAAGCCTGCGATGATCTCTACACCCTTACAAGTGGAGGGGTACCCCAATCAAGGTTGTTTTGAGGCCCAAAAAGGCCCATAAGGCCTCCAAAACTGAGTTTTTAGTCGGGATACCCCGATTGCTTAACATTTTGTGGATTTTCAGCCTCATTTAAGGGGGTATTATTGGATTTTTTTGGTGGGGAATGAATTTATTCCAAGGTATTGCATTCATATTGTTATTATGACTTTGAAATTTTATTGTTTTTTATAATGCACTGCTATTTATAATCAAATATATAACAATATATACACATTTTTTATATATTCACACATAAAAATTTAATTATAAATACAAATAATACATTATATTTACATATAAAATATATTAGCTTTATCTAAATAATAACTAATATCTATTTTATTTAAAATACAAATATATGAATATTTATATACCTATATACTAATCTAACTAACTGTATATATATTAATATAACTGCATATATATTAATATAACTATAAATATATATATTAATATCACTATAAATATATATATTAATATAAATATATATATATATATATATTAATATAACTATATATATATATATATTAATATAAATATATATTACTATACGAATAAATATAACTATATATAACTATATATATATATATATAAATAGAGATATCATGAAATAGAAAATAAATCAAAATAGGCTAGTGGTAAGGGCTTAGGCGCGCAGGGGGGGGAGGTCTCGAGTTCAAAACCTGGTGGAGGTAGGGGCGCGCGTGCATGGGGGAATATGGGCATTAGCGCTGATAATGGGTGGGGGATAGCGCTGATAAAGGGTGGAGGGGGGTGTGTGGGGGCGTTGGAGGTGTAGGAAGGCACTGATAAAGGGGGGCTCAAGCGCTGTAAAAAGACCCCCAAGATTTCCAGGATTTTTTTTTAAACTTTTATCAGCGCGTTTAAGAAAAGCCCTGATAAAAGGGGTATTTTATCAGCACTAAAAATAAAGTGTTGATAAAGGACCCTTTTATCAGCACTTCATTTTAACGCTGATAAAAGTCCCCTTTTATCCGCACTTGTTTTAGCACTGATAATAGGGGTCTTTATCAATGCTAAAACGAAGCACTGATAAAGGGGACCCCCTTTATCTACTCTGACTTTAAAAGCGCTTTTCTAGCGCTGTTAAAGGCCATTTTTAGCGCTGATAAAAGTTGTATTTGTAGTATTGGTAGTTTCATCATTAACAACCTGTTCTTTCTTGGGATTAGAAACATCATCATGTTTAGATGCCATTGTCTGCATGAGTAGTCAAACATTTAATTTTTATTAAATAACCACAATAAAATACACTCCCTACATAAAATTATACAATTGCATGAATCTTGCATGAAATATTTAACATAGTTATAATACTTCAATACTACTGTACAACTAACCTTCACTACCTTTATTTAATCCGTCATCAGATGCTTGATTGCTTTCCATATCGTAATGATGGGAGGAATGCTAGTTTGAAAGAGGGAGTCCAATCCATCATCAAGAGATGGAATACAACCAAGCATCTAAGGTTTAAAGTTTCCTAGGAACCTACACTAATGGAATCACTCAAAAAGTCTCCTCAATTGATATATAATAGCCATATGCTATGGATGAACAAAGAAATCCTTCATATCATAATATATGATATTGACATAATACAATATGACATCAATTTATTCAGAAAACTAATAGATTAATACACTGTGTCCTTGAAGAACAAGTCTCTGATACCACCCATTAGTTTTAGGGTATCATCCTAAGATCATTAGAGGGATAAAAAACCTAAAAAAGGTTCGATTTATCTCAAGGATAAATGTGAATGTAAACAAAGAAAAAACACATATGACATACTTTTAATATAGTAGTAGTGGAATCCATATTTAAGCTTCAATTGAATATGTTTTATTTATAACACTGAATCAACAAAAAAATTATTCTAGAATTTGAAGAGATTATACTAGCCTTCAATCATAGAAATATTTTTGAGGGCCCTCGATCACTGAAGGATTTCTAGCGCCTTAACCTAGTGATAAACAATGATCAAATAAAAATAGAGGTTTGGTTATGGAATGAAAAAGGGTTAATTATAATAGGGTGATCATATCTCTATTTTTTTTATTTTGGTCATGGAAAACAAATTATCATGACTTATAGGAAATAATGATCCAAACCATCAAAAGTGTATTTTAATCAATTTTTATTCTTTATACGGTTATCCACCATGTTAGATGGATTTTAAAATTATTTTTTATCCTATAAATTGATTATATATCTATTTTTATTAGTAAATATATTAATAAATCACATCTCATAGTTTTCTTCATCAACTATCCAACCATGGATAACTCACTTAATTTTGGTAAATACACTCTTTATATGTTGTTGTGGATTTATAAGTTCATTTACCCAATGATTTCTCAACTCAATCCAGTCTAGGAATGTTTTTAAAAAGATATTGAGTATAATTTTCTCACCAAAGAAATTCCCCATAACTCTTTGTAACCCATGGTTAAAGTTTAATTATAATCTTGAATTAATTAAAAAAAACTCTCACAACATGCACCACTAAAATAATTTTTGGAACGCAACTAATTAATTCAATATTTTTTTGAATTCAATAAAAAATGTATTCATCAAAATCATAAATATAAATAACCCATTTCATGGTTTAAAAATTTAGATGAATAATCAAAAATCCACAAAACAAGTTTTAATGATTTTTACACATACCTTGGTACCTATATGTTCATCAACCATAAATGAGGGCCAAAACTTTGTATCCCCTAATACTTAAAAAACCTCATAATTAAGCCTTTAGAATATATAATCTAGTATATAAGATGAATTAAATTTGAGAAACTAACTTAATTTTGGGACCCTATATTATTCAAATGAAGAAAAAACTGAGGGGGGATGAGAGGTCTCCATATTAATGTCAAGAGGAGAGTAAACCAACTACGTGTGTCACAAGGGATAAATGAGATGGATAGTCAAATACATATGAAAGTAGAAAAATGATGAAATAGAACCACACTCATTGTATTTCAGTAGTTATGGGAAGATATGTATGGTTCATCATGTTTAGGAATAGGGAAAAAACACAAAAAACCGAAAACCAAAACCTCAAACAACGATATAGGAAGAATAAAAAATAGCATACATTGGATTTTAGCCTTGATTAATCTTAGGGAACGTAGAGAAGTTACACTAGTAGTAGAGCAGTTCCGTGTGTGCTTGATAATCAGGAGTGGCTGAGTCATGGTTTGATTTTTTTTAAATAAATCAGTGTCACTTTTAACAGCACTATGAAAAAAGTACTGACATAGATCCCTTTTATTAGCGCTAAATTTATAAGTGCTAATAAAAGACATATTTATCATCACCTTTTTAGTGTTGATTAATCTCGATCTTTATCAGCACTAAAAAAGTGATTATAAAAGACATCTTAATCAGTGTTAACATTTTAGCACTGATAAATATATCTTTTAACATCACTTAATTAGCGCTGATAAAGATTGATCTTTATCAGCGCTACAAAAGTGATGATATTTTTTTTGTAATTATAATTATTTAAATAACTTTATTATAATTTTATAATTATTTAAATATATATACTTATTTATTTATAATTATATAAGTGCTTATTTAAAAAATAAAAAATTATTTATAATAATTATTAATATAGAAAATATTCATTAATTATTTATTTCTAAATATTTATTTACAAATATATTTTTAACATTATTAATGGAAATATGATCTTAAATACATGCATTTTAAAAATGAGTGAAATTGAATAATTTAAAATGAGTACACTTTAAAAATATTGAAAAAATGGATAAGTTTTATTAATTAAATATGAGTTATTAAACATATATGGATATATATATATATTGAAGTGGATGAATACATATTGAAAATACTAAAACATAATAAATAAAAATATATAAATAAATAATAAAAAATGATAAAATTCAAAAATTAAATAAAAAATAAAAACATTAAAAATGAATACCCTAATTGTATTATTAAAAATAAATAAATAAAATTGACCGATTTAAAACATAATTTATATTAAATGTATCATGTTGTAATGAAATTCTAAAATATATTAAAATTTAAATAAATTACTTAAATATTAGGTGTATGTGTTTCTATATATTGTGTAGATATATTTGTGTGTCTGTTCTGTATACAAATACATTAACATATATATGTGTATGTGTGTGTGTGTGAAATAAATGCAACACACGACATTTAATATAGGTTAAATTGAAAAATAAAACAACATTAAAAATGAATAAGACATTAATATGTTTTTAATTAACATTATACATATATTATAATTATTCATTTTATATAGTTATATTTAATATATACTATTTATGAATATTTATAATATATATAATTATATTAAATTTATTCATTTTTATCAATAATTATTTGATTAATAAAAATTTTGATATTTTTATTAATTCAATCATTACATTTTTATTTGTTTATTTTTTCATTTTATTTTAGACCTTTATCAATGCTAAAAAAGTATTAATGAAGGGAAATTTTTATCAGCGCTAAAAATGCACTGATAAAGGACGCCTTTTATCAGCACTATAAATAAAGCGCTGATACAGGTTTCCTTTATCAGTGCTAAAATAAAGTGCTAGTAAATGTTAAATTTTATTAGCGTTAAATAAAAAGTGCTGATAAAGGGTAAAATTTATCAGTACTTTTTTTAGTGCTGATAAAGATGAACTTTATCATGGAATTTTTCAAGTGATGATAAATGGTAGTACTATTATAGGCGGCTTTTGTATCAGTGATTTATTTAAGCCTGTTTTGAGTTACTTTCTATCAGTTGTTTTGAAAGAATGTTTTATTTGAAAATATTTAAGTGACTTTCTATTCCTTATTTTGTTTAAATTGAAATCATAATGGATTTAATTTTTATGGAATTATCTGAGGAACACTTTGTGAGACCCTACTGTTCTATTTAGTTCACACCCTACTCTTTCCTTTGGGACTTTATAGATTATCTTATGCTCGGTTCAAGAAAAGGGAAATCACTACTTAGAGGTGACATATGTTCTTGATCTTTGAGACTCAGAGTCATGTAGGTGACCATTAGAGATGTTATCCACTTGTTTCATGGGTTTTTTTTTTGAGATTTATCTTGACAGTTGTTGAGTACTTTGATGAAATATTATTTTTGGTTTGGTTTACCTATTTTTTTCTGGTACTTTATCTTTTTGGAGTATTGGTAATATCAATTTTTATCCTTATCTTGCTCTATTTTTGGAAAAAATTAACTCCATGTTTATTCTTGTATAGTTCCTGGTTCTAGTCACTGACCCATGGGGATTGGGAATGTCCTTCGAGCCTGGTTAGAGCCAACTTAGGTATTAAGGTACCAGGGTATCCAGGCTGATTCTTGATTGGCGAGGTCAAATTCTTTGTAATGAAAAAACATGTGAACATGTAAACAACGTTTAAATAATAATAATTCAAGAAAAAAAGTCCATGAGAAAAAAATCATATTAAAAAGAATATGAAAAAAAGAGTTATCTATAAGGTATAATAGAAGGATGTGTATTCTTGAATGATCAAACATATACCATGGACTAAGCGTGTGAAATAATGAGAAAATAATCACGAGAAATTGATCATATTATGTGCATACAATATAGAAATATTTCCTAAGAATAATTATATGATATCATCATATTGTGAAAAAAATCATGGAGAAATTCTATCTAGGAAAAATTTTATGAATGAAGAAAACATGATCATGTCCACACACAACCCTACAAACAAATCACAATATGATCATATCTAAGAAAAACCTTGTGAACATATCATAACATGTTATTTTCCATGCATAAAATTATTTACAAATATTAACGCAATAATTTCCACAATAATCCTTGTGAACAAAGTATAACATGATCATGTCTATACACAACCATGTAAAGAATGAAAGATGTGTTCATGTCCACAGAAAACATTATTATCTATTGAGATATAATACCATAACTAATATATTGGAGGGTGATATATTACCCCACCCATCACTATAAATATATATGCATTCCATATGAACTCAATCATTCAACATATCATAAAGATTTCATGTGATGATTTTTTTTTCATAACTCTTCCAAATAGTATGAAATGTGATTAGTTCAAGAATTAGATCAATTGATACAAAAAATAAATATTATAAAAGGAATAGTTAATTATGGAATTTATTGGGTTATTGAGAATTAAAAATTCAATAGTATTAAGGTATTTTATAGTTATATAGGAAAATGTATGGCATTCTTCCTTTTTATTACATAAACTTCTTATTACATGGTACAAAATAGAGGATATTTTAAAGTTTAGTTTTTTGGAAAAAAGGAACAAAATACATGATAATATAAAAAATAATTCTAATCCACATGAAAGGATTATTCATACATTCATACTAAGTATATTTAATATATCTCATAACCTAGGGACATACATCAAAGGAAAGGGATGAGAATAAGGCCTAATAAAGGAAACAATTTATATATATTCATGAGGAATATCAATAAGAACATGATAAATATCATTGTGGAATGATCAATGGAAAAAGAGGAAAATCATAATAATAATAAAATGGTTCATAACGTTGAAATGTGGCTAAAAAATTTATTTTATACATTCATAAGCATATCACCATGGTTAATCACTAAGGTGTCATAAATGGAAATTACCGTGTTTATTCACCAAGGTATCGTAAAACATGTCAACTCTAGAGATTAAATTATTTACCCATTGAATTGGAGAACTATTAGGGCACAACCTTTATATGTATTAATTAATTTTATCAATATATATCATAATAAAACTTTTCATAAATAACCCATAGAGTATAAAAAAATGGGTTTCATA
Source organism: Viscum album (assembly GCA_963277665.1). Taxonomy (NCBI): domain Eukaryota; kingdom Viridiplantae; phylum Streptophyta; class Magnoliopsida; order Santalales; family Viscaceae; genus Viscum; species Viscum album. The sequence continues at coordinate 1,910,155,035 of OY728157.1, read as the reverse complement.
TCCAAATCATGGGGTCTTAAAAGTGCTTAAAAACATGACCATTATATCATTTTCTACCCATTGAAAGGGAATACATATTTCATGTATGTTAATCTTAGAATAAAATAATTTTTTTAAAATTTAAGTGAATACCCATGGAAAATAAATAGTATTGGTTATTCACAAGAATAAACTAAAAGAGAATTTCTTGAGGAGAATAGTGAAATTTTGAGAAGTAAATTCAGCAGCATAACAGATATAAAACGTGGTTTTAGAAAAGGGTAAAGTGAGAGAGGGAAACAGTATTCCCACGATAAAATATAATTTAGAAATAAGGGTATGATATAAAGGGTAATATAACAGAGTAACCATAACATTTAGAATACATATATGAAAAGAGTATCTTGAATCGAAGAGAAAAGAAGGATAATTCCCTTACCTTGAAGAGTTACTCCTAAAACTTGAGGATTTGGACATTGAGTGCATGAGGAAACCTTGGGGGACTCCTTGGGAGGTGAAACTACCATATATTCAAGGATTATGGGCTATGAGTGAAATAAAATAGAGAAATGGGTGGGTATTTATAGAAAACGTGGCGGCTTTGTTTAATAATTTCCAAATATAGGCCTTAGAAACCTTGGTTTTGGAAAATGAAAAACAATGGTATTTCCCATTTTTTCCGATGGGTTTGAGAATTTGGGATGTATTTTATATTATTTTTAACCAAAAATAAGCAAACATCATATTATATTACTTCTTTTGTCAAGGAAAAGTATTTTTTTTCATAAAATATTGTTTTTAAAGAAAAAATTTCCATTTTAGACTTTGGAAAGGAAGTTATAGGTTTAAAAATTGATTAAAATATTTTAAAATAATCTATATTAATAAAATAAAATATTTTAAGTCATTTATTGTGGTTAAATAATTATTACATCATTATGATATAATTATGAAGTCGTTAAAAAAACCGAAAACCTCAAAATGTATTTTTACTATTAATGAAAAAATAAAGTATTTTATAAAATTATCATAAATTCACACTAACATAAATTAAATATTATGATTTCAAACCTTATTTTTATTTTATCACAATTATAATATAAATATGAGAAATTTAACTTTTAAGAATAAAGATCCTTATTTATTAAAAAAAATAGCTGGTTGAATATGCATAGTAAAATTCCTGACACTTAATTTTTTTTAAGGATATAATAAAATTATTTTATAATTTATATTTATATAAGTGTTTTTTCCAAACTATTTCATTAAAATAAGTATTATTCATAATAAATTAGTTTATTATAAATATTTATATATTTTATAAAAGGTTTAATTTGGGTCAAAAAAGGTCAATTTATCAAATTTCATCTCAATTAAACCTATAATTTTTTAAGTAAAGGTATTATTAAAATGGAAAAGATGGAATAAAAATTTTATTTAAACAAAGGAACTATACTTTGAGTAACTAAGGACTCAAAGCATAACCCCCTATAACACCTGCGTATGACTAAAGGGTATAGTGTGTGATAGTGATAGATTCATGGGGTGGCTCAGCTAACATTGACTGAGTGGTAAAATTTAACTTCTCCCATATGTAATTTCCTTCAAGCTTCACTTATTGAAGCTCATATTATCCTTGGTTAAGGGTGAACCCCAGTGATGCTACCTCCCTCCCGAGCTTTAACAAATGATCTTCATTTGACGTAACTCTACTGGTTGAGGTCATCACTTCTCTTTGTTACATCCTTTTTCATTTTTACTTATAAACACTAATTATAATGTTAAAATTATTATCAATAGTATAGTTTCCAATGATCAGATTGGCCAATGATCATAATTGACTAATGATCATATAACAGTTGAAACCAAACGATCAAATTTCCCTTTATATTCACTTAATTATTAAAGAGGCGTGGTTTTTTTGTGTATAATATAATATAACTCACATTTTAAGGAATAAATATCATTCAAAAATCCTGGGTCATTACATTATTTCCCCCTTAATAAATTTCATCCCTGAAATTTCAAATCATTCCCTCGGTTGGGGATAGCTATGGGTACTTGTGTCTCATTGTCTCCTCTAGTTACCACATTGATTATTCATATTTCTGGTTCCTCCACAACACTTTGATGTGGTGGGTAGTATTTTTTCATTGAACATTGTCATTACAGTCTAAGATCTTTACCGAATACTCCTCATAAGAGAGGTTATGTTCTTATTCTACCACCTTCGGATTCAGTACATGTGAAGGGTTAGGTATGTACCTCCTCAATAAAGATACATGGAATACATCATGAACTTGAGAAAGATTTGGTGGAAGTGTTAGCCGATAGGCCACTGCTTCTATGCGATCAAGGATCTCGTAGTGGCCAATGTACATGGGGATAAACTTACCTTTCTTCCCAAATCACATGACTCTATTCCGTGGTTATATTTTAAGGGAAAATTTGTCTCCAACACTAAACACCATGTCCCTTAGATGGTTATAAGTATAAATATTCTGCCATCTCTAAGAAGCATTTATGTGTTGTTGGATGGAATGAACCTTTTCTGTCATCTTTTTCACAAAGCCCTATAATATTTCTATCACCAAATTCAGCCCACCAAGTAGTATTTCTACACCAATTCCCATATAGATCTTCATAGGGTTCTATTTTAATAATTTAAAGGAAGGTGTTGTTGTATGAGAGATCAACTATTGAGAGATGTTTATCCCACACACATTTAAATTCCATTGAGAATGTTATCAACTTGTCCTCACGTGTTTGGATAGTTATTTTAGAATAGACATCTATTTGGGAGTGATAGGCCATATTGAAATTAAATTAAGTATTCAGATCATGTTGAATACTTCTCTAGAATTTTTATATGAACCTTGGATTACAATCAGAAATGATAGAAAGTGGAACCCCATGAAACCTCACCACTTAATTTATATAAATCTTGGCAAGTTGGTCATGAGATAAATATTATAGAATATCAATGAAATGGGAAACCTTGGTGAATCCATCCATTATAACCCATATCACATTATTTTCTTTGTATGTTCTTGGGAGACCAGTGTCAAAGTCCATAGTGATATTATCCCACTTTCATGTTGGTATGGGTAATGGTTGCAATACCCCTTTAAAAAGTTTCCACTCTGCCTTCACCTACTGATATACCAAGCACCCTGTAGTGTACTTGGTAATATCCCTTTTCATGTTATTCTACCAATAATAATCATGAAGATCCCTATACATTTTAGTGCTTTCTGGATGTATAGAAAATAAATATATATGAGATTCATCCATCAGTTCTTTCTTTATATCCATAATAGATGGAACACATTATGTTGTATGAAATATTTATACACCTTCTTGATTAATATTGTACTCAGGAAACTTCCCATTCTTCACAACCTCTATCTTATTTTGTAACAAAGGATCCTTTCTTTGAGATTTATTGATATTATACAGTAATTATAGTTTATAAATAAATTGGTATAGGTTTGATACTATCCCTTCCCATACAATTACAATTCCCATTTTTCTCTTCTGGGGTGATAATGAATTGAAAAGCCATAGTCTTTAAGAAGTTCCTACCATCTTATTTGTCTTATGTTCAATTCCTTTTGTGTTAACATATACTTAAAACTTTGGTGGTATGTGTATATATCATATTTATCACCATATATATAGTGCCTCCATATTTTAGAGAAAAAATAACCATATCTAGCACCCAGTCATGAATTGGATAGTTATTCACATAAATTTCTAGATGCAAAAGTAAACACCTTGTCATTTTAATGAGGATTCACCCAAGATATTTTTGATGTGCATCACTAAAAATAGAAAATACTTATCCAATAGAGGGTAGTGTTTACATAGGTGTAGTAACCAATGCCTTCTTCAATTCATGGAAACTTTATTCAAACTCTTTAGCCTAGATTAACTTAGCTCTTTTTTGAGTTAACATGGTTAGTGGATTATGAATCTATGATTTTTTTTTCACAAAACTACTATAATATCCTACCAAACCTAGAAAAATAAAAATATGAGTTAATATTATAGGATGAGGACACTCCTCTACAACCACTATCTTGGTAGTGTCAACTGATATTCCTTCATTAGTTACAATGTTCCCCAAGAAATCAACTTGTTGTAACCAAAATTTACATTTTATAAACATTCCAAATAGCCTCTCCTTACTTATAGTTTTCAATATAACCCTTATATAATAAGAAACTAGACCTAAAACCCTACATAATCATGAATTTTAGTCAAAAAATCAGGACATAAAACATACATAACATCTCATAATCATACATATGGATATTATTAAAACAATATTCATTTCTTCCAAAATATAAAACTTTTCAAATAAAACATGATTTCTTTGAAAATTATTCAAACATTTAACTTAGATTAATTCTTTATCTTAAACATCTTTATAACCTGTGAAAATCATTTAAAAACTTGGTATGATCACAAAATGCTCAGTAAGGGATATAAAAAGAAGGGAAGAACACATTAGCCCATGAATACTTGTGACGTATGAAATCTTTTCCAAAAGACGTGGTTGTCACCCATATATACTTACTTTGTGAAAAATGAGATTAAAAAAAGATCCAAAATAATAATAATAACATAAATATAACCATAATGGTATCTTTTGGCATTACTTACATAATCTTGTAACCCTCTCGACCACCTTATAATTTGTAACCCTCGTGGCTACCTTACAATTTGTGTAACCATCATAGTTACACTTGGAGTAAACATATGGCCGACCTCCAACTTAAAAATAACTAATTAATTAGAGGTATATATAGGTCCCAAACTTCATAATAAACAATGACCAAGAATCATAATATAATTATACAACATGAAAAATTGCATAAAAACATTGATTTTGAATTTTGTAAAACAGAATTTTAAAATAAAATTCCCATAAAATTTCCTATAATTGAAGAGATACATAATAGAGTAAATGGAACATGTATATACACTATAAATACACATTATTAAACATAATATATACAAAATTAATCACACAAACAATTTTAATACCACATAAATAATAATGTAGAATGTTAACCCAAAGAATGGAAATTAGGTTATGAATTCCCTTACCTCGGGTTTCTCTTACTTAAAACTTGTTTAAAACTCATGTATAATGGTTAAAATAGAGTTATTAATATATTAATAATCATTAATCTTTATAACACCTTATATTATCATTTTATAACATCATTTCACCCTTTAATTTCTTGCATTTTTTTCCTTGCATTGTTTTGGGTGCGTTCTTTACATGTTTTCCATAATCGGTTCATGATGGATATTCTTGTCGATTGGAAGTGAAACTTCAGAATTATAATGGATTAGAATTTAAATATTTATATAACCATAAATTATACCATTTATAATTTCTAACTCTAACATGAGGATGATTCATAAGTTAAAACATCATTGATATTTGTTTAGGTCATTTTGGTGATTCTTCAATTGTAAAGATCTCATTTTGTTTTACAAATTAATAACACGTGTAAAAAATGATTCCAGAAAATTATATAAGATATAATACATAAATTATAATCTGGTTCAAAACAAAAAATGGTTTCATGACTAATCATGAAGGAAGTAAATGAAATTGAAATCACATCGTCCACAATGTCAATAAATCGACACATCACGGGCGATGTTTTAATTTATTGAATAAGTGGGAGAGGAGAAGAAGTATAATGAAGAGTCTTCCATAAACATGATGAAATAAAGAATATTTAAGATACTTTATCACTAATTAATATTAGATAATTTGAGGTTAGGAAATGAGAATAATAGAAAATAAAATGAAAATAAAATAAATAAAACAAAAGAGGATGTTGACCTTTTGATCTCTTCTCCTTGAGATCCTTCTTAAGGCCTTTGGTTTTGGCCTTTTGGTGAGACCAGAAGCTCTTGGACTTGGGGAAGAGACTTGGGAGGATTATTAGATAGAACTTATGTAAGGATAAATTCTTGATAGGTGTGTTAGGAAAAGGGGAATAATGATGGTATTTATAGTGGAGGAGAGAATGTAATTTACATTATTTTAATCATTATTATAATATTTTTGCTCAAGACTATGAATAGTCTTAATTAATGTTACCTAAAATAGTAATAATAGCATGTGAGTTCAAACACAGTGGGATTACATCACTTATGATGTCATAAATAGTGTATTTAATTGATAATTTGAATATACGGTATTTTACCATATTTCACTATTCATAAAAAATTCAAGAATTTCAGAAAAATCAAAAAAATTCACCCTAACCATTTTTATACATTTATAATTCAAAAATGAACTCCATTTTTTGAAAATAATTTTATAAATATTTTTAATTTAATTTTTAAATATAATCATAATTTATTCAAAAATAACAAATTTAAATCTATAACTCATTTTTTAACACCTTGAAAATTTAATCAAGTTTACATTATCATAAAGACTTAAGAAGATAAAATAATAATAAAATTTACTATTCAGTAGGGTAATATTAATATTCATATTACTAATTAAAAGGGTATGATACTATTCACCAAAAAACAAGTTGGTTCCATTAGACTCCAAATAACTTACTGATCACAATTATAGATGACTGTTTTTAAAAATTCACAACATAGAAGCGGAAAAATTATGTTTAAAGGATAGTTATAAATTTCCACTCAAAACAAAGTTTCATGCATTTCAATTTATTTTTAAAACCTTGGGGAGTTACATAGATGATCATCATTCTCTTCATGAATTTTGGAATATATCCAAATATCAATGATAAATACTATTGAAAATTTATCAAGGTAGTCCTTAAAGACTTTAATCATCAAATCCATAAATATAGGAGGAACATTAGTCATTCTGAAGAGAATAAGAAAAAACTCATAATTACCATATATTGATCGAAGGTCGGTATATGGAATATGTTCTTTCTTCATCCTCAATTAATGATAACTAGATCAAAGATCAATCTTGGAGAATAATTGAGCCCCATGAAGCTGGTGAAATAAATCATCAATACTTGGGAGAGGGTAATTTTTCTTCAGTATGATCACCTTAAGTTCTCTATAATCAATGAATAGACGTATTTATCCATCATTCTTCTTCACAAATAGAATAAGTTATCCTCAAGGATAAAAACTTAGTCAGATAAACCCCCTTTCCAAAATATCTTGAAGTTTTTTCTTTAATTCCTCCTGATCCACATTTTTTATACTATAAGGGGGTATTGATATCAGATTGGATCTAGGTATGAGTTCAATGGATAAATCTACCTCTATTTTCAGGGGAGGTCTAGATAAATCTTTAGGAAATATGTTTGTGTATTCCTGATTTATGGGAAAATTTTATATTCTTATATTTTAATTTCCTTCTTGCTCTTCACCAATCATCTTCATAGCGAACGCTATGAAAGGTGCTTCTATAAAAATATTAGGTTTTGATATCTATCCTTTGAAAATAACTATAGGTTTTCCATTCAAGACTATTTATATTTCCTTTCTTAAGTAGTTGATCCTAGCATTATACATTCAGTGCCAATCCATCCCTTGTAAAATGTAGAATTCCATCATAAGAATGACTTATATTTTCAATGATATTGTGCTTTCCAAAGTCAATACTAGAGTTTCTATACACTATTGATGCTTGGATGATCCCTACAAGTGTCTTGACTAATAAATATACTTCTAGAAGTTTAGGGATTGATTCTATATTATTTACAAACTTGGATGAAATAAAGGAATGCGTAGAACCAGAATAAAACAAAGTACTTGCAAACTTGGAAAGAACAATGAGAGTACCTTCCACCACATAATTTGTAGCTTCTACTTCATCCATTATGATAGAAAATGACCAATCTTTCTCCCTTTTCCTTTTATATATTTGATGGTGATTACAATCCATTACCTTGTGATTTGAATAGTGATTGAAAAAGTTTCCAAGATGCCCACATTTGAAGCATTGGACTTTGGGCTAGGATTACATCATCTTTCCATTTTTTTAGTGTTGAGAAGTTGAGGCTTCAGCTCTCCATAACAGTTCCAAGATATATAGCCGACCATATCTTCCATACTTGTAACATTATCCACTCTCACACAAGAAGTTCCCCAAATACTTCTTCATACATTTTTTATGTAGGAAGTTTCAATTTCTTTACTCCACTTTCATGATCAAAATTACTCCATATGTTTGGCTCTATATATCTCTTCTTTTCATTATATTTTTGTGACCATTGTGCCTCTCCGAAATCTATTTCAACCATCATAGAAATCTGTACTATCTCTTTATAGCTTTAATAGTATTGATTATATAGATTCCTCTATAGATGGGTTCTTAGTACACCGAATAATATATCAACCTTTCTAGTAGGAACCATAATAAAGCTAGAGTTTTAATGAGAAAGTCTGGTAAAGTTCATATCATTTCTTTCCACAGATTAATTTTCCTTCGGCTTCATCTCTAAGAATTCCTTCTCTATTTTTTTTACATTTAATGAGGGAAATATATATTGAAAAAGGATCCCCTAAACTCTTCCCACTACATAAAATCAATCTCCCTTCTTGGATTTATGTTTTTATTCAGTTTACAACACTAACTAGATTCTCCCTCTAAGCGGTAAACAGACAAGGTGAATTTCTATTCTTATGAACAACTAAGTACAAAAAAGATCTTTTTTGTAGAGCTTATTCATTTTTCCTTAATCAATGTGTCGATAGATCCACTAAAAGAAGATATTTTTTGATGCATAAAGGACTAAATCTAAAGTTTTTCCCTTCAGGGATAATTTAATATCTCATCTTAATTCATGTTATTGTTCATTACATGAGTTAGTTGATTTATTATTCTCATGAAGTTTTCCATTCTTGATTCCATTGGAGGGCAGTCAGCGCATGGTCCGTTAGACTATTTGCATAGTTCCTCCTATTTCACACCATTTTATAAAATAAGAAAACCTTAGAGAGATTTTTTTTCTTTTAAGAATATTATAATTCTAAAGTAATTTTATTTCTTAAAACATTATGCTTAAATATGTTATTCTTTAAAAATAAATACATTTTCTATAAATCCTTCATAAAGGATTATAAAAATATTTTGATTGACTAAAAATATCCCCCAGGAGTGTCAAAATAGTAGTGAATCAAGGCCCTTTTTCATTCACCAATTCCCATTTGAGTCTAGCTCAGAGTGGTGTTTTTAGGTTATACCCGTAGATATATCTCTGATAGAGCTACATCCACTTGTTCATATTCACATAGGGATTTATTTTATTAGAAACCACATAATTAATACTTCAAAAAAAATACCAATATGTTTTAATATATTTAAACTTGTCCCTTGGGTTCTACCTAAGGATTTAAAATCCTAATTTCAAAAAATAACTAAATCATCCTTTGATACCAACTGTGGAATCCAGCCTTTTTATTACATAAACTTTTCGTTACATGGTATAAAACAAAGTATATTTTAAAGTTTAGTTTATTGGAAAACAACAACATAATACATGATAATATAAAACATTATTCTAATCCACATAAAATCCTTCTTCATAGGTTCATCCTATGTACATTTACTAAATCTCATAACCTAGGTACATGAATCAAAGGAAAGGGGTGAGCATAAGGCCCAATAAGATAAACAATTTACATATATTCATGAGGTATATCAATAAGAGAATGAGAAATATAATTGTGGAATGAGAAATGGGAAAATATTCATATCATAATAAAAATATCATGATTCATAATATAAAAATTTGGTTATAACATTTATTTTATACATTCATAATCATATCACCAGGGTTAATCACCAAGGTGTCATAAATGAAAATTACCGACGTTATTCACCAAGGTATCATAAAACATGTTATCTTTAGACATTAAATTATTTACCCAATGCATTGGATAGATATAAGGGTGAAACATTCATATGTATTAATTAATGTGATCCACATATATCATAATCAAATATTTCATAATCAAATATTTCATAAATAACCCATATTGAATAAAAAATGGGTTTTATATCAAAATCATGCCATTTCAAAAGTGCATAAAAACATGAACATTATATCATTTTCAACCCACAAAAATGGAATGAGGGTATCATGTATGTTAATAACCAAATAAAATAAATCATTTTTAAATTTAGGTGAATACCCATGGAAAATAAAGAGTCTTGGGTAATCACAAGAAGAAAACAAAATAGAATTTCTTGAGGAGAAGAGGGAAATTTTGAGAAGTAAATTGGGCAGCATAACGGGTATAAAACATGGTTTTAGAAAAGCATAAAATGAGAGGGGACAAAGGTCTACCATTGATAAAGGATAATTTTTTAGTAAGTTTATGATTAAAAGGGTAATATAATATAGTAAACAAAACATTTATAAGACATATATGAAAAGAGTTTCTTGAATCGAAGATAAAAGAAGGATAATTCCCTTAACTTGAAGAGTTACACCTAAAACTTTAGGATTGGGTCCTTAGGGGATTGAGAAAATCTCAGGGGACTCATTGGGTGGTAAAAATACCAGATATTCATGGAGGATGGGTTATTAGTGAAATGAAATAGAGAAATTAGTGGGTATTTATAGTAAAAGTGGGGGATTTGTTTAATAATGTACAAATATAGGCCTTTGAAACCTAGATTTTGTAAAATGAAAACCCATGGGATTTTCCATGGTTATTGAACATGGTTTTGGAAATTTGGGACATATTTTATTTTATTTTAACCTAAAATAACTGAAAATATTATTACATTACTTCTTTTGACAAGGAAAAGTATATTTTTTATAAAACTATATTTTTAAAGAAAAAGTTTCCATTTTGGACTTTGGAAAGTAACTTATAGGTATTGAAATTGATTAAAATATATTTAAATACTTGATATTAATAAAATAAAATAGTTTGAGTCATGGATTATTTTTAACTAATTATTACATCATTATTACATAATTATGATGTCAATAAACATAGTGAAAACCTCAAACTGTATTTTTACTATTCACAAAAATAAAGTATTTAAAAAATTCTCATAAATTCACCCTAACCTAAATTCAATGTTTGGATTTCAAAAATGATTTATATTTTATCATAATAATTATATAAATATTATAACATTAACTTTTAACTATAAATATCTTTATTTATTAAAAAATAGCATGTTGAATATGCATAATAAAATTTATCACACTTAAATTTTTAAAAGACATAATCAAATTAGTTTATCATTTATATTTAAATGAAAGCGTTTTTATCATAATATTTCATGAAAATATGTGTTATTAACAATAACTTAGTTTATTTTAAATATTTATATATTTTCTGAAAGGTACAATTTGTCTCTGAAAATTCAATTTATCAAATTCTATCTCAATTAAACCTATATTTTATTAATAAAATATATTCTTAAAACAAAAAATATGGAATAAAAATTTTATTTATACAAAGGAATTATACTTTGAGTAAATAAGGCCTCAACACATAACCACTTATAACACCCATATATGACTGAAGGGTAAAGTGTTCGATGGTGATAGATTCATGGGGAAACTCGGCTAACATCGACCAAGTGGTAATTTCCACTAACTTGAACGTATCCCGTAGGTGATTTCATTCAAGCATAAATTGTTTAAGATCGCCTTCAGATTGGTCATGGTTGAACCCCAGTGACGCTACCTCCCTTCTAAGATCTTACAAATGGGATTCATATGATATGACTATAATGGTTGAGGCCATCACTTCTCCTTTCTGCATTAATTATCCTTCTTCATTTTTTCTTATAATCACTAATTATAACATTAAAATTATTATCATGAGTATAGTTTCCAAATTTTATATTGACTAATATTCATAATTAACCAACGCTCGTATAACAGTTAAAACCAGATGGTCACATTTCCCTTTATATTCACTTCATTATTAAAGAGGTATGGTTTTGTTGTTTATAATATAATATAATTCAAAATTTCAGGGAAAAAAATTCATTAAAAAATTTTGGGTCATTAAAAATGGATGTGAGACATTAAAAAATAATCTTTAGAAAATATTTCATAAATCATCTTAAAGATATGATGTTATGAGTCACTTTTGAAAAAATCAATTTTGAGAAGTTTTCATTATTAAATTTTTAAATATTATTTATCTAGAAATAATAATAATGTATCCCTAAAAATTATGTAAAGATTTTAAAAAGTAAATGTGGACTAAAATATAAAAAATTCGACCATGAAAAGAAAAATCTTTCGAATATTTAGAAAACTTTTATTAAAACCCACATCATAAATAAAATTTATTAGAAATCCATTTAAAAAGAGGTAAAGATAAATTTGTTGATCAATATTAATAATACATATATGGATTTTAAAATCATAAAATGGAATATGGAGGAAAGAGAGAATATGGACATGGAAGAAGAAGTGATTATATAAAGAAGATTGGAATTATTTTTGACATCATAATTTTTTTTAAGAAGTAAAATTTTCAAAGAAGATGTATTGGATTTGAAAGTGTAATTCCCCAAAATTATGGGGCAAATAAAATATGATATTATAATTGGATATAAGTAATAAATCATAAATAACCATAGTTAGGAGGAATAATTAAGACTCTAGAAAAGAAGTTGAGTCATGAAAATCACATACCTTTTACTCCTAAATTCCATGAAAGATTCTTAATATCCTTTATAATAATAATATTAATATCAATAAACTATTTAGGAACCGTAATAATATACATTAACCAATATAATCTTCATTTATAGTCATTTTTATATGTTTTTTCATGTCTTGATTTTCAAAATCCCTTCCTGATGAGTTTTCATAGGACTCAGAGGTGTCATGAAGGAGTTAAAAGGAGTTTTTTCCTTTTAGGGGTTACAAAAATATGGTAGTGGGTGTAGTGTTGGATTTTTTTAAGTATTACGTGAGGATTGAGTATAGATCATGCTATTTTTACCATAGTAATTTTGAGTTTGCCCATGGAGTTAGCTGTTTGGTGTTAGAGGGCACCACAATGACCGTAATGACTTATCTGGATTATTCTGAACAAGTTTATCATAAGGGCTACACTTGTGTGAAATTGGGATGAGGAAAATAAATAGGGAGAAATATTGAGAAAGTTAGGTAGGGAAGAGGATTCAGTAAATCATGTTATCATAAATACGTAATGTGGATCTTGCCATACCATAGTACAAGGCATGGTGGGGGTAAAACAGATTATGTTTTTACACCACACCATAGTATTGGAAATGGTGGTGGTAAAAATGGTTAAAATAGAGTTTAAAATTCATGAGATATTTAGAAACCAAATACCTTGAAAACTATATAATTATTTGACTATGGTAACCAAGGGAATTTCTAGGGTTCACCAAACCTTAGTGAATGATTTTAATATTTAACTATAAAATAAAGGCTTGATATCTCTTGATTGGGATTTTATATACTTATCTAAAACCCTATAAATCCTCTAGGCCTCTTACCACTCTCCAGAAATACCTTTAAATGTCTATATAACTTGGATCATAAAATTGAAGACTAAGATCAAGGTATTCTCCTCTTCCTTCCATCATTATTTTTCGTCTATTTTTCTTTTCTTACAGAAGTCCATTTTGGGTTGAATACACTATTTTAGGTTGAGGATAAAAGATTGGTTTTAATGTGGTTTTCATTCTTAGTTTTTGGTGGAATTTACATCAGTTTTTATGGTGTTTCCTTTGATTTTGGTTGTTTCATGATTATCTATTATTTCTTAGAGAATATTCATGTCCTAATTGAGGAAGTGGATCTATCTCTGGGTTTTTATTTATGTGAAACTATGAATTCATCCTGATTTAGATCCTTGTCTTAATGGGTGAAACTATCCTTAATAAGAAAACAATCAGGAAAGGTAATGTCATGTTAATATATTATTCAATATTACAAATTTTTTAAGAAGAAACATAATTGTTTCACGATAATGATTAATTTAACCATTGTAATTAATTTAATCTTTTGTAATAAATAATATTATTCGGGGGATAGAAATACTATGTTAAGTACAATTAAATTTTGTTTTTTAATTAGTAAATTATATGATACTTAGAATTAATAATTTCATGCTGTAGTGTTAGATTTGTTTTGTCATATTAGAAGAATTGTTTTACAATTATAGAAACTTAATTATTGAAATGGAAATTTATCACAAGTGAATATTGTTAATATGTAATGCAGATAATTAAATTAATGTTTAGAGTGTGATCACGTGTGCCTTGTGCTTTTTTTATAAGATATTTTATTTTTTCATTAGGCAGGTGATATAGGTATAGTAGTAATTTTTTGTTGTTTTTTTGCATGTATAGATGTTAAGAAAATTAAAAAAGTATATAGAAACCCAAGATTAACATGGAACAAATAATAAATTAATCTCTTGATTTATATTATACATATAAAAATTAGTTACATTACCCAAGGACTGAAAGTTTTAGTGTCTTAAGGACTGGTTACATAAAAAATATTTTTACTGCACTTGAAAACATTTTCCCTAATCATGTCCCTTTAAACCTTTTCTAGACATCTCACATGATATAACAATTTTCAAAACCTGGGGATTGGAAACATAAGAAACGGGTGAGCTCAAATGTCTAGTAAGTTAAATACATATCATAAATTATTAGATAAAAAACATGAGGTCAATATGAGGAAGTCATAAATATCTTAATAAAAGATCCAAATACCATGGATGATAATCATAAAACATGATGAAGGAACATAAGATCATAAAATAATGTTAAGGATGTGTAAAAGTTACGAATTTGATCAAAATACATTTAAATAAACATGATAATGTGAGAATAACATAAAAGGGTAGAATACTTTAAAAATAAATAATAATCATGAAAAATTGGAATAACATGATAAATATCTTAAAAACATGGAATAAACATAAAAATAGCATTTATTATCATTATGAACCTTGTTGTCCTCCTGTCAGTTCATGTATAAAATTGAGTGTAGAACTTAATTCCTTCACACTCACCCTTTATAAACCAAGAAACTTGCTAAAATATTCACAAATATAATCATGAGTAGAGATTTATACCATCACACTCACCCTTTTTGAACGTAGTGATTTTCTTATATGTCTACACATAAAACTGTGAGTAGTGATTAATGCCATCAAACTCACTTTTTGTGAACCTAGTTACTTGCTAACCTGTTCACATAACATTTAAATATCATGAGATATAATCCTTTAACCAATGAATTTGAGGGAGATATAGGTCCCAAAAATCTCATAATCTATACATTTGTGTGCCACTTGATAAAAAAATCATCACATCATAAAATAACCCATAGAAAGGAAATGGGTTTTAGGACATTTCAAAATCATCATATAAAGTACCCCTGGAAAATGAATGGGTTTCTTAAACCTTTCAAATAAATTACATATCATGAATTTATGAAATTATAAGACATAAAAAACTTATTTCTCAAAATGAATCATATTATAATAAAAAAATATAGGGTGATCAAAACATCACCTAATGAATGATAAACCTCAGAGGGTAAATAGATGTGAAAATACAAAATTTTTTCAAAAAACATTCTAAATCATTGAAGTGAAAATTACTTTCAAAAATAGTTTTAAGAGTAGAAAGAGAATACTTTTTAGAAACTTAATATATAGATTTCCAAAAAAATTACTTTAAAATACATAAAGGTTATCAAAAAGGATAAGTGAAAATACTTTGAATACTTTTACTTTTAAAACAATATTTAATAAAGTATACTTGAAAAAGAAATAAATTCTTCGAAAAACAAAAGTGAAAATAATTTTAATTTATCTTTATTTTAAAAGAATATTTAATAATGGAAAATTTAAAAATACAGAATGTTTACTAAAAGATAATAAAATATACTTTGAAAATTTTTAGATTTTAAAGAATATATAATAATGGAGAATTGAAAGAGACATAATGTTTAAAAAAATGGAATTGAAAATACTTTGAAAAAATTTAACATTAAAAGAATATTTAACTATAGAGAATTCAAAAGGGAAAAATGTTTACAAGAAGGGAAGTGAAAATTATTTGATTTTTTTTATTTTTTAAAATAATATTTAATAGTGGAACCTTAAAAAAACATAAAATTTATCAAAAAAAAAATGTGAGGTGGATGATAAATTATTTATTTTTGAAGGATGGAAAATCCATTTAAGCATTTTGGAATAAAATTGTTAAAAACCCACATCCTTAAAAAAGATAAAGAAACCACTGCTTTAAAATGAAATAAGGGGAAAAAAGAACCATTTGAGATAAAAAATATTTTAGTTTCCACTAGGTAAATGGGAACATTGGTGGGAAGTAAAAAATAAGTTAATGTAAGAAAAATACATTAAAAGTAATGGGAATTATATTTTAAAAAATGAATTTTAACAAAATATTCAAAACATCGAGGAAAAATACTGTGGTGTGAAGAATTATTTACATATAAAAGAATGTGTAATACACCCTAAAATCATCATATGTTATAATAGATCAATATTTAAGGATAATTGATGAGTAAGAGTGATTATGACCCACAAAAAAGATTTGAGTCACAAAACCCCCTATAACCTTTGTAACTTTTGAAATAAAAACGCCATGGGAGGTATACCTTTTAAATAAAAAATTGAATATCATTAATTATAAGAGCATAATTATAAAAAAATAAAATTAGGAAAATATTTAAACCATTTATAATAGAACATGGTTTGAAAATTACACATGTCTCAAGGGATTCAAATCAGAGATAAATAAACCCTTACAACTTAAGAAACATTCTAAAAAAAATATTTTAAGAGAGAAAGAGATTAAAAATGAAGTTAAAATAGCATGAATAAAAATAATAATTGATAATAAATATCCAATTGTTATTATATACAACATTTAAAATAAATTAGGTGCAAAAAAGAACAAGTGTCTCAAAGAAGGAAGTTTTGAGATAAAACCCTTACATTGTTTCCATGTGTAATTGATCGCAATCTAACCTCATGTAAAACAAACATAGATAACTTGATAAAACCCTTACATATGTTGTTTTATTATGTTTTGTGAAAACCTAATTGACAATGACTTATTTTGGTAATTTTAAAGAGTGAAAATGTTACTTTAATAATATGTTAAATACATTATATAATATTTCCAAAATAATATACTAATAATAAATTTATTAATATATTATAATAAGATCATTTTTTATGTTATTATATTGATTTATAATTCTATTTTAATGTATCATACACGTAGGTGGTTAAATCAGTCCAAACCTAAACACACTTTAACTCAGTAGGCGATTATGGTTAAGGTTGTGTTTCTTTTTGACATAATATCATTATAATAGAATAATAATTATATTATTATTATTATTATTTATATTGAACTATATTTTATTTTTTATGATAATTCATTAAAATCCAAATGAAAAATGAAAATCAATTCATCATGGAGGTGACAATCTGCACTTATGCATGATTAGTGTTCTTATTTATCAAGGCATGAGAGGGGTGAATGTAGATATTGAATTAAAATTTTAGAATAATAATTATATGAAATATAAAATTTTTGTTTATCATTAACACCACTAATAAAATCCATTAATGGTGTTAATTGAAAATAAACAACGTCACTTCATGGTGGTGGTAGTCCGCCCAACGCCCTAACAATGTTCCTTTTCTTTTTCTACATGGATGGAAAAGAATAAATAATGGTTAGAAAATTAATATATAAATAAAAATTATACTAACGATACTAAACTAATTGTATTATTATGATGATACGATATTTGTAATTGTAATATTAAGAATAAAATATTAACAAGGAGATAATACTTACACTAGAGACTAGATTTCTCCTTGGAAGTTTCCATGAAATTGAAGAGATAAGGATAAATAGGAGAAACCATGGGATTATGTTTGTGGGATAGGGTTTTAGAGATATTAAAATATAAGAGTTTAAGAAATTAATTCAATGGTTATGTATATATGTAAAGGGTGGAATTGGTATCATTTTATAAGGGGAGAAAATAGGCACTTTTTGAAACACTCATCATTTATCAACAATTCCATGACACTATTCAAGGATAAATGGATTAAAAGTGGAATATATTGGATTTTGGTATATGATAAAGTTGAAACTCATCTCAACTACTTATTTTAAGACATTTTTTCAACATTTTTTTTTATCTATTTCCCCCTAGA
Organism: Viscum album; assembly: GCA_963277665.1. NCBI lineage: Eukaryota > Viridiplantae > Streptophyta > Magnoliopsida > Santalales > Viscaceae > Viscum > Viscum album. The sequence goes on along the minus strand of OY728157.1, from coordinate 1,910,136,828 downwards.
AAAACTCTTTTACCACTTACCGTTATAACTATTTTTTAACCAAAGTAATTAATTTTGATTATTAAAATTCATATTGAAATGATTAAATAATTTGAAAATTATGATTTTAAATTTTAAAATCATCTTTTCATATCAAAATTTTAAATGTGTGAAAATTTAATTTTAAAATAAACACACTTAATCATGTAACAACAGTTTTTAGAAAAATGAAGTTTTTCATCTTTAAATTTATATATTAGATTAAATTATCATTAATACTGATTTTATGACACAAATTAATTTATTATAAATATAGTGAAAGTAATGAGGATTTAATGTAAATCAAAAAATAAATCTATCCTTGAAAATACTTCATTCAAAGAGAAGACCAAATTTATTTTTTATTAAATTTTCATTTTTATTTAGTTCTAAAAATGTTGGACATGATATTTATAAGATTAAAGAATATATTAGAAAAAATAACATTATTAAATAAATAAATATTTTATTTCTTTAATTTTTTTAAAATTTTAGGATATAATTACATAGTGATAAAATCATAAAAATTATAATTTTTTTAAAAACCGTAATTTCGACTAAAAATAAATATTTTTAAAAAAATTCAAAAAATAATAATAGGTAAATTTGCATGATAAGATTTTAATGATGAATATTATTTTATCAAATTTTCATTTTTGTAATTTTTAAATATTGTTTTTGATAGGTGGTACATTATAATAAAGAGACATTTTATTATAACCTTTTTCAATTTTAACTCGTATTTATTTTTTACCTACTAAAGGAAATAACCATTAATAATTTACCATTATAGAGTTTATTTTAGGTTTATTAAGTATGTATTATTAATATGTTTTGGTTTTTTTATGTTGGGTGTAGCTTCTAATATAAGTTATAGAACTTATAATTTATTTTAAAGGATCCAAAATAACAGGTTGTTACATTCTACCTCCTTAAATAAATTATGTCCTTGAAATATAATAATAATTTTCTAGTAGGAATAGATAAAGGTGGTATAAATATTGAAAATTTTCTAGAAATTATCTCTAATGTCATATGATCAAAAATATCATATAGAAGACTAGAAAATAATTAGTTTTCCCAAACCATTTTAAAGAAACATATATCACAACTTGATATTAAGGATCATGTGAAGGATTAAACGTTCTTATTAGATTATTAATAGTTATTCTTACACTAATAGATGGTTAAAACTGATTTATAATGTTTTTTCCTATTATAGAAACTAATGTAGAGTCAAATTGAGGTTATAAAGTTTTATTCTAAAATCTAATCAATATTTTTTAGAGGCGAATATTATGATTTTCATAAAGTTTATTTCCTAAAATATAATAATCATACCACTAAATGTTTCCTTAAAATAAAAAATAAATGAAGGTGGTGAATTTATGTCTTTATAAAACACCTTAGATACAATAGTGTTGATAGAACTAGAATACATCCACTAATTCACGGTGGATGGTAAGTGAAACCTACTCACCACTATCTTATTTATCGATAGAAAGTGAATATGATCTTCCTTGATACCATGTTCTAGGTTATTGTTGATGTTTATTTTTATCTCAATCCCTAAGATTAGTGCACTAGTTCACTTAGTGCCAAAATTCCTAACATATGAAACATTGAACTACTAGTGGATCCTTAGGAGGAAAAATATTTTTATCCATTTTGTGAACCAAACTCTTAATTACACATTGGAATATTATCACTCTATGACCACCTTACAAAATATAAAACATATTCTAGTTGCTTTGAGATATTCCCCTAGGTGTCTCTTCCAACTGTTTTGAAATTAATTAACTTGAATATTTTTTCTTTCATCATCTTCGTCACATGATCTCTTATAGTACCCCATGCTTATTTTATATGGGGGGGGGTTAATATGTTAAAAAAGTAACAAGTTTTTAATAATAACATGAGACATTTGTGTGTTCATAAACATAATATTTTCTACACTAGATTCTATCATATTTGATTTTCCATTAGGAACTTTACGACATTTTCTACTATGTCCATTATTAATTTGGTTCCTACTAGATATAACCATTCATAAAACCAAATAGGTTTCCATTATTGATGAAACATTAATAATATAGGTGGGTTATCATAATCATAAAAGGAATTAAACCATAAAACATTTTTCTCTTTTACATCATCACATTGGTATATTGTTACTTTAGTTCAACCTATATAATTATTAGTTTATCCTAGGTTATTATAAGTTGGGTTAACTTATACTTATCAAGATAATAACTTAAATTAACTAGGTAGTCAATCATTCATAGTGGTTTGTAAAGATAATATGATCAACCAAAGCATTTCCCTCAGGAGTGTCTAGATAGATGTGCAGTCTTAGGCCCACTCATCATGCATCAAGGTGACGATTGAGTCAATGCTCTACTGACCTTTTTCTAGGTGATTACCCCTAGGTTCATCTGTGCCATATCTACACTAAATTTCCATCATCTATTTAGTAATTCATAAAGAAGATAACCACTTACTCAGGTCTTTACCAATATTTTAGAATATCATCCAATACTTAGACTCAACTCTAGGGTATTCACTAAGGTTCACTAACCCCAACACCAAATTTAACTAAAATAATCTCCAAAATAAATAAACTAATCTAAAAAATAACTTAAATAAGGTACAAAACAACATAACCCTCCTCTAATACAAATTTTAGTTACATAATATTAACATGAAAAAAATAATACATTAATCGCGTGATTTTGATTATACATCTCACAAATGGCTGCATCACCTAGGGACCAAAAGGTTTAGTTTCTTGGGAATTAGTTGAAAATAAATATTAGTTTACTACACTTGAAAACATTTATCCCTAATCATTCTCATTTAAACCCTTTCTAGATATCTCATATGATATAATCATCTTCATAACCTAGGTATTAGAAACACAAGAAAGGGGCACACTCAAATACTCACTAAGAGAGAAACATAACATAAATTATTAGAACATAAATGTGATTTAAAATATGAGGAATATATAAATATCTTAATAAAATATAAAAATATAATGTATGGTAATCATAAAACATGATGAAAAAACATAAGATCATAAAAATAACATTAAGGGTGTGTAAAATTTATGAATTGGCTCAAAATACATAGCAATAACTATAAAAATGTGACAATAACATAATAGTTTTGAATACATTAAAAATAATACATTATCATGAAAATTGTGAATAACATGATAAAAAACCTGAAAATTTGGTACAATCATAGACATAGTATTTATTATCTTTGTTAACCTGGTTACCTACCAAACTATTCACATGTAATTTATGATTAGAGCTTATATCCTTAACAATTAACCTTTTCAAACCTAGATAATTTATAACCTATTTACATGTATAATTTTGAGTATTTATTAATTCCCTCACACTCACCCTTTTTGAACCTAGTGACTTGCTATATCATCCGCATGTAAAATCATGTGTATAGCTTAACACCATCACACTCACCCTTTGTAAACATAGCTACTCACTAAACTGTTCCAATGAAATTTATATTTCATGAGATATAATCCTTTACCTAATTAATTAAAATCATATATGGGTCACACCTATCTCATAATCCATACATTTATGTTTCACTTTAGAAGAAAATCATCACATTATAAAATAACCCATATAAAGAAAATGGATTTCATGAAATTTTGAAATTATCATATAAAGAACCCATGGAAAAATAATTGGTTTCTTAAACCCTTCAAAAAAATCACATATCATTAAATAAATAATTCATAATATATTTAAAATATCAATTTTTTAAATTAATCATATCATAATAACATATATAGGGTGATCAAAATAACACTTTATAAAAGATAAAAATTGGACAGTAAATATAAGTGAAAATAAAAACGCTTTCACAAAACCATATTAAAACATTATAGTTCAATTTACATTTAAAAATATTTTTTTTAAGTGAAAGAGAATAATTTTTAAAACCTTAATTTAAATAGTTCCAAGTAAAACATCATTGAAAAGATATAAAGGTTATAAAAAATGATAAGTGATAATAATTTGAAAACTTATACTTTTAAAATAATCTTTATTAAAGGATATTTTAAAAAGATATAAAGTCTTCAAAAAGTTAAGTGAAAAATAATTTTAAAACTTTTAATTTTAAATATACATTTAATAATAGAGAATTTAAAAATGTATAAATTCTTTAAAAATTGAAGTGAAAATACTTTGAAAATCATTTACCTTTAAAATAATCTTTAATAATAGATAATTGAAAAGCATATTGTTTTTAAAAAGGGAAATTAAAATACTTTGAAAACTTTTACCTTTAAAATAGTATTTAATAATGGAGAGTTGAAAAATAAATAATGCCTTAAAATAGGGGAGTGAAGATACTTTGAAAAATTTTACTTTTTAAAAATAATTTTCAATATTTAAACCTTAAAAAATTCATTAAATTTGTTAAAAGAAAAATTTGGAGTGGATAATAAAATTTTTTATTTTTAAAGGATGGAAAAACATTTTCATCATTAAAAAGAAAAAGAAACTTTCATTTAAAATTAAATTATGGAAATAAATGGATCATTGGAGATATAAAAAATTTGAGTTTCTACTTGGGAAAGGATAACATTTTTGGAAGTAAAAAATACGGAGATGAAATAAAAATTCATTAAAATTAATTGAAATTATTCTTAACAAAATGAATATTAATGAAACATTAAAATAATTTAGGAATAAGAATTTGGTTTGAAACATGATTTACCTAGAAAATAGGTTATAATAAATCCTAAAATTACCATAGGTTAGAATATATGAATCATGATTAATAATATATTTGGTAGAGTGATTATGTCCTAAGGAAAATATTTGAGTCAAAAAAACCCCTTACAACCTTTGTAATTTTTGAATCAAAACCCCATGAGAAGCATAAATTTTAAATATAACATTTAATGTATTGAATTATAATATGATAATGAATAAAAATAAAAAACAAGGGTTTATTTACACATTTTAAAAGGAAACATGATGTGAAACTTATACATCTCAAGGGATTCAAATTTAAGATAAATAAACCCTTGAAACTTAAGAAACAGTATTAAAAAACCACTTGAAAGAGAGAGAGAGATTAAAGTGGAAGTTAAAATACACTTAATTAGAATATTACATGATAATAAATATACAATTGGTATTATATACACAATATAAAATAAATTATATTCATATAAGTACATGTGACTCAAAGAAGGAAGTTTTGAGATGAAACCCTTACCTTGTTTCATTGATTAGTTGATCACACTCTAAACTCCATCCAAAAAAAATATATCTTAATTACCTATTTTAAAACCTTAATCATAAATATTATCCTTTTTATAATCCATATTATAATTATTTATTAGTATTAAATTAATTAATTATATCGTATTATGACCATAAGGTCTTAATAACATTAACTATTTTGTGCATGTTTAATAATTTGATATCATTGCCCATAATTCAATGGAAAATTCATTATTGATATATAATTTATGATTCTATAATATATAAATTATATTAATTTAAAATATTCTTATTTCATTCCATATGTTTTTTGGTTACATTATGTGAAAACTGAATTGATAATGACTTATTTCAGTAATTTAATATAAAAAAATGTTAATTTAATAATAAGTTAAATAAATAATATAATATTTATATAAAAATATATTAATAATTATTTTCTTAATATATAATAATAATAATAATAATATTTTTCATCATCCTCTTTCCATTCATAATCGTATTTCAAAGCATTATTTACATATGTGGTTAAATTGACTCAACCTAAAACACGATTTAACCCAGTTGGTTAGTATAGTTCATGAGGTTTTTATTTTGGATTAATATCCTTATAAAAGAATAATAATAATATTTTTTTTTATTTTTTTATTAATTTAATCCATATTTTTAATTTTTTATATAATTTATAAAAAAATAAACAAAAAAATAAAAATGATTTATCATGGAGGTAGTAATCTGAACATATGCATGATCAACAATCTTGTTTCTCAACTCGTGAGATAGGGTGAAGGTGGATTTTAAATTGAAATTTAATAATAATTATAATTATTATTATATTATGTATATAATTTTTCTTCATCATTACCAAAATTAAGACCAACCATGAAAGGTGGTAATAAAAAATAAATGACGCCGCTTTGTGGATGCAGTAGTCTGTGCAACCCACTAAAGATGTTATTTTTTTTATAAGTGGATTAAAGTGAATAAATAAGGGTTATAACATTTATATAATGACATATAAGTATAATAATGATACTGAAGTCATCATATTATTATAGTTATATGATATTTTGAATAGTAAGATAAAGAATAAAATCTTAAGAATGAGATAATACTTACGTTGGAGACTTGATTCTTACTTGGAAGTTCCCTTGAAATTGAAGGGTTTGGGATAAATAAGAGCGAAATGGGGCTTATGTTTGTGGTATATTTTTATAGTTAGAGTCAAATTTTATATATTAAATGTGTAAGTCTAAGGTGAAGTTTATCTTTGAAGAGTGGAAGTGGTATCCTTTTATATGGGGTGAAAAGGGGCACTTTTGGAAATACTCATCATTTTTCAATAATTCCATGACACTATTCAATGTTAAATGGATAAAAATTGAAAAAAATTGGAGTGTGGGACAAGATAAATTTTAAAATACTCTTATTTTTTAAAACATTTTTTAAACATTTTTTTCCATTTCCCCTTAGTAAAACACTTTTTTATCATATTTACCTTTTACAAGGGTAACTATTTCTTAACCTTAGTAATTAATTTTGATAACTAAAATTAATATTTAACTTATTAAATAATTATAACATTATGATTTTAAATTTGAAAACCATTTTCTGATATCAAATTTTTTAATGTTTGAAAATTTAATTTTAAAAATGACACTTAATCAAGTAAAAATAGTTTTTAGAAAAGTGATTCTTTTGAGATTTAAATTTATATATAAGATAGAATTATCATTATTTTTTATTTGAATAAAATAAATTAATTTATTATAAATATAATTAAAGGTATGTGGTTTTCAACTGAACCCACAACCAAATATCACCTTGAAAATAATTCATCAAATGGGAGATTGAAAATAATTTTTATGAAACTAACATATTTATTTAGTTCTAATAATGCTGGACATGGTATTGATAATGTTAAAGAATATATTAAAATGCATAATTTTATTACTTAAATAAAAATTTTATCAATTGAATGGTTTTTTTAAAACTTCTAGTATGCACTTAAATGGTGATAAAATCCAAAAAAAATATTATTTTCTCAAAAATCATATTTTCAACTAAAAATAAATATTTTCAAAAAAATTCCAAAAATCGTACTATGAAAATTTTCATGAGAGGAGTTAAAAAATGAAGTTTATTTTATAAATTATTCATTTTTTGAATTTATAAATTCTGTTTCTGAAAGAATGAACATTATAAACAAAATGATTTTTATTATATCCCTCTTCAATATTAACTCTTATTATTTATTTATCCTATAAAGGTAATAACAATTAATGGTCTTCCATACAGGTGTTTATTATAGATTTATTAATAATTTCTTATTAATATTTTTTGTCTTTTTAATGTTGATTGTAGCATCTGACACATGTAGTAGAACATAATATTTATTTTAAAGGATCCAAGATCTTGGGTCATTACAAAGTAAATCCAAATGATGAAAAAATTAATACAAATTTCATGAAAAGTGTGATTACTACTAATTTGAGGTTTGGTTACACATAGGAGTAACTCTTGAAATAATGTTTACTTAAAAAATATATATAGTTTCATGTTGTATTGGGTTTTCTTATTGTGGAAACTCTATGCATAATGAACCAATTAATTCAATATGGAATGAAAGTGGTTGTTTATTAAAAAAATAACTATTTGAAACCTAAAGAGCTCAATCCTATTTGAGGGAGGATTAAATCAATTAATTTTCCTTAGCTCCATTACATTTGTTTAGAAAATAAAATTGAGATGTATATGTGCTCCATGGATATAGGGATTTACCTGTTTTATTGATAATTTTTTTATGTTTGGGAATATATGAAAAGAAATGTGCTAGAGGATTGGAACTATATTTATTAATGATTGATTTTATGAGAGATAGGTTGGGATATCAATATAAAGTGATGTTCAATGATTATGATGTAATGAAATATTATTCTATACATAATAATATAATAAACCATGCAGTTTTGGAAATTTTTAGAGGGGGTCTTTTTCATAAATTTATTTGAAATATTTTGTGAAACGTTCATGATGCATTCCTGATAGAATGATGGATAGATAATATTTAATTTATTTTTTTCCAACTAATTGATTAATTTTAATATTATTCACTATAAGTGAATCTTGATGTGGTATCTTATGCTATATCCTAGGGTACTCGAATGATTTTGGATTTTTAATTGAACTAATAAATGAATGAGGTTAGTTATTGTGTTTATAAATCATAATGATATTAATTATAATATAAGTAAATAATTAATTGTGTTATAAAAAATTATTCTATAAAATTAAAATATTTATCTATGAAATAAGAAAGGGAATAATTAATTTATGTCTAATTAATTAATTAATTAATTTTGATATTGATGCTTTTATGGTTATTTGATACATAGATATTATTAATGACTAATGGGGGTCCTAAGAAATGATAGCGGTAGATGTGTCTAAGCTACATAGTTTCCAATAGTTTGGATGTGTGTGATATTATTATGTTTTTTTCTGATTTCATACACTATCCTACCCATTTCGGTAGAGAAACCTACAACCAAATTCTTTGGGGTGGTGTTTTCTCTAACATCTAGGATGGTGAGGGAATAGATGGCTAAATTCCCCCTCTCCTTGAATTTCTTTATAGACACAGATGATTAGGAATATATTGAAATATAATGGATTATTGTTTAGGGTGAATTCTTACCAGGGGTATGATTTCTCACTGTTTTACTATAAATTTATGGGGGGATAATATAACTTGAGTTATAGTACATAATTGTATATAGACATGGTGGTTATAGCTTCCCACGGGTGTACTTGCATTAGATTTTATGGATAAAGTTATAATAGCATTAAATAGGATCTATTGAATTTTGAACATACACTTGGTTACTATTTAGATACAATGATAATGAGATTTTGGGATACATAGGATAAAGTAATGGATGTGATACTATTTCATGGGATGCATGATGATTTATTAGAGGGAAGAGTACAAGATGTTGTTGTACATGATGATAAGTAATGTTTTATTTATACATGTCATTTAGTGAGAGAGCCATTTTGAGGATGTGAAAATAGTAATTAAATACTTAGGTGATGATTTAGTTTTATTTATTTATTCACATACATTTATTACGATCCTTTCATATTTTCAGGGGGATCATGTCGACTGTACATTTTATTCTCACCCAACATATATATAAAGTGTTTTTTATGTTAGTTGGAGAAGGTTGACGATTGAACTAAACTTTAGTATCATTGGGGAATTTTTTATTAGCACTTCAGAGTTTCTTTTGTTTATAATCAATTCTTATTCATATTATTGGTATATATTATTTTCCTTTTAGTTTACATATGAAATTACATGTGTTTGGTTTCATATTTATTTATACATGGTGTTTTTTGGTGGTTATTCTTAACTTATCCATCACTCTTTAAAATTATATAGAGAGTAATGAATCTGAATATGTGTGATTGATATACCCTCAATTTGATTCACCGAGCCATGGATTATTGGAGTTAGGATTTAATTATCATTGTCTCTCCGTATTCATTATTGGCGTAGGAGGGGTACCATTAGAGGGATCGTTCCGTCACAACATGGTATCAAATTTTAGGGTTTATATATGGAATTTGGGGATAGGTATTAATGATGATTCATGGGTTGATTGGGAAATAGTATAAGACAATCATAGTGTGTTCTATAAACAAGGGAGAACAACTAGGAATTAACATTTTATGGACACCTATGATCTAATACAATGAAATTTATTTACACCAAACATATTAAGTGAAGTGATACTAATTTTATGGTAGAGGACTAGTAGAGGATCATACGTAATTATTATTTGTTCCTATGTTTTAATTGGGTAGATAATGAGAAATAGGTTAAAATTAATGAATGAATAACTTAATTAACTTGAAAATTCTATTTTGTCTTTGGTTAAAGAGTTCCTAATGTTTTTTATTTTTTTGATATGCAACTTGGTCAATGTCCCCACTAGTTTTTTGTGGAAGATATTTAGTATGATATTTCAATGGACCATCATTGAATGGAGGTTGATGATTTTTAAACTTTGAGAAGTAAAATCTTAGAGTTTCAATTCCAAGGATTATATAAGTATAAAGGCTTGTTTCAGATTAAGAGATAAGGTATTGGCTGGAAGAGTTATAGATAGACTATAGATTGATTCATGCTCATACAGAGTACTAGGTTTCATTATCTATGAATATGTTTCCTGGGTTTGCTCAGTAGTGGTGGATTTTATTCATTAGAGATCACATGGAGTTGGATATTTCGTAGGACATGTTTAGGGATAAGTTTTTGGCCTTATTTATATCATGGAACAAAAAAGAAACTTATTAGTAGAATATCTTTACCCTTTAATAGGGGATATATAGTTTTTGAGAGTTTAGTATAAACTATAATAATCTACTACATTATTCTTCTTACCTTTATCCAGATAAGGAGGATAGGGTGAGTCATTTTAAGGAGGCTTTGTATCTAGATATATAGAACATGGTTACTCAATTTATATTGAATTCATATGCTATGGTACTAACTAAGTTGGATGTTATCAAGAGGTAATTTTCAAGGAACAAATCATCTGTAGAAGGGAGTCTATTAGATCATCTATATAATATACTTTCACATATTTCTCTCAATTTATTAGTCAGAAGAAAAAGTTTAAGATATCAGGGGGAAGGTTTCAACCTTCTATTAATTGTTATAGATGATAGTTTTTTGCCCCATACTAGTGGGTTTGGGGTTGTTTTTTTCACTTATAGTGGTTGTAGACATTAGAAGTGAGAGTGATAGTCCTTCCCCAGTAGTTAGTGTATAGTTTGGTGGCCTGATCGGTGCCCATATATTGCATTAGTTTCAAATAAGGCAGAAAACGTAGTAGGGAAACCCAAATTATGGTTATAAAAGATGATATGGGTTAGATAGAGGATTGCACCATGATAAACCACATCCCCAGGGACTGTGAGAATAATGAGGTTATGTAAGTGTTCCCCATCAGAGCAAGATAGGTCATGAAGCATGATATGCTTAGATGCATGGTTTAATATTGACAGTGCCGGGTGTGCTAGATGTCGCAAATGGTAATATATATTAGTTTTATACTTGGGTTTATAATATTATTTATTATAGATCTATTCACTCCTATGATTCACTTTGTTTATTCCATGTATTGGAACATTAGGTGTAGAGGATTCCAGTTCCCTTAGTGTTGAATAAGTTAGAGGAAGGTTGAGCTGGAATATATTATGTGTATATAGATTTTAAATTTTTACTGAGGTAGCACCACTCATGGGGAGATATCCTTTAATTATAGATACAAAAATAAAATACCATCATCGACATGGATTATTTTTATTCAGGTTCGGCTGTTACAGATCACTTTCCTAGGTGCCTCATATTTTATGATGCTGATAGAGACCAAGCAGTGTTTATTGGTGTTCAAGAACCTCTAATGACTAAGAGGAATGTTGAGTCACTATCTTATTTGATGGATGTGATAACACTTAATTTTATATAGGATCATTCAATAGTTTTTCCTAGGGGTTTTTAAGAGTACCCAAATGTATTCCTAAAAGAGGTTATGGTGATAAGTACTTGATGAGATATCAAGTGTGGGATAGGGATGAAGATAGGTGTTTTTATAATATTGATGTCTCCATGTCATATAACACTTTATGAGTTGTGGGAGTTGCAAATTAAAGTTTATAATCTCATGCATCAAGGATTAATCCTACCCACTATATTGTCTTGGGGATCTACACATCTATTTTTGAACATTAAATATGGAATTATGTGGTTGTGCTTCAATTACCATAATTTGAATTAAGTGATATTGAAGTACCACTACATTCTCATGCATATTAAAGATTTTTTAAATTAGTTAAATGGAGGAAGATGGTTCTTTAAGATAAACTTGTGGTCTAGGAGTCATCATATATGGGTGAAAGATAAATATATTCCTAATATTTCTTTTATAATTTCATTATTGGCATTACAAGTTTGTTGTGATAATGTTTGGTGTAATGAATGTTCCATCTATATTCCTGGATTTGATGAATGTAGAATTATTTGAATTTCTATACAAGTTCATGGTGGTCATTATAGATGACATCCTTGTGTTATCAATATATGAGGAAGAGAAAATAGAGCATATGCATGGTATGTAGGGAGTTATTATTTTTAATTAGATTTTCATGAAGCTATTGATGTGTGAGTTCTGGGATCGTGCGGTTTCTTTATTAGGGCATGTCATATCTCATTGTGGCAATATCATAGATCCATTTAAGATTTAGGTAGTGGCTTCTTGGATTTCCACCATGAACAAAAAATATGTATATAGTTTTCCTGATCTCTCCTACTATTATATGTGGTTTTTACCCAACTTGTATCATATTAGGACTCCTATGATAACTTTAGAATAGAATGGACCTTTATTTTATGAGGACTAAACAATTATGGGATAATTTTATGTGTTTAATGGATAAGTTGTTCCATGCTTTAGTTATTTATCTATTATATGATGGAGTTGAATTTTAGGTTTTCTATAATGCTTCACGTATTGGTTTAGTTTGTGCATTGATATAGTAAAGGGAAATTATCTCCTATGGGTCTCAATAGTTGTGGAGTCATGAATATAACTATACCATCCATGATCTTTAGATTATTGTGGTAGTGTTTTCCCTGATGTTCCGATGGTACTATATTATCGGTGAATTTTTTTTCATCACATATCATAAAAGATATAAGTATTTATTCTCAAAGAAAAATATGAATTTATGGTAGTGAAAGTGGATGTAGTTCCTATGGGATGAGGACTTTGACATTTCCTTTACACTTGGAAAAGGGAATGTCGTAGTCGATGTCTTGAGCATAGAGCTATGTGGAAGTGTTGTGCATGAGTCAAGGGATTAATGGAGGGTGATGGAAGAGTTTTAATAAATTCACCTTGATATGGGATAAGTTGGTTACATGGGTTTTCTTTATTACATTAAAATATAGTTATATTTAGTGTATCAGGTGGAGGAATCCCATATTAGAGATCTAAAGGTAGAGGTTTTGCAAGATCAATTTTTTTGTGGTGAAAATATTGAGGGATGGTCTAAGGTTATAAAACATCAGGTGTTATTCAAGTGAATTCCTTTGGTTCCATTAGTGTTATATGATGTAGTTCTCTACTAGTTTTAAAATTCAGCCTTAGTTGTACATCCTAGTGAGATGAAGATATAATGTGCTCTAAGAGACCAGTTTTGGTGGTCTAGTTTGAAGAGACCAATTCCATAGTTTTTCTATTTATATTTGTTCTTCTAGAAGGTGAAGGTTAAGAATTATGTTCATATTGGTTTGATTCAGTCCCTTGATGTTTCCCAGTGGAAGTGGGGGGACATTTAGATGGAATTCCACACCAGTTTTCCCAAAACTCATGGTAGTTGTGATGTTATATAGGTGACCATGGACTGTCTGATGAAGTCATATCACTTATTAGTGATCAAGGTGTCAATCTCAGGGAGGTGTTGTCATGGTATTATTTTTAGGAGATAATGAGGATTCATGGGGTTATAAATATGATCATCACTGATAGTAAAACCAATTTAACATCCACGATGTGGAGAGGTATCTGTGTGATTCTAAATCTCAAATTTTCATCAGCACCACTTTTCATCTATTTATTGATGGTAAAACATAGAAGACTATCTAGGATTTAGAGGACATTCTTCACATGTGTATTTTGGATTTTGGAGGTTCATGGGTTAGACACCTACCCTTGGTAGATTTTGATTACAAAAAGAGTTATAACTTCACTGTTTTTATGGAACCATTCAAAGTATTTTATGAACAACCTGAACAATCATAGTTTCGTTTTAATGAGGTTTTAGAGTTATTTATTCCTTGATTATAAATCATGTAGAGTATGAAAGAGAATTTGTAGGTGATCCACAAGAAAATGAAGGTAGAACATGATCACTATAAGTCTTACATTAATCATTAGAGGAGGCCACTTGATTTTTAGGTTAGAGACCACATTTTTCTTAAGGTGTATCCTCATCATGTGAAGTAAAGTTTCAATCATGGTTATAGGATTTCTCCTATCTACGTTGATCCATTCTAGGTTTGGGATCTCGTTAGAGCTATGGCATATTTATTAGCACTACCCCATAGACGAGCTAGATTCATGGAATCATCCATGTATAACTAATTATTTGGAATTATCATGAGGATCATCCCATCACTGATTAGGGTAATCTAGATATTGAAGACAGTTACACCTTTATAGAATACCTTATGGTGATTTAGGACTCCCAAGAGACATTTTTTCACAGTCCTGTCATTATTTGAGTTTGTGTCATGTGGAATCAAAATGTTTTATAGGAGAGAACTTGGGAAAGGGAGTTTTATATACACACTAAGTATCCTTAGTTGTTTTTATGATTACTTAGTTTACTCAATTGAGATGATCTATTCAAATTCATGGTGTAATATAATATTTTTTGTCTCCAAATATGTTTTACTCATGGACTTTCTCCTGTTAGATAAGTATCTTTCCCCTCAGGGTGTTTTGAGGTTTTTTTGTAGTACTTCATGGATATAAAATTTCCCTTATAGTGAGATAATTGTGTTCATGTTTTAGAAATATCATAGAGAGTTACCTTTTGGGGTGGTTATTTAGTCCTCTTTATATTCCTTTGGTGGATTTTTTAATTCTCCAGGATGAGAATTGTTTGAGAGGAATCTGATATAAGGTATCTATTTTCTAAAGAATTTTACTATTAAATTCTACTGGGATCAGAGCTATGTCAAGGGAGTATAAAAGGTCTTTATCCTTTTAGAGGTTCACCACATCATGGTAGTGGTTTTGGTGTCAGCTGTTTTGAATCATTCTTAGAGGATTGAGCATAGTGCATGGTGTTTTGGAATCGAGAATTTTGAGTTTGGCCATGGAGTTTGTTGTTTGGTGTTAGAGTGCTCCACAATTAGTGGAATGGTTTGGATATCTATTTTAGAACGAATTTCACTTGAGGGTTCCACTATGTGAATCAGGGATTAGAAAATGTAATGACATCTATTTTGAGGTAGTCAAGCTTTCCATGGCACTCAGTGAATCCAACTTTTGGAAATGGGAAGCATATAGCTCCCCACACCATGATTTTGGTAGTGGTGGGGGTAAAAAAGATTTTGTTTTTACACCACACTATGGTAGAGGATGATTTTTTAGTTTAATTATTTTAATGAGAGTTTTAAAGGTGCATGCCCACCAGTATTAAAATTATTTAAAACCAGACCTCTCTTTAACCAGGGGAACCACGATCATTATGAGAGTTCACCATTCTATGGTTAAGGTTTCTAGGATTCCTCTATTAAATTAAGGTATGATCTTTCTTGGATTGGATTTTATATCCTTCTCTTTACCCCTTATTGACACTTATACCTCTCATCACTCTCTATCCACACCTTGAAAATTATAACTAAATTGTATCATTAGAACGACATCTTAGATCAAGGCATTCTCCTCTTCCTTCTCTCATTATCATTTACCCTTTACTTATTCCATTTCAAAAATCTATTTGAAGAGGATTCCTTTCTTTTGGTGTGATGTTTTGAGCTACTTTTCATGGTGGTCGTAATTTTTTTGGTTCTAGTGGCATTTCCATCAGTCTTGGGGGTGTTTCCTTAGATGGTGGTTTTTTCTTGATTTTTTGTTCTTTCTTATAGAATATAGAGCTTCTAATCAAGGTATTAGACCTATTAGTTATCATTTCCTTATGAAAAATTTCTAATTAATCATGATTTATATCCTTTTCTAAATGTGTGTGATTGAATTTAAAAATATAAAAATCTGGAAATGGAATGACATGTTAATCAATTATTTCATAATATAGAAATTATTAGTGGGGAAATAATTATTTCATGATAATGTTTAAATTAAAAACTAGAATTTATCATATTATTAGTGTAGAATATTATTTTTCAAGGGATAAAAAGATAATATTTTTTAAAATTTAATGATGTTTTTTATTCAACGAATCGAATACCGATTTAAATTAATAATCACATTGTAATGTTTTACTGATTTTTCTCTTATGTTAAAAATTATTTTATAGCATTGTAAATTTGTTTATTGAGATTAGAATTTATCACTTGTGTTGATAATTAATATTTCATGAAGATAATTAAATGAATTGATAGGGTGTGATCACTTGTGCCTTATGTTTCAATTGATACCACCTCTTTTCTTATGTATTGTCATATATGATTGGATGTAATTAATTATTTTTTGTTTAACATGGATAAATTAATGAAACTATAAACAATATAAATCCAAATGATGATACAAATTAATAAAAGAAGCATAAGAATATTTATTACTACTCATCATGGACTTGGGTAAAAGTTGGAATAATTATTGAAAGCATGGATTCTTTAAATATAGATACGTTTATCCATTTAATCAGGATTCCATTTTGTGGAATGCCTATTCATAATGAACTAATTAATTCAAATTATAATTAAAATCATTTTTTTATAGAACAAATTATTGGGGTTTAACACACAAATTCCTTATTGTGAGAGTCTTAAATTACTCAATTTACATGGACTTAGTGTCTCTATCCATGTGTGGAAAATACATTTGATATGTTTGTGTTCTATAGGGATATATATACTTACTTTTATTTTGAAACTTTTTTGTGGTTGGTAATCTTTGTAAATCAATGGGTTGGAGTCCCATGGATATATTCATTGATGTTTGATTTTTCGAAAGATTGGTTCAGTGCTTGGGCTACAATGATGGTTGATAATGATGATTAAGGGATATATTATACAATTAAAAATGGCATGGGACACTGGGTGGTCTTAGAAAAGTTTAGAGTGGGGATTAATTTTTTATTTTTATTTTAATATTTCTTGATTGTTACTTTATATCTAGGTGCCTGGATTAAATTAACATGATTAGTTTCCATATTCTTGAAGAATTTTGATGTTATACACTGCAAGTGCATCTTGAAGTGGTATCTTTTTCTCTATCCTAGAGTAATACAATTATTATTTATTGATAATTTTATAAATAAATAAAATATTTTGGTTTATGGTGTTTATAAATGATGATTGTATTCTTGAGAATAAATGTAATGAATTGACAGTTCCATCTTTACTTGGTTAAGAATATTAAAATATTAATCATGGAAATGAAAATTATAATAACTAATTAATGTTTAATTAATTAATTAATTAATTTAGTGCTTGATGCATGTATGCTTATTTGACACATAAATCTTAGATATGAAAACCAGTGGTCTTGAGTGATAATAGTGGAAGATGTGTCTAATCTTGGTAGTTTACCTCAGTGTGGACATGCATGATACTATTCTATATTTTATGAATTTATATATTATCCCACCCATGATATTAGGGAAACTAACACCCTAATGTTTGGGGGGGGGTTCCCTATTATTCAAGATGGGGAGAGAAGTAATGGATAGAATATTACATTTTAGACTTTGTGAACTTTTATTTTGAGGGAATTATGATGATGGAGGCATGTGGGAGATGTTTTGAGGGAGTTGAGGAGTGTATAGTGAATTTTTAGATGATATTTTAGCTAGGGAAGGATTTTGTGGTTGGAATCTTATGCTATACCATAATGGTTATGTCTGCAGTGTGGAGAGATCAACTATGGAATAGATCCTTATAGGTGGAGTTTAGATGGTTTTACCATTTTTGGCATAGCTACAAAGTGGCTACTAGGTTTCATTATGGATTCTGGGACTTTTTATTGGAATTTAAATAATGTGGCATGGTTGTTTCACTTGTGTCGTGGTCCATCTCTTGGATTATTGGTTATGTGGTTTTGACCACGATGTGTTTATTGGATTTGTTTTTAACCAGATCTATTATAGTGTAGTCCATTCATTTATGTTGTAGTTATATCTTATGACAACACCATTGCATATTAGTGTAGGGATCCATTCTATAATCTTTTAATTTCTAGTTTTCTAATAGATATTGAACCCATTTGAACCTTATATTCTTTTAATCATTCCTTTTAGTTCTTGGGTACTCCACATGCATCCCTATGATTTCTCTTAGTCCTATTTATTTGGATTTTCATCCATAGAACTATGATATTGTTCCTTTGTGATTCTAAGTAATTTCCCTCCTTCATCCCCTTGTTTCCCTTCCCTTATGTTCATTCTTGAAAGGATGTAGTTGAGGAGATGTTTGGTTTGGGTGGTGTTATGGTGGGAGACTAGTGCAGATGCACTATTGTAGGTTTATCAAGGATATTTCTTATATTGTGGTGCTTGGAAATTGTCTTCCAATTGTTCAATCCTTGAATAGTGATTTGGAAATACTGTTTGAGGTAGGGAATCCTTGTTCTCTCCTTTTTATGTGTATATGTGGGGATTTTGAAATGAATAGACCCAATTCCATCTGACCCATCATCCAAGACAGCTCATCACATGGCATGAAGCGCATTCCCGATTGCCATGGGTTAGAGAAAAGAACAAGGAATAAGCAGAAATCTATTGGGAATAGTTTCTCCAATGGTAAACTACCATGAACCATCCATGAAATGGGATGACCATGAAAACATAATTTGAGTCAGTATACATAGGTAAAAATCTAGAGCAATGATGTATAAGAAAATCAAAAACCATAAGAGGAACTGAACATCATATATACAAATCATGACATAAAAGGCTATATACATGGTATCTCAAGTCATAACCCAAACTCAAAATAATTGTAATAATACCTAATAAGGAAAATACATACATACCAATGGATAAAAAAACCCCCAAAATGACCCCACATGAGTCACACCCTGCCAGACCACACCTAATCCATAGACACAAGATGACAGTAATTAAGAAGATACAACCAGTCATAAGGTTCCCTTTCCTTTAACTATGTCCTGTAAAACAAAGTCTACATACACCCAGTGGTATATGTAGGGTGTGAGGCATAGATCCCAGTTAGATACCACCATGAGTCTATTTTAGGATTTTACTCATGAAAACCAATAAAATATTTTGAAACCAGCTTTCAAAATTAAACCACTTTGAAAATTTTTCATTTTGAAATAGGACTTTGAAATCCCTATAATTTTTTATTTTGAATAATACATGTTTCCAAAAAAATCTCAACATAGCCTAAATAAATAAACAAGTCACACCATTCTCAATATACCCAACACAACCAAGTAAATCTTACCATCATCATCATATAATCAATAATTTAAAATGGGAGTAACACCAATCATCACAAAAACAATTTAACTAATAGAATAAATAAAAGCATATAATTCAATCCAGCAATAGTAAGTTCACCTAGGGCTCTAACATCCAGGGTGTAATATGATTGAGTCAAACCAAGTATGTCAGCTGGCTAAACAAGGTGGAATCTCTAATAGTATTCCCAGGGACAAATCCAAGAGCTCACATGGTTTCTTGGAAACCAAATAGAATATATCATAGACTACCTACCCAAAGGCACTCACAGTCCCTTGGAACCAAATGGAGGCTCACACAGTCTCCCTCCCTGAAGGCTCTCATGGTCCCTCAGACAACCCCTCTCTCATACCCCAGATAACACATGTACAACTCCGTGCCAATACAATATTAATTCAACTTCCACACTTGAAAATCCATTTCACACACCATTTTTAATACCAAAAAGATCATTTTATAAAAAAATTATTTGACAAGGGAAAACTATTTCTAAAACCATTTTAAAATAAAAAAACTTTTTGAGCCATTACATCAAACACTCGGGGTGAACACATGCCGCCCCTATTTGGAAAACCCTATTTAATTAGAACTTTTTCCAAATCAAGACATAAAACATCTCAAACAAGGTTTAAACAATAACCATAAAACATTATTTATAAAAAAACAAACATACATAAAATTTTATTTTTAATTTAGAGGTAATCCCTAGAAAGTTCCCTTAAATAGAGACACCATCCTTGGAAATGGTTTCAACTAAGGGTGTAATTTTGGCCTGGTGGCCCGAAATCCCGATAGGCCCGACCCGAAAGCCCGAGCGGCCCGGACCGGCAAAGCTCGCATCGGGCCAGGCCGGGCTCGGGCTGTAGGTTCAGTGGGTCAGGCCGGTCTGAAAAAGCCCGGCCCGTTGGCCCGCGTGAAGCCCAGCCCGTGCGAAGCCCGCCTGCTGTAAAATATTTAACGGGGAAGCTGCAGGTAGGGGGATTCGATCCCCCTACCACAAGCTCCCAAGGCTACGCTTGGACTAACTGGTCCAAGCGCTGCGCCTGTAAACTAGTCACCGGCCTATATATATATAGATATATCTATATATTTATATATATATTTATATATATATATCTATCTATATAGATATATCAATACACACACACACACACACATATATATATATATCTGTATATATACATATATACATACATACATACATACATACATATATATACCTATATATATACATGTATATGTATACGTACATATTTATCTATATATGTATATATATATATATGTGTGTGTGTGTGTGTATTTCTATATATATGTGCATATATCATTATATATTAACAAAAAATAATAATATATATATACATATAATTATTATTATATATAATTATAATGTGTGTATAAATATATATATACAATGACATATAATTGTATATATAATAGTGTATATATATAAACAAAGCTATTAATAATATATATCAATTAAGTGTTTATTTTAAAAATCCATTAATAATATATATATATGTATATGTATTTGTATATGATTTAATATAATATATATAAACAATGTGATTAATATATATATATATATATATCAATGATTTAATATTATATATATATAATAACTTGTTGTATATTAATAAAAAAATAAAACTCACCTAATGATGTTCGTGCAAGTCCCTCAACTTCATTAATTTTTTTTAAGTATGTTACAACATGTATATATTATATATACTAGACATATATAAATCTATTTAGAAAAAAAAATTAACTCACCCACTACGACGCACCCCCCAACCCCTGATTTTTATTTTTATAATTTTCTCATATTATATATATATATATCAATCATTTAACATTATATATATATAATAAATTATTATATATTAATACAAAAATAACACACCCACCCAATGATATTCACGCACACCCCCAACCTCATATAAACAAATCCATTAATATTATATATAAATCTATTAATAATATATATCAATTAAGTGTGACTTTTAAAAATCCATTAATAATATGTGTGTGTGTGTGTGTCAATGATTTAATATTATATAATAACTTATTTTATATTAACAAAAAAAATAACACACTCACATAATGATGTTCGTGCATGTCCCCCAACATCATTAATTTTTTTAAATATGTTTCAACTTGTATATGTAATATTTAAATTTATTTAGAAAAAAATTAACCCACCCACTACAGTTTGCAGCGCACCCCCCAACCCCTAATTTTTTTTACAATTTTCTCATATTATATATATATATAATAACTTATTATATATTAACAACAAAATAACTACTCACCGAATGATATCCGCACACCCCAACCTCATTAATTTTTTTAAAATATGATAAAACTTTCATATATTATATATACTATCTATACATATATAAATATATTTAGAAAACAATTAACTCACCCTCTGCTGCGCACCCGCTAAGGGTGTAATTTCAGTCCAGACATGGCCAAGTCGGGCATGCCCTACAAAAAAAATAAAAAAACGTTTAAAAAATGTTTTAAATTAAATAAACTCTTAAAAATACTTTTCATAAATAAGTTAAAAAAATAAATGTAATTTTTTTTAAATAAATGATAAAAAAAAGTTTAAATAACAACACTTTAAACCCACCACCCACTGCTTCGCACCCCCCAATAACTCATTTTTTTTAATTTGTACATAATATATATAAATTCACAGACATTTATAAATCTATTTAGAAAAAATAACATATCCACCCACTGTAAAATGGTTTTACATAAAATGTGTTAAATGTTTAAAAAAATACAAGTAAAAAATATGCGTTCAATTTTTTTTTTAAATTAAACATCTAAAAATAAATGTAAAAAACGTTTAAACAAGTGTTAAAAATGGTATAAATAAATTTTTAAATAAAAATGTTTAAAAAAGTTTTTAAAACAAACATTTAAATAATTTTTTTTAAAAAAACACTTAAAAAATAATTTTTACATTAAAATATGAAAAAAAAATTAAATGTTTTAAAAATATACTTGTAAAAAGTATGCGTTTAAAAAAATTAATTTTTTTTTAAATTATTCAATTTTAAATAAATGTAAAAAAACGTTTTAAACAGATGTTAAAAATGGTTTAAATAAAAAAATTTAAATAAAAAATATTAACAAACGCTTAAAAAATTATAAATAAGTTAAAAAAATAAATGTAAAAAATGCTTTAAATAAATTTTATAAAAACGTTTATATAACAAGGCTTTAAACTCACCCACGACAGCTGCACACCCCTCATTTTTTTTACAATTTTCAAATAATATATATATTTACAATATATAAATCTATTTAGACAAAAAAACATATCCACCCACTGTAAAATGTTAATAAAAAATAAAATAAACGCTTTTACAAAAAACATGCATTTAAAAATAAATGTAAAGAAACGTTTTAAATAAATGTTAAAAAAATATTTAAATAAAAAAATTTAAAAGAGACAATTATTTTGAAAATAATAAAATTCCACCATGGCCCGACTCGAAAAATCCCGGCCCGACCTGAAAAATCCCGACCCGACCTGATGGTTTGGGATAGCCCAAGGCCGGGCTCGGGCCGCCTCATGGGGTTGTTCGGGCCAGCCCGGCCCAACCCAAATAGTGTTTAGCGGCCCGACTCTTTGCATGGTAGGCCCGACCCGAAATTACAACCTTAGTTTCAACCTTGCCACCTTCGATGAAAACCAACCAAAATAGTAAGATCGAAGCCTCACACACCTAAACCATTAGAAAATATCCAAAATCCACCATTAAAACTCTAGTTTTGTCCATTCCCACAAACTTAGGTTCCATAATTCCTTAAAAATTCAAGAACCGACTTGAGAAGGCAGAAAGTAAGAAGAAAACTCAAGAAATTTACCTAACACAAGCCATACCACATTTAATCCCTGAATAAATATACCACCACGGAGAGGGGAAGATCCACCACCAAGGATAGCATGATTCACAGGAATGGGAAGAAAAATGAGGTCCAGAAACCTTAAAAGTTGATAGGGGTAAAATGATAAAAAGAAAATTTTTAAGGATCTAGTTAGGGATGAATGGTTATGCTATAAGGTTTAGAAAACCCTATTCCAACCATATAGGTTCCACTACCCACTCAAAATCCAAGCTACACAATTATCCCTGGGTTTCACACAATTTGAAACCCATTCTCAAACCATGAAAAACCCAATTGTCACCAACTACTACACCCTCACATGGTTAGACTCACAGTTAGACAAACCATGCACTAAACATTCTCCTTGATTTAGCATAAAAAAAAACCATTTTTTAACCCTTGGTACCTGGGAACTCCAAGAAAAAATAAACATGTAAATAAAAAACATAATTAAACATACTAATGACTTGGAAGGTGTCACAAAATCCTCACCATAAAAATTTCTACCCCTAGGAAGTCATCAGACATCCTCAAAAGAAAACTGGTGGGGCACTTATTCCTCACCTCTCTTTCCCACAACCATGCCTCATGGTTATCTTCACCATGCTTCCAAAGACAACAAATAAATGAGATCTACTTACTATAAAACACATTGTTTTGAAAATAAATGATACGAACATGCTATTACATAATGGTGGTATCAGGATCAAGCCCCAAATATTCCCATGAAAACACAAGATATGGATCCAAAAGGAATCTATTTAAGTGGGAGATGTAAAATATTCAATGGATTGAGTAGATCCATGGTGGAAGCACCAATCAATAGGCTACCTTCCCAAAATGCTCCAAAACACGAAATTAACCAACATAATGTGATGCGAGCTTCCCCTGATTTCCCAAATAATGATGCCCCATATAAACTAATACTTCAAGAAACACTTGATCACCAATATAAAATTCCAATGAGAGATGATGAAGGTTGACATGTGAATTTTGGTGACTCTAAGCCATTTCTATCCATTTTGGTATTAGATGAGCTATCTCGGTCATTTCCTGGAAGAGGCTTGGTCTAACAAAAGAACGATCACCTACCTAATCCCAACACAACAGGGATTGCATGGCCTCCCATAAAATTCCTTAAATGGGTACATACTGATCAAATCATGATAACTATTATTATATGGAAACATGTACAATTACAAGTTCATTTCCCATGAACCCATGAAATCAATCACACATGCTTGCAATATATCCTCAAGAGTATGGACGGTCCACTTAGACTAACCATCCTTCTACGGGAGATATGTGGTGATCAAATTCAAATGGTTTCTGAAATACTCTTAGATTCCCTTCTAGAATCAATATTTTAAATGAGCATCTTAGTATAAAAATATCATTGAGGACACTCCATGAAGTCGAATAACCTCTTGAACATACATGCTTTTGAGTTATTTTACATTCATCGATTCTTTGATGGGAATAAAATGGACTGATTTTGTAAGAACCTGGGTTTTGAGCCTGTAAGACTTTGAATTTGATTGATGTTATTTCAGATCAGAACATTCAAACAGCATGAGATTCTGAGCCCTGGTGTGGCCGGAATTAAAATTTAAGTCCGTTCACACTAGGCACAAAAAATAAATGACATAACTATTAAATGGTAGCTCGGACCGGAAAACCGAGGTCAACGTTGAGTCTGGAGCATGTCGTTTACCCTAGGAGGGGTGTAACTTTCACGGGCATGACCCTTCTGTGGAAAACGCCTCCAGGGGCGTTGTCGTAATTTAGTGGTCTCGGGCGTGAACTTTATAACTTATGAATGGAGGCTCGGATTAAAATTCTTAGACCACTATTGTGCTCAAAACGTGGATTTTACCCTAGTGGCGGCTTAACCTTGACCCCGTTGAGAGTTTGGGCATGGGCCTACTAGTGGGTGTTTAAAAAGTAATTAAATATTTAATTAAGTTCCCTACTTAAACACTTCCACCCTCCCTTCTTTCCCCCTTGGAATTATCTGGAGAAAGATCTCCCAACAAGGGAGAAACCTTCTTCAAGTTCCTCCCTAGCAATGCGGCGGCGACTCCGGCGGGTTGTTTGTGAAGCGACGGGCTACGACCAACGAGGTAGGATTTTGCATTTTCATTTTAAATTTCCACATCTTCTTCAAACTAAAATTATAGTGTTGAGTTACTATTTAATTGTCGAGTGAATTCCATAGATGCGTAGGGTTCGATCCGAGATTTACAAATCTATTTTCAGATTGAAATTCTGAGTTCCGGGGCATCCAGGGGAGCCCCAGGAAGTTTTCTGGCCAAAACCGTTGTTTTCCGGCAGTTCCAGGGAACTCTGGCGAGTCCAGGCGGTGGCGCAACGAGCTTCCCAGGTGGCAGCACAGGTCCTCGGTGGTCGGAAGTGGCGCGGTCGCTCCGCATAAGGCGGCGCGACTACCCAGCGGTCGACACGGGAGGGCGAGACGGTTGCCCGGTGATCCGGGCCGCAGGAGGGTGCATTGGCCGGCTTCACCGATCGACGTGCGGCACGCGAGGCCGGGTTTGTCGTGACCCTCGGAGCAGACCGAGACCCGCAAAGCGTAGGTCTCATGGAAAAGGACCGGTCCGACTTAAGTCGGTCTGAGCGAAGTAGTGCGGCCCGCGTGGTGAACCGCGGGCCGCAGAGGACTGGGCGGTCCGGGCGGCCGAGCTGCAGACCGCCGGTCTAAAGTGGTGGACCGGACGAACTGGTCCAGCCCACCCCGTCTCCGTACATTGACGTTAAAACATCTATAATTATCAAATCGGGTATCGAAATTGTGTGCTGTATATGGCAATGCGATCCTCAGATCGAGACAGAGGTTTTGAGATGGTCTCGGGGATTTTTAATTCCCGAGATGGGGGATCGGTGACGCGACACGCCAGTTAAGTGTTATTTAGTGCCTCACCAAGATTCTTCTTTCGAATGGCGTAAGTACATCCAAGAGCATCACTATGTTGGTTTCAGGCGTTGAAGCCGATGTTGAGGTGTGGCCCCCAAAGGCCGTCTTTTAAGATGTGTGTAGCGTCTTGCAACTTTTTCCTCAGACGTCTGTTCGGGGCAAATGAATAGTTGATTTGGTGTGTTTTTCTGAGATCATCACTATGGTGCAATTCTCCCGCCCTTGTTCAGGACCAAGGTGAGGGCCCCTTGAGATACAGTATGGGCATAGAGCAGTGTTGAATAACTTCTTCATCAGGATTCCGTTTTAAGAGAGTAAATAGTCTATCTCTCACGTTTTTCCACGAGGATTGGAACGGTGTAATCTATTTGGGCGTGCAGAGCCTCATTCGAGATCTCATTAAATGTGGAAACATGAAATGAAATTGGTCGGAGGTTCCATTGATGCACTTCAAACCAATGCACGATAGCGATGTTAGTGACACCAAGTGATGATACGGGTAATGCAGAGTTATCAAACCAGTTCTGGGTTTACCCTCTAGTGGGGATGGGCAGTGGGTTACCAACTAGTGTATCAGGGTTTACCCTCTAGTGAGGCTGGGCAGTGGGTTATTCTTTGACCTTAGGGTTTACCCACTAGTGGGGATAGGTAGTGGGTTACCTATTGACCTTAGGGTTTACCCTACAATAGGGCTGGGCAGTGGGTTACTCGATGACCTCTTAGGGTTTACCCTCTAGCTGGGCTGGGCAGTGGGTTACCCGACGACTTCCTTCAGACTCAGCCCTTTATATGAGGCTAGTCAGGGACTTCTCTCCGTGATTACTGGATCAGGACTCTTGGTTGTACGGTTTAGTGATGAGACATCTTTGGCGTGCGATACTTTTTGGAATCAGTGATGGTTATCCTTAGAACTGTTGGTGACTTTTCCTGGGCTGAGATTAGAGACAGAGATCCCATTACACACTCATTCGGGTTTCTTGTTGAGCATATATATATATAAACACCAGACTTTTGTTCCCACTCCTTGGGTTTAGTTACTCTTCTTCTAGGAGGGGAAAAGACATGCGGGGTATGCCACGTGATTTTTGTGTCTAGATCCTCTTGGTTGGATGAGTCTACTTCCTTTCTTTTGTTGGGTTGAGATGCACTCTATTTACTTTACTCTTTTACTGTTCTTTGTTCTGTCTACTACTCAGCTTTTTAGTACCTCATTTGTTGCTCCCTCGAGCTTTCGGGGCATCCTACTAAGTATCTTTATACTCAACCCTGCATGGGCTTTACCCACACTTGGTGTGATCTTGCAGACAACTAACAGGTCGATCAAGACTACATAGGAGCGTAGAGGACACATGATCTTGGGCTGCATTCAGTGGTCTTAGTAGGACTTTCAGGCGTGAGACTCACCAGCTGTTTACTTTCGTTTACCTATTGCTGGGTTGTGTCACCTTTCTGGTTGGGCACATGTTTTACCCTTTTCTGTTCAGTTTACTTGTCATTCCACTTTTCAGCACATTACTTGTCCTGTTTTTTTAGAAGTTGATGAATGACTGTGGATGGGTTATAGCGTTTGTACTTTGGTTTCCTTTTTACTCTACACTTCTGCATTGACTGTGCACAGGTACTTAGGCAAAGGCCTCCCTGAGATTGTTATGCCTTCGGTGCTTGTCAACAGCCCCTGGGCTGTGGAGGCGGGCTTGGGGTGGTTGCGGCTCGAGAATGGTAGGGTCGGGTCGTGAAAAAGTGGTATCAGAGGTGGTTCATTCCTTGGGGAATTGTTCGGACGTCCTTAAAAAGGAATTGGTTGGGATTTAGGGCAATAGTGTCGACGTGTATCAAGAGCAACTCTCAGTCCAGGGAGTTCGGTGATGGTACGGGCAACCGACGTATCCATTCACTAGGATCTTGATAACCCTCTTGTCAACTCGGCACACTGAGACACTTGTTGCAAGGAATTTGGAACATGAATCCTGTAGGATTGAGTATTTGAATGCCCTTTTTGAGTCAGATCCCCTTTGAATTTTTACTGATATATATATATATATGCTCATCTGATCGTGGAAATCCTTGATAATTTTCAGGATGCCCCCATGATAGCAGTCAGCCGGGTTACCCTCTCAAGTTTGTGATGAGGACCTGGCGAGCGATAAGGCGTCAGTTCAGGGACCCTCACATGATCCCCTTCCACCCAGTGGTTCAGCAGTAGCCCCTCTATCTGGGGAGAGGAATTTAGTACCGAAAGTACGGGCCAAGGTTGAGCGCAGGCTGAGTGTGCTCCAAGACTTCCAGCATCAGCGGCCACATAAGTTCCACGAGGACCTAGATCCCCAAGCATCGAAAGACTGGCTAGAGTCCTTGGACTAACTTTTCAGGCTGGTATGGACACCATTGGACCAGATGGTAGCCCTAGCTTCCAGCCTTTTCCTCAGGACGGCCGGGCATTGGTGGGGGTAGGTTACGCAGACCCACTATGAGTCATCTCTCATGTGGGATAGCTTCCAGTAGCTCTTCTGGGAGGAGTACTCCCCCTCTTTTTTACACTTCGTTCGGATTTAGGAGCTTCTGGAGCTGAAGCTGGGGGGGATGACCATGGCACAGTACTTAGCCTGGTTTACCGATCTGACACGCTACTCATAGGATATGGTCCGCGATAGTTACTTTCGGGCACAGAAGTTTGAGCATGGTCTTCGCAGGGAGACCTGTACTAGTGTAGTACCACTATGAATCCCTACTTATGACGGGGTTCTAGAGAGGAAACTCATGATAGAGAACTTCTTGGTTGAGGGACGCCAGCTGGCAGGGCCTAGAAGTGGCCGCTTCAGAGCAGAGTCTTTGGTAGCAGGCAGGCGGTAGAGAGAAGAGCCTCAGTTGAGGAGACCCTTCCATGATCAGACTCATGGGCAGGGTCGTACACCGCAGTGGCGCCGTAGAGCACCTGTAATGTCAAGAGAGATCTGGTTCTATGCTTGTGCCGGACAAGGTCACCTAGGACGAGACTTCCCGAACAGGCGTACCGAGCAGCTATGGCAGGCAGTGGGTGCACCGCAGCAGCAGTGGCAGCACCATGAACAGGGATCTCCTAGGCGAGGACAGGGTGGTTCTTAGGGAGGTGGCGCAGGTAGAGCGGTAGGACATAGAGGTGGGGGATGGTGTTTCGATGTCCTTCCACCGCCACCATCGGGTGGCCCATGCCAGGCTCAGGGAGCTGGTGGTAGGGCCCGTAGGCAGCTTTAGGCTATGTGTGTTCGTGACCCCCCCCCCCCAGCACACGAGATGGTCCGAGGTACGCTTTTTGTTTACTCTATGCTCGCTTCAGTACTAGTAGACACAGGAAACAACCACTCTTTTATATCACTACTTTTGGTATGGGAGTTAGAGCTCCCAGTAGAGGCGCTGACACCTACTCTTAGCCTCGAGGTTCCTATGGGAAGTTCCTTGATAGTGACCTTTGTTTGCAGATAGTGCAAAGTGTCGTTTGGAGGAGATATTTTCACATGGGACCTACTCGTCATCACGATAGAACTTTATGACGTCATCTTGGGTATGGATTGGCTTTCCATGGTTCGTGCCCAGATTAACTGTCGTCACAGACTAGTCAGATGCATTTATTCTGATGGGATGAGGTTCACCATCCTTGGTGAACAAGACCTCTTGACAGAGTAGACGAGTACTCTAAGCAGGAGACCATGACCTTTTTCTCACCAGTTGGAGAGCATGTCTCTTGGAGTAGCATACGCTATAGGCACTTGGATCTCTACTATTGTAGAGGACTACATGAATGTCTTTCCCAAGGATGTCTCGGGACTACCTCTGAGGTGAGAGATGGAGTTCTACATCGACTTGTAGCTGGGGACTGCCACGATGTCATGTGCAACATATCAGATGGCACCCACAGAGCTTTGGGAGCTACGACTTTAGTTGGAGGACCTTCGTGAGAAGGGATTCATCAGGCCCAGTGTGTCCACCTGGGCAGCTCCAGTTTTGTTTGTGAAAAAGGTAGATGGGAGTCTGCAACTTTGTGTGGATTATCATCACCTGAATCCGGCCACAATAACGAAAAAGTACCCTTTGTCGAGGATTGACTACCTCTTCGACTAGTTGGGAGGTGTGAAGTGGTTCTCCAAGATTGATCTTCGATCTGGCTACCACCAGTTGCAGGTTCGTGAGGCTGACATACCAAAGTTGACTTTTCATTGCCGTTATGGGCATTATGAGTTTCTGGTGATGCCCTTTGGCATGACGAATTCCCCCGCCATTTTCATGGATTTGATGAACCAGATCTTCCACCCGTACTTGTACCGGTTTGTGGTTGTCTTTATTGACGACATACTCATCTACTCTGCGAAGGAGGATGAGCATGCAAAACATTTGAGGATGGTTCTAGACTTACTCCAGGAGTACCAGCTGTTTGGGAAGCTCTCAAAGTGTCAGTTCTGGATTCATGAGGTTCAATTTCTGGGGCATGTCATTTAGGAATAGGGTTTGTCCTGATATCCTACAATGATAGAGGTAGTTCTTTCTTGGGAACCACCCAATAATGCGTCAGAGGTGCAGAGCTTCCTTGGTTTGGCAGGGTACTACAGGAGGTTCATGGAATATTTCTCTAGGATTGATGCCCCTTTTACCACATTGATGTATAAGGGATGACCGTTCACCTGGACTGATCAGTGCCAGAAGGCCTTCGAGGAGTTTAGGAAGAGGCTGACTAGTGCTCCAATGTTGTGGCTGCCAGAGGATGGCTTGAGTTCGTGGTGTACTGCGACGCTTTAGGCACTAGGTTTGGGTGTGTGTTGATGTAGGAGAGGACAGTGATTGCATATGGTTTAATGTATTTGAGTCCCCATGAGAATAATTATGCGACTCACGATTTGGATCTGGCAGCGGTGGTCTTCACCTTGAATTTATAGAGACACTACCTTCTAGGTGAGTGTTTTGTGGTCTACTCAGACCACCAGAGCCTCGAATAAATATTCACTCAGAGAGATCTAAATCTGAGGTAGAGGCGCTGGTTGGACTTTTTGCAGGACTATGATTTTGAGATATTCTACACTCTAGGGAAGGGCAACCTAGTAGCAGATGCCCTTAGCAGGAAGTCCCAGGCTCGTCTAGTGCGGGAAACTTCAGAGCAGTTGGATTCCCTATGACTGAACTTGGTGGAGTAGGAGGGTACGACTTTTTTGAAGTCGATGGTGTTGACTTCTTTGCTCCATGAGCGTATGAGAGATTCGCAACTAGGGGATGTCGACATTGAGGTACTGCATGATCAGATATTTACAGGCGACACAACTGATGGGTATTATGAAGGAGGGAATCACGATATCCTGTTCTAGGGGCGAGATGTTGTGCCAGTGGAGATGCTGGTGGAGGTGATGTAGGAGTTCCACACTTCTCCCTTGGCTGTACATACCGGTGTGGGAAAATTTACAAATACCTTCAGCGGCAGTTTTGGTGGTCTGGCATGATGTGTAGAGTAGCTGAGTTTGTTTCTCGGTATCTTACCTGTCAGCAGGTGAAGGCAGATCATCAGGTTTCGGCAGGGTTGTTGTAGCTCCTTGCTATCCCGGAGTGGAAGTGAGATTGTGTATCTATGGACTTTTTCATATGGCTTCCGCGCACAGTGAAGGACCATGATTCCATTTGGTTGATAGTGGACCGACTCATGAAGTTGGCGCACTTACTTTCCATCAGGGAGCAGAGCTCGGTGGAGAGTCTAGGGAAGCTGTACGTTCGGGAGATCGTCCACCTTCATGGAGTACCCTCGACGATCATCTCTGACTGTGATGCATGGTTTACGTCGTGTTTGTGTCAAGGCCTGTATGAGGCATTCGGGACTCGATTGCGGATGAGTACAACTTTTCACCCCTAGACGGACGGACAGACCGAGCACACTATCCAAGTGTTGGAGGATATGCTCAGGGCGTGCGTGTTAGACTTTGGCCTAAGCTGGGAGGATCACCTACCCTTGGTGGAGTTCGCGTACAACAACAGTTACCACTCTACTACCGGCATGGAAACTTTTGAGGCCCTTTATGGGAGACCCTACAGGTCACCATTGTGCTAGATGGAGGTTGGAGAGACCTCCCTCATGGGCCCAGAGTTGGTGCGGGCAATGAAAGAGAAGGTGAAGGTCATTCATGAGCGGATGAGGATGGATCAGAGTAGATAGAAGTCCTACACAGATCATTGTTGCAGGCCTTTGGAGTTCGACTAGGGGGACCATGTCTTTTTGAGGGTCTCCCCACGGTGTGGAACATGGAGGTTCGTCTAGGGAGGCAAGCTATCCCTGAGGTTCATTGGGCCCTTTGAGATCGTGCGTAGGGTTGGTGAGGTTGCCTACCGTCTTGCTCTACGCCCACAGCTAGAGAAGGTGCATGACGTATTCCACGTGTCATAGCTGGGGAAATAAGTGCACGAACTCACACACATTATCGACTGGGGAGAGCCAGACATTGAGGATGGATCCACATTTACGGATCACCCGGTGGCGATTGAGGACCGGCAGAAGCAGACTCTGCGCGGACGGACCATTCCTTCGGTTCGTGTGTTGTGGCAGCACAGGAGGGTGCAAGAGAGTACCTGGGAACGAGAGAGCCAGACGCGGGCTCAGTATCCCGAGTTGTTTTTGTAGTTTTGTTTTTTGGGGAAAAAAACTTGAAGGAGTGAATGATGCAAGAACATGGGGTTTGAGACTGTAAGACTTGGAATTTTCTTGATGTTATTTCAGAGTAGGACTTTCAGATGGCATGCGATTCCGAGCCCCGGTGTGGCCGGAATTAAATTTTAACTACGTTCACACTAGGCAAGCCAAATAAATGGAATAAATCCTAAACGGTATCTCATACTATAAAAACGAGGTCACCGTTGAGGCCGGAGCATGTCGTTTACCCTAGGAGGGGTGTAACTTTCACGATCACGACCCTTCTGTAGAAAACGCCACTAGGGGCATTTTTGTAATTTAGTGGCCACATGCGTGAACTTCATAACTTCTGAATGGAGTCTTGAATTATAATTCCGAGAGAACCCTTGTTCTCAGAATGTGGATTTTATCCTAGGGGTGGATTAACCTCGACCCCGTCGAGAGTTCGGGTACGAGCCTACCGGTGTGTGTTTAAAAATTAATTAAATTTTTAATTAAGTTCCCTACTTAAAAACTTCCACCACCCTTCTTTCCCCCTTGTCATTATCTGGAGAAATATATCCCAACAAGGGAGAAACCTTCTTCAAGTTCCTCCCCAGTAAGGCAGTGGGGGCTTCGGCGGGTCCTTTGTGAAGCAACGGGCTACGCCTAGCGAGGTAGGATTTTGCATTTTCATTTTAAATTTCTGCATCTTCTTCGAACTCAAATTATAGCATCAAATTTCTGTTTAATTGTCAAGCGAATTCCATAGATTCATAGGGTTTGATCCAATATTTCCAAATCTCTTTTAGGATATAAAATCCGAGTCCTGGGGCGTCCGAGGGAGCCCCGGGAAGTTTTCTGGAAAAAACCTTGGTTTTCCAGTGGTTCCAAGGCGGTCCGGCGAGTCTAGGCGGCGCCGTGGAGGGCTTCCCAGGTGGCGGCGCGGGTCCTCGGCGGTTCGCAGTGGCGCGGAGGCTCCCCAGGAGGTGGCGCGGCTAACCGGCAGTCAGCGCGGGTGAGTGAGACGGTGGCCCGATGGTCTGAGCCATGGCAGGGCGCGCTGGCTAGCTTCGCCGGTCGGCGTGCGGCGTGCGAGACCGAGGTCGTCGTGACCCCGAGAGCCGATCGAGACCCGCAAAGTGTGGGTCTCGTGGAAAAGGACCAGACTGGCTTAAGCTAGTTCAGGCGAAGATGTGTGTCCCGCGCAGTGAACTACTAGCCGTGATGGAGTGGCTGGTCCAGGCAGTAGAGCCGCGGACTGCCGGTCTAAAGGGGTGAACCGACCGAACCAGTCCGGCCCACCCCGTCTCCATATGTTGACGTTAAAACATCTATAATTCTCAAACTGGGTATTGGAATTGCATGTTGTCTGCGGAAATGCGTTCCTCGGATCGAGACAGAGGTTTTGAGATGGTCTCAAAGATTTTTAATTCCGGAGATGGGGGATCGGTGGCGTGACATTCCCTTTAGGTGTTATTTAGCGCCCCGTCAGGGTTCTTATTTCGGATGGCGCGAGCACATCCAGAGTCCGTTTTAGGTACCATCAGTGTTGTTGTGACCCTGGCGTTGAGACGAAGTTGTCCAGGGTGGTTTCAAGTGTTGAAGCTGGAGTCGAGGCGTGGGCCCCATGAGCCGTCTTTTAAGCTGTGTGTAGCGTCTTGCGACTTTTTCCTCAGACGTCTGTTCTGGGAAAATAAATAGTCGGTTTGGAATTTTTTTTCCGAGAGCATCACGATGGCGCCATTCGACCACCATTTTTCAGGACCGAGCTGTGGGCCCCATGAGACGCCGTATGGGTATAGAGTGGTGTTGAATAACTTCTTTGTCGGGAGCCCATTTCAAGCGAGTAAATAGTCTATCTCATGTGTTTTTCTGCGAGGATTACAATGGTGTAATGTTTTTGGGTATGGGGAGCCTCATTCAAGATCTCATTAAATGTGGGAAAATGAAAGGGCCTTGGTTGGAGGTTTCTTTGAAGCACTCCGAACCAACGCACGGTAGCAATGTTAGTGAAACCTATTGATGAAACGGGAAGTGTGGAGTTATCAGACAAGTTTCGGGTTTACACTCTAGTGTGGTTGGGCAGTGGGTTACCCACTGGTGTATCAGGGTTTACCCTCCACTGAGGCTGGGAAGTGGGTTACCCGTTGACCTTAGGGTTTACCCTCCAGCAGGGCTGGGCAGTGAGTTACATGTTGACCTTAGGGTTTACCCTCCAACTGGGCTGGGCAGTGGGTTACCCGACAACCTCTTAGGGTTTACCCTTTAGCTGAACTGGGCAGTGGGTTACCCAATGACTTCTTTCAGATTCATCCCTTTCTATGAGGCTAGTCAGGGACTTTTCTCTGTGATTACTGGAGTGAGACTCTTGGTTGTATAGTTCAGTGATGAGATAACTTTAGCGTGCGGGACTTTTGGGAATAAGTGATGGTTATCCTTAGAACTATTGGTGACTTTTCCTAGGCTGGTCTTGGAGATAGAGATCCCCTTACACACTAGTTTGGGTTTCTTGTTGAGCATATATATATATATATACACCCAACTTTTTTTCCCACTCCTTGGGTTCAGTTACTCTCCTTCTAGGAGGGGTGAAGACACGCGGGGTATGCCACATGCTTTCCGTGTCTAGCTCCTCTTGGTTGGATGAGTCTAATTCCTTTCTTTTGTTGGGTTGAGATACACTTTATTTATTGTTCTTTATTCTGTCTACTGATCACCGTTTTAGTACCTCCTTTGTTTCTCCCTCAAGCTTTCAGGGAATCCTAATGAGTATCTTTATACTCACCCCTGTTTGGTCTTTTCCCGTACTTGGTGTGAACTTGCAGATGACAAACAGGTCGATCGAGACTATGGAGGAGCGTAGAGGACATAGGAGCTTGGGCTGCGTCTAGTGGTCGTAGTGGTACTTTCAGGTGTGAGACTCACCAGCTTTTTACTTTTGTTTACATGTTGTTGGGTTGTGGAACCTTTCTAGTTGGGTGCGTGTTTTTCCCTTTTCTGTTCAATTTACTTTTCAGTCCACATTTCAGTACTTTACTTGTCCTATTTTTTAGAAGTTGATGCATGACTGTGGTTGGGTTATAGTGTTTGTACTTTGGTTTCGTTTTTTACTCTGCACTTCTGCATTGAGTGGGCTGTGTGTGTGTACAGGTACTTAGGCAAAGGCCTCCCAGAGATTGTTATGCCTTCGGTGCTTGTTGCTATCCCCTGGCCTATGGAGGTGGGCTTGGGGTGGTTGCGGCTCGAGACCGGTAGGGTCGGGTCATGACAGATTTCATCAGACGATCGAAAATCACCCATATAGAATCTTTCCCACTTATTGTATGAGGTAGTCCAATCCCAAAATCCATAGATATATAATCCCACTTTCTCACTAGAATGTTAAGTGGATGTAACAAGCTATATGGTCTTTGATACTCAGCTTTGATCCTATAGCATGTTAAACATCTGGAATCAAAATCTATCACTACACATCTATCCCTCGGCCACTAATACCAACCTATGAAGTTATAAAACATATAGGTTTTCCTTAGGTGAATGAACTAACTGGAATTATGAGACCATCATATCACCTCCTACCTCTATATCAAAGGAACCACTATCCAATTTTAGAAGATGGGAGAACCATTATGAGATCGAGACCTCTTACCCAAGCTCTCCCCACCATTTAAGGCATTTCTAATCTACTAGCACTCAGGGTCAGATGCCTACTCCCTAATAACCTAATAGATTGGAGGGTGTGTAACCTTTACACTAGAAAAGAAAACATTATCTATATCCTTATCTTTCTTCAAATATATATTATCAAGTAAACTCATTTGAACCCACTCATCCACTAATTCTAGTACTGACTACACTAGAAGATTCATTCTTAGAGCATCAGCAACCACATTCCCATTCCAAGGTGTATAAACAATATCAAAATCAAAATTCTAAAGGTATTCCACCTAGTTTCACTACCTGAGGTTCAAGTAACTCTAGGTGAATATATAATCTAGGATCTTATGATGCAAATTCAATATAAAATGATTCCTGAAGAGGTTATATTTCCACATCTTCAACCCATGAATCACACTTGATAATTCTATGTCATGTTTGGGATAATTATTCTCATTTTGGCATAGATATTGCGATACATAGACCACCACATGGTTATCCTGCATCAGAAACACCCCAAAAACACACTATAAGAATCATAATACACAACATAACCTCTATAATTCTTTGGAACAATCTGAACTAGTACAGATGTTAAATTAGTTTTCCACTTCTCAAAATCACTCTAGAACTTGTCATCCCACTCAAACTCTACCATTTTCCATGTAAAATATTTCAAGGGATAATATATCCTATAAAATTACCGAATGAAGAATCTATAATACCCTATAAAATATATAAAGATATGGATATTAAATATATTGTTGGGATTCTATCGAGATAAGACCACTTAAAATTTCTCTGGATTCATTGAAACTCTAGAATCCGAAATCATGTGGCCCCAAAACTATATTTCTTAAATCCAAAAACAGAACTTGTACATATTATAATATAGTAAATTATCCCTCAAAATACCCAAAACAACCTTTATATAGACATATTTATCCTCCTTCATCTTGGAATACACCAAGATGTCGTCCATAAACATGACCATGAATGAGTCTAAAAAATGGTGTAAGATCTATTTAATTAGTACCATAAAAACTATATAACCATCAGTAAGACCAAATTCCATAACCAAATACCTAAAAAATCCTTACTGTATTTGAAATGAATTTTTTGGAACATATTATTCCTAGTCCTTCAGTTGGTGCTACGCTGATCTTAGATTGATCAATGAAAACCAATGAGTTCCCATGAGATGATCAAAAAGGTCACCAATTCTGGGTAATGGGTATCTATTTTTTAGGGTCATGTGAATAATATTATGGTATTCTATGAAAATTTAGAAGCTATTGTGTTCCTTATTTTCAAATAGCATTGGAAACACCGGTGGTGACATGTTGGGGTGAATAAAAATCTTTCCCTCAAGGTCCTATAACTAAACTTTCAACTCCCTTATCTTGGTCAGAGCTATTTGGTAAGATGAAAAGTAAATTAGGCTCATCCAAGGGATCATATTGATAGTAAAATTGACCTCTCATTGTGGTAGAAATCCTAAAAAAATTTCTGAAAACACATTTGGGTACCCATTCAAGACCACTAGAAGTTCCCCCATTGAAATATACTCAATAGAATCAAGGAGAATCTTAGATAGATGGAATAAGATCAACCCAAAATTTGAAGTAACTAGTCCTACCCTCCCTGATCATGGATCACATTATCCTTGATATGTGTGAGTGATACTGTCAAGAGTAGGAAAATGGATCCTACAACAATAGTATCCTACTAGAACCTTGAAGTTGATCAACTAATCTATGATTATAATAAGAACGAAAACATCTAGGTAAAAAAATAAGGAAGTCCCAAATGACTTCCAGGTTGGTTATCACAACACTAAACTCAGGGAATTTAAAGTCTTGACACTTATTACTACACAATGAGGTTAGAAAATACATAAAATATGGAATCAACTCAACTCATATAGTAAAAGAATCAATTAGTTTAAATTAAATGAAGGAATGAGATGCACCAGTATCAAACAAAGATAATATCACACCCGAACCCAATATTCGTGGTTATTTTATTTATTCTTGAGTTTTAATTAAACTTTATTGACTTTTGAGTCTTTTCAATCAAATCAATGGAATTAAAATTAAAATATAATGAATAAAAAATGGAAACCTAAACTAACACCCCTTACCTCGCAGCCTCCCCCCTTTTCCCCTGCCTCGTGATGTCGAACCCCCCTCCTCCGCTCCCTCCATTTGTGCGACGGCCCCCGCCCCTCCCAGACCGCTGACCTCACTCCCTCCTCCCAGAGAACCTCCTTCTCTATGACCTTCTCCCTCCAGTGGCCACCTCTCCTTGCGCGACTCATCGACGCCTCCTTCGGTAGGTTTTTTTATTTTTTTCCCTTCAATTTTTATCTTGGACGAACCCTAGGTCATGGGTTGACTGGGTTTTGATGATTTCATCCCTTTTTAGGGTGCACAACAGGTCTTTCGGGTCTTCCTCGTGCGGGTTTCGTTGTCCTCTGCCGAAGGCGAAGGGCTTAGTTCTATTCCAATTCATCCACCATTGTTTGAGGTTGATTTATTTTACCCTCTTAATTGTCTAGTTAGTTTTAATGTGTTATAAATGTTATTTGAGTAGTGCGAAGTGTGAATTGGTTGTGTTTTAATATGTTTATGGGTTGGAAATGAGTTTTTGTAGAAGAAATGACTATGTGTTGTGATGTTGTATTGTAATGTTCCTTGAAAAGTATTTTATGCCATATTTTCAATGTGAAAATTATACTTTCAATGGAACTTGAGGTTCATTTTGGTTCAAAATGAGTTTTTATTGAAGAAGGGAGTAGTTCTGGCATGTATGACTTGTTGTGTATTTTTATGTATGAATTTTAGATTTTTTTAATCATTAAAACGTACTTTCTCGGGAATTGGTTGGGAAAGTGTGTGTACTTTAGGAGTATAATCTTGTTTGGATTCTTTAAAGAATTTTTTTTATAAATTGTGTAAATAGTTTATTGTATAATTTGAGTTATGCCAAATACGTCTTTGAAGGGTTTGACATGATCGTGTTTTTGGTTCGAGTTTTGTATCAAAAATTGGTTATGTTTTGTGTGAGTGTCTTGGTGTGGAGTTTCATGAGGATGTTTTGAGGGTTATTTGGTGCGCACAGACCTTGTTTTAAGGGCACTTAAGGTGCAGATGTTTTTGGAAAGATTTTTTGAAGGAAAATGAAATATTTGACATGTGAACTTAATTTGTATTTTTTAATATCAATTGTAGATGGTTTTGAATGGTGAGAGTCATGTTTTCAAATGGTCTTGGTTGATGTAAAGTTTTACAAGGGAGCTTGGCCCAACTTTAGTTGATTGCTTCTATCTTTTTTTTATATATATTGTTTCTATTTTATTTAGAGTTTTTGGTAATCTTCAATTATATTTTGGGTTAATTAGATTGTTTGGGGTCTTCTCGAAGGGTTTTACACACATATATAGGTACTTATACCTATATATATATATATATATATATAAATCCTCCTTGCCCATATTCCCTTATGGTGCGGGGGAATATGTGTATTGGATTAAGGGGTGTATATATATATAGGGGTGTATGTGTGCACAATTGCGGGGTGGTCTTCGTCAAAGGTGTCTTGTGCTGAGTTGTTCATCTTGATATGCTCCCTTTTTGAGGTAGGTTTCCCTATGCATTTCCATTTAAATTTAAGAATCATTTATTTCTTGCTTTTCGAACCTAGTTCTAATATTAATTATTGATATAGAAATGTTAGTAAATTGTCTGCCTTGAATTGGAGTGGTTTATTTATTGTAATGTGTTGCAGTAAATGGTTTGATCGTGTTTTCACATTAATTGCATGATTAAATGACCCTTTGGCCTTTGTGAACATGTTTTAGATTTAAAATTATGGTTTGGGTTTCTTAAATGGGTTTCT
Organism: Viscum album; assembly: GCA_963277665.1. Lineage (NCBI taxonomy): Eukaryota > Viridiplantae > Streptophyta > Magnoliopsida > Santalales > Viscaceae > Viscum > Viscum album. The sequence continues at coordinate 1,910,096,279 of OY728157.1, read as the reverse complement.
AAGTGTATTTCTGGTTTTCAAAGTGGTGTGCGTGTAATTCTTAAGAAATGGTTTGTCAAGCGAAAATCATGTGAGGCCCGGTTGGCACTTTTGTAAAACTGATTATCTCAAGAAAACTCTCCTCAGATGTGTTCCCTTTTCTTTTGTTGAGTTATTTGTTATGGGGGTCCTCTATGTAGGACTTCCCTGTGATCAATGGTAGGAAGGCAAGGGACATATTCCTTGGGGTGACTCGGAGTGTTGCATGTTGTGCTGTATTATTATATATTCTGTGATTGGATGCTAGGATGGCATCGGTAAAGCCACCCCCTTTTCTAAATACAAGAGACATGGGAACCTGGCATATTGAGAGAATATTTTGAGAATGATTGCTGCTCTGGTATGTTATGGTACTGACCAGTGGCCCATAGTAGGTGGATATATTTGGTTTATTACTATGGGATTTTTCCCTCGGCCTGCCTGAGAAAGGTTGGTCTAGCATATTGGGCATTTTGATTTCATCATGTGTGACATGTCAACAAGGATGAGGTCTCATGTATTGGTGTCTTCTAGATTATTCTCGATATCCTGGGTTCACCCATGTCTACTCGGCTTTTCCTGCTTGCAGTAGGGATTATGATGCTTATATGTATCCCCACATTTCCCTTACTGTGTGATTTCTTTTGTGCATTTTTGTATATTTTTTTCCTTGGAAAGTGGTAAACTGGTTTTTATTAGGTTTCTAAAAATGGTTTTCAAATGAAAGTGTTTAATCCTCTTTGTACAAAGATGAAAATATAAATAGCATTTTCCCTTTGAAAATGTGAATGTCTCACTATAAGATTGATTTGGGTTTCAAGAAAAGAACAAGGGCAATGACTTGTACTTTGTTTTTGATTAACATGTAGAAAGCCTTAATTTTATATATTGTAGTTCAAACCTGAAATTGATGATTCTTTTGTTTAAAGGAAATGCATTTGGGAATAGATTATATAGGCAAACCTACTAAGTTTTGATAATCACGCCTTTACATCATTCTTGTTTTTAGTCACAGGCATAAGTTTCAGCATGATCTCAATCATCATGGGAGATGTTGTGTCTTGTGATCGAAGAGTGACCCGCAGGGTCATGTGGAGTTTAGTGGTCGTCATGTCTGGTTAGTTTTTCTTTTTAGTTCTTTCTTAGTTGATTTTTTCAGTTTATTTATTTTTGGGCTGCATTTTTTTTTATTCTGATACTTCTGTTTATTTATATTGGGTGAAATCATTCCCATCGTCACTCTGTTGATGCCCTTGGTTCTTGTCGCCAGCCCGGGAGGATCGGGAATTCCTCTTGGGCCTTGCCGCGGATCGACTCGGGTGACCGGTTTAGGGTCAACCTGTGTTGTGATTCTGTTTATTTATATTGGGTGAAATCATTCCCATTGTCACTCTGTTGATGCCCTTGGTGCTTGTCGCCAGCCCGAGAGGATCGGGAACGCCTCTCGGGCCTTGCCGCGGATCAACTCAGGTGACCAGTTCAGGGTCGACCTATGTTGGTTCATGACAAAATGGTATCAGAGCAAGTTCTTTATAGGAATTAGCTTTCAGAGCGCCCTTTGTTATTTGGGTTGTCAAGGTAGATGGAGTAGGACTTTCAGAGCTTGAGTGTAGATTTTGGGGAGTGTCTGGCCAACACTTTCTTGGACTAACCTTGAGTTACCATGGGAAGTCATGTTTTCTTGGTTTATTTCGACCTTGTGGGTTGCTTGGTATTTGGGGAAATGAAATGATAGTCAAGATGGTTATCTCAGTGAGCTCATAGGGCCTGGAAATCTATGTAGAGCCGGGGACGTGGTCCCGAAAGACCCTTCCTGATAGTGGTTTGATCGGCATATGTCCTCCAACCATATGGCCAACTCACCCATCGACACTAGTTTCCCCTGGTATATTATTTTGGATCCTTTTGTGATTTTGAGATTTTTGACATGTTGAATGGTAGGTTTCATTCGATTATACTTAATGTTGGTTGGAATGGTTTTGGGGTGTGTTTTTTAGATTTTAAAATTATGTTTGGTTTGAAAAAATGATCTTTGGATGGTAAAAAAAAAGGGATTTCGAAAACTAAAACTTTCAATCTTTTGAGAGTGAAATGGGTTGTGTGAAAATATGGGTTATTTTGGAAAAATGTTTTTGAGGTTTTTGAAAGGTTTTGTGAAATGTGAAATTACAAAGTGAATGTGGAATTTGAAAATGTTTTTCTTTGATGATGATGTGTGGAATTAAAATTGGTTGAGGTATTTTTAATTTGGTTTTGAAAGTGATAATGTTTCCTTTATCTGACTCTTGGTATTCCTATGAGTGCTCACATATATGTATATACATGTATGTATGTGGTGAGTGGATGGTTATTGGTATGTATGGGTGAGAGATTGAGCTAGCACAAGAGTTTATATATGTGATCCTAAAGGGAATGCCAATAGTGGGTGATTGGTTCGTAAGGCTTGTTATGCTTTTTGAAAATGTTCTTCAAAAAGGGGGTTTAAATGTTTAAAAATTTGTGATTGTGTGATGTTGCCCTTTGGTTTTTTTGGTGTTTTACTTTTTGGAATTTGGATTTGGTGTGTTAGAAGTGTGATTGAATTTTTTTTGAGTTTGGGTTGTTGATTTGAAAATGAGATGTGGAATTTTGATTTCTGATATGTTTTGATTTGGTGCCATGCTCCCTGTTTTCAGGTTTTGTCCCCACTGAGTTCTAAGGGATTTTGAGAATCATATACAGATAGTTATTTCACCACATTCCATTCAATTGATCAATCCATGCTTTAGACGTTTGATTTTTCTATTTTGGATATGGTGCCCGGTGATTCTCAATATCAGCAGTTCATCCAGAGGTTCTGAGAGTCGAACCCTCCTCATTTTATTGGGCAGCCAGAACCAGGGAAAGCTGAGGAATGGCTGTGAAATATCGAGGAGATCTTTGTTCGGATTGAATCTCCGAAACCTCTAAATTTTGAGCTTTCTACCTTCACGTTGGAAGGCCTAAGTCAGGAATATTGGAAATACGTTCTTCAGACCGAACCACAAAAAAATTACTCTTGGGAATGCTTTAAAGCCTTGTTCATTTAACAGTATTTCCCCGATGATGTGAAGATACTGATGGGTTCTAGGTTGTATGGTCTTGATCAGGTAAATTCAATGGTGTTGGAGTATGCTAAGAGCTTCGCCGAGCTGGTGCCGTATCTCCCAAACCTTTCCAGGGATGAATTTTTGAAAGCCCGATTCTTTGAGAGGGGTCTCCGGTAAGAATTCCTCCCAACTGTGCCTTCATTTTCTGATGATTATGAAGAAGTCATGAGGTGGGATGTTCAAGTTGAAGCCGATTTATCAGTGTCTGGCTAGTTGATAAGAGGCATAAAAAGGTCGTTGTTTTCTGCCTCACCAGATTCATCCGAGAGGAAGTACTGGTTGTGTTTTCAGTGTGGGAAGCCGAGGCATAAGAAGTTTTCAGGTCGCGAATCACCTAAGATCTGTAATACCTCTGGACGTTTAGGTCATTTGCAAATGTTTATCCAAGGCGACACCAGGAAGTGACATGGGACCAGATCCACTCCCTCGAAGAACCTTTTTGCTCAGTTGGATGAATGTAGCGCTGGCGCAAGCTCAATCAAGATATTCTTTTGTTGTGAAAGCTTTTGTTTCTCTAATTAATGTAATATGTGGTGTTGTTTTATTTTGGGTGTGAAGAATGGTGTTGCATGTCATTCTTGAACCTTGTTTTAATGGGAATGTCTTTGTAGTGTTTTTAATGTTGCTGATGTTGAATGGTGGTACCTATTGTCCCAGGTTTAGTTTCTTTGGGCTTTTTGGATTCTGTTTGGATTTGAGAGATATTCCAGCTTCTGAAATCAATGTTTGTCTGGAATCCTAATATGTTGGGGAGACCACCATGGGATGAACTCGGGATGAATCCATCTTCCAGGTGCTCTTAATTTTCTTGTTTTAGCTCTGCTCGACCCCAACCGTAGTAGATGGTTGGTTGGGATAATGGGTTGTGTAATGGATGCTCGTAGAGATCCCAAACAGGTCATGACTGGTTTATTCCGTGGTTTTTGTGTTAGGGGTTGGGGTGATCCTTGTTGGATTGTGTTTAGAAGAGAGCGAGTCTTAATCATCACCTCTTCATCGTTGTTTGTTTGAGCTCTGTTGTCTTATGTGATGTCTTCCTTGGATGTGTGGATTATTTTGAGGATTGGCTCGTAGTTTTTTTTTCGAGAATCTGTAGTTCTGGGTTCTGAATGAAAGTGAGTGTTGGTTCTATTGTCATGGAGTTCTCAGGTTTTTCCTTTGTTGTAAATCATCTTTGCTTTAGTTTTGATCAACTGAATCTCTTGGGACTTTCTGGGGGCAGAAAGTGTCATGGTGGGGAGATTTGTCACACCCCGACCCGATATTTGCGGTTATTTTATTTATTCTTGAGTTTCTATTAAATTTTATTGACTTTTGAGTTTTTTTAATTAAATCAATGGAATTAAAATTAAAATATAATGAATAAAAAAATGCAAACCTAAACTAACCCCTCCCCCCTTTACCTTGAAACCTCACCCCTTTTCCCCTACCTTGTAACGCCGAACCCCCCCTCCTCCCCTCCCTCCATTCACGTGATGGCCCCCGCCCTTCCCAGACTGCCAACCTTGCTCTCTCCTCCCAGCGAACCTCCCTCTCCGCGACCTTCTCCCTCCGGTAGCCTCCTCTCCTTGCGTGACTCATCGACACCTCCTTCAGTAGTTTTTTTTTCTTTTTTCCTTCAATTTTTGTCTTGGAAGAACCCTAGGTCATGGGTTGACCATGTTTTGATGATTTCTTCCCTTTTTAGGGTGCACAATGGGTCTTTCAGGTCTTCCTCATGCGGGTTTCGTCGTCCGCCGCTAAAGGCGAAGCGCTTTGGTCCATTCTGATTCATCCGCCATTGTTTGAAGTTGATTTCTTTTACCCTCTTAATTTTTAGTTAGTTTTAATGTGTTATAAATGTTATTTGAGTAGTGCGAAGTTTGAATTGGTAGTGTTTTAATATTTTTATGGGTTGGAAATGTGTTTTTGCAGAATAAATTACTATGTCTTGTGATGTTGTATTGTAATGTTCCTTGAGAAGTATTTTATGCCATATTTTCAATGTGAAAATTATATTTTCAATGGAACTTGAGGTGTGTTTTGGTTCAAAATGAGTTTTTATTGAAGAAGGGAGTAGTTTTGGCCTGTATGCCTTGTCGTGTATTTTTACATATGAATTTTAGATTTGTTTAATCATTAAAACAGACTTTCTGGGGAATTAATTGGGAAAGTGTGTGTACTATAAGAGTAAAATATTGTTTGGCCTCTATGAAGGGTTTTTATATAAATTGTGTAAATGGTTTATTGTATTGTTTGACTGATGCGAAATATGTATTTGAAGGGTTTGACATGATCATGTTTTGGGTTTAGGTTTAGTATTGAAAATTGGTTATGTTTTGTGTGAGTGTCTTGGTGTGGATTTTCATGAGGATTTTTTGAGGGTTATTTGGTGGGCGCAGACCTTGTTTAAGGGCACTTAAGGTGTGGATGATTTTGGAAAGAGTTTTTGAAGGAAAATGAAATATTTGACATGTGAAATTAATTTTTATTTTTTTATTATCAATTGTAGATAGTTTTTAATGGTGAGATTTATGTTTTCAAATGGTCTTGGTTGATGAAAAGTTTTACAAGGGAGATTAACCCAGCTTTAGTTGATTGCTTCTATCTTTTTTTATATATATATTTTTAATTTTATTTAGAGTTTTTGGTAGTCTTAGATTCTCTTTTAGGTTAATTAAATTGTTTGGGGTCTTGTCGAAGGGTTGTACACACATATATAGGTACGGATAACCTATATATATATATAAATCCTCCTTTCCCATATTCCCTCATGGCGGGGGGAATATGTGTGTTGGATTAAGGGGTGTGTATATATAGGGGTGTATGTGTGCACAATTGCGGGGCGGTCTTCGTCAAAGGTGTACGGTGCTGAGTTGTTTGTCTTTCTCTGCTCCCTTTTTGAGGTAGGTTTCCCTATGCATTTCCATTTAAATTTAAGAATCATTTATTTCTTGATTTTCACACCTAGTTCTAATATTAATTATTGATATAGACATGTTAGTAAATTTTCTGCCTTGAATTGGAGTGGTTTATTTTTTATAATGTGTTGAAATAAATGGTTTGATCGTGTTTTCACATTAATTGCATGATTAAATGACCCTTTGTCCTTTGTGAACATTTTTTAGATTTAAAATTCTGGTTTGGGTTTCTTAAATGGGTTTCGAAGTGTATTTATGGTTTTCAAAGTGGTGTGCATGTAATTAATAAGAAATGGTTTGGCATGCGAAAATCATGTGAGGCCTCGTTGGAACTTTTGTAAAACTGATTAGCTCAACAAAACTCTCCTCAGATGTGGTCCCTTTTCTTTGGTTGAGTTATTTGTTATGGGGGTCCACTATGTAGGGCTTCCCTGTGATCAATGGTAGGAAGGCGAGGGACATATTCCTTGGGGTGACTCGGAGTTTGCATGTTGTGCTTTATTATTATATATACTGTGATTGGATGTTCGGATGGCATTGTTGTGTCAATAAGGTTTTCCTTATGACTTTTCCATTCCTTATTGTTTTGAAAATCACAAACACCTTATACCTAAGAAAAACTTTATTTTACTTCTATAAGGAAAGTTTCCTTCCTTAAAGAAATTTACCCTAACCTAGTTTTTTCTTATAAATAGAAATTTTTTTCTTAAGTATAAAAATAGGATTCATGCCCAAAATCTCGGAATCATATAATAATAAGGTATAAAGCATTCTGTTTTAGGATCTGAATTCTGTATACGAACTCTGATAAAGTTCCACTCCGAATTCTGGATATGAACTCTAACAAAGTTTAACTCCAAATTTTGGACTCCAAACATTTATTAGTTCGACTCCGAACTTTTATTAGTTCAACTCCAAACTTTTATTAGTTCGACTCCGAACTTTAATTAGTTCTACTCTAAAATTTTATTAGTTCGACTCTGAACTTTTATTAGTTCGACTCTGAACTTTTATTAGTTAGACTCCAAACTTTTATTAGTTAGACTCCAAACTTTTAACTAGTTCGACTCTGAATTTTTAACTAGTTTGACTCCGAACTACTACAAGTTCGACTCCAAACTTTGTAAGTTCAGATTCTGAACTCTAGTAAAACCAGACTTCGAATTTCCTTTTAAATTCAGACTCCTAATTTCTTAAGAATTCAGGTTCTGAATTCCTATAAAACAAAATCCGAACATTTTTTTTATTTATACTCTGAATTCCATTTTGGTTAGACTCTGAAATTTTATTTACTTACATTCAGAATTATATTTTTACTTATACTTACACTTGTTTCATTGTAAAATGATGTTGTGACTTTAGTTACACATGTTTTGTTATAAAATGATGTCGTCCATTATGTTTCTAACAAAGTGTTGGTTTAGTGACATGTGTACATGTCCCTCCAAATTATAAGGAAAATATGATTGTTGGAGGAGGGAGCCAACCATTCCAACCGAGCCCATAAATAGGATCTCATTTGAAAGATCTCAACAAGAAGTTAATCACTCTAGAGACCATACACTGTTAAGGTGATTTCTAGAGAGAGAATCTTTTCATGCTTTGTGCATACTGAACCGCTCATTCAGATTGCATCGTGCGACTCCGAATGTTGGTGACTACATTCGAGGGCTTCCGGGGATAGGAAGATAGGGGTGCCGACTTCCTTGAAGTTTGAGGGCTTCCTTGCTAAGGAAGATAGAGGTTCCAACTACCTTAAAGTTGAGGGCTTTCAGGGATAGTAAGACAGAGACTCCGATCTTTGTATCGAGGGCTTACCTTGGTGTGGGTAAGACAGACTTTCTTGAAAGTATAAATCAAGGGACCTTTATCCAAGGTTCTTGGATACCATTATCTTTGGGTTAAAAGACTTATATCTTGTTACTTGTAGTTTAACTATTTGTTTTCCGCTTCATTTCGTATTGTAAGGAAAGTATAACATTCTTGTATTTCCTTACACTTGTACTTTGATTAATTTAGATTCTATACGCTTTAAGGTAGAATCTCATATTGTAAATTTTGGTTAAGTTTAAATTTCCGGATCCATATTTCTAGAACCACTTTTTCAGAATCACTTTCCAGATTTAAGCAAGTTCATAGAACTAGAAGTTTGTAACTTCATATCCTATACCAATCCTACAATTGGTGTTAGAGGTGTTGTGAATTTTCTTAAGTCTAACTTTGTTAAACTCGGATCTTTCCTTGTTTAAGGAAATTTTTAAAGTGTACAATTCACCCCCTCTTGTATATTGAGCATATACATCATTATTTCGATCCTACAATTAGTATCAGAGGAGGTCTCTGAAATACTTATACTCTCATATAATTTTTTTTCCTTGCTCAGTTTTTCCCTGTTCTATATTTTTCCTTTCTTAGGAATATTTTTCCTTGAATCTGAACCTTTGTTTTTAACAAGTTTTTGTCTATAAAGACTTTCTTAAAGATGGCATGTTTAAATGTTGGCTCCATCAACAATCTAAATCCTACCAAACCTCCTATTTTTGATGGGAATGACTATGAGTATTGGAGAGATCAAATGAAGACTTTCTTTATCAATACTGGGGTAGATAACTTTGTTATGCTTACTGGATGTTATAAAATTCCTGATAAGGAAGTGAGTGATTTCACAAACCAAGAGAAGCATGATTATCAATTAAAATATAAGGTACACAATACTCTACTATGTTCAATGACTTGGAACATATATAGCCAAATTTCTTCATGTGAAACAGATAACTGTATATGGAAGAAACTTGAAGTTACTCATTTTGGTACATCTAAAGTGATTGAGACTAGAAGATATATGTTGAGAACTGAGTATCATGGTTTCAATTTTCCTTATGGTGAACCCATTTGCAAAGTTCAACAGAGGTTTATGACAATTGTGAACAGTCTATAGTTTATGGGAGAGAAAGGTCTGGATGATGAAGCTCTTGTGGATAAGATAATTGATGTTATGCCCAATGAGTGGGAATCAAAGAGAAAAACTATTGATGAGAATAGGAAGGTCACTCAAATTTCCTTAGATGAGATGTTTGGAATTCTTCTCCAACATGAAACAAGAATGAAGAGAGATGCTGACAACATCAAGAAGAATAATGGGAATGGTACTCTTTCTTTTACTACAACATCAAATCAAATGAAAGTAAAGACTCCTGAGAGAGTAACCAGATCCAAGTCTAAGAAGGTTATTATCCAATCCGAATCTAGTGAGAGTGAAGTCTCATAGAATGAGTTAGAAAATATTGCTCGAAGGATGAACAAGATAGCTGGTCAGATAAATTTCCAATCCAAGTATAATAAAAAGGAAAGAAAAGATAGGAAATATGGATAAGTGACTTGTTATGAATGCAAGAGAGCTAAACATATTAGACCAGATTGTACTTTGCTCAAAAAGAAAGAAAGAAAAGATAGGTATTCTGAAATGAATAGGAAGAAGTATTATAAAGATAAAGCTAAGAAAGTTCTGAAAGCTAATGATACTTGGAGTGAAAGTGGTGGTGACTCTTCAGATTAATCTTCTGATTATGATTCTTTAGGATAGAAGAATCTTGGTCTTATTGCCAGACTACCTATTAACAATCATTTCTTTATGGATAAGGTACACAATGCTGAATCATTAACTAATGTTTCCTTAAATTGTAATGATAGTTAATATTATAACTCTTCAGATGAAGAATCCTCTTTTGATGAAGAAAATACTTTACCTTCCTATGAAGAAGTTTCTAGGTTTGTTGAACTTCTTGATATTGAGAATTCTAAACTCAATAAAAATATTGATAAGGAAAACTCTAGGAATACTATTCTCACAAAATAAATATCAGATCTTTCTAAAGATCTTGATAGGAAAAATGTTGATTTTATGAGTATTTCAAAAAATCTTGAAGAAGTGAATTCTGAGAAGAATAAACTTTCTAAAGATCTAGAAAAAGTAATTTCTAAGAAAAGTGTTTTCGAGCCTAGCTCTAGTACCAAATCTAACGATTTTGAAGATAAAAACTTGGTTATAAAACTCAAGTCCGAAATTTTTTCCTTAAAGAAGTGTTTATCAAGCTTTACTCATCGTAAAGAAAATTTTGATAAGATGTATTCACAAATATGACCTTTAAGAAACAAATCTGGATTTGGTTATACCCATGCAAAACCAACTTTTAGTAACAAATACTTTGTTCCTCAAAGTGCCCCATTTTGTAATAAGTGTCAATGTGGTGGACACTGGAAAAACAATGTTCTTTAAAAAAACCCAATCTCTAGGATTTCATAAGTCTTACTTTTCTAATAAGATGTGGGTACCCAAAATTTTTCTATCTGGAAATCTCGGATCCAAACAAGTTCGGATTCCAAAAGTCTAACTCTTATCTTGTTTTCAGGAAGGTAAAGGAAGTACTAACAACAATACATGGTACATGGATAGTGGATGTTCCTGACACATGACTGGTAAAAAAATCTATTTTGAAAATATTATCAAGACGAAAGGAGATATCATTCTTCAGTTTATTGAAACGCAAGATCAACATGCTGATATTTTCACAAAATGATTACCCTTTGATAGATTTAAATACATTAAACAGAAGTTAGGAATGATAACCATAAGGTAATCGTTCTTCATTAACTTCTTGTTGAAGAATTATCTTTACAGTAATAAACTCCTCCTCGTAGGGGGAGTACATTTGCATGTAAGTTTAATCAAAAAATTTCGTTGTCAATTTTCTTTTCAAACTTATGTAAATAAAATTTTTCTTAACAAGTTTTTAAAAAATTTTGGAATGAAAATTCTCTAAATGGAAATTTTCAGAATGGAAATTTCGGAATGGAAATTCTCAGAAATGAAATTGTCAAAATAGAAATTTTCAGAACTGAAATTCTTTGAATGAAAACTTTCAGAATGGAAATTTTCAGAACTGAAATTTTCGTAATGAAAATTTCTGGAACTGAAATTTTCATAAGGAAAATTTCTGGAATAGGAATTTTCGTAATGGATTTTCCGTAATGAGAATTTTCGCAATGGATTTTCCGTAATGAGAATTTTTGAAACGGATTTTCCATAATGAGAATTTTCGTAATGATCTTTCATAATGAGGTTTTTTCGTAATGAGTTTTTCATTTTTTTACAAAAAAATTCCTCAAGAAGAATATTACCAATTATGAACAATATTTCTAGCCAATCCGAAATGTAAGATTTCCTTACTTAAATTTTTGTAGTTATATTTTTCTTGCTGGTATTTTCCTATGAGTTTTAAAATTATTCAGATTCTAGTTTTCCTTAAATCCAAATGTTTTTCTTAAAACCTAAAAAGATCAGAGTCAAGTTTTCCTTGCGGGAATATTCTCAATCGTTAGATCAGATCAAAAGGATTTTCAGCCATTAGATTTTTTTTGAAGACCAAAGGTCACCTTCATCGCCTATATAAAGGGGACCCTAAGAGTCGTCCCACATCGGTTTTTCTAAGCTTTCGTGTCTCGAATCCCTAACTCTTTTCTTAAGGACCGTTCCGATCTTTGTCAAAGTCGTTCTGAATCTTCCAGAACTCTCCACTCCGAATGTCTGTTGAAGCTACATCTCAAGACATGTCTACCTCAAAGCCAATCTCAAAATGGTTAGTCTTCAGGGAAAGGTTAGTGCATCCATATTTCTACAAGTTTGATTCTCGTATATCTAAGAATATCAGATTGAATGGCTGAGAAGAAGTTTGCTTGTCTAAGTCAGAGAAACAGGATCCGGTTTATATAGATTTACTTGTTGAATTATACGAGTCTATTTCCTTCTAGTAACAAGATGGTAGAGACTTATTTTCTTTCAAGTCTTATGGTAAGACTTACAAATTATCTTACACAAAGGTTGCAAGCTTGGTGGGTTTTTCTTACAAATGGGAAGATGAATTTTTCTCACATAAGCTTCCATATGAGCAAGGAAGTTTCAACAAGGTGAAGGCATTGAAATGTCTTGGACTTAAAGTTACCAAGAATGCTAAGATTTCTCATCTCTCTCTGAATAATCGGATTCTACAGTTGTGGGTACAAGGTTTTCTCGTAACAAGAAGGGGTGACAAGGATAATCTGAAGAAGAGTGACATTTACGTCCTAGATTTCTTGGTCAATCTAAGGAAGATAAATTTGATGAGTCATGTTTTGATTATAGTTAAGAATATAAAATAAGGGAACTTGAGAGCTCAAATCATTATGTACCCTTCCTTAATATCAAAGCTAATAGTTCAGTGCTTAGATTCTTTCAAGGTTGCATGTATGTCTAAAGTTTAGAATTGTAAGCTTATTCTTGTCAGTGATGATACATTGAAAAGGATGAAGTTGGGTTTTTCTATTGAATCCGTAGAATTATACCCTTTACCATAGGGAGAGGCTGAGGCCATTCCAGAAAATGTGGAGAAGGCTGAACCAGTGAAAAAATCTTCTAAGAAAAAGGAAGATTAAGGAAGTGGTTGCTGAAGAAAAAAACTCCCAAATCTAAGGAAACTCAATCCGCACCTCCCAAGCCAAATAAACAGAAAGCTTATACATAGGAAGTGGCATCCAAGTGGAGGGAAGACAAATAGAAGAGAAAAAAAGGAGATCCACAGTTCGGATTGGACCCGGCTGAGGCTAAGGCCTCAAGGGAAAAAGCTGCGGATGTGTTAGAAAAAGAGGTGAAATAGAAAAAGTTGAAGAAAAAGGTGTCTAAAGCTGAGCTTGTACAATTTCAGTTAAGAGATACTGAAATAGCCTCCGAGAAGATTCCTATTCCAGAAACATTTGATGTCCAACCATCTTTACCAGAGACTCTAGCAAAGAGCTACATCACTCCGGAAAAATCCAAGGGTAAAGAGGTAGTTGAAGAAGTAGAAAAAGAAGCTGTTGAAAAAGAGGAGGAAGAAGTTGTTCAAGAAAAAGAATAAGAAGGAGGAGGAGGAAGTGATGATATTGATGATTTGATCAAACAAGTAGAAGAGTATAAAGAAAAGGCTGAATCTAAAAAATTACCCACTCTGGGAAAAGAAGTTGAGAAAGAAAGTGGTAAGGATGAAGATAATCAAGAAGAAGAGAAGGAAAATGTTTTAACTGATAAGTAAGAATCTTATGAGAAGAATTTCCTTTAAGAAGGGGCAGAAAAGGAGAAACCAGATGAAGACCTGATTGTTCAATTATTTGAAAGTGAGGAAGAATCTCCAGATGATCAACCAATTATGAAAGCATACAAGGGGAATCAAGTTCTGATGGATACACCAATAAAAGATATTATCAAGAAGAAAGAGGTTGGTGGTTCTTCTAGAAAGAAGTTGGTGCATAATGAAGAAGAACAATCTCCAAGAAAGTTATCGGATTCGGAGTCATTAGCACATGGTCATGATTTTGTGGTTGAATCTCTGAAAAAGTTGGTGGACACCATTCCGATTTTCCCCACCATAGACTCTAAATGCCAGATGATGCAACATAGTTTGAATCAGAAATCTGAAGCCTTATCCATGGTGATGGATAAGTTTATAAATATTGAGGCCAACCATAGAAGTTTTCTTATCAATTATGATGTACACAGGAAGTATTGCAGCAAAATAACTTTGTGGTCTAAGAAAGTTGAAGAAGACTTGGCTGTGTATGATAATTTTCAGAATGAGGTGAAAGATGCCTTTGACACCGAGGATAAAAATATCAAGAATCTTCAGGAAGAGCTGATCATTGAGCAAAGTACTCGGAATCAACAGGTCAGAGATCTGAATGGGAAGCTTAACTCAGTAGCTCAAAAATGGAAAGGGGAAAGAGATTTCCGGATTGAGTTTAAGGAGAAGCTGGAAAAGCAAGATGAATTATTAAAGATATAGGAAGAATCCATGAAGGCTCAGGTAGAAGATTTGAAATCCCAATAAGAAAGGATAAAATCCTTGGAGAGGCAAGCTGAGAAAGTCTAAAGAGATTTGAAGAAACTGAAAACCTTGTTGAAGAAGATTATTCCAAAGGAAAAGGAGGACAAATAGACAAATCCTATCTTTTGTTGAATTTGTTTTTCCTTGTAAAAATTTTCTCAACTCTAATGAAAATTTGGTTGGTTGTATCTTGTTATATACTAATGTTTTAGATACTATATTTTCTTTTCCATTATTTTAACTTTTTTTGAAAATCAAAAAGTGGGAGAAGGAAAAAGAACCACTAAAAAGAGGAGAAGGAAAAATTTAAAATGAAGAAGAAAAATTTCTAAGTGAATATATCTTTAAAGTAAGGGGGAGTTTCTTCCTACGAAGTTTTTCATTCCCATGATAATGAAAACTCCACTCTGGAAATTCAGAATACAATCCTTAGAGTTTTAATGCCTAATGGGGAGTTAGTTGTATTCAATATCATCCATGAACAAAGTGAGATAAGTTTTAATTTCAAAGTCTAATGAAAATTTTTAAAGTCCTTATATTCTTTTCCGTAAGGAGGTTTGTGCTTTGCAAAAAGGGGGAGATTGTTGAGTCAATAAGGTTTTCCTTATGACTTTTCCATTCCTTCTTGTTTTGAAAATCACAAAAACCTTATACCTAAGCAAAACTATATTTTACTTCTATAAGGAAAATTTCATTCCTTAAAGAAATTTACCCTAACCTAGATTTTTCTTATACATAAATTTTTTTTTCTTAAGTATAAAAATCGGATTCATACCCAAAATCTCGTAATCATATAATACTAAGGTATAAAGCATTCTGTTTTAGGATCCGAATTTTGGATATGAACTCTGATAAAGTTCCACTCCAAATTCTGGATACGAACTCTAACAAAGTTCAACTCCAAATTTTGGACTCTGAACTTTTATTAGTTTGACTCCGAACTTTTATTAGTTTGACTCCAAACTTTTATTAATTTGACTCTGAACTTTTATTAGTTCGACTCCAAACTTTTATTAGTTCGACTCTGAACTTTTATTAGTTCGACTCCAAACTTTTATTAGTTCGACTCTGAACTTTTACTAGTTCGACTTTGAACTTTTATTAGTCTGACTCCAAACTTTTAGCTAGTTCAACTCTGAACTTTTAACTAGTTTGACTCCGAACTACTACAAGTTTGACTCCAAACTTTATAAGTTCAGATTCTAAACTCGGGTAAAACCAGACTCCGAATTTCCTAAGAAATTCAGACTCTATATTTCTATAGAATTTAGGTCTTTAATTCCTATAAAATAGAATCCGAACATTTTTTTTATTTACATACTCCGAATTCCATTTTGGTTAGACTCCAAACTTTTATTTACTTACATTCCAAATTTTAGTTTTACTTATACTTACACTTGATTCATTGTAAAATGATGTCGTGCCTTCAGTTACACATGTTTTGTTATAAAACTATGTCGTCCATTCTGTTTCTAACAAACCATTGGTTTAGTGACATGTGTACAGGTCCCTCCGAATTTTAAGGAAAATATGACAATTGGAGGTGGGAGCTAACCATTCCAACCGAGCCTATAAATTGGATCTCATTTGAAAGAGCTCAACAAGAAGTTGATCACTCTAGAGACCATACGCTTTTAAGGTGATTTCTAGAGAGAGAAGTTGTTCATGATTTGTGCGTACTGAACCGCTCATTCAGATTGATTAGTGTGACTCCGAATGTTGGTGATTACATTCG
The DNA here is from genome assembly GCA_963277665.1 of Viscum album. Classification (NCBI taxonomy): domain Eukaryota; kingdom Viridiplantae; phylum Streptophyta; class Magnoliopsida; order Santalales; family Viscaceae; genus Viscum; species Viscum album. Next base: position 1,910,080,606 of record OY728157.1, on the reverse strand, counting down.
AGGGCTTCCGGGGATAGGAAGATAGAGGTGCCGATTTCCTTGAAGTTCAAGGGCTTCCTTGCTGAGGAAGATAGAGGTTCCAACTACCTTGAAGTTGAGGGCTTGAGGGGATAACAAGACATAGACTCTGATCTTTGTATCGAGGGCTTACCCTGGTGTGGGTTAGACAGACTTTCTTGAAAGTATAAATCAAGGGACCTTTATTCAAGGTTGTTGGATACCCTTCTCTTTGGGTAAAAGACTTATATCTTGTTACTTGTAGTTTTAGTATTTGTTTTCCACTGCATTACATATTGTAAGGAAAGTATAACATTCTTTTATTTCCTTACACTTGTACTCTAATTAATTTAGATTCTATACGCTTTAAGGTAGAATCTCATATTGTAAATTTTGGTTAAGTTTAAATTTATGGATCCATATTTCTGGAACCACTTTTTCGGAATCACTTTCCAGATTTAAGAAAGTGCATAGAACTAGAATTTTGTAACTTCATACCCTATACCAATCCTACAATTGGTGTTAGAGGTGTTGTGAATTTTCTTATGTTTAACTTTGTTAAACTTAGATCATTCCTTGTTTAAGGAAATTTTTAGAGTGTACAATTCAACCCCCCCTCTTGTATATTGAGCATCTACATCATTATTTCGATCCTACATGAATCAGTAAAGCCACCCCCTTTTCTAAATACCCGAGACATGGGAACCTAGTATATTGAGAGAATATTCTGAGAAAGATTGCTGCAATGGTAGGTTATGGTACTGACCAGTGGCCCATAGTAGGTGGATATATTGGGTTTATTACTATGGGATTTTTCCCTCGGCCTACCTGAGAAAGGATGGTCGAGCGTATGGGGCATTTTGATTTCATCATGTGTGACATGTCAACGATGATGAGGTCTCATGTATTGGTGTCTTCTTGATTATTCTCGATCTCCTGGGTTCACCCATGTCTACTCAGCTTTTGCTGCTTGTAGAAGGGATTATGATGCTTATATGTATACCCACATTTCCCTTACTGTGTGATTTCTTTTGTGCATTTTTGTATATTGTTTTCCTTGAAAAGTGGTAAAATAGTTTTTATTAGGTTTCTAAAAATGGTTTTCAAATGAAAGTGTTTAATCCTCTTTATACAAAGCTTAAAATATAAACAACATTTTCCCTTTGAAAATGTGAATGTCTCACTGTAAGATTGATTTGGGTTTCGAGAAAAGAACAAGGGAAACGACTTGTACTTTGTTTTTGAGTAACATGTAGAAAGCCTTAATTTTATATATTGTAGTTCAAAACTGAGATTGATGATTCTTTTGTTTAAAGGAAATGTATTTGGGAATAGATTACATAGGCACACCTACTGAGTCTTAATACTCAAGCCTATACTTTATTCTTGTTTTTAGTCACAAGTACAAGTTTTAGCTTGATATCGATTGTCGTGGGTGATGTTGTGTCTTGTGATTGGAGAGTGACCTGCAGGGTCACGTGGAGCTTAGCGGTCGTCAGGTCCGGTTAGTTTTTCTTTTCAGTTCTTTCTTAGTTGATTTGTTCAGTTTATTTATTTTTGGACTGCATTTTTTTTATTCCACTGCTTTTGTTTATTTATATTGGGAGAAATCATTCCCATCGTCACTCTATTTATACCCTTGGTGCTTATCGCCAGCCCGGGAGGATCGGGAATGCCTCTCAGTCCTTGCCGTGGATCGACTTGGGTGATCGGTTCAGGTTCGACCTATGTTGTGCTTCTATTTGTTTATATTGGGTGAAATCATTCCCATCATCACTGTTTTGATGCCCTTGGTGCTTGTTGCCAGCCCGGGAGGATCGAGAACGCCTCTCGGGCCTTGCCGCGGATCGACTCGGGTGACCGGTTGAGGGTCGACCTATGTTGGTTTGTGACAGCTAATTCCATGGAAGATGAAATAAATTTTGCACCTCTCAGGGTGGATGACCTAGTATATATGTCCTCTCGAATTACCTTTGCAGCATGGAGACACCCTGGATCAGACCTTCCTTGTATCTTATTCCCTTAGTGAGAATCCCCATTAAAATAAGGATGATACCCTACACCCTTTTAATATTTGGACTAAAGCTAATAACCTTTTGAAAAAGAGGATCCCACACTGCTCCCCTCCCCACCCCCCCCCCCCCCGTGAAGCCAACTGACAGAAGTGCTGGATATTACCTAGAAATCCAAACGAGTGAAATTCCATCAAAGTATCTGGGAGACTAAGACTAGTGTTTCCTAACTTCATTAAATGATGAAAAACAATAGTCTTACTCCACAATGAATCCACATGAGCTGAACTTGATGAATTCTAGACACTCTTGCCACTACGCCAATAAGGTTCATCCCTCTTCTGCTTCTACCCTGATGAGGAACTCTATCTTCCACCAACTAAAATAATTCCACTAATTCCTATCATACCATTCAATTCTACCTATACCATATATGCCTTGTCAAACGCCTCCAAATAGTTCAGTAGACATAGAAGAATACACATAATCCAGATCTCTAGCCTCAAACCCATCTTAAAACCCCGATCCTTGAGGTTACCATTCATGAGGAGATCCAGAGAGACATAGAAAAAAACAATTAAGTGAATGATTAACTCTATAAAAAAAATGAAACCTTTTCTATAACTTTAAGAAACCATAGGCCTTTACTACCCTAAAGGTATCTAAGTAGAAATTCTGATTGAAATTTACCTTGAAAGTGGTACATATGAGATCCCCATGCCTACTTGAGAGAAGCATCAACTCCCACCACTTCCAACCCGACTTTTCTAGAATATATGAAGATAAGACCATTTTAGAGGTCTTAGGGGTCTTTAAGAACTCAAACATTCACTTGATATTTTCCAACCACTTCCCAGCCTCATTGGGCCACTTTTCACCATGGAACACTAGTGGATTTGTCTTCATGAACTCCTGAGCGTGGTCCACCATTGGTGCCAGATCTCAACCACTCACTTGATTCAAGGATTGAATCATATGAATCAAGGAATCTACTAGATCTGGATCAATAGGAGGATTTACCTATGGGGTGTTCCCATTAGAACCATCTCTATGCCTAGATTAGGTTCTTATGGGAGGCATTGTCTATAAGACATAAACCAAAAGATTCATCAAGAACAGTGAAATATTAAATCATATATAAAGAACCAAAATAAAACATCATAATGAGTATAAAAAAAATAAACACTATCATCACAAGAAACTGCAAATGAAAAAGGATAAAAAATAAAAAAACATCGAGTAGTTCCCACTGTGAATGGTTGGGCCACACGGTTTGGAAAATTATGTGTAAACCTTACAGGTTTCACTTGAGTTTGGTAGAAAATCCCGCATGTGTTGTGCATGGTTACTAAAAACCACACGCCTCTTTTTTTCACCACCAAAACTCAAATGAACCCTAGTTTCACCCCAAGACTCAAAATCGATTGTGAAATACCACAAAATAACACCAGAATAACCCTTAAATGAACTCAAAACGCAACCAAAATCCCATAACACCCATGGATACTCAATGTTCAACATAACGAAGTGATGGACATACACTCCTCCATTCCTACCTCTTGATTCATGATATTCTTAGTTATATTATACCACATAATCCTAAATACCAACCCACCTTTGATACCATTTTTCAATAAACTGACCCAGGTCAACCCAACTCATCACCTGATCCAGATCATCATAAGGCCGAAAGCATATCCTTAACTACCAAAAGCTGGCGATAAGCACCAGGAATAACAAACAATTTCTTGGGAATTGTTTTCCCATGGTAAATTTTTATGGAAAGTCTATGAAATGGGATGAACATGCCAAAATAATCAGAGTCCTTATACTTACATAAAAATATAGAATGGTTAATAATAAGAAAAATAGATACTATAAGTATAACTAAACAAAATATATACAAATAATTCCACAAAAGGCTATATACATTATATCTTAATTCATATCCCAAAACTCAAAATAATGGATACAATGATGAGAAATTCCTATACATATATCTCAATGAATAAAAAACCCCATAATGAATCAATATGAGTCACACCCTATCATACCATATCTCTTCCACATACATTGAACTATGGTAATAAAGAATATCCACCTTGGTACATGGTTACCTTAAATTTACCTATTTCCTAAAAAACAAAGTATATATATAAATGAATTCATACATAGGGTGTGAGGAACAAAGCACAGTATGATATCCCCCATGAGTCTATTTAAGGGTTTTACCCATTAAAACCAACAAACTATTTTTAAATCATATTTCAAAATTAAACCACTTTGAAAAAAAATTAATTTTCAAATAAGCCTTTGAAATAACTTCGGTTTTACATTTCAAATAAAACATGTTTTCCAAAACATTTCACATCCTAGAACAAGTAAATAAACAATGCACAACATGATCAATATACACAACACAACAAGGGGAAGCATAACATCATCATCATATAATCAAAAAGAGAAAAAGGGCATAACACCAATCATAAAATCAAACAAGGAATTAATTGAATACATAAAAGCATACAATTTAATCCGACATGAGTAAGTTCACCCAGTGATCTAAACATAAGGTTATAATGTGAGTAATTCAAATCAAGTATTCAAGCTGGATAGATAAGGTGTAAGTTCTCACAGTCTTCCTAGGACCCTACTCCAAGAGCTATCACGATCTGTCAGTAATTAAAAAAAAGCTCTCATGGTCTTCCTACCAAAAGGATATCACATTACCTTAGAACCAAATGGAATATCACAAAATACCCCTCCCTAAAGACTCTCATGGAACCTCATACAACCCCTCTCACACACCCCAGTAAACCCACATGCTACTTCATTACAATGTAATCACAATTTATGTTCCACACATGAAAATCCATTTCACAATAATTTTCATAACCAACATGCCCATTTTATCAATACAATTTTTTTCAAGTCAGAAACATTTCTAAAACCATTTTATAAATCCATTTAAAACCTAAAAAAACATTTTTTGATCCATTAAATAAAACACTTTGGGTGCACACATGACACCCCCAATTTGAAAACCATCATTAAATATCATTTTTTACAAATCAAGCTATAGAATATCTCAAAAGTGGTATACAAAAATATCATAAACCATTATTTATAAAATAGTCAAACATAAACCAAAGGTGATTTATAATTTAGAGGTAAGACTTGGAAAACAGTATTAAATAGATACACTTACCTCAGAAATGGTTCTAACCTCATCACCATTGACAATAATTACCCAAAATAGGAAGATCAAATCCTCACACACCTAAAACATAATAAAACCACAAAAATCCTCCATTAAAACACTTTTTTTTCTATCCCCACCAAATTGGGTTCCACAGTTCTATATAAATACAAGAAGAAGCATGAGAAGGGTGAAAGAAAAATAAAAATATAGAAATTAACTTACCACAAGAAAAAACACCTTGAATCCAAGGATAAATCCACCCCAAAGGGATAAGGGATGCTCCACCACCATGTATAACGGGATAAACATGATGGGAAAAGGAATATAGGGGCCAAAACCCTTAAAATTTTGTAGGGGTAAAATAGTATAAATCCAATTTTTAATGACCTAGATAGGGATGTATGGTTTGGCTTTCTAGTTAGGAAAACTATTTTCCAACTGTGTGTGTGCCACTGTCCACCCAAAAACCAAGCCACACAGTTATCCCTGGGAATTTAACAGTTTGACAATTCATGACCGAACCATGTAAAACCCCACTGTCACCAGCTATATCACCCTTACACTATTATCTACGTGGTTATAAAAAATATAAGCTAACCATGTTCCTCAGCCTATATTCCCCAAAACTCTCTTTTCGATCCTTGGCACCCAGGAACTCTAATAATGAAACAAAATTTAAATAAAAATTAAAATTAAACATAGTAGTAACCATATGGATGTCATATACTTCATGATTTTTTCATACTTTGGGAGGATAATAAGGGCCATATTAATAATACAATTAAATAGATAAATTTATATTTTATGGGATTAGGGAGTAATTTCTTGAAGTTACTGATTTTATGATATTTATAATATGTTTATAATTTCTTGTTTCCAATACTGAAAATCATGGCTGATGGAGGCCTTGCTTGTTCTATAGTAGTGATAAATGTGAAACCTTTAATGTGATGATTTTTTGAACTCACCCCAAATAAAATTACTAATCACTTATATATGGTTAAATAATTTCTTTTCCAATTAAATACAATTTTTTTTGATATTAACCATGCTAAGTAAAGAATTAATATAATAGAATCCCTTTTTATCGAATCCAGAACATGGTGCTGTGAAAGATAGAACATGTTGTAGTTGTTACCAGTATATTTCATGCATATATATTATATTTGAATAGATGAATATTAATTACTTAAAATTACTATAATTTCTAGAATAATTTAGGTATAATGCGTTTGGAAACTTGGAAACATAAACAACTGGGTTCATAAGGTGAACTAAATCACCTCAACTAAGTTCTTTATAACTATCACCCTTCTTAGTCATATCATAGATAATACCTTTCTTCATAACCTGTTAAATGAAAAATAATAAAGGTTAGTCTTAGATGCTTAATAAGGGTAAAAAAGGTAGATATCAATGAATTATATAAGTATAAAATGAGAATAAGGGTATGTGAACATGAGCATAACATTTGAAAACCATACCCTTCATATTAGTGATCATAACTATGAGTCGATGACATAAATATTGGTAGTTACTAAGACATGGATCATAAAGGAATCAAAGAACACGATCCATGAGAGAATAACATTGGCATAAGTCATGGTTTTGTGTTATACACATAATAATATAAAATCATTTCCTTACTAGTCAAATCTTCCCTCCTAAGACTATCATAGTGGATTGGGTTCAACTTCCCAAACTATCGTAGTAGTGAAGGTTCACTCTCAATACTATCATAGAGGATTGTGTTCACTCTCTAACCCATTTTAGTAGCCATGTTTCCTCCTATGACCATCATAGTGAAAAAATTCCCTTACTGGGCAAGGTTCACTCCCTATTCCTGTCCTATTTATCTAATGAGATATTAATATTTACCTAATGCATTGAAGGAGACATAGGTCCCAACCATCAGATAATATATACCTTTTTATGAAAAAATATCATAAAACATTAATCATATCATACACTATGAAAATAAATGGGGTTTCATAAACATTTCATCATAGAATCACCTATGAAAAGAAATGGGTTTCAATAAACATTACATCATTTCATCATAATATCATCCGTGGAGAAGGAATGGGTTTCATAAACATATTTTCATCATAAAAAACATCCAGAGGAAAAAAATTATGGATGGTATCATTAGATCACATCCCCAATAAATATTAAGAAACACTAAGTTTGTGTTGTTGATAAAATAAAATTCCCTAAAACTATTATTAAAACATCTTGAGTAAAAATATCGTTTCCATTTTGAATACACTTCTTTTAAATATAATAATTTACCAAATATTAATGAAAAATTTTCTTTAAAAATAAACTTGTAAAATTTTGAAGGAATATTTAAATCACTGATAGGTCATGATGTCATAAAATACCATTCACACAATACTAGTTAAAATAAAGATTCCATTTACATTTTTGGTAAAAACCAAATGTACCTCATTCATAAAACAACAAGAAGATTCCTTTTAAATCATTTTTAAAAAAGTTATTCATGGGTAAAAATGTCTTTAAAAAAATTGGAGAATAGTAAAAACTTTATTTAAATTTTTTTTAAGAAGAACTTGGATATAAAAGAAAAAACGTTTATCAATCGAAGATATAAATAAATTAATTTTTCTTTAAAAACATTATTTTGCACCCATGAGTAGTTAAAGTGGGTAAAATGAAGAGAAAACATGTATTTGAATGAAATAAATAGAGAATAAGAAAATCCATGAGTTTATTGAGATATAGATCATAATATTTCATAATTATAAGAATAATTAAAAAAAATCATGATAATAAAATAGATTGTAACATAAAACCCTTACCACTTTGGTAACTATTGAATCATATGCCCCATGAAAGATAAAATCTTAGATGGATATTTAGATGAGATAATTTTCAAGATAAGAATCATAAAATAAATTCATGGGAAGTAAATAAACCATAAAAAATAAAAATTTTGTGCATAAGGCATGTGTACCATATTAATAAAAGTGTGATGAAAATATGTTACCTCAAGTTTCGACTTTCTTCATACACGTTCTAACCTCCGTTTTTCTGAAAATTTCATTAGGTTATCACCAAATGATCATAAAAAGAATTTCCTAGTCAAACTAAGGACTATAGGATATGGATATGTAATTATGGAATGAATTTGGACATGTATTTTCTGAACTATAGGGTTTTGGAAGTGTGAAGATTATAGGAGAGGGGGTTTCCTTTTATAAGTGGGGGAGAGGAAACATTTAGAATTTTTGAAAATAAAAAGGTGTAAACACATTTTAAACATTCTAAAAGGCTAAATAATAGATCATTATAGAACCTTATATGAAATAAGGTCAAAATATTTCTATATAATTGGAGTTTAATAATTTTTTTTTGATAATTTTACCCATTATAGTATTATTTTAACCCCACGGTAAACCTGTTTTAACCTTAATCGTAGAAATTAATTTTTACTATTTTTATTATTCAGTTCAACCAAAAATTAATTTTACCTTACTATATAATATTAATTATTATTATAAAAAATATGTAATTATTTTTTCTAAGTTCAATTCACATAATTGGAAAATTTTAATTTCATATTAAACCCACAGATGTGATGAAAAAGCAGTTTTCCAAAGAGAAAATTTTCGGAAGTACAGAAAGTTTTAATATAAAAATTCAAAATTAATTTTATTTTAATAACATAAATTGGGTAAATAATAACATAGTTGAACTAATTTTACTTTTAGTTTTTTTAAACAATATATAACTTTGTAAATTCTTTAAATAAAAATGTAATTTTTAATAAAAATTAGTATTTTCAATATTCATTGAAAAATTTATCTTTTCAAAAAATTATCAAAAATTCACCCTAATATAATATTGGAATTTTTATTCTAAAAATGATGTTAGTTTTCAGATAAATTTTCTAAAAGTCTCAAAAAACTAATTTTATTATTTTTTTATAAAAAGAATTAAAAATAATTTTTTAAGCAAGAAGTATTTTCAATGCATATAAATACTTTACTATAAATTAAGTACATATTTATAGATATATTTTCTTTATATAAAACCCTTATACTTAATTTTTAAAATATGGTTATTTGTATTCATACTACCAAATTTAATGACTAGGTTATTGTGGTAATGTTTAAATAATAATATTAATAGTATATCACAATTACATAAAACTTGGTGTTGCATGTAATGAAAGATATCAAAGAAATTAATTTTTTTGTAAAATATCATGGTGTTATAGTTGTAATGTGTTGATGTTCTTACTGTGAATCTATGGAGTGGTTATATAGAACTTTCTGGGGTTTGTGTGGTGTTGGTGGTGACTAGGTTTTGGGTGGAATATCTTGGGCCACAAAGAAATGGTTGGTTGGTACGGGATGTGAAGTGGGATGATGTGTGATGGTTGTGATATGTAGTGTTGTGGTGACATGGTTGGGTTTTATTGACATAATGACATATTTCATGATGTGTCAATTTTTGGGTGTTGTAGAGTGTATAAGCTACATGTGGTGTGGTTGTGTTAGTTTCCTATTTACCATAAAATTAATTAGAAATGATAAAAGTGAAATGAAATGGGTTAGAAAATGAGTAATTATGGGATGGTATTATGTAATGAACTTGAAATTTATCAATGGGATTTCCCTTCTTATAATTGTTTCATATTTATTAATATGGCATAATTCACATGCTCCACATGATAAAACCAACTATATATTATTATATTAAACTGAAGATTATATTTAGAGATTAAAAATGGATATAAGAATTTAAAATATTACAATGGGATAAAAATATACAAAAAAATACGACTAAAATATGAAAATTTGGATCTACTCGATCCACCAGAATAGTCACACTCATGAACAAAGCTATAGAAATAAAGCATAAAATTAATAATGAAATATTCATCTTAAAAATAAAATTATATATAAAATTTATATTAAATGTAATTGAATTAATAATTAATTAAACGTAATGTATTTATAAAAAGTAGGGAATCCATATGACTTCTACAAATATAACTTTTTAAATAGTAACCTAACTATTGGAATAGTAATTTGCCCATTAGAAATAGTAGATAGACTGTTAGAATAGAATCCTCACCTAAGTAAATGTAAAATAATTTTTATTTATTATATAAAATGAGAATATGATACATTTAAACCAAGTTACAAGTAAATATTTCTTTTAAATAATAAATTAAGTTATTGTTTTTTTGTAAAATATACATGTTTTAATTTCACTTTTATAATAAATCTAATATTTAAAAAGAATTCTTTTTCATAAAATGGGTTTATAAATTAATATTATGTTTTATTATATTGATAATATAATTTTATGAGACCATAACTCAATTTTCAAAGGGCCAGAAAATAGATCATAATATTAAAATTGTTATTTTTTGAATAAATGATGATTTTATTTAAAATTTAAATTTATCATATTTATAAAATTATTTTCCTAAAATGGATTTAATTTTTTGAATATACATGTATAAAAATGTCTTGGGTGAATTTTTGGTAATTTTTTAAAATAGTTGAATTTTTCATGAATAATAAAATACGACATTTACCATTATAAGATAAATACATGAATATTTGATTCATTGTTGATGTAAAAAAAATTAGTGTGAACATAAATGTGATATTTACTATATATATTCACAATAATCAATATTATTGATAATATTAATCCAAAATAATAAAGTAATGAATATAGAATTCAAAAAAACATCCCTCCCCTCTAATAAATACAATTCCTCACCACCCCTTCTAATCACACCTTATAAGCCTTGGATCACTCTATATTTCTAACCAATTCCATTTAAAATACTCTACCACATGTACTAGTTCTATTTTATCACAAAATTCCAATTCCAAGTGCCTTATGAAGTTTTTCAAGGAGACGACATTCAAGTGGTAATATTCTCGAATTGCCTCTTTTAAATTATATTATTATTATACCTTATCCTCACATACATCATCTAACAAGAATTAATAACTATATTATCACATATATACTAGAATATTATGGTTCTAATTTAATATCCACCATCCATCATCTTCTCTTCTCCTATTATTTTAAAAACAAAAATATCATCTGTATTATGTTGGCCCACCACCTCCATGGATGATGAGTTTTTATTTCAAACTACTTTATTAATGGAAGGTATAAATTATATCATAATTGTTTAAAATGAAATATATTTGTATATTATAAGTTTTTTCACATTCTAGGATGATTATACAATTATAATATTTAATAAACCAAAACTAGTTTGTGATGGGTGGTAAAACCACCAAAATGAACTAACTAAATAACATCAACATTTTATTAAATTAACCATCCATATATCAGAAAACATATGGATAATTGAAACAATATTAATTTATATAACTTCATGAATACCACTTCATTTCAATTCTAGAGTTATCATCCTATTTGAAAATAGTATCAATAATTTACCACAAGTGATCTAATATTGGAACCATGAAATGAATGCCCCCAGAAGAGGAAAATTAAGCATTATATCTTATTGAAATGGTTATAAATAAACATAAAAAAATCATAATAAATAAAATATAGAAGTAAAATTTTCTTAATTAATTAATTAATTAGTCTAATTTTATTATTTAGGAAATTAAGTGTAAGTGTAGAACGATTCTGGAACATATGGTAAGGGATCTCTTCAAGGCAACCATTCTCTTTGTGTTATGAACTTTCTCTATATAAATCACTTTATCTCCCTATTTAATGTAATGGAATTATTATAAATTATATATATATATATATATTCTAAAATATATACCTAAATTATTCTCCCTTCCTTTAATGAGGTAATGAATTCCTTATCTTCATTTCTCAAATAAATTCTTTATGAAATCTCTTTTGATTATGATATATAGAATTATTATGCACCAAATTTATTTCTATAGGGAATTATTATATTTATACCTTATGATTGATTTAATTTTTTTGCATAAATGATCATGTACATGTTATGATGGGTGCACCTAAATTGTGATACAATGCATTAGGTAATGTTTTTGTCTCATGAGATGTTATGAATGGGATTAGGGAGTTAACCTAATCCAAGATGTGACTCTTTCCCCCATGTGATATTGTCTTGGAAATTTTCCTAGACTAATTGTTATGTAATGTTTTATTTTTATACCACTTTTCTATATTTTCATGATCATATGTTACCAAGTTTATTATGTTATGATCCCATGTGATTATTCATGATCATTATCTTTTATGATATAATTTTATGTCATTTTAATCACATGTTATTATTCATTATTATGTTTATTCCCTTATTGGTCATTTTAGATCACACATTTCTTTTATGCATTCCCCAAGTTATCCTTTACAGTTTTAGGATCTCAAAGGGTTTTAGGAGTTCATTATGGAGAATAAAATAATTTCATTTTATTTTAGTTTTAATTTGATGTTTTGAGAACCAAGTCTTCTAAAGACACTAGGACATTCAATTATTTTATTGTATTTAATGGAAATTTATGACAAAATGTGTAAAGGGATTGGGTCACTATAGTGTGTATCAATTGTAATTTCTAGTTATTTTGGGGGATTAGGGGTAGAATAATTTAGTAATAACCCTAAGGATAAGTCTATATATAGTAAAATATCATAAAATTTTGGAAAAGTATAAAGTAAGTGGTTTATAAGAAAATAAATCCATGCCAAGATACTATAAATGGATGTGGTTTTGTCTTAGATACATCTTTGGGAAATTACCCTGAAAATACTTGGTTGGGTATATCCTGATCATCATCTAAGTGCATGGTGAATGAGACCTTACTGGACACCTGGTCTAACACTCCCAGTGGTTATACGTTAGAAAATTTACAACCTCTTAAAAACCATCATGATGGAATTAAATATATTTTTAGCTTAGAAAAATTAATAGAGAAATCACCATGGATAACCTATATTGAAACATAGAGACTCAAAAGTCACAATTTTCATGTCATTTATAAGTTACACATTCTAATTTAATATTTTCCCTTTTATATTATTACCAGTTCAAGTATTCTCATCCCATATCCCTTTATTTTTAGTTAATAGTGGGAAATTAGAGGAACCGTGCCAACAAAAAATGTGGTAGGTAATGTTATGATTTCTCTAATGATACGAATAAATTTATAGGAGTGGGAATTGGTAAATTCATTGCAATAATGGACTAGATGAGTCATGATATTAATAATTACTTGAATTAAATGGATTTACTTCTTCTACTAAGAAATAGAATGTTTTTATTGTGTTCTTTATGCGAAAAGTCTCATACCTTTAGTAGATATTGTAATCCTCTCATCATTGAAAATGGAGTAACTCTGTTGAAAAAATATTATATTCCCTCTAATTCTTAGATCAAGATAAATTTATACTTTCTATCTATATTCTTGAAGGGAAATCCAATTAGTGATGGGAACTGATAAAGAACATGAAGTAACAAGAAGAATTTGATTCCATGGAATGGGAAGGATTCAAGTTTTTTATTTTCAATAAATATTTTTATCAAACTCTCTACCTTAAAATGGAGATGGAATTCCTTATAATAAAGAAAAAATAAGATGATTCTATTGAGGCATATGTGGGAAAATTCATATGGATTGAAATACACACCTCCGAATTTTTCATGAACACTAAAAATAGGGTGGAATTTTTCTTTACTGTATTAAAGATGATTCTATGAAAATATTTAGTGATTCGAGACTTTTATATCTATGAATAGATTTTCTTTTATTCCCTCAAGGTCGAGATGAATATTGGTGACTCTCATTGGTTTTATTGGCCTAGAGATACAAAGAATAAAATGCAGTTTTATTTTGGAGGACTAGTGGATAAATCCCAAAAAAGAAAAAAAACCCAACCAAACACATGTCAAAAATGTGGTAAGAAGCATCCCAAAAGCTATCTTGAGGGAATCATAGTATTCTTTAAATGTGGAAGAGAGGAGAATCATGAAAATAAATTCTAAAGGGATATAAATAATCCCACTAATGGTAAATAGTAAAATAAGGATTATATCAACACTCATTCTATGGTATAGTATTTTAACTGCATGGAGTGTAGGATTTATGAAAACCAATTCCCTAATCCAAGGGTTATCTAAGAAAACCCGTGATGACAACCTATATGGCCTAGAAAGCAAGGAAGGACCTATAATATCACTATTGTTGAGGTTGATACCAAAAATAATGTGGTGAAATTTATAGTGTTTATTCATTCAATAATAAAAAAAATACATTTTTATTATGGTTATACACATTATTTCATATCTTAATAGTTTAGTATATCTATTCAAATACCACCTCAAAACCTATGGTTTGAGTTATCCGTGAGAATATAAAATAGATCAATTATTTCATCCCAAGTATATAACTACTCTACAACCAACGTTTGTGGATTCTACCTTCTAGAAAATATTTTTCAGATTTAATTTAGTAGAGTTTGATGCAATATTAGGAATGGACTAGCTATCTTTATATAAATCCAACATCAAATTTCAGGGGAGGGAGAGGACTTTTCACATCCAGAGTCATCCTATATTTCTATACAAGTGTGAGGAAGATGATGAATCTCTATTGGAATCATCATATCAAGTGTGGATACTATTTACTTATGAGAAAGCATATCTTGTCATGATTTGTCCCCTGGGGATAGTTTCATGACTACCCCAATCCCACCTCCCATAGGACAGGGGTTGGTGACTATCACCGAGTAGGAATATCTCAATCAAATGAGAGTCATTTTCCTAAGTACCTATCTACACGCACACAACTACAAGACACAATTGCTAGAAGGTGAAGACAATAAGTAAAAACACAAGGTACGATAGTAGAAAACTGAAGTTAAATGGGGATAGAATACAAGACCAACTAAAATAGAAAAGTAAAAGTACAAGTCTATAGAACTCCTCCATAGAAAATCTCACATGAATGGTAGATACAGAAACAACAGTCTGAAGCTGCAAAAGCACATATTGTCTATTGGATCACACTAAGTACCGCCTAGCCTTAGTCCACAAAGGACTCCGTCAAATCATCGATCATCTGCACAAGACACGACATGTGCAGACAAACCCTGTGCAGGGGTGAGTAAAACAATACTCAGTAGGGACCCCAAACCACAAGGGTATACCACAATGAAATACACAAATACTACCAAAGAGGTACATGAAGTGTATCCTCTATGATGTACAGTAAAAAGATTAACTAGAGTTAGCTCACACAAGTATAAACTAAAGTATAAAAAGCATGATTATTAGTCATAAAAACTGAAAAACTTGTACTGTTGAGGCCCTAATACCTGATGAGTCACTTAGGCTCACCGGGTCACCTATACCCGCTAATCACCTAGGCATGCTGGGTCACCTAGACCCTCTCATCACATAGGCCTACTAGGTCACCTAGACCCACTCGCCACTTAGGCCTACTGGGTCACCTAGACCCCCTCATCAATTAGGTATACTGGGTCACCTAGAACTGTGCGTAACAGTCTTCTCTTCATAGCCAGCCGTAGGATTCCAACCCGTAGCATGCCTGATTCCGGGAGAATATACTCATCAAGACATCAGTCATATCTCAACCTCCAAAAAACTCACGTAGAGTATTTCCAAAGTACTTCCTCTTCGTGAGGGTACCAACTTTAAAAATGACTCATCAATCAGACGTACGGTTTTGGAGTTATAATACTTTTAGTGAAAAGAGGCTGGTGGGGTTTGGGTCTGGTCCGACCTAGTAGGAACTCCCCGACCCAATCAGACCGAACCTACCCGGCATGGGGTTCGCCAACCCAACCCAGCCTACTGGGTCTAAGTTGACTACAGGGCCCAACCCAGATAGGCTAGGCTTGGCCCGGTCTGCTGCGCCGGCTCGGCCCATTGCACCGGCCAGGCCCTATGTATTAGGCCTAGCCCAGGACCGACCCGATGCGATGGACCCAGCCCAGGGCCAGCCCGATGTGCTGGTCCTGGTTGAGGGCCGACTTGATGTGTTGGACCTGACCTGCCTATCCAACCTTGCTCACTGGGGTGGGATGGTCTACTCCACTTGGGATCCAGAAAGCATTGCGTCTCACCCATGAACGATGTCGCGGGTCACCTCTGTGGTCCACCTAGGTCATGGCCTCTAGTCGTAGGATGCGACTCACCTGCTGTTTCCACCGCGGATCTCCTGGAGTGTCTGTCGCGACCCTCCCCCGACTTCCTTCTGGTGGCCCCTATTCGCTTACCTACAACCCCTACTCGCCACTTGCGACACTAATACAAGATTCCTCTGTCATTGCGGTGCGCTGCCTCCTGCACATGGCCACCGCTGCATGCCACCGCCATCCATCGTCGGTGCCACCAGAGGTTTCTTTTGTTGTCCACTGAACTCACTAGAGTGGTTCATTTTCCAATCCATGAAAATTATCATGATACCTGGGTCGTTGAATCTACTATCCTGTGCTCTAAGCCATCTCTCCATTAATTCAAGGGTCTTACCATGTTTAGTACCTCCCGATAAGAATTCGACGCAACCACAGGGGTCCATCGGGGAAGAACGCATGGAGAGAGAGAGAGAGAGATCATAAAGAACATAAAAAACGTCAGTCTTGTTCATTTGGCCTTTGTTCGTCACATTAGAAAAAGGGAGACTTTCAAACAATCACTAAGATATAATCCTCTTTCTTTTATCCCCGCATGACAATTCCCATCCAGCATGAACGAATGATCCACAGGTCTACTTGTTAGTGAGTTTATCTACATTTGTCATTTATAAAAGAATAACGTGGGATTAATGAAATCAATTATAAAAAATAAAACCCATTCCTCGAGGAATGGATTGGTCGTTGGTGATGAATGGAGTTGCACCACCATCATTCACCAGTCTCTGATCCTCAGTCTTTGATCCGTGATCCATCAGTATTTATCATCGCTAGTCATTCACCACTGAGAGGCTTCACCAACACCTTTTCTTTTCTAAAGCTTCTAGGGAATTTCTGTAGGATTTTCCATCTGATCCCATATCCCTTTCAATATGTTAAATGAAGAAATGCGTTTTAGCGTCACTGTTTCACTGTGTTGCAGCATCAACACACTATTTCATTTATGAAAGGAAACAACTGCATTGTCATGGAATTGAAGTGTCATTGCATCCCTGTGAAACTTTAAAAGAAATTAAATAAACTTTTTCTGAAGTTTATTTTATTATCCTTTAAAACGTCCATAAATTAACTTTTACCCTCAACCTATGTTAATCGAGGTTAGGAGAACACCATCATGAGCTCAAAGGTACTCTCATATTTATAATCTGAATTACCGTTTATAAGTTATATGATTTGAGAAAAAACTTTGTTTAATTATTTTATTTAAGGTCACGTCCCAAAAACAACTTTCCATAGTTGACCTGTGTTGTCCAATGTTAGGTTCCGACTAAGGGAAACACCCCATTACGAACTCAACAGTGGTCTCATATTTTTAATCAAATTCACTTTTCATGAGTTATGAGGATTTGAAAAAACTAAAATTATTTAAATATTTTATTTACAGTTATGCCATTTTCAAGTTTTCTCACTGGAGGCCTGTGCCGACTAAAGTTAAGTTGCTCCTAAGGTAAACCCACCATCCAAAACATAACAGTTCTCTAAGATTTATGATCCAAGTACCTTTTTAAGAGTTATTACACTTTTCAAGAAAACCACTCATGCATTTTATTTAAAAAACAGAACATTTTTTAACGGACCATTTCGGGCTCACCGGGCCTCAGAATCGCATGCCGTCTCAGTTCCTGGTCTCTGAATTTTTCCAACAAAATTATAAAAATAAAAACATAAAAATACAAGTAATTACATATATATATCAAATGATTGAAAAAAAAATTGTAGAATCCTTCTTGAAGATATACCGATTTTGTGGGATTATACTTATGTATTCCCCAAAGAGTTTCATGGACTTCCTCATGAATGAGAGGTTGATTTCTCAATTGAAAATTTTCTTAGAACTCTTCCTATATCCGTGAATACCTATAGAATGGCTACCATTGAGTTAGAATAACTGAAGAAATAGTTATAAGAGAATATGGATAAGGGTTACATATACCTAAGTTCTTCACCACGGGGTGTTCTAGTACTCTTAATTAAGAAGAAGTATGGGTCCATGTTCTTCTACATTGATTATCATAAACTCAAAAAAAACATGATAAAGAATAAGAATCATCTTCCATATATATATGACTTTTTTGATCAACTACATGGGGTCTAGTACTTATAAGATGGAGATTTGATCAGGATATCACCAATTAACAAAGAATAAGTAAGATATATTTAACATACCATGTTTTGAACTGGATGAAAAAGTGAAGGGAATTAACTTTTCCATTACCTAGGTAGTTCATTTTTAAAACCAAGCGTCGAAACATAATTTTCTGTGAGTTGAAAATGTGATGTGTATTTTTTTAAAGATATTAAAATTAATTAAACTAAAGTTAAAATGAAATATTTTAAATGAAAAATAAAAGGGGGAAAAATAAAGGAAACTTTCAATAATAAAAATAAAAATAAAAATATAAAAATACAATTATGTTTATTATTAGTATTATTGTCTTTATTGTTTTTAATTTTTATTATTATTTAGGGTTAGTTATTTTTTTGAGCCCCCAAAGGGTCTCCTTCTTCCACACACCTTCAGCAAGCATGAACCCCCTAAATGTGACCCCCTATAGCGAGACACCCTCCATGGACAAACTATCTCCTCATGAACCCCTCATCCGAGCCTACCTCATGCACGTGACAACCCTCGGTTGAGCCTCCATCAGGCGTGTGACCCCCTCTAGCCAATCCTCCCAGTCGCACACACGACCTCCTCCCAGGCTCCCTCTCCCGCTTCGATTTCAACCAAATTTTCACGGGTCCTTGGTCCGAATATCCATGGTAGTGGATTATACTCCATCCCCTCTCATTTTACATCAATTTTGAGGTATCTCATCACTATATTTCTTCTTGGCTGAAACCATAGCTTAGGGTTTGACCTATTTCAATTTTCTTCCAAATTTAGGGTCTGCAGTGCTTCTCTCTAGCCTTGTTCATTCTTGTTCCATCAACCGCCGCCGAAGGCAAGGCAGTTCAGCTTGTTTCGGTCCATCATCATCATTTTGGGGTAATTTTATAAACCTTCAGTTTGTCTTGCACCCTCTAAATTAGGGTCTTTTGGTGTTTATGAATCCTAGGAATTGATGTAGGAAGTTTTGATCAATTTCGAAGGTGCAAACTCATATACCCAGGTATGATTGTATACAAATATATATATATCCTCCATGTGCGTGTTCCCTCATGGTGTGGAGAACACTTGCATTAGTTTAAGGACATATATATATATATATATAAGTGCATGAGTGCGAGTGGGAGGTTGCTTGATTTAGAAAGCGTTGGATTGAACATATTTTGAGGCAGGCTCCATTTTTTCCTTTTTCCTTTAATTTAAATATTATGTTAATTAAATGTATTACTGCACTTTTCTTAGATTTTAGTTAATGCAGTAGATTTCATAGATTAAATGTGAAATTAGTATGATTCTTGAAATAAGATCTAAATGAGAGAATTGACTGCTTGAATAGAAATTTCATGATTTTCTAATAAAACCCCTCCAACAAAGGTGTGATTGCTTCAATATAAAAAATAGTTAATATAAATTTATATCATATTTGTTATTCTCATTACATTGGTGTTTCTTATGTCATTAATTTACACACGGCATGTTAGTATTTGGCCTCTTTGATATGAATTGTAATTCTGAAATAAATGTTAAATATGCAAAAATAAAGTGTTGATAAATGATGCCATGTTTTCTAATAAAAATCTTCCAATGGAGGTGATCTGCCTTATAGCTAAAAAGTAATGATAGGATTTTATAATTTCTTGTCTTGTTGAATTGGTATTATTCTGAACTTGATGTCAATGTTAGTTATGACATCTTTTTCATTTTAGCCTCTTTGGTTGTTCCAAAATGATGTTCCCCCTTTGTATATAAGTGTTAAATAAATCAAGACCCCTTTTAGGTATTAAGTCCTCTTGTAGTTGGAATTTCCCAAGCAGAAAATTACCATGTTTCCCATTCAAGTTAAATTAAATGACTCATTTGCAATGGTTTAGAAAGGTGGTAAGTATTTATTTTATTTATTTCGTATTTATTTTATTTATTTCGTATTACTTTATTTACTTTATCTATGCCCATGCCCATGCCCATGCCCATGCCCATGCTCATGCCCACACCCATGCCCATGCCCATGCAATATAAAGAAATTCTGCGTTTGGTGAGATTCGAACCCCTAACCTCTTGCATATTTTCCAAAGACTTTACCACTCCAACAGACTCGTCATGTGGTTAATAAACAAAATTTAATATACGTAGATATACTAATTGAAAAAATGAATAATACATAACTAATAGATATAAACTCAGTAATAATTAAACAATAATCAATAATAAATAATTAATAATCAATAATCAATAATAAATAATTATTTATTTATTAGTTATTTATTGAGTTATTTATTTATTTATTTATTATTTACTGTTTATTATAATAAATAAAAAATAAATTATAATAATAAATACATAAATTATAAAATTATGAAAATAAAATAATAAAATAATAAAGTTACGAAATTATAATAATAATAGAAAATAATAATAATACAATAAATAATAAACAACAAATAGTAAACAATAAACAATAAATAATAAAAACTAAAAAATAAAAAATAAAAAATAAAAAATAAATAAAAAACAATAAATATAAAATAATAAAAAATAAAAAATAAAAAATAAATAATAATAATAAATAATAATAAATAATAATAAATAATATTAAATGATAATAAAAAATAATAACAAATAACAAATAACAAATAACAAATAATAAATAATAAATAATAATAAATAATAAATAATAAATAATAAATAAATAATAAATAATAAATAATAAAAAAGAAATAATAAACAATAAATTATAATAAATAACAAATAATAAATAATAAATAATAAATAATAAATAATAAATAAAAATAAATAAGAAATACTAAATAAAAAAATAAAAAATAAATGATAAATAATGAATAATAATAATAATAAATAACACATAATAAATAATTATAAATAATTAATTAATAAACAATAATAATAAATAATAATAATAATAAATAATAAATAATAAATAATAAATAATAAATAATAAACAAAAATAATAAACAATAAATAATCATAAATAATAACAAATAATAATAAATAATTATAAAAAATAAAAAATAAAAAATAATAAATAAAAAATAATAAAAAATAAAAAATAAAAAATAAAAAATACTAAATACTAAATACTAAATACTAAATAATAAATAATAAATAATAATAAATAACAAATAATAATTAATAATTAATAAATAATAATAAATAATAAATAAAAATAAATAAGAAATACTAAATAAAAAAATAATAAATAATAAATAATAAATAACACATAATAAATAAAATATAATAAATAAATATAAATAATAAATAATAAATAATAAATAATAAACAAAAAACAGTAAATAATAAATAATAAATGATAAATAATAAATAATAATAATAAATAACACATAATAAATAATTATAAATAAATAAATAATAAATAATAAATAATAATAAATAATAAATAATAAATAATAAATAATAAACAATAAACAATAAACAATAAACAATAAACAATAATAAATAATAATATATAATAATAAATAATAATAAATGATAATAAACAAATAACAAATAATAAATAATAAATAATAAATAATAAATAATAAATATTAAAAAATAAAAAATTGAAAATAAAAAATAATAAACAATAAATAATAATAAATAACAAATAACAAATAATAAATAATAATTAAAAATTAATAATAAATAAAAATAAAGAATAAATACTAAATAAAACAAAAAAATAATTAATAATAAATAATAAATAACACATAATAAATAAATTATAATAAACAAATATAAATAAAAAATAATAAATAAAAAATAAAAAACAAAAAATAGTAAATAATAAATAATATAGGATAAATAATAAATAAATAAATAAATAAATAAATAATAATACTAATAATAATAAATATTAAATAATCAATAATCAATAATCAATAATCAATAATAAATAATAAATAATAAATAATAAATAATAAATAATATACAAAAATAATAAATAATAATAATAATAATAATAATAATATATAATATATAATATATAATATATAATAAATAATATATTATTAATAATAATAATAAATAATAAATAATAAATAATAAATAATAAATAATAAATAATAAATAATAAATAATAAATAATAAATAATAAATAATAAATAATAAATAGATATAGATAATAAATAATAAATATTAAATAATAAATATTAAATATTAAATATTAAATATTAAATATTAAATAATATTTAGTAAATAATAAATAACAAATAACCAGTAACAAATAATAGATAATAAATAAATTAAAGTATATTATAAATAATAAATAATAAATAATAAATGAAACACATGAAAAAGTATGAAAATGCGTGATAAGGGATGAAAAATCATGAAAACGCATGAAAACGGATGGAGAAGCATGAAGAAGCATTAGAAAGTATGAGAATGCATGAAAACTCATGACAACTCTAGAAAACCCCTTAAGAATTCAACATAATCATCATAATAACCCCCAAAAAACCATTGATAAAGATAACAAGTCATGGAAACCCAAATAAACAGTAATAAATAGAAAGACCATTAAAACCCATCAAAATGGTCAGAAAGTGACAAAAACATTAGACTCATATTAACAGAGATAACTTATGATCCGAGAGTCCGTTCCAGATCCATGATCAGTCAAATCAAAGATCCTGAAACAATCTTCGACCTGATATGTGAAAGGGACCAAATGGACATGCGGATCAGAAGTTATGACCGTTTTAAAAAAAGATGGTGGGGAACATGTGCTAGAAATCAGGCATCGAAAAACCTTACAAACCCAATACCCACTAAAAGGCCATAACTTATGATCTAGGAGTCCATGTGGGTTCCGCGACTAGTCAAACTGAAGCTCATCAAATGAACTACTATCTAGAAGGCAGAGGAGTCCAAACTGACACGCGGATCGAAAGTTAGGTCTGTTTGAAGACACGTTCGATATGACACTAGTGACGAAAATAGGGTTTTGGAGGCCTTCAGAGGGGTTTTTGGGGACAGAAAACATGAAAAAAGATTGCTTCTATTGGACTGGTGTGTAGCTCTCTTTGCTGGCTTCGATTTGATATGTGGTAGAGCCCAAATGGACACCCGGAGTGAAAGTTATAGTCGTTTGAAGTTGGAGAACTTTTTTCAAATTTCTTATAACTCTCATATCTTTTGCACCTTAGACCGTATTAGGGTTTTGATTATATGTGCCTCTATATCTCTTCATGATCTTCGATTTTACTAGTCGTGGTGCTCCAATGTACGCCCAGATCAAAAGTTATGCTCGTTTTAGTGATTTCAGGGTTTCTAATGTTTTTTTATTTTTTTCCTTACATTTCGTGGTGGTTTTACCCAAACCACTGTAATTTTGTGACGGTTTTTATAAAAAACCACCACTAATCCTCGAAAAAATTAAAAATATTATAAAAAAAATTAATACATTTCGCGGCGGTTTTTAAACCGTCGTGAAAAAACCACCGTGAAATAACGGCCCAGAAAATATTTAACGGCGGTTTTTAAAACCGCCACAAAATGACACTTTTCCTGTAGTGTATGCCTTGCTTCTATGTTTCACTTAATACTAGATGGGTGATAACATGGGTTCTATATTAAGGAATTATGGATGGAATCCCATGCTCGAGTGGTTATACCATGATGCATCGGGGAAGCGATGTTTTAGGCTCCCCAGAAAAGGGTGCCCCCAGGATTTTTATTATACCATTTGGTGATATAGGTTCCCTAAGGGGAAATCGAGGTGGGACCCATTGGAATGATGACTTCAGCAAGACTCGGGTGATACTCAATCCCTTACGTGAGGTACTCATGATGGGATCACGGTTACCATACCACTAATGATACTTGGACCCTTAAAAGGATCACCTTTGAAGATCTCAGTGGAATTGGATATTTTTAATGGATGCACTATAGCGATACATCAGGGATGGTCTTAGACTCCACCTTTGGATTTGATTAAATTTCATTGATTGAATACTTTGGTAAATTTCTTGTGCTATTCTTTTTTCTTCTATTATATTAGATCATGCACTTGTGATTTTTCTCTCTTTATTATTTGATTACTTATGTGATGACATGGGAATTAGACCCTAAGCCTAAGCACAATCTTGGGGGGTGCACCTTTTTGAGTTTCCTTATTAATTTTGGCACTGGTACACATATTACGCTTACATAGGTTCCTCCTTTCTATTTTTGATCGTAGGCTGGAACAGGTGCTATGGGGCGGGTGTCCGTTTAAGAACTCGGACCAAGTGAAAATTCTTAATTTGTTATCACTCTACAATTATTTTATGTCACACTCTTCTTAATTTTATATTTCATTGTTTGTATTGGGCTAGACACCTTGGGTACTGACCTACTAAGATTTATATCTCACACCATTCTCAGGTACCCTTGGTACCCAAGTGGACCTTATATTTATAGGATCTAGGTTGACTACTGTATTTCTTGTATATAAGAGTTAGGAGGAAAGGACTGAATTAGAGATCAGGATTCTCATGGATATTGCCTGTGAGGATTTTTTGTCCTTTATTTATTATTTTATTGTGTTGTAAAGTATGTTGTACTTTTTACTACTTTCCATCATGTATTATTACCATATTTTACATTCATCTATTGTATAAACTGGCGTTGGAAACTTTTATTAAATTGTTAATTATTTTCTTCCATGACTTTGTCAATTATTTATTACTGTTTCTACTACTATCTATTCTTGTTATGTTTCCACTATATATTTATTATATCCTGTTATACCGTTATGAAACTCTGATATGAGGGTATAGTATCCCCACTATCACCTATTTAGACTCTTGCTGCTAGTCGACAACCTATAGCATACGAGGAGGTGTGCTTGAGGTCATGTAACCCACCAGTTCGACCACCGTATTAGAGGTGAGCAGGGCTGTGACATTAAAAAGTTGTATCAGAGGGGTTATTTTACTTTTTCTTAATATTTTGAGTTGGTAGACAGGAGACTAGGAATGTTTCGGTGCTTGGTTAATAGCCGTTCCTGAGACTGATCACCCCATGTATGGGAAATGAACAAGTGGCCAGGGTTGGGAATTATTTTTCATATTGTTCATTATTCCAGTTAATATGATTTTACCATGAGTGATTGGTGTAATTTACACTACTTATTGATTTATAGAATTTCTGGTATTTCACCCTTGTCCTAAAATGGAAATGTAGTTTCATTGTATGCATCATATAGGCACATATGAAATTCTCATGCCATGCATAGTGCCTTGCCATGTAGTTGCATTTTAGTTTTCCTGTTGATCCAAACTATACGCCTTGAATGTATTCTATGACTTATATTTATTAGCATACCTCTTTAGATAGTATGTTTTGGTGACATATTTAATATTCTTGGGTTATATATTCTATGATTCCTATCTAGCTTATGTGCTATGCTCCTGTGTTATAGCATGTTTTTGTGATTTCACCATGTTGCTACGTGTTAGCTGCGTATAGTGACATGATTGATTATTTGATATGTAATTATTTTATTTTTCTAAATTAAATGGTTGAGATTACAATTTGAACCAGTTTTTAGGTATAAGGTGTATGTGTTCCCTATAATTGGGAAAAGTTAACCTTTTCATTTGAACCATTGTAAAACTCCACTAAAATTTAATTATAAAGTGAATTTTCTTGATTGAACGAGATCCAAATTCCAAAACTATAAAGTGTATTGGAACTTTAAAGGTTCTTATATGGCCACCCATATATCTAGGATATTATGTATTTTATCATGTTATAATTTTAAATTAATTGGTTAACTACCTAAATGCACAACTAGTCCCAAATAGGCTAGTTGGTGCATGTTCCTTATGAGATAACCTGATATGGGTGTTGTGAATCTTAATAATTAGAAACTAATTTTGGTTTGAATTTTGATGAACTCGGGTCAGCTTAGTGGGACCCTCACAAGTCTCCTTATCTGTTAAAATGAATTTATGTGATAAAATTCCTAATTAATTACATTATATCAATAAAAGGATTTTTTTTAAACGTAGTTTCTTAAGACTTTCCTATTTTGCCTTTATGTGTTATCTAAATATTTTAAATGGTTAAATATTTATATTTAAATGAATTTAAAGGGATTGGAAATGAATCCTGTATTGGTGTCCTCTATTTATGACCCTTGTGTAAGAGTATTTTGAGTTTCTCTTTTTGTTTCATTAGAATTAAAGAGCGATCATTTTCCGTAGGTGCTCTTTATTTTAGTGATGTCTTAGATGATCATTTTTTGAGCCTAGTGACTTCTTTTAGCGTGAAACAGTGTTAGGGTCGACTCTTGTTCTTCGTAAGGGGCTAGAACGTGGTAGGTATCACCCTTAGAACTTAAAATCCTTGCTAATTCCATGTGTTTTATGCCTTTTGGTACCATTCACATGCCATTATCCCTAGTCAGACCCCCTTGATTTAAATTAAACCCTTGTTCGGATGGGTGGTCATGTTCTTCTTGGCCTTTAATAGGGGTGTGAGCACCGATTGATGCTCAGTTTCAGCTGTTTAGACATGTCATGGGCATGGTTGGCCACTTTGTATGTCTCTTGACCCTTTATTTTCCTTAGTGGTGGATGACTTGAAATGGTGTTGTCTAGGTTAATGGTTATATGGCGTAATAAAAAGATGGGTTAAATCCCTTATATGGACTATCTGGTACCTCAATGAATAGGTTTGACAACCTATGGATAGTAATTAGGATGATCAAGTTTCTTGTGAAATCTTAGGGTACTATGCATTGGTATATGTGGTAACCGTCTAGTGTTTAATGTTGTGACAAACTAGTTGAGTTCAATGGAATTGTTGAGGATTTTACTTTTGAGTGCAGTCTTGGGTCATATTTGGAGTAGAGTGACCTAGTTCTAAAGAAATAAATTTCATCCCAATGCTTGGGTTGACTTCTAGATACTCGGGTGTTTTGACATGCTGGTCGGTTTGGTTTTGGTTTTCATGCCAATTGATTAAACATTTGTGTTTATAGAGATTCTAACCTAGCATTTTTTGAGTGGATAGTCTATCTATTCCATTTGATGATTATAACACTCCTAAGGTGGGGAGTGTCAAGTTGTTTCTGCTCAATATGTGTCCTTATGGATAGAAGGAACACTTCTAAATAAGACTATTAGTAAATGGTCAGGCTGGCTTAAATGCCTTGAGTCTTGTGGGCTTTAAATCATGTTGGTGCTTTCTCAGCAACATGACATTAGTTTGGTTGGTGGTGTTTGCAACCGTTGAGTGACGTTGTTGGTCATGTATGGACTATGGTGTTTAATATTGAATGATCATGGGATGCATTAGGTGGTAAAGGCTCAGTGATTGGTTAATGATGGTACATCAGTAAGTGAAGTCATGTTTATTCTAAGTTATCAACTATTAGTGGTCTGACCATTTTACTTCTAGTAATATTTAAAAATACTCTTAGTGTACTATGGTTTAGTGATGAGCATTTACTCTATCTTGACATCATCCTTGGTGCACTAAGAGAGCATTGATCTTATGCCGTTCAAAATTTTAAAAGTTTTTGGGTAATCTCTATCTAATTTCATGATGAACACATGGTTATTATTGAATCTTGGTTAGTCTTGAGTGACCCTTGGATTCCCATGTAAGAATGACTTGGATAAACTCTTGTACACCATCCATTTCTTCTAACTTGACCACCAGGACGATGTTTCTCTAGGATCGGTCAATGATCTGATGTGGATTTCTTGGATTTTTAACAACAGCTCACTCATAAAGATGGATTATATACCACCGTTAGTTAGTTACTTGTACTTCTATCATGCCAATATGAGGTTATCTTAGACTTGTTACAGGGATCAGTGATTCTAAAATCAAGGAACATCACCGGAAGTCAGGTATGGACTTTGCTGAAAGTGTTCATGGGGAATGTGAGATACCTTGGAGGAAGAAATCTTAGTTCAAATCATAAATGCTGGCCGTCTAAGCCAATCATCTTCTTGAATGGTTGGTTGTAGTGTCTTTACTAGTTACCTCTATTGTTAAATAGAGTGGTTAGTGAAGGTCCATCTTTGAGCACTTCGTCAGGTGGAGATGAGTTCAGTTTGTGTCGGCTAGGGATTTTCATGAAAATCCAATTCGAATTGGGATTTGAGGTTGATGGGGATCGAACTCTTAAAACCATTTCTGGAATTACATAATAAGTATAGTTATAACCCTTAATGGAATGCTTTTAGGGAAATTATGCTCATGGTTGATTTTTG
The DNA here is from genome assembly GCA_963277665.1 of Viscum album. Classification (NCBI taxonomy): domain Eukaryota; kingdom Viridiplantae; phylum Streptophyta; class Magnoliopsida; order Santalales; family Viscaceae; genus Viscum; species Viscum album. The sequence goes on along the minus strand of OY728157.1, from coordinate 1,910,051,881 downwards.
GTTTGGAATTGGCTACCGAAAGTTAAAGCATAAGGTGGGAAGTACCTTTGGCCTGATATTTAACAAGATGACAACATGATCATGTCTCTAGCTAAAAGGGCTTAGGTAAGTGTCATCTTGGTGTTTTGATTGGAAAATGAGCATTGGATCAGATCTTAATGGCTTATGTTTCAGTTTCCTAACCAATGATTGAAGGTGTGTTGGGTGTTTGGAGATGCTACATGACCGTTTGTTCAAGACTTAATGACCCCTGTAGGTTGGGTTATGTTTTTGTTGTTCCCAAAGGCTTCTCAGGGAAAATAAGTTCTAGGTAGGGAAGGTTCTAACGTCCCATGTTTTGAACTAGATGAAAAACATAAGGGAATTATTTTTTCCATTAGCTGGGAATGACATTTTTAAAACCAAGCATTATAGATTAATTTTCTACAAGATGAAACTGTGATGTGTGTTTTTTTATTGAAATTAAAATTAATTAAATTAAAGTTAAAATGAAATATTTTAAATGAAAAATAAATGGGGAAAAAATAAAGGGAAGTTTTAATAATAATAATAAAAATAATGATATTATTATTATTATTATTATGTTTATTATTAATATTATTGTATTTTTTATTATTATTTAGGATTAGTTATTTTTTTTGAGACCCTAAAGGGTCTCCTTCTTTTTCCCACCTCCAACGAGCGTTCACCCCTAGCTGTGAACCCCTAAATTGCGACACACTCTATAGATGAACCCCCTCCTCGTGACCCCCCTCGATCAAGCCTCCCTCAGGCACGTGACACCCCTTAGACAAGCCTATCTTATTCATGAAACCCCCTTTGGACGATCCTCCCAGCCACGTGCATGGCCTCCTCTTGGTCTCCCTCTTTGTCTTTTATTTAAACCATATTTTCACTGGTTATTGGTATGAATCTACTTGGTAATGGTTTCTCCTCCCTCCCCTCTTATTTTCAGGAAACTTTGAGGCCTCCCATCATAAGATTTCCACTCGGACAAAACCCTAGATTAGGGTGTGAATCGTTTTTGGTTTTCTTCCAAATTCAGGGTGTGCAACACCTCTCTCAGGTCTTGTTCATTTGTGTTCTAGAAACTGCCACCAAATGAGAGGTGTTTTGGCTTGTTTCGGTCCATTGTTGTCATTTTGGGGTAAGTTTATAAACCCACAATTTGTTTTCTAAATTAGGTTCTTTTGGCATTCATGAATCCCGAGAATTGATGTAGGAAGTTGTGATCAATTTCGAAGCTGAGAACACATATATCCAGGTATGAATGTGTATATATATATATATATATTTATGTCTTCCATGTGCATATTACCTCATGGAATGGGGAACATGTGCATCGGTTTAAGGATACATATATGGAAGTGTGTTCATGTGAGTGGGTGACTACTTGAGTTAGAAAGCGTTGGATTGGGCATATTTTGAGGTAGGGTTGCTTTTTTCATTTTCCCTATAATTTAAAGACTAATTTAATTAAATGGATTACTGCCCTTTTCTTATATTTAAATTAATGTAGTAGAGTTCATAGATTAAATAAAAAATTAGTGTGATTCCTAAAATAAGTGCTAAATGAGATAAATGACTGCTTGAATAGAAATGTCATGATTTTAAAATAAAACCACTCCAACAGATGTGTGATTATTTCAATATAAAAAGTAGTGAATAAACATTTATATCATGTTTATTTTTATCATTGCATTGGTGTTTCTTCTTCCATTAATTTACACATGTAAGGTTAGTATTTGACCTCTTTGATATAAATTATAATTCTTTAATAAATGTTTAAAAATGAACAAATTAAGTGTTGATAAATGATGTCATGTTTTCTAATAAAACTCCTCTAATGGAGGTGATCGGTCTTAAAGATAAAAAGTAATGATATACTTTCATACTTTATTGTCTTATTGCATTGGTATTCTTATGCACTTGATGTCAATGTTAGTTATGGCATGATTTTCATTTTAACCTCTTTGGTTGTTCCAAAATGATGTTTCCCATTTTGTATAGAAGTGTTAAATAAATCAAGACTCCTTTTAGGTATTAAGTCCTCTTTTAGTTGAAATTTCCCAAGTAAGCAATGAACTTGTTTCCAACATGAGTTAAATTAAAGGCAAGTGTTTTGAGTTATCCAATGACTTGAGTTACCATATGAGGTGAGACGTGTAGGAATGTTTCATGGTGTTGAACTTGACATGTTAAATCAGTTTGATTAATGATTTTAATAGGGTGGTAGGACCACACCTATTAATATAATTGAATGGGGATGGTTAAAATAAATTGTAACAAATGGAATGTCATGGGGATGATGATATGATTTTCTTTAAATGAATTTAATGCTTTGGTTGTAATGGAATTGATCATGGATTTTGAATTGCATAAGAGGTACTTCCTTATGCATTTTATAAATTTAATGAAATTAATCATTTTCAATGGTTTATAAGGGTGGTAATTCTATGAATTTTTCTTATGTTTTTCAACTGATTATGCCAAATTATATGTTCCATGCTTATACGGTTCACTTAATGCTGTCTAGGTGGGAAAATGGGTTCCATATTGAGGGATCATGGATGTAATCTCGTGCTTGTGTGGTTATACCATGACGCACTCATGAAGAGATATTTTGGACTCACCAGTCAGGGGCTCCCCCATGCTTTTTATTATACCATTTGGTGATATCAGTTCCCTAAGGGGAAACCGATGATGGACCCATTAGAAATATAGTTATGCCAAGTCTCAGCTGATACTCGGTCCCTTATATGAGATACCTAGGATGGACTCACAGTTACCATACCATAAGCTATACTTAGACCTTTGAAAGGGACTTCTTGGATGGGCTCGGTGGCATTAGATATTTTTAATGGATGTACCATAGCAATACCTCAAGGATGGGATCAGACTCCACCTCTGGGTTTGATTGAATTTCATTGATTGATTACTTTGGTAAATTTCTTGTGCTATGATTGTTGCTTCTATTATATTAGATCACAAGCGTGTGACTTTTCTCTCTTAATAATTAGCATACTGAGGTGATGAAATGGGAATTAAACCCCAAGACTAAGTACAAGCTTAGGGGTGCACCTTTTTGAGTTGACTTGTTAATTTTGGCACTGGTACAGATATTATGATTGCACATGTGCCTCCATTCTAATTTCTGGAATAGGCCTAAGTAGGTGGTATGGGATGGGTGTCCATTTAGAAACTTGGACCAAGTGTCTGTTATTATTTTTTATCACTCAACAATTATTTTATATGCCACACTTCATAATTTTATATTTCATTGTTTGGATTAGGCTAGAAATTTTGGGTGCTGACCTACTAATATTTATATCTCACACTCTTCTCAGGTACACTTGGTACCTAAGTTGATCTTATATTTGTAGGATCTAGGTTTAATACTGTATTGCTTATATCTAAGATTTAGGAGTAAAGGACCGATATGGAGCTCGGGATGATAATGGAGATCGCCTGTGGGGATTTGTATCCTTTATTTATTATTTTACTGCATTAAAATCATGATATAATTTTTAATACTTTTCATCATTTGTCATTACCATGTCATGCATTCATTTTTTGTATAAACTGGCATTGTCCACTATTATTAAATTGTTAATTATTGTATTCCACTTCTTTTTAAATTATTTAGTACTATTTTTATATCTTTCCATTCTCTTATGATTCCACTATATATTTCTTATATTCAATTATAACACTTTAAAACTCTGATATGAGGGTATAGTCTCCCCACTATCACCTATTTAGACCCTGACTGCTATTAAGTAGCCTCTGGAATATGGGGAGGCACACTTGAGGTAATGTGACCCACCAATACAGCCACCATCTTAGAGGTGAGCCATGTCGAGATGTTACAATATACCAAAGAATAACTTTCTAATAAGGCATAGACACTTTGAGTTCATCATTATTCCCTTTGGACTCACTAATTATCCAAAAATATTTATGGAATAAATGAGTATATTTTTTATATATTACCTTAAAAAAATTATGGTAGTCTTTATAGATGATATTTTGATATTCCCCAAAAGAAATGTGGAGCATGAAGAACATTTTAAAACCATGATAATGACATTGAGAAAGGGGAAGATATAGGAAGAGTACAGTAAATGTGTGTTTTGGATGGAGTAAGTATCATTATTGTGGCATGTTTTCACTAGCTAAGGAATATTTGTAGACCCTTCTTAGATAAAGGAAATTGATGTGTGGCCCAAAACAATATCTGTAATGATGATCAGTGGCTTACTTATACTATCTAGGTATTGCAAATTATTTTTAAAAACTCACCATGATTATCAAACCCACTTACCAAGCTGAACCTGAAGGGGGTAAATTTTTTCTAAACCAGTGAATGTGAAGATTGCTTCAAGGAATTGAAAAATAGGCTTATCAATGCATTGGTTCTCACACTAACCTCCAGTGTATAACTTTTAGTGGTATAAAATAATCCTTTAAGTAAGGTATTGATATGTGTACTAATTTATAATAATAAAGTGATAGTCTACACCTCAAGGTAGTTAACATTTCATGGGGAGAACTATCTGATTCCTGATCTAGAGTTGTGTATAGTGATCTTTACATTGAAAATATGGTGACAATATATCTATGTGGAGAAGTGTGAAATATATACGGGTCATATCATTCTCAATTATATATTCACATAGAAGGTGATTAATATGCACCAGTGAATATGGTTAGAGATAATCAAGGACTGTGACTATTTAATCCACTACCATCATGGGAAAAAAATTTACCTGGTTGATTCTCTAAGTAGAAAGGATATGAAAATATTATTTATGATGAGAATTGAGAAGGATCTAAAATTATTAGACTTGCAATGGATGGACATGGGGATGATAAAGGATGGACCATAATCATTCCTTTATCAAATTATTGTTAAACAATATCTTTTGGATAAGATAATTTCATCTCAAAAAGATTTTGTGGGAATACATAAGAAGGTGGAATTTTTAAGAAAATGGAAATCCTTTGAGTTAAAAATTTTTTAAGATGGAGTTGTAAGATTTGGGACAAAACTATATGTACCATCAAATCACGAGATAAAGATGGAACTATTTAATGATGTAAATATCACAACCTTCTCTATCCACCTAGGGAGAATAGAGATATATCAAGATATTAGAGAGCACTATTAGTGGGAAAATATTAATAAGGAGGTTATATAATATACATCAAAGTTCCAGATATGTTATCAAGTGAATTTAGAAAGTAAAAATTCTATAGGGTTGATGCAACTATTACCCATACCTTCATGAAAATGGAAAAACATCACCATGTAATTTTTCACTGGTCTTCAAAATAAATAAAGAGGAAATAATTATACAAGGGTCATGGTGGATAGTATTACAAAGACTACTCATTTCATCTCTATTTGAGAGGAATTTTCACCCAATCAACTTGTAAAGATATACATTAGAGAAGTGGTGAGGATACATGGAATGACACTATCAATTGTTTCCTATCACAATATGATATTTACCTCTAAATTAAGGAAGAGTCTTTTATATAATATAAAAATTGAGTTTAAATTCAGTAAAACATATCATCCCCAAAGTGATGGACAATGTGATCGAATTGTCTAGAAACTTGAAGACGTATTGATACAATTCTTGAAGGATTCAAAAGAAGGATGATCTCAATATCTTTCTCTAGTCATGATTTTGTACAATAATAGATTTCACTCAAGAATATAAATCTATCCATATGAAGACCATTATGTTAAGAGATTTAGAACACCTATGTTTTTAAATGAAGTTGGAAAACACATGATATTGGAGCTTGAAATGGTTGAGGTAATGGTAGAAAAAATGAAGACCATTCGGTAGCACATCAAGGGTGCTCAAAGTTGAAAGAAAATTTATGTTGACCATCATCGATGAGACCTTGTTTTTGAGGTCAAAAATAAAGTGTTCCTCCATATATCACCATAGAATAGAGTTATGAGATTTGGGAAGAAGGGTAATAAAATTACAAGTTACATCGGCCCATTTAAGATTCTTGATCGTGTCAGAGCTGTACCCAGTAGAATAGCACGCCCACAAACCTCGTATAAAGTAAATGATGTATTCCACATATCCCTATTGAGGTAGTACATACTATATCCTTTAAATTTAATGAATTAAACGGTGGTACATTTGGAAAATGATCTCTCTGATGAGGAGCATATGTTGAAGATCTTATATTGTAGAGATAAAGTTATACACAAAAAGAAAACTCACCTAGTAAAAGTACTGTGGAAAAAGCATAAGTATGAGGAGGTGACATGGGAACTGGAAGAAGTTATGAAGAATATGTACCAAAAATTATTTTCACCTTTGTATTTAAAATGATATTTTAAGGGTAAAATTTCATTAGGGGAGAAGAATATAATGACCCAAAAATTTATAAATGGAATTCCCCTTCTTATAATTGTGTCATATTTAGTAATGTAGGATAATGCACACACACCAAATTATAAAACCAACTAAAATTTGTTATATTAATTTAAAAATTACATTTAGATAATAAAAATGGCCATAATAATTGAAAATATTACAATGGGATCAAAAATATAAAATAATAGCACTAAATTATGAAAATTTGGATATACTCAATCCATTAGAATAACAAAACACATGAACAAAGCTATAGAAATAAAGCATAAAATTATTTATACCATATTCATCTTGAAAATGAATATATATATATAATTAATATAAAATAGAATTTAATTAAAAATTAATGAAATATGATGTGTTTATAGAAAGAAAAAAACGCATATAATTGTTACAAATATGACCGTTGGAATAAAAATTTGATCATTGGAATAGTAAGTGGACCGTTGGAATAATAATATGAAAATTATGAATAAAAAAATGACCATTAGAATAGTATCATCACCTAATTAAGTGTAAAATTATACTTATTTTTATTATAAAATAAAAATATGATATATTTAAACCATGATCCATGAAAATAAATGTTTTAAAAATGATAAAATATGTATTTGTATTTTTTTTATACAACATAAATATTTTAATTACACTTTTATAATAAATATAATGATTTAAAATAAAATTTATTTTCCTAATAGGGGTTTATAAATTAATATTATTGTTTTATAATGATTGGATAATTTTATGAGACTATAAGTAATTTCTCAAAGGGTTAAAAAATCAATCATAATATTAAAATGGGTATTTTTTTAATAAATGATGATTTTATTTAAAAATTAAATTTCATATATTTATAAAATTATTTCCATAAATAGGATTTAATTTTTGTAATCTACACATCAAAAAATGGTTATAGTAAATTTTTTGGAAGCTTTATAAAATAATTGTTTTTTTTTGTGAATAATGAAATATGGTAAAATACAACATTTAACATTATTGGCTAAATAAATTAATTTTTGAGTCATGGATGATGTAAGGACCAATTGGTTTGAACTCAAATTATGAATTTACTTTATATAGTCACAATAATCAATAATTTTTATAGTCTTTATCCAAAATAATAAACTAAGGAATATAATATTTAAAAAGACTCCCCTCTCCTCCCTTTTTAAATAACACCCTTCTCCATCCCTTAAAATCACACCTTATAAGCCTTGGATATTGTAAAATTTATTCCCAATAAACTTACCAATCCTCTCCCCCAGGTCCTAGTGCATTGGTCTCACTAAAATAAAAATTAAAAGTTCCTTAGGGAGTTTTTCACGGAGACGTCATTCAAAAGGTAATATTCTCAAACTTCCTATTTTAAATTATTTTCTTCCTCTAACTTCTCATAAACTCCATGATATAAAATAAATTAAAGAATATATTATCATATATATACTATAATTTTATGGTGATAATAGAATATATACCATCTATACTCCTCTATTCTCTACTTATTCTAAAATTTAAAACATTTTCAGTATTATGTCGGTTCATCTCCACCATGGATGATGAGTTTTCATTTCCAACTACCATCTTCCTAGAAGGTTTAAATTTACATATTATTGTTTAAAATGAAAAAATATATTTATATTAATTTTTTTAACATTATTGGATTATTATATAGTCACAATATTAAATGAAACATAACTAGTTCTTGATGGTCGGCAAAACCGCCAAAATGAACTAACAGAATAATGCGATTGTTTTAAAAAATGAATCATCTATATATTAGAACACATATAGAAACATGGTACCATTTTAATTTATATAATTTCCTTAATAAAATTTCATTTCAATTCTTTATTTGTTTTCTTATTTTACAATAACAACAATAATTAACCACAAGTGATCCGACCTTGGAACCATGAAGTGAACGCCCCCAAAACAGTTAAATTAAGTTTTATATCTCATTGAAATTGTTATAAGTGAAAATAATAAAATTATGATAAATAAAATTTATATATTAAAGGTTATTAATTAATTAATTAATTAATCTAATTTTTTATTCAGGACATTAAGTGGAAGTGAAGAGTGATTTTGGAAAATAATGTAAAGGATCTCTCTAAACTACCCTTTTTCTTTAGGTTATGTAATTTCTCTCTCTAAATCACTTCATCTTTCTCTTTAATGTTATGTGATGCTTATAAATTATATATATATATATATATTTCTCAATTATATAATTTACTAATTATACCTTCCCTTTATGGGGTATTATATAACTTATGTTCATTTCTCAAATGTCTTCTTTATGAAATCTCCTTTGATAATGATATGAGGAAAGATTATAAAACCAATTTCTTTCCACGAGTAATTCTTATATTTATTCCGTATAATTAATTCTATTTTGTGTAAAAAATAATCATGTAAATTTTATTATGGGGTCACAAAGATAGTTCTCCAATGCATTGGGTAATGTTTTTTTGTATCACAAGATGCTATGAAGGGTATTAGGGAGTGAACCTAATCTATGATGGGACTCTGTAAACTATGTGATGTTATCTTGGCAGTTATCCTTGACTTATTCTTATTTCATGTTTTATTTTGCTTACACCTTCCTATATTTCCATGATAATATGATAAAAAATTTATTATGTTATTCACCCATGTGATTATTCATTACCCTTCTATTTTATAATATAATTATATATTATTTGACTCACATGCAATGATTCATTATCATGTTTATTCCCTTACCAGGTGTTTTAGTTAACCCATTTTTTTATGTATTCCCCAGGTTATTCTATGAAGTTTTTAGAATTAAAATTTATTTATAATCTCATTATGAAGATTAAAATAAATTCATTTTATTTTAGTTTCAATTTATTGTTTTATGGACTTATTCTTCAAAACACACTAGTATTTTTGATCCTTTGGTTAGACAAAATGGATAATTATGATAAAAATAATGTAATAATATATTTAGAAGGTTTTTTAAATTATAAATTAAATATATAAAAAGTTATAAAATTGATGTGTGGTAATTGGATTAAAGGTATTAGATGAAAAATTGATGGGTTGTGTTAAATTTAAATTAAATGGTTTAGTAAAAGGAAGTTAGTTGATAAATCAGTAACATCTAGAATGGTGAATCTTATGGATGAAATTTGGCCTATTTGTGGATTTTCGTATGGTATGTTGCCTTAGTTTTTTAAGTGGAAAGTGGTGTAGGTTTAAAGATGTTGTGTTGATGTTGTAAGACATGTTGGTTCTCTTTTTATGAACTCATAGGTTGGGTATTGTGTGTTATCTATATATCATGTATTTTATGTTATTTGTTTATACATTCCACTCGTGTTAGATAACCTTACCAATGCCCAATTTTTTTTGTGTTCCAAGTGTTTTCTCTAATATCCGAGATAATGGTGAGTCATATGGCTAGATGCACACTCTTCCCCACTCTTCCATCATAAATATTGATTATGGTGGGTTGATGTTAGAGATTAGTCATTGACTATGGGTTGATGTAAGAGAATAACTTGTGATGATGGGTTGGTGTTGGATATTAACCAGTGATGATAGTTTTGTGTTGTATATTACTTAATGATTATGGTTTGATATTTTAGATTTCCAAATGATGATTGTTTGGTGTTAGAGATGACCCAATGAAGATGATATAACATTGGCGACCACTAAGTGATGATAAGGATGTGATATTTGGTGGTGATCTTGCATGGTAGGAGGAGTGAATAAGGTTCATTTACTTTATATTAATGATACCCTACATTCCTAGGCATGATAAATGGTTATGTGGATGAGGTTGTGATGTGTGATGATTATTGATGTTATCTCCAAATGCTAGACCCTATGGGAGGTTGAGATCGATAGAGATGTGTCTCGACCCGCATCAGAGATAAATGGATACATGATGAGATGTTCTTTAAAGTAATGGGAGAATGGGATGTTTTATGTTGGTGAGTGAGTGTAAAACCAGTAGGGAAGCAGTTTTGGGGAACCTTTTCATTTTATTCCTTTAATACTATTTTACTACATTGGGTGCAATATTTAGTGAGCATGTAATCGTGAGGTTGGGATCAGTTAGTTGACCTATATTGGTTATAACACCCAAGAGTAAATTATAGTAGGTGAAAATTATATTTTAATAAAACTATATTATAATGTTAATTTTAAAATTTCTTATCACAAAAATTTTAATTTGATAGGATAGATATCAATTTTAAACTTTAAAGATCAAAATAATCCTAGAATAAGTTTTCGAAATTTTCGTTAGAAATAATATTTTATGAATAATTAAAAATGTATTATTTAACTATTAAACATTTTATTTATCATAATTTGTTATAATATATATAATTAAACATGTATTTATTTTCAATTTTATAGAAATAAATATAAGATCATTTGGAGGTAAAATGGGTATTTTTCAGAAAACAATTATTAAATATTTAATGTCTTTACATTTTAATTGATTAAAATAATATTTAATATTTAATAATATAAATATAATTTATAGATTATATATATAACCATATGAATTTGAATAAATATAATTATAATTAGTATTCATATAATTAATTTATTACAATCTTATGCATAAAAAAGGTATTTCTTGATAAACCATTTTTCAACATATTTTGCGAGTTTATTTTTAAATTAATTTAGGCCACTACTGTGAATTGATTTGCAATAAATGGATTATATATTTTTAATCATAATAATTAATATTAGGTAATATGGTTAACTTAATTTTTTTTATACTGAATAGTAAAAATATAAAAAATTAGTTACCATGGTTAAGGTCAAAATGGGTTTATTGGGGGGGGGGGGGTAATTGAAAATGACAAGGATTAGAATAAAAAAAACATATTAAACCTCATTGAATAATTTAATTTTTTCCTTAACCTTATCACATTTTATTATGAGTCATTTTAGCTCCATTTTCCACTAAATTGACTTAATAATATTTTAAAACTTGGGAAAATTACAAGCATTCCACTCATCCCAATTATAAAAGGCCACCTCCTCCTCCTCTCTCTTCCTCACACCTCTTAATCCATTAAAATATATAAAACTCTAATAAAATATTTTCCAAAAATTATTATTCACATTTTTATATTTTTTGGTCTTCCAAAATTACCATCCCTAGGATTCTTGAGAGGATATCCAAAGGAGGTTTCTCTAAGAAAAGACATTCATTTTAACAAAGTTCTTCCTTTTTTTACTTATTATTTTACCACCATAATTTTTTCCCTAAAAAATAAAATATAATAAAAAGGTATATAACATATAATAATATGTTATTATATTTATTTAATATTTTTTTTTTCATTTCTCTCTCCATCAAATGTGAAACAAAACCATCGCTAAGAGTACGGTGGACTACTGCCTCATGAACTGAAATAATTTTTTTTTCTATCATTGAATCACATGAATAGTTATAATGATGGAACTAATGAATATATATAATAATAATGACATAAAATTGATTCTTTAAAATTAATATATCATTCACTTATTTACCATTTCACCCATTAAGGAAATAATAACATCCCTCATGTGAACGTATGACCTACCATCTCTACGAAACGATTCAATTCCTTTTCCATGTCCAAATATGATTCATGATTATAAAAATTTATGTAATGAATAAATATTATATTTTTATAACTAATATAATTATTGATATTATGTAACTATATCCTATTCACAAGAACCTGAACTTGTGTAACAAAACATGCATGAGAAAGTGAAGTAATTAAAACCTGAAACAATGGTAATAATGAAAGATTATTAAGAAAAAGGTCATAATGTGTTAAAATAGGATAATATATGATATTATAAATATGAATATGGTTCTATAATAAATTAATAATAAGTTTAAAACCATTATACATGAGGTTAAGGAATAATCAACATAGTGGAAGTGTGTGGTAATACATTTCATCTCAATTTCCACTCTAATGAGACATATTTGGAATTATGAAACTATTTAGTTTTATATAGTGAGAATACTACCCATTTTATGTATGTAACATGATTATATACTTATTAATTATTATTAAAGTTTCAATTCAAGCTTACCATTTCAAGGGGTTACGATTTAAAAGTTACCAAAGTTGTAAGAAATTATTTTACAATATTATTTTTTGGAATTTATATTATTATAATTGAAGGGTTCATATATTATATCCTTCATAATCTCTATATATTTTATAATCCTATATATATTTAATAAGTTTGAATATTTTATTCAAACTTTTCCTCTATTTAGGACTTGAATCAAACAAGTAGATTATTAAAAGAAAACCTATTCTTATTCCTATTTTTATTGGGTATATTTCTCTTATATGTCTATATTTTACAAAATTTCTTTACAAAAGTCCTTTTTATTTAATTAAATGATTTTTAAGGAAATTTTATGTTTTAATTTAATGTTTAAATTATTTAAAAGGAATATTTTTTATGTTTCCCAAAAAATTCATTTTCAAATTTCTTTTATAAAAATACCAAAGGAATGTTTTATTTTTAACATATACAACATTAACAGAATTTCACACCACCATAACCATTTTATGATATTTAACTTCTTCTAAAATATTTCAATGGTTTTAAAAATAAAAATGTTTAATGAAATATTATTTTAATTTTTTGATTCTATTTTACTTTATTCTCAAAATGATATAATTTTATTACAAAACCTATATTTATGATAAATTGTTGGTCATATTTTATCTCTTACTATGTTTTGTTATTGTTAACTTTATCTTGAAACATCCACTTTCTTTTGATAATTTTTAATTGATAATTAAATTTATCTTAAATATATTTATAATTTTTAATCATAGATATGACTATTTATTGAACCGTATAACATTTTTTACATATGGTGTTTCACTATAAAAATTATTTTGTTGACTAGGAAAATATCAATATTCCATATTAGTTACTCAATATATATATTTATTGATAATACATATTGTTTGTTAATTTAAATGATCATTAAATATATGATGAATTCATTATAATTATAGTTAATGGTGGAGTTTGTTTATAGATAGCCCCTAAATACATCGACAAGACTCATGAGACAAACTAATTAACTAAATTTATTAAATGGGATTTTGGTGGATACCCACCCATAAATTATACTATCATGGAACAATAACTTGATGATAAATATATCGTGATATCTAATATCATGATATCTAACATTAAGAATTATCTTCCTTAAGAATTTATTTATTATTATCCACTATATTACTATATTTATTTTATCCATGGATGAATTTCATGCTCAAGTTATTGATTAAATGAAATGTGCTTCTATTTATCCACCTTGCTATATTGATTATAGTTTAATTACTCATAATTACTTTTACTATATATAACCCTTATAGAGAATTTGGTCTCACCCTTATTTTTTCCTTTACCTAGGATATAATAAATAAACATTTGAATAAGTTCATGGATTTATAACATTCAATTTTACTATGTTTTTAAGTTTTATTTCTAAAGTAGTAAAAAAGAATGTTTTTATCTAGTTATTCAATACTACTAAACTGATTGATCCTTGGATATGTAATCAATTATATCTTTTTTTAATGTAATAAATTATATAATAAATCTAAGTTACTAGATTTCAGGTTTTTATAGTGGTATTAGAGTAATTTTAGTAATAAACTTAAGAACTAGATTTAGGAAAGCATATATTAGGGAACATAACACTGTGATAGACTTTGAAGATATATCTAATTCTAGGAAAATATCACAAAATATTTGGTAAGGATGAGATTACATGGTTTTACTAGTAATACATTCATGTCTGGATACTACAAGTGAATGTAATGTTGGAACATATTCATTTGTTGGTAATAAATCTAAAAAGAGTTAGTGGAGTATATCTTAATCATCATTTTGGTGAAAATTAAATGGGTTCTTACTTCACCCATATTTTTAAACTCTTTGGGGGATATTATTATTTTAGTTTATATTTTATTTAAACCCATTCTAAAATATTGGGAAATTTTTTTATGATTTAAAGATAGTCCCAAAGAAATAAATTTTATGATTATGAGATTAATAATACACAAATTTTCAATTTATCTTAAGAGTTACACCCAATTTCAATTTATATATATTTATTTAAAATTAATAATTTTATGAGATAATATAGTATATTTAATTGTTTAAAAATAAATCATAGTAGAAATAATGGTATTAATACTCATGGACAATGTAGAAGTTTGTCTTCTATGAAAACCAATACAACTTGTGTTGGAGCTAAGAAAACCATGGCCATATTAGGGCAGGTAACCCATGTTCTGATTAATAACCTTGGACATATAGAGTAACATGATGTTACATTGCATGATACACCTATATTGGATTATTTAATTTGATTTATGTCTCTATATTTTAGTGGAAATACTAGCTGATAAATGGATTAAGTCACCTGAAATGAGATTTATAACCTTGGGATGCGATAAAAAGGAAATAGTTATACTATAAGTATATTATCTTAAAGAAAATTTTGATCAATGGCATTCGATTATTTGGAATACTTAGGAGGAAGGAGAAATAGAACATATGGAATTGAGACATTTTAACTAATATTTTTTGATAACTATTTTCATTATGAGAAACAAACTGAAATGAAGATAAAGTTACTCAACTTAAAGAAAAATGAAGAATAAAATATTGTGGAGTATGAGGATATATTTACAAGACTATCAAAGTATTATATAGATTGAATACATTATTTAGAAATCAATATTTACCATTTATTTGAAGGGATTCATCTAAGCCTCTAAAGGGAACTAGTTCCTAATTTTTTCATTATATGATGAAATAATACTATGATACATCAGAATAGAGGAGGAATTTTCATGATATTATATATTCAATGTAAATAAATAGAAGAATAGGATGGATAAACACTAATTAAGAGGTAATATTTCAAATAAAAAGAATAGAATGAAGTAATTTCCATCATTTAAAAATTGTGGAAAGAAACATCCTATAAAATTCTTGAAGGGAATGATAGATTGTTACAAGTGTAAAGATATAGGTCATTTGGATAATAAATGTAAGTAAAATAAAAATACCACTACTATCTAGTGCTTAAACTATAAATAAATGAGTAATTATTCAAAAAATGTTCCATGTGTCATGGAAACATACCATATAATAGGTCAAGGGGAGAAGGTAAAACATCTTCTATCACTACAATTGAGGTTAATTTTTTAAATATATAGTGAAAATTACTTTAATCATAAAATAAAATTTAGATAATAATTTATTTGATTCTATATCTTAATAATCTTTTATGTATTCCATGTTTTCTAATAAAATTATATATTTACATATCACCTTAATAAGGTAGTTGTCAGTCAAAACTCTCAACATGGGTGTGTCAGTTAGTCCCCATTATAAAACATAAACATGCACTATTTATAGAATTTATTATTATACCTATGGTTTTATTTGATATAATTATTGGTATGAACTTACTTTCAAAATATAATGTAAAAATTTATTGTAAAGAGAAGTAAATTATTATTTATGATAAAGATGTAGAATTACTTATCTTTATAGGGGACACTTCATCAACTAGTTCATGTCTGATACAACCCTAGTATCTCTTTTTAATGAAATTATTTTGGAATAAGACCCAAAAAAATATATGGTAGAAAAAGGTTGGGTTAGAATTGAGGATGGACCTATTTTATAAGAATACATTGATTTATTTCTTGAGGAAGAACCTAGACATTAACCAAAACAAAAAGTTGTGTTTTCTATTGATTTAACTAATAATGAAAGATCTATATCTAATAATTATGATATAATGGTCAATATGGAATTAGTTTAATTTAAGAAACAACTAGAGGAATTTTGTGATAATATATTTATATGCCTTAGTGTTTTACCCTGGGGAGACCATATTATTTTCATTAAGAAGAGATATGTATCGATGCGTTTTTTCATTGATTATGGGGAAATCAAAGCTATTATGATAAAGAAAAAGTATCAAATTCCTTTCATTGATGAATTATTCCATAAAATTCAAAATATATCAATATTTTCCAAAGATTTACCATCATTTTGGATATCAAAAATTGTGAAAAAAGAAGGAAGATATTCTAAAAACAACATTTTTTATGAGTTATGGATGTTAAAAGTTTATAAAAATTCCTTTTGGATTAAATAATTCACCCTTTTTTGAGGTTCTAATGAATAGAGTGTTCAAGAAATAACTTGATAATTTTACTGTGGAATTTATTGATGGTATCTTGGCATATTCTAAAAACTATGAGGTCTATAATAATCACTTATAGATCATTCTTGATAATATCACAGGAAAAGAGTTATATGGAAAATTTATAAATTGTGAATTATATGTTTTGAAATATTTCTTTCTTAGACATATTGTATATAAGGAAGAAATATCATTTTATCCTTTAAAGATAGAGGCATTCAAAGAATGCACCACACCAAAAAACATAACTTATGTAGGTAGTTTCATTGGTTTGTCAGGTTACTATTAGTATTTCTTTCAAAATTTTACCCTATTGGATAACCAGTTAACCAAGAATAGATGTAAATGGGTTAAGTTAACATGAAAAAATGAATAGGAAGAATGTTTTCAAGAATTGAAGAGGTTATTGAAAAATGCATTGATTTGGAATCTAACATCAGGAATTTATTGATTTTTGATATATAGTGATGCATTGAAGAACAGAATTGGTTATGTAATTATACAAAATAATAAAGTTATTGAATATGAATTAAGGTAGTTAAAGTTTCATGAGTATATCTATACAACCCATGATCTTCAATTGGTAGCTGTAATATTTTTTTGAAGATATAGAGACATTATCTCTCTAGTGAAAAATGTGAGATAAGTAGAGATCATATGTCACGATCCCCTCACACCAAATATTCTATAATGAATGGAGAGAGATAATGACCCCTCATTCCCACCTCCAGTAGGCCATGAGTTGGCCACTAGCACCAAGGGTATAAAAATCTCACAAATAGGAGGTATTAACCATTATAATGTAAAATAGGATTGGGAGATTGGATAAACAACCACCAAGAAAATCTATATGATAAAATAAATGAAAACCAAAAACCATACCATAATGCATTAATAAAGTAAAAATGATACATATTAAAGTATCCAAATATAAAAAAAAAGACAATTCTCAGACAACAACACAAAAACAGCTTTAAAACCAATCTCGTAATGTCCAGATTTGTTCTCAAAGTCCTCCAGGAAACCTGAAAAATATTTTATATACATAGGGTGATAATAATAGGTATACTCAATAGAGACATAACCAATATAGTGACCCTATACTTTTACACATAACATTACATGATTTTAATTATAATTATACATCATAGTATAAGCCAAGGATCGGGAAGTCTGGCGTCTTTGAAGACTAGGTACATAAAAAATTAAAACATGTGACTAAAAAACACTTA
The DNA here is from genome assembly GCA_963277665.1 of Viscum album. Taxonomy (NCBI): domain Eukaryota; kingdom Viridiplantae; phylum Streptophyta; class Magnoliopsida; order Santalales; family Viscaceae; genus Viscum; species Viscum album. The sequence continues at coordinate 1,910,033,975 of OY728157.1, read as the reverse complement.
TTAATTTAATCTTCAAAAATAGACCCTAACTTTCATTTTCTTATACATCTTCATAGGTTATCCTGAGGAACACATGGACAAAGGGATGAGCTAAATATCCCAGTAAGGAAGTATATATAAGAATAAGGCTTTAGAACATGGTTTAGAAGGAATGAAATAATGATAAGAAAAGCATGAAAAATATGGAATCATAACATATAAACGTGTAATAATATAAACATGGAGTCATAGAAATGTTTTAGAGACATAAAACATGACTTTAGTATGAGTTAAGGCTAATCTCCAAGATCATTTCACATAGTAGCACAAACCAAGACTAACCGTCAAAACCGTTGTACATAAAATCTCATGAGACTTGACTTTACCCATTGCATTGGAGCTCTAAATGGGTAAACCCATCTTAAATTTTTATTAATATGTTTTTCCCATAAATAATTATACATAATTAATCTTACATAAACATAAGGATTACCCATAGAAAGAATTGGGTACCACAATCATGACACAAATCATAATAGATGAGGGTAAAACAAAAGTGTCCATGAAATAAGGGAACTAAAGTATTCATGGAAATTAATAATGTAAAAATATATATTTTTATCATGGTGAGTGATTTCAAGTATACATGAAAATATTTAATAAAAATATTCACGAAATTTGGCATAAAAACATTTTTGAGAGGTTTTAAAGAAATTACTAAAGGGCCTTTAAAATAGAAAAGGGAATAATACTATATACAAACCCATAAGTGAACCTTGAAGGTCTTAATAATAAAAAAGAACTGATTTTATAAATACAATGGTGTCTTAAAATATAATATATAGTGCTCTTGAAATTTGGTAAGTATCCAGGAAGTTCCCTTAAAACAGGTTTGTTTATCAGGAAGTATTGAGAAGGGAATCATTTAAAAGCCTGTATATCCCTAATAAGAATGATGAATGGATATTGGTAAATGACTTTGGAAATATAAAAAGAAATTATAATATGTAAATAAATATAATATATTATTTCATTTGGGTAAAGATAATGATAGAGTAACCCGAATGAATAAAGGAGGTTTGGGTAGAATCTCTTACAGAATATCGGCATAGTATCAGGTGTACTTAAGAGGGATTAATGAGATATAAAAGGATTTATAATATTTTATAAATTATAATGAAAGTATGGGGAGTTTCTTAATTATACCCCATCACTAGGAGTTACACATAAAATGGAATAACATAGAGGACAATCTTTAATAAAAGTGAAGTGGAGAAGATCCATTACCTTAATTTCGGCTTAATGTCGTCTCTTCTGCACCTCTTGAATAATAAATTTATATTTATTAAAACAATGATATAAAATTTAATTATATTCATTTTATAAAAATATTTATCAATTATATTCATTGGATTTTATTTCATAATTTTCGTTGATGAAATTGAAGCGCTTTGATATCATATTTTACTTAAAAATTTCCCATCTTGCGATGATTTCACTTTTTATTAAATGTAATTTATAAATTAGTATAATTAGTTTCAAAATCATAGAATACATTCAATTTGATATTAATATATTATATATAATTTATATTTTCCATACATGAAGGTGTTTATAATTACTATCTTGGCAACATCTCCATAGATGGTTAACCAACCTTTAATGGGACGTTGTCGATAGTGCGAGAAAGGGAAGTGTGGAATTTATATTTTTCATTAATATGATAATTAAAGTAGGTTAAAGTAATTAATATTTTATTAAATTACTATATAATCAATTTTTTTGTCATAATTTTTTGAAATTGATAGGGTAAAAGAAAAAAAGAGGAAGAAAAGAGAGAGGATTTAATAGAGTCTTACTCTCTCCTCGGTGTAGCTTCTCTTGCAGAAAACTGTAACTCCATTGGTGATTAGAGTTGAAGGGATCCAAAACATCCATAAGTATTATAAGAGGATTTACAGGGAGAATTTGGGTGGATATTTGGCTTAGTAATATATGAGAGTAATGGTTTTCCAAGGGGGAGAGAGGTTATTTATACTTGAGGAGGGGATGTATTTATAAAAAAATATTAAATAAAATAATATATCAAATGTTAGACTTGTAATAGTAGTTTTTGTCAACAAAAATAAAATATTAATAAAATATAATTATTTTTATACTTTAAATATTATTTATAATTCAAATTCATTAATTTATTAAAAGGAAAGTGAAAAGAAAGAGAAAATGATATTTTAAGGAATCACTTTTTAACTTTACGTTTTGGAATGTTCTTTTTAGGTTTGGAAACTAAGCTTATTGTATTTTAAAGAACAATTTATAAACTTAAATAGAACACCGAAGAATAAAAAGTTCTAAAAATTATATGTCATCATTACATCATGAATGATGTAATTTAAGATATACCGGTTATGTGGAAAACTGTATTTTTACTATTCACCTGAAAATTGAAGTATTTCAGAAAATTATCAAAAAACCACCTTGACCATTTTTCAATGTTTAGAATCCAAAAATAAACTCAATTTTTCAAAAATAATTTTCTAATTATGATTAATTTAATATTTAATTAAAATCACAATTTACATGAAAAATATAAATTTTAAATTTAAAACTGCTTTTCTAACACTTCGAAAAATTACTTAAGGTCATATAAAATTATCTTAAAATCAATATATTAATATATGAATACATTTTAAGAAACTAATTTTTCATTTAAATTAATCAATTAATCATAAAATTGTAATTAAATATTCTTGACTTATAAAAATACCAACACCTTATTAATATTTTTTAAAATATTTATTTAGTTATACTATGATATAATTATACCATATTGTCACTTATAAAAAGATAAATTTTATTTATACTTTCATTGGATAGGTTACTATTACATTGGCCGATTTACTATTCATAAGGGTCACATTACTATTCCAAAGGTCAAGTTACTATTTCTATATGTTCCTTAACTTTTAAAGATACCTTTTATTTCACTTATTCTTCACTTATAAAGTTTGTATTGTGTTTTAAAAGTAATATTATGTGATTATAATATAAGATATAATTATAAGAAGGGTATTTCCATTGATAAAAATTTGGGTCATTCCATTCTTCCCCCCTTAATAAATTTCACTTTTGAAATATTGTTTTACATTCTAGGCCATAAACAGGTGTGGGTACTTTTCCTTCATTGCCTCTTATAGTTCCCATGTCGCCTCTTCGTACTTATGATTACGACAAAGTACCTTGACCAGGTGAGTAGTCTTATTACGTAGAACTTTATCCCTATGATCCTAGATCTTCCTTGGATGCTCCTCATAAGAAATATCATCCTCCAACTGTAACACCCCAAGCTTCCATGGTATGATTCTCTTTGAATAGTACAGTAGCGTGTGTTGTACGCAACTTGGAGATTCTAACACACTACGACCAATCAAAGTAGTCGTTATGAATAGTAATACCCACTTTTTGAAATTTTATAAATTTCATCTCTCTAAATGGACTTCATTTTTGGATTCGGAATATAGAAATTATACTTGGGTGAAATTTTGGTACTTTTCAGATAACTTTTATATTTGGATGAATAGTGAAAATTACTAAATTTTAATTAAAAACAACTTTTTTAATCGTAATAATTAATAGTGATAAATTATTAATTTGAGTGGTTTTAAATTATATTTAGAATATATTTTTACCATTTAATACAATTTTGGTCATTGGACATAATTTCACAATTAAACCGGACATAAACAAGTGTTAATCTTTTGATAGTTATTATCTCTTAAAAACACGCTTTTTGTTTTAACAACGGGAATTAATTTTAAATTAATTTCTGCCACTTATGTGTTTTGAATTTGGAAAAATGGATTTCATATTTTTAATTAGGATGTCCAAATTTTTTAAATAGGTAACTTTTATTTTTAGATATTTTGAATAATTAATTCGGTAAATATTTTAATTACTATGGTTAAAGGGTAAATCCAGTAAATAAGAGTAAAAAATAATATTATAATAATAATAAATTACCCTAAAATGTGTCCTAACCTTATTAGTCGATACATGTCCGACCATGAGCATCTTTGGGTTGATTTGGGACCCCATGGATCCACTTGTAAGTGATAAGGACACTTTATATTAATTAAGTTAAAATAAATACAAAAATGACCTAAGCATATATCTTTTAGAAAAAAAAAATTTACATAGGGTTATATATGTTGGATTTTAGACTATAAATATTAATTAGAAATATAAAAATATTTAATACATAATGGTATTTTATTTCTAATTTTTAAACATTTAATATTTAATATTATTTATGACACAATAATGATGCTGTATTTTTCTTATCAATGAAAGAATAAAATAATTGGTATTATAAATGTTAAAATAAATATAATTTGAATGTTTTGATGAAATCCATGAATTGTTTTGGTTAATATGACATTATAGTATTTCTTAAATGAATTTGGTTCAAATTAATAAAGTTTTTAAGACTTTAACAAAAATCAATTATTGAATTGTGTCAAAATTGACATAAATGAGTTTATAAAAAAAATATTATATTATTAATTGATATTATATTCCTAAAAATATAATGTTAGGCCAAAGGACTTATATAATGATAGGTGTGTCATTAATGGACCACTTGGGGGTATCTTGGATGTATATAGTAAGTTTTTTAACTATATAATATAAAAATACAAAGTGACATGGTAAATGTCAAACTAATTAACTAAGAGTTAAAAATAAAATATAAGGTTAATATAATGACCCAAACCTATATAAATTCTATTAGTTGAAAGTATTTCAACCCATAACCACATTATACTTTTAATAATAATATTTTTAGCCATTAGAAACCGAATATGAATTTATTATAAAATAATATTTCTACCTTTTTTCAAAGGTGCCCCTCACCCCTCTTATAAAAGGGAACTCCACCTTCTTGCTAATTAACACATTAAAATCCTTTTGTCTCGTCCAAAACCTTCCAAAATACTCCCTCAACTTCCATCAATTCAACCTAGAGGCCTTAGTTTGATCAGAAATCCAACCTAAGATCCCTTTTGATCAAGTCCAATGGAAGAACCTGAAGAAGAGGTAATGTTTTCATCACCCTCTTTCAAGTTCCTTTCTTCTTCAACTTCTTATTTCTTTGTTATTTCCATTCTAAAATAATAACTCCAATATATTCTATATAATTTTATTTTATTACAAATATGGTACAACCATATTCAGTATTCTATCCATCCTTTGAATGACATGTGACCATACGTGCGTACGTACGACCTACCGTCTCCACGTCGTGGCGTAATTGTTATTCAATACATTATTATTTGGATGGGTATAATAATTATGTGTAATTCATGTAAATAATAAATATAACATTATAATTATTCTGTATATATTATATACCATCAAATTAAATATTATTTTAATGTCAAAATAATGATATTATCGCTCATGCGTACGTACGGACTACCGTCTCCACGAACGCGATGAGATTCATTCCCAATCGTATCCATTCAAGTATAATTCTCATTTGATGATTAAAAATAATAATTAAGTACTTTATATCATTCTTTATATGAATAATATACAACCTACCCATAACAAACACTACTTATGTAACAAAACATATAAAATAAAATGAGTAAGTTAACACCTGAAACGATGATAATACTGAGATATTATTAACAAAGAAATGTTAAAAGATCATATATGATATTAATGTATATGATACTTGTATGATTCAATAAAAATTATTTCACCATTATACAGGAGGCTAACCTACCCTCTACTAATGAAAAAGTACAAAGTTAGGGGTGTCTTATCTCACTTTTAATTCCGTGAGATTTCCATCGTTCACCACTTATTTATTGCATGTGGTGTGTGTACTGCCCATGACTGTATTCATTGTGTAATATAATTTAATTTATGGATATTTACATCATAATTGTATGATCATTATTTCATGGTTGTATGTTTCGTATGTTACCAAATCGATAAGGGAATTTGAAATTTCAATTTCCACTCATTCGGCTTTATGCATACTTCATTGAATATTTTACTCCAAGATTATGTGTGGAATCACTATTCATTTTATTATGTCATAATTTACACTCCCCTTTCTGTGGATATAATTTTGATACACATAATCACTCCATTGATAAATTCTCAATTCATCTGTATGAACTTGATATGAGTAATTTTTACTCAATCTTGATTTGTTGAGTTAAACTTCCAATCCATTGGTGTTGTTTTTACAAGAATATGTGTGAATGTCCTTTTATTGTTTTACACTGAATATCCAATAATATTGAGTGTATTTATATTTTTCACACATAATTTTGTCGTTGATTTATCCTTAACCTAAGGATATGGCCTTTATGAGAGATTTCATCTCAATTTACATTTCATTAAGACTCCTTTGTTGTTATACACCAAATCACTTTTATATGGTGTATATAATGTACTTTGACATAGTATATCATGAATACCTTTATTCTCATGATATTACATGGTTTTTATTATCTCAATTATTTCTATTCAAGTGTCTTTCTTTTGGTTAGGAACTCTAACTAAAATATCATTTTAAAATGTTTTAAAGATTTATTATTATAAATCTTTCTCATTAATTTCCATGTTTTAAAAATGGGTTTAAGGATTTATTTATATGTACATTAATGTTTTCAAATCAAAATTCATTTTAAAAGTTTCAAAGTGGCATGGGACACTTTGATGCAAAAATCTATTTTAAATGGCTTCTTGACAAATAGTGTGACTTTTAAATGTTTTCATGAAAATGGGGGATATTTCTCTCAACAGTTTGATGATTATTTTAATCGATTTCAATATCCTTCATTATTTTCGATTGGGGTTAATATGACACAATACAATCATCCATATTATATCGAATAATTTATGTTTGACTGTGGATGTGCTATTTTTATACCATTCATGGTTTGTGGTTAAAGTATTGACATTTCATATGCTAGTTTTAATACGAATATTTTTGTTATGTTTCAAAAATTTCATATGAGGAATGAATTGGACTTAGTAAGTGATGGATGGATCCCTCAATAGCTTCTTGATGCATCAGTAGGTATCATGAGACAAACTAGTGTCTTGGAACATGGCCTTGACAAAATCTTATTTGTAGTCTTGGCACGAGGCCTTGGCTACGTGGTTATGATAGTCAGGAATTATGCATTCCATAATTATGAAAGTGGTTATTGATGTTGCATGTTATTATTCGACTAGTTGAATATCCATGTGAATAATTAAATTTCATTATTTCATTTTTTTGCCATATTATTCAGAAATTCTTGTTTAAAAGGCTTTTGTTTTAGTTATACATTACCTTAAATGTTTATGCTTATCTATGAAAGTTTCCGCTATATTGTTATCTTTACTGGGCATTTGAGCTCACCCATTTCTATGTTTTATTTTTCCCAGGATGTGAAGAAGTATTTTATGAATGGCCTGCAGGGATAGTATAAGGGGATATGAGTGTGGAGACAAGATGTCATTGTAGTTTTCACTTTATGATGTAATGTAAACTTGATGAATGTATCTAGTTATTCCAAGGATACTAATCTAATCGGTCTTTTGAGACTTGATCTTTTGTTATCATACCATTGTTATGTGATAATGCACTGACTCTGGGTAACTGGGTTCAGGGCGTTACAGTTGGTATCAGAGAAAGTTTAGTACAAACCTTGGAAACTAGATTTAGATAATCTCTGATTAAAGCACATATCCCTAAGATAGACTTTGAGGATTAGTATAGAATAACTTCATAGAATTTTGGTATTGTATTGATTTTTTGAGTTTTACAAGAAATACATCCCTGTCTGGATTAGAGCGGGTAGAGGTGGATCTGGAACAGATGTACCTAGGGGTAAAACCTGAAAACACCGCTTTGAGCTAGACTTGAACAGGAACTGGTGCATGACAACGAGCCTTGCTGCACTCTTGGTTACGACACTCCCGGGGGATATGCTTATGATAATTTATATTTTCTTTACAAACCAATTTGAATTATTTTAATATAAGATGAGAATAAATGAACTTGGTTAATTTTAAGGTGTTTCAAATTGAAAATATGGTGTCATGATATTCTCTAAATGATTTTATGACTAATGTTACTCACACAAAGCTTTCTGGTTTTAGTCAATGGTTGGAGTCCAAGGAAGTCATAGTAACTTTGAGAATGATGTACAAGGTGGGAACGGTGGTGGAAATGAGAAACAAAATGGGATGTCGATAGGCTTAAAATATATCGTGTTCATGCCAAATCAGTTTTCCAAAAATATGATCAACAACATATATATTAACCAACTCCCGGACTCAACAAAGAAGAGAAAGGTGATGAATGATAAGAGATCCAGCAGTGGAGAACATGGAGAAAAGAATCCTAAATTTCCATCATGCATGAAATGTGGAAGGAGACACCCAGGAAAGTGTCTCAATGGAACAAAGAAATGATTTACGTGCGGGAAAGGACATAATGTGAAGAATTTTCGAGGAAAAATGAAGAGTACTATGGAAGAAAATAAAAATGGACCCAAGAATCCATTTACAGTTATTTGCCGTAAATGTAGGGGACCTAAACATTACCCGAGGGAATGTCGTATTCTGTAGGATATTTTCTTGGTCAAAGAAAAAGTTATGTGGAAATAAATGGTAGGAGAAATGTTTAAAAGAATCAGTGCTCCTTGTTGATGGGATTACATTGGAATAATTTTCTCTTGTATTTATAACCCCGTAGTTTTCCATGTGAGAATAATGTTTGAGGAAGTCCTATCTTTTCCCTTGTGAATTTAGTTATAAATAACCATTTGGTTTTATATGATCATTGGGTTTGAGGCAATTACAAGTTATTATATTTTGGGATGAAAATGCAAGGTATGAGATAACATTTCTGGTTAAAATTATGTTATGGCTATTTTGAGGAATTTATCTGATTTTGGTAATGTTATAAAATATAGTTTTTGAAAAATGAAAACACGCAGACCGTGTGACAACCCATTGTGTCAGACAAAGCTGTGGGAATCGAACCCACAACCAAAGTGCGATTGGGATTTATCACCTACCACTGGACTACGTGAAGTCCCTAGCACTAATTATGTTTAGTTAAATGATTTTATTGATCAACAATAAGTTGATTTGGGTTCTTATGTCTTATCAAATGAATACCCTTAGTATAGGAAAATGATTTGGTGATTAAGTGATAAATGTTATTTTAGAATATGTTCACTTTGTTGGGAACATTATATGCCCAAGGAAAATAGAATACTATGGGGTTTCATTTGAGGAGTAATGGTGTATTTTTATCTATGTTTTTATTTTGGATTTATAGTGATTTGGGTTATTTATGAATATTATTTACCTATAATAGTGAATATGTGATTAGGTTAATTACTTTTAACTATGTGACTTTAAGAGTAGTTGATTTCATTTAGAGATGCAATTTAACATGGAAGACTACATAACCAAATTCTTCTAAGTTTTGGGTTTCAATATTAGTTTGGATTATATTGAAAGATTTTAAGGACAATTGTTTATTGAATGGTATTTATTTAACTTTGGGGTATTCATTTTAGAAATTAAGATTAGTGTTTCTTTCTCTAAAGGAATATCCTTTTGGGGGATCATTAGATCTTGTACAAACCGTTTTGGTTTTGGTTAATCTCTAAAGACAAGGTAAATATATAGTTTATCCTTTGTGGATCATGTGATTCTATAGAAGTTTATTCTAGCTCTTCCAGTGTGACCAAGTCTTCTTGAATACTCATCGTTTAAAAAAAATGAGTTAGTTGTGGAAATTTTTTAAAGAATGAAAATCTACTTAAAAATAAGTATATCTATTTATTTTCTTAGTCAATCTCATAAATGAATTCCTCATCTTTATGTAATGTAACTCAAAACAAAAAAATGTTGTCCGTTTACTTTTCCTACTGGGAAACTAATCATCGTTTGTCCCATCACAAGTTTGTGGTTTTCCTATTGTTAACTTTCTACTGATCATGTTTTCTATCCCTCTCCATCAGAACATGACACTTATTTTATCATCCATATCCATGATTTTCTACATATAATCCTAGTAGAGGTTATCTCGGGAGACCTTTTTACTTCTCTTCCTTTCTTTTAAAGTGATAGTTTTATTGGATCGTTTTACAATGTGGGACTTTACATTATATTCCCAATCCCTATTTTAAAAATTGAGAGGATTCAATTTATTTAAGGAGGGGATAATGTAACACCCCAAGCTTCCACGATACGATTCTCTTTGAATAATACAGTAGCGTGTGTTGTATGCAACTTCAAGATTCTAACACACTACGACCAATCAAAGTAGCCATTATGAATAGTAATACCCACTTTTTGAAATTTTATAAATTTTATCTCTCAAAATGGACTTCATTTTTGGATTCTGAATATCGAAATTAGCCTAGGGTAAAATTTTGGTACTTTTCCGATAACTTTTATATTTTTATGAATAGTGAAAATTAATAAATTTTAATTAGAAACAACTTTTTTAATTGAAATAATTAATAGTGATAAATTATGAATTTGAGTGGTTCTAAAGTATATTTAGGATAAATTTTTACCATTTAATACAATGTTGGTCATTGGACATAATTTCACAAATAAACCGGACATAAACAAGTGTCAATCTTTTGATAGTTATTATCTCTTAAAAACACGATTTTTGTTTTAACAACGGAAACTAATTTTAAATTATTTTCTACCACTTCTGTGTTTTGAATTTGGAAAAATGGATTCCATATTTGGAATCAGGATGTAAAAATTGTGTAAATATGTAACTTTTATTTTTAGACATTTTGAATAATTACTTCGGTAAATATTTTAATTACCATTGTTAAAGGGTAAATCCGGTAAATAAGGGTAAACAAATAATATTATAATATTAATAAATTACCCTAAAACGTGTCCTAACCATATTGGTTGATACATTTCCAACCATGTGCATTTTTGGGTCGATTTTGGGACCCCATGGATCCACTAGTAATTGATAAGGACACTTTATATTAATTAAGTTAAAATAAATACAAAAATGACATAAGCATATATCTTTTAGAAAAACAATTTTTACATAGGGTTATATATGTTGTATTTTCGACTATAAATATTAATTATAAATATAAAAATATTTCCTACATAATTGTATTTTATTTATAATTTTTAAACATTTAATAGTTAATATTATTTATGACACCATAATGATGCAGTATTTTCCTTATCAATGAAAGAATCAAATAATTGGTATTATAAATGTTAAAATAAATATAATTGAATGTTTTGATGACATACATGAATTTTATTGGTTAATATGACATTATAAGATTGCTTAAATGATTTTTTTTTTGAATTAATAATGTTTTTAAGACTTTAACAAAAATCAATTATTGAATAGTGTCAAAATTGACATAAATGAGTTTTTAAAACAAATATTATATTATTAATTGATATTATATTCCCAAAAATATAAGTTTTGGGAAAAGGACTTATATAATTATAGGTGGGTCATTAATGGACCACTTGTGGGTCACTTGGATGTATATAGTAATTTTATTAACTATATAATATAAAAATACAAAGTGACATGGTAAATGTCAAACTAATTAACTAAGAGTTAAAAATAAAAGATATGGTTAATATAATGACACAAACCTGTCTAAATTATATTAGTTGAAAGTATTTCAACTCATCCCCACCTTAGAATTTTAATAATCCACTTTGAAGCCATTATAAATAGAATATGAATTTATTATAAAATAATATTTCTACATTTTCCAAAGGTTCGCCTCACCCCTCTTATAAAAGGGCACTCTCCCTTATCACTAATTCACACATTCAAAGCCTTTTGTCTCATAAAAACCCTCCCAAAATACTCTATCAACTTCCCTAACTTCAACTTATAGGCCTTAGTTTGATCATAAATCCAACCTAAGGATCCCTTTTGATCAAGTCAAAAGGAAGAACCCGAAGAAGAGGTAATGTTTTCACCACCCTCTTTCAAGTTCCTTTCTTCTTCAAATTCTTATTTCTTTGTTATTTCAATTATAAAATAATAACTCTAGTATATTCTATATACTGTGATGTTATTATAAATATGGTACAACCATATTCAGTATTCTATCTATCATTTTAATGGCATGTCACCATACGTGCGTACGTACAGCCTACCATCTCCACGTCGTGGTGTAATTATTATTCAATACATTATTATTTAGATGGGTATAATAATGATGTGTAATTAATGTAAATAATAAATATAACATTATAATGATTCTTTATATATGATATACCATCCAATTATATATTAGTTTAATATCAAAAGAATGATATTATCGCTCGTGCGTACGAACGGACTACCGTCTCCACAAACGTGATGAGATTCATTCCCCCTCGTATCCATTCTAGTATAATTCTCATTTGATGACTAAAAATAATGTTTAAGGACTTGATATAATTCTTTATATGATCCTTATATAATTAAATAAAAATTATTTCACCATTATACAGGAGGCTAACCTACCCTCGACCAATGAAAAAGTACAAAGTAAGGGGTTTCTTATCTCACTTTTAATTCCGCGAGATTTCCATCGTTCACCACTTATTTATTTCATGTGGTGTGTGTACTTCCCATGATTGTATTCATTGTGTAATATAATTTAATCTATGGATATTTACATCATCATTGTATTATCCTTCTTTCATGGGTGTATGTTTCGTATGTTACCAAATCGATAAGGGAGTTTGAAATTTCAATTTCCACTCATTCGGCTTTACGCATACTTCATTGATTATTTTACTCAAAGATTATGTGTGGAATCACTATTCATTTTATTATGTCATAATTTCCACTCCCCTTTCTGTGGATATAATTTTGATACACATAATCACTCCATTGATAAATTCTCAAGTCATCGGTATGAACTTGATAAGAGTAATTTTTACTCAATCTTGATTTGTTGAGTTAAACATTCAATCCATTGGTGTTGTTTTTGCAAGAATATGTGTGAATGTCCTCTGATTGTTTTACACTGAATATCCAATCATATTGTGTGTATTTATATTTTTCACACATAATTATGTCATTGATTTATCCTTAACCTAAGGATAAAACCTTTATGAGAGATTTCATCTCAATTTACATTCCATTGAGACTCCTTTGTTGTTATACACCAAATAAATTTTATATGGTGTATATAATGTACTTTTACATAGTATATCATGAATACCTTTATAATCATGATATTAAAATGTTTTTATTATCTCAATTATTTGTATTCAAGTGTCTCTCTTTTGGTTAGGAACTCTAACTAAAATATCATTTTAAAATGTTTTAAAGATTTATTATTCTAAATCTTTCTCATTAATGTCCATGTTTTAAAAATGGTTTTAAGGATTTATTTATATGGACATTAATGTTTTCAAATAAAAATTCATTTTAAAAGTTTCAAAGTGGTATGGGACACTTTGATTCAAAAATCTATTTTAAATGGATTCTTGACAAATAGTGTGACTTTTAAATGTTTTCAAGAAAATGGGGGATATTTCTCTCAATAGTTAAATGATTATTTTAATCGATGTCAATATCCTTCATTATTCTCGATTGGGGTTAATATGACACAATACAATCTTTCATGTTGTATCTAATGAGTTATGTTTGACTGTGGATGTGCTATTTTTATACCATTCATGGTTTGTGGTTAAAGTATTGACATTTATTATGCTAGTTTTCATACGAATGTTTATGTTATGTTTCAAAATTTTCATATGAGGAATGCATTGGACTTAGTAAGTGAAGGGTGGATCCCTCTATATCTCCTCGATGCATCAGTAGGTATCATGAGACAAACTAGTGTCTTGACACGAGGCCTTGACAAAATGTTATTTTTAGTCTTGGCACGAGGCCTTGGATGCGTGGTTATGATAGTCTGGAATTATGCATTCCATCATTATGAAAGTTGTTATTGATATTACATGTGATTATTCGACTAGTAGAATATCCATGTGAATAAGTAAATGACATTATTTCATTTTATTTTTTCCATATTATGCTGAAGTTCAAGTTTAAAAGGATTTTTTTAGTTATACATTGCCTTAAAATTTTATGCTTATTTATGAAAGTTTATGCTATATTGTTATCTTTACTGGGAATTTGAGCTCACCCCTTTCTATGTTTTTTTTCCTAGGATGTGAAGAAGAATTTTATGAATGACCTGCAGGGATAGTATAAGGGGATATGAGTGTGGAGACAATATGTTGTTGTAGTTTTCACTTTATGATGTAATGTAAACTTGACAAATGTATCTAGTTATTCCAAGGCTAATAAACTGATCGGTCTTTCGAGAATTGATCTTTTGTGATCATGCCATTGTTATGTAATAATTCGCTGACTCTGGGTAACTGGAGTTGGGGCGTTACACCAACTATACCACATCCGAAGAGAGTACATGTGAAGGGTCTTGTATGTACTTCCTTAATAGGGATACATGAAAGACATCGTGTACTTTAGAACTGGTAAGTGGAAGTGCTAGTCGATAGCCCACAACCCCGATACGATCAAGAATCTAGAAGGGGACGATGTATATGGGACTTAACTTTCTTTCTTCCCAAACCTCATGACCTTCTTCCATGGAGATATTCATATTAATACCATGTCTCCAACTTTGAACTCAAGGTCTCATTGACAGTTGTCTACATAACTCTTTTGTTGAATTTGGGCTGCCTTGATGTGTTACTGAATGGTTTTCACCTTCTCCACCATTTCTTCGACCATTTCAGGTCCTAATAGAACATGCTCTCAACATGTATTCTAGTGTCTGAATAGTTCACTCAGATTGGCCATCAATTTGAGGATGGTGGGCCATACTGAAGTTCTATTCAGTGCTTAGATCATGTTGTCCACTTTTCCAGAACTTCTAGGTGAATCTCGGGTAATGATCAGATATAATAGATAGTGGAAATCCATGCAGCCTTACCACTTATTTGATGTATATCCATGTAAGTTTATATAATGAGAAGTCCTATCTAATTGTGATAAAGTGGGTTATCTTCGTAAGATGATCCACAAAAACTCATATAGAATTATTTCCTTTGAATATCCTTGAAAGTCTAATGACGAAGCCCATGGTGATGTTCTACCACTTCCATATTAGTATGGGTAGCGGTTGCATCATCCCCTTAGAACTTTTCTTCTCAGCCTTCACTTGTTGGCATACCAATAAATTTGATGTATATTCAGTAATCTCTCTTTTCATATTGTCCCACAAAAAGTTTTCTTTGAGATCTCGATACATCTTTGTGGTCCCTAGGTAGATAGAGAAGGTTGATCAATGTGCGTCATTTAGAATCTCCTTCTTTATCTTTGGATCAGATGGTACACATAATAATGACCAATATCTTACAAATCCTTCCTCATAAATATTGAATTCTAATGATTTCCCATTTTTGATAGCTTCTACCCTTTTCAGAATTTCCACTTCTTTTCTTTGAGCATCCTTTATTTTCTCCATGAGGAATGGTTTAGAAATGATTTGAGAAAGGATTGATGATGTTCATAACTTAATTATTCCCATTTGAATCCTCTACAAATTTAAGAAAATTGGATCATTTTCAATTCTCTTTTTTGATAAAGATATATGATCCCTTCAACTTAGGGCATCTACCACCTTATTTGCCTTATCGGTATAGTAGTGGATTGAGTAGTCATAATCCATGATGAGATCTATCTGTATTCACTTGCGCATATTAAGATATTTTTTTGTGAATATGTATTTGAGACTCTTGTGTTCTATATATATCTCAAACTTCTCTCCATAGAGATAATGACACCAGATTTTTAATGTAAAGATCACTGCTTCCAACTCCAGATGATGCGTAGGATAGTTCTGCTCATGGATTTTTAGATGCCTTGAGGCATATACTATAACTTTATCATTTTTCATTATAAAAATACTAATCCCTTCTTTGAAGCATCATTGTACACCACAAAGATTTCCCCACTTATTGGGAGTGTGAGTATCGGTGTAGTGATAAGCCTCTTTTTCAACTCCTTGAAATAGTCTTCACCATCCTGAGTCCAGAAAAACATTACTTCCTTCCGTGTCATCTTGGTCATTGGATTTGAAAATCATGAAAGGTTTTTCACAAATCATCGATAATAATCAGCTAGACCCAAAAAATATATGGATCTTCATTAAATATGTTGGCCTGGGACACTCTTTAATCACCTTTATCTTGGAAGGGTCCACATATATCCCTTTAATGGTGATAACATGCACCAAGAATGATACTTCCTCCATCCAGAACTCATATTTACTATACTTTTCATATATATTATACCTTCTCAAAGTCTTTCACATATATTAAAATGATCCTTATGTTCCTTCTTGCTCTTGGAGTATATTATAATATCATCAATAAAGACTACAATAAATTTTTTGAGGTAATCTTTAAAGACTATATTCATCAAATCTATGAAAATTGTTGTATAATTAGTGAGTATGAAGAAAATAATTATGAAATAATAGTTCCCATACCTTGTTTTAAAGGAATTATTGGGAATATCTTCCTTCCTCACCTATAATTGGTGATAACCTAACAGAATTTCTACCTTAGAGAAATAACTGGCCCCCTGAAGATGATAAAATAAGTCATCTACCCATGGTAGGGGATACTTGTTCTTTATCATGATTTTATTGATCATGTGATAATAAATGCAGAGGTGCATTGAATCATCCTTCTTCTTAAAGAAGAGGACTGGCACACCTCAAGGTGAAGCACTCGAGCATATAAAACCCTTCATTAGATTCTCCTATAACTGTTTCTTCAGCTCTTCCATCTCTACAGTGGCCATTATATAAGGAGTCTTTTATAAAGGTATATATCCAAGAATAAGTTCAATTGAGAACTCAACCTCTCAATCAAGAGGAAGACCCCGAAACTCTTTAGGGAATACATCAGTGTAATCCCTCATGATAGGAATGTCTTCAAGCATGATTCTATCCTTTTTTCTCAATAATTAGAGCTATAAATGATTTCTCATAAGGAATTAATATCCAAACTTGATAAACTGATTCTAAAAGAGATTCATATTCCTCATTACACTTGTAAATAATTTGAGGATGCTTTGAGATGTGAAGAGTGATATCCTTTTCTCGATAGTTGATGTTGAATTTTTATAAAGACATCTAATCCATGCCCTAGATAACATCGAAATCCACTAAAAAAATTATGAAAAGATTTTCTGGGAAGTTCAATACACAAACATTAACCAGAGAGGAGTTATAAACCATAGATTCAATAACTTCCTCATTTATTGTTCTCACAGATAACTTATCCTCCAAATTTTGAGGTGATGTTTGAATAGTTCTACTAAACTTGCATGATATTAAAGAATGTATAGAACTAGAATAAAATAGTACATTTGTTATTATTGAATTAATAACTAGTGTACCTATCACCACATCGTTGTTTGACTCCACCTCAGTAGTAGTGATGGCATAAGCCCTTCCTTGTTTCCTTAAAAGTTGTTTTTGATTGCCTCCGACAACCCTTGTATTAGGAAAATTGTTCCCATAATTCCCATGATCCTTGCAGTTTTAACACTGAACTATAGGCTGAGTGTTGATTTGAGCCTTCCTTTCTTATTCCACATTAACAGTATTCTTCATATCCCATTGTAATTTCTTGGCCAT
The DNA here is from genome assembly GCA_963277665.1 of Viscum album. Classification (NCBI taxonomy): domain Eukaryota; kingdom Viridiplantae; phylum Streptophyta; class Magnoliopsida; order Santalales; family Viscaceae; genus Viscum; species Viscum album. The sequence continues at coordinate 1,910,016,264 of OY728157.1, read as the reverse complement.
ATGTCCCAACTTCCCACATTTGAAGCAATTCTTGTTACCATTTAGATATCTCCCAGGATACTTCTTCCCACAAATTTTACATGTGGGATAGTGAGGCTTCTTTCCATCATGGGTTTTGTTTGTTAAACCACCCATGTTGTTCTCTATTTTTTGATTCTTATCACCGGGGCCATGAGACCACTGAGAGTCTCCAATCTCCATTTCAACCTTTAGGGCATAACAGAAAATCTCCTCATAACTGTCGAAGTCTCGGATCGCCATCACCTTCCATAGAATCGGCGTTAGCCTGCTAAAAAAATGATCCACTTTTCTTTTGGTGTTCATGAAAATGCCAGAAGAATACCTTGAAATCATTGTAAAGTTTTCTTCATATTCCCTGATTGACTCATCTTCCTTATACTTGAGACCAAGGAACTATCTTTCCATCTTTAGAGAGACGGTTTGAAGAAAATATTTATTGAAAAACATCCTCTTGAATTCCTCCCAATCCATGGAATCAATTTCCTCTTGGGGATTTGTATTCTTGATCAGTTTCCACCACTAATCAACTTCCCCATAAAAAAGATATACCTCCATTACAACTTTCTCTTCTTCTGAGAACTGGAGGATGGAGAATATCTTTTCAATGGAGTTAATCCACTATTACTTGAGGGGGATAAAAATATCCTATAAACATGGTAGGCCTTTTCCACATGAAGTATTCTATGTCAACTTTCTCTTTATTTAGAGGAGGAGGGTGTTCCACATGATTCAAGTTATTATTCATAACTTGATCTAGCTGAGAAAGTACTGTTATGAAGGTTTGAGCACCTGTTCCAATCATATCAAGAATATCATTAGGAAATTCATCACATTCCCTATCATATTGATTGTTGGAACAAGTTATTCCATTTCCCTCCCTTATCTAAGAAAAATATTATACAATTAGAGGTCTTGAATACTTATCTATTGAGCATAAAGAGGAAACTTTGAATATAAAAGGATAAACTTTTAAAGGAGAAGTGTATCCTAACTTGTGATTCCTTAGGTTTAAATATTTGTTATCCGTGTTCTATTTCTTAACTTATATTCTTATGGGATTTTTTATTCCCTTAATAATGGTTTTTACTAAGCTCATGAACTTATCAAAGCATATCCCCCAGGAGTGTCAAACCAAGAGTGCAGCAATGCCCATTTTCATGTACCAGGATACCCCAGGTTAGGCCCGAAACTCCTTGTCAGAGTTCTCACTCCTAGGTATATATGTGAAAGAGCCATCTCCACCTATTTGTATCTAGATAGGATTAATTTTATTCCTAAACCACTTACTCCATACTTACAAAAATTTAGGGATGCTTTATTATAATTCGTCTCATCCTTACGGTCCTCACTATGGTGCTATATTCCTAATCCCCAAAAATAACTAGACCAACCTCTGATACCAACTATAGATACCCTAGACTTTTACACATAACATTACATAATTTTAAGCATAATTATACATCATAGTACAATCCAAGGATCATAAATTCTAGTGACTTTGAAAACTAGGTACATAAAACTTAAAACATGGGACTAAAAAATACTTCTTTATTTAATCTTCAAAAAGAGCCCCTAATTTTCATTGTGCTCATAAATATTCATATGGTACCCTATGGAATACATGAACAAAGGGATGAGCTAAATATCCCAGTAATGGAGTATACATAAGAATAAGGCTTTAACACATGGGTTAGAAGACATGATATAATGACAAAAAAAGCATGGACCATATGGAATCATAACATATAAACATGGGATAATATAAACATGGAGTCATAGAAATGTGGAAAAAACATAAAACATGATATTAATATGAGTCAAGGATAACCACCAATATCGTTACACATAGTAGCACAAGCCAAGGCTAACCGTCAAGACTATCGCACATAACATCTCATGAGACTTAACTTTAACCAATGAATTGGAGTGCTATTTAGGTGAACCAATATTAATTTTTCATGAATATGTTTTCCACATAAAGAATCATACATAATCAATCTTACATAAACATAAGGATTACCCATGGAAATAATTGGATACCACAATCATGACACAAAGCATAACGGATGGGCATAACACAAAAGTGTCCATGAAAGAAGGGAACTAAAGTATACATGGAAATTAATAAGGGATATATATATATGTGTATGTATGTATATATGTATCATGGTGAGTGATTTCAAGTATAAGTGACAATATGTAAGAAAAATATTCAAAAAATTTGGTATAAAAACATTTTTGAGAGGTATTAAGGAAAATACTATAGGGCCTTTAAAATAGAAAAGGGAATAATTATTTATAAAACACTAGAAGTGAAACAAGAAGGTTTTCATAATAAAAAGGAATTATTTTATAAATATAATTGTGCCTTAAAACATAAGATACAGTGCTATTGAAATTGGGTAAGAATCTAGGATGTTCCTTTAAAACAGGTTTGCTTATCAGGAAGTATTGAGAAGGGAATCACTTAAAAGCATGTATATCCACAAAAGAGAATGATGAATGGATATTGGTACATGAGTTTGGACATATAAAAAGAAATTAGAATATGAAAATAAATAGAATATAGTATTTTATTTGGGAAAAGATAATGATAGAGTAACCCAAATGAATAAAGGAGGTTCGAGTAGAATACCTTACCGAATATCGGCTTGTTATTAGGTGTAATTAAAAGGTATTAATGGGAGAGAAATGGATTTATCATCTTTTATAAATTATGAGGAAAATATGGGGGAGGTTTTTAATCATACCCCATCGCTAGAAATTACACATAAAATGGAATAACATATAGGAATATCTTTAATAAAAGTGAAATGGAGAAGATCCCTTACCTTATTTTGCGCTTAATTTTGTCTCTTCTACGCCACCTGAATAATAAATTTATGTTTATTAAAACAACGATCTAAAAGTGAATTATAGTAATTTTATAAAAATATTTATCAATTATATTCATTGGATTTTATTTCATAATTTCCATTGATGAAATTGAATGGTTTTGATATCATAATTTACTTAAAAATTTCTCGTCTTGCGACGATTTGACTTTTTATTAAATGTAATTTATAAATTAGTACAATTAGTTTCAGAAGAATAGAATAGATGTGATTAGATATTGATATATTATATATAATTTATATTGTTCATACATGAAGGTGTTTATAATAATTATCTTGGAAACTTCTCCGTAGATAGTTAACTAACGTTTAACAAGACATTGTCGATAGTGGGAGAAAGGGAAGTATGAAATTTATATTTTTAATTAATATAATAACTAATGTAGGTTAAAATCGTTAATATATTGTTAAATTACTGTATAATTAATTTTTAACAAATTTTTTGAAAGGTATAGGGTAAAATAAAAAAAATAGGAAGAGAAGAGGGAAGATTTAATAGAGTCTTACTCTCTCCTCAGTGTCGCTTCTCTTACACGAAACTATAACTCCCTTGGTGATTCGAGTTGGAGGGATTCAGAACATCCCTAAATATTCTAAGAGTATTAAGGGGGAGAATTTGGGTAGAGATTAGGCTTATTAATAGATGAGAGTAATGGTTTTCCAAGGGGAGGGAGAGGGGTTATTTATACTTGAGGAGGGGGTGTTTTTAGAATAAAATAAAAAATAAAATAATATAACAAATGTTAGGCTTGTAATATTAGTTTTTTGAAAAAATAAATCATATATTAATATAATATAATTATTTTTAGACTTTAAATCATCTTTATAAATATAATTAATTAATTTATTAAAAGGAAAGTGAAAAGAAAGAGAAAATGTTTTTTTAAGGAATCATTTTTTGACTTTAGGTTTTGGAAATTTATTTTTAGGTTTGGAAATTGAGTTTATTATATTTTAAGGAACCATTTATGAAATTAAATATAAAATGGATGAATATAAAGTTATAAAAAGTTTATGTCATCATTACATCATAAATGGTGCAATTTAAGATATACTGGTTATGTGAAAAACTGTATTTTTACTATTCACTTAAAAGTTGAAGTCTTTCATAAAATTACCAAAAAATAACCCTAACCATTTTTCAATGTGTAGAATCAAAAAATGAACTAAATTTTGGAAAAATAATTTTCTAATTATGATTAATTTAATATTTAATTAAAATCACAATTTTCTTGAAAAATACAAATTTTAAAATTAAAACTATTTTTCTAACACTTTGAAACATTAGTTAAGGCCACATAAAATTATATTATAATTGAAATATTAATTTATTAATAAATTTAATGAAACTAAATTTTCATTTAAATTAATAAATTAATCATAAAATTTTAATTAAATATTCCTGACTTATAAAAATACTAACACCTTATTAATAGTTTTTAAAATATTTATTTACTTATACTATGATATAATTATACCATATTTTCACTTATAAAAAGATAAATTTTATTTATACTTTCATTGTAGTGGTTTCTATTACATTGGCCGGTTTACTATTCATAAGGGTCACATTACTATTCCAAAGGTCAAGTTACTATTACTATATATTCCTTAACTTCTAAAGATACCTTTTATTTTACTTATTATTTACTTATAAAGTTTTTATTGTGTTCTAAAAGTAATCTTATGTGATTATACTATAAGAAATAATTATAAGAAGGAAATTTCCATTTATAAAACATTCGGTCTTTACAACCAAGGTCTCAAGTGCAAATGTAAAAAAGAACATGTTATTGATATAGTGAATAAAATGTAGAACCAAATAGCACATATGTAGGTTGTCTAACAAGAACCCAACCTCACTTTGGATCGCTCACCAAATCATGAATCCAATATGATAATATAGCATCAAGATCATAATAAAGAAAGGTACCCACTACCACTTCCCCACTAATTTTCTTCTCTCTTTCCCCAAAATCAAACGCCCTATGCTCCCATCACTTGCATACATGTCACATCACAACTATAGCACATCAAATCACATCAAATGTATCCTAAAGACACCTGGGACATATCTAATGTGGATCAGGATTCATCCCCACGCAACACACCCACTTAAGGTCTAGCATTCAGTTCTAGCATTAGGTACTATTACATCACGCCTCTCCCACAGACACCTGGTCCCCCACATCACATCCCATCACATAACCAAAGAAATAGGGTATTATAAACATGAAGGACATTGAACTCTTATTCAACTCCTGCCACACATTATCCCCAACACATATCAAATATCATCACAACCTCATAACATCACTTATCTCCCAAAAAAACCTAGTCCATTACCCCACATCTTGACCGAAGACACTCAGGTTATCAATTCTAAAGAAAGAGTGAGGAAGAGGGGGTAGCCAGCCATCCGTGTCACCAACGTCTTGAATGTTAAGGAAAACAACTCAAACCTAGAACCTATGAGTGATAGTAAGGTTATCTAAATTGGTTGGGGACTATAAATAAATAACATAAACACAAATGATATATAGATAACATACAATACCAAACCTATGGGTTCACATCAGCTGCACTAAAGAATACTACATCACCACTACCATACCACACATAAACAATAGAAATTGCTTCCACCACTATATGTGACACATCTAACAACCCCCATATGAACCAAAAAATTCAACTTTCATTTTCTAAGACACTTTATTCACAGTTACACTGCCCATTCATTTATCATTCAATATATTTACCACACATCCATTATCAGGCCATCTCATTTATTACCAAACTATTTCAATTCATTTTATAATCACAATTTATTCTATGTATTACCAAGAAACTAATACAACTATGTCACACAATAACTATACCAACTCACAGAACCACCACCACAGCACCATACATCCTCCATCATCTTCATGCCACATCGCCTAAGCCATATCACCATAAAAACCACACATCACTCATCCCAACCACATCTGATAACAAAACCACCACACCCAAAAACCACACATCACCACTTCACATCAGCACTACACGTCATCCCCACTATTCACCACAACACATCATCACCACTAAACACCACAACACATCATCACCACGACATACCACAACCACTGCGCACCACATATTACAACTTCCCACATAGCATCCATGCTAACCAACCACCGCATCAAAGACCTACACATCACACAACCCAATTAGTTTCATCCATCACCGCACAACATCCTAAACCACACAAATAAACACAAAAATAATGACTCACATCACAACATGGCACCCCATATTACATAATTATTTATGTGATTTCATCACATTACTACTTTATTTAGCATGAGTATTATCACACAAACTAGATCACATGGGAAAACAATTATTTAGCCATATATATGTTCTTTAGGCTTTTATTTAGTGTGAGATCACACAACAACAACAAAAATTTCTCAGGGAATATCATATATAGTGAAAATAAGGCCCCCAATTGACATTATTTTAAATATTGGAAGCATCAGGTACAAGCACATAAACAATAATAATCAAAACAACCAAAACATGAAATAACATCCATTACCCATTAATTCAATTTATTTTAATTAATTATCCTTAATATCTGAACCCTTATTATCCACCAAATGGAAAGAAAAACCATGTAGATATCATATATAGCATGTAAAAGGAGTGAGAATGAGTATCCCCTACCTCAAATAATCTTTCTAATCTCATTTTCTATCATAGAGATAATAAGAAACAACCCCAAACTCACAGCCACACAAGAAAATCATGGATCAACCCAAACCAAACCAAAGGGTTATAAAAAATACATACCAACATACTTAAAATACCAACAACATCGTAGTAAATACTTGGGAAAGGAATGAGGGAAAATAGGGGGATAAGGGAGGATAAATCACCCCCGATCACCAACAACTAACTAGTGGAACTGACATATCAAATTAGAAGAAAAGGTTCTAGAATATCTATGAAAATCATTTAGGGTTTTCCACAAATTGAGAGAGAGAAAGTGATGTCTAAATGATATAATGATTAGATAAATTAGGTTTATAAATAGCCATTAACTCACCCAATTTATTGTTTTAAAAAATTTAGTTACATCATAAAATCTATGGTCCCATATAACTTACATCATAAAACCACTTTTTAGGCTATAAAACTTGATATTTTCAGTTTTCATAGAAATTCATGGTTCTTAGAGATGGATTTAACTTACATCATAAGTTTCACTTTTGTTGTGTAAACCCATTTAATTCTATACACCTTAGCCACACACATGCCATAATCTATTTACCACACAAACTGTAAAACACCAAATTATATTGTAACCCCCTTTTTACAGTGTAAAAAACCTGATGAAGTTTTGATGTAGCTCCAACCTCAAATAAACCTCCTCTAGACTCCTCAAAGCACTCTCCAACCACAAAAACATCCAATTAATTGGTTGGTAATGTCGTATAAATGAAATATTTTAAAGTTATTTTTCATTTAATTTCCATTAATGCATTGTTTTGGGGGTTTCCAAAGGTTTTATAATGGAATATGTGAGTTTTCATGAATTGAGCCAAACTGTGAGCCCAATTCCAGATTTAAAAATAAATTTTGTTTCTTTTATAAAATTTTCATTTTTTTATATTTTTGACTCATTATAACTCCTAAATGTCCTACCCTGATATATTAACACCACCAAGTCAATTTGGGGCCTTTATAAATTCATAACCAATGTTTATTGGGGTTTTTATTTAAAGGGTTGGGCCTGCCCGAAAGCCCAATTCCAATTTTAAAATTAAATTTTGTTTATTTTATAACTTATTAAATTTTTGGTATTTTTTGGTAATTTCAAGTCTCACCTAAGACCATTGAACCTAGACACGCGTCTAAACTCTCTCCCCACTCTTTGGAGCTCTGGTTTTTTGCGAATTTGTGTAGAACTTCATAGGGTTCCTCAAATCGTCCATATTTGAAGAGGGAATTTATTTATTTCTTTAATCTATCAATTATTAATATTTTTCCTCCATTACAGTTTGTAAATGGCCTACTGATTCTTTTTAGAACGAACCCTGAATTTTTGATGTTTTAAATTTAAGATACTATTTTTTTTGGAGTGATTACTTCAAGATACTTCAAGTAAGTGAGTCCATTTTTTTCCTCTTTCAAATGGATTAGTGTTTCATTCAATTTGACTAGGGATTATTCCCTTTTTTCATGAAGTAAAAAATATTTATAGGGTAGGGTTTTGAACCTAGGGTTTAACATTGGGTTTTCTTTGTCTTTTATTGTGGTTTTAGGTTTTATCTAGGTCCCCCTTGTTGCGGTGGTGGTGCGATTTGATTTTCGCACAAAGGATTCCAGGTTTGAACTAATTTGGTTGGTGATTCCATTGTGCATGAAATTTTTGTGACTTATCTTTCTATATTTATGGTATTTTCATGTTTATTTCATTTTAATGTTTCTGAAAAAATTTGTTTTAGTTTCATTTATAAAGCAAATGAATTTTAAGTGCCAATTGTTTGTGAAATTGGGGGTTTTTCATACAAATATTTTATTGGTTCATTTGGGGATGTCCTATAATTACATAGTTGATTTTATTGAATTTTATTAGGACTAGAAATAATTTTTTAATGGTTATTATTTTTGTTTGTTGCTGTGAAAGTTGGTTTAAATGGTGTTTGGAAAGCGAATGGGCTTAAAGTGTCATGTTTGTGTGAAAATGGGGGTTTTAAAAGGATATAACTTCTTGGTTCACATAGGGATGCCGCATAACTGAATTTTTGGTTTCATTAAAGGGTATTGAACTGAAATTTTGTTTTTGTGACTTAAAAGTTTGCAAATAGTGTGTAAAGTGGATATTTCAAAGAATTTTGGTTGCAAATCAATGTGAGATTTTTAGAGGTTGTTTTATTAAAAATCTAAGTGTTTTGTTGTGTTTTTTAAGTGGTATAAAATGTGATAGCTACTGTATTGGTTGTGTTTGACCAGTAATGATGTTTTATATGAAAATTTATTTATGTTTCATGCTGAAATTGATTGAGCACAAAAGGGGAATCTCGGGTACCTAGGTGGGGCGGATTTGTACTAGTACGGCTAGTAGACCAGATGTGTTTTGTCCCTATTTCAATTAGAATTTGGATAAAGACAACTCTAACTAAACTATGTGGATTATTATTGGGTACCACTAGGTTATGGGTATGTTCCCTACTATTGGATCGTACACGAGAACATATTTTGTTATGGTTACTTTACACCGAGGTACGAGGTACATAGGGCCCAAGAAAACCTAGTGCCAAGGGGTGTTCCCGATGTTGTCACTCATTGGATTTGCAGTATTTACCCATGTATTAGGGTGTGTATGGAATTAAATTACATTATCTAAAATTTCTATTTAAATTCATGAACATTCTGAAATTTTTTGATTGAAAACTGTTTTCAAATGAAAGTTACAATTCTTGGAATTTTAACACTGCTCTTCCTTGCCTATTAAAACTGCTTGCTTTTTCACATTGTATTACATGATATTTGGAGTAATTTGGTGGTATAATATTGGTATTAGGATCACACCATACTTACACCCCTTGGGTGTAAGTATACTTGGTTATGTTTGACTCGGGAAAAGGAAAGGCTAAGGGTGATGGCGGTTCAGGGTGTTAGTTCCCATCCTTGGTGCGGAGTTGTGGAGACGGCTTGTGGGTGATTAACCCTTGTCTTGTGGAGTCCTTGGGGATATCATGATGCTGTATTTATTTGTATTTTAACCGCTTTTATTGTCTTTAAACCAATTTATTCAGTTCTGGTTTTTGGTTAAGACTTGTTTGGCTTGAAAATTTCAGATTTATACTATGGATTGTTTTAATGTGTTATGCTTTCATACTCGTGTAAATCGTTCCCAAACCTAAATTAATGATACCCAGGCACTTGTTCCAGCCCATGGGGATAGGTAACGCCCTTCGGGCCTTGTCACGGGCTGGGTTTGGTGCCAGTATTGGTGGAAAACAGATTTGGTTCATGACAAAATGGTATCAGAGAAGGTAAACGTTTTTGGGTTATATTTCTATTTTGGGATGATTCGGGATAGACATGAGCTAGGACTTTCAGGGCTCAGGGTTTTGGTTGTGAGTAGGGTTCCTGGCCTACACCTCTCATGGAAGACCTTGAGTCACCATGGGATTTTGGAATTTACGGATTGACTTCACTTCCAGGTGAGACGTGTGGGCTGCAGACCACATGTGGACATCAGGAGGATGTGGAGTAGTTGTTTCTTTATTTACTGAAATGTGTTTCGTTTATTTATATTTTATGTATTTGATTACAATTTTCAGAATTTTTGTATTGAATATTGTTTTGTGACTATTGAATTTTATATCAATATGCCTCCCCAGAAAGCTCCCACGCGCCCACAGGAGGAAGCTAGAGAGAGTTCTCCCACAACGATTGATCAGAGGATTATGGAGGCTGTGGTTAGGGATATCCAAGCTTTGGGATAGGGACCAGCTCCTGGTTCTATTCCTGTTAGGGCAGAAGAGACAGATCCAAGAAAAGATAAAGCACGAGAGTTTCTGAAAAACAAGCCTCCTACCTTCCGAGGTAGCTCATAACCCTAGGAAGAAAAAGAATGGATAGAGAAGATCGAGCATATGTTTGAGTTCTTGGAAACACCTGAGGAGATCAGGGTGAAGTGTGCCTCTTTTCTATTGGAGGGTCTCAGTCGTAAGTGGTGGGAGTCAGTGCTTCAGGCTGGGAAGAATGAGTAGATGCGTTGGGGAGATTTCAAGTATGTCTTCAATGAACAGTACTGCCCTGAGGTGTTAGCTTATTCTAGGTCTAGAGAGTTCATGGAACTTGTCTAGGGGAATATATATGTGATGGAGTATGCCAACCGTTTCACTGTGTTGGTTCGGTACGCTCTAGAAATTGTCTCTAATGAGCAAGCGAAGGCCCAGAGGTTTGAGAAAGGCTTGGGACCAGAGATATACTCCCAGGTGTTCTTGATTAAGTTGAGGACCTATGTTGAGGTCGTTGATTGGGCGTGCATGGTGGAGATTGATAGGAAAGGAAGGGATGGTTTCTATGGTTTAGTATCAGTAGTGGGAAGTGGCAGCTCCTCAGAGTAGAAAAGGAAGCGGGATGATCATGTGAAGAAAGGAGGTGGCGGTTCAGGCCACTCTTCCCGGAAGTTTTCTTCTGTGGCTTCTGATGTGAGATCAGTTGTGTGCCACCAGTGTGGGAATCCCTGGAAAATATGAACAGAATGTCCACTTCCTCCGAAACCTTGTTACCAGTGTGGAGGTATGGGGAATTTACAACATTTCTGCAGAGTGTCACGTCCACTTCTGAGTGGGGCAGGGTCGGTGACTTCAAGAGGAGTGACAGCACAGTTCGAGCCGTCAAGGACTGGGGGATCTCGATTTGGAAGTTGTGGTGGTAGGGATGGATCATCTTCTGGGCAGATCCAGTTCATGGTATAGCCACTAACTAGCGGTCTTCCTCAGGAAAATACTGGACATCTCCATACAGTGGATCATGCATCAGCAGGATCAGAGGCGGGACCGTCGACAGTTCGAGGTACCGTTTTGATTTCATCTTCTATAGCTGCTACTCTTTTTGATATTGGTGCCTATGTTTTAATCATTTATGCCCGTTTTGTGGAAATGCTGAATTTTCCAACTGATTTTATATCTTTTGTGATGGAGTTGGTGACACTGCTGGGAAAGAAAAAGGAGCAGGGTCTCAGGTGCCTGTCGTGTGCGCTTTTTGTGTCAGGGGTCGAGATGGAGTGGGACCTCCTAGTCTTAGATATGGACCTATTTTATGTCATACTCAGGATGGATTGGCTAGTACACTTCCAGGAACACATTGATTCCTACATACGGCGTGTGAGTTTCACAGCACTTGATGGGAGTCATCAGGTTTTTCATGGAGAATGGGACCCTCAGTCAGGTCACACAGGGCCTCCACTCCCAGGGTTGGGAAGTGTTATCTTCCAGTTGTCTTCACTCATGCTAGAGGATGGTCTTTCCCCTGAAGGTGGACTACCTCATGTAGTGAATGAGTTTCCGAAGGTATTCCTGGATGATTTTTTAGGTTTTCTCCCGGAGCGGGATGTTGAGTTTTCAATTGATCTGGTGCCGGAAAGACAACCGATATCTCTTCCCTCATATCGTATTCCCCCACCGAGATGAGGGAATTATAGATATAGCTGGATGAATTAGAATCCAAATGATTCATTTTCCCGAGCGTCTCTCCTTGGGCCGCTCCTGTGTTGTTCGCGAAAAATGATGATGGATCCCTCCGGTTGTGCATTGACTACCAGAAGCTAAATAAGGTAAAAATTACAAAAAAATACCCTTTACCCAGAATAGATGATTTGTTTGATCAGTTTATGGGGGAAAAGTGGTTCTCAAAGATAGACCTGCATTCATGATATCATCAACTCAGGGTGAAGGAGTCATATATCCCAAAGATAGCCTTTCGAAGCAGGTATGACCACTTTGAGTATTTGTTCATGCCCTTCGGATTGACCAATTATCCAGCGGTCTTCATGACACTCATGAATAGGGCGTTTCATTAGTATCTAGATTCCTTTGTTTTGGTGATCGTGGATGAAATTCTGGTATACTCTGACTCTGAGGAGGAACAAAAACATCACTTGAGGATCATTTTGGGTGCATTAAGGGATCATCGCCTCTATGAAAAGTTGTCAAAGTGCAATTTCTGGATCAAGGAGGTGATATTTCTACGGCATGTGATCTCAGAGCACGGAGTTTCAGTGGACCCTGAGAAAATTAGTGTGGGTATGTCATGGGAGAAACTGAAGAATGTGTTCGAGATCTGGATTTTTCTTGGCTTGGCTGGTTATTACAGGCGATTCGTTCGGGATTTCTCTCAGATTTTTTCACCGATTACCGCCCTCACCCTGAAAGGGGTGAAGTTTTTATGGGGTCCAGAATGCTAGGCATCGTTCGAGGAGCTGAAGAGGCAGCTGACTACCACCCCCGTTCTGATTTTTCCAGAGGTTGGAAAGGGATATGTGGTCTATTATGATGCTTCAGGTATGGGTCTTGAGTGTGTGCTTATGCATAATGATCACGTGGTCGTGTATGGCTCTCGTCAACTTCGACCACACGAAAAGAACTACTTGACCCAGGGCTTGGAGTTGGTAGAGGTGATGCATGCCTTGAAGACATGGCGTCACTACCTCTTTGGGGAGAAGTTTATGGTCTACTCTGATCACAAAATCTTGGCTTATATCTTCTCGCATAAGGACATCAACTTGAGGCAGCGTCACTGGATCGAGTACTTACAAGTGTTTGACTTTGACATTTTCTATACCTCAGGTAAGGGTAATGTAGTGGTCGACGCCTTGAGCAGAAGGGTTCCAGTGCAGGTTTTGAGGAAGTCCAGTGTTGAGTGGGCATTGATGGGGCTCTTTTCTCAGATGAAAGTGGAGACCAGAGAACATAGTGGAGGGGAATTCTTGGTGAGCGTCCAGTTGAACCCTTCTCTGTTGGAGTTGATTCAGTGGGAACAGCCCAGTGATGAACTTTTTCAGCAGTTGAAGCAGTTTCTTCATGGTGGGGAGACATCCTTTGATTGGTCGTCATCTCCCGAGGGTATCGTGTGCTTCAAGGGTTGTTCAGTAATGTTGTTATATCTACGGAAGTTGGTGATGCAGGATAGCCACCAGTCTCAGTGGGATGTCCATCCGAGTGCTACTAAGATGTATTATGATGTCCTTCGTCAGTTTTGGTGTCCTGGTATGTGACGAGACATAGCATACTTTGTTTTGAGATGCTACACATGCCAACAGGTGAAAGCAGAGCACCAAAGGCCCTCCGGTTTTCTCCAGCCATTACCCATTCCTACCTGGAAGTGGGATGAGGTCTCCATGGACTTCATTGTTGGCTTACCACGTACACCTAGGGGTAATAATTCCATTTTGGTGGTGATTGATTGTCTGACCAAATCATCCCACTTCATTTCGATCAGAGATACATCTAAAGTGGATGAGTTGGGCCATTTGTATCTTCAGGAAATGGTGAGACACCATGGTGTTCCATTAGCAGTTGTCTCGGATAGAGACCCTCATTTCACTTCTCGGTTTTGTGAAGGCCTTCAGAAGGCATTGGGGTCTCAGATTAAGATGAGCACGACATACCATCCTTAGACAGATGGTCAGATAGAGTGGGCAAATCAGATTTTGGAGGACATGCTCCGTGCATGTGTATTAGACTTTGGAGGTTTCTGGGAGAGCCATTTGGGGTTGGTTGAGTTTTCTTATAATAATAGTTACCAATCCTCGATTCGAATGGCTCCTTTTGAGGCACTTTATGGTCGGTCGTGTTGGTCCCCCCTGTGTTGGGCTGAGGTAGGTGAGACCTCACTGCTGGGGGCGGGTCTGCTGCAGGAGACGTCTAAGAGGGTCAACTTGATTAGGAAATGTTTATTGACAACTCAGAGTTACCATAAATCATATGCTGACCGGAGGCGTCATGACCTAGAGTTTTCTGTGGGTGATAGGGTATTCTTGAAAGTGGCCCCTCGTCTGGGCCATCGTCGATTGGGGAAGCAAGGGAAGATGACGTCGTGGTATGTCGGGCCATTTGTGATTGTCGAGCGTATTGGAAAATTGGTATACAGGTTTGCCTTACCTTCTCAGTTGACATCCATCCATGATGTCTTCCATGTCTCCCAGTTAAAGAAATACAACCTGGATCCATCCCATGAGCTGAGTTGGGAGGAACTGAAGCTAGAGCCTTACTTGTCTATTATTGAGCGGCCGATGCAAATAGTGGACTTCCAAATGAAGGTGATTCAATAGAAGTCCATTCCGTTGGTCCAGATTTATTGTTATCATGGTAATGATACACATGGGACATGGGAGCGAAAGTCATGAGTTGAGGAAGAGTATCCGTTCCTATTTTCTGATCAAGATTTAGGTTCACTTTTCGGGATGAAAAGTTTGCATAGTGGGAAGAATTGTCATATACATGAAATATTTTAAAGGTATTTTTTATTTAATTTCCATTAATTCATTGTTTTGCGGGTTTCCAAAGGTTTTATGGAGGAATAGGTGAGTTTTCATGAATTGGGCCAAACCGTGAGCCCAATTCCAGATTCAAAAATAAATTTTTTTTCTTTTATAACTTTTTCATTTTTTAATATTTTTCACTAATTACAACTTATAAATGTCCTCCCATGATATATTAACACCACCAAGTCAATTTGGGGCCTTTAGAAATCCATAACCAATGATTATTGGTGTTTTTATTTAAGGGGTTGGGCTTGCCTGAAAGCCCAATTCCATTTTTAAAATTAAATTTTGTTTGTTTTATAACTTATTAAATTTTTGGAATTTTTTGATGATTACAATTCTCACCCAAGACCATTGAACCCAGACATGCGTCTAAACTCTCTCATCCCTTTTTGGAGCTCTGGTTCATCACGAATTGGTGCAGAACTCCATAGGGTTTGTCAAATCGTCCAGATTTGAAGACGTAACATATTTCTTTCATAACTCTATCAATTCTTAATATTTTTACTCCATTCCAGTTCCAAAATGGCCTAATAATTCTTTTTTGAACGAAACATGAATTCTCGCTGTTTTAAATTTCATCTATTATTGTTTTGGAGTGATTAATTCAAGATACTTCAAGTAAGTAAGTCCATTTCTTTCCTCTTTCAAATGGATTAGCGTTTCATTCAATTTGACTAGGGATTATTCCCTTTTTATTGAAGTAACAAATTTCTAGAGGGTAGGGTTTTTAACCTAGGGTTTAAAATTGGGTTTTCTTGGTCTTTTAGTGTGGTTTTAGGTTTGATCTACGTCCCTCTTGTTGTAGTGGTGGTGCGATTCGATTTTCGCACAAAGGATTCAAGGTTTTAACTAATTTGGTAGGTGATTTTATTGGGCATGAAATTTTTGTGACTTATATTACTTTGTTTATGATATTTTCATTTTTATTTCATTTTAATTTTTCTGCAAAAATTTTTTGTGGCATTTATAAAGCAAATGAATTTTAAGTGCCAATTTTTGGTGAAATTGGAGGTTTTTTATACAAATATTTTATTGGTTCATTTGGGGCTGTCCTATAATTACATAGTTGATTTTATTGAATTGTATTAGGACTTTAAATCATGTTTTAATGTTTATTATTTTTGGTTGTTTCTGTGAAAGTTGGTTTAAATGGTGTTTGGGAAGAAAATGGGCTTAAAGTGTCATGTTTGTGTGAAAATGGGGTTTTTAAAGGATATAACTTATTGGTTCACATGGGGCTGCCCCATAACTGAGTTTTTGGTTTCACTAAAGGTTATTGAACTGAAATTTTGTTTTTGTGACTTAAAAGTGTTCACATAGTGTGCAAAGTGGATATTTCAAAGAATTTTGGGTGCAAAATAATGTGAGTTTTTTAGAGGCTGTTTTATTAAAAATCTATGTATTTTGTTGTGTGTTTTAAGTGGTATAAAATGTTATATCTACTGTATTTTTTGTGTTTGAAAAGTAATGGTGTTTTATATGAAAATTGATTTATGTTTCATGCTGAAATTTATTGAGCACAAAAGGGGAATCTGGGGTACCTAGGTGGGCGGATTTGTACTAGTACAGCTAGTGGACCAGATGAATTTTGTCCCTATTTCACTTAGCATTTGGATAACAACAACTCTTACAAAACTATGTGGATTATTATTGTCGACCAATAGGTTATGGGTTTGTTCCCTGGTATTGGATCGTGCACGAGAATGGAGTTTTCTATGGTTACTTTACACCGAGGTACTAGGTACATAGGGCCCAAGACAACCTAGTGCTGAGGGGTGTTCCCAATGTTGTTGCTCATTGGATTTGTAGTATTTACCCATGTATTAGGTTGTGTTTGGAATTAAATTACAGTATCTAAACTTTCTATTTAAATTAATGAAAATTCTGAATTTTTTTGATTGAAAACTATTTTCAAATGAAAGTTACAATTCCTGGAATTTTAACACTGCTCTTCCTTGCCTATTAAAACTGTTTTATTTTTCACATTGTATTTCATGATATTTGGAATAATTGGGTGGTATAATATTGGTATTATGCTCACACCCTACTTACACCCCTTGGGTGTAAGTATACTTGGTTATGTTTCACTCAGGTAAAGGAAAGGCTAAGGGTGATGGCGGTTCAGGGTGTTAGTTCCCATCCTTGGTGCGGAGTTGTGTAGACGGCTTGTGGGTGATTACCCCTTGTCATGTGGAGTCCTTGGGGATGTCTTGATGTTGTCTTTATTTGTATTTGGACCTCTTTTATTGTCTTTAAACCAATGTATTCCATTCTGGTTTTTTGTTAAGACTTGTTTGGCTCGAAAATTTCAGATTTATACTGTGGGTTGTTTTAATGTGTTATGCTTTCATACTCAGGTAAATCGTTCCCAAACCTAAATTAATGATACCCGGGCACTTGTGCCAGCCCGTGGGGATAGGGAACACCCTTTGGGACTTTTCAAGGTCTGGGTTTGGTGCCGGTATTGGTGGAAACCAGATTTGGTTCGTGACAGGTAAGGCATGAAACATTACATTATATACCTCTGAAATGATTCTTTCCCTCAAAAATAAAAACCAAACCCAAAAAAGAAAGTGATTTAAACAACCACCCCACAAGATACCTATAAAGTATCTTATTACACCTCAAATGATACCACCATCCAATCACACTGAATTAAAACACCCATAAATGTATTACACAACCAAATCACTGTATAACCACATCATAACCTCTCATCCAGAAAAATACCACACATCAGGTACCGACAACATGCCACTACTTTCCAAAAAGTCATTCATTTAAATATCTTAACCTCCATATATCCCAAACCAACCACTGACACAATCAACACACAACACTTCCCTAATCACACAAATTTTGTAATTTTATCTTCTGTGTAAGGATATTAAACTCTTTGGGAAACAATGACTCATATGCATGGTTTTAGTCGCATCATAGTATAACCCATATTGATTGGTATTATTGTCCTCCGCTTTTTATATTTATGAATTTTTATCACACATCAAACATCACAAATAAATAAGAAATAAAAAATCTCATAAAATAGTGAGATACATATATCAAATCATAAAAAATAGAGTAAATAAAAACTCAAGAAAACTTCGAGTACTGGTCATGCATATGTGTCTCTCACTCATAAGTACTCTCCTCTAGGACACCATGCCTCCACAACACATGAACCAATTTAATGGTTCATCTACACAAAACCTTCTCTTGATGATCATGGATCTCTACTAGCCACTCCATGAATGTCACATCATTCTCAATATCCAAATCACACCAGTCAATGATGTGGGAGTCATCATGAATATAACTATGATTCTAGGACACATTGAAGATATCATAGATCTTTTCTAACCATGGTGTAAATTCCAATCGATAAACCACCTCACCAACACACCCCATCATGTCATAGGTCTCAAAAAACTAGGGAGAAATCTTACCCCTAACAAACCTCCACTGCCCATATCGAGGGGAGACTTTTAAAAACACATGATCTATAACCTCAAACTCAAGGGGACTCCACATATGATCAACATAAGAATTCTGATGATCCTACACCACCCTCACCCTCTCTTAATACAACAAGATCTTCTTGACCGTGTTATACACCACATCAGGACCACAAACTGTTGACTCCCCATCCTCCAACCAATATAATGGAGAATGACATGACCACCCAATTCCTAAAACATGGCCATGATAATAGACAAGTGATCTCTATTATTGCATAAAAACTTAACCAGAGGTAATTTCCTTACCCATAATCCACCAAAGTCTAATATGGAAGCTCACAATAGATCTTCCAGCTTCCAAATCATATGATCTATCTCTTCCTCCATCTAAGGATAGAAATAAGTGCTAAGGTGAAAATCAAAGCCAAAAGAATGATATAGTACCCTTTTTAATCATAAGGTAAAATAAATATCCTAATTAGAGATTATTTTCCTTAGAAACCCATAATTCCTAACCTCATCATCCATAAACCACCTCACTAAAAAAAATATGGTACTTGACTCATAGATTTCCATAAAATGAGCGGACTTTGTCAGTCGGTCCACTATCACCCAAACCGCATCACAACCTCCCCAAGAATGGGGTAACCCTATGATGATATCCTTCGATTTTTATCCTATTTCCACTTAAGAACATCTAATTACCTCAAAAAACTTCCAAGAACATGGTGCTCTGCTCTCACTTGTTGACAAACCAGGCACCTCATCACAAACTTTTCCATTGACTGTTTCACCACTGACCAGAAAATATGTCTCCCAAATCCATGGACTAGGTATATAAATATCCTATAACTCACCCAATTTAAATCATAAAAAATATATTTACATTGTAATATAGATGGTCCCGCATAACATACACTAAAAAACCACTTTAAGGAAGTAAACCTATATATCTTTGGTTTTCACTGAAGTTCATGGTGGTTTGAGATGGATTTAACTTATGCAATAAGTTCCAATTTTATTGTATAAACCAATTTTATGTTCTATATTGCAGCTGCACAAAATTTGTAAAATTTCAGCCACACAATCCATAAAGCAATAGATTATACTATAAAAACTTTTTTTGATGTAAAAATATTATTGTAGTTATGTTGTAGCTCTAACCTATATAGAACCTCCTCTAGCCTCGTCTGAGCACTCTCCAACCAAAAAACCATCAAATTAATGAGACAAGAAGTCACATACAATTACATCATAAGATTATGAAATATATATTTTCACAAAAATAGCTCAACATGAGGCAAAGGTGATGGATTTAACCACTCAAGGATTATGATTTCTCAATAAACTACCTCCCAGGGAAGAAAAATAAATTATTAGATGCATTGAGTAGAAAATATTATGGATTACTAACCAAAGTTGGGATTGATAGAGATCCTATGTTCATGGATTTAGTGAAGATGGATATGAGAATTATGATGGCTCCCGAGTCTCCGGGTTTCCTCCTCTTGCGCTAGGGTTTCCCCCAGCACCGCTGCTCCCTCCCTCTCATCGCCACACACTGGGAGAGATTCTCTGGCTTTCCTCCTCCCCTTTCATGGTGACTTCTAGCGAATCCCTTTATCTTATGACTCTCGCTCTCCCACAGTTGGTCCGCTCCCAGCCCCGTTCTTCGATTTTTCTCTTATGAAGGTGTAGTGTTTTCTTCCCCGGCCACCGCAACCTTGCTCTGACCTCATGTCTCACCACTCCTCTTCAGGTTGGATCTATAGCGATGAATAGTTAGAGGTTTTGGGATTAATGGTTTGGTAGTCGTGGTTCTTCTTGGCATCTTATTTTCTTTTATTTTAGGGTTTCATCCCACTGGTTTCCCCTTCGTTTCATCCCATTTTGTCTTTGATGGTGGTTTGTTCTTTGATATCATTTTCTTTTATGGTAGTTTCTATGTTTGGTACTGTGGATTTTGTCTCTTGGTGATGATAATTTCCTGTGAGTCTCGCTGACATTATGACCAGTCTATGTCTGCTCGTTTCTCTGCTCTTTGATCCAAAACTCCACCTCTCTATCCAAGGTAGATTTGTGGGGTAGTCTTGATGGTGCCTTGGGTCGTGATTTCGAGAGTATCAGTGCCATGGTGATCTCATCAGAGTTCATTCTCTGGTGATGGTCTTCTCTGGTGCATCTTGTGTTGATTGGATGGTGATGTTGAAGTCAGTGTCTTCCCAGCGACGTGGTAATGCGGTGATGGGGTAGGTTTTGGTTCTGCAATGTAATTTCTAAATTGTTGATGCATTGATGCAGCCTCAAGCAGACTTCAATGATGTTTTGGTGTTACTAGTGTGGTGCAACGATTCCAGTGATGATGGTGTCAACACCCACAACAGCGGTGATGATGATAGCATGGGCGGTGTGTGGCCTCGTTTCGCGCAAGGTTCATGGCTCGAGGTGTGATACTATTTTAAATTTTGAATTTCGAATGTGGATTTTGGGATGGGTTGGACATCTGACCGATAATTTGTAATGGTTCCCACTTCTCCATAAAGTTTATATTTTGAAAATGGATAAAATGGATTTGGAGGAAATGATAAGTATTATTGAAGGGAAGACATCAATCCCTTTTCAAATTATTTCTAAATCATATTTATTTTAAAATATAAAAATTTATCATCTTGATGATGAGTATTTTCAAATGATAATTTAAACTATGAATGATGGAAAATTGGAAGACTTCATATATGAATAAGGTGTTCTAAAATTTATTAAGTAGCTATGTGTTACATCCATAACTCATATGGAAATGGAATTATTATATGATTTTCATAAATCAAATTTCTCAATACACCCTGGTAGCACCATGATGTATATGGATTTGAAGAAACATTTTTAGTGGGATAACATGTAGTGGGAAATTACTAATTATGTATCAAGATTATTTAATTTTAAATAGTTTAAGGATGAGAGATAGAATCTTAGAGGATTCATGTAACATCTACCTATTCATATGTGTATATGGGATGAAATAATATGTATTTTTGACTGGACTACCAAGAATCCGCGAAAGAATGATGAAATATGGGTTATTATTTATTGTCTTACTAAATCATCTCATTTACTTTCTATAAGAGAATATTTAAATATAAAGTGATTTACATGACTCTATATTAATGAATTTTAAAGATTTCTTGGTGAACCCATTTAAAGTTTTTCTGGTTGTGATATAATATTTACATAAAAATTCTAGAAAAGTATTTTTAAGGCTCTTGATACTATGCTTTATTTGAGCACCGCTTCTAGCCCTCTAACTAATTGACAGTCTAAAAAGACTATTGAAATATTATAAGACCTATTGATATTGTTATCACTTTAATTTCATGGATTTTGGGATTAGTATTTACCTTTTTTAGAGTTATCCTATAATAATATATTCCTTTAAAGTATTCAAATGGTGTTGTATAAAGCATTATATGGAAAGAGATGTTGTACTTTAATTTGTTTAGATGAAGTTGGTGAAATGAATATTGTAGGACCAAAAATTGTTGAGGATAAAATGAAAAAGGTAAAGACTATTCAAACTCATATTAAAGAATCCAAAAATTGGGAAAAAAATTTATACCAATAATCAAAGGAAATATGTGGAATTTAAAGTGAGTCATCACATTTTTATAAAAGTATTTCAATGGAAGGGTGTTATAGGGTTAGATGAGAAAGGGGAAAAAAGCCCCATGTACTTCAAAAACATTGAAATTTTGGAAAGAATTGAAGCTTAGTATTACCATTTGGAAATGACACAAATAATCTCTTAATTACATGATTTGTTCTGTATCTCATTATTAAGTATGTATATTCCATACCCAATGCATATGATCACTTATAAAGTAATAGAATAGAAAACTTATCTATATTACTGTGATGATACTATTTAGATCCTTGAAACTAGAGAATAAGTATTGAGGAATCAGATGACTTTACTGGTAAAGGTACTTTGGAAAAATCATAAAATGGAGGAAGAAATGTTGGAACTAGAGGAAGTTACAAATAATAACCACCCTTATTTTTTAGAAAGTAATATCCATGAAAATTTTAAGGAATAACGTTTTAAAGGAGGGAAAAATGTAACACCCAAGAATCAATTATAGTAAGTGAACATTATATTTTAATAAATATATAATAAAATTAAAATTTTAATATTTCATGGAACAAAAAACCTAATTTGATAGGATGAATATCGATTTTTAACTTACTAGGTCAAAATAATCTTAGAATGGGTTTTTGAAAATTTCTTTAGAAATAAGAATTTATGAATAATTTAAAATGTGTTATTTAACTATTAATAATTTTATTTATCATAATTTATTATAATATTTATAATTAAAAATGTATTTTTTATAAATTTAATAGATCTAAATATAAGATCATTTGGAGGTAAAAAGTCTATTTTTCATATTTTTTAAATTCATAATGTATTTCTATTTTAATTAATAAAAAAATATTTAATAATGAATTATTTAAATTAAATATATATATATATAATATATCTAAATATATTAATTTAAATTAATATAATTATTATTACTAGTAATATAGTTAATGTAATATTATCTTTGTCTTGAAAAATGCAATTTTTGAAAAACTGTTTATCATCACATTTTGTGGGTTTATTTTCAATTAAATTCTCTCACTTTCATGAATTGAATGTGATAATTTTTTCCATATTTTTAATAATAATAATTAATATTATTTTATAAGGTAAATTTTTTTTCATAATGAGTATTAAAAATAGTAAAAATTGGTTATCACGGTTAATGTCAAAATGGGTTTGTTGGGTGGTTAATCTAAAAAGATAAGGGTTAAGATGAACTAAAATTTTTATAAAACCTCATTGTTTGGTTTATTTTTTTAATTAAAGTTATTAAAGTTTAATATGATTCATTTAGGATCCATTTTTTCATGAAATTTACTTAATAATATTTTAAAACTTTGAAAACTTACAAGTGCACCACTCACCTCAATTATAAAAGAGAACCTCCTCAAATCAATTACTCTTACACCTCCTAAGACATATATCTTGACAAATAAATGATAAAATATCTCCCCAAAATCCTTATTCACTTATTATATGTTCTGTTATTCCAAAATACCTAGCCTATTATTCTTAAGAATAGATCCAAATGAGGTTTCTCTAAGAGAAGGTAATCATATTAACAAAGCCCTTTCTTTTTTTTACTTCTTATTTATCTATATTCAAATATTTATGAAAAATTATAATATAATAAAACCCATATATCCCAGAAAATTAGATTTTATTATATTTATTTCATGATATTGATCCATATCCTTCTTTATTAAATGGAAAACAAAACCATCACCCATGTGTACAGAAGAGAACTACCTCGCGAACTGATGTAATTTGTTTTCCCTCACTGACACACATGGATAGTCATAATTATGGAACTAATGATTATATATGATACATATAAACTAATATTAATTTTATTAAATTTATATATCATCCAATTCATTAATTAAATGATAACGTCACAAATGAATATGTACGACCTATCATCTCCACAATGTGATGCGATTAATTTTCCATTTATAAATTTCAATAATAATTATAAAAATAAATATAATTAATAAATATTATATTTTTAATATTAATATAATTATAGATATTGTTTAACTATATCCTATTCACAAGAATAAAAAATTCTTTGACAAAACATTCTAGAGAAAACAAAGCAGTTAACACCCGAAACAATGGTAATAATGAATGATTGTTAACAAACATGTGATAAAATATTATTAGTGGATAATATTTGATATTATAAACAGTAATATAGTCATATTATTAATTAATAACATGATTTAAACTATTATACATGCGATTAAAGAATGCTTAACAACGTGTAGCATGAGGTAAGGGATTCGTCTCAATTTCCACTCCACTGAGACATATTTGGTATTATGAATCTATTTATTTTTAGATAGTATATATAATACCCCTTTTATATATCTAAAATGAATATATATTTATTCATGATGGTTAAATTTTCAATTCAATTTTACTCTCTCAATGGGTTACAATTTAAATGTTACCAAAGTGGTAAAAATTTATTTTACAATCTCATTTTTTGCGATTGCAATTACTTTCATTGGAGGAATATTATAATATATCATTCCAAAAATCCATCTATTTTCTTATACTCAATATATTTAATGAGTTTAAATATTTTATTCCAACTTTTACTCTATTTTAAACTTTGATAAAGAAAATAAATATTTAAAAGAAAATTTGATCTTATTTCTCTTTTAATCAAGTATATTTTTCTTTTATGTTCATATTTTTCAAAAAAAATTTACAAAATATATTTTTATTTATTCAAATAATTTTATAAGAAAATTTTAAGTTGTCCTTAATTATTTAATTTTTTTGAAATGAATATTTATAATGTTTTTTTTAAATATTATATTTTGACTTTTTTTTATATAGTCAAAAAGAATGTTATCTTTTTAACATATATGACATTAATAGTCTTTCTTGCCACCATAACCATTTTATGATATTTAGATTATTATATAATATTTCAATGGTTTTTAAAATAAATACCTTTAATGAAATATCATGTCAATATTTTTTATTCCATTTTCATTTATTCTTCAAAGGACATGCTTTTATCACAAAACTTATATTTCTGATGAATTTATGGTTATATTTTATCTCTTATAAATTTTGTGGTCATTAATTTTCTCTTAAAACATTTACTTTATTATGATAATTTTTAATTGGATATTACATTTCTCTTAAATATCCATATTATTTGTATTATGTATATTATTATTTTCTAAAACATATACAATTTTTACATATTGTGTTTTAGTATAAAATTTATTTGATTAATTGGGGAAACTGAATATTCCTTATTCTTTACTAAATATTTATATTTTTTGATAAGGAATATTTTTTAGGAAATATATTGATCATTAAATATATAAATAAATAATTGGACATGTAGTGACTGATGGGGATCAATTTTAGATATCCCCTTGATGCATCAATAAGCCTATTGAGACAAACTATTTAACCAAATTTATTAAATGGTTTTTTGATGTATACTTAACCATAAATTAAACTTTCTTAGAAAAAAATCCTTGATGGTAAAAATGTCATGATATCTAAGATCATGATGTCCAATATTAATAATTTACATAATTTATAATTCAATTATAATTATCCATGAGAATACTTCATTGATTTTATCCAAGGATGTATTTCATGTTCAAGTTATTGATTAAATAGAATGTGTTTTTAGATATCTATCTTTCGATATTGATTATGTGTTATTTACTCATGATAGATTCAACTATACATAATTTTTACTGGGAATTTTATACCACTTTTACTTTTTTCTCTTTCCCCATGATATGAATAAGGAACCTTTGAATAAGTTTAAGGATGCAGAACATTTACTTTTACTATTTTTTTATATTTTATTTCTAATGTAATAATGGAATCATGATTGTATATAGTTGTTCTAGACTACTAAACTTATTTATCATTGGTGGTGTGATCCATTTTATCTTATTATATTGTAATAATTTATAAACCAACTATGGGTTACTAGAGTTGGGGTTGTTATAGAGGTTCATTTTAGTTATGTTGTTTATTCATTGGTGCATTAGTATACTCTTTTCACATGTCTATGAGAGACCTTGGGTATAATCCTACTGAGTATATATTTTATGTTCCCCATATATATATATTTATATATAAAATATATTTGTTTTTAGGTTTTTAGGAGGAATTTGAGTACTAATATTGGAATTATTGGATTAGTTGTTGGAGCTGCTGTTGATTCACTATCATAGGACTTATCTTCTTGGTTTTCACTTTGAGAATTTTATGGTGTTTATTGACATTGTTCATTCATTATGGGATAGTTTTATTTTATTTTATATTATTTTCATGAAGTATAGTTTTTGATGATTTATCTTATCTATGGATCATTGTTATTATTTAGGGTAATGCCACACATATTTGTAATTTTTATATCATGGATTCTTATTGCTAACCTGGGCACTAATGAAGGTGAGAATTAAGGGGTCATTATTTCTTATCCCTTCTTTTCCGACCTAAGATGGGTAGATTTGGAGGTAGGGGGTTATTAAAGAGTTTTATAAAGGATTTTTTGAGATATAGGATGGATTTTAGAGTTAGGCACTTTGAGTATTACATGGGTTAGCAGGGAAACAATACCAGATGATCTTAGTACATGACAATGGCTAGGAATATTGAATAAGAGATGAGACTTTAGAGCCCCCTATGATCCGATGCAAGGACTCAGATATTTTTTAATGACCAGAGAAAGTAGTTACACATTCATGGTAGATACCTATGTGAGGTATATGAATCAATGTTATTTTTTATTATGATTAAACAATGTGGTTTTGAGAAGTTAAAGAAGATATTAATTTAATTAAATAAATATTAAAATTTTATATGTGTTTCATTGACTGTTAACATGCTGTAGTTACTAATGAATTTTTATTTTTATTTAAATAGTGATATAACTAGAAATTAAATAGAAAATGGTGATAAAATTGTATGAACTATTTATTTGAAACCTTGCTAGAAATTGAATGTGTAATTCACTTCCCTATTACAACATGATTATTTATTTATTAACCTATCCTCCTAATGATTGAATTTGTTACTAAAGAATGCTTAGTATATTTTTTATGAGTAACTTATAAGTTTTAAAAACAATTATGAAGAATGTAACATTGATTATATTTCATACTTCCATGATGTAGTTATTTTTTCAAAACCATGTTTGGGAGTATTCTTGTTCCCATGAAAGTTGATATATCATGTGTTGTTTTTCATTCATGATGTATCATAATCATGTGTTATATAATTATTATAAAATAATGTTTTGAAAATTTAAATTCTAGAATTCCTAGAAAATATTATCATGATTATTGATGATTTATTTAAAATCTATCAAACTTAACATGGTTTACTTGCTCTATCCTTTTTTTTTATGAATTTAGTTTTTTAGTATCATCCCATTTACATGTTTAATTCTAGTGTTATGAATTCATATATAGGAAAAAATATAGGTTCATTTTATCTCTGAGTTTTGAAAAACAATAAGTATACTTAGTTATATCCTTTAACAATTTGAACAATTTCTCAAATCCACAAATTTATCTCATTTCACATGCATGGTAAAAAACATTGTTATACTAGATGG
This sequence comes from Viscum album, assembly GCA_963277665.1. Lineage (NCBI taxonomy): Eukaryota > Viridiplantae > Streptophyta > Magnoliopsida > Santalales > Viscaceae > Viscum > Viscum album. The sequence continues at coordinate 1,909,988,585 of OY728157.1, read as the reverse complement.
TTCATGTTATTGAACAATGAAATGTTAATTTCAAGACATTTGTTTCCTTTATTCTTGTTTAATTTATCTTAAATGTGTTATAATTTTATTTTAATGCTGGATTGTTATTATTTTTTTGGAAAAATTTTGGGTATAATTTTTAGAAACTTGTTGAGAATTAAAACTTTTTTATATGATGGTACCTATTCTTTCATGATTGATAAATTTCATATTGTTGAAAAAATTATTTGTTTCCTGATAATTCATGAGTATCATGAAAATATTAGGTGTTCAAATATATAATATCATGTCATATTTGAGTATTGAAATAGAAACTTTTCATTCAATGTAGCAAGGGAGCGTATCAAAAGTTGAAAACATTTGTATGTCATATTATGAAATTTCTAGCGTATGGATCTTCAACATGCATCATGTATAGTATATTGTAATTGTAATATGAGAATGTATCATCTAATAATAATATTTTCTTTGAATATTGAAGTGAAATAATGTTACCCTTATTATAGTATATGATTATTCATTACTAATAAATTAAATGATTAAATAATTTCTATTTCACACATGATAAGTAAGACACATAGAAATACAACACGTGTAGTTTTAATTTTGTGATATGATAGATTTTTATTTTTAGATTTTTTAATTCATTTTTTATATGTAGTGGGGTATTTTAATTGATCACAAGGACCTAAAATGTACAAATTTTTATATGAATTTATAATTTTATTTCCTCATTAACATGGTGATCCTAGAATGTCTTTTTTTAAACATGTTAAGCATGATTTGTGAGACAAGATATGTGAAATTCCTATTTTTTTGGAATCATTTATTCATTGAGATCATGTTCTTAACTTATGTATTCCATGTTTTATTTATAGTACAATAAGATGTTATTTTTTTCCTTTAAATTAGACACATGTTATAGTTATTTTAAACAAGTATTGACGTTTTCCCCCAAAGATGACTTAAAATGCTGAGTATTATATATGGATAATTTTTTTGTTAATTTTTTTATTTAAGTGTTAATATTATCTACTAAAAACATTTTTAAAAATTATAATATGATTTTTAAGGTATTTTAAGAAGAATATGTTATGTAATTAAGTTTATGAAAAGAACCCTTTATATATATTAACTTGGAAACTGTGTGATCTTTGAGATAATGTTTATTGATATTGTGAACATATACCCATATTATGATTCTGAATTATATTATGGTTGTATTGATAGAATCATATAACTCCTAAAAAATCTTAACCATATAAATCTGATAATAAAATGTATTTTGAAAAATCAAGAAATTGATGAAGATAAACTTTCTTGCCACACCAAAATTGTTGTCAAGAAGTAATTGTTTACTACATCCTATTGAATGGGTTTATTGTGATTGATCTTATCCTAGTGGAATGTCTTATTTATTCAATCATATGAATATATTTATACTCCTTCCTAATTAATAAATGTTATATTTATGAAATATTTTAAAACCATGAAGGTGATTTAATGCTACCCAAAGAAAACAATATTTTGATATGGAGGGCGGGTTCCATTGATTTGTGTGTTTTTAGTAGTGATGATTTTTATATTTATATGGGATGAGGAGGTGTTGTCTGTTTTTTATGATAAATTTTTCTAGTGGTCGAGATTGTATATTGAATAGTTATGTGGATGGGATGTGTCTTGTGGATGATATGGAATGGTGTGGTGTTGTTTTAGATAGAGGATTGTGACTTGATAATTCATGGTGTTTTTTGGGAGAATTAGTCAACAAGGATGAAATTATATTGGTGTACTCTTTATGATGTTCTAATGTATTCTGTGTGTTTATTGAAATGTGTTCATGGTTTATGTTAAAAGTATTTTTTACCAGTTGAAATCGATGTCATTAGAATGCTATTGAGGTTTGGGGCATGGAAATGAGGTTTAGGTTACTTCTTAGTTAGTGAAAACCATAGATGAATTCCTAGTTGTATTGATCATTTTATTATTTTATAAGGTGAATTGAAGGGGTTGGGAGATGATGTTTGGTGGTCCAAGAGAGATGTATTGGGTTAAATTACATAAATTATAAAAGAAGATTCTCATTTACCAATTATAGATGTGTGATCATTCGAAGAACGGTTCTGATGAAGGTAACTTATGATTGGTTGAGAAGGTAGGGTTATGTGCTCTATGTTATGTGTATCAGGCTTCAAGGTGTAATATAAAGAGAAAGGCGATATTCTAGGGCCATGTCACAACTTTTTTTTATGGGGTTGAGTAGTTTGAGGTGTCTTGTATTTAGAAATGTAATCTGTTTATGATGTGATAATGTGGGGAACCTTTCGTTTGATTACCTAAACATTCAACATGTTTCCCAGTATTTGGTGGAGAGTTAGTAGAGGTGTAATGTCTTTGTTGGGTTTTTATTTCACCAAAACATTATAGTGTATTTTTTAATTTATTTTGAAACTTTATTGAATGATTTAGAAAATAAAAGTATAAACACTTTCATGAAAATTTCTAAAATATCCCTTAAAATAAAATGAAATGTTTTAATCAAGATAAATAAATTATTTAATAATGTATCAACATATTGAAACCCAGTTAATTTAGAATGAGTAGTTGGGAAAAGATATCCATAATTGAGGAGGATGCTTCCACTTTGGCTTTATCCTGTGGTGTAACCCTATTTGGGATTTATCTCTAACTTATATGAGGGATTTTTGGTGATGTTTTCTAGAAGAGTTTAGGATTGTATCTTATTGTGGTTATTAGTAGTAGGTTTGTTTTGTTTGGTTGAAGATAATATGGGGGAGATTTATTCCTTCCGCTTTTGTTCTAAGGAAGAATAATGTCTTATAGGAGAGTACCAAGGAATATAAAATACATATTCATGCACAATTTCCAAGGATTTCTTGAGTTTTAGATTAATTTTTTTCCTAGCTTGATTCAATACTTATAATTTGATGGTTTTTAGCTATGATTTCACCATTTTTTAGTTTTCTTAGATAAAGAAAGTGTTTTAGTTTTAAAAAATATCATTGGGAGGCATCTCATGGAATGAGTGTTCAAACCCCTTCCATTTTCCATTTCTAGGTTTAGTTTTGATTCTCAATGGTGAGAATTGATTGGGAGGTATCAAATTTAATGGTATAGACATTATGAACTATTAATTTTTTGTAATTTATTGAGATGGTGGTGTTCAGGGGATGTTTTGAGGGTGTGGGGGAGTGGAAGGTGGATTTATAGCTGTAATTTCATATGGGGAAGGATTTTATGGTGTGGAGGCTAATTTTGTTGTAAAAATAGGTGTCTAAAGTGTCGATAGATCAACTGTGATACATAGACTTAGAATTGAAGTTTTTATGGTTCTTATATTTTGGACATAGTTGTGGAATGTCTACTAGCTTATAGTTTTGAGTCTAAGAGGAGAGATTATTGTTGTTATTTCAATTTTAGGGTAGCTACAATATAGAGTTGGGAAATAGTGTGGCCCTTTTCTTTGTGTTTGAATTTTGTGGAATAGTTGTTTCACTTTTTCCATGGTTCTTCTCATGGTTTATTAGATTTTCATCATGGATATCTCAAGTTTCTCAGCTGAAGTTTTTACTATTACCATTACGAAATAGTCCTTTCCTTTTGGTTTTAGTCCCATCTTGTGTCATCACTTTTGTTTCATGGTTTAGGGTATTATGCCATATTCATTTAATCTCTATTTTTTCCTAAAAATTCACAAACCCATTTGAACACTATATTATTTTAGTATTTCCTTTTAGTTCTTGGGTACTCTAGGTTCATCCCTTGTATGTCGATAAAAATATTTCTTTGGATTTCAATCATGGCCTTGGGAAAATAATTCTTGGTAATTCTAAGTAAGTTACATTCTTTCTACTTGTGTTTCCATCCCCCGTTCTTCATTGAAAGGAGGTTGTAGCTGAAGAGATCGTTGGTTTGGGTGGTGTCAAGGTAAGATATTGATGGGTTTGTTGTGTTCTTGTTTGATTGAGGTGTTTCCTTATATTTTTTTGGTGGGACATTTTCTACCTCTTATTCCATCATTTCCAATGATTTGGAAATATTGTCTGAAGTAGGGGATCCTTATTCTCTCCTTTATATGTGTATATATTGGTAATGGATGCTTTTATCATCCTTTATATGTATAGTAAGGATGTAATAAGAAGATAATTAATTGGATAAATCTAAATTTAATGGTAATAAGGAGTAATCACCTCTGGTTTCTAATATTATGATATTTCCAATGTGATGGTACTTACTTGTTTCCATTAGTGAAAATCATAGATATTCAGATCCTTTATTATGATTTAGTTGTGATAACTATTAATTCCTTATTATGATGATTGTTTTAACTCACACCAAATGAAATGGATAATCACTTATATATGGTGAAATAATTGAATGCCCATTGAAAACCGAAATTTTGTGATAAAAACCATGCTAAGTAATATAGTAAAGTAATGAAATCCATTTTTGTTGAATTTAGATTTAGTTTTGTAAATTATATAATTTACTAATGTGTTTTGATGTTATTTCTATGAATATGTTGTGGTATTGTGGGCCTTTTGGAGTTTCTGTGGTGTTCATGGGGACCTGGTTTGGGTTGGAATATGTTGGGAAGTAAAGCCATGGTTGGTTGGCATGGGATGTGATGTGGGATAATGTGCAATGGTTGTGATGTGTGGTTGTTTTGGTGAGATGGTTGGGTTATGGTAACGGATTAACATATTTCATGACATGATGATTGTTTATTTTTGTGGACTGGATGAGATATGTGGGGTGTGGTTATTTTAGTTTCTCAGTTATCCATAGAATAAATTTGAAACACTGAAACTGAAATGACATGGGTCATTAAATGAATAAGAATGGTTTGAAATTAAATATAAGAAAAATTATGAAAATTTGTTAACATATTGAGCGGATATACATATTTAATTAAATTTAAAATGGATGTAATTGATGTGTGGTAATAGGATTAAATTTATTAAATGATAAATAAATTAGCTATATTAAATATGATAAAAATAGTTTAATAAAAGGAAGTCAGTTGTTAACTCAGTAAAATCTGGAATTTTATAACCTTTTTATGAATTCTATCCTATGTGTGGCTTGGTTGTGTAGTTTATTACATTAGTAGTGGAATCAAATAGTGGTATTGGTTGTGAGATATTGTGGGGATGTTGTGAAACACATTGGTTCTCTTATAATGAACCCATAGGTTGGGTATTTTGTTCTATACATCCAGTATGTATTTTATTTTATTTCTTTACAAATAAAAATAGAGTTGGATAAACTTACCAATTCCAAAATGTTTTGGGTTCCTGGTGTTTTTTCTAACATCCAATATGGTGGTGAGTCAAACAGATGATTACCCCCTCTTCCCCACTCTTCCTTCAGTAGTAGTGATGATGGTGGGTTGGTGTTGGAGATTACCCAATGATGATGGGTTGGTGTTTGACACTACCCATTGATAGTGGGTTTCTATTGGAAATTACCTAGTGATGATGGTTTAGTATTAGAGATTACATAGTGATGATTGGTCAGTGTTGGAGACAACTTAGTGATGACAAGTTGGTGTTCGAGATTGCCCAATGATTTTGTAACATCCCCAACCCAGTACTCCATAATGTGACCAAGATGGGTAGTTATGTGACCTAATATGTGATTCCTCATATAATAGAGTCTTCCAACTAGTATATAGTATCTTAGTAATATAGTGGGAAGAATATACCCCTTGAAAAATTATCAATAACAACAAAAATAAAATAAATCATTTGTAACATACTACTCATGAAGATAACATAAGATACAAAACAATCCAAATAATTATAATAATAAACCATGTCATGAAACACTAAATGAAAAACTAAATATTTCATTTAATGTCATAAAATAAATGTTGGGCACAAATCCCTCAAATCATCATTGAAGTATTTTTGAGGTGATTGTGTTTTTTAACAAAGTGAACTTCTGTGTTGTGATTGTTGACAATGAAAACCATGACATACAAATTTGTTTATAAAGGGGATTTCATGGTGTAATGTCAAGTTCAAGAGTTGTGGTCAATGATCCATGTTTGATTCAAGAACATCGACAAAGGAATGGATGATCTGGAGGCAGCATAAAAAGAACATATACAAGATGGCACCGTTTTCCAGTGTTTGCCAAATTTTTGGGCCTGAAAATCGACAAATGACGAAAAGTGTTTTTGGAAAAGGGACTTGTGCGATGAGGTCTTGGAGGATAGGAAACTTGCGTTCCATATGTTTTTAAAGATCAGATCATCAAAATATGGCAAAGGGATAAGGGTCGATCAAGTATTGGTGTGGTCGTGCATGTGAATTGTGTTTCGTGAAGAGACTTGCGCGCCGATGCGTTGGATGCTTGAGAACTTTCGTGCCTATTGTTTTTCAAGATCAGAAGATCAAAATTTGGAAAAGGAAAGAGGGTCCCACGGGTATTTGGTTTGGTCGCGCAAGTGTCTAGGAGTAGAGAAGACTTGCGCGCCGAAACTTGCGCGCCGAGGGGATACTTGCATGGCGTCACGCAGGGTGTTCAAAATGCTTATAAATACTGGACCACCCTCCTAATTTCACAAAGGAGTTCAACACTTTGAAGATTTTGATCTTCTGTCATGCAAGTGTGGTGGTTGCGCAAGTGGTGGTGTGTCGCGCAAGTGGGACTTGCGCGCCAGTGTTGGAAGTTGCCCGCGAAGTGTTAGTTGCGCACCTGAGGTGGTTTAGGTGAGGAAGGAAGTGAGTCGTGCAAGTTTGGAGTCAAAGAATATTGTGTCGCGCAAGTGTCTGAGGTGGACTTGGGCGCCAGTTTTGACTTGCGCACCGATAACTGCGTGCCGGATTATACTTGCGCACCAAGTAATGTTGATTCACGACAGTGTTTTCGTGCTGTGTGGAAGCTGGAAGTTTAATCGATACCTTCGGCGCAAAGAGATATTCATCTACGAATGAAAGCTGGACTTAAATAGAGCATATACATACAGAGTAAGATGCATTCATTCATGCAAATGAAGAGACATAAAGGTCTATAAATTGTGAGTGGATTCCTTCCAGAGCAGTGAGTAAAGGAATAGAAAGAAAGTGATCATCTCCACCGGTAGTGAGCCAGAGAGAGAAACAGGGAGTGACCCTTGGGAAAGTAGTGAGCTGACCCAAAACATTTTAAAGGTAGTGATCTTGGGAATAGAAGTGATCTATCTTGAACCTTTGTATCCATATCTAGGGAATAATAGTGGAATTTGGTACGAACGGAAACTTGTCAGCGTATACTCATTGGACTTAGCCCAGTGAGGGTGAACCAAGTAAAAATCTATATGTCTGCCTACTTACTTACCTACATTGCATTTAAAGCATCATCATCAGATAAAGAAGAAAATAAGTGATCATAATAAACACACAAGTACAAACTAAGTGACCCTTGTAATAAAGAGGTCAAGATCTAGTGGGGCAGGAGGAACTTTGAAAAATAATATCCATACCCTGATTCACCCCCCCTCTCAGGGTATATAGGCCCCTATTGGTCCTAACAATTGGTATCAGAGGGAAGGTTTCCTTTATCAGATTTGTTTGTTCAGACTTGGTTTAGTCGATTAATCAAGTTAAAGATCCAATCTGCTCTTATCATATTATTCCATGGAAAAGGTAATAACATCAAAGAAGAAGCAGAAGGCTGGTGGTATTACCCACTATGGAAGTGTCAATGGAAAGAGTGTAATTCAGTTAAAGGAATCATGTAGTGAATAGAAGAATGGTTTTGATCAATCATACTATGAAAATACTTACTCATTAAATGATGCTGAAGGAATGAGTGAAGAACCCGATTTTCCAAGTGACGTTGGAACCATAGATGATGAAGAAAAACCAAGAAGTCGAAAAGTGGAAGTTGTCCACAAGGCAGAGGAATTAGATCAGAAATTGGATGAAGAGATCAAAACTAAAAATATTCGGATCCAATCACTCGAAACTGAGATAAAAAAGCTAAGAGGTTTGAATCAAAGGCTTATTGACATAGCTACTGATCTGAAGGATAAAAATGATTCTCAAGATGAAGAATTGTGAAAGAGATCTGCAAAGGTGGAAAAATAAAAAACTGGTGAAAAGGGGAAGAATCTGAACACAGATGAGATTCAGAATTTGAAATCTAAAAATGATGATCTTGCTACACATCTATCTGAACTAGTTCATAAGAATCAAAGGCCAAAATAATAGAATGCATGCGGTTCTGATTCTATTGAAGAAGAAAAATTTAAAGTGAAGGAGAAAAGTGAGATGGTGTAAAAACTAAAACGGGAACTAGAAGATGAGTCGAGTAGCGAGAAGAATCTCAGAAAATAACTCAATGCTCAACTTGAATCAAGAAATAAGAAGATTCAACAATTGGAAGAAGTGATAGAGAAATCCAAGAATGAAATGGAGATATCAAAGTACAAAATAAAACCAAAGTTGAAGGATGCACTGCACTTACTATTTGATTGTCCTTCAGAAGGTGATGATAAAATGAAAAGGAAGTATGATATTTATGAGGAGAAACTACAAAATATTTTCTCAGCTCAAAGACCATATAGTTTGGGAAAATCTGGCATTGTATTTGATTAATTCCCTCTTTTGCATGAAATAAAGAGATTCATGAATAGTTCCATAGGTGGAGCAAAACCTGTAGGTGCTGGGGACAGGCCTAAGAGGACAATTTCAAAAAGAAGTGATGACATGTGCTATTTCTGCGGGATTCATGGCCACACATCAAGCTTCTGTGCAGAGACTCTGGAATACATTTCAAGCTGTGAAAATAGAAACTTTGAAAAATCTGATAATAAGAAGAAGCTTCATGAGAAATCAGAGAGAAGATTCTCTCAGAGGAAAGCATTCATTGGATGTTATTTCTGTGGAGGAATGGGACGCACCATGAATATGTGTCAAGAAGCTTAGGAGATCAATGTCAGAGGAAGAACTCAATATGCATCAACTTCTCGATAGAGAAATGATGAAATGAGGTATGCCTTTGATGGAAAATGTTTTATATGTTCTGATTATGGGCATTTGGCCAGAAATTGCATCAAGAATAATGCGAGAAAGTAAAAGGAACTCGAAAGGAGATTCTCGACTGTAGTGATGCATAATGAGAAATTATACACTGGGAGACAATGTGGTAAGGAGAAGAATAGGCTTAGAGCCTCAGGGGAATCACATGGAGCTGAATGAAAGGTGTATCAGTCACCTCCTCTGTCATAATAACAACAGCTCTCAAAGATAGAATGTGAACAAACCTGGAAGATTAAGGGGAGATCTACTTCAGGTGTGATAAAGAAGAACGAACGTTCAAGGGAGGACTCACCACCAGTGAAAAAGAGTGTGGTGACTCAGACATCTGATAAAAGCAAGGTGAAGAAAGAATGTATTGAAAAATTTACATGTCGTGTTCCATAGAGAAAAGTGGTGGAATATGTAAGATCCTTGCAATGGTGGAAGAAGCAAGGGAAGATGGAAAGAAAAGAGATTCATTCTCATAAACACAATCGAGGAAAATGGAATTTTGGTAGAACATCAAAGACAAAAATGTGTACTAGTGGGTTTAAACCCCAAATTGAGATAATGGCCAAGACTGTTGAATATTTATATCAGAAAAGACTCAACATGTGAGTAATGAATGCTTAGTCATATGGCCAGAGCAGTTGATGTTGGCTAGTCAGCTAGAAGAAGTAAAAGAAGAGTGTGATTCTCTGCAAGAAAGAATCAAAGGGTTGACCCATCAGGATCAACCACCATCCTCATCTTGAGGATTCCAGAAAAATCCCTCTTCTTATGTATATAAATTCTATTAACTGATGATTCAAATGTTTCAGGTTTTAGGGAGATAAAATCCAAGGGGAAGTGGCATCTAAAGATGAAATGTGGAAAGGTGATATGCTTCAGAGTTTCGATTGACTCAAATTATATACCAAAGTCAAAGAAGAAAGGGAGCAATAGAGCACAATAAGAAGTGATTGTGTTATTAACTTTATCTCTTTTTTCTACACCGAGTGCTAACTTAGTAGGCTTATAGATTTTGTTAGTGCTCAATGCCAAGTGGAAGATGAGAATAAATGATGCAGGAGAAGAAAAGTGTTTATGGGTCTAAATAGTGGGCCTAACCCCATGAAGTGTTGCATAATATAGGAGGAGAATCCAATAAAAAAATCAGATGCAAGATCCATTAAAGCATTAATTGGATGACTCAGGTCAGGTGTTGCCTATTAAGGGAAGAAAGAAACATTGGGAGAAGTAGAAATAACCATGAATTTGATGATTATCTTTTTGTTTTAACAATGAGGTATCATCTGACTGCTTTCAGGATACCAAGAAGCTGTGATAGAAAATCAAAGGTGTGTCAACATAAATTTTAGAGAAGATATTCAAAGAAATGAAGTCATTGAACAATGACACAGTGAAGATTTTTCTGTTAAAAGTGAGGAAGAGGTAAGAGACTCAGGGAGAGCAGAAGTGGATGAAGATGATTCAAAAAAGGATACCGATGGTGAGTACGAGGAAGTAAAATCCTTATCTTCACAAAAGCCAAAGATTTGAGCTGAAATTGACAAGAAGAATATCATCAGTGATTAATCAGCTCCAGTTCAGACAAGGAGAATGAAATCACTCCAGCAGGAATCTTTTCTATCTTAGGTTGAGCCGAAATTCTTTGCTGATGCAGCTGAAGATGAAAACTAGGTTCATGCCATGAATGAAGAGCTAAATCAGATTGAGAAGAATCAGATGTGAGAGATTGTTTTGAGGACAGAAGATAAGAACGACATCATGACTAAATGGGTCTTTCTAAAGAAGATGAATGAATATGGAACAATGATTCAGAACAAAGCACGGATAGTGTGAAAGGGATACTCCCAGATAGATGGAATAGATGTTGATGAGACATTTTCACCGGTTGCAAGGCTGGAGACAATCAGATTATTTTTGTCCATAGCAGTGCAAAGAAAGTTCAAAGTGTTCCAGATGGATGTCAAATACGCATTCTTGAATGGAGTTCTGGAAGAGGAGGTTTATATTGAGCAGCTAGGTGGTTTTCTCATTCATGAGGATGAGAACAAAGTTTGCAGGCTGAAGAAGGAATTATATGGGATGAAACAAGCACCAAGGTCATGGTACTCAAGGCTTGATCAGTACTTGAAGAACCTTCATTTTCAGCGTGGAGGAGTTGATTACAATCTCTATTTCAGCAATAATAGTGATCAAAGGATGATGGCGCTGGTGTATGTCGATGACATAATTTTTGGCAGATCAGATGAAGCTCAGGGCAGACAGTTTTCTGAATTCATGAAAAATGAGTTTGAAATGTAAATGATTGGAGAGCTGATGTTTTTCCTTGGTCTGCAGGTGACACAAGGAAGGAATGGAACATTCATTTCTCAATCTAACTATGACAAGGAGGTTCTGAGAAGGTTTGTAATGGAGAATTCCAAGGAAATGAAGACTCTGGTTGCTACCCGGATGAAATTATCAAAAGATAAGAATGACAAGGCAGTTAATATCACAGAATATAGGCAAATTATTGGAAGTTTTCTTTACTTGACCGCAACAAGGCCTAATATTGTTTTCACCACATGCCAAGTAGCGAGATATCAAAGTAATCCCAAGGAAACCCACTTGCTTGCAGTGAAAAGAATAATTTATTATTTCAAAGGCACCGTGGATTTTGGTCTGATGTATAATGACAAATCTCAGTCAGTGTTATTGGGTAACACATATGCAGATTGGGCTGGATCAGCAGATGATAGAAAATCAATGTTAGGAGGTGCATTATATCTTGGTGGATTGTGTATTTCTTGGCTAAGAAAGAAGCAAGATTTCATTTCATTGAGCACCGCAGAAGCTGAGTATATTTCGGCCACTCAAGCATGCACATAGTTATTATAGATGAAGCAGCAGCTTGAAGATATGGGAGTTAATGTGAAGTCTCCGATCGGAATCCAGTGTGATAACTCAAGTGCTATAAATCTCAGCAAAAATCTCATCCATCACTCAAGGAAAAAGCACATTGAGATAAATTATCATTTTATTAAGGAGAAAGTTGAGCAAAGAATCGTGAAGTTGGAGTATGTGCCTACAGAGCTACATGTTGCAAACATTCTAACAAAGGCCTTAACCAAGGATGCATTTGAAAGGCATCAACTGGCTTTGGGAGTTCAGTTGACTCCCCTCACTTGAAATAGTGTGGATGTAGAACCCTCCCCCTCTCCCCAAGGTATGATGTTTTTTTCCCTAATGTGCTGATATGTGTTCTCTACTCTGTTACAGACTACAAAGGAGTGACCTTTGGGTTCATTGACAAAGGGGGAGAAGATAGTGATTGTTCAAGTGGGAGACAGTGTGGCTCTTTGATAAATCATGAAAGAAACATGGAGAAGCTGACAGGTAGAGCATCCAGATAGGGGGAGTTGAAGCTAGTTGAACGTGCTTAGCCAGAGCTTAGCTTGGACAACATAGGAAATAAGGCTAAAGAGGTTTTGAAGATGACAAGGGTAGAAGCTGTGAATAGAAAGGGGGAGAGTATTAAATATGATGATGCTAGAAGTGATCGATCAAAGAATGGATATCATGACAGTTGAGGATCATGATAAAAGAAAAAGAGAGATGTTGGAATGTGGTAAGAAAATTTCCAACAATTGGTATCAGTTTGGTAAAAATTGTTATCAGTTTGGTGTCAATAGTGGATTTCAGAGATGAAGTGATTCATTAATGAACTTTTCATTTACTCTTGTTTCTCACGCCAAGCATTTCTCATGTGGGATTAGAGTATGTGTTGAGTAAATCCTTAATCTCTATCAGAATCGCAAAAGGTGAATGGTTGCTGAAGAATTAACGATGTATCTTTTTATGGAATAGTTTTCAACAAACTCAACGGGGTATATTGTTAGGCACAAATCCCTCAGAGAATCATTGAAGTATTTTTGAGGTGATTGTGTTTGTTGACAAATTGAACATCTGTGTTGTGATTGTTGACCATGCAAACCATGACATAAAATTTTTTTGACCAAGGGGATTTCATGGTGGAATGTCGAGTTCAAGAGTTGTGGTCAATGATCGATGTTTGATTCAAGAATGTCGAAAAAGGAATTGATGATATGGAGGCGGAATAAAAATAATATATACAAGATGGCACTGTTTTCTAGTGTTTGCCAAATTTTTGTTCCTGAAAATCGACAAATGAAGAAAAGTGTTTTTGGAAAAGGGACTTGCGTGCTGAGGTATTGGAGGATAGGAAACTTGTGTGCCATATGTTTTTAAAGATCATATCATCAAAATATGGCAAAGGGATAAGGGTCACGCATGTATTGGTGTGGTCACGCAGGTGACTTGGGCGCCGTTAAGAGACTTGTGCGCCGATGAGTTGGTTGCTTGAGAACTTGTGTGCCTGTTGTTTTTCAAGATCATAAGATCAAAATATGGAAAAGGAAAGAGGGTCTCACAGGTATTTGGTTTGGTAGCGCAAGTTTCTAGGAGGACAGAATACTTTCATGCCAAGGGGAGACTTGCGCGGCATCGCGCAGGGTGTTCAAAATTCCTATAAATACGGGACCACCCCTCCTCATTTCTCAACGGAGTTCAACACTTATAAGATTCAAAGCTCCCGTCACGCAGGTGTGGTGGTCGTGCAAGTGGTGGTGTGTCGCGCAAGTGGGACTTTCGCGCCAGTGTTTGAAGTTGCGCTCCAAGTGTTAGTTGTGCGCCTGAGGTGGTTTAGGCGAGGAAGGAAGTGAGTCGCGCAAGTTTGGAGTTGAATAATCTTGTGTCGCACAAGTGTCTTTGGTGGAATTTCATGCCAGTTGTGACTTGCACGCCGATACCTGTGTGCCAGATTAGACTAGCGCGCCAAGTAAGGTTGATTCACGAAAGTGTTTTCATGCTGCATGGAAGCTGGAAGTTTTCCCGATACCTTCAGTGCAAAGAGATATTCATCTACTGGTGAAAGCTGGACTTCAACAAAGCATTTACATACAGAGGAAGATGCATTCCTTCATGCAAATGAAGATACCTACAGGTCTATAAACTATTAGTGGATTCCTTCCAGAGTAGTGAGCAAAGGAAGAGAAAGAAGGTGATCCTCTCCACCGGTAGTGAGCCAGAGAGAGAGAAACAGGGAGTGACCCTTGGGAAAGTAGTGAGATAACCCTAAACATTGTAAAGGCAATGAGCCTAAGAATAGAAGTGATCTATCTCAAACCTTTGTATCCACATCTAGTGAAAAATAGTGGAATTTGGTACGACCGTCAACTTGTCGGCGTATGCTCCTTGGACGTAGCCCCGTGAGGGTGAACCAAGTAAAAATCTTCGTGTCCACCTACTTACTTCCTTGCATTGCATTTAAAGCATCATCATCAAATAAAGAAGAAAATAAGTGATCATAATAAACACACAAGTGCAAACAAAGTGACCCTTGTAATAAAGAGGTCAAGATCCAGTGGGGTAGGAAGAACTTTGAAAAAGAATATTCATACCCTAATTCACCCTCTCTCTCAGGGTATATAGGCACCTATTAGTCCTAACAATAAAACAAATAAAAATAGACTCCATAACCAAGAATACAAAAATCCTGGTCCTGAACACCATGTCTAGTCTCGTCTCCGTGCTCCAATACCATATAGAAAATGAAATGATTAAGTATGGGACCCACTTCCCTTATCCATAAATGTACCCATTAAGCCTAATTAGGTACTAATAGCTTCCTAGATAGGGTGTGAGTAAATCTCAATAGTCCAACACCCACAATGTCAAAACAACCCAGTCTAAATAAATAGTTCATGCAACAATATGATAAATTGGGCCATTAATTCATAAATTATTGCAAAATATCAAAATATACTAGCTGATCCTTGAGATTTGGGTTGAAATTCAGGGTTTTCCCAACCTACTCTGGAATGATTCTAGAGATCTTTATCCTGTGGTGGATTCGATTACCTAGAATTAATTTTCAATACACTAGTTGATTCACCTACCAAGGATGAATCACCCATATCATGTCAAGTAACCAATCATCTATCCCTCATGAATCATGTAATTAACCAATTATATACTCTATGTGAATTACCATGATAGATACATTTATGTGTTCCTATGGTGCAAGACCACAACACAGGAAAGATTAACCATGTCATATTGGGTTCTATCAAAATTTTCATGCAGGAGCCCCTTATGTATTCCCATGGCACAATAACATACCAAGGGAAAAATTATCATAGGACCTGGTTTAAATTCCTATGATAGGGATAATTTTGTAATGATAAGACATCATACCTTATTTGAATTCCCATTCTAAGTCCAAATTTACAATTTATATCCAATCAAATAAGATCCAATGAATTCAAATTCATTAAATATGTAAAACATGTTATCACATAAAAAACTGGTTAACACTTTCCAATTACTAATTCTATTTCCAATATCTATTACATGTAACTATCCCATTTAATCAAATTTATATATTTATCCTGACCTGCCTATTATCAAACTAATTATAACAATTTGATTACACATATCATATAAGACCAATTTCCATTTCACATGTCATTATATCCATTCTTCTATTGTGCCATTATCCTAATTATAATATCATGCTAATTAACCACTTTCAAGATAAGTGATACTTTATTAATTCAATTATTAAAATTCAAATTTCAATACAATTCATAATTATTACATTCCAAAAATAAGTTCCAATTCAACTAAGAACTCTAGGTTCATATGTTCCAAGTTCAAAACTAGGGCCAAGGGTTGGAACACCTCTCAGGTGGGTGCAAGTCCTAATCTCAATGTAAACTAACCCAACAATGTTCAAGGGTGGTATACACATATATATTTATTGATTTTAGTGGGTAAATAAATTATAATAGGTTATGTTCATGGAATTCCAAAATGATCACACACATTGCACATGCTAGAGGAACAAAACAGACTTTAAAGAGTTGTTTTAGACCACCCACCTCTAGAATAGAGAATAAGAGATCAATGATCAAGCATAAAAATCAAGATGAAACACCAAGATATCCTATGGACAGTGATTAAAACATACCGAAAAGGATATAAGAAGAGGATCAATAAATAAGATAATAGGAATTCATAATTTCTAAGAAGAACTCACTAATTTTTGATCACCGAATCAATGAATGGATCACAAGAGCAAGGAAAAGTCTTGGAGAATTAACAAGAGCCTAGGAAAGCCTTCACAAAATTAAAATCCGGAATTAGGGTCTTAAAAGGGCATTAAAATTCCTAAATAATGGTTTAGGGGGTAGAATAAATGATTCTTCCCCTACTTGGTCTGACCAAGCCTGACACCATTGTGATGATGATGGGAACAACCAGATAGCTGATGGTGTTCTATAGAGAAGCTTCTCAGATAATAACCCAACTATTTGACTGGTGGTTCTCATATAGGAGACCCAATCTACCTAATTTCACCTCCTATTAGGCAGGATTCGTCATCATATCAATGAGACACTTTTAGGCTTAGTGAGATCTTGTAAAGCCAACCGAACAGCTGGTGGACTACACTATCTAGGCAGTGGTACTGTAGTTTTCTATAAACATCAAACGACCACTACCCACCAATATATTCTACTACTATAGATTATTTAAGCCCCTAAACACCTATGATAAACTAGTTAAGATAATAATGTGGCTCATTTACCAAGGTTTAAATGGTTTAACAAAACCTAATGTGGTTAAACCAAAGAATCAAAGTGGAACATACCTAAAACAAATCAGGATCTTTCAATCTTCCCACCATATAATAGCTCATCCCCGAGCTATGCTAACAAGAATCACTAATAAGTAACAAAAAAACATAGGCCACTATGACTGTATATCAGACTCCCACTCCCAGGTCTCCTATCTAATCCTCCCATGCTACCGCTACACTCACACTAAAGGTATGGTCTTCCATCGAAGATTTTTATAACTATGGTCTATGATACAAATTAGATTCTCCTCTAAGAAAACATCAATATCATGATCCAAATCATAAAACTCTATCATGTAAAAAGGGTAGGGTAATATATCCAATACTATAAAAATTGGAACTCATAATTCATGGAACTATATAACTGAGGAAGGGAAATTTAGTATGCCACTAAACTGAACCTCTATAATATCTTAGATAGCTTGATGAACTTTGACACTATCTTTCCTGATTCCAAAAATATAATTTCCCTAGACTAGGTGTCACTCGAAGGAAAATCTAGTTACTAAACTAAAAATCCAAGGGTAATCTTTGATGGTTAGTGTATGATTTATTCTAACTCTTCATGGTTACCAATCAATTTCAGATAAAATAAACCTTCTTAGATACCTCTTACATGAGACTAAGTCTAATGATCACTGACTCATCATCCTCTAAATAGAATAAAGGAAAATGAAATGACATCATATATAAATCCTTTAAGGGTGAAATTTTTATCGATGCATAAAAGATATTATTATAAGATAAATCCAAAAGTGATAGATTCTACTCACATAAACCCTAAAACCCATAACACAGGATCACATTATATCATGATGAATACGAATCATCCATTCATATTAGATATTAGTATGAGGATAATGGCCATGATAAGAATAACCTATGATACCAATGCATTTTTAATTCTTTTATAGAACCTTGACATGAAATGATGATCTTGATCAAAAATGAAACTCCTTAGAACACCATGAAATCAAACTATCTCATGTACATAGATAATACCTAGTTCATTAATGGTCAAGGTCTTCTTAATAGGTATGAAGTGGGCTACCTTCTTCTGCTGATCCACAATCACCCATACTGCATCGTTTTTTCTAGGTGTCCTAGGTAATCCTATCATGAAATCTATAGTTGCATCATCCTAATTCCATTCTGAAATGGGCTATGGATATAGTAACCCAACATACCTCTTATGCTCAGATTTTACTTTCTAATAGGTGAAACATCAAGCCACAAATCCTTCCATATCCGTACACATCTCCAAATACCAATATTTACTATGAATATCAAAATACATATTTATCAAACTATGATGTAATTACCATTTATAAGCATATAATTTCTTCATTATCTCCTCATAAAAGTCTGTAAGAACTCATATATGACCATTAATAAATAGAAAATCCTTTCTGTCAAGAGTATAACATTATAGTGGCTCCCAACCACATATACTATCCATCTGACCTAAGCCCAATGAATCAAATAATTTATATCTCTTGATTTTATCTAAAATAATGAGAAAAGAAAATTTTGAAGTTAGATCCACTCATCTATGGGACTCCCAAACATCCATATGTACATATGTAAAGAGAGATATCAACCACTATTCATTACAAGATTCCCATACAACCTCTTTCAAATTCTTCATACTTAGTGTGTCTGTAATGAATTTTCTATTTACCAGAGTATATTCCAGCTAAAAGTATAAATAATACAACTAATTGAATCACATCTTATGTCGATGGTTTAGTTACCATTGTGAAAATATATACTTGAGGCTCTTGTAATCCACATACACTAAAAACCACTTGACCAAAAGATAATGTTACTAGAATCTCAATTCATTTATCATCACAGCTAACTCTAGATTGTGAGTAGGAATATTACATTCATGTAACCTCAACTATCTAGATCCATAAGTAACAACTCGATCCCCATGTATCAGAACTACTCTAAGACTAAATCCTGATGATTATAGTACACATTACATTCCTTACCCTACTCAGGTAAGGCAAGGGTTAATACTAAGGTCAAATTCATCTTCAAATACTGTTAATTTATTTCATAAGAATTTGACCAAAAAAACACCACCCCTTTATTATTAAAATTAAACATTTGTGCTTCCAATTTTGAGAAGTCATCGATGATACACTACTAATGGACTTCTAGACCAAGAATGCTCTGAATCTCTATAATGTTCTTGGGTTATTACCATGATACTATGGCTGATGCATTCTCTAGGTCTACAAACACTCTATCCTCTAACATAACATGACCCAAGAAGTTGAATTTTCATATATAGAAATTTCATTTGGATAGATTGGAATAATTCAATTGATCTCTCAGTATACTCAGGGTGAGGTTACAATGTTGGGCATCACCGTCTCTAGACTGGGAGTACACCAAGATTTCATTGACAAAAAGCACAATAAAGTGATCCTAAAATGAATGTAAGATCTTATTCACCAAGGAAATTAATACCAAAAGTGTTTTTTTCAAACCAAAAAACGTCACCATGAACTAGAAAAATCCATACATTCGCCTAAAACTAGTCAGGGTTTGTCAAATGGTTTCACCCTCAAATTATGGTACCGTAACATTAGGTCAATCTTGAATAAAATACGGTCACCTCTAAGCTTATTGAAGAGATAATAAATTCATGAAATATGATACCATTTCTTGGAAATCATCTATTATATTCTCTAATAATCCAAACTTATCTATAAATACCCATTAGTCTTCTTGGGAAAAAGCACTACAGAACCCAAGGGTAACTTAAAAGGTTGTAATAATTCTTTAAATTCCAGATATTCCAACTGTGCATTCAACTCTTGATGTTCAACCAATGTAATCTTGTATGGATAGATAATAACTACTTCTAATCTTGACACAAACTCTATAGTGAAATTGATCTACCACTTGGGTGGTAAACCAGAGAAATATTCAGGAAGGTCACTCTAAAAGTGAACCACTATTAGAGAAAAAGTACTCTACTATAACTCACCATCATGAATAAAAAGGATTTTTATCTGGCCCATGAGACAATCCATTCTATATTGTATTGGTCCTACATGACTATCCTGAAGATCCCATTCACTATAGTGAATATAACTACCCCCTTTTAGAGATAGAAAATAAACTCTTCTCTAATAATAGTAAATATGAGCCCCATATATAACTAGAAAATCCTTACCAATAATCAAATTGAATTCAGCCAGTTCAAGTAAAGTTTCTACCAAAATAAATGGAATCCACCAATTTCAAGGGATCACACAATGAAGCATCTGATATACCATGAATTCACCTTTAACAACATGTTGATGTCCATTGAACCATCGAAGATTTCCACAACAAAATCCAATCCATTGAAAAATTGAGTTGATCTAGAGGAGTGTGATGATCCTATATCGAAAGAATATAGGAAAGTGAAGATGAAAAAATAATCAAACCTCTAAGAGTGGAAGGTCATGTATCTAGAATGGTAAGATTAAATCATATGTCATGAATTTAACCCATCCATATACGCTAGCCTCTGGTCTGAATCCCTGAGGATTCTCCCTCTTACTAATATTATGGCTCCATTATTGGGGTATTATGTCCCCTACCCTTTTCCAAGCATCTGATGACACTCCTTACACCTATCTACTGAGGGATAGTTGAGTCCTTCCTAGACTTAGATGCTTGCCTTGATCCTCTTACACCACTTGAATACCAGCTTCTCATGCAGACCCTCTATAGATATCCCATCATACCACAACCACAATGCTCCATGACATGGAAAGAACACTATAAGGGACTATATAAATTCATGTCACAAAGGCATCACTGCCCCTACCCATAGTCTTCAGACTATTTTAAACTCCCTTGACTGCTCTAGCCTCCTCTACTTAGGCGGTAACTACCACAGAGGCTCTTCTTTCTACCTGATGTAAAGCTCAAAGATCATCCTACTAAAACTTCATACCCACCACTTGATGTATCCTTCAAGTTCTCTTCCATTATTAGAGTCTATTTCATCAAATAAGATAATTTTTTTAGTATATATACATTCAACTATGAGTTTATCTCATTACAAAGCCCATATTGGAAACATTTCACTCTAGTTACCTCATTTACTGCTAAAGATGGGGAAAACTGATGGTTGGTAAAAAAAATATATCTTAATACATAACTAACACACTCCTCTATATTGGATTCATGAACTCTTGATCCCTATCATATCTCAAAATATCTAGACATAAGTGACTCCAAAACTTCTCCTTGAAGTCCTTCCAAGTTAGATCCTCTTATTGTCTAGCTTTATCTATGATATCCCATCAGGGATTGGATATTCCTCATCGCATATAATCTGCAAGATTCAAACTCCTTCCCTAGGTGAATCTGTTTTCTTGAAGATCATCTGGACTAACTCGGTCTATAACATAGATTCCTGGGGTCCTCCCTCCCTATTGAATGTGGGTAGGTGTTGTAAGGACTTCTATTTTTATGAAATGGAAATTTAACCATAAATTTGATTTTTTTTTTCTTTTAGATGCTTATAAGTGGTAAAATGATAATTCTCCCCTAACATATAATCTTAGATAATTTTTTTCACCACTATGTTACTGCATAAATATGGTCTTTATCCTAGGACATGAGTTTTGTGGAATTGAAATATATTTAAATTTTCATGGAATAATTAGTATTTAATTAATTAACTATTAATTTATTCCCACATTTTTATCTAGATATATAAATTAAATGGCATTTAAGATTTAGATTATATCTCCACCATTGAGTTCAAAACATGGATTCTTGCCTAAGTGAGGCATAAACTCAAGTTGGGATCTAGGGTCGGCCAAGACCCCTTTTTCTTTTTCTTTTCTTTTTTCTTCCATTTATTTTTCCTTTTTATTTTCTGCTTTCTCCTTAGGATTATTGGGTATTCCCCCTATGGGATTCCATCATTTAATTATAGAGATTTTAGAGGGAGATATAGGTAGATAAATATGTATTGGGGATGAGAGGTACCACTCTGGATCTCGTGATGAGCCATATCGGCGTGCAGAAACCATGGACTGTTGAAACATGTTAAGCTTTGTTGGATTCTACCCAAATGTATTCCTTTTTAATTTTTTCCCATAAATTATTTTATATTTACCATTTTAAAGTTTTAATGTCTTATTATTATTTCTTAGTACCCCTTGTGGGTCGATCAATACCATTTGAGAAAAAAATAGGGGTTTTAAGCCGATTTGAGGGGTTTCCTATTTGGGAATCCTAATCACATGACATGTAGTTAAGGAACACATGCCATGTTTTTTTCTTATTCATGGAAGATGATATTTTATAAGTACATTCTATGTATAAAGTATACATGTTGTGTAATGGGACTCAGCTGTGTAGTTGAGTACATATCTAGACAACCCGTCTAGGAGAACATGGCCATATAGAGTACACGACCAGACACCATGTGGGTTCCAAACCATATAGAGGTAGACGACCATGTGAAGTACATGACCATACATGTGAGGTATATGGGTAGGTACCCTGTATAGGGTATATTCCATATACATGATTAACACATTTTGTACTTGGTATTTTACATTCCATGTCCGACTAAAGTATAAGACCATGTGGGGATTTGGGAGTACACACTATATACTAGGGTATTAAAGTCGTGTATTACCCCTTTGCTTCATTTTTATTTTTTTGTATCTTTTATGCCCAACAGTCATAATTGGAAACATGATTATTAAATTATGAGTATCCTTCCATGTAGATCATGATGGGGAAACCCTTGTGGTGATTTGAGGACTCATAAGTGGTGTTTCATTTTTTCTCTAAATGGTGAGGTTCTTCCTCTAGTAATTGAATCGAAAAATATCCTGAGAGTGAGGAACATTTATCTAAGATATTCCACGAGTTATATATCTTTATCAATGATTCGTAGATTATCCTTGAAGGAAATATTCCTTATGAGACTTTCCCTTATAGCCAGTGAAGTCGTGATATTAGTTCTTTATGATAATACTATTTAAGATGCCTCTACCTTTTGACTATTAATAAGGGTCCCCCATGGGATACATTTTCTTACATGATGACATAGATAAACCCTTTTAGAATCCATTCACCTATTTACTTGTTCTGAGGATCCTCTTTAGGATGAATCTGCATACATACTCTGTCACTAAGGGTCTCATGTAGGATACCTCTTCTTATGTACTATTCCAAGGACCCCATGTAGGATGACTCTATTTTCTTACTGTTAGATAATCCCATGGAGTATTCCTACTTTTACATTCATTGATGAGGATCCTGAGTAGGTTTCACATTAGAACCAATTCCAAACTTGTACTCTAGAGAGGATGTGACAGTAGTGGTGGGTTAGGTGTTTGGCCACCCTCACTCTTTTATTTATGATTTCTTCTGTTTACTACCAATGCAATGATGATTACCAAAGGTGATTCCTAGTTGGTGGCCAATGAGCCTAACATGATGTTTCTTTATTTACCTTTGAGATAACCAGACATATTTCTTGGGATCTAGATTTTTAGTTGTGTTATTCTTGTTATATTATTGGGACGCTCAAACATACTTCTATGATACAACTATTGATCTAACATGTTTGAATTTTACATTATTTGGATTCCCATAGATACTTCATGGGATCCTAATTTTGAGAAATACATGATTTGATGTTGGACATAAAAATACTCCTCGTTCATTGGGATGGATGGACATGACTCTCGACACCTTTTTTGATATATACTTGATGTATGATTATGCTCTCCTTGAGTGATGCCTTGGATACTCCCTTGGATCAGGTGGATGAACCATTACTACATCACCCAAAGGTACTTCTTGATGATAGGGATATTGATCCATTTATATGAATGGATACTAAAAATTTACTTGGATCCAAAGATCAATCCTTATAAGTTTCCTAAGTGTGATCCCCTTAGGGACTATCCAGGTTGCAATGTCATGATTTCCTATGGTTTGGGGCCTGGGAATTAGACATCAGAATGTATTACATATGTATTGAGTAGTATGAAATATATCTCAATGAAATGTTTATAGGATTTTCTATTAGTATATTCTATCCTTTATTATAGTGATTAGACGTGAGTACAGGTGAACCCAAGGTTAGGACATGTATCCCTCGTGGTGACATAGCTTTATTAGAGACATTTCAAGAACTAGAAAAAGAAGTTATTGTCCATTAGGATTATAGAGATAGATATTGACTTAAGATACATGTCTTGAGTGGGATGATGTCCAGATGAATTCCATTTTCAAAGAATGTCTAGATGAACAGGATTACGGATCCAAGGATCAAATGTTGTTGATTTATGCCATTTCTTTCATCGTACTCATGTTTATTCATATATATATATATATATATATATATACGAGAATATACATATACTCATATAAAAATAAATATACATGATGGAAAATTTCATAGTTGAATGGGATCACAGATCTAGGGATTTACTGTAGTTTCACTTGTTTTATTTGATTTATCATTTTAGTTGTGTCTTAGATAGGTTGAGCATATTGTATGAGCATAAAATTATGAGAAAATATTTATAGGTTCATCATTATCATGTCCCACTAAGATTAAATCTCACCCTTGTATGTGCACCTTAGTGTGCATTCAGACCTTATTTATGATTTTCAAGTTGATAATGAATGCATTATGGATAGGGCTGAGTCATAGTATTTCATGATTGAGTCGAGCCACTCACGTTGAATTCTTTTAATCATCTTAGAGCATCTTTCTAGTGTCTTGGAGACTGGGTATGTGGTCGAGCTCAGAGTTAGTAGTAGATCCTTTTAATTTTATTTTAGTTTAATTTATGTACTCTTTCATATATATCCAACCTTTTGGTTGACCAGTGTTGTATGTATGACATGACTATTCGGGATTTTATAAAATTTTCATTTATGATTACATCATGTTCTATTTCAGTTTATTCATTACTTAGGAACTGTTTTTTATCTACTTATTAGGATTATATCTAGTAATTTATGATTTTTTTACTCTAATATGATGGCATAGTATCTCCATAGATACACCCTAGGCTCTTGCTGCTAGTCATAATCCTCTAACGTATGGAGAATGTGCTTGAAGCCTTGTGGAGAGTCATCTTGGAGCACTAGTTTAGTGGAATCTAGGATGGGATGTTACAAATTGGTATCAAAGATGTTTCTTTTAATGTTTTTTTTATTATATGGGATATGGTATACATGAGTATTAGGAATGTTTCATAACCTATGATGGACATTAGACAGGTGTGTCGAGAACACTTATTTCGGTAATAATTCCTAGTTTCTATTGGTGTTTGATTTTTATTCAGATCTGTGATGTTATAGTTTTATATGATGTTTTATTTGATTGAAACACATGTTTTTTAAATGTTATTATTTATTATATATTTATTTCTCTTGTCCATTGGTAAGAGGATAATAATTGATTTTTACTCTTAGCCGACAAAGGCAAGAGGCGTCACATGCATCATATTTTCCATGTAATCCTTACACTTTATAAGGCTTATAATGTGTGATTTTCCTGAAAATAGATGTAAATTGTTTAAAGTGTTAACAAAAAACTAAATTTTGTTTCCATCTATTTGTTTTTGGTGGAATAATACTCATTTGGGATGACTTAAATATAAATTTTATTTTGATAGTAGGTTATGTGGATCTACATTGAGTCTTTTTATGAAAAGGAGGTGTAGTTACCCTTTTATAATAATAGGGAACATGATTCCCTTGTGTTGAAACCCTCGTAGGGTGTTGTTTTTAGGTTAAGTTATTTAAAGTTCAAGTAAAAATCTATATATTTTTTTCTTTATAGATTGGAATGACATTTTACTTAACTGGACTTTGCTTATGGTTGTCTAGTTAGATCACTAATCATGATTCTAATAGGTACCAAGATGTTTCTAGAATAATATCCCTTGAGTGGGTATTTCTATGTATGGATTCCCAAATAGTTTCAGTTCAATATCTATTCTGCATTGATATCATGACCTCTAGAAAGAAGTTCCTTATGAGGATTCTCAAAGAGTATCAGGGCCCTAGTAGGCCAATGCTTAACATTTTTTACTCTCATAGGTCAATTTTATATTAACCTTCCTTATAGATATTTGATATTTTAGGATAGGTGGTTTTACCTAGAGGTCTTTACTTTTGAATCAGACCCTTGTAGGTATATGTCATGTTTGATCAAGGGAAACTAGTGAGTATGGTTAGACTAAGGTTCTAGATTCCTTTTTAGGTTGTGAGATTGGTTATATGCTTTTCTAAGACTGGTTCAAGGTTAGTGATTGAGTTTTTTGATATAGTCATGTTTATGCTTTTGGTTTTTTATGAATCACTTCAAGTGATTTGTTATTAAGACTGAATTTGATTCGGAGGAAAGTTTGGGTGCATGGACCTATTGACTAGTGTTTTTTTTTGTTGCTAATGTAGTCTGAGCACATGTTGATTCTCATGACTGTAACAATGACATATGATATGTGTTCATGGAATAAATTGTGGAAAAATTAAGGTGTTTAATTTCAGATAGAAGTTCTGGGGAAGATTCTAGATTGTTTTTATTAACAAACTATATAGAATGGTTAAATTAGTTTTAGTATCATATGACTCATGAGAGTGTTATTTGGGTGTTAAAGATATACATAGGTTGTTCGTGGTTCCATTTAAATCTTAAATCGATGAGTTTATGCATGAGAGGTGGGGATTTATGTTTTCAACTTTCTGTGGGCATGGTTTTCCAATAGTTTTTTAAATAAGGAATATCTCTCCACAGTAAAAAAGACATAAAAATGGACTGGGTTCCATGAGATGGATGACATGTGTTTGGACCTAGACACACATTTTCTAGATACATGGTGTCAGGTGTTGGTTAAGGGAAAGTATTACCAGTTTTTATGTAAGTGTTAAAGAGACTAATACACAACTTTTAATGGAATATTAGTGTACTTATAGTTATTTATGATCACTATTTATCTTTATATCATATTTAGTATGTTGAGAGAGTGTTGTATCTACATTTAACTTCTTTTCTTTTCTTTTTAAATATATTTCCTGGTCGATGAAGGAACTTGTTAAGGTTATTCTTGAAGATCGGTCTGAGGCAAGCCATATGGTGGGGAGTGCACCATTATCCATTTGAGGGTGGTGACACTCATTTTTAGTTAAACATCATCATTTTATATGATATTTTCAGATTAGAGTTTGGTTAATGAGATGGTGATAAGGGTATTCCTATGGTGGGAAGTACCAGATCAGTCATAGTTGAGAATCTCCTATATAGGAGATAATTGTTGAATCTCTGAGACTAGTCATTGGATAGTCAATATAATGTAGGTTCACAGATTCTTGGGATGATATAATGGATTGTAGTTTACCACCATTTATTCTTGGGGAAGATAAGGTTTATGGTGGAGATTTTGTAAGGCCCTATTTTTTTGAGATAAACAATTTGAGCAGAAATTTGAATTTTTTCTTTCAGATGCTTGTAAGGGGTAAAATATTATTTTTCCACTACCAGGTGATGTTGGTTAATTTTTATTACCACTATGTTAGTTCTACAATAGGGTGTTTACCCTAGGATATATGTTTGTAGGAATTTCAAACTATTCAAAATTTCATGGAATATTTTAATATTTAATATTTAATTAATTAAATATCAATTTAGGCACATAGGTTCATTTAACCATATCTTTTTAATAGATATTGAGATTTAAATTCAATCTCTTAAATTTATTTTGTAATTGATATATTTTCTTAATATGGGAATAAACTCAAGTTGGGAACCAGGGCTAGCCCGAGCCTCTTTTTTTCTTTTTTTCTTCCTTTTCATTTTCCTTTTATTTTCTTATTTATCCCATGGATTATCACATACACCCCCATGTGGGAATCCTTAATTATGTGATATAAATATTTTAGGTATATAGATAGAGGGAGATATAAAGATGGAGATGGGAAGTTAGGTACTGTTGTGGAGCTCTGGATGAGTCAGATCGTTGTGCGACAAATATAAACTACATAAATAGGAAAATTGTTGGCAGATTCCTCCCAAAGGTAGGTTGGTTTTATTTTTTTGTTGTAAATACCTATATATTTACTATTTTAATGATTTAATTTCTTATTATGACTACTTATGATCCCTTTTGGGTCGGTCTATACTTTTTTAGGGAAAAATAGGGGTTTATGGCTGATTTGGGGGGGTTTTATTCGGGAGTCTCGATCACACAATGTATAGTTTAGGAACACATTCCATGTGTTATTAATATTATAGAAATATGATCTTTTATAAGTATATGGAATATATAGGGTATAAAAACTATTAAATGGGACTTGGTCGTTTAGCTGATTACCTGACCTGACAACCCATGTAGGGGCACATGGCTATGTAAAGTACACGACCAAACCCTGTGTGGGTTGCACGCCATGTAGAGGTACACAAATAGGTGAAGTACAAGGCCAGGCCATGCGAGGTAAACTATAAGGTACCCCATGTAGGAGGGTACATTATTTGTATGTCATTAACATTCTATTTAGTTGGGATTTTACATGACAAGTCCAACTAAAGTACACACCTAGGTGGGGATTTGGAAGTACACGCCACATACTAGAGTATACACACCATGTACTACCCTTTTGACACCCTTTTGATGGGGTTTTTGTATCTTTATTTATAGAATTAATAATTGGACACATGAGGAGTACATTACGAGTATCTTTCCATGTAGATCATGGTAGTGAAACCCTTGAGGTGATTTGAGGACTCCTAGGTGGAAATTTTGAATTTTCCCTAAATGGATCGATTCTTCGTCTATTAATTGAATCCAGCTATCTCCTAAGAGTGAGACCATTTGATCTTATATGAAACATGAGTTATATCACTTGACCAATTCTTCATATATTCTCTTTTGAGGACGTATTCCTTATGAGAAATTCCCTTCTTTCCTAGAAGGATGTGAGATTGGTTCTTTCCGTGGATCCTGTGTAGGATTCCTCTACCTTATAACTGTTATTAAGGGTCCAATATGGGATACCTTTTATTACATGAAAATCTTGGTATCCCTTTGTATAATAACTTCACTTGTTTACTCGTTTTTAGGATCCCATGTAAGATGCATATGTATATACATTATGTCACTAAGGGTCCTATGTAAGATACCTCTTCCTATGTACTATTCCAAGGATCAAATTTTGGATGCCTCTATTTTCTTACCAATAGAGGATCCCATGAAGGATTATTCATTTTATATTTATTGTTGAGGATCATAAGTGGGATTACTTCACTTATGTGTAGATATCAAGGACCCCATATAGGATTCCTATCTTATGCTCTGACTTGGGGGACCCAATGGGTTCCCTGAAGTTTGACCTACCCAGAGCTTGTATGCTAGGTTAGGGTAGAGATGGTAGTAGGTGTCACCTTAGAACACATTCTGAACTTATAATCCTAATAGGTTGTGAATATAGTGGTGGGTTAGGAATTCAACCACCCTCACTCTTTTATTTATGATTTAACCTATTTACTACAGATGCAATGATGATTACAAGAGGCCATTATTAGTTGGTGACTGATGAGACTGAAGAAATGCCTCTTTATTTACATTTTTAATTCCCATACATATTTCTAGGGATTTGTATTTTGATCCTTGTTATTTTTTTTATATTATTGGGATACTCAAATATACTTCTAAGATCCGACTGTTGAGCCTACGTGTTTGATTGTTACATTATCAGGATGCCTATAGGTACTTCTTGGGATATATCTTTTGAGCTGTACATGATCATATGTTAGACATGGAACTCCTCATCATTAATTGGTATGGTTAGACATAATACACCACACCTTTTTTGAGATATACTTGACGGATGGTTACGATATCCTTGAGTGATGCCTAGGATGCTCCATAGGATTGGTTGGATACACCATCACTACATCTCCCATAGGTACATCTTGGGGATGGGGCTATTGATTCATTTATATGAATGTATTCAATGCATGTACTTGGATATGTAGATAATTCCTTATAGGCCACCTAAGGGTGAGCCCCTTAGGGATTATCCAATTTTCAATGTCATGATTGCCTATGGACCGAGACCTAGGAATTAGACATCAGACTAGACTACTTGTATATTGAGTAGTACGAAATATTTCTCAATGCCATATTTATAGGATTTTACATCAATATACAATTTTCTTTTATTATAGTTATTAGAGGTGAGTATGGGTAAACCTATGGTTATGACATTTATCCCACTACATTGATGTAGCTTTCTTAGAGAAATTTTCAGTGATGGGAGAAGTATGTATTTTTTGGGGATTATGAACTGATATATTGACTTGAAGATAGACAATTTTAGTGGTACAACATCTAGCTCAACTCCCTTTTCATAGGATATCTAAATGATCAGGATTATAGACCCAAGTATTGACTGTAGTTGATTTATGTTGTTTGTTTCACCTTATTCATGTATATTAATATTTATGCTGTAACATCCCAAGTAATTAATGAATAATAGATATTTTTATATAAGTCTATTAATGAATTAGATAGTTTTTTATAGGCTTAAAATGAGAATAAATCCAATCTTAAGCATGGAATACACTAATATTTTTAAAAGATTATTTTACTGCCTTTTGATGGAAAACCATTTTTAAATAAAACTTTTGAAAATTTTATAAGCTTTATTTGTCAAAATAAACTTATTCTTTATGATTGGGACATTGAAATTTACTTAGGGTAAAATTTTTGGTATTTTTCCGATAAAGTTCATTTTTTAATGAATAGTGAAAAATGTTGTATTTTAATTCAAAACCACGTTTTAATATAATTTATTTATTTGATTAGATTATCTTTTCAATTGGTTTTAAAGTTAAATTAGAATATATTTTTACCATTTAATCTAATTGTGGTCATTTTAATTAACTTCAATTTTAAATTGGACTTAAACTAGTGTCAATCTTTTGATACTTATTGTTTCATAAAAACACGCTCTTTGTTCTGACAGCGGGAATTAATTATTAAATTAATTAATGTAACTTATATGTTTTGAATTTTGTAAAATAGACAACATTTTTAAATTCAGAATATCAAATATAGCTTAGGGTGAAGTTTTTGTTATTTTTCTGAAAAACTTCAATTTTTAATGAATAGTGAAACCACTAAGTGGTACTTAAAAATTTGATTTGTCGTTTAAATGAAATTTTTACCACCTCTATGTTTTGAATTTCAAAAATCCGACATACATGGTTGTCATTAATAAGTAAAATGTGGTTCAATGGGATGAAAATAATTTTTTGGTGAATAGTAACTTTTAAGTTTTTAATCGCGATTAGAGGTAATTAGTGTAGTTTAAGGTAAAAATAATGTTTTAATAATATGAAATGACCTAGACACATGTCCTACCCTTATTGGATGTGTCGTGTCCGATCAAGACAACCCATGGGTTGATTTTTGGGACCCCATGGAGCCACTTGGGTAAGATAATGACATTAATGCCTTTTATTTAAAGTAAAATGAAAATGACACAAACATGAGTTGTTTTACTAAAACAATTTTTAAATGGGGTTATACAAGTCATATTTTTGACTAAAAGTATTCATTGGAAAGATAAAACGATTTCCTACATCATAGTAGTTTTTTATAATTTTTAGACATTATATAAATTAAATTATTTATGACACCATGATGATGCAGCGATTACCTCATTATTTAACGATTTAAATAAAATGAAAATATAATGTAAAATATAAGACCTACACTTGTCAAAAACCTATTGGATGGGTGGATTTCGAACCCTTCTCACCTTATCCTCTAAATTTATAATTTTGGGACCTTTTGAATCCGAAAATAATTTTATAATAAAGTATCCTTTTGTAACTTTCCAAGAGTGTCCCTCCTCTCCTCTTATAAAAGACACCCACCTCTACCACCTTACCCACACTTCCAAAGCCTTTGGCTCGGCCAACCCCTGCCAATTTTGTCTCTACAAATCTCTATATAACTCTTAGAAGCCTCACTTTGGGCAGAAGTCTTCCCAAGGAAGCCTTTGAGCTCAAATCAAAAAGAGTTACCCGATTTAAAGGTAGTGTCTTCTCTTGTGTTCTTATGTTTTATTTTGCTTCTCCAAGCCCCTAAAATCTTTTTATTAATTTATTTTGTAAAAACACCAGTATCTTACATATACTAGGATGTTGTTATAAGAAGGATTCGAGCTACACTTACACACACCTACATCTAATGGTTAAAGAACATACTGTTTCCGTAGATGGCGAATTTCTGCCTCACGAAACGAGGATTGTTCAATATTCTTTTAACACCTTCAAAGGTGGCCATTAAGATGAAACTATATTTATATATGATATATAATATTTTTATGTTTTACTTAAGCTTCTGTATTTTTCATTTATGTCATACCTTTATGGTTTCCATTATGGGTAAACGCGATATCTTCATTTTAGGAAGTGCGGACTACTGCCCCCTCAAAGTGATTTGATTCGTTAATGCCATATGTGGGACGTATAAAGGATGTAATTAATGATATTATATATGATATTATAATGGAATTATAATATACATTTATATAATTATTATTCCATTCCATAAAATATGAAATAGAAATGAAAGTAACGTTCATGTGTACGTACGGCTTGCCGTCTCCATGAACGGTGCATTTCATTTCTTACCTCTAAACGTTATGTAATATTATAAATGAATGTATATACTAGATATATATGATATATATGATATCTAAATCATGAGTATAACTATGGATATAATGGATACATGAACAACTTGTAATTATAAAGAGTTTATTTTTTACTCAAGTACCAATGATCGTTAAAACGACCATTATTAACTTAAATAATTACATAGTGTTCATGACATGGTAATAAGTGATATAAAAGGAATAATGAACTTGAAAAAGGTTCTTAAGCAAGTAGAAACTAACTCAAGTTTATTATTCAGGAGGTTAAAGAACGATCGAGTCAAGTCGGACCCGAGGTATCGGACTTCGTCTCAATCTCCTTTCATTGAGGCATATTTTGTTTTATACACAACCTTCTTTTATACAGTGTATAAACCCCTTTGAATTTTATGTTTATCCAAAAGGAATCTTTTTTATACGAAGCATTTTACTAAATGAAAAAAGGGAATGTTTTTGTCGTACGTATGCGGCGACAACGTCTTCTCCGCCGCCGTGACCATTATTTGAGTTTCGGATTCCTCTATAAGCCATACCTTTTTTTTAAAGAAAAATAAATACCATGTTTTACTTTTCTTTTATTTTGGTATTAAAAATTGTTTTCATAATGTTTTTTATATCAATGTGTTGTATTGATATCTTGTGATTGAAATGTGGAAATGTTATGTTTCCTTTATGCATGTTTTATGTGATACGATTATGTTATGGTTCTTGGGAATTGTTATGATGATGGGTGGTTCCGTGATAATATAAGGGAGGGTGAGCCCGATATAGCTCTCCAATGCATTGGGTAATGTGAATGAGTTAAACGTTAAGGTTTCTCCGAAGAGATTTAGGAAATATACTGTGATGGGTATTCCAAATGTAACCAAGAGGGTTACTCCCTACGTAAGAATGTTATGAATGCCTCAAGTTACCTTTATGTCTTATGATTTCTATGATTTATTCATGATTTGATGAGGTATGTTAAAGTGCTTATGTTTTATGAGTAGAGTATGATTTCATTGATTATTTTGTATACATGTACTCATGTTTCCTTTCCATATTTTTATATCCCTTACTTATATGTTTTGAATTTTTTAAAATATAAATCATTTTTGAATTTGGAATATCAAATATAGCTTAGGGTGATTTTTTGGTATTTTTCTGAAAAACTTCAATTTTTGATGAATAGTGAAACCACTAAGTGGTACTTAAAAAACTAATTTTTCATATAAATGAAATTTTACCACCTATGTGTTTTGAATTTCAGAATTCCTACATACATGGTTGTCATTAAGAAGTAAAATTTGGTTCAATGGGATTAAAATAATTTTTTGGTGAATAGTAACTTTTAAGTTTTTAATCGCGATTAGAGGTAATTAGTGTAGTTTAAGGTAAAAATAATGTTTTAATAATATGAAATGACCTAGAAAAATGTCCTAACCTTGTTGGATGTGTCATTTCCGACCAATACAACCCATGGGTCGATTTGTGGGACACCATGGAGTCACTTGGGTAAGATAA
The DNA here is from genome assembly GCA_963277665.1 of Viscum album. Taxonomy (NCBI): domain Eukaryota; kingdom Viridiplantae; phylum Streptophyta; class Magnoliopsida; order Santalales; family Viscaceae; genus Viscum; species Viscum album. The sequence continues at coordinate 1,909,954,613 of OY728157.1, read as the reverse complement.
TGACATTAATGGCTTTTATTTAAAGTAAAATGAAAATGACACAAACAAGAGTTGTTTTACTAAACAAAATTTTAAATGGGGTTATACAAGTCATATTTTGACTATAAATAGTAATTGGAAAGATAAAAATATTTCCTACATCATAGTAGTTTTTTTATAATTTTTATACATTATATAAATTAAATTATTTATGACACCATGATGATGCATCGATTACCTCATTATTTAACGATTTAAATAAAATGAAAATATAATGTAAAATCTAAGACCTACACTTGTAAAAAACCTATTGGATGGGTGGATTTCGAACCCTTCTCCCCTTATCCTAGAAATTTATAATTTTGGGACCTTTTAAATCCGAAAATCATTTTATAATAAAGTATCCTTTTGTAACTTTCCAAGAGTGCCCCTCCTCTCCTCTTATAAAAGGCCCCCACCTCTACCACCTTACCCACACTTCCATAGCCTTTGGCTCGGCCAACCCCTACCCATTTTGTCTCTCTAAATCCCTCTATAACTCTTAGAAGCCTCACTTTGGGCAGAAGTCTTCCCAAGGAATCCTTTGAGCTCAAATCAAAAAGAGTTACCCGATTTAAAGGTAGTGTCTTCTCTTGTGTTCTTATGGTTTATTTTTCTTCTCCAACCCCATAAACTCTTTTTATTAATTTATTTTTTAACAACACCAGTATCTTTTATATACTAGTATTTTTTTATAAGAAGGATTCTAGATAGACTTACACAAACCTACATCTAATGGTTAAAGAATATACTGTTTCCGTGGATGGCGAATTTCTGCCTCACGAAACGATGATTGTTCAATATTCTTTTAACACCTTCAAATGTGTCCATTAAGATGAAACTATATTTATATATGATATATAATATGTTTATGTTTTACTTAATCTTCTGTATTTTTCATTTATGGCATGCCTTTATGGTTTCCATTATGGGTAAATGCGATATCTTCATTTTAGGAAGTGCGGACTACCGCCCCCTCAAAGTGATTTGATTTGTTAATGCCATATGTGGGATGTATAAAGGATGTAATTAATGATATTAAATATGATATTATACTGGAATTATAATATACCTTTATATAATTATGATTCCATTCCATAAAATACGAAATAGAAATGAAAGTAGCGTTCATGCGTACGTACGGCTTACCGTCTCCATGAACGGTGCATTTCATTTCATACCTCTAAACGTTATGTAATATTATAAATGCATGTATATACTGTATATATATGATATATATGATATCTACATCATGAGGATAACTCTGGATAAAATGGATACGTGAATAACTTGTAATTATAAAGAGTTTATTTTTTACTCAAGTACCAATGATCGTTAAAATGACCGTTATTAACTTAAATAAGTACATATTGTTCATGACATGGTAATAAGTGATATAAAAGGAATAATGACCTTGAAAAGGGTTCTTAATAAAGTAGAAATTAACTCAAGTTTATTATTCAGGAGGTTAAAGAACGATCGATTCAAGTCGGACCTGAGGTATGGGACTTCGTCTCAATCTCCTTTCATTGAGGCATATTTTGTTTTATACACAACCTTCTTTTATATGGTGTATAAACCCCTTTGACTTTTCTTTTATCCAAAAGGAATCTTTTTTATATGAAGTGTTTTAATAAACGACAAAATGGAATGTTTTTGTCGTACGTATGCGGCGACAATGACTTCTCCGCCGTCGTGACCATTATTTGAGTTTCGGCTTCTTCTACAAGCCATACCTTTTTTTAAAAGAAAAATAAATACCATGTTTTACTTTTATTTTATTTTGGTATTGAAAATGGTTTTCATAATGTTTTTATATCAATGTGTTGTATTGATATCTTGTGATTTAAATGTGGAAATGTTATGTTTCCTGTATGCATGTTTTATGTGATACGATTATGTTATGGTTTTTGGGAATTGTTATGAAGATGGGTGGTTCCGTGATAAACTAAGGGTAGGTGAGCTCGATATAGCTCTCCAATTCATTGGGTAACATGAAGGAGTTAAACATTAAGGTTTCTCCGAAGAGATTTAAAGAATATACTGTGATGGGTATTCCAAACGTAACCAAGAGGGTTACTCCCTACGTAAGTATGTTATGAATGCCTCAAGTTACCTTTATGTCTTATGATTTCTATGATTTATTCATGATTTGATGAGGTATGTTAAAGTGCTTATGTTTTATGATTAATGTATGATTTCATTGATTCTTATGTATACATGTACTCATGTTTCATTTCCATATTTTTATGTCCCTTACTGAGCTTTTTATGCTCATCCCAAGTTTTTGAAATTTTTTTCACCGGTCAAGGGAAGGGTACATGATATGATGATAGTGTCAAGGAAGTTTCAAGAAAGAATCCATGTTTTATTTTAAATATGTTTCCGTTGATGGGAAAAAATGAATACTATCTTTTATTGTAACCCCTTTGTTTAAATGTGGGAGGTAATGCATGTTTTATGATCTAATTCTCTAAAACTCTAAACCTGAAAAGATCCTCCAGGTGTATTCTTGAAATATCTCAAGAATAAGTAATATTTAAGGCTGGGGCCTTATATATATATATATATATATATATGCATATAAATATACATATACATGATGTCACATTTCCTAGTTGATTGGGACCACAGACCATAGGATCGAATGTGGTTTCACTTGTTTTATTTGATTCATAATTTCAATTATATCTCTTATAGGCCAATTATATTACATTAGCATGCACTTATGATAGAATATTTATAGGTTCAACAATGGAGTATCCCATTGAGATTATTTTTTACGCATGTCATGCACCTCAGTGTGCGTGCAAACCATATGTCTACCTTTTAGGTTGAGCATAGATGAATGATGGAGAGGGATGAGGCCCATGGATGCATGATTGAGTGGATCCAGTCAAGTTGTATTATTTTTATTATCCTAAAGAAACTCTTCTATAACACCATAATAATTTATGGTATGTCTCTTTTAAAAATTAACATCTTCGATAGTTTATGCTTCACACAACCCCGAATTTAAAACCATAGTATTCTATTAAATATGACTACTGGAATAGTAATGCGACCATTATAAATAGTAATATGACCAATAGAATATTAACTTCACTTATAAAAGTATAAATAAAATTTTGGTAACTTAAAAAATGAAAAAATGGTATATTTATATAATGGAATTAGTGAATAAATGTTTCAGTAAAATAATAAATTATGTGTTAGTCTTTTTGTGAAACATAAATGTTTATTTAAAATTTTATAATTAATATAATGATATAAAATAAAATTTAATTTCATAAAATATTTTTCTAATTTAATATTTTGTTTTTTTATGAATATAATATTATTTTATGTGACCTTAATTAATTTTTCAAAGTGTTATAAAAACAGTTATAATATTAAAATCGATATTTTTTCAGTAAATAATTATTTTATTTAAAAATTTAATTTCTCATAATTAAAAAATTATTTTCATGAAATGGATTTCATTTTTGGATTCTATACATTGATAAATGGTCAGGGTGATTTTTTGGTATTTTTCTAAAATAGTTCAATTTTTAGTGAATTGTAAAATTCAGTAATTTATGGTATTTTATAAAGGCATGAATTACTGTGTCATGTATGATGTGTAGATAATTTAGAAACCATTAGTATGAACTCACATGCACTATTTATTATATTTAGTTACAATAATCAATAATATTGACATCCTTGATCTAAAATAATAAACTAATGAATAAAATAAAAAAAAACATCCTTCTCCTCCACTATAAATACCACCCATCACCACATCTTCTCCTCACACCTACAAAGACTTTAATATTGTAAAATTTATACCCAATACCTCTCCCAACACTCTCCCCCACGTTATGGTCATTCTGGTCTCACCTAAATACCATTTCCAAGTTCCTTAAGGAGGTTCTCAAGGAGAGGAATCAAATGGTAAAATCCCCTTTTGTTCTTTTAACTTTCATTAAACTTATTTTCCTTCCTTATCCTTGTATTACATCATATATCCAAAGATGAATAATAAATATAATATCTTATATATACTGGAATTTTATTATGATAATTGAATATCCATCATAAATTCTTTTCTCTTCCCCCTTTTTATGCTAAAAATGAAAACGTTGTCTGTGAGGTTTTAATTTACCACCTTCATGGATGATGATTCTTTCATTTTCTAATAACACCTTCAAGGCTGGTCATAAAACAATTTTATAGTTAAAAATATTAAAATATGTATATTACAACTTATTTAGTGTTCTGTAACTAGTATATATACATTATATTAATTAATAAAACAAAATTAATGCATGATGATTGAAAAAATGAAAAAATAATATAAATGGTTGTCATTGACGTTTTATCTAATGAATCATACTCATATATGAAAAATGATATATAATAACATTAAATATTATTGAATTTAATTAATAACATATAATTTCAATTCTGGATAACTATTCCCATTTCACATGATCTTTCATACATGTATTCAAGTGAACCAATCATGAAAACCAAAAAAATGAACATTTCCAAATGATGAAATTGAATCTTATTACTCATAAAAAAAGACAATTAATGAAATACATAAATACATAAAAAATAAAATAAATTATTAATAGGTTCTGAATTAAATTATTAATGAATCTAATATCTTTATCTAAGATGTTAAGTACAACTACAAAATGTTTTTGGATATAAGGTAAGTATTTCTTCCCATACATCGATTTTTTATTTAGGTTATCCTTTCTCTATATTTACCCCAATGAAATTCTTAATTATTATTATGTAATCCACATACATTCTGTGTGTATGTTCAAAATACATTTATCCAGATAAATTATTTCTTTCTTTTATGTATAATTGCATGTCTTATAAGGTTCCTTTTCGATTTCTTCTAATAAGCAAGCCCGATTAAAGGGAACTTCCCAATTTCTCCCCAATTTTAAAGTACACTCCATAATATATTTTAAGAAACCAATATTTTTATAAAATAATTGTTTTTATCATGAAAATCTATCTTATATATTTTTTGGTTTTATATAAACAATTAATCGTTTTTTTCTTTGAATTATTTTTTATATTTTCTCTTAAACCACAATGAAGTTGTCATTTCTAATTTTTTTTAAAAACTCTTTTACATGTTTTATCTTCAGTTGGAAATAAATTATACCGCAAACAAAATTTCAATGTAGTTACCTTTTCTTTTTTGGGATATACTTTTTTATAATATGATTTTATGACAAATACAAATGATTTTCCAAAAGAACTATTATTTCCAAAAGTAAAAAAAATGGAATTTCTCTTAGGAATTTATGAATGATTTTATTAGAGTATTTACATATATTCCAACAACCTCTATTAAATTATATGATTTAATAAAATTTATCTCTTATTTCAACATCTAAAATATTATAATTAATGGTTTATGTTGATTTTTATTGGGAATGTACTATATTGATACCATTATTAAGATTATTATGGATGTTTTATAATTATATTTATGGTTTTGGGAAAGTTATTAAAATTTAATATGATAGTTTCAATATGAATGTATTTGTTGATTATGTTTTAACCCTTTCATATGCAGAATGCATTGGACATCGTAAGTGATGGGTGGGGCCTGCTATAGCCACTTGATGCATTGGTAGGTCTCCCGAGACAAACTTGACCTGGTTTTTAACCATTTATGGTTTATTTTCCTAAGCCTTGGTGACATGTTTATGAAGATTTAAAATATGAATTCCCTCATTATGATACTATTAATTGATAGTCCATGTGATTATTCTACTAGTAGAATATCCATGGTTAAGTTTCTTTATCTTGTGATTATTTATGGAATTATTTATTAATCATTCATCCTGGACATATTATGCTCAATATTATGTTTTAATGGCATGTTTTCTTAGTTATTCACCATTACTTATTGATTATATTTCTTTATGATAGATTCTTCTGTATTGCTTACCCTTACTGTGTATCTGAGTTCACCCCTCTATTATGTTTTCTTTTTTTCCCCAGGATGTGAACATGTATATTATTAATTACTTATAGGGATATTATAGGAGTTTATGGGTTTTTACAATGGAGTTGATATGTTGTTCTACCTTTAAATTTTTAATGCAAAACTCATTTTTGTATCTAGTTTTCCAAAGCTACTATACTATTAAGCCCTTTGGGATGTGAACACTTGTTCATGAAACCAATCTAATTAAGTAAAGCATTGGCTCTGAGCTACTAGGGTCGAGGTATTTACAGTTTGTATTAGATAAAGTATATTAGAAACCTTGGAAACTATATTTAGAAAAAAAAATATTAAGTAAGATAAACCTAAGATAGAATTTGAGGATAACCATTGAAGAACATCCTAGAATTTTGGTAAGGTAGAGATTATGTTGGTGTTTCTAGAAATACATCCCTATCTGGATACTATAAGTGGACGTGGTTCTGGAACAAAAGTAACTTGTGGTAACAACTCTAACAAGGTGTGTCTGGCCAGACTCAACATAATGTGGTACATGACAAGGGAGATTACTATGCCCCTAGTTAGTCACTCCTAGGGGATATGCTAAGGATAATTTCGATTTTCATTAAAAACCATATTGAAGGGTTGAAAATTAAATATGTCCCCAAATAAACCATGTTTTTATTATGAGATTATCTATACATAAATTTTTCAATTTATATTAAGTGTTACTAGTTTAGAATTATGCATTATGATTAATAATATAATTTAGTGTATGCCATTGTTCAAAAATGGTTTCTAGTGGAAGGAATGGAAACCGTATCGACACACGTATTCCATGTATTGATTTAGCTCCTATAAAAGATAATGATGTTGGAGCATGAGATGTACGTAAATAGAGATGTTAAAATTATAATTATACTAAAAAATATAACTCATCTTACGAACAATAACCTTACCTGTATATAGAATCCTGATCCAAAATGTGGATGAATAATGTTAGAACACTTCATGAGACAACAAACTCCATCATTCAATGAGATTACAAACCCATTTATTGGTTAATAATATATATGTTTTCTAGATAATAACCTCTCGCATTAGAAATTAATGAAAGGGAGAAGGTTATTAGGGAAGTTTATCATTTATTGAGAGATTCATATCAATGGTGGTCATTAATTAAAAATACAAAAGAGTGGAAAGAAATTGAAAATATATAATTGAAAATTTTCTTAGAAAAATATTTCCTTCATGAACAAAGAGAGGATATAGAGATACAACTCTTTAATCTGAGTAAAAATAAGGATGATAATGTTTCAAACTGTGAAGCTAAATTAAAAAGGTTAGAAAGACAAGTTGTGGATTACGTACATAATTAAAAGAGAAATATTGATCGATTTTTTGATGGGTTAAAATCATTTCTCCAAAGGGCACTGGTCACCCAAAATTTCTCATCATATGAAGATATAGTCTCATGTGAAATCAAGATAGGGAAATAATTCTTTCGATTTTACGACTTTAAATGAAATAAAGAGAAGAAGAGGGATGTTGAAAACTCTGTAAAAGAAAATAAGTAAAATGGGATGAAGGTAAGAGTTGAATTTCTATCCTATAATAAATATGGAAATAAAGATCATGAAACATTCCTATTAGGGATGGGATTTTGTTACAAGTGTAGATAAAGAGGCCACAAAGCCCTTGATTGTAATAGAAAGAAATAATATATCAATACTCAATGCTATTATTGTAAAGTTATGGGGATTTATGTGAATGATTTTCCTAATAATTAAGGAAACCTACCCCATAAAATGAAAAGGGAACAAGGACATGATTATTTACTCACAACAGTTGAGGTTTATGTTCCTAATGATATGGTGGCGAGTTCTTTAATCATCTCCTCAAATTTAGATAAATATTTATTTGATTTTGGGTCATCACATTCCATTATATCATCCCATTTTTCTTTAAAAATGAGATATTTCCAATTCACCTTAAAAATGGTGTTGATATTAAAGACTCATAGTGGAAATCTTATTATAACAAATATGTGTCAAGAAGTTTCTATTATGACACCTAGACAAGATCTAATTTCTGATTTTATCATCATACCTATGGTTTATTTTGATATAATTCGTTGGAATGGACAAAATTTAGAAATATAATTCAATAACTTATTGCAAAGAAAATAAAATTATAATTCTTGATAAAGGTATATAATTTATCGTCTTTAGAGGGGATAATTCATCATCTGATTCATATCTAGGTCCACCTCCAGTATCTATTCTAAGTAAAATTATTGGGGAAGAATAGAAAACATCATATATGTATGAGGAAAGAAATATTAAAATTAAGTACCTACCTATTTTATAGGAATACATTGATGTATTTTTAGAGTATTTACCCGGACATCATCTAGAGTGGGAAGTTGAGTTTTTTTTATTGATTTAATCCCTGATGCAAGACCTATACCATAGACTCCCTATATAATGCCCAGATTGGAGTTAATAGAGTTAAAGAAACAACTAGATGAATTGAGTGATAAGAGATTTATACACCCCATTGTTTAACCTTAGGGTGATCCTTTTCGATTTTTTAAGAAAAAAGGAGGATCTATGAGTCCGTTCATTGACTACAGGTAGATTAATTATATTATGATAAAAAAATAATTATTTTCTAGCTTGCATTGATGAATAATTTGATCAACTTAATTAAGCTCAATATTTTTAAAAGACTGATCTTAGATATATATATAATCAATTGCATGTAAAGAAGAAAGATATTACTAACTCCACATTTCGAACTAGGTATGTGCATTATGATTTCACAATAATTCCATTTGGATCGACTAATACAACCTCTGTTTTTATAGATATGGTGAGTAGAGTGTTTAAGCAATATCTTGATTTTTTTTTTGGTATTTATTGATGGTATCTTGACATATTCTAAAATCTATGAGTACTATGAGAACCACTTGTAGATTGTTCTAGATATTGTTTAGAGAAAAGAGTTATATGGAAGGTTTATCAAGTGTGAGTTTTGGCTTCAAAAAGTTTCTTTTATTATACATATTATCTCTAGGGATGGGATATCAATTAATCCTATGAAGACAAATAAGGCTCTGTAATTTCGTACACTAACAAAAATAATCAAGGTATATATTTTAATCGGTTTAGTAGGTTACTATTCATGTTTCATTCATAATTTTTCCTAATTTTCTTACACATTAACCAAGATTACTCATAAATGGGTTAAGTTTGTATGAAGATAATAACATGAAGAATGTTTTTAAGAATTGAAGATAAGATTAGTGAACATGCCGATCTTGACACTACCATCAGGAAATGGTGGATTTGTGATTGATAGTGATGCATCTAAGAGAGGACTTGATTGTGTTCTTATGAATAATGATGGAGTTATTTTATATGCTTAAAGGTAGTTAAAAACCCATGAACATAAATATCTAACTCATGATCTTGAGTTACTATCTATAATATTTGCACTAAAGATATGAATACACTATCTCTATGGTGAAATATGTGAGATATATACAGATTATAAGAGCTTGAAATATATCTTCTCCTAGAAATAACTCAAAATGAGGTAAAGGTGATGGCTCAAGCTACTCAAGTATTATGATTTTTCAATACAATAACACTCGAGGAATGCGAATAAGGTAGAATATGGATTGAAGAGGAATTATCATGGAGTTTTGAACTAAATGAGGATTGGCAAGGATCCTGTGTACATGGATTTAGAAAAGATATATATGGGAATTATCATGGAAGGTGAAACTTCATTAATTTTTCAATTGGTTTTCCAACCATATTTATTGGAAAGTATTAAAGGTTATCTATCTGATGATGAGAATTTTAAAATGAATATTAAAGGTGTGAATGATGGGAATTTAGAAGAATTCATATATGAGGATGGAATTATGAAATTTAGGAAGAAGCTTTGTGTTCCCTCTATACCTGAGCTAAAAAGGTAGTTGTTGGATGTTTCGCATTGATTTAATTTCTCTATACAACCTGGGAGAACTAATATGTATAGATATTTGAATGAAAATTTATAGTGGTATAATACAAAGTGGGAAATTTATAATTATAAATCAAGATGTCTAGTCTATCAATTAGAGAAGGCTAAAAGAAACAATCCTAGAGGAGTCATGAAACCTATTCCTATTCTTACATGGAAATGGGATGATATTACTATGGATTTTTTCACTGGATTACCAAAATCTCAAAGAAAAAATGATGAAATATGGGTAATTGTTGATCTTCTTATCAAATCTACACATTTCCTCACTATAAGGGAGGATTTTACATTTGAGCGCCTTTATTACTCTATATTATTGAAATTTTAATACTGTATAGAGCACCTCTTTCAATTTTTTCTAATTGTGATCCTTGATTTACATCAAAATTATGGGAAAGTCTTTATAAAGCACTAGACACTGAGCTTCATTTGAGTACATCTTTTCACCCTTAAACTGATGGGTAGTCTGAAAGGAGGATTCAAACATTAGAAGACATGTTGATGTCATTCTAACTTAACTTTCAAGGTATGTGGGATCAATATTTACCTTTTGTATATTTTTACTATAGTAATAATTTCCATTCAATTATTCAAATTGCACCATTTGAAGCATTTTATGGAAAGAGATGTTGCACACCAACCTATTAGGATGAATCTACTGAAAGGAATATTATAGACCCATAACTTATATAGGAAACAATAGTAAAGGTAAATACTATTCAAACCCATATAAAATAATCTCAAGGTAGGAAAAAGAGCTATGTGGATAATCAAAGGAAGTAAATGGAATTTCAAGTGGGAGATCTTGTTTTCTTGAAATTTTCTCTATGGAAGGGTGTTATAATATTTGGAAAGAAAGTGAAACTAATCCCTAGGTACATTGGACCTTTTATATCCTAGAGGGAATTGGAGTTGTGGCTTATCATTTGTAAATTCAACCTATCCTCTCTAGATTACACAATGTGTTTCACATCTCTTTGCTTAAAAAGTATGTTCTAGACCTAACACATGTCCTCAATTATAAAGGAATAGAATTGGAACATGATTTATATTACCGTGAAGATCCTATCTATATTTTTTACACTAGAGAGAAGGTTTTGAGGAATCGAATGACTCGGCTGGTAAAGGTACTTTGAAAAAATCATTAAATTGAAGAGGCAATTAGGGAACTAGAGTAATTTAGGATAAAGAACTATCCAAAAAAATTTATTAGGTGACATTCATGAAATTTTGAGGAAGAAATTTTTTTAAGGTGGGGAGAATTTAACACCCTAAGATTTTATGGTATGTCACTTTTAAAATTTTACATCTTTTATTGTTTTTGCTTCACACAACACTGAGTTTAAAATCGTAATACACTTTTATATATGACTGTTGGAAGAGTAATCTGACCATTAGGAATAGTAATATGAACAATATCATAGTAACTTAACCTATGAAAGTATATATATAATTTTAGTAACTTATAAATTATAATATGGTATATTTATATCATGGAATAGGTGAATAAATATTAAAAAATGATAAATTAAGTATTGGTATTTTTTTGAAATATAAATGTTTATTTATAATTTTATAATTAATATAATTATTTTAATGAATTTTTTCCATAAAATAGATTCATTAATAAATATTTTGCTGTCATATGATTATAATATAATTTTATGATAACTTAATTAATTTTTCAAAGTGTCATAAAAACATTTATAATATTAAAATCCGTATTTTTAGAGTAAATAATAATTGTTTTAAAAACAAAATTTATCATAATTAGAAAATAATTTTCATAAAATGGAGTCCATTTTTGAATTCTACACATATAAAAAAAATAGTGTGAATTTGTGGGATTTTTCTAAAATCGTTGAATTTTGTGTGAAGAGAAAAATATGGTAATTTATAATATGAGCTAAATAAATGAATTATTGAGTCATGAATGATTTATGGATGATATAGGAACCATTAGTTTGAACTCACATTCACTAGTTACTATGTTTAGTAACAATAATCATTAACATTGATATTCTTGAACCAAAATAATAAACTAATGAATAAAATAATAATAAAACATCCCTCTCCTCCACTATAAATACCACCCCACACCCCCTCTTCTCCTCACACCCCAAAGCCTTGATTCTTGTACAATTTATACCTAATAAATGTCCTAAAACTCTCCCACATTTTATCTCCTTTCTAGTCTCACCAAAATAATATTTCAAAGTTCTTTAAGGGGGTTCTCAAGGAGAGAAATTCAAGAGGTAAAATCCTCTGTTGTTCTTTTAATTTTCTTTCAATTTCTTTCATTTCCTTATCCTTTATGTACCTCCTCTATCCAAACATGAATTATAACTATAGTATCATATATATAATTAGATGATATTATTATAATGATATGTCCTTTATCAATTATTTTCTCTTCCACTTTCTGTTCTAAAAATGAAAACATCGCCCATGAGGTGTCGATTCCCCACCTTCATGGATGATGATTATTATTTTTCTTATGCCACCTTATAGGATGGTAATAAAACCATTTTTATGGTTAAAATGATTATAATATGTATATTATAACTTATTTAGTGTTTTGGAACCAGTATATATACATAATATTAATTAATAAACCAAAATTAGTGTGTGATGATCAACAAAACACCAAAATAATCCAAATGGTCATCATTAACATTTTATATAATGAATCATCTTACTATATAAAAAAATGATATATAATACCATTAAATATTATAAATGTCCATTAATAGCATTTAATTTAAATTCTTTATCTATTCTTATTTTACATGATCTTTCATACATGTATAAAAGTGAACCAATAATGAAAACCAAGGAAACATACACTTCTAAACGATGAAATTGAATCTTATATTTCATAAAAATGACCATAAATGAACTTAATAAAATTATAATAAATAAAATAAATGTTTAATAGTTTATTAATTAAATTATTAATTAATATTATTTAATTTTACATGATGTTAAGTACAAGTACCGAACATGTTCATTCATAAGATAAGGTTTTCTTCCTAAACCTCAATTTTTCATTCAGGTTACACTTCATCTCTATTTACCCCAATTTAATTATTAATTATTCATATGTACTCCTCCTAAATTATGTGTGTATATTCCAAAGATATTTATCTACCTTAACTATTCTTTATTTTATGGGTAATCACATGTTTTATATGGTTCATTTTTTCAATTCATCCTGATAAGAAAGTCCGATTAAAGGGCACTTCCCAATTTTTTACCCATTTTCTAGTACACTCTATAATCTATTCTAAGACACCAATATTTTTCTAAAATAACTATTTTTATCATGAAATAATATCTTATATATTTTCTTGTTTTATAGAAATAATTAATCCTTTTCCTTTTTAAATAATCTTTTATATTTTCTCTTAAACCGCACTGAAGTGGCCTATTTATAAAGTTTTTTTAAAACGTTTTTTTACAAGTGTTCACTTCAGTTGGACATGATTTATGCCTCAAACATAATTTAATAATAATTTCCTTTCCTTTTTTGGTATATAAATTTTTATAATATTGTTTTATGAAAAATACAAATGATTTTCCAAAATAACTCTTCTTTCGAAAGACTAAAAGGTTATTTCTATCAAGAATTTCTCAATGATTTTATTAGAGTATTTACATCTATTCCAACACCCTCTATTTAATCTTATGGTTTATTCAAATTGATCTATTTTTTTACCATCTACCATATTTTAATGAATGTTTTGTGATTATTTTGATATGGAATGTACTATCTTTATACCATTCTCCATATTACTCGGGATAGTTTATGATTATGTTAATTATTTGGGGAATGCTATTATAATTCCATATGGTAGTTTCAATCTGACTATATATGTTGATTATGTTTCAACCCTTTCATATGAATAATGAATTGGACTTAGTAATTTATGGGCAGGGCCCTCTATAGCCCCTTGATGCATCAGTAGGTCTCATGAGACAAACTAGACCAAGTTTTTACCCATTTGTGGTGTCTTGGACAAAGCCTTGATGGTATGTTTTTTATATTCAAAATTATTAATTCCCTCATTATGATACTATTAATTGATATTACGTTTGATTATTCTAATAGTATAATATATATGATTATGTTTCTGTATCATGTGATTATTTATGGAATTATTTAATCATCTTTTATTACTACCATATTATGCTTAAGATTATGTTTTAATGGAATGTGTTTTTAGTTATTCACCATGCATTATTACTTATGTTTATTTTTTATAGATTCCACTATATTTCTTACCCTTAATGAGAATGTGAGTTCACCCCTTTATTATTTTTTATTTTTTCCTCCAGGATGTGAAGATGTATATTATGAATAACTTGAAGTGATAATCTAGGAGTTTATGGTATTTCCAATGGATTTTCTATGTTTTTTTCCTTTAAATTTATAATTTAAAACTTTTTTTTTATATGGTTAAAAAAATAAACTATTAGGTCTTTTGGGATGTGAACACTTGCTCATAGTACCAATGTAATTAAGTATGGAACTTGATCTAGGATACTAGGGTCTGGGTATTTACATCTACAGTGTCTTGAAAACTGAGTATGTGGTTATGAATGGAGTTGGTAGTAGATCCTTGTAATTTTATTTTAGTTTAATTTATGTAATCTTGAACTTATGGTTGTCCCAGTGGGTGAATGTTGTTGTATTTATGACATGGATATTCGGGCTTTTATAGAATTTTCATTTATTATTACATCATATTCTATTTCAATTTATTTATTACTTATGCACTCTATTTATCTAATTATTTGGTAAAAATATAGTTATTTTCAATATTTTTACTCTAATATGAGAGAATAGGTTTATGGAAAGTTCCCTCATAGTCAGTTTCATTGACATTTTTCAGCATTGGAGGTGTTTGGGGGAGGTTCCTAGATTTTTCAGTGGAAGTTGGAGGTATAACTGGGCTGCTACAGGAAATACATGTCATGTAAACTCTGCACGATGTGAAAGATAGTTTCATGGATTGTCCTGAACTAGTTCACAACGTGAAGATTTTTTCAGATAAATAATGAAAAGTCTACATATTTTTTGATGAAACTGAACCCCGATGATTATATGACGTGAAAGGGGATTATATGTTGGGTAAATCCCTGATGTATTGCAGTTTTAAAAGTTATTTCTATCTAAATTTCCATTTATTAATTTGTGGTTTCTTCTTCCTATCATCTTGGGAAAACCCTAGGAACCCTAAGTAGTTCTTTAATCCCTCATCCTCTCTCTTTGATCCATTAATCCTGGTGGTTTTTCATTAACAATTCATGGTAATACCTTTATTCTTCATTGATTTTTCTCTCGTTCTTCTTCAGAGTTTTCTATGGTGGTGTGTTTTGGTTTGAATTTTCTATTTGGGATTCATTTTAATGGTCTTTGTGTGTTTTTTAGGTTTATCTATGTTTTCTTCTGGTGAATTTGTGGTTGTGGTAGCTTCTTTTCCCTATGGTGCACAACGAGTCAAGAAAGCTTCCTTGAGGTAGGGAATCCCTAATTTCTCTTTATTGTGTATCATGAAGGAGGGGTTTGATTTTTTAATCTATTAGTTATGGTTTTGATGGATTAATCAAAGATAAAGAATTAGTTAAATTGAAATTTAAAGGGGTAAATTGGGTTGTATTTCGATTATTTTACATCTTTGATATTATTTGTTATGTTGTGAATTGTACAAGCCTATGACCCCACAAAAAATTGTGGTCATTGGGGGCCTTATTTTTGATGGAGGATATGTGATGTGACTATTGCATCTGTTCTGATTGTTATGACATCACACTAAAATATAAATTGATTAACCAATTACATTTTTCTACAGATTTAGTTTCCCAATAGTATATATCGTGTGATAGCACCCCTAAAATAAAGTGAAATATGCTAAAACCCCCTTTTTAAATCTGTAAAATAATATTAATGTTTGTGATTTTTGGTTTTGGTTTTGTGATGATGATGTGTGGTTGGATCATATGAGGCTAATGGTTTGGGGTCCATGCTTTTGGGGTGGTGAGGTGGTTTGTTGGTTGCGCTTTTGGGATGGTCAGATGGTGGTTTCTTTGTGATAAATGCATGATAAGAGATGGAATAAATGATTTAATAATGATTGAAATGACATGTTTTAGTTTGGTTAATGGGACAAAAATGGTTAATGAATAATAAAATTGTGGTTTTTTTGTTTAAATGTGGTTGATTCTAAATAATTAAAATAATGAGATGATTAAATGAAATTGGTTGGAAATGTGAATGTGTCTCAGGGATTGTTTTGTATTATTATGTATTTAGAAGTGGCAGAAAAATTGATGGTGATTTGAGTTGGTTGTTTTGGTTGTAAACCCATAGGTTGGGCTTGAGTGTTTTACATTGTATATATTCTTGTTATTTCTATATGCACCCCAGCCATATAAAGCACCCTGTGCCGACACCTAGATAGTCACGTGAGGGGTGTTTTTATTGACATCTAATGAGGAGTATGGATGGATGGTACCTGCTCTTTCTATCACTATCTTCCAAGAGATGTACGTATTGCACATGATCTAATGGATAAAGTTCTCTTAGTTCATTATATGGTGGTTGTGATAGCCTAGGTTTTTTCGGGTGAGATGTGACTGTGCTTGTAGGGCAGTGGCCCAGGTGTTTTTGGGTGGCATGTGATATAATTGTGCTTCTGGGGAATCTTCTAGTGTGGGTCATGCATGGTAGGAGGATGACATGAGGTTGATGACATACATGTTCATGATACCCTACTACTTTGATTATGATAATGGTTTTTTTGTGGCCTAGGAGTTTTTTGTCGAGATGTGTTGTGGCCATGCTTATTGGACGGTGAGCCTAGGTGTATATGGGCAAGGTGTGTTTTGAGCATGCTTGTGTGGTGGTGTGGTATACAAAAAGAATGGGAGAACCATGACATAAAAAATTGGGTGTGAGAGTGACATTCAAGTGGGAAAGAGGAGCGGGGTAACCTTATTTATGTGATTCTTGTTATATTATATTACTTGTCTTGCGTTATTTTGTGAACATGCATTGTAGAGGTTAATACGGTTAGTATAACTTATAGGTACTATTTAGTTATACTATTTTCTCATGGGTTAATAAGTATTCTTCTTCAATATGTTCATGAGAGACTTTGGTTTTCCTACAGTGTATACTTATATACTCACCCTATGTATATAAAATTGCTTTAAGGTTTCCAAGAGGATAGAATGAACCATGTGGGACATTACAAGATTGGATCCCTGAAAGTTCCTATATCTCTACTTTAGCTTTACTTTTGGGTATTTACTTTGGATATTTTTATTATATGTGTTTCATTTATGCATGCATTGTGGGATGATTTGAGTTTCTTTTTATATTATGTCATGAATTTTATTGTGGATAATTCATCCTACCTCCTGATCTTATTTGTATTATAGAGGGTAATGACTCCCATACATGATATTTTTATACCCTTAGTTCTATTTGACAAACCAGGGCCTACTACAGTGGGACTTGGGGGTCATTATCTCTCTCCCCTCATTGAGGTATCTTTGGTGGGAGGGGGCCATGACAGAATGGTATCAGGGGAGTGGTTGAGAGATAGGGTGGTGTTTGGAGTTAAGAATAATAATGATTGCATGGGTTGGTATGGAAATAGTTCCATTTGACCTTGTTGAATCATTTAGGTTAGGGATACTGGCTAGGACACAAGATTTATGGGCACCCCATGATCCAATGATTGAACTCTAATCTTAATGAATGACCAAGTGAGATGGACCTACTTGTAGGGTAGAGACCTAGGAAAGGTATGTGCATCATGATGACTTGTGTTATAATTTTAATTGGGTTTTTTTTTCAAAGGTTAGAAAGAATAAAGTGAATTAAAATTAATCTAAATAAAAATTACATACTATCGTCCTTTGGAATTTATTTGTTTACTTAAATATATGGCTCCTATTTGTCATCTGTATATGCCTCAGGAAGTTGAGGTTTAGAATGCTGATATGGTAGATCGCCGTAGGGTTCATCTGATAGAGGGGAATGATTCTTGGTAGAGGTAATTACATGCTTACAAGCATCAAGCTTTGCGGAAGTATGAGGAAAATGTTTCATACATGGAGACATAGATCTGGCTAGGGGAGATCGAGTCCACTTTCTATTTGATTCATGCCCCAACAAAGTATGGGGTCCCTTTGGAATTCAGTTCGATGTGGTGAGCTACATGTCAGTGGTGGATGCAGTATCTGGGGGAGAAAAAGGAGATAGAAATTTTGTGGGATGAATTCTAGAAGGAGTTGTTGGTATAATTCCTTTTTTTGACCATGAAGGCAGTAAAGAGGTATGAGATTCTTTCACATCAGAAGGAGAGCAAGTCATCATGATAGCTAGGAATTAGGTTCAAGGACCTTATTAATTTTTAATGAGATATTTTTATAGGTGATGAGTCATGTGTGATATGTCATGATGAGGAACCCTATCCTTCTATCCAGTATGCAGTTTCTCCTTTTACATTTCCAATGCACCTAGAGGTTTAGAAGAAGGTGGTAGGGATTGAGCATAGGTATTCATGGGGAGGTTTTACATAGGAGGGGAACCAAAAGGGTTACTCAAGGATAATAATTATCGGTGGTAGGTCTCAATAACTAGGACCTTAATGTATTCAACCAGTATGAAGCCAGCCTCGTCAGCTTTCTTTTCGACTTTCTGGGGTTAGTGTCTTTCATGGTTTTCTAAGGAGCTTTGTGCTAGTGTTTTTTGTTGTTGTGGGTTTTATGTCCATCACTATAACTAGTGCCCATTGGTTCCATGAACTTAGTTTGGTGTAGGTGGAGAGGTTAAATTCTAGCCTCAACCTATGTTTCTAGTGAGGCCGTTTCAGCAGCAGAGGTGGTGGGTTTTTTCTCCGCAAAGGGTATATAAAGTAGGTAGAGTCCGACCTCAGGATGTTCCTTACATTCAAGGACCATGAACTGAGTGTGTCCATAGATTTGGTTGTCATTAGAGAGGTATAATTTCTTGGCATGGTCAATTTTATGCAATGGAGGTATTAGTTCCAAAGGGGCCAAAGATCATTAGAGGTATGATCATTTTGTTTAGTACCCTTGTTTGCATTGTGTTTGATTCAGGAGCTTCACACTACTTTGTTTCAACCACTCTAGCCGATGATATAAGAATTTACGTAGAGAGGATTCACATTCCACTGGTGTTAATTACACCATTCAGAGGCCAAACTAGCTAGTTTGATTTGTGTCGGGGATGTTGACTGATGATGGGTCCACATTAGTCCTGTGGGGATCTTTTCATGTTAAATATGATACCATATGATGTTATCCTTGAAATTGAATTATTTTATTTTGTACATGTTGTTATTAGTTTCTTCCATAGGAGAGTCGTGTTTTCATATGTGGATAACTAACGAGTGGTTTTCATCTGTGATCGGGGATGTTAGGTGGGAAGTTGGCGTATAGAGACCATTCATTCCTTGTTGAATGAGTGGTCTATAGAATCAGGGGATGCTAACATGGTAGAGGTTCTCGAGGTTTTTTGGGATTTTCTAGATGTTTTTTCCATGGAGACTATGATGTTACCCCCTCAACATAATTTTGATTTTGGGACAGACTTGTAGCCCAATGATTCTCTGATTTCGATGGATCCTTATCAAATTACACCTTATGATTTGTGGGGTTTGAGGATTTAGATAGATGATCTGATGTATAAGGGTTTTATATGGCTCAGTGTGTCACCATGGCCTGATCCAATATTGTATGAAAATAAGGTGGACAGTTTTTTGAGGTTGTATGTAGACTGTCAATGGTTGAAATAGGTGAAGATCAATAACTGCTACCCTCTTCTAAGGATAGAAGATCTTTTAAACCAGCTTAGATGCGTGAGTTAGTTTTCTAAGATTGATATGTGGTCTGGATATCACTAGTTCAAGGTGAGGGATGGAGATATACTAAATTATACCTTCAGATGAAGGTATGGTAACTTCAAGTTGGTAGTCATATTGTTTGGTGTTTCTAACATACCATTTGTGTTGACGAGGCTTATGAACTCCATGTTCCAAGAGCTTCTAGATTATTTTGTCTTCATATTTATCGATGATTTCTTGATCTAATTGAAGTAAAATTAGGAGTATGTCAAGAATCTCAAAATTTTCTTGCGGGTTCTTTAATGCCACCATGTAACACCCCAAGCTTCCACAGTACACTTTTTAAATAATTCAAATAACTTTCACTACACACAACATCGAGTTCGAGCGCACCACGACTAGCCATTTAAAGAGAGGTTATAGATAGTATTAGAAAAAAAATTTATTTTATACATTCCATATAATTTTAATATTCAACTCAGGTGTTTATTAGGCATGATATAATAACAAATTCAATTTTTTGAATAAAAGAATCATTTTTCAAAAAAAAATGCAGTTTTTCCACCTTTTAATGAAGAACACTTTTTAAATAAAATATTTGACACTTTTTTATATTAAATTTGACAAAATAAACTTCTTATTTATAATTGGTACATTTAAATTTATTTTGGATAAATTTTTGGTGTTTTTCTGATAACTATCATATTTTAACAAATAGTGAAAAATATTGCATTTTAATTCAAAACTGCTTTTTCATCTAATTTATTTATATTTTTAGGTTATCATTTTAATTTATTATAAATTATAATTAGATTATTTTTTTATAATTTAATATAATTTAGTTCATTGGAATTATTTTTACATTAAAATTGGATATAAACACATGTCAATCTTTTGATGTTTTTTACTTTTTAAAAAACTTGTTTTTTCGTTTTGTCAACATGAATTAATTTTAAATTTATTAATGAAACATATATCTTCAAAATCATGAAAAATAGATTTCATATTTGGAATAATTGGGTCCAAATTATGTTAATATGATACTTTTATTATTAGGAATTATGAATAGTAACTTTAGTAATTATTTTTATTATCATAGTTAAAGGTAAATCAGATAATTAAAGTTAAAAATAATATTAGAAAATTACTTTAACACATGTAAAATTCCTATTTTATTAATAACTAGTACTCCGCCCGTGAGAATGCACGGCACTATAAAAAATTCTTATTATCAATAATAGAATACCAATTTTTAAACATAATAATTTATATTAATATTGGTAATGTTTAAAAAAATGAGTGGTCCATAAAATGGAATAGAAGGTAAAAAATTAGTGGGAGTATGAAGTCATTTATTGAGATAGAAATCTTAGTGTAAGAGACAACATGTGATAAACAAAAGGAATCAATTAATCTTCCAAAGAACACGAAGTCACCCATATACTACATCAACCAACCCTATTCCAGACCTAAAAATGATATAGGAAAGAAACTTAGCAATAAAAAAACTAAGAAAGCACAAGAGAAATACATACCAAACTGCTTACCCATTGCATTATACAATGCAACATGGGAAACTGGAAGCTGTAGCATGTACAATCTCCAAGGGAACATTTAATTACCACAATATTTCATTTAAGTTCCATTCGTACAATGCTTATCTCCAGGCTTGATTTTTATGCAATGATATAAATATACTTTGTGAGAAGAAACAATTAATTTTTTCTTTTTTATCACTGAAATAAAAGTTGATGATTACTTATCCAGCACAGCCCAATTAGCATTTTCCATCTGGGCAGATTAAAACATTTCTGGTAAACTGTAAAATAGAGAGATGATAAAGTATTCCAATATATGGATATTTTTTTCATTATCGAATGAAAATGATCCTTATGAGTATATTAGAAGGAACTCACCATTTATAGTTAACAATGAAAATGGAATGTGTGTTTGTCTTTTCATGTTGTAAGTTGGTGTGACAGATTTTTCTGTAGAAAAACATTCAATAGTTATTGGTCATGAAACTGTGATATTTCAGCAACAATATATATTGTCAGACAAAAATAGGTTAGTTTTACCATTTTTTAATAAATTGTTTTGCATAATTGAAGCAAATGAAATCCAATGGACACAATATGAGGTTACCATCAATGGGTATAGGTGACAATGGCGTTCATGCTCCTCTTTGAGTGCATCCTATGGGTGTTAGACGTTCAATTATAGTAATATTTTCAAGAGATCATTATCCTGTGATAGTGTAAATATTTTAAATATGTAATCAAGTTGAATGATAAATAAAGGGACACTTTGAGGTGTACATAATACAAATAAGATAACCTGTTTTCCATTATTGCCTGATTAGTCTTCTTTGAATCCTCACCTCTATCTGTTGAAGGAGATTTTATGTTTATGTTTTGAAAAACTGAAAACTGTTTTTGGAGAAAAAAAATATAATCCACATCTATTATTTTGGGCATTACCTGTTAAAGTATAATCCACACCTGTTGCCTAGGGGATTACCTGTCCCCCGCATAGTCCGTTGTCACTACCCTGCCCCTCCCCTGCCCTCCAGTGCAGCCCCCCTGTTCATCCCATACCTGCATTGCAGCCATCACGTGTCCATTTCCACTCCTCCCCCACGGCCCAGACCCTCTTCTCCCCCTTGCCCAGCCCCCCCCCCCCCCCCATGCAAAGGTCCTCCCGCCCTCCACCCTATCGAGCGTTTCGTATCCTTTCCTAGCATGTTCTCAAACCCCCCATGCGCAGCTCTTCCCCTCCCATCCCCAATCCCATACATTTACTCCCTCCCCTGCCCAACCCCTTCCTTCTGCCCCCACCCTACCCAGCACGAACCCCCCCCCCCCCAAATTCCCAGCATGTCCTGGTACCCCCTACCCAGCTTCGCACTGCCCAACACCTTCCCCCACCAGTCCCCCTGTCAAGCCCCTTCCCCCAGCACTCCCCCCCTTTTATACCCTTCCCCCAGCAATCCCCCCCTTCCAGCCCCTTCCCCCATAACCCCCATGGCCAGCCTCTTCCCCCACCGGGTCCTTCCCCCCCCCCCCTGCTTGGAGCTCCTTGCAATACACCCCCACCCGAAGTTGTTGTTGAACCTACACAGAAAAGTTATAATTATGTAATCCTAAAATTAATGGATAACAGAACATATTTCACTATCAATGATAAAAAACACTACATAGGGCCTCCCCCCTTCCCAGCACTACCCCCCCCCCCCCCACCAGGTCCGTCCCCCCTTGCCCAGCACCACCCCCCACTAGGTCCTTCCCCCATTCCAACTTGTCCTCAATCCTGCCCATCACCACCCCCACCCATTCCCAGCCCCTCCCCTCCCCTCCCCCCCTGTCCGACCCCTCCCCTCCCCTCCCCCCTTAGCAGCCTCTGCTGCCACCCCATCCTAGCACATCCCCCTTCCTACTCATCCTCCCTCCTTCCCAGCAACAACCCCACCAGGGCCCACCTACCTGCCCAACCCCTTTCCCACAAGCCCCCACCAGGCCCAACCTCCCTGCCTTGCCCCTTCTCCCACCAGCACTGAAATACGTCAACTAAAGTTTGATATGTAATATAGAAAGAATAAACTGAGTAAGATGATAGAAAAGAAATTAGAAGATACAATCACCTGCTATTGTATGATACATGAAAATTGGAATGTTAAATGTAAATAAATGAGGCATAAATAATACATGGTACAGACATAATAATTTCAATGGAAGAAAAAATAGTGAGAAATGAAATATTAGTAGAAAATATATGTTAGTCTACGGTGTGCGGATATAACAGAAAAAAGTATGGAAACTCATGTTACTAAATTCGTTCCAAATCTGTGATTTTTTTCTCGACTGTAGATCCACACCTAAATTTTGCCTTTGCATTATAGTCCACCTCTTTAGTAGGGAAAAAATTGAAAAATATGAAAATTGGAAATCAGTTTTACTGGAAACAAAAATTTAAAAATTATAAAATTGAAATTTTTTTTTACAGTGCATTAGTACACTATACACTGAGTAGAGAAAATAGTGAATACAAAATTTCAAAAAGGAAATTTGAAACTATGAAATTGCATCAAATTATGAAGAATTCTACTGTAGGAATGATAAATTGTCAAGCACATGAACATTGTAAAGACCAGAATTGGTCCAAACATCATAGAAACTGAATGTCCACCAATGCATACAAACAGTCCAGTGATGGATGGTGTTAAAATATGTTATGGATGTTATTGATAAAAGGTTAGAATAATCCATGTGAGGGTAATCCATCTATGATTAAATTAATATAATTAAAGATGACACATGGAATTGAGTTATGAGACTTACATGAACAAAAATAAGATATGTTGCAGGGCATATTTGGGCATTTTTCTAGAAAAACCCGAACACAACCCATTAAATATGTCTCAACTGGGGTTAAAATTAGAAATAAGGATAATAAAATTAAAATTGATGAATTGGATTTGAAAATATTAAATGTAAGTTTAAAAATTAAGGAATAAAGAATTTATACATATGGTGAAAGAAATCAATGTGTTAACGGTAGTCTATTTAAGTATGTACTGTATATTTTACACACAAAATCCTTATTCTTAAGATAATTTTTTGACAAGTGGGAACCATACACAAACCTCTACATATCACCCGTAACAATTTTTCCTTTTAAGTGAATATTCATCATCATGAGTATAAAAGGTTAAAAACAATGTTGATAAATTTACATCCCAAAGAGAAATACAAATACAACTGCAACCTTAAAAAAAGGGAGACCAACCTGAACAACCAACACCGCAACACAAGGGAGACCAATTCCACCAGGTTCATGTTTGATTTCCCATTACGCCACAATGTAGCTTCTAGTGAACAACTACATCCTCTGAGAGTAATTTGTGGAGATCTTACCTTCAGTGAAAGCACATCAACAAACATAAAACCACTAAATGTGCTGGTGGCATTAAATCACAAAAAAAATCAGGAAGATGACTGATGAATCAGCTGGCGGAACAACTTAATCCACTGATCCACTGAGGTTAGAGTCATCAATCAATAGGATTGACTATTCAAAAAGAAAATTTTTGGAATCATACCTCTGCTCCCAATCAATATGCCTATCATTTGGGTTCTCTTGAAGAGTTGTAAGTGGTACAGAAACTACTACATTATGCATTGAAAAGATGATGATGCCTCATACCTGGTTCTCAGGTAAGTTTCATTCATGGACATCAAGGGCCAACAATTGATTATAAGTGGTACAATCATCTCATCTGCAGTCTTCATTGTCAACTTTAGAAGGCTGAGACCATTTCCAACTTGGCCAAAAGGAAACATCCTGTTATGAACTTGCAGACCTAAAATATATTCATTGGTATAAAATACCTTGATGTTGTTTGGATATGCCTTGAATTGTATCATTGAAATTTTCCAGATTCCACCTGAACTCAGATATATGCATATTCCCCATTAAGGATCGGAATTGAAAAGGTCCCACCAACATTAAAATTAATCAGTCCACCAACACACACTTTAATGTATCAAAAATCTTATCATCAAAATTAAATTTGACATTATCTGTTCGTGGTGGAGAAGTAGTCGGCATAGTTAGTAGCTGGAAGTTTGCTACACATCCTCAATGATGACCTCTCACTTTGCTTTAAGAGACTCCAAAGGCTGATTGGTCTTCTGGGATTTCCTTATTTTTCATCCCACTCCATTTTAGAGGAACAGTGGTAGATGCAGATGGGCAACCATTATGCATTCTAAAGGAGTCAGTATTAGTGCTTAATCCAAAGACACCAGAACAAATTCCAATGCCACTTACATAAAAATTCAGAAAATATGAAATAAATTCCTAAATTTAAGAATTGTAATACAAAAACTACAAATGATAATTTTGAAAATAAATTTAATTGAGAATGTGTAATTGATATAATAGAGACCAACTTCAAAGAAACAAACATGGACATTAGTTCAGAACTAAATAAAATAAACATAATGACGTATTCAGTTAAAAAAAATCAATAGTATACAAATGTTTCCTTCAAAAGTAAGAGGATTCTAAAATATAAAACCATTATAGGTTTATCAAAAACATAAATTGTTTCTGGAACATAAAATAAATAGTAAACAAAAGAAAAATTTAATAACTTTATGTTGTTCCTTCATAACTTTCATATGCTGTAACCTGGCATATCTAGAGTTTGACAAAGAAGACTTGTTTGTATTTTTTTACTTTATATTTAATTTTCAACGTCTGAATTGAAATCAAATTATGAATAGTGGAATGTAAAGTGAATGTAATGTACATTAAAAAGGAAAACTCCAAATTGGATAAATTTCTAATTCCACAAGAGTATATGGTTGATGAAAAGTGCATTTATATGATTGAATCAGTTTATGAATGGTCATGTACTAAACTGTGATGTCCAATACATAAATATGTCTCCATTTTTAGAAATCTGTGAAACCTATTCATATGGTTAGATGGTTTGCAAGCAGTGAATTGTTAAATACATTGTTTATAGAAATCATAAACACTGGAACACTAACAATGGGATATGGGAGAACATACCTTTTTTGAGCTCTAGATCTATAGGGTTATTGAGGGCAAAAAGTTATATAGTAATGGTGGTAGACAGAATGAAGTGAATCTGTAATTTCTGATTCCTGAATGCAGATGTATTATATAACAGTAGTGAAATTCTGTATGATTAGACTTAAATAAAACAAATTAGATCAGAGTAAAGAGTTAGCCCACTATGCATATAGTCTAAGACGTTTTAAAAAACATCAATGAACCGAACAGGGTATCTTCATGATTGAAACTAGGAAATTTATATTGAATGATATAATTTAAGAATTACTAAATTTTAGGATGCTTTGAAATGTTAGAAGAAATCAATATCATCCATGGAAAAAAATTGATGATATAATAATGGCCAAGCAAAAGAAGCATATTCCGTAAATGTTGAACTGGAATAGGTGTTGTGTAAAAATATTGTCCGAAAATATAATATTAAACTAAAATTAATAAATCTTGGAGAGAAGTGAAAAAATCTCTAGAAATTGAGAAGAACACACATTTTTCTTAGTGTTGGGTCTGTAGGGTCTCAGAAGACATACAATCGTAAAAAATGGTGGAAGACCGAACGTTGCGGATCCCTATTTACTAATCTTTGAATGAAAATGTATCATATTTCAGAATTAAAATTTGGTATGAACAGAGAGATATGTGAAACATTTACATGGAGTAAAATGTTAGATATTTTATCAAAGAAATATTATTGTATGTGGGATTTATCTGTAACAGGTTGAATCTCCATTTTGGTAAAATGTTGACCCATCGGTTAGATCTGCAAAGCAAAATAAAGATTTATTATTTCCATGATATCAAGAGAACATACCTGTTTCATAGATCTGGATCTATAGTCACTCTCGATAAGGTATCGTTGACGGTAATAGGGTTTGCGAAGAGGTTGAAGGGTGTCCACCAGTAAGGTTAACAGTGAGATTGAAGCACGTCAACGGTAATAGAGACCTGGTGACTAACCAATAAGGACTTGAAAAGAACATATTTGTAATATATAAAAAATCATGTAATACTCGTAGATTTAGGCCCCTAATAACAATTCAATATTTGAGTCATAAGATGTATCTAAAAAAATAGATATAAGTATAGAAGTTAAAAAATTAATACGCAGTTTTAATGCAAAATGTATAGTGAATATAGTGTCCAGGTACCTTTGGTTCCACTTGGAGAGGGCATGTTGAACAAACAAATTGTTTGAATATTTCACTTAGAGATGTAGTATATCCATGTTCCTGAATGTGGTACATACAAAATATAAATGTAAATATGATGATATAAAATTATAGACAGCGGAGTAAACATAAAATGAATTTAATGTATATGTGTATGTTTTTTTCGCAATCTGAATTGACACCATTTATCTTGAATATGAAAATTATTTATCATTATTATGTTGTATAGATTTGTTAATAACCATTGTAAAAAAGGGTTATTTTATTTTTATGTCTGTTATAATATTTCAAAAAAATAAATAAAAATGAATATCAATAACACAACTTCACTTGCAATTTCACTACCTCGTATTATCCCCATGACATGATTGCTGTAAAATCAATGTGAGAAAAAAACCAAGAAAAATGGAATAAAAAACTCTCAAATGAATATGGTCAAAACAACTCCGAAATAGTGGACATATCTGTCATGGAGATTTGGCAGAATTATAAACAAATCATTCCAAATGATGACAATTGAATACATGTTCTTGTTTGAGTGATTCCTGTTGGTGTAACAGGTTCAGCTGCATCAATGTTTTGAAGAGATATTCTACCTGTATAATTTAAAATACAGTAAATATGTTAGAAAATGGTTGATAAACAATGGAACAATATCAAGACTATAGATTAGAAATAAGACTACCTTATTTAAGTATTCGAATATGAAATATTATTTTGAATGTATCGTTACATTTTGATAACCTGTAAGGAATCAAAGATGCCAAATTTGATAGGTATTGATGGATAGAAGGAGAACATACCTGTTGTGGATAGGTTGCTTTATAGATTGTCTGAAGAATGTATGGGTGTGGTTAGGTCATCCTCTAAGAGCTTGTCAATCATTGAAAATAATGGTTATCACTACAGCTAGTAATGGAAGGGATTGCTGGAGGTGAACCGAAGGAAATTCCTAGGGTACTCGCGGGCGGGTTAGATGAGTATGGTTTGTAGAAAAAATGGAGGACAAGTAGGTGGTCGTTGAGAATGAAGGAGTTGAATCCATAGACTATGAAGACCAAATGGAGAAGCCTAAATGGGGAGAATTAATAGATAGGTGGAGGAAACCCAAGATTGGGGTTTCTGAAGGAGGTGAAGCCAGATTTAGCAGTTATTGTAGGCAACGATGGAGTATGTTATCATCGGTAATCCAGATGCAGAGATAGAGGAAGGAGGTGAAGGATGTGAAGGCGGTCAGTGGAAAAGAACAAACCCTATTTTTGTGCAACCGATGAAGGTGAAGTCGGCAGACGTCGAGGAAGGAAATTCAGGGGAGCTGCGCAAAATAGGAGATTGAGGAGACAGAATTCGTGGAGGAGGCGCAGGATCTAGAAGCGGAGCATATGGAGAAGGAGGAGTAGAAATCGGAGGCTCTGAGGGTTGTTCCAGAGGCGGGGATAGTGTTTTAGGGGAGGGGTTTCAGGGAGGAGAGCGCGGGTCGAAGAAAATTCCCGAGCAGTGGATCGAGAATGAGATAGATTTGAGTGTATAGAGGTAAGAATTGAGAATTGAAGGTGACGTGGTAGCTTGGAATTGTGACACGTATGCAAGAAGAAATCCAATTTTAGTATAGATAATAGATTCTACCCTTATCATATATGGTTCTAAATGAAATTACTTAATGACCACTTTCCCATAAATATGAATTAAATATTATTAAAATCAATGAATGTGACAAAACGTCACACTCTCATTTTATATAAGTATATTAATTTTAATATATAGATAACCCGAACATAAACTCAACTAAAGGTAGTATATGGAAATATAAAATAATTACCTATATCATAGAAATTTATTTATAATTTTTATAGATTAAATAATTACCATTAATGATAAAACAATAGTGATACAAAAATTATTTTTTTAATATAAATATCAAATAAATGGTTTTAAGATTATTAAAAGAAATATAATGTTAACTAATTAAGGTGATCCATTAATTTTATATGTTACTATGACATGTTATTAGTATATTCAATGTTTTTTTGAATTTATATTATTTTTGGTGTTTATTTAAATTCAAATAAATGAATAGTGTCAAAATTGACACTATTGATATTTTATAAAAATACCATTTTATTAAATTATTTAAAAATCCTAAAAATATTTAAAAATTACAAATTGAAAATTATAAGTTCTAAAATTTCATAAAGTGTCCAATTATGGAAAATTAACACCACATAAGTAAATATTTATAACCATTTAATATTTAGAATATTATTACCATAATTAAAATTAAACGGATTAAATAAGGATAAATCAAAATGATATGGATTAAAATAAAATACAAACTTGTATAAATTTTATTGGATGAGATTATTTTGACCCATAGTAATCTTATATTCTAAATAATACACTTTGTATCCATTTAGATTTAGAAATTAATTTATATTAGTTTAATTGTTTTAGTGATTCCAAGGGTTCCCCTCCTGTCTCTTATAAATGGGTACTTCTCCTTATCTATAATTCACACCTATAAAGCCTTTTGGTTCATCCAAAACCTACCCATTTCCTCTAAAAACATCTCTCACTTCATATTAGAGGACACACTTTTGGTAGAAATATATCTTAAGGAGTCCTTTTGTGTAAAGATAAAGGAGATTCCCGAAAAAGAGGAAATTGTTTTATCATATCTTTCAATGTTTTTTCTTCTTCTACTTCCTCTTTCTAAGTTTTTTCCATAATAAAGTAATAAAAATAGTATCATACATATATCGAGATGTTATTATAATCATGGTACAACCATATTCCTCATTTTATCTATTATATTAATAACAATATAACCATGCATGCGTACGTGCGACTTACCCTCTCCACGTTGTGGTGTAATTTGTTATTCAACACTACCTTAATTGGATGGATATAATTGTTGGCCCATTGGAGATTTTTAGCCACTATATCTAAATAAAATGGTTTTAATTATCACAAATCATGTCATATATTAACATATAACATACCTCATGATAGATCCTAAATTATGTCAATGCTTATCTAGTAAATCAGACCATTTCAATCATATAACAAATTATGTTTGTCTAAGTATAAAAAATATTATAACTAATTATCTATGTGTAATTATGGGTTTTAAAAATTATGAATTTTCTGAACTATAATATAGATAGAACATCTAAAATTATCTAAGTATGAGTCACTGAGACACCAAATGAAGAACTGAGTCACCGACAAACAAATGACTCACCGATGCATATGACTCACTGACACAAATGACCTACTGATTCATATGACTTGTCGACGAAGACAACCTAACAATTCATATGAATTACCGACACAGATGACCAACAAATGAAATAAACCTACCATCAATACATGCGACATACCGATTCATGATGCTACCGACGTAAGGACTCGCCGACAGTTAAAAATATTCACTAATGTAATGAATCACTGACATATGGAAAGACCAAAAAAATGAAATACCGATGGGTTGAGTTATTGATAGAAGGGGAAACCAACAGATGAATCAATGATAGACTAACTTACTAACAGATGACTCAACGATATACTTTTAAATTTTCATTTATTAAATCAAATTCTAATGTTTATATTTGAGTCATTTAATGATACTGACTTATTTTATAACCCTTTGTAGGAATTTTAGCAGAGAGTATGTGGTGAAATGAACATATGCACGTGGAAAGAACATGTTCCTTGTCGGCCCTCAAATATAAAAGCATTTTGAAGAATGAAGTAAACATACAACTATAGAGAATAGAAGTGTGGCTTGCCCACTTGTGAGACATAAAGAAGAACATCCACAACTATCATGCACCCACTATGAACTCGAGCACAAAATAAGAACACACTGAGTGATCTAAATCAAGATGTAAATTGAATCAAAAATCTTCTTCAGCATTTCAATGAAGGAGAAAAATATACCTGCAGAACCATACTTGTACCTGGAAGCCAGAATACGACACTCTACTTTTGTGTCAACTTCTAAAAGAGTACTCAAACCTCATCTCAGCTACATATGAAGAGTCTAAAGTTGCATATTAAAACACATAGAGACTCTTAAATCCTTTCTCATATTTATTTTCTCTATAGTGTTCAGTTTTACATATTTTTGAGAAGTGTGTGTATCTGTCTATTAAGAACAAATTGTATCCTTTATCAAACTGAAGGATACAAGATATCCTTCCACTCATACCTTATTACATCTTTTTACTCCCACAGATAAGTGTGGAAGAAGTCCTTGTATGACCTAGTAGTGTGTACCCATGAATAACTGTGGTAGAGGTCTTGTGACCTGTACAACATGTGTGATGTTGTGAACCCCGAATAGTCAAGATCTTATAAATTCACTATTGTCTAACCGATCAATTGAATTTTAAATTTGGGGGAATTTAAAATTACACTTTTTAACAAAAATTTTTATAGAAACTAAATTCACCCCTTCTTAAGTGTCCTACTCTGACCAACATTTGGTATTATAGGTGTTTGAAATTTTTTGTTTTCAAAGATTTTTCAAACTTTTCAACTGTGATTTTAGTTGTATTTCAAAGATCTTAAAATTTCTTTTAATACTAAATTTTTATCACTTTAAAATATTTTTCTAAAATTTTATTATGGAAAATTGATTGGAAGGTGATGCTACAAATATAACTCCACTCTTTAATGGAATAAATTATGTACAATGGAAAATTAAAATTAAAATGCACTTAGAAAGTATGGGTTTTGAAATTTGGTCTTAAATTGTAGATGAATATAAGATTCCTGCTACTTCTAGAATTACTTGGGATAACCCAACTATGACTTCTTATAAGAATAATTTCAAATCCATGAATATCTTATACTATTCTTTGGGATATGAAGAGTTTAACAAAATTTCTGCATGTAAAACAACCCATAAAATATGGGATACTTTGTCTGTTTCAAATGAGGTAACTTCTATTATTAAGGAAATGAGACTTAACACATTTACTATTAAATATGACAACTTTAAAATGAATCCTGATGAGCCTATTTCTGAAATGTATCTTAGGTTTAATGAAATAGTGAATACTATGATCTCTTTGGGAAGCGATGTTACCGCCAAGGAGAAAATTATGAGGATTGTCAAATTATTAACTGATAGATGGAGAGTAACTCCTATATCCAATATAGAATCATTTGGCATCAGCAAACTACTTGATAAAGAACTCATTTGAAAGCTGATTATGTATGAGGAAGAGCTGAAAGTCTATAAGGGAGAAGAGGATGAACCTAAGAGAAAATTGGTAACCTTCAAGACCACTAAATCTAAGAACAAGGAAAAAAGAGAAGGTGATAGTTGTAGGTTCTGGGCGCAGTGGAATCATGTTGGTGGGTTCTCCCAACTTTGATATTTAGCATTAAACAACGTTCAAACCGAGATCTATCACGATATAAAACGCGGGATCTTTGGAATAGAACGAAGAATGAAAAACAAAAGAGGAAGTCCGAGAACCATAGAGATAAGATCATCATATGTTGGTTATAATTAATTTAATTAATTTACAAGAATTACCTTGGTGGAATTCTTTCTTCTTTGATGTCTCCGGTCATGATCTTGTGATCCGTCATTGCATCGTAGAATCCAAGTGTAGGATTCCTCGAGTGGTGATCCACACGTGTGCCACGTATCTCTGGGCGTCGCTAAAGGGATATTCAGGTGCTAACGTAGAAGAACCTTCACTTGCGATGTCCGCCTTTGATCGCCTTGATCTAATTGAGGAGGATCTCTCTCGGTCTTGAGAGCGTTCTTGGAGGACTTTCAGCCTTGAAAGAATTCTCCAAAATTGTTGTGCACAATGATTGGGGAAAATTGTTGGGGTTGTGAGGATATTTATAACCGGGTTTGAGGTTATAGAGTTATGATAATAAATAAACGTGTTACATGTTTTATTTATTTTATTAAATCTTTTTGAAAACCCCCATGTTGAATTATTAATTCTTTGACATGCGCCCACATTGATTATAAAAAATATCATTTAATAAAACAATATTATATCCTCAAAATCCTAACTGGAAAAACTACATGGTGTTTAATCATTAACACACGGTGTGTACTCATTTTCCATAAAAATACATGACATGTATATTTAATATACACTGCGTGTACTTTTATTTTCCATTTTTCTTTATTTCCTCCACCACATTTATTAGACCTTGAGTAATGGCTATTTTTTTCTTAAATAAATGTAACTGAATTACTCGATAATAAATATATTATTTCACCCATAATATATTCTCTTGAATAATTAGTGTCGAAATAAATGTGATCAGACATCCTTAAATAATTATTAAACCACAGTCCGGAATAATATTTATTTAACTTGTTAAATTAATATTTAACTGAGATACATGGACACACTTAGTGTGTGACCCTCTAGGCCTCTTTCTCAGTGGCATTAGGCAGAGCCTGCCTAAAGTCCAAGGTTAGCATCTAGAAACATGACAAGGGACCCATAGAGAAAGAATTTAATGTTGCAATGACATGTCACCTCATATGAACTCTTACCGTGTAATATAATCCCTTTGTCTCGATATCTCTAATCAAGTGGGTTGCATACTAGTGCCATCAACCCATGTGCTCGATTATTTTTTCTTTGACTTTCCGGAATTGAACTTGCCCATTCCTTACCATGGACATGGATTTACTTAGGCTATATCAATTCAATCAAAGGTCCTGAGATATCTACTTCCGTGTTGGAACATAAAGAACAAATCCTTTCTCTCATTATCTATTAATGCAGTATTACTCATGTCACACCCAACGTATCCTACCTCGCTGCGAACAGTGTGTCGTCACAATTTTCATCAATAAATCTAAGTGTGCGAGTTGTAATACTCATTAATAATAATCTTAAGGTCTAAGTACCAATGCACACGTCCGTAGATAGGAACATCCAATGACACTATGAAATGTGGATTTCCTACAGGTGGGTCTCATTCTCATAATATCTTCCTGGATATTACCAAGGGTGCACACCATGAGAAGGTTCCTCAAAGTTTTATGAGTCCTCACCCCTAATGGGATGTATTATTTATGTCCCTCAAATAACATCATCCAGTCATAGAACATATATTCAAGAACAGTGTTATGGAACTTTAGGTTTCTCATCATAACAGGGATCCGCTATAACCCATTAATGCTACAGATGTCCTTATGACATTATCACATGTATTATCGTGAAGAAGAACAATAAAAATGTGATAAGGTATTTATTAATGAATAAAGTACAAAGTAGTTGGTTCCAGGCCACTAACTCCAACAATAGCCTCTGTTGATAGCTCCAGTAATGATGAATTAGCATCAGATAGTGATGGAGATATGGCATAGCTAGCCAAAAGATTCAATAAATTCTATAGAAATAATAAGTTCTTCATGAATACCAATTATAAAGGAAGATATAACAATAAGGGAAGCTGAAAAAAGGAATGGAAAAGAAATGAAAAATCAGAGTATATTGTCTTATATGAGTGTAAGAGGAGAGGACATGTCAAATATGACTTTCAAAAATTAAAATACAAAAATAAGTATGAAGACAAAGACAAGAAGTATAAGAAAGCTATATAGGACACTTGGATTTCCTCTAAGGATAGCTCCAGTGAATCATCATCATCTCATGATGAGAGAGATAACATGGAAAATATGTGTTTTATGACAAAAACATCTGAGGTAACCTTCGATTCTCCTAAACACAATTCTTACTATTCTGGAGATGAAATATGATTATGAAAATATGAAAAGTGATGAACTATTTGGATATTGTAACATGATGGAAGATACATGAAATGAATTGAAAGATAAATATAAATATGTAAATAAAGAGAATTCTCCCACTATAAATATTAAGTTTGAAATTACTATTGAAAAGGACAAGAATGCATAAATGCTCAAAGAAAAAAATAAATTAAAAATGTGTAATGAGAAATTGAAGAAAGATCTAAAAAAATTTACCAATGGGAAAAATAATCTCACTCAAATTCTTGGTAAAAAAACTCTTAAGTACACTTATGGTATTGAATATTATCCTAGATAAAGAAACCTATCTAAAACACATTTTGTAACTAAATCTGGAGAATCTATTCTTCTACCTAGAAATCAAAATTCTACTACTAGTTCCAGTTCTAGAAAATCTTTTACAACCTCTAGATTTTTTGGACTAAATAATTTCTATTTTTAAAATATTCTACATAATGATTATAGGAAACCCAGGAAGAAAATGTGGGTACCTAAAGAACTACTTACTAATGTCACTAGAACCAAACAAGTATGGGTATCAAAATATATTTTTGTTTGATTGTTCTGAAGGAAATCTGTTTGAAGAGGTCCTGTAAGATTTAGTGGTACTTTGAGAGTGGATGTTCAAGGAATATGATAGGATACTATTCAATCTTCAAGAACCTAATCAAGATTGATGGTGTATATGTCACTTTTGGTGACAATTCTAAAGGAAAAATAGTTGTCTTGGGCTAGATTGGTAACTCTAACTCAGTTTTAATTTTTAAAGTACTTTTTGTTGATGGATTGAAGTATAATTTTCTTAGTATCTCACAGTTATGCGATGATGGATTTTATGAAATATTTGAAAATGATTATTGCAATGTTTTTAATTCTAAAAATGAATTAGTATTTTATTCTATTAGGAATGAAAATATATATTTTATTAACATAGATTCTTTAGTTTCTCACAAATTGTATTGTTTAAATTTGTTTCACAAAGGGTATTGGCTTTGGCATGGAAGACTAGGAATCTATAATGAACACTCTCTTAGAAATCTTACTATAAAAGGAATAGTCAAGGATCTTCCCCAAATTGAGTTTCCAAATGATGAAATCTGTAATTCTTTTCAAAAGGGTAACAACATAAAATATATTTCAAATCAAAGAAATAATTTTCAACTTCTAAACCTTTAGATTTGGTTCACATGGACTTGTTTGGACCATCTCGAGTTTCTAGATTAAATGGGAAGCACTATGTCTATGTTCTTGTAGATGAATATTATAGGTATACTTGGACTTATTTCTTAGCTCAAAAAAGTTAATCATTCACTTAATTCATCAAGTATGCTAAAATACTAGAAAATATAAGTGGACTTAAAAGAAAATTCTTAAGAAGTGATCATGGATGTGGGTTTGAAAATCAAGACTTTGAATCTTTTTTCTCACAAAATGGATATAATCATAACTTCTCTTCCCCTAGGACACCTAAAAAAATGGAGTTTTGGAAATAATAAATAAAACCTTACAAGATATAGCCCAAAAAATTCTTAATGAATATGATCTACCTATTTACTTTTGGGCTAAGGCTGTTAATATAGATTGCTACATAATTAATAGAGTCTTTATCAGACCTATTCTTAAAAATACCCCTTATGATTTGTGGAATAATAGAAACCCCAAATTTAGTTACTTTAATGATTTTGGTTGAAAATTTTATATCCTTAATACAAAGGACAATCTTGACAGATTTTCATCCAAGAGTGATGAAGGAATCTTCTTGGGTTACTCAACTTCTAGTAAATCCTATAGAGGATTTAATAAAAGAAATAAGTGTGTTGATGAATCTGTACATATCAAATTTGATGAAATAGATCCACAGGAACCTAAGACCTTCCTCTACAACCTTGAATATGATATGTCAAATCTGGACATAAATGATAAATCATCTAATCCTTTTGTCAATAAATTTGTTAAATCAAAGAGTTTTGTAAATTCTTAAGACTCTGGACATGATGAACCTAAACATGTAGATGAACCTAAAATTATTATCCCCTCCTTTTATAGACCAACTAGAACTATCAAGAACCATCCTTTAGATGTTGTTGTTGGAGATTTAGATAAAGGTACACAAACTAGATCTTCTCTTAGAAACCAAGTTGAACATCAAGATTTATTTCACAGCTTGAACCTAAAAACATAAATGATGCAATTAAAGATGAATTTTGGGTGATGGATATGAAAGAATAACTTAATAAACATTAAATAAATAAATTTTAGAAACTTGTGGATAGACCCAAAGACACATTGACCATAGGCACTAAGTGGGTTTTTAGGAACAAAGTAGATGAATTTGGTAATATTATTAGAAATAAATCCAGATTGGTTGCACAAGGTTGTAGTCAAGAAGAAGGAATTGACTATGAAGAAACTTTTTCACCTGTTTCTAGACTTGAGGCCATCAGAATCCTTCTTGCTTATGTTTCCCATATTAATTTTAAAATTTATCAAATGGATGTAAAAAGTGCATTCTTAAATAGATATATAGTTGAGGATGTTTTTGTTGATAAACCCCCCGGTTTTAAAAACCCTCATTTTCAAAATCATGTTTTCAAATTAAAAAAATCTCTATATGGTTTAAAACAAGATCCAAGAGCTTGGTATGATAGACTAAGTACTTTTCTAATTAAAAAAGGTTTTACAAAATGAATTTTTGATCCTAATCTTGTTGTCAAATGAATTTTGAAAGATGTTTTAGTAGTTCCAATTTATATAGATGATATTACTTTTGTATTTTAAAGAAATTATTTATGTATTGATTTTTCTAAAATGATGAAAAGTGAATTTGAAATGAGTTTTATGGGTGAACTCAAATTCTTTCTTGGATTTCATATTTTTCAAAAATAAATAAGGTATCATTTTAAATCAAGTTAAATACACAAGAGACATTTTAAAAAGATTTGGATTTGATATCATTAAAAGTAGTGACACACCAATGAGTACTAATTGTAAGTTAGATCTTGATGAGGATGGTAAATTTGTTGATCAAACCACTTATAGATGAATGATTGTAATTTTTCTCTACTTGACTTCCAATAGACTAGATATAATGTTTAGTGTGTGTATGTGTGTCTGTTTTTAAGATAATCCTAAATAATATAACATAAATTCTATTAAAAATATTTTAAAATATCTCAAAAATACTATCAAATTAGGTTTTTCTTACCCTAAATGATAATTATTTGATATAGTGAGATATTCTGATACTGATTTTGGTGGATGTAAGTTAGATAGAAATAGAACCTCTAGGAAAGTGTTTGGTTTCTTGGTGTAGTAAGAAACAAAATTGTGTTTCACTATCTACTACTGAAGCTAAATACATAGATACTGGTAGCTGTTGTGCTCAGATTTTGTGTATGAAACACACTCTTCTAGAATATGGATATCAATTAAACATGTACCTATAAAATGTGATAATACAAGTATTATTAACATTTATAAGAACCCAGTTTCTCATTCTAGAAAAAAAACATATTGATGTAAGACATCACTTTTTGATAGATCATTATCAAAAGGGTGATATAACTTTAGAATCTATTGGCAATGAATATCAGCTTACTGACATATTCACTATTACATTGAACTTTGAAAGAATAAATTACTCCAGACATGAGTTAGGAATGATCAATATACAATACCTTATGTTGTTATTAATTTGATCTTTTTAAGTGAAGTTTTCATGCTGGCACCGATGCTATTTCATGACGACACAATTGTCATGCCAACACAGTTGTCATACCAACACCGACGCTATGTCATGCCAAAAAAAATTTCATGCCGACACTGATTCCATGTCATGCTAACACCATTATTGTTATGAAAAATCTTTCATTCTGACACCGATGACTCACTATTTTTATACGGTTTATGTTTTTATAAAAATGACATTGTTCATTAATTTTTTTGAACCTGATTCATGATTTCAAGATTTCATAATTTCAAAATCCCTAAATGATATAAATTTGAATCAATCCACTCTACAATTTTACCTCTACACTTTCTTGGTTGCTGCTCTCTCTTTACCCTGACCTTTCACCCTCTAACCATCAGACTGAATGGATTGAAATGGCCCCTGTGAAGCGAGATCTTGATGATAGCGAGTCTCATGCTCCTAAGAAACAAAAAGGTGAATCAAGAAATTCTTCAACACCCATAAATCCTGATCCGAAAAATCATGTTGTAACTCTAGAAAAATAATTTCTTGCAGAATATATGTTAGAAATCAAGTCTCTGCTACTCAAGTTAATGCAAGATAAAGGTTGTATTGTGTGGTTCTCAAATAATGAATGACCCTTTTATCCAAATATAGTTCATGAGCTTTACATGAATATGGAGTTTTTGTTGGAAGGAAGTGATTTCGCCTGGATAAAATCCATAGTAAATGGGAATAGAATCTATTTCTCTTTAAGACATTAGGCTGAATGTCATAAAGTTCCTCATGAAGGTGTATTTGATGATTATCAAGGTACCTCTCTGCCTGACAGTGATATGTTTTTCTCTGAGACAATGTTAAAGGATCTTACTAATAATGATGATCACATAAGACCAATTTCTACAAAGTTAAGTGGTGAATGTAGAATCTTTTTTAAGTTTATCTAGCATTAAATATGTCATAGGAAAGGGGACTTTGTTTCTCTAAAATATCAAGATGTCTAATTTGTTTATCTGTTAAGAAAAGGGATCAAGGTAAATTTGTGTAGATACCTTTCTGTGCACATGAATGAGATGATCAAACCTTCCTTCAAAACTAATTTCCTATTCTATCCAAGGATGATCTCAGTTATGATGAATGAAAAAGGTTGTGTAGATGAAGGTGAAGAAGTTGTTTTTGAGTGTAGTGGGATCTGCCTAAGTAAAGAAATTTGTAAAATTATGAAAACCAAATGGAATCCATGGAAGAGATAATGGGTTGGAGATGAAGATAAGATATTTGACAAGTTCAATCTAGTGTATCATCCAAATAGACCTAATAATATGGCTGATCCTAGTCTGAGACCAAATTAGGAATCTTTTTACTCTTTAGAAGAATAAGAGGATCCTGTCACTCCAGTTAGAGATCTAGGATCATCTATTGATGATAGGAGTGATCCTGACACAACTGGACCTCAAAAAGTGTTTTCATTTGGACCTCATAGGCCTCTACTTAACTTACCCTCTGATGAGCCCAGTCTTGAAGATAATACAGATGAGGATATAGAAGTCTCCGGTAGGTTGGAATATGTAAGAATATCCAGTGGCTCTGAAGAAGAAGAAGAAGAAGAAAGTTGTAGTGGTAGTGAAGAAGAATAAGGTGAAGAATACGGTGGTAAAAATAAAAATGAAAAAATTTATCTGGACATGATGATGATTAAATAAATGTAAGTGATAATGACCATCATAATGATGATTAAGGTAATGATTTTGAAATTATTGAAGTTATAGATCAAGCTCGGTTGGAAGAACCTCCTAGTGTTTTTGTTGAAGTGATAGAAAATGATGAAGTTGCTGTTAAAGTATAAGATCATGATATTCTTGTACCTCATTTAGTTTATGAAATAAAAATACCTCATGATGAAGATGAGAAACTAGTAAGTGAAGCTCATATTGAGGGGGAGCCTCAAGACAGAGAAAATCAAGCTAAAAAATAGAATCAACTTAGAATAGTAAGGATATAAAATATCACTCATCTAGATGATAATATAATGTATAAATGGGCGATGAATATTGTGTATATGGAACTGTGATTAGACTATGATGATTTAGAATATAAAGTGTTTGTAACTACTAAAAGAGAACCAATGGATAAAAACATTTCTAGTGGCTATGTCACTAAAGTTGATTTGGAAAAATTCAAGGAAGACATATATTCCTCCGTAAGACATTCAGTACAATCTCAGATGAGATATGTAATAATCCAGATCTTATTTTCAGGTATGTTTTTCCTTTTCTGGTTGTTTTTGAGAAAAATAGGAAAATTTGAAAATTTTCGAAGTACACACCGTGTACTTTATGCGTATACGCTGTGTACTACGATGCCTCTAGAGTCTGTGTGCTGGCCATGTCATGGCCACACACATGGACATGTAGGGGTGACATGGAATCCACCTAAAGTGGAGTACGGAAAAGGAGAATACATGTTGTGTACTTCAAAAGTACAGGCAGTGTAATTTTTTTTATTAAATGCACTGGGGTCGCTTCTAATTTCCAGAACAAACTCCTTTTAGGTCTTATTCGAATGAGAGCACCGTATGAATGTAGATATTCAACGATCCCCTAAGCATGCGTCCTTCCTCTGAACTAAACACCATCGATTGCATTGGAATTTATTCGGTGAGTTCTTCCTTCTCCTAGAGAATCGTTTTCCAATTCCTCCTCTTTTTCAAGTTATCGTGGTTGAACGTTTTATAAATTTTCATAGATATACGACGTTCTAAGGCGATTCAAGTATTGAGGTTCAAGTATATCGATCACCTAATTCCAAGGTAGGTTGTTTGTGCCTTTCCATTCAAATTCTTTGAGTATTATGTGCAATTTTCACCAATACCCTTGAACGGGGTATTGCGTGTTTACCATTTTACCCCTGTTGTTTTCTTTCCATGCTTGTATGATTGTGTAGAGGTAATTTGGATATTAATATGGTTGATTTCTATGCTTTGTATGTTGTTTGACCATGCATGTTATGTTTATAACTATTTGGTCATGTTAGCTAGTTTGGATACTTTGCTTGTTTTCCATACCTATTGTTGTAGGATGGAGAGTTTGAATCCTGACATGCTTGATATGTTGTAGACTATTTATTCAAGTAGTTCTATAGTTTTGATTTGGCCATATTTCATTGCTATGTTGTTATCCTACACAGGGCCATGAGAACCGGGTGTAGTAGACTATAAGGGGAATTAACCGAGTGAGCTTCCTCAGAGAGTCTTTGGGCATTAGGCTATAGGGGGATAGACTATGTGAGCTTCCTCAGAGAGTCTAGGATTATAGTGGGCTATAAAGGGATATACTATGTGAGCTTCCTCAGAGAGTCCTTGACTTCTTAGAATATAAGGGGATAGACCGTGTGAGCTTCCTCAAAGAGTCTTTGTTTTACTTTGAATTGTCGTGCTTACCTTAGACTATAAGAGGAATTGACTGTGTGAGATTCATGAGAGAGTCTTTTAATGACCTGCGCTATAAGAGGAATTCACCGAGTGAGATTCCTCAGAGAGTCCTTGACCTTGGGGCTATAAGGGGAATTGACTGAGTGAGCTTTCTCATAGAGTCCCTGACTACCCTAGACTATAAGGGGATTTGACCGAGTGAGATTCCTCAGAGAGTCTTAAAATTTTCATATGACCCAACTAGAGAGGTTAGGTTGAGTGTACTGCCCAAATAGTTGTTGGTACTTGTTAGGTAGGACCATAGGGGATGACCGTGAGTACTTCCCAGAGGGTTACCTATTTGTGCCTAGCTGCTTGTTAGCTGTTGCTTGATATATGGAACTGTGGATTGTTTATTATTCAACATGTTCCTGTTTATTGCTTTCTGTACTTTTACCGGCCATATATTTACTAACATTTAGGCACAGATCTTTGGGTGGTTGCCTACTAGGATCTATTCTCACACCCTATTTGGGCCATGATTTTGGGCCCAAACAGATTATATTGTTGTAGGTATAGATAAGGGCAAGCGCCCTTCCACTTCTGGTACTTGACTTGCTATAGAGCTGGAGAGCATGGGACCAAGCCTAGGCTTGCGATGCGGAGGAGCTGTTATCTTTTTCTTTTGTACTTGGTTCAGAACTATTTGTATTCAGCATTGTGACTTGTTTGGATGTTTTTACTATACTTGTGTATCATGAATCATTTATTATACATTGCTCTAGTTGTTTATTATCTCAGTCTGTCGTTGTTTACTATTTTTGAATATTTACTGCTTCCACTATTGTATGTTTGTTTTCTTTTGTTGTGTACTCTGCCAATGAGGGCATAGTTTTCCCACTATAACACCCAAGGTCCTCGCTTCTAGTCGACAGCCTTTGGAATTTGGGTAAATGAGCTTGAGGCCATGTGACCAACCGGTGTTGGACGCCTCTTGGTGGCTTCCGGAACTGGGACGTTACAAGATATGAGATTAATGAATCTAGGAGAGAAAAAAAAGCTGACTGATAACTTGAAATCTATCCAGTCTATGGTTGATGGTATAAGGAAAACTGGAACTTATAGTTCTACTACTACCTCAACTAGTGTATCTCAAGCTGATGTTGTTTCAGTCTCATAGATGGTGAGAAATGAAATTCATCCAAATTTGATTACAACTGCTGAAACCATTGTGGCAAGTAACACTAATCAAGGGAATGAGATGAAGAGGTTAATTACTAGCATAAATTATTTAACCACTGAGTACATAACTACAATGGAGATAGTCATGAAAGGACTTGAACATCTTGTTTATCATATTAAAATTCCTGATTTCCC
This sequence comes from Viscum album, assembly GCA_963277665.1. Lineage (NCBI taxonomy): Eukaryota > Viridiplantae > Streptophyta > Magnoliopsida > Santalales > Viscaceae > Viscum > Viscum album. The sequence goes on along the minus strand of OY728157.1, from coordinate 1,909,910,700 downwards.
CAAACTAATAAAGGAAGTAAATAAAATTGGGAAATCTGCTTCAACCTCAACTCCTACGGATATTCCTTCCATATCTAGTCAGACCTCTTAGACTCTGGATACTAAGGAAATCAAAACTATTGTAAAAGAGGATCATAAAACTCTATTTCATACCTATGGCTTTTGGAAACCTAGAAAATATTGATAATAATAGTGATCGTGTGCATGATATGGTCAGATAATATACCAAGTAAGCATCTTTCACTCAAAAAGATCTTACAAAGAGGATAAATTTATATTTCTCTTATATTCACTCTAAGAACCAGTTGACAAGTCATTTTATGTATTTGGGAGAAAATATTACCGTACCCCCAATTGAAAAAGCATTAAAAGAACAAGTCAACCAATTAAAGGACTTCAATATTCTATTGGATAAATTTATGGAGAATTAGGATGACTTTGAGAAAGCAATGAATAATGGTGGTGAGATTATTGAGTATTTAATCAAACTGTTAAATCCATATCTCTGTGTTCAGAGTGAAGCCATTGTTGTTCCAGCTACGGCTTATCTTCACTCTACTCTGCCAATGTCTTCCTCTCCAATGTCGGTTTATCAATACTTGACCCAAAATCTGGCCTGTTATCATAGAACAACCTCAAAATTGGTTTTTCTCCTAGCACAAACCAAGCCTGGCACCAACTGTTCCAGCATGAATTTATTTTCCATCACTAAAGATCCCTTCAGATGCTCCTATTTCTTCACCACCACCTCCTGGACCTACCATTGATCCATCTAATAATGGTAAGGCACCCATTGAACCTCCGAAGTAGTGTGGAGTGTTTCTTTTTGATAGAGATGAGTTCTTGTAATTTTTTTATTTCAGTGTAATTTGATTATAACTACTAATTCACTATTTCTAATTTCTATTTTAGTTTTTACCCTTTCACTTTTTACTAATCGCAAAAAGGGTAGAACATTATGAATCATTATTATGTATTTATGAATTATTATTTGGTTATGCTACTCTAATACATTTGACTTACCATAATTATTTTTGATTCTATTCATATTTATGGTACTTAGTCATTCTCTAATGGTACTTAATAATACCAAGATTTCTGATCATCAAAAAGGGGGAGATTATTGGACCATAGAAAATTTTTGGCCACTATCTCTAACTAAATTGGTTTTAATTATCACAATTCATGTCATATATTTACATATAACTTACCTCATGAGAGATCCAAAAAAAATTCAAGGCTTTTCTGGTATATCAAATCATTTCAATCATATAACTAATTATGTTTATCCAAGTATAAACAATATTATAAATGATTATATATATGTAATTATGGGTATTAAAACTTTATTACTTTGCTATAATATAAGACAGACAGAACATATAAAATTATCTAAGTATGAGTCACTGATACACTGACTGAAGAACTGATTCACTGAAAGACAAATAACTCACTAATGCATATGACTCATCTATGAAGAAGACCTACCAATGAATATGACTCACTGACACATACAACCTACTGATGCATATTTCTTACTAATGCAGATAAACCACCGTCAATACAAGTGACATACCGATGCATGATGGTATCGACACAAGGACTCACCGACAGTTAAAAAAAGTCATTGAAGTAATGAGTCACCGACGTATGGAAAGACTGACAGAATGACATATCGATGGGTTGAGACACCGAAAGAATAGGATATCGACCGATGACTCACTGATAGACTGACTTACAGACAGACGACTCACCGATAGACTATTTAAATTTGCATTTATTAAATATATTTCTTTAAGTCATATTTGATTCATTTAATTATACTAATATATTTAATAACCTTTTGTATGAATTTTAGTAGATAATATAAGGTACAATGAACCTATTCACATGGAAAGAATACGATCCTTGTCGGTCCTCAAATATAAAATTATTTTTAAGAATGAAGTAAACATACAACTATAGAGAAGAGAGGTGTGGTGTTCCTGCTAGTGAGACATACATAAGAACACCTGTGACTCTCATGCACCAACTGTGAGCTTGATCACAAAAGAAGAACACATGAATAAATCTCAATTAAGTTGTACATTGAATCAAAAATCTTATTCAGCATACCAAAGAAGGAGAAGAATTTAACTTCAGAACCATACTTGTACCTGGAATCTAGAATACGACACTCTGTTTTGGTGTCAACTTCCAGAAGAGTACTCAAACATTATATCAGCTATATCTGAAGAGTCCAAAGCTTCATCTCAAGACACAAAAATCCTTATAAATTCTTTCTCATATTTATTTTCTTTTTGTGTACATTTTTACATAATTTTGTACAGTGTGTGTATCTGTATGTTAAGAACAAACTATCTTATGTATCAATGGATACAGGATATACTTCAACTCATACCTTCTTATATTTTTTTACTTCCATGGATAAGTGTGAAAGAGGTCCTTGTGTGACCTAGTAGTTTGTACCCATGAAGAACTGTGGTATAGGTCTTGTGACTTGGAAAACCTATGTGCTGCTGTGAAACTCGATCCAGGGTGTGGATCAAAGTGTTTATTAATTTAAACTTCTTGGTGGTAGGTGATCACCAAGTGGAGAGGATTAGATCCCTGCTTGAGACTAAACCTGTTATTTCATTTTTGCTATGTTTTTACTATTAGTTTTACTCTGTTTTATCACATATTTTATAAAACTAAATTGAACTCTGATAGTTATTCTTAGAAAGTGTTTATAAAAGTATTGACTTATTAGGTTAATTTCAAAAGTTTTATTAATTATAAAATTGATATAACTGATAACTAATCAATATTTTGAGAAATTAATCGAACATCCAAGCTCATAAAAATTCACTAATGGGTAACTGATCTATTGAATTTTAAATTTTTCATAATTTAAAATTATACTTTTTAACAGATATTTTTATAGGAACTCAATTCACCCCCTCTTGAGTGTCCTACTCCGACCAATAATAATGATGAGTATAATGGATATAAATAATTAATATAATATGATAATGATTCTGTATAACTAATATACCATCCAATTATATACCATTTAACCATCAAGTGAATGATACTGTCACTCGTGTGTATGTACGACCTACCATCTCCACGACGCAGTGAGATTCATTCTCCACGTTAACAATTCCAAAATTATTATAAAATTTATATGATGTGTAAAAATAATATTTATAAACTTAATTTCATTATGGACATGAATAAAATACATCATATTCATAAAAAATATGACTTACATAGTAAAACAGGAATGGGAAAATGAAGGAGTTAACACCTGAAATAATGGAAATATTGAAACATTATTAAACAAATTATATAATAGGATCATATATGATATCATAAATATTTATATGGTTCTTGTATAATTTAATTACATATTTTAACCATTATAAAGTAGGTTAACACATCCTCAACTAACAAAAATTACATGGTAAGCATTAATTTCACAATCTCATTATTATTTGTGGTTTTTTATATGATAGTATCTACTAGGACATATTTATTATCAATACCCATGTTTCATAAAAATGTATTTAAAAATATTATTATTATTACTAGAAAATTTTTAAAAGAAATTTATACCCTTATTTTAATTTTACTAAATTTTTTTGAAATGAATCTTTCGGTCGTTTTCCAAATAAGGTACTTTTTGATCTTTTCAAAAAAATTAAGGAATTTTTTTTAACTAATACAACACTAGTGGATATTTCTGACATCATGAAGCCTTAATAATTTGAAGCTTCCCCTACATTTTTACAATGTCATTTTTAAAATAAATGTTTTCTTTTTTAAATACATGACTTTTTCAGGGTAAAAAAGGGATATTTCTCTCAAAGAGTTTTAATGATTTTATTAGATTACTTTTATCTATGACAACATCATTAGTTTGATTTATGCTTAATTGAGTCTAATTTAGTATGATACACTCTTGTATATTGTATTTAAGGGTTTATGATATGTTTGGCTATAGATGTGATATTTTTATACCATTCATGGTTTTTGTTAATGTATTAACATTTCATATGATAACTTTAATACAAACATTTATGTTATGTTTTACCCCTCTCATAGGAGGATTTCATTGGACTTTGTAAGTGATGGGTGGGGCCTTCTATAGCCCCTCGATGCATTAGTAGGTCTAATGAGATGAAATTAGTTGAAATAAACCCTTCATGTTGGTTTTCCAAACAGTTTTAGATTTCTAAGAGGATGGATCTTGACACAAATTAGAAGGGTTTCTACCAACAGCCTTAAACTATCGTTGGGATAGATCATGATAGTATCTATCTTTAGGATATATCTTGATAGTTTAGATGTCCAGAATTATGCATTCCCTCATTATGATATTAGTTATGAATATTCCATATGATTATCTGACTAGTAGAATATCTATCGTTATGATTATTTGATATGGTATTATTTATTCTTTCAATATTTTGATCAAGATTATGTTTAAAGGGATTTTGTTTTAGTTAAACATCTTTCCTTAAGGGTTATGATTATTTAATTTATAATGGATTCAATTGTATTCTTACCCTTACTGAGCATCTGAGCTCATCTCTTTATTATGTTTTATTTTCCTAGGATTCCAAGAAGTGTGTTATGACTGATATGAAGGGTTAAGATAGGAGAATAATGGTGTTCTGAAAGGATTATCTATGTTGTATTTTATGTTGTGAAATTCAATGTAATATAAATGTAATATATTTTCCATGACTAGAAAACTGATCGGTCCTTCAGGATTTAATTCCTTGTAATCATTCCAAAGTATTAAAATAATGCACTAGCACTGGGCTCTATGGGTTGGGGACTTACTATTGGTATTATTGGAAGTTTAGCAACAAACTTGGAAATAGATTTAGAAAACTTATATTAGGGATCATACCCCTAAGATAGAATTTGAGGAAATTATAGAGGAATATCCTAAAATGATTGTAATAAAGAGATTATGTGGGTATTCCAAGAAAATACATCCACGTATAGATAGTACAAGTGGACATGGTCTTGGAACAGATGCACCTAGGAGTAATAACTCCAAAAAGGTGTTCCGAGCTTGACTCAGGGTATCCTAGTACATAAAAATGGTCCTGATAATTCACATTTTCTTTACAAACTATTATGAAGTAACTAAAAGTAAATATATCCCCAAGGAAACCATTTTTATGATTATGAGATTAGATATGCATAAATTTTTCAATTTATATTATGTATTTTACTAGTTTGGAATTATGCATTATGATTCATAACCTAATATAGTGTGTACCATTGTTTAGAAATAGAACCTAGTGGATAAAATGGAAATAATATCAGTGAACATAGTCCATCTAGGGATTTCCCTCCTATACAAGATAATGATGTTGGAGTAGGATCTTCAACTGGTTCTAAACAGCTTATGATAAAATTGGGACAAATAACTCAGGTTATGAACAATAATCATACCTATATGGAGTGGCATGATCTATAACATGGAGGATCAATGTTATACTGATTCATGAGACAAGAACCTCTAACATTCAATTGTACTACAAATACATTTGTTGCTGAGAAATGGTTAATCTACTTAGAGAAAAAATTTCTTGCCTTGAAAAGTAATGAAAGGGGGAAAGTTTTCATGGTAGTTTATCATATCTATGAAGATAAATATCAATGATGGTCATTAATTCAAAACAAAAAAGAGGGATAAGAAGTAGAAAATATGGAATGAGTGGAGTTTAAAGAAGTTTTCTTAGAAAAATACCTTCCTTATGGTCTACGAGCGGATATGGAGAGGAAATTTTTGAGTCTGAGATAGATGGGGGATGAGAACGTTGCAATGTATGAAGAAAAATTCACAAGGTTAGTAAGGAATTATATAGATTACATATGTAACCCAAGAATTAAGATTGATCGATTATTTTATGGGTTAAAACCATTCCTCAGATTGGCACTGGTCCCACAATCTTTCTCATCATACGAATATATAGTATCATGTGATATCAAGATAGAAAAGGAATTCTCTAAGACTTGTGACTCTAAGGGAAGGAAATATAATAATAGGATGGTGGAGCAAGAGATAGATAAAGGAAATAAGGGAAAGAAGGATTTTCCCACTTGTGATAATTGTGGAAAGAATGACCTTAGGAAGTTCTTGAAAGGATTGAGGTTTTTTTATAAGTGTGGATAAAAGGGTCACTGGGAAAAAGAATGAAAAGGGAAGAAATAAAAGTATGATATTCTGTTTTTTAACTGTAGTAAAATGGGTCACTATGCAAATAAATGTTCTAAGCATCAATGAAATATAAAGCAAAAAAATCAAAGTGATCAAGGTCAATGTTATGTTATTACTACAGTCAAAACTGAATAATTAATGTATTTATGTTTTTGGGATTCATGAGTTATGTAATTTGAATATTTTATTATCAATTTATTGGTTATAAGAATTATGGAGTGTATATGGATTCTATTGTAGTACTATTGCATTAAGTATTTGAGATTGTATGGTACCAAGTAAAGTGACATATTTGTAAGTTAAACTTTTTAAAAAATATATGGTTGAAAGAAATATAACCCTTAATATGTTTCTGATACTAAGATAATGATGTTAGAATAAATAGATGATTGATTTGGTTAAATTATATTAGATATTATTGACTACCTTGGAACTGATTAATGGTCTATTTATTTTATCATTATCGGAGTTTACAACATTTTTTGATTTAAGGAGTATATCTAATATTCTATCTTTTATGTAAGTAATATGGAAGAATGAACATATTAAATAAGGTTTTATGGTAATTCAGTTTATTTCCATGTTTTAAGAGAATACATGATGAAGCTATTTCCATGTTTGGTATATAACAAAAAGGGATTTGCATTATGTTATGTTGATTTGATAAATTTAGTGACCTTCCTTATAAATTTTTGGAATGAGAGTTTAGACAGAAGTATTTTGGATAAGTCTTAAGGTTATAATGAATTAGGTTAAAATTTTGATAATATTATATAAGGTTAAAACAATTCTTAATTTTATTTCTAGAATAGTATAATAATATAGTTTTACGAAAAGGGCAACCCACAGGTCAGTCAAAAACATGTCGCGTCCAGTAAGGTCGTGAGACTTGAACACACAACTGAAGGGTGACAAGGGTGCGTCACCTACCACTGGCCTATGTAATTTCCTAGTTTGAATAACATTTTTTTTATTTAAATGGTAAGAGATATGAAGTATAAGTTCATTTTTTCAACCCTATATGATTAAGTTAAATAGAATATTTTTAAATTTTATTATCATTTGGAGATAAAGATATGTTTTTTGTAGAAATTAGTTAAAGGATGAAACTCTACATTTCAATTAATTATTCTTCCTTGTGTTCTTATTCTATGAATTATATTAAATCTTCAACACTAGTGAAAGGATTATAAAACCTATAAAAATTCCGAGCACTTTATTTTATGATGAATCAAATGGTCCCTTGGATCATAACAAATTTACAGATTTCTTATTGTTTACTTTCTCTTAATAATGTTCTATATCAATATCCATCAGAACATGATGGTTAAATTTTATTTCATTTTCATGTTTTCTTACATGGAACCCTAGTATGATTTAACTTTAGCAATCTCTGTACTTACCTTTATTTTATAACGGTGGTCTTATTAATCCATTTTTTGATGTGTGATTTCAACAAAGATATTTTGAAATTTTAAACCCATAGTTTTAAATCCCAAGTTTAAACTGTGAGGAAACAATTTATTAAAGTAGGGTAGAATGTAACACCCCAATATTCCACGATATGTTTCTTTTTAAATAATTCAAATATCTTTCACTACACGCAACACCGAGTTCAAGCGCACAACGACTAAACATTTAAAGAGCGGTTATGAATAGTATTAACCATATTTTGAATTTTATATATTCCTTATAATTTTAATATTAATATCACATGTTTCTTAGACATGATATAATAGCAAATTCAATTTTTTGAATAAAAGAAGTATTTTTCAAAAAAATGCAGTTTTACCTCCTTTTAATGGCGAACCATTTTTAAATCCAAAATTTGACACTTTTATATATTAAATTTGGCAAAATAAACTTCTTATTTTAAATAAGGACATAAAAAGTTAGTTTGGATAAATTTTTTGTCTTTTTATGATAACTTTCACATTTTAATGAATAGTGAAAAATGCTGCATTTTAATTCAAAACTATTTTTTCATATAATTTATTTATATTGTTAAATTATTATTTTAATTGGGTTTTAAGTATAATTAGATTATGTTTTTACCATTTTATATAATTCTGTTCATTGGAATTACTTTCACATTAAAATTGGATATAAACACATGTTAATTTTTTTTATGATTTTTACTTCAAAACAGTTTTCTTGTTTTGTAAATGGGAATTAATTTTAAATTGATTACTGCATCCTTTGTATTTTAAATCATGAAAAATGGATTCCATATTTGGAATTAGTGGGTCCAAATTATGTTAATAGGATACTTTTATTTTTGAGAATTATGAATGGTAACTTTAGTAATTATTTGTATTACCATGGTTAAAGGTAAATCAGGTAATTAAAGGTAAAAAATAATATTAAAAAATTACCTTAAAACCTGTAAAATTCCTATTAGATGACTAAATTCGACCCTTATCATTCATGGTTCTACTTATCTTTAATTCACCACTCTAAAGCCTTTTAGTTTTGCCAACCCATGCCCATTCCCTCTCCCAACATCCCTTAATTAATCATAGAGTCCATACTTTGGTAAGAATTCTATCCTAAGGAGTCCTTTTGTGCCAACTAAAAGGAGATAGCCAAAAAAGAGATAATCATTTTATCACCTATTTAAAAGTTATTTTCTTCTTATAATTCATATTTCTATGTTTCTTCAATATAAAAGTGATAAAACCAGTATAATACATATAATTAGATGTTATTATAATCATTTAAAAACTATATTCCTCATTTTATCCATCATACGAATAACAATATCACTATGCATGTGTACGTACGTCTTACTGTCTCGATGCCATGGTGTAATTTGTTATTATACACTACTTTAATTGGATAGATATAGTGATGAGTATAATATATATAAATAAGGAATATAACTTGATAATGAATATGTATAACTAATATACCATCCAATTCCATACCATTTAACCATCAATAGAATGATGTTGTTGCCCGTACGTACGTACAACCTACCTTCTCCATGACACGGTGAGATTCATTATACACATTAAAAATTCAAGAATGATTATAAAATTTATATGATGAGTAAAAATAATAATTAGGAACTTAATTTCATTATATACATGAATAAAATACACCCTATGCATAACAAACATGACTTACATAGTAAAATGGGAATGGGAAAACGAAGCAGTTAACACCCAAAATAATGGTAATATTGATACACTATTAAAATAATAATATAATAGGATCATAAATGATATTATAAATATGTATATGGTTCTAGTATACTTTAATAACATATTTTAACCATTATGCAGTAGGTTAACACACCCTTGACTAATGGAAAGTACAAGTTAAGGGTTAATTTCACAATCTCATTATTATCCTCAGTTGTTTATACGTAATTATCTACTAGGACATCTTTATCATCAATTGCCATGTTTCATAAAAATATATTTCAAAATATTTTTACTATTCCTATACAATTTTTTAAAGATATTTATACCCATGTTTGAATTTTTATAAAATGTTTTGAAAGGAGTCTTTCAGTCATTTTCCAAATAAGGTACTTTATGATCTTTTTGAAAAATTAAGGAAAGAATGTTTTTTTAACTTATACAGCATGAGAATCTATTTTGTATATCATTAAACCTTAATGTTTTTAAGCTTACCCTACAATCTTACAAGTTTATTTTTAAAATAATTGTTTTCTTTTATAAATACATGACTTTTTTAAAGTAAAAAATGGATATTTCTCTCAAATAATATTAATGATTTTATCAGATTACATTTATCGATGCAAACATATTTTGTTGGATTTTATGATTAATTTAGACTTATATATTATTATAAAATCTTCCATTTTTTATTTAAGGGTTTATGATATCTTTGACTGTGGATGTTTTATTTTTATACCATTCATGGTTTATGGTTAATGTATTAACTTTTCACATGATATCTTTAATATGAAAATTTATGCTATATTTTACCCATTCCATAATAGGAATGAATTGGACTTAGTAAATAATGGGTGGGTCCCTCTATAGCCCCTCTATGCATTATTAGGTCTCATGAAATAAAATTAGTTGGTGATAAATCCTTCACATTTGTTTTCCAATCAATTTTAGATTGCCAGGAGGATAGATCTGGACAGAAATCATACGGATTTCTACCCACATGCTTAAACTATCGTGAGGATATATCATGATAGTATCTATCTTGAGGATATATCTTTATATTTTATATTCATATGATTATTCAATACCTCATTATTATATTAGTTATTAATATTCCATGTGATTATTTTACTAGTAGAATTTCCATGTTTATGATTATTTGATATGGTATTATTTATTCTTGCCATATTTTGATCAATATTATGTTTAAAGGGCTTGTGTTTTAGTTATAAATATTTCATTAAGGTTTATGATTATTTAATTTATAATTTATTATGTTGTATGCTTACCCTTACTAAGTATTTGACCTCACCCCTTTCTTATGTTTTATTTTCCTGGGATTCCATGAAGTGTATTATGACTGATATACATGGTTAAGCTAAAAGAATAATGATGTTATAAAAGGATTATCTATTTTGTATTTTATATTTTTAATTTTCATTTAAGATTAATGTAATATATTTTCCATGAATACTAAACTGATCGGTCCTTCTGGATTTAATTCCTTGTAATCATACCAATCTATTAAAATAATGCACCAGCTCCAGGATCCTAAGGTCGTGGCATTACACACCATCTATATGGAATGTTTTCCAAATATATGTTCTTGAAATGAGAGGTTCATTTAGTTGGGAATATGGTTTCTCAACAGTGTGTGGTAGTAGAACCATCGAAGGTCAAATTGGGTTTTTATTGGGAATATCTCAATAATATGGTAGAGGTTCATAGTTTCCTTGGTCTCGCAAGCTATTATCAGAGGTTTGTACCAGATTTCTCTCAAGTCGTAGCCCTGTTGAAATCTTTGACTAAGAAACACTAGGATTTTTTGTGTAGAGATCACTTATAGGCAATGTTTGGTTACCTATAGGATAAGTTGGTTAGTGTTCTAGTGCTTCAGTTTCCTAAGTAGGGGGTGATGTTCGAGGTGTTTTGTGACAATTCTCGTCCGAGCATGGGATTCATGCTAATGTAGTAGTGGTCATTTATCTATTATGGGTCTATCAATTTATGACCCCATTAGCATAACTACGACACCCATGATCTGGAGTTAATAGTGGTTATGTTTGTGATAAAGTTGTGGTGACATTACCAAATTAGAGAGCACTTTGTGGTCTTCAAAAATCACAAGAGTTTGAGTTATATATTTTCCTAACATCATTGGAACTTGAAACGGTATGGGTGGATGGATTATCATCAAGATTAGGATTTTGAGATCTCCTATACCTCAGAAAAAGTGAATTTTGTGGTTGATGATTTGAGCGGGAAGTTGTTGAAGGGTGTTTTTTGGGAATTTGGGGATGCTTGGAGAGCAATGGAGAGTTAGAATCCTTGCACATAGATGAAAATGTGGATAATGGTAGAGGTTTTTTGTTTCAAATAAAGACACATTATTTCCTAATATAATAGTTGGAGGAGTTTTAGTGGGAAGACTTAGAGGTATAGGTAATGCACGATTGTTGTGGCCATGGTAATGCTCTGGAGGGATGGTTAGAGGATGGTCAGAACTAGATGTTGTTTCATGGGAGGTTTCTTTGATCTGGTAGTGAAACATGGGGGAGTCCTACATGAGTTTCATAACTCACCTTTGGTGGTACAACCAAAATTTTCCAAGATGTACTACGGGTTGAGGATGATTTTTTGGTGGCCTAGAATGAAACAGGGAGTTGCGGTGTTTGTGGAAAAGTGCTTGGTTTTCCAGAAGGTAAAGGTCGAGCATTGTGTTCCTAGTGGATTTTTTGTAGCCCTTAGATATTATCGAGTAGAAATGGAATGAAATATCAATGTATTTCATCATAGGGTTACCCAGATATCAAGGTTGTTGTGATACTATCTGGGTGGTTGTGGATAGGTTGTTGAAATCGTCCCACTTCTTAGCGATCAAGGAGTTGGGCACAATGGATGCTTTGGCTAAGAGGTATGTGGATGAGGTGATGTGGTTGCATGGAGATTCAAGGTCCATATTCTGGGATTAAGAAACAAATTTTACCTCATGAGTCTAGAGGGGATTGCAACATACTTTTGGTACTCACTTACACCTTAGCGCTGCTTTCCACCCTTAGATATATGGGAATACAGAACAGACTATCCAGATGTTAGAGGATATATTACGGGCATTCAACTTAGACATTGGTGGATCTTGGTTATGAAACCTTCCTTTGGTAGTTTTTTATTATAATAATTTCTATGAATATTCCATTGGCATGGCTCAATTTTAGGCTTTGTATGGGAGACCATGTCATTCACTATTGTGATAGACAGAGGCTGGGGAGACACTGTTCTTGGTCCTCGTATGGTGAAGAGCACGATAGAGAAAGTTCATATTGTTCATTAGAGGATAAAAGTAGTGATGTTACTGCAACAGTCTTATTTCGATTGCAGGATGACGACCATGGAGTTCGAGGTTAGGGACCACGTGTTCTTGAAGGTTTCCCCTTAACATGGACAGTAGAGGTTTGGTAGAGGGAGTAATATTTCTCCAACATTTTTTGGGTCCTTTTGTTACGCCCCGACCCCAATTACCCAGAGTCGATTCTTTATTACATAACATTGGCATGATACAAGGAATCATGTCCTGAAAGACCGATCAGTTTAGTATTATTGGAAATAAGATACATACATAAGTTCAACATTACAACTTGAAAATAAATACAACACTAATTTATTCCATTAGAAACATTCAATCCTCATAAATTTTTCTTGCAAGTCACACATAACTAACTTATTCATATCTTGGGAAAATGAAACATAAAAAATGGTTGATCTCAGACACTCAGTAATGGTAAGAAACACATCAGAAGATATCATAAACATTAGGCATGGTGAAAAATTAAAAACACATTCCTTTTCAAATAATAAACATGAACACTTTATGCCAGGAATATAATCTGAGTAAATAATTCCATAATAAAATATATTCTGGGGTATTATACTATTTGAATAAACACATGAACCATAAATAATATTTTCAAAATGAGGGAATGTATAATGCGAGACATTCTAAAAAATTTTGTCAAGGCCTCAGCCAAGACGGCTAAAAATTATTAAGGCCTTGGCCAAAACCATATATCAAAATTGGGAATGGAATCGACCAATTCCATATCTAATTGTCTCATGAGACCTACCGATGCACCGAGGAGCTATAGCGGGCTCCACCCATCACATACTAAGTCCAATACATTCCTCATATGAAAAGGTTAAGACGTAACATAAACATTCGTATTAAAACTAGCATACGAAATGTCAATACTTTAACCATAAACCTTGAATGGTATAAAAATAAAACATCCATAGTCAAATATATCACAAAAACTTCAATACAATATGGAATATTTGTTTCATAATAAAACAACTTCAAACAGGTTTAAAATCTATGAAAGGATGTTGACATAGATGAAATCAAAACTTTTTAAGAGAGATATCTCTTTCTATTTTGAAATCATTTAAAATTCATGTAATTATAAAAGAAAACATTTATTTTGAAAATATTCTTATAATATTGTAAGTGAAGCTTCGATGATGTTATAATGGAAAAAAATAGTCACACCTGCCATATAAGTTAAAAAACATTCTTGCCTTAATTTTTCAAAAAGGTCATAAAGTACCTTGTTTGGAAATCGAATGAAAGATTCCTTTAAAAACATAGATGGTTAAACATGGGTATAAATGAATTTAACCCATAGTCTTAGAAATATTAAAAATGTTTTGAAATACATTCTTAAGAAACAGGGATGTGGATGATAAAGAAGTCCCAGTAGATACTCATGTATAACAACCCTCAGATAATAAAAAGATTGTGAAATTAACCCTTACCTGGTACTTTTCCTAGGACGAGGGTAATTTAACCTCCTGTATAATAGTTAAATCATTGCTATTAAATTATACAATAATCATATACATAAATATGATAACATATATGATCTTCTAATATCGCTTTGTTAATAATATTTTAGTAGTATCATTATTTCGGGTGTTAACTGATTCGTTTTACTTTATTTGATTGGTTACGTAAGCCATGTTTGTTATGAATAGTATTTACTTTATTCATATCCAGAATTATATTAAGTTCTTAAATATTATTTTTAATCATAAAATTAAAATTATTCATGAATGATTACGATGGCGAATGAATCTCATCACGTTCGTGGAGACGGTAATCCGTACGTACGCATGAGCGACAATATCATTATATTCATGGTGAAATCATATGTAATTGGATGGTATATCAAATATAAATAATAATTAACAAGTTATATTTATTATTTACATTACTTATACTCATTATTATACACATCCAAATAATTAAGTGTTTGAAAAACAAACTACACCACGAAGTGGAGACGGTAAGCCGTACGTACGCACGTATGATAACTTTGTCATTTATAGGATGGATAGAATAATGAATATGGTTTTACCGTATTTATAATAACATCAAAGTATGTATAAGGTACTGGATTTATTATTTTGGTATGGAAAAAACAAAGAAAGAGGATGTGGAAGAATAAAAGAACTTGAAAGAGGGTGGTGAAAGTTTTACCTCTTCTTCGGGTGTTTCCTTTTGAGTTCATCAAAAGGGCTCCTTAGGTTGGCTTTATGATCAAATTATGGACTCTAGGTTTATTTAATGGAATTTGGCAGAATATTTGGGTAGGTTTTGGCCAAGAAAAATTGATTTGGAGGTGTGAAACTAAGAGAAGGAGAAGTACCCTTTTTTAAGAGAGGTGAGGGTCACTTTAGGAAAATCTTGAAATATTATTTTATAATAAAATCATTTTCGGTTTCTAATGGATCAAAAATGATTTATTTCGAGGAAAATGTGGTTATGGGTCTAAAACCTCTCAAAAAATAGGTTTTAGACAGGTTTATGTCACCATATTAATCTTATCTTTTAGATTTAACTCTTAGTTAAATAGTCTGACATTTATCATGTCTCTTTGTATTTTTATATTATATGGTTAATAAACTTACTATAAACTTCTAATAGACCCCCAAGTGGTTCATTATTGATATATCTAGCCTTATATAAGTCTTTTGTACAAACCTTATATTTTTATGAATTTTATATAAATTAATAATGTAGTATTTGTTTAAAAAACTCAATTTTGTAAATTTTGACACTATTTAGTATTTGATTTTTTTGAAAGCCATAAAAAATTTATCACTTATAATAAAATTTATTTAATAAACCCTAACATGTATTATTAACCTATAAATTATTATAATTCATCAGAAGTCTCAATTTACATTTATTTGGATATTTATAATATCAATTATTTTAATATATCATTAATAAAGTAATTAATGCATCGTCATTGTGTCATAAATAAATTATATTATTTAATGTCTAAAAATTATAAATAAAATACCATTATGTATTAAATAGTTTTAAATTTTTAATGAATATTTATAGTCTAATTTATCTTATGTGTAACCCTATATTAAAAAAAGTTTAGTTATTAAACTTTGAATTTAAAACATTTAACACTTCTTTAAATAAAATAAAAATAAATGTCATAATCTAATTCAAGTGGACCAAAGAGGATCATATTTTATTCCTAAGGTTGTGTTTCATCAAATTACACTTATAAAATAGAATTAGGACATGTGTTAGGGTAATGTTAATATCATTGTTTACCCTTAATTACCCTATTTACTTTTAACCGTGGTAAATAAAAGTCAAAATTTACTATTCACCAACAATTACTTTCATCTTATTGAACCAAATTTTACTTATTGATGTCAATTGTGTCTCTTAGATTTTTGAAATTCAACTCACAGAAACGGTAAAATTAAGTTTTATGCAAATTTTCAAATGCTCCTATAAGGTGGGTAAAAGACGGTAAAAAGTTCAATAAAATTTTATATATCTAAAACTTATTATAAAATTAATCCAATGAATTAAATTGAAAATGTATAGATATTATGTATCTATTTTTACCTAAAATAAATTAAAATAAAATATCTAATTATTTAAATAAAAATTTGGTTTTAAACAATAACATAATGTTTTTCACTATTCATCAAAAATTTAAAGTTTTCATAAAAAAAATGCACCCTAAGCTAATTTTGATATTCCTAATCCAAAAATGAAGTCCATTTTAAAAAATAAAATTTATAAAATTTCAAAAACTAGGTATTACTATTCATAACGGCTAGTTTGATTGGTCCTCGTGTGTTAAAACTCCAAGCTACGTACAACACAAGCTACTGTATTATTCAAAGGGAAACGTACCATGAAATTTTGGGGTGTTACATTCTACCCTCCTTAAAATAATTTCATCCTTGAAATTTCTAGAATATTACTGCATAAAAAGATTTGGGTGGTTCTTCATCATAAGTTACACGGGTTCCCACATTGCCTCTTCCATCTTATGGTTTCTCCATAGAAATTTCACCAGACGTGTCGTCTGGTTTCTCAACACTTGTTCTATTGTATCAAGAATCTTGACAGGATCTTCACAATAAGACAGATCTGGTTCCAGTTCAATTTCTTCATAGGTGAGTACATGCATTGGATCAGGCATGTATTTTCTTAATAGTGATACGTGGAACACATCATGAACTTTGGAGAGACTTGGAGGCATTCTCAAATGATAAGATACAACTCCAATTTGTTCTAGAATTTTGAAAGTTCCGATGTACCTGGGACTCAATTTACCCTTCATATCAAAACATATAACACCCTTCCATGGAGATACTTTCAAGAAAACATGGTCCCCTACTTGAAATTCCAAGTCCTTTCTTCCGTTATCAGCATAGCTCTTTTGCCTAATTTGGGATGCTTTGATGTGGGTTTGGATCATCCTCACCTTTTCCATTGTTTCCTCAAAACATTATGGGCCTACGAGTTTTCTTTCACCAACATCATCCCAACAAGTTGGTGTGTGACATCTCTTTCTATATAATGCTTCATATGGTGCCATCTGAATACTTGAATAGAAGCTATTGTTATAGGAAAATTCTACCATAGATAAATACTGATACCACATACCTAAAAAGTCAAGTGATCAAGAACTCAAAATGTCCTATAAGGTTTGAATAGTCTGTTCTGATTGTCCATCAGTTTGAGGGTGGTAGGCAGTGCTCAAATGAATTTCAGCATCTCAGGCCTTCTGAAGACTTTTCCAGAATCTTGATGTAAAATAGGGATCACAATCAGAAAAAATCGATAGGGGTACTCGATGAAGTCTTACAACTTCATTAATATATATTCTTGGTAGAATTTCAAGTGGTAAATCTTCTCTTATAGAAGAAAATGTGTTGACTTAGTAAAATGATCAACAATGACCCATATTTCATCATTCCTTATAGGTTTCTTTGGTAGTCCCGTGACAAATTCCATCGAAATATCATCCCATTTCCACTCAGGTATGGGAAGAAGTTGCATGAATCCTATAAGATGTTGTCTTCCTATTTCACTTGTTGAAAAACCATACATCTTGACACATAATCAGTAATCTCTCTCTTCATGTTTTCCCACAAAAAATGTTCCTTCAAATATCTATACATCTTAGTGCTACCAGGGTGTATAGAGAAATTGGAGCAATGAGCATCATCCAACAATTCCTTTTTTATATCAGGCATGCAAGGAACACAAAGTCTCTTCCCAAATTTCAAAATCTCATCTTCATATACGTATTCGATCATTCTCCCATCATTCACAGCTTTAATTTTCTTTTGAAACTCCTCATCATCAGTCTGATAAATTTTTATCCTTTATAGTAAATATAGTTTGGAAACCATTTTAAAGAGTATTTATGTTTCACCTTCCATGGTTATTCCCATATCCATATTTACTAGATCCATGAAAATAGTATCCCTTTAAACTCTCATCTTGTTCAAAACTCCATGATCCTTTCTGCTCAAAGCATCTGCCACCTTATTTTCCTTCCCCAGGTGGTAGTGTATAGTGAAATCATAATTTTTGAGTAGTTCAATCCATCGTATTTACCTCATGTTGAGTTCTTTCTGTGAGAAAATATACTTCAAACTCTTGTGATTAGTATAAATCTCACATTTTTTACCATAGAGAGAGTGTCTCCATATTTTTAGAGCAAAGATTATATCTGATAACTTAAGATCATGAGTGGGATAGTTTTTCTCATGAATTTTTAGTTGTCGTGATGCATATGCAATAATTCTATCATTCTGCATAAAGAAACAACCAAGTGCTTTCTTTAATGCATCACTATAAATAACAAACCCATAATTACCTGATGGTAGAGTCAATATAGGAGCATTAACTAATCTTATCTTCAGTTCTTCAAAACATTCTTCACACTCTTTAGTCCAAACAAAATTAACTCTTTTATGTGTGAGCTTGGTTAATGGGTTAGACAATCGGGAAAAATTTTGGACAAAGCATTGATAATAACCTGCTAAACCAATAAAACTGTGTACCTCAGTTATACTCATTGATGTTGTCCATTCTTTTATTACTCTTGTCTTAGAAGGAACAGCAGAGATTCCATACTTAGAGACAATATGGCTGAGAAAAGAAATCTGCTGAAGCCAGAATTCACATTTTCTAAACTTCCCATATAATTCATTTCTTCTAAGAGTATTTAGAATAATGAGAAAGTTATTTTCATGCTCTTCATAGACTTTTGAGTATACAAATATATCATCAATAAATACCACTATAAAGTCATCAAGATATTCCTTGAAAAATTTGTTCATTAGATCCATGAAAATAGAGGGTGAATTAGTCAATCCAAAAGGCATTATTGTAAACTCATAATGCCCTTAACTGGTTCGAAATACTATTTTCAGAATGTCTTCCTTCTTCACACATAACTGATGATATCCAGATCGAAGTTCAATATTTGAAAAATATTGAGCTCTATGAAGTTGGTCAAATAAATCATCAATGTGAGGTATGGGATACTTGTTCTTTATTATTATAACATTGATCTCCCTGTAGTCAATTCATAACCTCATA
Source organism: Viscum album (assembly GCA_963277665.1). NCBI lineage: Eukaryota > Viridiplantae > Streptophyta > Magnoliopsida > Santalales > Viscaceae > Viscum > Viscum album. The sequence continues at coordinate 1,909,891,391 of OY728157.1, read as the reverse complement.
GATTTTTCTTTCTTTTTAACAAAAAGGAAAGGGAATCCCCATGGAGAAACACTAGGGAGAATAAGTCCCTTATTACTCAATTCCTTTATTTGTTTATTTAGTTCCACTAATTCCATAGTGGCCATTCTATAAGGGGTCTTAGATAGGGGCCTTGAACCAGAAATTAAGTCAATGAAAACTCATTTTCTCATTTTGGTGGATGTCTAGGTAAATCCTCTCAAAAAAAATCAACATATTCTTGCACAATAATTATATCCTCTATAAAATTCCTTTCCTCACCCATAGTTATTTCATTCTCTTCCTCCCCGATAATTGAATTTAATAGAGCTACTGGGGGTGGATCTAGATAAGAATTAGATGGTGATGTTTCCGCTCTAAAAATAAGGTACTTCTTATCATCATCAAAAAATTGTAACCTCTTTCTTCTTACAATAATTTTTTTCATCATGGTCCAAATGACAATCCATTCTGAGGATTATATCAAATTCAATAATGGCTATGACGATGATATTAGTAGATAAAGAACATTTCTCTGCCCTAATGGGAACTGATTCACAAAACTTTGTTGTGATGATACTTCCCTTAGGAGTTTTGACTGAAAACTCCCTTGTTAAGTCAAATTGAAAATATCTAATTTTCTTAGGAAACTGGGAAGATATGAAACAATGCGATGATTCAAGAATTAAATAAATCATTGGCTAAATTTGAGGAAACCATTAAATTACATGCCACCACGTCTTTAGGAGCTTCAACCTCAACAATAGTGATTGCATAATCTTGGCCTTGCTCCCTTGGCCTTTTCTAAGGTAATTTTCCTTGGAATTTAGGACATTCATGTGCATAATGTCCCATCTCCCTACAATTGTAGCATTAAACATTGGTAGCTTCTTTCTTCCCCTTACAATCACCGGTAAAATGGCCTTTCTGTCCACATTTTTATCATGCTCCTTTTCCTTTTAGAGAGACACGAGGGTGATTCCTTCCACAGTTATTATAGGGTTTAAATTCAATTCATCCCTTCTTCCCTTTTTCCTTATTTCCTTTCCTAGAGTGTTCAGTAGATCTCTTCTTCTCTTACTTTTCTTTAAAGTTGTAAGACTTAGAGAATTACTTTTCTGTCTTGATAGCACATGATACAATATCTTCATATGATGAGAAGGATTGTGAGACTAATGCTCGACGTAGAATTTATTTTAACCCATCAAAGAATTGATGAATATTAATTCTTGGGCTACATATATAATATGATACATTCCTTGTAATCCTTGTAAAGTTAGCCTCATACTTTGCGACATTCTCATCTTCCTTTTTTCCTTAGACTCAAAAATTGTCTTCCCATATCCGCTCGATGGTCCTGAGGAAAGTATTTTTCTATGAAAATCTCTTTAATCTCCATCCTTTCCATGTTTGATACTTCTTCATCTTTTTTTTTTGTTTTGGATTAATGACCACCATTGATCTGCATCTCCTGTGAGGTGATAAACTACCATGAAAATTTTTTCCCTTTCGCTACTCCCTAAAGAATGAAATATTTTCTCTAAGGAACTTATTCATTTCTTAGATACCAAAGTATTTTTACTCCCATTTAATGTTGTATGTTGTTTCCTCATGAAGCGGTAGAACATTGATCCTCCATGTTGTGGATCATGGTTCTCCAAATGGGTAAGGTTATTATTCATATCCTGAGTGAGTTGTCTCAGTATAGTGATAAGCTTATTAGCACCAGTTGAAACACCAGCTCCACTATAATTATCTTGAGTAGGAGGGAAATCTCTACATATATTACATGCATTGATACAATTTCTATTCCTTCCACTAGGCACCATTTCTAAAAAAATGGCATACCCTAGATTAGTTTATGAGTTTCAATACATAATTCTAAACTTGTAAAACACTTAACATAAATTGAACAGTTTATGGATATAATCCATAATCATAAATATGTTTTCTTTGAGGAGGTATATACTCATAAATCCTTCATAATGTTTTGTAAATAAAATGTGAATTATTCTAATAATATCTCCTGGGAATGTCATAACCAAGAGTGCAGCAAGGCCCATTGTTGTGTACCAGGATACCCTGGGTCAAGCCTGAAACTTCTTGTCGGAGTTTTCAATCCTAGGTACTTCTGTGCCAGAGCCGCCTCTACTTGATCGTATCCAAACAGGGATGTATTTCTTAGAAAATACCCCAAATCTCTACATTACCAAAATTCTAGGAAGTTCTTCCATACTAATCCTCAAATTCTATCTTAGGGTAATGTGCTCTAATCAGAGTTTATTTAAAAATAGTTTCCAAGGTTTGTACTAAACTTCCTATGATACCAACTGTAATTCCATGACCCCAGTTACCTAGAGTCAGTGCATTATTACATAAAATTGGCATGATATAAGGAATAATGTCCTGAAATACCGATCAATTTAGTATTATTGGAAACAAGACACATACATAAGTTCAACATTATGACTTGAAAAGAAATACAACACTAATTTATTCCATTAGAAACATCCAAGCCTCATAAATTATTCTTGTAAGTCACTCATAACTAACTTCTTCATATCCTTGGAAAATGAAACATAATAAAGGGGTGATCTCAGACGCTCAGTAAGGGTAAGCAATATAGTAGAAGATAACATAAATATTAGGCATGCTGAATAATTAAAAACACATGCCTTTACAAATAATAAACATGAAAAATTTATGGAAGGAATATAAGTTGAGTAAATAATTCCATAATAAAACATAGTCATGGGTATTCTACTAGTCTAATAACCACATGAACCATCAAAAATATTTTCATAATGAGGGAATGTATAATGCGGGACATTCTGAAACATTTTTTCAAGGCCTCGGCCAAGATGTCTAAAAATGATTAAGGCCTCGGCCAAAACCATATACCAAAATAGGGAAAGGATTTTGCTAATTCAATATATAATTGTCTCATGAGAGATACCGATGCACTAAGGAGCTATAGCGGGCTCCACCCGTCACTTAATAAGTCCAATACATTCCTCATATGAAAACGTTGAGACATAACATAAACTTTCATATTAAAAGTAGCATAAGAAATGTATATAATTTAACCATAAACCATGAATGGTATAAAAATAACACATCCACAGTCAAATATATCACAAAACCTTCAATACAATATGGAAGATTTGTTTCATAATAAATCAACTTCAAACAAGTTTAAAATCCATCAAAGGATGTTGAAATAGATGAAATCAAAACTTTTTGAGAGAGATATATATTTCTATTTTGAAATAATTTAGAATTAATGTAATTATAAAAGAAACCATTTGTTTTGAAAATATTCTTATAATCTTATTAGGGAAGATTCGACGATGTTATAATGGGAGAAAATGGCTAGACCCACCGTATAAGTTAAAAAACATTCTTACCTTAATTTTGTTAGAAAAGGTCATAAAGTACCTTATTTGGAAAATGACTGAAAGATTCCTTTAAAAACATAAAAGGTAAAACAAGGGTATAAATGACTTTAAACCATAGTCTATGAAATAGTAAAAATGTTTTTAAATACATTCTTAAGAAACACAGATGTGGATGATAAATAAGTCCCAGTAGATACTCAAGTATAACAACCTTAGATAATAAATAGATTGTGAAATTAACCCTTACCATGTACTTTTCCTTGGCCTAGGGTATGTTAACCTCCTTTATAATAGTTAAATCATATTTATTAAATTATACAAGAATCATATACATAAATATGACATCATATATGATCTTATAATATTGCTTTGTTAATATTGCTTTGTTAATAATATTTAGTTATGAATAGTATGTATTTGATTCATATCCAGAATTATATTAAGTTCTTAAAATTATTTTTAATCATAAAATGAAAATTATTCTTGAATGATTATGATGGGGAATGAATCTCATCACATTCGTGGAGACGGTAATACGTACGTACGCACGAGTGATAATATCATTATATTGATTATGAAATCATATGTAATTGGATGGTATATCATATACAAATAATCATTAACATGTTATATTTATTATTTACATCGTTTATACTCATTATTATACCCATCCAAATAATTAAGTGTTTGAATAACAAATAACACCACGATGTGGAGATGGTAAGCCGTATGTATGCACGTATGGTGACTTTGTCATTTATAGGATAAATAGAGTAAATAATATGGTTGTACCAAATTTATAATAACATCATAGTATGTAGAAGTTACTGGATTTATTATTTTGTTATGGAAAAAAACAAAGAAAGAGGATGTGGAAGAAGAAAAGAACTTGAAATAGGGTGGTGAAATTATTACCTCTTCTTCAGGTGTTTCCTTTTGAGTTGATCAAAAGGGATCTTTAAGTTGGATTTCTTGTCAAATTAAGGACTCTAGGTTAATTTGAGGGAATTTGGGAGGATATTTGGGCAGGTTTTGGTCGATACAAATGGATTTGGAGGTGTTAAATTAAGATAAGGGGAAGTACCCTTTTATAAGAGAGGTGAGGGTCACTTTTGGAAAATCTTGAAATATTATTTTATAATAAAATAATTTTCCATTTATAATGACTCCAAAATGATTTCTTTCAAGGATAAAGTGGGTATGGGTCTAAAAACGCTCAACCAATAGGTTTTAGACAGGTTTAGGTCACCCTATTAACCTTATGTTTTAGATTTAACTCTTAGATAAATAGTTTGACATTTACCATGTCTCTTTGTATTTTTATATTATATGGTTAATAAGCTTACTATAAACTACCAAGTGAACCCCAAGTGGTTAATTATTGATATATATAACCTTATATAAGTCCTTTTTCTGAACCTTATATTTTTAGGAATATTATATCAATTAATAAAATAGTATTTGTTTTAAAAACTCAATTATGTCAATTTTGATAATATTTAGTATTTGATTTTTTTCAATGCCATAAAAACTTTATAACTTAGAATAAAAATTATTTAATTAACCCTAACATGTAATATTAACCTATAAAATTAGTTTAATTTATCATAAGTCTCAATTTACATTTATTTGGATATTTATAATATCAATTATTTTAATATTTCATTAATAACGTAATTACTGCATCATCATTGTGTCATAAATAAATTATATTATTTAATGTATAAAAATTATAAATAAAATAAAATTATTTAGTAAATAGTTTTATATTTATATTAAATATTTATAGTGTAATTTATCTTATGTGTAAGCCTATATTAAAAATGGTTTATTTATTAAACTTTGAATTTAACACTTTTAAATCTTCTTTAAATAAAATAATAATAAATGTCATAATCTAATCCAAGTGGACCAAAGAGGATAATATTTTATTTATAAGGTTTATTTTTGTATAATTACATTTATCCAATAGAATTTGGACATGTTTTAGGGTAATTATAATATCATTTTCACCCTTAATTACCCTTTTTTACTTTTAATCATGGTAAATAAAAGTCAAAAGTTATTATTCACAAAAAAATTATTTTCATCTTATTGAACCAAATTTTACTTACTGAGATCAACCGTGTCTCTCAAATTTTTTAAATTCAACTCATATAAGCGGTAAAATTAACTTTTATGCAAATTTTCAAATGCTCCTAGAAGGTGGGTAAATGATGGTAAAAAGTTCAATAAAATTTTATATATCTAAAATTATTATAAAATGACTCCAATGATTTAAATTTAACATATATAGGTATTATGTATCTATTTTTACTTAAAATAAATTAAAATAAAATAACTAATTATTTAAATAAAAAGTCGGTTTTAAACAATAACGTAGTGTTTTTCACTATTCATTAAAAATTGAAAGTTTTCAGAAAAATACCAAAAATTCACCCTAATATAATTTTGATATTATGAATCCAAAAATGAAGTCCATTTTGAAAATTAAAATTTATAAAATATCAAAATATGGGTATTATTATTCATAACAGCTAATTTGATTGGTCGTGGTGTGTTAATACTCCAAGTTGAATACAATAAAAGCTGCTACATTATTCAAAGGGAAATGTACCGTGGAAGCTTGGGGTGTTACACCTTTGAGGTTTTGGGGTGAGGTGGTGTATTGGTTGGAATTTCCACCATAGTTGGAGAGGATCCATAATGTCTTCAATGTCTCTCAGCTTCATCGGTATCTTCACGATGAATCCCATTTCTTTAACCAAGGATAGATGGATATAAAGGATGAAATGACATTTGTAGAGTGACTGTAGATATTCAGGTTCATTATAATAAAGCACTGCGTGGATGAATCATTTCTTTGGTTCGTGTTTTGTGGAGGCATGGTGGCCTAGAGGAGAGTACTTGGGAGTGAGATATGAAGATGATTTCCCAGTACCCAAAGTTGTTTTAAGTTTTTCTTTTCTCTCTCTTACTTTGTGATGTGATGTTTGAGATATTTTTTATATGATGATTTGTTTTCTTTGGTTTGTGATGTGTGTGGTGTGATTCATGATAAAGTTATGACATATGAAATGGGGGGCATATTCTTAAACAAGATTCATTATTTACGATGAGATTTAACTCTTTCGGGTGAGTTAGTGCCGCCCATAGAAGATAATATCTTGACATGTAGGACGAAAATCCTTGATTCGTGTGTTTGGAACGGTGCAGTTCATTGGTTGTAGTGGTTATTGGTTTGGGCTGCATGGAGGTTGAGATGGATGTGCAGTGGTTGTGTGGTAGTGTATTTGTGTGAGAGTAGGTGTCTTGTGTTTATGGTGATGTGGTTGTGTAGTGTGTTTTGTGGTCATTTGGGTTGGTGTTTTTGGATGGTGGAAGCATTTGAGGTATGACGAGATCCTTGAGATGTATTTCATGGGGTGGTGGTTCGAACCCCTTTCTTTTTGGGATTGGTTTTGGATTCTAGAGGGTGAGAATAGTTTTAGAGGTATGGTATGTAACTCTTCTTTTCCTCCTGGTCCATTACTTTTCCATTTTTGAGCATTGGAGGTGTTCAAGGTAGGTTTCGTGAGTTTTTGGTGGAAGATGAAGGTGCAGTAGGGTTGCTGTAGAAAACACACATCATGTAAACTCTACACGATGTGAATGTTGGTTTCATGGATTGTGCAGGTTCATTTCATGATGTGTATATTTTCAGGGTTAAATAATGTAAAGGCAACACATTTTTTGGTAAAACTGAACCATGAGGATTACATTATGTGAAAGGGGATTACACATCATGTAAATACCCAATGAAGTGAAATTTTAAAAGTTCTTTCTGACCTAATTTTCATTCATTCGGCCATGGATTATTTATCCTGTCATTTTGGGAGAACCCTAGGCTCCCCAACGAGTTCTTCAAGCCCTATTCCTCCCACTTTGATCTGTTTGTCCTGGAGGTTGTTCATTGTCAATCTTTGGTAATCCTTTTGTCCTTCTTGGATGGTTTTCTCCTTCTCTTCTTTAGTGTTTTTCTGTAGTGGTGAATTTTGGTTTGGGTTATTTTTTTGGGATACATTTTAATGTTCTTTAGGGTGTGGTGTAGGTTGATCCATAGTTTCTTATCATGCAGTTGTGGTTGGGTTGCTTCTTCTTCTCCCTACGATTCATAGTGAGTCGACAAAGATTCCTTGATGTAGGGAATCCATTGTTTACCATTATTTTGTATCATGCGAGAGGGGATTTATTTTTTTTATCTGTGGGTTATGGTTTTTATGGATTAATAAAAGATAAATAATTGGTTAAATTAAAATTTAAATGGGTAAATGGGGTTTTATTTTCATTCTTTCACATCGTTGATATTATTTTTGATATTGTGGATTGAACGAGATTGTGACCCCACTGAAAATTATGGTCGTTGGTGGAATTTTTTGTGTTGGATGATATATGATGTGACTGTTTCACCTATTTTGATTGTTGTTATATCACCCTAAAATTGAAATTTATTAACCAATTATATTTGGATAATGAAATTATTCCCCCAGGATTATGGATCATGTGATAACACATCTAAAATAAATTGAAATATACTAAAATACCCTATGTAAATATATAAAATTATCTTGATGTGTTTGGATGTTTGGATGTGGATTTGGGATGATGTTGTGTGGTTGGGGCATGTCAGGCTGATGGTATGTGTTCCGTGCTTTTTGGGTGGAGAGGTGGTTTGTTGGCCATTATTTTGGGGTGATGAGGTTGTGGTTGCTTCATGTAGATGCCCGAGTAGTGATAGAATAAATGATTTAATAATAATTGAAATTACATGGGTTTGTTTTGTTAATGGGATAAAAATGGTTAATGGATAATAAAATGGTTGATTGTGTTGTTAAATGTGGTTATTCATAATTAATTAAAATAATTATATGATTAAATAAAATTGGTTGGAAACGTGAATGTGGCTCATGGATTATTGTGTGGTGTCATGCATTTAGAAGTGGCATAAAAAAGTGATGGTGTTGTGATTTTGGTGGTTTGTGATCCTGTAGGTTTGGCCTGAGTGTTGATATTATATATATATATATATATATATATATAATTTCATATTTTTTTTTATTTCTATATGCACCCCACCCACATTGAGAACTATTTGTCGACACCTCTATAGTCATGTGGGGGTGTTTTTCTAGACATACGGTGAGGATTATAGATGGATGGGTACCCGATCTTCTCCTCTCTATCTTACATACGAGGTAGGTATTACATGTGATGTGATAGAAAAAGGTATGTTGATTCTTTAGATGGTGGTTGTGATATCCCAGGTGTTTTCAGGTGAGATGTGACGATGCTTGGGGGTGGTGTTCAAGAGGTTTTCGGGCGAGATGTGATATGATTGTGTTTTTTGGGTGACTTCTGGTGGGGGTCATGCATGGTAGGATGAGGGCATGAGGTTGATGTCCTACATGTTCATGATAACCTACTACATTGGTTATGATAGTGGTTTTGTTGTGACCGATGTGTTTTCGGGCAAGATGTGTTGTGTTTGTGCTTGTCGGGTGGTGAGACCAGGTGTCTGCAAGCGAGGTGTGTTATGACTATGCTTGTGGGGTGGTGTAGTATATGGAAGGTATTAGAGTTATAAGATGTAGGAATTTGGGTGTGAGAGTGGAATACTAGTGGGAAAGAGGCTCGGGGTACCCTTATCGATGTAACTCTTGCTATATTATATTACTTAGATTGTAATATTTGGTGAGCATGACTTGGTGAGGCTGGGATAGTTAGTATACCTTATAGGTACAGTTTGGTTTTATTATTTTATCAAGGGTGAATAATTATGGTTCTTTCACATGTGAAAGAGAGACTTTGGTTTTCCTTCTGAGTATACTTGTATGCTCACCCTACGTATATAAAATAGTTTTTAGGATTTCATGTGGATTATATGTAGCATGCTGCACATTACTAGCTTGGATCCTTGAGAGTTTTTATGTCGCTGCTTTAGCATTACTTTTGGGTATTTGCTTTGGATATTTTTATTGTATCTGTTTCATTTATACATGCATTGTAGGCTGGTTTGAGTTTATTTTTATATTATTGGATGAAGTTTATTGTGGATGATTCATCTTATATCCAAATCTTATTTATGTTATAGAGGGTAATGACTCATATACATGATATTTTTAAACCATCGGTGCTAGTTGCCAACCCAGGGCTTACTGAAGGCGGGACTCATGGATCATTATCTCTCTACCCTCATTATGGTATCTTTGGAGGTAGGGGGTTATGACACATAGTCTTTCCACAAACACACCTCAGTACCTTGCTGCTAGTGGGTAGCCTCTGGCGTATGGAGAGGTGGGCTTTAAGCCTTTTGTAGAATCATATTAGGGCATTGGTTTAGTTTCATCTAGGTCAGGATGTTACATGTGCTTCAGTTGAAACTATATAGTCATATTAGACATTGCAGTTACAATGTGGGTAGTCTCTCACTCCATGGATCAAATGAATAGTATGAAACTATCATGAAGATGATCATATATTTTGTTCCCTAGTTTTGTGGGAAGTTTTGATTCATCTATGTTAGGTGTGTGCTAATTACCACTCTCCTGACTCTTAAACTAAAGATGACATGGAGATATTTTCTCTACAAGGGTTAACACACTACCCATATTAAAATAAAAATATTAATAGAAACCTCAAAAGGTTAAGGTAACAATAGAGAACCACTGACACCAGGTCACTCCAAACATGTATTAAAAATTGAATTGGAATTCTATAACAATTCCATTTATTTCTTTTCATCAAATATTTCAATAGATTACATTACACAACATAGATGGGTAGTTATATCACATATGAATAAAAATTCCCCTATAATGGACAATGCTTTTCAACATGATTCCATAAGGGCCAACCATGATATATGTATACACATCACATGCCATACCAAACCATGAGTAAAATATCATTAAATAATAATATCACACAACAAGTACATAACCCAAGGTGAAATACCATCACAAATGTAACATGAAAACACCATGAACAAAAATCCCATCCCTTAAAACATGGGTTTTACCACACACATAGGTTAGATACTCCCATTCATGGGCTTATTACCAAGCCCCGACAGATCATAGTCTCCCATCTACCTTCCCTAAATAGTAAAGTAACTAAAATGTAATGGAATCTGATACCAATTTGAAATGTTTCCAACCTGATACTCCCTCACATGATTGAGATGACTAGTTATGTGACCTCAAGAAATCATGCCCATATTCCATAGTCTTTATACAATCAATGAGGGTATAATAATATAACTGTGATACTATACTCTCTAGAACAGAGTCAAAATCATAATAGACATAAAATAAAGCAATCATGACATACTAATCAAGAAGAAAACAGAAGGATACCAAAAAACTAGATAATGTTACTAAAAAATGTTACGTCATTCTTAATGAAAAACTAAATACCATACTGAATATCATGCAAGTAAACAACTAAAAATGGACTATATAATAAATAATAAAAATGCTGGTCCTAAACACCATTCTAGGTCCCATATACATTATCCAATCCCATATAAAAAATAAACCAATAAAGCACAAGGTACCTTTACATTATCAAAATATGAATCCATGAAGTCTTCCGAGGTACCAAATGGGGGCCTGAATAAGGTGTGATTAAAACCCTATAAAATGACACCCATGGTGACTTAAAAATTCAGTAAAAATAAATAGTTCATGAAACTATATGATAAAATGGGAATTAATTAATAAATTAATTAAGAATATCAAAATATAACCACTAACCATCAAGATTTGGGTTGACACCTAGGGTTAGATAAACCTACTTCGACATGATTCCAGATATATCTATCTAGTGGTGGATGATTCTACCAAGGATGAGTCTCCCGTACTGCTGGTGGATTCTCCTATGAGGGATGAAACACCCATACCACGTCAAATAACCAATTATATCTCCCTAAAGTATCAGTTATCCAATAAATATTGGTATTTATGTGAATTCCCATGATAGAGTAGCTTATGTGTTCCTAGGGAAAAAGACCATGACAATGGAAAAAGTAATTGTGTGATATTGGGATTTATGTGAATTCCCATGCTAGAGCCACTTATGTTTTCCCATGGTGAAATACTATACAAAGATAAAAAGTGTCACATGACCTAGGGTGAATTCCTATAATAGGGGAAATTATTTATTGAGAGGAAATTAGAACTTATGTAAAGTTCCATGAAAAGTGTGATTTTATAATTCACAACAAATTCAACAAGAGTAAATTTATACCAATTCATAAAACATTTCAACCATGTGATCATATGAAATATTGGTTAATTATTATTATTTAAAAATTGTACTAACAATTTAAATTATATTTCACTATCCCATTTAATCCAATATCCAGATTCATATTGAGTTTCCAATTATCAAAATAATTGCAACAATTCAATTACACATATGATATAATATGAATTACTATTTAAAATTTTATTATATCCATTTTTCATCTTAACATTATGATAATTCCAATATCATTACAATTAACCACTATTAAGATAAGTGGTCCTTTATGAAGCTAATTACTATAAATCATAATTTAATACAATTCATAATTAATCCATTCCATAAACAAGTTCCAATTCAACTAAGGGCTCTACGTTCACATGTTCTATGTTCCAGCTAAGGGTCAAGGGTTGAAAAAACTCTCTAGTGGCCGCAAGTCCTGATATTAATTCCAAAGAAAAAAGGGGTATGAGGTTGGTTTAATCATAAATATTTATCAATTTTTCTATGTAATTAAATTATAATAGGTCACATGCAAAAAAAATTGGTCTGATCATACACGTTGTACATATTAGAGGAATAAAATAGACATTGGGAGTTTGTTTAGACCACCCACCATAGGAATGGATAATATATCAATGAATAATAATTTTGATCAATGTGAAATACCATAATATCCTATGGATAGTGATTTTAACAAACCATCAATCCTTAAAGAAGAGGATCCAATAGAAAGATAAGATAAATTCATCAATTCCAAGAATAAATCAATGATTTTTGGATTCTCAGATCAAATAATAGGTCAAAAGACCATGGTGAGATTTTAGAAAATCTAAAAAATATTGGTAGAGCCTTTTAAAACCATAAATAATGAATTATGGAATAATATCAGATTAAAAATCTTAAATAAAGGTTTTAGTGGAAAAATATGATTCTTCCCTTGCTTAATCTGGCCTAGTCCTGAAACCACTGGTTAGTCGTTCGACAGCAGTAGCTTGATGATGGTGTCTGCTGGAGAAATGTTTTGGCTAGGAAATCCACCATTTGTTCAATGGGTCTTCTTTATGAGATCCAATCCACCTAATCCCACCAACTAGCTTGTGAGGCATCTGTCAGCCTAGTAATCTTTTTCATAGCCAACTGATTGGCTGGTGGACTACACTGGTGAGCTAGTGGTATTGCAGTTTTCTCCAAACTATGAAATACCATTATCCACAGCTATTATCCACTAATCTAGATTCTCAGAGACACAAAAAATATTCAAATACACTTCTTATTTGATGAACAAGGCTTGTTTACCAAGGTTAAAATTATTTAATAAAACCTAAGATGTTTCAACCAATTACTCAATGAATAACATAACCAGAAAAATATAGGATCTTAAAGATTATGGGATGGTGTTGTTGGTAACCTAATGATTAAGAGGATGGGATATGTGTTGGGGATTCTATATGGTATTAGGAGGGTATGAGGTTGGTTTCCTTCACATTCATGATACCCTACTTCCATGAACATGAAATGTGGTTATTTGGATGAGGTTGTGATGTGTTATCATTACTATTTCTAGTACCAAATTATAGAACCTATAAGAGGTAAGAATAAGTAGGTATGTGTATCAAACCATATCATATATGGATGCATATGTGGGGAGATATTCATGGGAGGAATGGGAGTATATGACATCTAACGTCGGGGTATGAGTGCGGTAAACTAGTGGGGAAGTGGTTGCATGGTGCATTTTATTTGTATTATTTTGATACCATGTCACTAAAGTTTTACATTATTTGGTGATCCTTCCATGGTGATTTTGAAATTGGTTAGTTGAACTATATTGGTGAATGTTTGTTCTACTATTTATTCACTGTTTCATTAATATTCTATTTTCACATTTTCATAAGAGACCTTGGGTATGATCCAACTGAGTATATATGTTATCCTCACCCTATGTTTATATAATTTTTTTATAAAGTTTCCATGAGGACTTTAGGGACTGTTCTTGATATTACTAACCAGGATTTTATATTTTTTGTTGATTCACTATCAAAAGGACTTGTTTTTTTTTTGTTTTCAGTTGGAGACTTTTACTGTGTTTGTTGACATTGCTTATGCATTATGGGTGATTTTTGTTTACTTTTTTATTATTTGAAATCATTTATTTATGTTTTATTTATCACATATATTGATCATTATTATTATTGTTTATAGTGCGTCTTATGTGTGACATTTTTAAGTAACAAAGGTAAATATTAGTCACCATGGAAAAAAATTATCTATCAAAGAATGATACTTTTCTAAATATTATGTATTTTTTAATTAAATTGAACTTTTTTAAATTAACACGATAATATTATGTTTATACATATATAAAAAAATTAACACTCATTTAATTGGTTATAAATATTAAATATAATTAATAACACTTAACAATTAAGACAACATTTTTATACAAAAACAATTTTCTACCATATTATATGTTTTATTATAAAGATTAATTTTATTATATTTAAAAATTGAATTAGAGTAAATTATGAAAAAACTTGGATTGAATATGTAAAAATTTGTTATAAAGTTCTATATTATATTTTTAGTAATAAAATAATTACCATGATGGAACATTTCCCAGTTTAACGAGATCACAAACCCAAGTATTGACTGTGGTTTCACTTGTTTTTTTTATTTATCATTTCAATTGTGTCTTGGCTAGGTTGAGAATATTGCATGAGCATGAACTTATGAGAGAATATTTATAGGTTTGTCATTGGTGTATATTACTGAGAGTATTTCTCAACCTTGCATGTGAACCTTGGTGTACATGAAAACCTTATATATGCTTTTATGGTTGATCCTGAATGCATGACAGATAGGGCTGAGGCCTAGGATTTAATGATAGAGAGGATCCACTTGTGTTGTATTATTTTGATCAGTATAGATCAACTTGATAGTGTCTTGGAGACTAGGTTTTCTGTCAGGATCATAGGTATTATTAGAGCCTTATAATTTTATTTTATTTTCATTTTATGTACTCTATCATGTATAGTCAGCCTACTGGGTGATCAGTGTGGTATGTATGACATGACTATTCTATATTTTATAACATTTTCATTTATTATTATATCATTTTCTATTTCAATTTATTTATTTCTTCTTCACTATTATTATCTACTTATTGATTTATATATATTTATTTCCACTATGTTTACTCTGATATGAGGGCATAGTCTCCCCACATACACAAACTAGGCTATCACATCTAGTCACTAGCCTCTGGAATATATAGAGACATGATTGAGACATTATGGAAAACCATTTTAGATAATTGGTTTAGTAGAATCCAGCCCATGACATTAAAAATTGGTATTATAGATGTTTATTTTCCTATTATATTACTTTTTGGGATGTGGTATACATGTGTATTAGGAATGTGTCAGTACTTGTGATGGACATTGGATTAGTGCATCAAGAACACTTATTTCAGTAAGAATTTCTAGTTTACAGTGGTATGAGATTACTGTTCTGATCTGTGATTTTACAGTTGTATATGATTTTCACTTTGAGCAATGCACAAGTTGTGTGGATGTTATGGTTTATTATGGATTTATGGAACTTGGCCATTAGAAAGTGGTAAATGATTTATTTTTACTCTTGGATGACAAAAAAAAGAAGTGTCACTTGTATCATATTTGGAAGGTCGTATTCACACTTTATAAGCCTTATAGTGTGTGATCTTACTAAAGATAGAGGAAATTTTTTTAAAGTGTTAACAAAATCCTAAATTGTGTTTTTATGTATTGGTTTTTGATGGCATAATAATCAATTGGTCTGACTTATATATATATATATATTATAATAGTAGGTGATGTGGATCTACGTTGAGGCATTGGATGGTGAGGCTTGTGACTCAGTCCTTATGCACATGAGGTGCAGTGACCCTCTTAGGTTGATAGGGAACATGGTTCCCATTTTTTAAAACCATAAAAGGGTGTTTTCTCATAGGTTTATTTATTTAAAGTGCCAGTAACAACCTATATAGTGTTTTCCTATATCTCTTGTAATTAAATTTTACTTAACCAGACTTTGCTTATGGTTATCTAGTCAAATCATTGAGTATGATGTTAATAGGTACCAAGATGTTTCTGGTAGACTAGACCTAAAGGGGGTATTACCATGTATGAATGTCGAATGGTTTTTAGTTTAATATCTATTCAGCATTGATATCATGACCTCTAGGGAGTAGTTCCTTATGAGGATGCTCGAAGAGGATCAAAACCCTGGTAGGCTGATACTTGATAGTGTTTACCCCCATGGGTCAGTTTTATATTAACCTACCTTAAAGAGATTTAATATTTTGGGATAGGTTATTAGACCTAGAGGCATTTAGTTTTGACTTTGAACCGTGTAGGTTCATGTCCCATTTGATCATGGGAAACCTATGAGTAGGGTTAGCATAAGGCTAAAAATTAATTTTTAGTTAGTGATCTTAGTTATATGCTCAAATTATAATGATGCATGGTTAGTGATTGAGTTTTACGATATAGGCATGTTTATGCCTTTGGTTTTTGATGAAGAAATTCTGGTGATTTGGTATCAATACTGGATTAGATGGGGAGGAATGTTTGGGGGCTTGACCCCATTGACCAGTGTTTCGACTGTGAATAATGTAGTCAGAGCACATGTATATTCTCATTATTGAAATTATTCCATGTGATTGGTGGAATAAATAATTGAGTAGTTAAGGTGCTTGATTTTATACATTAATTTTCCAGGAGATTATATGTTTTTTGGACTAAAGAACCATATAGTATATTTATCTTGGTTTTAGTAGTATACAAATCACCAGAATGCAAGTCTTATGTTAAATGTATACACTAGTTGTATGTAGTTCTATTTAAATTTTGAATCAGTGAGTGGCCACATGGAAGATAAGGACTGATGTTTTCAACTTTCCATGGGCATGGTTTCCCCGTATTTATGGTTTAAATAAGAAATGTATCTCTATAATAGAGGGAATATCAGAAATAGATTGGGTCCCATGATATGGTTGACCTATATTTGGAGCTGGACACACATTTTCTGGAGACATGGTGTCAGGTGTTGGTTAAAGGAAATTATAGCATGTTTTTATGTAAGTTTCAAAGAGAATGATAGATGATTTTTGATGGAATATTAGTGTACTTATAGTTAGATATGACCATGCACTATCTCGATATCATATTGAGTACACTGAGAGAGTGTTGTCTCTATGTTGAACTTATATTCATTTTCTTTTTAAATATCTTTCCTAGTCAATGAAGAAACTCTTTGAGGTTGTTCTCAATGAGAGGTATGAGGTAAGTCATATGGTTGGGAGTGCACCATTGGTAATTTGAGGGTAGTGAACCATATTTTTAGTTAAAAATCAGTGTTTTCCATGAGTTGTTGAGATCAGAGTTTGGTTATTAAGATGATGATAAGGGTATTGTTATAGTGGGGAGTACCAGATCAGTTGTATTTGAACATCTCCCATATAGGATAAAGTTGTTGAAGTTATGAGACTGGTCATTTGATATTCAAGATAGTGTAGTTATGCATATTCTTAGGAAGAGATCATGGCTTCTAGTTTTACCCCCATGGATTCTCAGGAATGAAAAGGTTTATGGTGTGGAGTTTGTAAGGACCCGTGTTTTCCCATACTATAAATTTGATCAAAATTTTTAATTTTTTCTTTCAAATGATTGTAATTGTAAAATGGAAATTTTACCCTAGAATATGATCTTGGATAATTTTTAAAACCACTCTATTGGTCCCAGAATAGATTGTTTACCCTAGTAAAAGAGTTTGTTGGAATTCCATACCATTCAAATTTTCATGGAATATTTAATATTTAATAATTAATTAATTAAATATTAATTTATTCACACACATTAATTGAACCATGAATTTTCAATGGAGTGTTAGATTTTGATTCCCACTCCTCCATTTATTCCAGAAAATATTTTTTCCCTAGGAGGGACATAAACTCAGGTCGAGCACCCGGGTCGACCTGGGCCCCGTTTTTTTTCATCCTTTTATTTTCTTATCTCTCCCCTAGATTCTCACATACTCCCCCTATTAAGTATTATTTCATTTTATGATATATATATATATAGGAGAGGTATATGGAGAGAGATAAATAGAGAGAGGGGAATAGAGGTACTACCGTGGAGCTCAGGACGAGCCAGATTGTCGTGCAGCAGTCATGTACTATGGAAACAAGAGAAGCTTCAGCAGATTCCTACCAAATATAGTATATTTTTATGTTTTTATGTAAATACCAATATATTTACCATTTTCAAGATTCAATGTCTTATTATGACTGGTTAGGACCCCTTTTGAGCTGATCTATACCTTTTAATGAGAAAACCGTGGTTTAGGGCCAATTTCACGGGTTTCCTATTCAAGAATCCCGATCACACGATGTATAGTTCAGGAACACACACCATGTGTTCTTATTATTTGGTAAAGATGGTATTTTAGAAATAAATTCCATGTATAAGGTATACACACCATATACTAGGACTCAGTCATGTAGCCGAGTACCCAACCATACAATCCGTGTAGGGGTACATGGTCGTGTAGAGTATACTGCCAGACCCTGTGTGGGTTTCATGCCATGTAGAGGTACACATCTAGGTGAAGTAAATATCTAGGACATGTGAGGTACATGGGAAGGTACCCCATTAAGTGTACATGTTGTGTACATGATTAAAAAATAATTTACTTGGGGTTTTACATGCCAAATCCGACTAAAGTACACACTCAGGTGGGGATTTGGGAGTACACTCTGTGTACTAGGGAATGCAAGACATGTACTACACATTTTATTTCATTTTTATGGGTTTTTGTATATTTATGTATAGGAGTTAGGATTGATACATGATTAGTATATTATGAGTATCTTTCTACATATATCACAATGGTGAAACCCTCGAGGTTATTTAAGTACTTTTAGGTGGTGTTTCAGGATTTTCCCTAAACATAGAGATTCTTTATCCGATAATTCAATCTAGTTATATCTTGAGAGTGAGAAACTTTGATCTGAGATGGTCCATGAGTTATATATCTTGATCGATTATTATTTTATTCTCCTTTATTGAAGTATTCCTTGTGATACATTCCCTTGTAGTCTAGGAGGCTTTGAGATTATTTCTTTTTGAGGATCTTGTGTAGGATGACTCCAACTTATGAATATTACTGAGGGTCACATATGGGATTCCTTTTCTTACATGATGAACTTGTAAACCCTTGTATAATCTATTCATCTATTCACTTATTCGAAGGATCCTGTGTAGGATGCATTTTTATACGTACTCTATCACTAAGGGTCCCACGTTGGACACCTATTCATATGTATCATTCTAGGGATCACAAGTAGGATTCATATGTTTTATTCCTCTTAAAGGATCCCAAGTAGGATTCTTCTTTTTACCTTCACGGCTGAGGATCTTGAGTAGCATGCCTTAACTTATGTTTTGACCTCAAATATCCCATGTAGGATACCTCTCATATGCTTTAACTTAAGGGAAACAATGGGTGCCCCAATGTTTGACCTAGCCGGATCTAGTACGTCAGTTTTGATTAGAGGTGGTAGTGGGTGTCACCTTAGAAACCATGCCGAACATGTAATTCTGAGAGGCTGTGATAATAGTGGAGGGCTATTCGTTCATCAAACCTCTCTATATTATTTGTGAATTCACCTATTTACTGTTAATGTAGTGATGATTACCATAGTTTCTTCCTTGTTGGTGGCTAGTGAGCCTAAAGCGATGAATATTTCATTACCTTTGAGATGCCTAGCCATATTTCATGGGATCTAGATTTTTAGTTGTGTTATTTTTTATATATTATTGGGATGCTCAGATGAACTTCTGAGATCTGATTATTGATCCTACATGTTTGACTGTTGCATTATTAAGATGCTAAAAGCTACTTCCTGGGATCCCTATTTTGATCTGTACATGATCGGATGTTGGACATGGAACTCCTCATCATTCATTGGGATGGTTAGGCATGACACTGCACACCTTTTTTTGAGATATACTCAACATATGATTGTGATATCCTATAGCAATGCCTAGCATGCTCCCTAGGATCAGGTGGATGCACCATTACTAAATTTCATAGAGGTACTTCTTGGTGATGAGGCTGCTGAGCCATTTATATGAATAGATTACAAGCATGTACTTGGGTTCATATTGTATTCTTTCTAGATTTCCTAAGGGTGAGACCCTTAGGGGTTATCTGAGTTTCAATTTCATGATTTCCTATAGGCCAGAACCCGGGAATTAGACATCGGATTGGACCACATGTGGAATGAGTAATATGAAATCTATCTCAATGCCACATTTACAAGATTATCCACCGGTATATGGTATCCTTTATTATAGTGATTGGAGGTGAGTATGGGTAACCCTGTGGTTAGGACTTGTATCCCCCATAGAGATGTAGCTTAATCAGAGAAATTTCTAGTGTTTGATTAATCGTGTATTTTCAATTGGGATTATATACCCAAATACCAAATTAAAGATATGTGACTTGAGTGGTACGACATCCAGCTCAATGCCCTATTCACAAGATGTCTAGATAATCCTGATTCACTACTAAAAGCAAGCCTTTAATAGAGATGACCATTATCAACATAAGAAAAAAAACGCTAATAAAGGTTACCTTTTATCATGGTTTTTTTAGTGTAGATAAAATTACCTTTTATCAGCACAGTTTTTAGCACTAAAAAAGGGTAAAATTTTTCAATACTTTTCTTTAGCACTGATAAATGTTATCTTTTATCAACACTTTATTTTTAGCGCCGATAAAAAGTACCCTTTATCAACACATTATTTTTAGAACTAATAAAGGGATCCTTTATCAGTGATTTTTAGCGCTGATAAAGGTTTCAAATAAAATGAAATATTTAAATAAATAAAAATTTAAAATGAGTTTATTAAAAAAATATTAAAAAAATTATTAATTAAATAATTATTGATAAAAATGAATAAATTTAATATTATATATATATAAATTACAAATATTAATAAATAGTATATATTAAACATATAGATATATAAAATGAAATAATTAAAAAATGAAAATAAAAAATAAATAAATTAAAAAATATATTAAACATTTTTTAATTAAATAATTATTGATAAAAATGAATAAGTTTAAAATACATGTATATATATTATAAATATTAATAAATAATATATATTACATGAAGGTATATAATATTTCTTAAATGTAATTTATATATAACAAAATATTTATTTTTTACATTAAATAACTCAAATATTTAATGAAGAATGGTTTAAAATAGAAAATTAATATGAATTAGAAATATTGAATACTTGCATAGAGTAATGGACATAATTGAATGTCATTTAATTTTCCAATTTAACATATATCAAACATGTGTTATACTGGTTTCACATACAAATACACAATTAATGCATTTTTATATACAATGCACCACATAAATATTTACGTAACAAAATGAAATATTATATAGAAACACATACACCAAATATTTATGTAAGTTATTCAAATTTTAGTATTAATTTTAGAATTTCATTATAACATAACACATTTAATATATTATTTACTTAATCAGAAAAATTTATTTTTTTTATTTTTAGTTTTATTACAGTTAAGTATTAATTCATTTTTAATATTTTTTATTTTTTATTTTTTGTGAATTTAATAATTTTTTATTATTTATTTAATTATATATATATATATATATATATATATTTACTATGTTTTAATATTATCACTATTTTTTATCTTTATTTCAATATATATCCATTTTTTTAATAATTTATATTTAATTAATAAAACTTATCAATTTTTTCAATATTATTAAAGGGTTCTCATTTTTAATTATTTAATTTCACTCATTTTTTACATCATGCACTTAAGATTAAATATTCATTAATAATATTAATAATTTATGTGTAAATAAATATTTATAAATAAATATATTTATAAATACATATTTACTATATTTATATATTTATAATTATAAATAAATATATATATTTTAAAAAGTATTTATATAATTATAAGTAAATAATTATATATTATTAAATAATTATTAAACTATAATAAATTAATTTAAATAATGAATTTATTTACTACATTTATATTATATGTATTTATTATATATATAATTATCTAAATATATATAATGATATAAATATATAAATATTATTTAAAAAAAAATATTTATATAATTTTAAATAAATAATTGTATATTTAAATAATTATAAAATTATAATAAATATTTTTAAATAATTAATATATTAACTATATTTATATTTATATATATTTATTAAATAAATATATGATTATATAAATATATTTACTAATTTTTATTTAGATTTATAATTATAAATCCTTCTTCATTGCTAGACTTTTAGCACTGATAAAGAAGGATTTTATCTATGATTTTTTTATCATTGATAAAGATAGAGCATTATCATTGCTAAAAACACTACTAAAATCCATCTTTGTAAGCCCTAAAACTTTAGTACTGATAAAATTTATCTTTGTCAGTGCTTATTAATTTATCACTGATAAAAGGGAGCTTTGTCAGCTCTTTTTTAAAATAGATGATACAAGTTTCCCCGATCTATTTAAAGAACCCTAACCAGCCAGGAACTATTCACGATATCCGAAGCTTTGTATGGAAGCCACCTGCTACCAGTGCTCCTCCTCATCGAATCCAAGGTCAAATCAAGGATTGAATCATGGATCGAACAATTCCAAGGATTGAATCCAAGGGTTGAATGAATCCAAGGCTTGAAGAAATCCAAATTTTTGTGATATCTCTACTTTCCCTTGGATGATTCAATGCTTTAATCCAAGGTATGTTATCTTATCCTCTCCTCACTCATTGATTTCTTATATGACGAAATCTAGTTTCATTTTTTTCATTATCTCTTGCTATTCATTTTCCATCGCAGATTTCCCTTCAAGAATGATTTTCTAGTTGGGGGTTTCTTTGATTTTGGGTTTCTATTGACCCTTTAAGGGATTTTTTTGATGCCTTGTAGTGTATTAATAATTCCACACACTGATTTCATCATTGTATCGTATTAAGTTTAAATGTTGTGAACTTCCTTCTATTGAAATAATTCACAAAGAGTTTTTTTTAAAATGCCACCAATGGTATTTATTTAATAAATTGAAATGGATTTCATGTAATTATTTCTTGAATTTGGGGTGCAGTTTTTTTGGGTTTTTTTATTTTGAAGCTTTTGTGGTACTACATCGATATTTTTATCTTATGTTAAGTTTCTTGAATTTTATCTCTTTGTTTTCTTCTTGATATCCTTTATGAACTTCTATATATATATATATAAATTTTTAAATCTACACACACACACAGATATATATATATATGAACATATTATTTCATGTTTATATATAAGTATGTAGTCATATGAAATATAGATATGATTCATTCAATAAAGCAGATGATAATTTGTTTTCATTGTTTCAAAAATGCATTCTAAAATAGACTATTAATGTGTGTGTTTTTTTAAATTATGACTTTGAGGAATGTTTGGAACTTTTTAAAATTATTATGATTCCACTTTTTTATTTTGAATAATATTTATATAAAGAAGTTTTTCATTGAAAATTAGTAGTAGTATCAAGTGTTATGGCCTTGTTGGGACCATGAAATGGTTTTTATAAAAATTTATCACCGTCTATGGAATATTTCTATACTAGTTTTAATGAGGTAATATTTTTTTCTTTTAAATATCGAGATCGTATCGATGGGTGTTAGAAGGATATTTGAATAGACATGTTTGGGTTATGTTTATAATCAATTGATAATTTTTCTAAAAAGGTGACCATACCTCCCATTACTATCATAATAGGAATCGTGTTCATCTTAGTGAGGGATGATAGATAGTTAAAATTTTGTCCCGATTAGATTGTATGGTTCCCCACTTGTATGAAATTCTATATTGGAGTCCCAAAAAGTAGGCAATTTGTGGGTGTCTATTAGGTTATAAACATAGGAACAGATTATCATTATTATAGGTGGTTCCAAACCAAGAATGTCCCGAGTCACCTCACAGAATGTTTTGGAATTTTCCAAGATTACATATGCTTCATTTACTACTATTTACATGTATACTATTTTTTACTTAAGCCACATTTAATATTGATCCATTATAATGTGACTAATTTTTTATATTTTTTATGTGGTTTTATTGATTTATTTATTTTTCTAACTAATGTTTCATTTTATTATGATATATTATTATTCATGAGTATGGTTATAAAGAGGCATATTCAAGAACCCTAAAATATTTACAGATTCTACTAGTATCTTCATTCAATAAAATATCAGTTATTAAGGTGAACATATTTACTAAGAGATGTTACGGTGATTATTATATTTTATGTACCATTAATATTAAATGTAATAAATTTTTAACTTGTTACATCACTTGTTCTAAAACATTTAATTGTGGTTATCTAATTATATATATTTTGGAATAATTATTAGAAAATATTTTTAGGTATTGATCATTTTAGGCCTACATGGTTCTAACCCTAGGAATATCTGACCCCCATCCATGTATATGAAGTAACTCTTTATTTTTGTAAAATTTTTATCAATACATTTTTATATCTTCTAGTCGATGGAATGAAAGTTTCTTATTCTTATTTATTATATTTTTGTTTTTATTACCTCTTAATTACCTATATTATATTTCAATTGTTTAGGAAATTTAAGAAGGACTTGATAGATCTATTTAGTAGAGGTTGGACTAGTCTTAGCTAGAGGATTGAATGTACTAAAAGTGGTATTTTATCTATATATAGAGAATTCATTGAGCCCCCAAGGATTCATATATCATAACAGGCCCCACCAAGACCCCTTTAATAGTATAAAAAAAATTGTATGCCCCCAAAACCTCACCTTCAACATGACACATGTTAATAACTAGTACCAATGGTGTAATTCTCAAAAATATGAGGCATTGCCCCTTTTATTAAACACAATGGAGTACAACTGTCCTCCTCATTAGCTTTATCTCCCAAATAATTATTATTTAAATCTGATACTTGAGACTCATCCCCCATATATTTTAAGTTTGTTAAACTATTTTGAGGAGTTTTCATCACATGGATGACTATTGTAGATAGTAGTTAAATAAATATAGGTGTTTATCCATAAGTGATAGAGTATGAGTATCAAAAAAATGAAATAATAACTATTTGGGAGATGAAGCCAATGAAGATGGAAGTTGTCTATAACTTTCACCTTTAGATGAATTCATAGGATAACACTCAGCATAGTGGTTTACTTATTTTATTAAATTCAATTACCCATTTCATTCAAATCATACTAAAATTATATGAAACAATCAGATGGTTGGTTTACCTTATTATAATTATCTATAACTTTCACCTTTGAAAATGAATATCTTATCTGTATTTATTTATTTGTTGTAAAAAATGAATATTTTATGAATTTAATAGGATGGATATTAAAAAAATGGATGAACACTAATCACTTGAAAAAAGAGCATTAATGTGGAGTTAAAGAGTTCATCAAGTTTGCAATAGGGAATTCATAAGACCTTGTCAAATCCCTTATCCATGTTTATGTTGTTTTTATTCATAAAACATTAGTCTGGAATAGTTATAAGAACATTTTATTTGTCATTGAATTGATCAGATCTGTAAATGTTGGACTAAACATGGGAAAAAACTAAATGTGCACACTGATTAAGTTGATATTGTGGTTCCCAGATCATTTTATATGAATACTAGTGTAAAAGAAGATGGAGATCGCATGGAAGAAATGAAAGTGTAAATTGAATATGACCTTCATATTTGTACAAAGTTATTTGAGAAGTTATATAGTTTTTCTAAGAGAACATTGTATACCAATTGTGCTAAATACATAACATTTTCAGATGTATTGATGTTATATAATTTGAATGATGGAATCTAATGGAGTGACACCAGATTTAAAAAACTACTTGGTCTCTTGAATGATATGATACTAAATGAAAATAAACTTCCATGCCAAACATATCATTCTAAAAGAATTATTCATTCAATGGGAATGATCTCTAAAAAAATACAAGCTTATCCAAATGATTTCATGTTGTTTCTCAAGGACCATGAATCACTAATAAAATTCTCTAAGTATGGCATGGATCGATACAAGAAAAATAAATCAAGTCCTTCAAAAAATTTATGGTACTTTCCTATCATTCCAAAGTTTAAAAGAATATGTGGATGTTAGTAAACTACAAGGTAATTGACATGGAATAAAGATACAAGAATTAAAGATGAGAACCTACATCATCCAGCAGATTATCCTCAATAAAAGAAAATTGATTATGATTAACCTAAATTTGGAAATAAACTAAGAAAATTTCATATTGAGTTATCTATAGATGTAATAAATCATTTATGTGGATAAATTAGTACTTATAGTACATGGACCATCATGTTCGTAGATTATAACTTATTGTGATGGTTATGCATGATGCACAAATACATTATGTTGTATCTTCTTATATCTGGACCAAAGAAACCCAGTAATTATATTGTTTTCTATTTGGATCCATTTATGGAAGATATGAAATTTATTTGGGATGCAAGTGTTACAATGTATGATTCTCATAGAAGAGAATAATTGGAATTCAAGGCCTTGTTGTACGGGATGATAAATGGATTTCCTTATTATGAAAATTTATCAGGATATACAATTAAAGGAATGTTTGGGTGTCCCATTTATGAAGAATTCAAACACTTAGTTAGGTTGAAACATTCCTAGATGACTGTTCTTTTAAGACATCAGAAATTTTTACCTCGATGACTTAAATACTGATCCTGGACGACATCATTCAATGAGATTATTGAACAAGGTACAACACAATCTCCACTAATGGGTGTTCAACTATTTAATATAAGTAAACTATTTTGAAACTTTTTTTAGTAAACCATTTTCAAAAAACCTTAAAAAATTTGGTTGGAGGAAGAGATAAATTTTCATTGAATTACCATATTAGAGTTTTTTATACATCAGACATTTTCTTGATGTCATGCATATAAAAAATGTATTTGATAGTGTTATTAGAATGTTACTAAATATTCTTGAAAAAAATGTAAGATGTAATCAAGGATACATTGGAATTTATTGAAATGAGGATAAAGGAAGATTTGGTGTTAGTGAAGGGTAAAGGGTATACATTTCTTCCTTCAGCTACTTACAATGTATCCAGATAGGAAAAATTACAATTTTTCCTTTTTGTTAATAGTGTAAATGTTCCAGAGGGGTATTCATCAAATATAAATAATTTCGTTTCAATGACTAATTTGATGTTACATGGATTTAAATAACACGTCTGTCATGTGTTGATGAATGATTTGATGTTTGTTACTTTCCATTTCATTCTTCCTAAAAATTTAAATCATACATTAACCAAACTAAACTTCTTTTTCAAAGACATATATAGTAAAGTTATATACCTGATGAATTTTATAATCACGAATAAGGTGGTTTCAATAATATTATGTGAATTATATATGTTCTTCCCACTATCATTATTTGATATAATGGTCTATCAGATTGTTCACTTGATTATAGAGGTTCAACTATGTGGTCCTTTTTCATTATAGATGGATTTACCCCATTGAATGGTATATGGATATTTTGAAAGTGTATGTCGAGAATCAAAGTCCTCCAAAAGTTTGTATTGTAGAATAATATATTTTTGAATAATTTTTTGAATTATGTACCAATTACCTATAATATGTTGAGAGCATCAGCCTCCCAATGTCTTTCACAGCGGATGCCTTATGGTCGAAGGGATTTCTGGAAGAGTTTTTTTACAATAACCATCAAAGAGTGGGAGTAATCTAACCATTACATTTTACATTATATTGAATATGTATATCCATATGTTGAACAAAAAAATTAATTCTTAGATATTTTAATCCATAAATGGTGAAGGATAGATATCAAATACATATAATCAATAGTTTATAGGATGGTTCCAAGATCAAATTTATAAGGATTAATATGAAAATATGAATTCAATTTATGAATGAATTTGATGGCTATCCAGGGTAAAGGATTCAAATTTTATATCTTATAATAGTTTTTTAATCAATGGTTTTACACTCTATACAGAAGAACAAGATGATTTTAGTATGATGAAAAATAGTGGAGTTATGCTTGTGGTGGAAGTGATACACATATCTAGTTCCAATGATAGAAATCTAATTTATAAAAATATGTCATATTTTGGCATTATCAAATTGATATACGAGTTAGAATATACAAAATTTCATGTACATATTTTCCATTGGAAATGGGTTGACAATAGGAGTGCAGTGAAAGTTGATGAAATGGGCTTTATGAAGGTGAATTTCTATGTGGAAGGGTAAAAAGATGATCAATTCATAATAAAATCACAATTAGTGAAATTATTTTATGTCTCATATCTAGGGAATGAGAATTAGTCAAATTTCCTGCCAGTGAATAAAACAACTATCAGGTCAGATGATAATTCAATCAAGGATAACCCTTTCATTGGGAGTTGACAATCATTTCTTGCCATTCCCAATGTAGAAAATGTATTTTACCTTATAAGGGACTACAAAGAGGGGATTTGGATTCTCGATAGAGGAGAAAAATCCTTAAAAACTTTTTAAAAAAGGGGAGTTCAATAATAATGTTAAAGTGTTTTTTATTATAATATATTTTCCCTCGTGATATCATATATTCTCTACTATATTAACATAATCTAATTTAAATGTTTGACTACTTATTCAGACAATGTATTTTTCACATGATGATATTACAAATCCCATAGAAGAATAAACTATAATGAAGGAAACCCTTTTGGGAGATGTAATGGTAATGTTATAATATACATTCTCTATTTTACCAAAAAAAACAATATAAATAAACATGGATTTAATTTTCATTATTCCTTGTAGAGTTTTTTTAATTTAGAATATTTCTATCCATCTTTTATGACTTTCTACACCAAAACATTCACATGCTTCTTGTCCCTCAAAATATTTTCACCCCTGTAGTGTTAGTATTTATCACTTTCCTTCAAGTTACCTCCACTACCCTTGTAGGAAGAGAAACAATTATTCCTCTAATCAATCAAAGAGGTAATCTTGATGTTTTCACTGTAAAATCATTACCCATATAATTAATGTATTTTTTCATATTTATGATTAATTTATTTCTTTTTAGTATTACCTACATAAGATTTTTTTTCTTATATAAGAGGATTATTTTGTTCAAGTTTGGGTGGTTTGTTTGAACTTATCATGCTCATGAGAGATTAGACTTTAAGCCTACAACTTAGATAATGAAAACAAGGAAATGGGTCAAGAATGTATACAATAATCATGAAAAGGTGAATTCATACTACAAATTTAATAAATTTTTCCATCATTTTATCTACTATTTTTAAGTTAATTTCATTATCATTTGTATCCAATAATTATTTAGTTTTTTTCACAGATCTTTTGGGAAGTCATATTTTAACATTTCGTTTATTTTAGAATATTTATGTCCATATTTCATTCATTTCTACACCAAAACCTCCACAAAATTATTCACCCTTAAAACCTTTTCAATTTTTCTTTGTTAGAATTTACCAATTTCCTTCAAGTTCCCTCCAATTCCTTTTTAAGAAGATAAATGATGATACATCTAATCAGTCGCATAGGTAATATTGATATTTTCATAGTAAAATTATTTTCCATATAATTAATATATATTTTCATATTTATGTTTAATTTTTTTGTTTTTATTGTTACTCATATAAGAATTTTTTTCTTATACAGGTGGATTCTTTTGTTCAAGTTGGGGTGGTTTGTTCGAAGCTGATCATGCTCATGAGAGATTGGACATTGAGACTATAATTGAGATAATTATAATAAAGAAACATGCCAAGAATGTATAAAGCCATTATGAAAAGTGTAAAACCAGCTACTTGTTTAATTAATTTTATCATAATTTTATCTACTATTTGTAATTTAATTTTATTTTCATTTTTATCTTATAAATATTTAGGTTTTTCATATATCTTTCAAGAATTCATATTTTTATTTCAACTATCTTCAACAAGACATAAAAGAGATAAAATGTTACTTTATCCCAATTTTACCACCATTTCCATTATCTTTCTTTGTGGAACTACCAACACTTCATATTGATTCCATGTTCTTAGAAGAATAATTTTTTTCGACTAAGAACATCAATTAAATATGGAGTTTTGTTAGTTTTATAAATAAATCCAATGTAAATCATGTTAGCATTGGACGTTAGGATTTTTTTTGAGACTTTAGGATGTGTAGGATTCATTCACACCTAAGTCCAACACACAATGTGACTGGTATGGATCCAAGTGCTTCTTTTTATTTAAAATTAACATTAATTTTAATAAAAAAGACAACTGACACACTCAAAACTAAGAAAGCACATTCAGGTTGTTTTGACACTTTCAAAAAATTACACTTCAGTCAATTATGATTTGTATGAATAAATCATTCCTCTATCAGATATAAGATGTTCCCAGTATGATTCAAAGTGTCTGTTATCAGTTTAAAATTGAAATTTTATTTTAAGGAGTTTCACTAACTAAATACCAAGAAAATGCACTCGAATTGTCTTGATAATTTAGGATAATGTTTCATAAGTCAATTTTTGAGGTTTAATAATTAATCTCACATCAAAACAACACAATATGTAACTAGTATGACTCAAAATGTGTGTTTCCAGTTTGAAATGACATTTTAGTAAAAAGGATAAGTGACGTACTCAAAACTAAGAAAAAACATTCATATTGTTTTGATAATTTTATGAAATGATCCATAACTCATTTTGTACTTTTAGGAATTATACACACCTCAAGTATATGTATGGTGTGACTGGTATGACTCTAAGTGCATCTTTTTATTGAAAATTGAAATTAATTTTAGTAAAAAGGAAAACTGACATACTCAAAACTGATAAAACACATTCAAATTTTTTTGATACTTAAGGAAAAAACCCCATTTTTTTGATGTGTATGAATAATTTTTACCTTAATCTAATACACGATGTGCTCAGTATGACTCAGAGTGTTCGTTATCAGTTTAAAATCGATATTTTAGTTTAAAAAGTTTCAATCACTAAAAACCAAGAAAATTTACTCATATTATATTGATAATTTAGGAAAATGATTCATAAGTCATTTGTGATGTGTATAAATTAGTCTCAAATCAAAATGACACATGATGTGACCAATATAACACAAAGTGCATGTTTCCAGTTTAAAATGACATTTTAGAATAAAATATAAGTGATGTTCTCAAAACCAAGAAGAAAATTTCATATTGTTTTGATAATTTAGGAAAATGATCCATAAGTAATTTAGAACATGTAATAATCATCAACACCTCAATATGACACATGATGTGACGGGTATGACTCTGAGTGCATCTTTTTATTAAAAATTGACATTAATTTTAGTAAATAATAAAACTAACATACTAAATACCAATAAAACACATTCATATGGTTTTAATAATTTATTAAAATGATTTATAAGTCATTTATGACATGTTGGAATCATCCACAACTCAATATGATACATGTTGTGCCTAGTTTGACTCAAAGTGTATGTTATCATTTTAAAATTGACATTTTAGTTTTAAAAGTTTCACTCACTAAAAAGTGATAAAACTTGCTCGGATTGTCTGGATAAGTTAGGAAAATAATTTATAAGTCATTTTTGACATGTAAAAATTAGTTTCATATCAAACCTACACACAATGTTTTCAGTATAACTCAAAGTGCATATTTTTAGTTTTAAATGACATTTTAGTAAAAAATACAAGTGACATACTCAAAAATAATAAAACACATTCATATTGTTTCTATACTTAGGAAAATGATCCATAATTCATTTTTATGCATACGATTCATCCTCACTTAAATCTGATGCATAATGTGACCGGTATGACTCAGAGTGTATCTTTTTGTTTTAAATTAACATTATTTTTTGTAAAAAATAAATTTGACATACTCAAAAACAAGAAAAAACATTCAGAATATTTTGATACTTTTGTAAAATGTTCAATAATTAATCATTGATGTGTCAGAATCTTCCTCACTACAATCTGATACACGATGTGCTCAATATAACTCAAAGTGTCTATTATCAGTTTAAAATTGACATTTTAGCTCAAAAAGTGTCACTCACTGAAAAATGAGAAAACACGATCAATTTTTTTTATAATTTAGTAAAATGATTTATAGGTCATTTTTGACATGTATGAATCAGTCTCAAATAAAAATAACACATCATATTTCTAGTATGAATCAAAGTGCGTGTTTCCAATTTAAAATGAAATTTTAGTAAAAAATAAAAGTGACATAATTAAAAATGATAAACACGTTAGAATTGTTTAAATATTTTAGTAAAATTGCCTATATGTCATTTTGGATTTTTTGGAATCAGCTAAAAGTTAATAAGATACCTGGTGTGGCTGGTATGACTCCAAATGTGTCTTTTTATTTAAAATTGACACCAATTTTAGGAAAAAATTAAACTGACATACTCAAAATCAAGAAAATGTTTTCATATTGTTTGGATAATTTATGAAAATTATCCATAAGTAATTTTTGACATGTAAAAATTAGTTTCATATCAAACTTACTCACAATGTGATCAGTATGACTCAAAGTGAATATTTTTAGTTTAAAATGGAATTTTAGTAAAAAATACAAGTGACATACTCAAAACAAATAAAACACATTCATATTGTTTATATACTTAGGAAAATAATACATAATTCATTTTTTATGTGTACGATTCATCCTCACTTCAATCTGATGAAAAATGTGACCGGTGTGACTTAGAGTGTATCTTTTTATTTAAAATTAACATTATTTTTTGAAAAAAGGCAACTGACATACTCAAAACCAAGAAAACACATTCAGACTATTTTGATAATTTTGTAAAATTTTCCATAATTAATCCTTGATATGTAGGAATCGTCTTGACTTAAATCTGATACACGATGTGCTCAATATGACTCAAGGTGTCTATTATCAGTTTAAAATTGACATTTTAGCTCAAAAAGTGTCACTCACTAAAAAATGAGAAAACACGATCAATTTTTTTATACTTTAGTAAAATAATTTATAGGCCATTTTTGACATGTATGAATCAGTCTCAAATCAAACAACACATCATGTGACCAGTATGACTCAAAGTACGTGTTTTTAATTTAAAATGACATATTAGTAAAAAACAAAAGTGACATAATTAAAAATGATACAAATTAGAATTGTTTAAATATTTTAGTAAAATTACATATATGTCATTTTATATTTTTTGGAATCATCTGAAACTTAATCTGATACACGGTGTGGCTGGTATGACTCCAAATGTGTCATTATATTTAAAATTTACTTCAATTTTTGGAAAAAAGGAAACTATCATACTCAAAACCAATAAAATGTATTAATATTGTTTTTATAATTTATTAAAATTATCCGTAAGTCATTTATGATTTTTAAGAATCATCCACACCTCAATCTGATACACATTGTGCCCGATATGACTCAAAGTGTCTGTTATTAGTTTAAAATGACATTTTAGTTCAAAAATGTCACTCACTGAAAGTAAAGGGAATATGATCAGATTGTCTTGATAATTTAGTAAAATGATTCATAAGTCATTTATGGTTTTTAATAATTAGTATCACTTGAAACTGACACATGATGTGACCTGTATGATTCAATTTGCGTGTTTCTAGTTTAAAATAACATTTTTTGTAAAAAAGAAAAGTGGCATACTCCGGACTAATAAAATACATTAAAATTGTTTTTATACTTTAAGAAAATAATCCATAAGTCATTTGGTTTTTTTATGAATCACCCTCACCTCAATCTGACGCATGGTGTGGCCGGTATGACTCGAAGTGCATCTTTTTTTTAAATGACATTAATTTTAGTAGAAAGGAAAACTAACATGCTCAAAACTAAAAAAACACATTTTAATTGTTTTTATACGTTAGGAAAATTATCCATAAGTCATTATTTATGTTTAGGAATCATCCACACCTCAATCCAATACATGATTTCCCGATATGTATCAAAGTGTTCATTATCAATTTAAAATTGACATTTTATTTTAAAAATTTCCACTCAAGGAAAAATGATAAAACATGCTTGGATTGCCTTAATAATTTATAAAAATGACTCATAAGTCATTTGTGATGTGTAAGAACTAGTATCAAATCAAAATGACACATGATGTGAATATTATGACTCAAATTGAATGTTTTCAGTTTAAAATGACATTTTAGTAAAAAAACAAGCGATGTACTCAAAACCAAAAAAAACATTTGGATTGTTTTGATAATTTAGGAAAACAATCCATAGGTTATTTGGGATGTGTGGGAATAATTAAAGCCTCAATATGATGTACGGTGTGACTGGTATGACTTTATGTGTATCTTTTCAATATATGAATGTTGTTTTAGTTTAAAACAAACATAACATCACCAAAATAGAGCAAACAAGCCTATATTGTTTTCTTACCATTATACCTTATGTTACTTAATTTATTTATTTATTATTTTTAACTTATACTTATTTAGTTAATTTTTACATAGATAATGCTTGAAGATGAACAAGAAATGGTGTGACCTATATGAATCAAGCCCAACTCAATCAAATACACAATGTTCCTAGTATAACAGAAAGTTTAGTTTAAAATTAATGTGTTATATTAATTAATTAATTTATATTATTACTTATATAAGAATTTTTTTTCTTATACAGGTGCATTCTCTTCCTTGAGCAGGGGTGGTCTATTCATAAGTAGAATGAGTACGGGTCAGGATCAAAAGACAAAGGAACATTTATGTTTTTGAATGTATGTAATAATTTTTATTTATGTAATTGTATAAACCACTATTTTAATTATCTATAATATAGTGTTTTTTAAATAATTTGTGTTGTAAATTTTATTTCATTTAAATTATCTATTTTTCTTGATTTTTTTTATTTATAGTGTTGTATTGTGTTGTTAATCACATTGTAGTGTGCCCCTTTATTAGTTCTTCTAGAAGCACTGTAAAGGCCTCCGAGGCTACGAGGTGAGGCAGATTCCCAGACAGCAGAGGGCTGGCTGGAGGTGATTGCTAGAGTTTTCTGCCTAGCTGAGACACCAGTGGAATGGATGGTAGACTTGGCTACGAGTTTTTTCCAATGAGTGACCATGAGAATGGTCTGCATAGTGATGAGGCTTCGGTACGTGGACTGATGCCTGAGATAGTGCCTTCGGGTAGTGTGTCAACAATACATCACTACATGTTGGTCAGCAGTTACAACAGGCAGTACTGGTAGGTGAAACATGTAGGCTTACTGCCTTATACATGTTCCAACATCAGATACCCTCAAGTTCTAAGGCGATCCAGATGCACAGGCAGCTGAGAACTGGCTTGAGGAGGGGGCTGAGAGTTTTTCTAGAGCTTATACAGCTTCGACAGGACGACGTTTCAGTAGCTGAGTAATCATCAAGGCGTACCGATCGTTTTTGGTACATGATGACTACGATATGATTAGTGCTTAGAGCTCAGACCTCAGAGAGAGGTGTGTTTAAGGGATATCCGAGTAAGCACTCTTTTCTCTACGCATTCCTACTTATGTTAGGGTGCTAGAATGAACCCTTGTGGTTGAATGTTCTTTGGCTGATCGGTTTTAGCCAGTGAATGTTATTAGTGGGAAGATGTGAACTGGAGTCAGTCTCAGAGACTTGGACGTGTAAAATTTTTCAAGAAGAAGAAGTGTCAAGGAAAGATGAATCTGCAGAGCAGCAGACGTGGAAGCAGAGCAAGGAGAGCATCATGTGGTGGTGTACTTTTCAACATGTTACAACCACCCGCCTTTGTTTTGCCCTCCAGGCTTAGGGAGCTGGAGGGCAGGGGAAGAGAGTAGCTGCATGCGGTCAAGGAGTGCGACCGAAAGGGATCTAAGGATGATTTGAAGTGCGGACTTTGTCTTCTAATAGCTGTCGTTGCCACAGACATCAATACGAATCATCCCATCCTTCCATGAATCTAGTCTCAGACCAAGAGTTTCTGGTTAAGCTGTTGACTTGACCCTCACGTCTGGAGATAACTTTGGGAGGAGACTCGATAGTCACACTTACGCTGACGGTGTGACCTGACCCTTGAGGCGAGAGTCTCGGTTGGAACCTCTTGGTGACAGCATCGAGGCCTTACGATGTTAGTTTGAGTATGGATTGGGCAATCACTTTTCATACTCAAATTGATGATATTAGGCAAACGTTGGATGGGTTTTCCTTCTTTGGCAAAAAGGAAACCCTAGGCAGCACAGGATAAACTCGTGCATGGGAGGGTGTAGCCGATCATTCTTAAGTCAGCCAACCTTACCCTCGTGGAAGCAGGAGTTTCAGTTTCAGTTCTAATCAGGAAAAGGAGACCTCTAGAGTTCGAGGATGACGACCACGTTCTTATACGGGTCTCACCTCGACGAAGTTTGTAGAGATGTAGCTGAGGCGGCGAGATATCTCCGAGGTTCAACAGACCTTTCTAGGTTCCCAGTAGGGTAGGCGAGGTGGTTTACCGCTTCACCTTTCCACCTCAGTTGCACCGAGTGCATGAAATCTTCCACGTACCTCGGCTGAGGAGATACGTGCTTGATCCTTCACACATCATCGGCCTCAGGGAGTTGGACGTCGATGACAGGGAGACATGCACGGAGGTTCCAGATGAGATTGAGGATCGATAGAACCAGTTCCTACGAGGACGGTCTATTCTTCTTGTGTGTTTTCGTAGGCAGCACGGGAACCTCCAGGTGAGCACATGGGAGCGGAAGGCTCAGATGCGTGCTCAGTACTGCTTTTGTATCCCTAGTTTTTGTTAAAACTTTACGGGGATGTAAAGACCTGAGGTGGGAGTAATGTAAAGACCCGTAAAATTCAAAGGAATTTTTTTCCTAATTTTCTTTGGGATTTTACAAGAACGCAGTTTCTGACGACACCTGATTCCGAGGCCCGGTGCGCCCGGAATCAATTTCTGAAGTTTGCCTCGGGTATGTTCAGTGAACAAACGAGCGGGTTTTTCTATCTTTTTAACCGGTGCTCGGAATTAAAATCTGAGGGCACCAATGAACTCACAGCGCCGGTATTTCCTTAAGAGGACTTTTACCATAGGTGCGTTTTCATTGGAGAAGAAGTTAAATTTTGGGGTTTAAGGAAGAAATAAATAAAATTGTGAACGATTTTATTTTTGTTATTCAAGGAAGTTAAAATCTGCCATGGGAAGTTGTTGGTGGGATCCACAACCACCCAACTTTCCATGTGTGAATATGTGGGAAGTGGGTCCCACACGCACCTAACCTCCCATGGGAGAGTTTAGTGTGGTGGGGCCCACATGAGACTATAACCCCCTTGAACTTCTTATAACTCCCTTGCACTTAATGTGCCAAATCCTATTTAATATCATCCTCCTTTAAGTTTGTATAACTCTTAACCTTTCCTTCCACCTTTAATTCATCCCAACATGCCTTAATTAATGAGATGAGCCTCTTAATTTAATTAATTATGTGGTTTGGTTTGAATTTTGAAAATTGTTGAGGTGTGAATAAAAATAATATCATGGGATATTATTTTGGAGCTTTTGGTGTGTGAGAAAACCTTATCAACATTCTGGAGTTTTTGGGAGAACTTTGGTGTGAAGAAGAGGAGAACTTCCCTCCAACGAAGAATGACGCATCTTCAATGAATAACAGTTCCTCTTCGACAAAGAGCACTTTCCCTTCAACATAGAACGTTCTCGACGAAGAACGCCTCCGACGAAGAACGTCTCCATTGACGACGACTCTTCCTCCAACGACAACGGAATCGACACCGATCTTCCGCAGCGACCGAACACCATGACGCTTGCCTCTTTCCGTGGCTCGACGACATGCGACGTCTTTTCGAGGTAGGGGTTTATTTATTTATTTTGTTCGTGAATAATACCTTGTCGTTCTTCGTGAAAATATGACCAATTGCTATCGATTAACGAGAGGGGGCCGGACCACACAAACACGGCCGACCCTCCTCCCTTATCCATGTTTTTGTTTCTAATGTGGTTGGAACGGGAATGACGCGGTGCTGTTGCACTACGCGGGATCGTGCGGCAAGTAATGTGCGGCGCCAGAGAACCGCAAATGCACCGCGGCTGGAGCGGGGTCGTGGCAGAGGGGTGCGGCGTCGTCGCGCCGCACCGGATGAATGAAGGTCGCGGCCGATACCGGGCCGCTGCGGAGCATGGGAAACCGGCGGCCAGAAGCGGGCCGCCGGTGTCGGAGCAGGGAGGGGACCGGCCGTCGCCGGTCCCGTGGTGGCAGAAACCGGCCGACCGGGGTGGGCCAGCTGGGAAAGGGAAAGTCGGGGGTTCAAACCCCCAGCCGGCCAGCTGAGCGGCCCCCATTAAGGGGGGTCGTGGTTACAAATCAGGGGGGCAGGCGCCCCCCTCCTCAACGGCTCGGCCGTTTGGCCGAGCGCCTGGCCAGCGCTCCCAGCACGCCGCGCCCAGGCCGCGCCGGTCCGCACCGGCTGGGCCAGACCCGGACCCGGTTCGGGTCGACCCGGATCGGGCCGACCCTGGGGGTATCGGGCCGGGTCGGACCAGGCCCGAACCCCTTAATACTGAATCTCTTCTGGTCGGACGCCCATAACTTGTGCTACGGGCCTCCGATCGATACACCGTCAGTTGCGATGCGATCCTTGGATAGAGACGGTCGTTTCGGTATATCGCACTCAAGGTTTCGGAATACTTTGTGTTCGGCCGAGTTGGTTCGTACACGAAACCAACCGGGCCCTCGGAGCGGAAACGCTCATAACTTGAGCTTCGGATGTCCAATTGATGTGCCGTCGACTTTGTTGGATTCCTCTTGATAAGACAGAACTTTTGGATTACTCCGCTCGAGGTTTGGATTCCGTCGGAGTGCGGTCGGGTTGGTACGCTCATGAAATCCAGCCGGGCCCCTGGAACGGAAAATCCAATAACTCACAGACCGGGCATCCAATTGACGCGCCGTCTATATCGTTGATTTCATCTTGATGAGACGGAACTTTTGGCATACTTCTCTTGAGTTTTGGATGCAGTTGGACAGTGACCGGGTTGGATTGCACCGGAAATCCAACCGGGCCCCTGGAACGGAAAAGCTGATAACTTTCAGACTGGACGTCTGTTTGACGAACCGTCAACGGCGTTGGTGATCACGTGGAGAAACGGTTACTTTGTGTATACCCTATGAGATTTCGGGGTACAGTTGAGATACGGCTGCGTTGGTTCGTACACGAAACCAACCAGGCCCCAGGGACGAAAAATCTAGTAACTCACAGACCGGGCGTCCGATTGACACGTCGTCTGTCGCGTTGAGACCCCTATGACAAGGCGGTTCTTTGAGATACTTCTTCATGGGAATTTGAGATACTTGGAGTATCTACTAGTAGCTCGTGGAGCGGACCCTCCCGGAGACGAGCGTACGGAGTACGGAGACCGTGTAGCTGGTTGTGACCAGATGACTGCTTGTCTGATTCGATTCGGAGTGACTAGCATAGCCTAGTGGGGATCACTACTTTGTGAGGTGGCAAACCCATGGCGGAGGAGCACTACTGTGTGAGGTGGAAGACTCGCGGTACTCGACAGAAGGAGTACCTCTGTAGGCTGTGAGGGGGAGAACTACTGTGTGAGGTGGCAGACCCATGGTGGAGGAGAACTACTATGTGAGGTGGCAGACCCATGGTACATGACAGGAGGAGTACCTCAGCAGTCATAGGTTGGTGAGCAGTACCTCAGATACATGACAAGATCACTATATTCCCATAGACGGAGCTCTTCAGTAGTTACGGTTTTGATAATGAAAATCCTGGTTTGAGCTGAGTCTTTGATCTTTGTGTTTACCTCATGATTGAGATGGGTCACTTGATAACTTAGGTATATGTATTGGCATATTCCTGGGTAGTGGTTATCCGTTGATTTCATAATCTTTGAGTTTCCTCATGATTAAGATGGGTTACTTGATAAATTGGGTATATGTATGGGCATATACCTAGGTAGAGGTTATCTATTGAGATCTTCTTTGTGGTTATCCTTGTTGTATTTAGTGAGACCTTGAGGTTCTCTGGGTCCTTACTGAGTATCGTTATACTCACCCATGCACGGACTATGCCCGCACCTCGTTTTTTTGGTTGCAGACGATGGGCAGCGCAGACAGAGGCCGAGTGTTCGAGGACTGGACGGTACCTGGAGGTGGACTTCACGATGAGACGACACTCGGAGGTGGTTGATGGGAGAGAGCTTTGTGGAGGTTATCTGTACCTACCCTTCAGGTAGGATCTGTGGTGGACGACCCAGGAGATGCGCTCTCTGTAATTACCCTTCAGGTAGGATCCTTGGTAGACGATCCAAGAGCTCTTGTCACCTTCTGACTGTTTTAACTTTTTCCTTGTACTTTAAAGTTGGGCTTGTATTTCCGGCCCCTTTACTTTCAGCACAGCTTGTTTCAGTTTTACTTAGTGTTTTACTTCCGCTTGTACTCTGTGGTGTTTTTTTACTTTTATAAAGGCAATGCCTTCCCAGTTATCGGCATTTACACCTTTGGTGCTAGTCGCCAGCCCCTGGCCTATGGAAGGCAGGCTTGGGGTAGTCACGGCACGGGCCCCGAGGACAGGTTGTGAAAAATTGGTATCAGAGGAGTTCGGTTCTACCGCAGAACTTATAACTCTGATATTTTCTTTCTGTGAAGCAATAGTTTTAAGGGTACCGAGTGTGGTCTTCAGTTCAGGGAGTCCAGTGTTGTTGCAGCGGCCGACGTATCCGTACACCAGGACCCTGACTACTGATTTCTGACTTTGTGCATGAAAAACAATGATTGCATGTGTGTTTCCAAGAGTTTTAAAGTCAGATAAAACCAGGTCAGCTCACTAGGTATAAATATTTGACCGTGTCGCATCTATTCAGGATGTCTCCACGCAGACAGTCAGTTGGAGTTTCCGAGAGAGTACTCGATGATGGCTCACCGAGCGACGAGGCTCCGGTGCGGGCCCTTTTTACTATGTTGGAACCCTCGGGTGGTGTACCAGCAGCACCACCACCTGTTGGGCAACAGATGTCACCAGCCATACTAGTGAATTGTACACGCTGGCAGAGCACGATGCACGAGTTCCAGCAGTAGAGGCCTCCGAGGCTACGAGGCGAGGCAGATTCCCAGACAGTAGAGGGCTGGCTGGAGGTGATTGCTAGAGTTTTCTACCTAGCTGAGACACCAGTGGAATGGATGGTAGACTTGGCTACTAGTGTTTTCCAGTGAGTGACCATGAGGATGGTCTTCATAGTGATGAGGCTTCGGTACGTGGACCGATGCCTGAGATAGTGCCTTCAGGTAGTGTGTCAGCAATACATCACTACCTGTTGGTCAGCAGTTACAACCGGTAGTACTGGTAGGTGACACATGTAGGCTTACTGCCTTATACGTGTTCCAACATCAGATAACCTCAAGTTCTGAGGTGATCTAGATGCACAGGCAGCTGAGAACTGGCTTGAGGAGGTGGCTGAGAGTTTTTCTAGAGCTTATACAGCTTCGACAGGATGATGTTTAAGTAGCTGAGTAATCATCAAGGCGTACCGATCATTTTTGGTACTTGATGACTATGATATGATCAATGATTAGAGCTCGGACCTCAGAGCGAGGTGTGTTTAATGGATATCCGAGTAAGAACTCTTTTCTCTACGCATTCCTACTTATGTTAGGGTGCTAGAATGAACCCTTGTGGTTGAATGTTCTTTGCCTGATCAGTTTTAGCTAGTGAATGTTATCAGTGGAAGATGCGAACTGGCGTCAGTCTCAGAGACTTGGACGTGTAAAATTTTTCAAGAATAAGAATTTTCAAGGAAATATGAATCTGCAGAGCATCAGACGTTGAAGCAGAGCTAGGAGAGCAGCATGTGGTGGTGTACTTTTCAACATGTTACAACCACCCGCCTTTGTTGTCCCCTCCAGGCTTAGGGAGCTGGAGGGCAGGGGAAGAGAGTAGCTGCATGCGGTCAAGGAGTGCGACCAAAAGGGCTCTAAGGATGATTTGTAGTGCGGATTTTGTCTTCTAATAGCTGTCGTAGCCACAGACATCGATATGAATCATCCCTTCCTTCCATGAATCTAGTCCCAGACCTAGAGTTTCCGGTTAAGCCGTTGACTTGACCATCACGTCTGGAGATAACTTTCGGAGGAGACTCGATAGTCACACTTACGCCGACAGTGTGACCTGACCCTTGAGGCGAGAGTCTCAGTTGGGACCTCTTGGTGACAGCGTCGAGGCCTTATGGCGTTAGTTTGAGTATGGATTGGGAAATCACTGTTCATACTCAAATTGACGATATTAGGCAAACGTCGAATGGGTTTTCCTTGGTCGGCGAAAAGGAAACCCTAGGCAGCATAGGATAAACTCCTGCATGGGAGGTTGTAGCCGATCATTCTTAAGTCATCCAACCTTACCCTCGTGGCAGCAGGAGTTTGAGTTTCAGTTCTAATCAGGAAAAGGAGACCTCTAGAGTTCGAGGATGATGACCACGTTCTTATACGGGTCTCACCTCGACGAGGTTTGCAGAGATGTAGCTGAGATAGCGAGATATCTTTGAGGTTCAACGGAACTTTCTAGGTTCCTAGTAGGGTAGGAGAGGTGGTTTACCGCTTCACCTTTCCACCTCAGTTGCACCGAGTGCATGAAATCTTCCACGTACCTCGGCTAAGGAGATACGTGCTTGATCCTTCACACATCATCGACCTCAGGGAGTTGGACGTCAATGACAGGGCGACATGCACAGAGGTTCCAGATGAGATTGAGGATCGACAGGAGCAGGTCCTACGAGGACGGTTGATTCCTCTTGTGTGTTTTCATAGGCAGCACGGGAACCTCCAGGTGAGCACATGGGAGCGGAAGGCTCTGATTCGTGCTCAGTACTGCTTTTGTATCCCTAGTTTTTGTTAAAGCTTTACGGGGACATAAAGCCCTGAGGTGGGAGTAATGTAAAGACCCATAAAATTCAATGGAATTTTTTTCTTAATTTTCTTTGAGATTTTACAAGAACACAGTTTTTGACGGCACCTGATTCCGAGGCCCGGTGTGCCCGGAATCAATTTCCGAAGTTTTCCTCGGGTACGTTCAGTGAACAAACGAGCAAGTTTTTCTATCTTTTTAACCGGTGCTCAGAATTAAAATCCAAGGGCACTGATGAACTCGCAGTGCCGGTATTTCCTTAAGAGGACTTTTACCATAGGTGCGTTTTCATGGGAGAAGAAGTTAAATTTTGGGGTTTAAGGAAGAAATAAATAAAATTGTGAACAATTTTATTTTTGTTATTCAAGGAAGTTAAAATCTACCATGGGAAGTTGTTGGTGGGGTCCACAACCACCCAACATTCCATGTGTGAATATGTGGGAAGTGGGGCCCACACCCACCTAACCTCCCATGGGAGAGTTTAGTGTGGTGGGGCCCACACGAGACCATAACCCCCTTGAACTTATTATAACTCCCTTAAACTCCCTTGCACTTAATGTGCCAACTCCTATTTAATCTCATCCTCCTTTAAGTTTGTATAACTCTTCACCTTTCCTTCCACCTTTAATTCATCCCAACATGCCTTAATTAATGAGATGAGACTCTTCATTTAATTAATTATGTGGTTTGGTTTGAATTTTGAAAATTCTTGAGGTGTGAATAAAAATAATATCATAGGATACTATTTTGGAGCTTTTGGTGTGTGAGAAAACCTTATCAGCGTTCTGTAGTTTTTGGGAGAACTTTGGTGTGAAGAAGAAGAGAACTTCCCTCCGACGAAGAACGACGCATCTTCAATGAATAACGGTTCTTCTTCGACAAAGAGCACTTTACCTTCAACATAGAACGTTCTCGATGAAGAACGCCTCTGACGGAGAACGTCGCCATCGACGACGGTTCTTCCTCCTCCGACGACAGAATCAACACCGATCTTCCACGCGACCGAACACCGTGACGCTTGCCTCTTTCCGCGGCTCGACGACATGCGACGTCTTTTCGAGGTAGGGTTTTATTTATTTATTTTGTTCGTGAATACTACCTAGTCGTTCTTCGTGAAAATACGACCAATTGCTATCGATTAACGAGAGGGGGCCGGACCGCACAAACACGGCCGACCCTCCTCCCTTATCCATGTTTTTGTTTCTCATGTGGTTGGAACGGGAATGACGTGGTGTCGTCGCACTGCGCGGGATCATGCGGTAAGTAATGCGCGGCGCCGTCGCGCCGCACTGGAGAACCGCAAAAGCACCGCGGTCGGAGCGGGGCCGCGACAGAGGGGTGTGGCGCTGTCGCACTGCACCGGATGAATGAAGGCCACGGCCGATACCGGGCCGCGGCGGAGCATGGGAAATAGGCGGCCGGAAGCGGGCCGCCGGTGTCGAAGAAGGGAGGGGACCGGCCGTCGCCAGTCCCGTGGTGGAAGAAATCGGCCGGTCGGGGTGGGCTGGCCGGGAAAGGGAAAGTCGGGGGTTCAAACCCCCGGCTGGCTAGCTGAGCGGCCCCCATTAAGGGGGGTCGCGGTTACAAACCAGGGGGGCAGGCGCCCCCCTCCTCAACGGCTCGGCCGTTTGGCCGAGCGCCTGGCCAGCGCGCCCAGCGCGCCGCGCCCAAGCCGGGCCAGGCCGCGCCGGCCGGCCCGGACCTGGACTCAGTTCGGATCGACCCGGATCGGGCCGACCCTAGGGGTATCGGTCCGGGTCGGACCGGGCCCGAACCCCTTAATACTGAATCTCTTCCGGTCGGATGCCCATAACATGTGCTACGGGCCTCTGATCGACACACAGTCAGTTGCGATGCGATCCTTGGATCGAGACTGTTGTTTTGGTATATCGCACTCAAGGTTTTGGAATACTTTGCGTTCAGCCGAGTTGGTTCGTACACGAAACCAACCGGACCCTCGGAGCGGAAATGCTCATAACTTGAGCTCCGGACGTCCGATTGATGTGACGTCGACTTTGTTGGATTCCTCTTGATTAGACGGAACTTTTGGATTACTCCGCTCAAGATTTGGATTCCGTCGGAATGTGGTCGGGTTGGTTCTCACACGAAATCCAACCGGGCCCCTGGAACGGAAAAGCCAATAACTCACAGACCGGGC
The DNA here is from genome assembly GCA_963277665.1 of Viscum album. Lineage (NCBI taxonomy): Eukaryota > Viridiplantae > Streptophyta > Magnoliopsida > Santalales > Viscaceae > Viscum > Viscum album. The sequence goes on along the minus strand of OY728157.1, from coordinate 1,909,846,461 downwards.
GTCTGATTGACGCACCGTCTGTCTCTTTGATTTCCTCTTGATGAGACGGAACTTTTGGCATACTTTGCTTGAGTTTTGGATGCAGTTGGATAGTGGCCGGGTTGGATTGCACCAGAAATCCAACCGGGCCCCTGGAACGGAAAAGCTGATAACTTTCATACTGGACGTCTGTTTGACGAACCGTCAGCGGTGTTGGTGATCACGTGGAGAAATGGTTCCTATGTTTATACCCTATGAGAGTTCGGGGTATAGTTGAGATAAGGCCGTGTTGGTTCGTACACGAAACCAACCAGGCCCCGGGGACTAAAAAGCTAGTAACTCATAGACCGGGCGTCCGATTGACACGTCGTCTGTCGCATTGAGACCCCTATGATGAGTCGGTTCTTTGAGATACTTCTTCATGGGACTTTGAGATACTCGGATTATCTACTAGTAGCTCGTGGAGCGGACCCTCCCGGAGACGAGCGTACGGAGTACGGAGACCGTGTAGCTGGTTGTGACCTGATGACTGCTTGTCCGATTCGATTCGGAGTGACTAGAATAGCCCAGTGGGGAGCACTACTTTGTGAGGTGGCAGACCCATGGACGAGGAGCACTACTGTGTGAGGTTGCAGACTCGCGGTACTCGACAGAAGGAGTACCTCTGTAGGCTATGAGGGGGAGCCCTACTATGTGAGGTGGCAGACCCATGGCGGAGGAGCACTACTGTGTGAGGTGGCAGACCCACAGTAATCGACAGGAGGAGTACCTCAACAGTCATAGGTTGGTGAGCAGTACCTCGGAGACGTGACAGGATCACTGTACTCCCAGAGACGAAGCTCTTCAGCAGTTACGGTTTCGATAATGAAAATCCTGGTTTGAGCTGAGTCTTTGACCTTTGTGTTTACCTCATGATTGAGATGGGTCACTTGATAACTTAGGTATATGTATGGGCATATTCCTGGGTAGTGGTTATCTGTTGATTTCATAATCTTTGAGTTTCCTCATGATTGAGATGGGTTACTTGATAAATTGGGTATATGTATGGGCATATACCTTGGTAGAGGTTATCTGTTGAGATCTTCTTTGTGGTTATCCTTGTTGTATTTAGTGAGACCTTGAGGGTCTCGGGGTACCTACTGAATATCGTTATACTCACCCCTGCACGGGCTATGCCCGCACCTCGTTGTGTTGGTTGCAGACGATGGGCAGCACAGACAGAGGCCGAGTGTTCGAGGACTGGACGGTACCTGGAGGTGGACTTCACGACGAGACGACACTCGGAGGAGGTTGATGGGCGAGAGAATTGTGGAGGCTATCTGTACCTACCCTTTAGGTAGGATTCGTGGTGGACGACCCAGGAGCTGCGCTATCTGTACCTACCCTTCAGGTAGGATCCTTGGTGGACGATCCAGGAGCTTCTTTTCACCTTCCGGTTGTTTTATCTTTTTCCTTGTACTTTACAGTTGGGCTTGTATTTCTGGCCCCTTTACTTTCATCACAGCTTGTTTCAGTTTTACTTAGTGTTTTACTTTCGCTTGTACTCTATGGTGTTTTGTTTACTTTTATAAAGGCAATGCCATCCCAGTTATCGGGATTTACACCTTTGGTGCTAGTCTCCAGCCCCTGGCCTATGGAAGGCGGTTTTGGGGTAGTCACGGCACGGGCCCCGAAGACGGGTCGTGAAAAATTGGTATTAGAGGAGTTCGGTTCTACCGCTGAACTTATAACTCTGATATTTTATTTCTGTGAAGAAATAGTGTTAAGGGTACCGAGTGTGGTCTTCTGTTCAGGGAGTCCAGTGTTTGTGCGGCGACCGATGTATCCGTACAGCAGGACCCTGACTACTTATTTCTGACTTTGTGCACGAAAAACACTGATTGCGTGTGTGTTTCCAAGAGTTTTAAAGTCCGCTCAAACCAGGTCAGCTCACCAGGTATAAATCGTTGACCGTGTCGCATCTATTCAGGATGTCTCCACGCAGACAGTTGGTTGGAGTTTCCGAGAGAGTACTCGATGATGGATCACCGAGCGACGAGGCTCCGGTGTGGGCCCTTTTTACTATGTTGGCACCCTCGGGTGGTGTACCAGCAGCACCACCACCTGTTGGGAAATAGATGTCACCAGCCATACTAGCAAACTGTGCACGCTGTCAGAGCGCGATGCACGAGTTCCAGTAGTAGAGGCCTCCAAGGCTACGAGGCGAGGCAGATTCCCAGACAGGAGAGGGCTGGCTGGAGGTGATTCCTAGAGTTTTCCACCTAGCTGAGACACCAATGGAATGGATGGTAGAATTGGCTACTAGTTTTTTCCAGTGAGTGACCATGAGGATGGTCCTCATAGTGATGAGGCTTCGGTACGTGGACTGATGCCTGAGATAGTGCCTTCGGGTAGTGTGTTAGCAATACATCACTACCTGTTGGTCAGCAGTTACAACCGGAAGTACCGGTAGGTGACACATATAGGCTCACTGCCTTATACGTGTTCCAACATCAAATACCCTCAAGTTCTGAGGCGATCCAGATGCACAGGTAGCTGAGAACTGGCTTGAGGAGGTGGCTAAGAGTTTTTCTAGAGCTTATACAGCTTCGACAGGATGAAGTTTCAGTAGCTGAGTAATCATCAAGGCGTACCGATCGTTTTTGGTACTTGATGACTACGATATGATCAGTGCTTATAGCTCGTACCTCAGAGCGATGTGTGTTTAAGGGATATCCAAGTAAGCACTCTTTTCTCTATGCATTCCTTCTTATGTTAGGGTGTTAGAATGAAACCTTGTGGTTGAATGTTCTTTGGCTGATCGGTTTTAGCCAGTGAATGTTATCAGTGGGAAGATGAGAACTGGCGTCAGTCTCAAAGACTTGGACGTGTAAAATGTTTCAAGAAGAAGAAGTGTCAAGGAAAGATGAATCTGCAGAGCAGCAGACGTGGAAGCAGAGCTAGGAGAGTAGCATGTGGTGGTGTACTTTTCAACATGTTACAACCACCCGCCTTTGTTGACCCCTCCAGGCTCAGGGATCTGGAGGGCAGGGGAAGAGAGTAGCTGCATGCGGTCAAGGAGTGTGACCGAAAGGGCTCTAAGGATGATTCGAAGTGAGGACTTTGTCTTCTAATAGATTCCGTAGCCACAGACATCGATACGAATCATCCCTTCCTTCCATGAATCTAGTCCCAGACCTAGAGTTTCCGGTTAAGCCGTTCACTTGACCCTCACGTCTGAAGATAACTTTGGGAGGAGACTCGATAGTCACACTTACGCCGACGGTGTGACCTGACCCTTGAGGCGAGAGCCTTGTTTGGGACCTCTTGGTGACAGCTTTGAGGCCTTATGACGTTAGTTTGAGTATGGATTGGGCAATCACTGTTCATACTCAAATTAACAATATTAGGCAAACGTCAGATGGTTTTTCCTTGGTCGGCGAAAAGGAAACCCTAGGAAGCACAAGATAAACTCGTGCATGGGAGGGTGTAGTCGATCATTCTTAAGTCATCCAACCTTACCCTCGTGGCAGCAGGAGTTTCAGTTTCAGTTCTAATCAGGAAAATGAGACCTCTAGAGTTCAAGGATGACGACCACGTTCTTATACGGGTCTCACCTCGACGAGGTTTGCAGAGATGTAGCCGAGGCGGTGAGATATCTCCGAGGTTCAACGGACCTTTCTAGGTTCCCAGTAGGGTAGGCGTCGTGGTTTACTACTTCACCTTTCCACCTCAGTTGCACCGAGTGCATGAAATCTTCCACGTACCTCGGCTGAGGAGATACGTGCTTGATCCTTCACACATCATCATCCTCAGGGAGTTGGACGTCGATGACAAGGCGATATGCACGGAGGTTCCATATGAGATTGAGGATCTACAGGAGCAGGTCCTACGAGGAAGGTTGATTCCTCTTGTGTGTTTTTGTAGGCAGCACGGGAACCTCTAGGTGAGCACATGGGAGCGGAAGGCTCAGATGCGTGCTCAGTACTGCTTTTGTATCCCTAGTTTTTTGTTAAAGCTTTACGGGGACGTAAATCCCTGAGGTGGGAGTAATATAAAGACCCTTAAAATTCAAAGGAATTTTTTTCTTAATTTTCTTTGGGATTTTACAAGAACGCAGTTTCTGACGGCACCTGATTCTGAGGCCCGGTGTGCCCGGAATCAATTTCCGAAGTTTGCCTCGGGTACGTTCAGTGAACAAACGAGCGGGGTTTTCTATCTTTTTAACCAGTGCTCGGAATTAAAATCTGAGGGCACCGATAAACTCGCAGCGTCGGTATTTCCTTAAGAGGACTTTTACCATAGGTGCGTTTTCATGGGAGAAGAGGTTAAATTTTTGGGTTTAAGGAAGAAATAAATAAAATTGTGAACAATTTTATTTTTGTTATTCAAGGAAGTTAAAATCTACCATGGGAAGTTGTTGGTGGGGTCCACAACCACCCAACTTTCCATGTGTGAATATGTGGGAAGTGGGTCCCACACCCACCTAACTTCCCATGGGAGAGTTTAGTGTGGTGGGGCCCACACGAGACCATAACCCCCTTGAACTTCTTATAACTCCCTTAAACTCCCTTGCACTTAATGTGCCAACTCCTCTTTAATCTCATCCTCCTTTAAGTTTGTATAACTCTTCACCTTTCCTTCCACCTTTAATTCATCCCAACATGCCTTAATTAATGATATGAGACTCTTCATTTAATTAATTATTTGTTTTGGTTTGAATTTTGAAAATTCTTGAGGTGTGAATAAAAATAATATCATGGGATATTATTTTGGAGCTTTTGGTGTGTGAGAAAACCTTATCAACGTTCTGGAGTTTTTGGGAGAACTTTGGTGTGAAGAAGAAGAGAACTTCCCTCCGACGAAGAACGACGCATCTTCAAAGAATAACGGTTCTTCTTCGACAAAGAGCACTTTCCCTTCAACATAGAACGTTCTCGATGAAGAACGCCTCCGACGGAGAACGTCACCATCGACGACGGCTCTTCCTCTGACGACAACGGAATCGACACCGATCTTCCACGGCGACTGAACACCGTGATGCTTGCCTCTTTCCGCGGCTCGACGACATGCAATGACTTTTCGAGTTAGGGGTTTATTTATTTTTTTTTCGTGAATACTACATTGTCGTTCTTCGTGGAAATATGACCAATTGCTATCGATTAATGAGAGGGGGTCGGACCGCACAAACACGGTCGACCCTCCTCCCTTATCCATGTTTTTGTTTCTAATGTAGTTGGAATGGGAATGATGCGGTGTCGTCGCACTGCACGGGATCGTGCGACAAGTAATGCGTGGTGCCGTCGCGTTGCACCGGAGAACCGCAAAAGCACCGCGGCCGGAGCGGGGCCACGGCAGAGGGGTGCCGCGCCGTCGCGCCGCACCGGATGAATGAAGGCCACGACTGATACCGGGCCGCGGCGGAGCATGGGAAACCGGCGGCCAGAAGCGGGCGGCCAGTGTCGGAGCAGGGAGGGGACCGGACGTCGCCGGTCCCGTGGTGGCAGAAACCGGCCGGCCGGGGCAGGCCAGCCGGGAAAGGTAAAGCCGGGGGTTCAAACCCCCAGCCGGCCAGCTGAGCGGCCCCCATTAAGGGGGGCCGCGGTTATAAACCAGGGGGCAGGCGCCCCCCTTCTCAACGGCTCGGCCGTTTGGACGAGCGCCTGGCCAGCGCGCCGCGCCCAGGCCGGGCTGGACCCGGACCCGATTCCTGTCGACCCGGATCGGGCCGACCCTAGGGGTATCGGGCCGGGTCGGACCGGGCCCGAACCCCTTAATACCGAATCTCTTCCGGTCGGACGCCCATAACTTGTGTTACGGGCCTCCGATCGACGTACCGTCAGTTGCGATGCGATCCTTGGATCGAGATGGTCGTTTCGGTATATCTCACTCAAGGTTTCGGAATACTTTGGGTTCGTCCGAGTTGGTTTGTACACGAAACCAACCGGGCCCTCGGACCGGAAACGCTCATAACTTGAGCTCCGGATGTCCGATTGACGTGTCGTCGACTTTGTTGGATTCCTCTTGATGAGACAGAACTTTTGGATTACTCCGCTCGAGGTTTGGATTCTATCGGAGTGTGGTTGGTTTGGTTCACTCACGAAATCCAACCGGGCCCCTGGAACGAAAAGGCCAATAACTCATAGACCGGGCGTCCGATTGACGCGTCGTCTGTCTCGTTGATTTCCTCTTGATGAGACAGAACTTTTGGCATACTTCACTTGAGTTTTGGATGCATTTTAATAGTGGCCAGGTTGGATTGCACCCGAAATCCAATCGGGCCCCTGGAACGGAAAAGCTGATAACTTTCAGACTAGATGTCCGTTTGACGAACCGTCAGCGGCATTGGTGATCACGTAGAGAAAAGGTTCCTTTTTGTATACCCTATGAGAGTTCGGGGTACAGTTGAGATACGGCCGTGTTGGTTCGTACACGAAACCAACCGGGCCTCGGGGACGAAAAAGCTAGTAACTCACAGATCGGGCGTCCGATTGACACGCCGTCTGTCGCGTTGAGACCCCTATGACGAGGCGGTTCTTTGAGATACTTCTTCGTGGGACTTTGAGATACTTGGAGTATATACTAGTAGCTCGTGGAGCAGACCCTCCCGGAGACGAGCGTACAAAGTACGGAGACCGTGTAGCTGGCTGTGACCTGATGACTGCTTGTCCAATTCGATTCGGAGTGACTAGCATAGCTCAGTGGGGAGCACTACTTTGTGGGGTGGTAGACCCATGGCAGAGGAGCACTACTGTGTGAGGTGGCAGACCCACGGTACTCGACAGAAGGAGTACCTCTGTAGGCTATGAGGGGGAGCACTACTGTGTGAGGTGGCAGACCCATGGCAAAGGAGCACTATTGTGTGAGGTGGCAGACCTACGGTACTCGACAGGAGGAGTACCTCAGTAGTCATAGGTTGGTGAGCAGTACCTCGGAGACGTGACAGGATCATTGTACTCCCAGAGATGGATCTCTTCAGTAGTTACAGTTTCAATAATGAAAATCCTGGTTTGAGTTGAGTCTTTGACCTTTGTGTTTACCTCATGATTGAGATGGGTCACTTGATAACTTAGGTATATGTATGGGCATATTCCTGGGTAGTGGTTATCCATTGATTTCATAATCTTTGAGTTTCCTCATGAATGAGATGGGTTACTTGATAAATTGGGTATATGTATGGGCATATACCTAGGTAGAGGTTATCTGTTGAGATCTTCTTTGTGATTATCCTTGTTGTATTTAGTGAGACCTTGAGGGTCTCGGGGTCCCTACTGAGTATCGTTATACTCACCCCTGCACGGGCTATGCCCGCACCTCGTTGTGTTGGTTTTAGACGATGGGTAGCGCAGATAGAGGCCGAGTGTTCGAGGACTGGACGGTACCTGGAGGTGGACTTCACGACGAGATGACACTCGGAGGAGGTTGATGGGCGAGAGCATTGTGGAGGCTATCTGTACCTACCCTTTAGGTAGGATCCGTGGTGGACGACCCAAGAGCTGCGCTATCTGTACCTACCCTTCCAGTAGGATCCTTGGTGGACGATCCAGGAGCTGCTTGTCACCTTCCGGTTGTTTTATCTTTTTCCTTGTACTTTACAGTTGGGCTTGTATTTCCGGCCCCTTTACTTTCAGCACAGTTTTTTTCAGTTTTACTTAGTGTTTTACATCCGCTTGTACTCTGTGGTGTTTTGTTTACTTTTATAAAGGTAATGCCTTCCCAATTATCTGGATTTACACCTTTGGTGCTAGTCGTCGGCCCCTGGCCTATGGAAGGTGGGCTTGGGGTAGTCACGGCACGGGCCCCGAGGACGGGTCGTGACAACATATGACATCATATTTATAGGTTCTTCATTGGGGTGGTCTACTGAGATTATTTCTCACCCTAACACATGCTCCTCAAGATGCGTTTAGAACTTATGTATGTTTTATGGGTTGAGTGTAAATACAAGAGGGATAGGGATAAGGAACAGGGTTGCATGATCGAGTGGATCTGCTCAAGTGGTATTATTTTAATTAGGCTAGAAAAGGTCGACAATGTCTTTTAGACCAAGTATGTGGTCAGGCATGGAGTTAGTAATAGAACCTTATATTTTTATTTTAGTCTCCTTTATATACTTCTGCATGTATGGTCAGCCCAGTGAGTGACTAGTGTTGTATATATGACATGGATACTCGGGCTTTTATAACATTTTCATTTATTATTACACTATATTCTATATTAATTTATTTATTTATTCCACACTCTATTTATAAACTTAGGTAGATGATATTTAGTTATTTCCACCGTGTTTACTCTAATATAAGCATATAGTCTCTCCCAAAACACACTCTAGTCCCACACTGCTAGTCGTAAGCCTCTATTGCATGGTTTAATGTACCAGTTCCAGAAGCCGCCCAGAGGTACCCCATACCCAGTTGGTCACATGGATTCAAGTGCATTTCCCCAAATGCTGCCGACTAGCAGCGAGGGCCTTGGGTGTGATGGTGGAGAAACTATGCCCTCATTGGCAGAGTAACGCAGTGAAAATAAACAGATAACAATAGCAGAAGTAGTAATAATATCATACAATAGTAAATAGTAGAAGAGTAGAAGTAATAACAAGTGAGAACATATATATATGATTCATGATACATATGTATAGAAAATCATCCAAACAAGTCACAATGTTGGAATACAATACTAAACCAAAGTACAAGGAAAAGCAAGAAAACAGCTCAACCACATCGCAAGCCTCAGCTTGGTCCCATGCTCTCCAGCTTCAAAGCAGTCAAGTACCTGAAGTAGAAGGGTGCTTTCCCTTATCTATACATGCAACAATATAATCTGTGTGGGACCAAAAGCATGACCCAAATAGGGTGTGAGACGAATCCTAGTAGGTAACCACCCAATGATATATGCCTAATAGTCAGTGAATATATATGACAGGCAGTAAGAAAAAGAAGCAGTAACAAGGAAGTAATCAAAAGTAACAAATCCTATAGTTTAATTTTATTCAACTTTCATATATCAAGTAAGCAGATAATCACAAATAGGTAACCCTATGGGAAGTACTCATAGCCTAACTCCTCTGGTTCAACCAAATCAAACACAAGAAACCCTCTGGGAAGTACTCAAAATCTAACCCCTCTAGTTCAACCAAATCAAACACAAGAAACCCTCTAGGAATCTTTAACAAAGACTCTCTGAGGAAGCACTCACCATCAATTCCCCATGTGGTCTCGTATCAGTAATTAATAGGAACCTTGAGGAAGCAATCAACGTCCAATTCACCCTATGGTCTGTATCGAGGACACTATAGACACTCTGAGGGAGCACAAAGTCCATCCCCCCTATGTTCTTACAATGTAACAGTAAAAAATACACTCTGTAGAATCTCTCAACATCCATTCTCCCTATGGTCTACAACACCAGGTTCCCACAGCCCTGTGTAAGTCAAATTTTTTACAAACAATGAATGAAATCAAAAGTAAATATCAAGAACTACTTGGCTAAATAGTCTATAGCATATTAGATAAAATCACTCCATCCTACAATACTAGGCATGGAAAGCAAAGTAGCAACCTAACAGGTGAAGCTAGACCAACTAGTCAAAACAAGAAAACATGGGCAAAACATCCATGTTTTGAAAAGATAACCCTATTCACAAACAATTAACCTCTATCCAAATAAACAAGGCATAATAGGAAATAAAAGGGATAAAAGCCATAAATATGCAATACCCCAAACAAGGGTTTTGGGAACTTTTGCACATATAACTCAAAGACTAACTACAGAAAGTCACAAAACACCTACCTCATCATTTTACGAATGATATACATGAATCTCAAGCCTTTAATCACCCTAGAACGTCTTAGATATACAAAAATGCTAAAAACTTTCAACTAATTATATCTCACAAAAGAGGAGAAATCAATAGATAAAGTTATAGAAGGATGAAGATCTCACCAATGCAATTCCTACGCAACCGACGGAGTTTGATTCATAGAACAGATGGTGAGTCAGGGGCTCAGAGAAGATTTGCAGTTGTACGGATGCTCCTGGACAAGATAGGTCAAGAAGAAAATGGTTATGTCCACTAGATTTGATGCCGGTATGTTTAATGAAATAAAAAAGAAAGTACACAATGTGTATTTTAAAATTACATGGAATGTACTTGACTTTACCGAGATCCGCTTTAGACGGTCTCCAGGTCACCCCACAAAGCCATGTGTTCATCCATTACACGGCCAACACACAGATACATGAGACAACTGAGTATATAGCGTGTACTTATAAGTACACAGTGTGTACTCCGGAAATTTCCAGAAACTCCTCTTTTTTTCGAGAACAACTAGAAAAGAAATAGATACCTAAAAAGAAGATTCGGGTTCTTATAAACTTCCCCCCTTAAATAAATTCATCCCCATATTTTTTTAGCAAGGCGACGAAGAAGAAGAAAAATCAAACATATTTGGCCACTTCAATCGCACATCAGCCTCCCTCTCTCAGGTCTCGTCATGTACTCGCTTGTGCTTCCATAGCACTCATACCAGAGGAATAGACTGTCCACAGAGAACCTTCAGACTTCGATCAACAATCCGGATAGGATTCTACTCAAATAAGGAATCTACCTTTAACTCGACCTCCTCGGTTTGGAAAACATGAGACGAGTCTGATGAGTAACGTCGGAGCTGAGAAACGTGGAAGACATCATACATATCCTGGTACCTCTGAGGTAACCACAACTAATAGGCAGCCAGCCCGACTCTCTCCAAAACATCAAATGGCTCGACATACCTTGTAGAAATCTTACCCTGTATCCTAATCCTCCTGTGTCCCAACCTCTGTGTGACACGTAGGAAAACATGATCTTTGATCTCAAACTCCAGAGGTCATCTTAGCCGATTATCATAAGACTTCTATAGTAACTGTGTGGTAGCCATACTCTTCCAAATCAACTCTATCTAATCAGTGGTATCCTGGACAAGACGAGGTCCTAGAATAGTTTCCTCTCATGTCTCCATCCATCATAAGGGTGATCAGTATGGCCTACTGTACAAAGCCTCATAAGGTGCCATCTGAATAGTTTCTTAAAAACTATTATTGTATTCAAACTCCAAAATAGGTATATGAATCCCCAAGAACCTCCAAAATCTAGGTTTCATGCTCGACGCATGTCCTCAAGAACCTGAATATTATGCTCAGACTGGCCATCTGTCTGGGGATGGTAAGTTTTATGCAGAAGTACCTGAGTACCCAAATCTATCTGTAGACCCTGCTAGACCTAAGAAGTAAAATGTGTGTCCCTATCTGAAACAATGGAGTGTGTAACTCCATGTAAATGCACAATCTCTCAGATGTGCATCCTTCCAAGCTCATCAACACTTAAGGTCGCCTTGATCAGTAAGAAGTGAGAAACATTTGTGAGTCTTTCAATGATAACCCAAACTGCATCATTCCCTAAAGGAGACCTCGGTAAACCTATCATGAGTTCCATCACGACATCATTCCACTTCCATTCAGGAATGGGTAACTACTGGAAAATCCCTATTGGTCACTGATGCTCTGCCTTTACCTGCTGACAGGTGGAACACCTCATTACAAAACCAACAACATCTTTCTTCATACCTGGCCACCAATACTGATAGTGTAGATCTCGATACATATTCTTGACACTAGGATGAACTGCCCAAACTAAGTAATAAAAGTCCCACATCATCTCCTCATGTATGTCTGTTGACACCCATACACACCCATGAAAATGCAAGATCTCATCTTTGCATATGGTCCATCCATGATTGGGGTCCTCTCCTGACACACTCTTCTGTAGGAATAGGCCTTCAAAATCTGATAACTACCTCATTCACACTCAATCATGTAGATTAGATTTAACATCTATAGAAGAAAGAAACATCTACCCCTGTTTGTTGTGAACCTCCAAATGCATCTCAGATAACAGAGCCATAAGATGCCACTCTCTATTGGCCTCCTAAACTGCCTCTATCTAAGTCCTCCTGCTCAAAAAATTAGCCACAGCATTGCCTTTCCTAGGCGTCTAGGTAAGCTTAAAGTCAAAGGACTGGAGGTACTCAACCCACCTTCGCTATCTTAGATTTAGATCTCACTGATTGAAGATCTACTTGAGAATATTTTGGTTGGTGTAAACTAAAAAATTATCTCCCAACATATAATGTCTACAACAGCGTAAAGCATGAACAACTGCAGCCAACTAGAGATTGTGTGTCTGGTAATTCCTCTCATGTGGCCTCAACTGCTGAGGACCGTACGCAACGACTCCTTCTCCCTTCATAAGTACAGCACCCAGCCCGATACCTGATGCATCACGATAAATAGTATAGCTCTTTACCAGCTCTGGAAAGGCTAGTATCAATGCTGGAGTCAACCTCCCTTTCAGCTCCTGAAAGGCTGACTCGCAAGAATATGACCACAAGTACTTCACACCATTCTTAGTCAGTCCTGTCAATGGCGTTGCTAAGTATGAGAAGTCTTGTATGAAACATATTTAGTAACCATCCAACCCTAGAAAACTCTGCACCTCAAAGACATTCTTTGTCTTTCTCCCAAGAAACTACTTCTCTCACTTTCTCTAGGTCTACTGATACTTTTGTCTCTAAGATAACATGCCCCAAGAAGTGAATTTGGCCCATCCAAAAATGGAATTTTGAGATCTTAGAATATAATTGATGCTCTCTCAGTGTACTCAAAACAATCTCAAGATGGTTAGCATGGTCGTGTCGAGTGTGAGAGTACACCAAGATATCATCCATGAAGACCACCAGGAAGGAATCCAAGTATGGATGGAACACTCAATTCATCAGTGCTATGAAAATAGTAGGCATGTTTGTGAGACCGAACGACATAACCACATACTCATATAGACTATACCTACTCTGAAAGTCTGTAAGAGGTATATCTGATGGTCTAACATGCAACTGATGATAACCGGATATCAATTAAATATTAGAGAACACCTGATCTCCTCAAAGATGATCAAAGATGTCATCAATACTCAATAAGGGATATCAGTTCTTTACCATCAACTGGTTCAGCTTTCGATAATCCACACAAAGTTTGAGGGTAACGTCAGCCTTTTTCACAAACAGGATAGGCGAACCCTAAGGAGAAGTACTGGGTCGGATGAAACCCTTTTCCTGCAACTCATCCAACTATTTCTTGAGCTCTTGTAACTTTGGTGTAGCCATCCTATAAGGAGTAATGGACAATGGTGCCACTCCTGGCATAATATCAATAGAAAATTCCACCTCTCGCTCTAGAGGAAAACCTGAAAAGTCCTTTGGAAATACATCCTTGAAATGATCAACCGCTGGAGTAAAGTCAAACGGTGATGCCCCCTGTTCATCCAGATAAATACTGCAATCTAGGCTGTGATTCCTCCCAACCCATGATTCTCGGGTCCCGCTGTGCTTGCCTGGACATCCTATTCTCCTTTATGAAGAAACAATCCTCCCCCTGGTGATATAAAACTCACCCTGTGATGATAGAAATCGACAAAAACCTAGAAGGGAACTAACTAGTCTATTCTAAGGATGAAATCATTGCCTGTCATCTGTAAGACATAGAGGTCCAAAAAGAAGTGACACCCACCAACCTCAAGAGGGCACTCCTTGCACTAATGTACACTAGCCATTCTTGTCCCTAATGGAGTGTCCAGTATCAATACATCAGAATAAGTAAAGATAAAGAGCCCAATACTCTCCACAACATCCACATATATGAAACTATGGGAAGCCCCTGCATCGAAAAATTTAGAAGCTAAAACTAAGTTAACTAGGATCGTACCTCAAACTGTAGAGGGTTTGGGGTCCTACTCTTTCTAGGTTTACTCCACTAAAAAATTCTGGCATGTACCATGGCCCTATGACCCTACCTGACCACCTTGATCTAATCTACTCTGTTGTCGCTGAAATCCTACAGACTAGATACCATGGTTATGACCTCCACCTCGGCCTGAATGGCCGGAAGAACTCCAGTTCCCAAACTGATAAGAAACTGGTGGTGCTGCTCTTGAATGTGGAGTCATAGAGGAACTCCTATCACAAGCTGCTGATGAGAAGAACTTATAGAAGCGCTGAAGATGACCCATATTGCTGCAATATCGACACCCCACTGGGTCTCTCGAGAAATATGGCCTCGTATGCCTGCTCTTCCTGCACTGGTAGCACACTAACTCGCCACCATATGAAGTATCCCACTTCCTTGGATCCCCACGTGTAGACTCCCTGCATTGCTTCCTGCTGTCAGAAGGAGGAGTACCAACTCCAGATGTCAAGCCACCCTGGCTCACAACTCTAGAATACCTCAGATTTTACTCCATGATGGGTGCCTGGTTGACTATAGAAGTGATGGAGGTCAACCTGAAGATATTCACCTGAGATCGGATGTCATTCCTGAGGACATCCTCAAACTTCCTTTCTAGGAATAACTCGTCACCTCCTAGGATGGGTGTGAAGCGCTGCAGCTCTGTGAGATAAGAAGATTACTCCATAACTGAGAGAGTACTCTTCTCCAGACTCATGAACTCTCAAGCTTGATCGTCCCCCAAGGTCTTCGGGTAGAATTAATCGTAGAAGGAACGGTGGAACTCATACGAAGCCATGACCTGTTGGAATCCCGCCTATGAGATCACATCCCACCATCTCTTGGTGGAGTCTCGAAGCATATACATAGCGAGCTTGATCCTTCTCTCTAAAGGCGTATCCAGATTCTATAATATAGAAAGTATGGATTCTAGCCATGAATATATAGTCTGAGGTCCTCCTTCCCCTATGAAAGTGGGAGGATGTTGCAGTTGAAAGACCCATGTCAATTCTGTCATTGACAGGGCAAGAGGCGATACTTCTCAAAGGGTTTGCATGAACCTCATAAATCCCTCTCAGAACTGTGTGTCAGTAACTATGTCTGGAAAAATGTTTGGTGCCAAGATTGGAACAATTGGGGGATCTGCTGGTAGTCCCTGATCAACCATATCCAGTGTCTGATCAATTCCCTAAATTTGGCGTACAACTAGAGGACGTCTCGGTGGCATGACTCTTCAAGGTCAAGTGCACACCTTAGATCAAGATTATCAAGGAATGAAACTACAAGTGTAAGAGGGGAACAAGAGAAAGAAATAATTCATGTTTTTAAAAACATGGATATACAATGTGTATGACCACTACATGACATGTTCCCTTAAGCCTTCACATGGGCGTGTACATTTTCCAACCCAGGTCGTGTAACACCCCAGACACACGACATGTTGTCCTAACACATGGCATGTTCTTGAATCCTCTTCCACTGCCTGAGTTCCCATACATGGAAAATCCACATGGTTCTCCTAGAACAAGACTACACAGCATGTTAGTACCAGACACTTCCTGTACTAGACGAAATTCACCGGCCCGTGTTGTTAGTCACACGATCGGTCACAAGGCTCACTCTAAACGGCATGTTCCATATAGACATGGCATGTACTTGAAGGATTTCACCGACCCGTGTTGTTAGTCACACAGTCGGATACATGGGTTACACTACACGATATGTTCAAGCTTGACACAGCATGTATAAATTAACTATAATCCATCCATGTCATTAGTCACACGGATGGACACATGGTCTATATGTAACACGACGTGTACGTCCGGTACACGGCGTGTGCTAACAAAGATTTTCCAAACCCCGTGTCTCTGCCCACACAACTAGTGACACGATTAGAGACTACATGGTGTGTACATACAGTACACGGTGTGAACTTAATAAAAACAGTTCCTTTCCAAACAGAAGGATACATGGCATGTATTAATCATTACACGCCGTGTATTCTTGGGTTTTCCAGACAATAAGCCTCAAAAACTACTCTGGAACCCAGAAAACACTGAAATGAACATTAAAGTTCTAAATTATGATCTGTGAGGTCCTATACTCCCCGTGAATCAAATCTTGGCATCTTATGCATGTCATATACAAATAATAACAATTCAATGATCCACAAAATTCTAATCCATGAGGTACCATAACACCTCAAGAACCAATGTTTTTCGTCCATTCAATCAAAACCTTACACAATCTAATACCCTATCAAATAGCAGGTATTCTATCAAGGCATCTATCGCAACAACATGAATATTTAACACAACATCTATCACAACAACATGCAATCGGAAATGCACCCTAAATGGCATGACATGAATCCATGACACATGATTTCTAGAAAGTGATTATATGATGCATGAGATGGAATACCCTTATATAATTGGGTTTCAAAAGAAATAAAACCTCAATAATATCAATGATAACAACACAAAACTTGTGAATCATCCAATGGTGAAATCAAATCAACTGTAATAATTAAAAAAATAGGGAAAAAATATTGCAATAACGAGGTAAATTTGGATTTTCCCTATACACGGGTTAGCTACTCCCGGGAACAACTTATTACCAAGTATCTATTTCTTCATATCCTTAGATATAGGCTCCGAACAGTATGTCAAGAATAAAATAATCCCTTTGATACCACTCTGTAACTTCCCAGTTCTGGAAGCCGCCCAGAGGTGCCTCATACCCGGTTGGTCACATGGCATCAAGCGCATTTCCCTGAATGCCAGAGGCTAACAACTAGTAGTGAGGGCCTTGGGTGTGATAGTGGGGAAACTACACCCACATTGACAGAGTAACATAGAGGAAATAAATAGATAACAATAGAAAAAGTAGTAATAATAGCATACAACAGTAAACAGTGGAAGACTGGAAATAATAAAAAACGATCACATATATATATGATGCATGATACATATGTCTAGGAAAGAAGGAAAACAAGTCACAATGCTGGAATAAAATACTAAACCAAAGTACAAGGAAAATCAAGAAAACAACTCCACATCATCACAAGCCTCAACTTGGTCACATGCTCTCCAGCTCCAAAGTAGTCAAGTACCTAAAGTACAAGGGTGCTTTACCTTATCTAGAACCGCAATAATATAATTTTTTTGGACCCAAAAGCATGACCCAAATAGGGTGTGAGAAAAATCCCAATAGGCAACCACCCAATGATTTGTGCCTAACAGTCAGTTAATATATATTTCAGGCAATAAGAAAAAGAAGTAGTAATAAGGAAGTACTCAAAAGTAAACAATCCTACAGTTCAATTGCATTCAACTTTCATATATCAAGTAAGCATCTAATAACAAATAGGTAACCCTATGAGAAGTACTCATAGCCTAAAACCTCTGGTTCAAACAAATCAAATACAAGAAACCCTCTAGGAAGTACTCATAGTCTAACCCTTCTGGTTTAACCAAATCAAACACAAGCAACCCTCTCGGAAGCTTTATAAAATACTCTTTGAGGATACACTCACCATCAATTTCCCCAGTGGTCTCATATCAGTAACTAATAGGCACTCTTAGAAAGAACTAAACGTCCAATTCCCCATGTGGCTCGTATTGAGGAAACAAAAGAAACTTTGAGGGAGCACAAAGTTCATCCCCCCTAGGGTCTCCCAACGTAATAGTAAAACAAACACTCTAGAGAAGCCCTCAATGTCCATTCTCCCTGTGGTCTACTACACCAAGTTCCCACAGCCATGTGTAAGTCAAATCGTGCACAAAAAATGCATGGAATCCAAAGTAAACCTCAATAACTACTTAGATAAATATTCTATAGCATATCAGATAAAATCACTTCATCCTACAACACTAGGCCTGGAAAGCAAAGTAGCAACCTAACATGTGAAGCTAGACCAACCGGTAAAAATAAGAAAACATGGGAAAAACATCCATATCTTGGAAAAGATAATCCTATTCACAAAAAAATTAACCTCTATCCCAACAAACAAGGCATTGCAGGCAATAAAAGGGCTAAAAACCATTAACACGCAATACCCTAAACAAGGGTATTGGAAATTGTTTCACATATAACTCAAATAGTAACTATAGAAAGGCACAAACTACCTACCTCAGGGTTGTACGAACAATATACGTGAACCTCAGGCCTTAAATCGCCTTAGAATTCCATAGACCTACAGAAACGCTAAAAACGTTCAACTAAGGATATCTCACGAAAGAGGATAAACCAAGAGATTAAGTTCTAGAATAAGGAATAGCTCACCGATATGATTTATATGCAACCAACAGAGTTAGAATCAGATAAAAGATGGTGATTCGGGGGCTTAGAGAAAATTCACGGTCGTACGGATTCTCCTGGACGAGATAGGTTGAGAAGAAGATGGTTATGTCCATTAGACGTGACCCCAGTCTATTTAATGAAATAAAAAAGAAAGTACATGATGTTTCTTTTAAAATTACATGACGTGTACTTTCCTTTATCGAGCTATGCTTTAGGTGGTCTCTAGGTCACCCCACATAGCCATGTATTTGACCGTTACACGGCTAGTACAAGACTACCCACGAAAACCAAGTACACAGCGTGTACTTATAAGTACATGGTATGTACTCCTGAAATTTCCAAAAACTCTTCTTTTTCTTGAGAACAAGCAGAAAATAAAGAGATACCTGAAAATAAGATCTGGGTTCTTACATATGGAGAGGCTCGCTTTAGGCCTTGTTGTGAACCATCTCAGAGCATTGATTTAATGGAATTTGGTCCAGGTTGTTTCTGGTGTTGTAGCTAAAACTCTCTAGTCAGATTGTACATTGAAGTCATGATGTGAGCAGTCTCACACTCCATGGATCAAATGAATAGTATAAAAAATCATGAATCTGATCTTCTATCAAGTTCCCTAGATCTGTAGGAAGTTTTGATTCATCTTAATTAGGTATGTTCTTATTACCACTCTCCTGGATCTTAACCTGAAGATGGCATGGATGAATTTTCTCTACAAGGGTAAACACACCACCTATATCACAAGAAACTCAATAAGAGAAACCTAAAAAGGTTAATACAACAATAAATAATCACTAAAATGAGGTTACTCCGAACATGGATTAACTACTAAATTAGTGTGCTATAACAATTCCATTTATTCCTTTTCATCAAATATTTCAAGATATTACATTTCACAACACATATAGGTAGTTATGTCACATACAAATAAATATTACCCTATAATGAATAATTTGTTTAAACATGCTTCCCTACATTAATACCATGATTCATGTATACACATCTCATTCCATACTAACCCATGAGTAAAATCTCATAAAATAGTATTATCACACATCAAGTTCATTACCAAAGGTGAAATAAAATCACAAATGTAACATGAAAACATCAAGAACAAAAATCACTTCCATTGGAACTTTAGTTTTACCACACACATGGGTTAACTACCTCCATTCATGGGATTATTACCAAGCCTCGACAAATCATAGTCTCTTATCTACCTTCCCCAAATAGTAAAGTGACCAAAATTAGCCAGGCTTTGATACTGCTTTGTAGTGTTCCTAGACTGATACTCCCTCACATGACTAAGATGATTAGTTTTGTGACCTAAAGCATGACTCCCCATATTCCATAGTCTATCTACTAGTAGTTATCATCTAAAAATATACCAGGAAAACTATACCCTCTAGAAAAGATTTAAAATAAAAATAGAAATAAAATAAATCAATCATGACATAATAATCACGAAAAAAAATAAATGATACCCAAAAATATAGATAATAATAATAAACAATGTCATTATATTCTTAATGCCTAACTAAATGTCATGATTAATTTTATGTGAGAAAACTACTGAAAATATAATATATAATAAAGACTCCAAAACCTAGTCCCAAACACCATGCTAAGTCCCATATCCATGATCCAAACTCATCTAGAAAATAAACCAATCAAGAACAAGTCCCATTGCCCTTATCTAGAAATGAATCCATGAAGTCTTCCTAGGTACCAAATGGAATTCCAAATAGGGTGAGCATAAAACTCAATAGGCTGACACCCACAGTGACTTAAAAGTCTAGTATTAATGAATAGTAAATGAAACTATATGATAAAAGGGTAATTAATTCATAAATAAATATATAATATAAAAACATACCCACTAATCCTTGTGATTTATGTTGACACATGGGGTTAGAAAAACCTACTTCGACATGATTACAGATTTATCTATCTAGTGGTAGATGGTTCCTCCTACGATGAATATCCCATATCGCTGGTGGATTCTCCTATCAAGGATGGATAACCCATATTACATCATTTTACTAATCGTCTATCCCGCAAGTATCAGTTAACCAATAAATAATGGGATCTATGTGAACTACCATGTTAGATTAGAATATGTTTTCCTTAGGTACAAGATGATTCCAATTGAAAAAATAATCTTGTGATATAGGGATCTATGCGAATTCCCATGTTAGAGCCACTTACATTTTACCATACCAAGGGAAAAAGTGTCACATGACCCAGTGTGAATTCCAGCAATAGGGACACTTATATACTGAGAGGGCATCCTAACTTATAAAAATTCCCATGATAAGTCTCATTTTATAATTCGCAATAAATTTAATGATAGGAAATTTTTCCATATTCATCAAACATACCAAACATGTGATCATATGAAAAATTTGTTAATTATTACTAATTACCAATTATATTACCAAATTCAATTACATTCCCCTATACCATTTAATCTAATTTCCATACTCATATTGAGTTTCCAATTATCATAATAATTGTAACAACTCAATTAAACATATGATATAAGCTGAATTACCATTTCACCTATCATTATATCAATTTTTTCATCATAAAATTATGCCACTTTTAATATAATCACAATTAAACACATTCAATATAAGTGATCCTTTTTCAATAGAATTACCATAATTAATAATTTAATATAATTAATAGTTAATCCATCCCATAAAAAAGGCTCCAATTCAACTAAGATCTCTATTTCACATGTTCTAATTTCCAACCAAGGGTCAAGGGTTGGCACACCTCTCTGGTGGCTACAACTCCTGATATCAATTCCAAAGGAAAAATAGGCATAAGGGTTGTTTGAAAATAAATATTTATCAATTTTTCTATGTTATTAAATTATAATACTTCACATGTAATATTTTATGGTGTGATCACACACGTTTTACATTTTAGAGGAAGAAAATAAACTTTAGGGAGTTGGTTTAGGCTACCCACCTCATTAATGAAGAAGATATCAATTAAAATGAATTTGGATCAATGTGAAACAACATAATATCCTATTTATAGTGAGTTAAACACACCATAAATATTTTAAGAAGAGGAACCAATATGAATATAAGATAAATTCATCAATTCCAAGAAGAAATTAATGATTTTGGATCATCGGATCAAAGAATAGGTCAAAAGAACAAAGTGAGGTTTTGGAGAATCCAAATGATACTGGGAGGGAATTTACAAACCATAAATCCAAAATTATGGTCTTAATAGGGGATGAAAATGATTAAATAAGGTTTTTGGTGTAAAAAAATAGATTCTTCCCCTGCTTAGTCTGGCCTAGTCCCGAAACTACTAGTTAGCTAATGGGAATCACTGGCAGAATGATGGTGTCTTCTAGAGCCAATTTTTGGTTGGGAACCCCACAAGCTGATATATGGGTCTTATATATGGGATCTAATATTAATAATCCCACCAACTAGCTAGCGAGTCACCTTTTGGCTCGATGAGATCCTATATTTCTTACCAGTTGGCTGGTGGAATACATTGGTGAGATAGTGGTATTTTAGTTTTCTCCAAAATGTGAAACACCACTAGCCATAACTATTATCCACTACTCAAACTTCTCTAATCCCCTAAACACCACAAAATTCATACTTTATTCCATTAATGAGGCTCCTTTAGCAAGATTAAAAACGGTTTAATAAAACTTAATAATTTTTAACTAAAGACTCAAAGAAGAACATACCTAAAAAATATAGGATCTTAATAATTATGGGATGGTGTTGTTGGTCACCCAATGATGATGAGGATGAGATATGTGGTGGGAGGTTTTAAATGGTAGTAGGAGGGTATGTGGTTTATTTCTTTCACCTTCATTATACCCTATTACCCTAGACATTAAATGTGGTTATGTGGATGAGGTTTTGATGTGTAATGATGACTGATTCTAGTACCAGATGCTAGAACCTAAAAGAGGTTGGAATAGGTAGGGATATGTCTCAACCCATATCAGATTTTGATGGATATGTGTGGAGATATTCCTAGAAGGAAGGGGAGAATATGTCATCTGGAATCAATGTATGATTGTGGTAAACCAGTGGGGAAGTGGTAGCAGGCTTCCTTTGATTTTTATTCTTTTAATACAATGTTACTACATTAGATATGTTATTTGGTGATAATTTTATGGTGAATTTTGTATTGGTTACTTAACCAGTATAGATGCATGTTTTTTCTAATATTTATTCACTATTGTATTAATATTCTCTTTTCACATTTTTAGGAGAGACCTTTGGTATGATACTACTGAGTATATATTTTATCCCCACCCTATGTTTATATAAAAAGTTTTTTCTTAAGTTTCCAAGATGACTTCAGGTACTGTGCTTGACATTACCATCTCATATGTTATAGTTATTGTCGATTCACTGTGAAAGGACTTGTTTTTTGGGTTTTCAATTCGAAAATTTTATGGCATTTGTTGACATTTTTCATGCATTATGGTATGATTTTGATTTAATTTAATATATTTTATAGAGTTTATTTGTGGTTGATTTATCAAATATATATATACTTATTATTATTGGGTATAATTCATCTTATATGTGAATTTTTATACCCTTAGTGTTTGTCGCCAACCTAGGGCCTTCTAGAGGCTAGACTCAGGAGTCATTATATTTATTCCTTCTTTATTGGCCTATGAGGGGTACCTTTGAAGGGAGGGGGTTATTACATGACATATCCCACTACATAAATCTCCATCTTTATGTAAATGAATAGGTGTATTACTGGTTATAATGGCTTACATTTTACGGTGAGTTCCCACTTGGGCTACTATGGATCATAGTTTTACTATACATTTATATATAGTGCATACTTATATACAGACATAGAGAATTATTCATCCCATTGGTTTTATGACATAAGTTATAATTTATTGAGATATAATGAATTTCTATAGGCTTTAGTGTCTTTTAGGTATACATCTGGTTACAATTTCTGTAATAGTATGAGATTATAAAACATATATTTTCCTTTTGTGTTCAATATATTTATTCTCATGAAACAACAAACCAAAATGAATAATGGAATGTTATATAACCATTAATATGTTTCCATTGAAATATTGAGTAAATATATGGGTAAATAAATTATAAAATATCTGTAAAAAAATCAAGTACTTTTTAATACTAATGCATTGATAAAATTCAATTAACATACACAAATAAATAATAAAATCATTTTAGGCATAAAAATATATTTTCAAAAAAAATTCTTTTTAATAGGCTAGGAAGTTAAATATATTATTATTAAATAATAGTTTAAATGGAAATTATTGATAATATATACAACAACATATGTTAACATCCATCCAACATTTATTATGATCCAAATAAAAAAAATTATATGCATTGAAGATATATGTTTCTTAAAATTGTTTTTATGCATTATAAACACCTATATTAAACTTTATTTATATGTATTTTATAATTTGAATGGTATAGAATGATTTAAATATTTGTAATATTCCTTTTAAAATTAGGTAATTATGCCAATTTTTTTTAGACATAAAATTAAGTAACTAAGGTAAATATTAGTTACCATAGTAAAATTTTTATTTTTCAAAGAATGAAACTTTTATAAATATTGTGTATTTCTTTAATTAAATTGAACTATTTTAAATTTATACAATAATATGATGTTTATACATATAAAAAAAATTAAGACTCATTTAATTGTAAATAAATGTTAAATATGATTAATAACACTTAATGATTAAAAAACATTTTTATACAATTTTTTGTCAACACATTATATGTTTTAGTATAAATGATAATTTTATTATATATAAAAATTGAATTAAATTAAATGAAGAATAAATTTAGATTAACAATGTCCAAATTTAGTATGAAGTTCCATCTTATATTTTTAGTAATAAAATAATTTCTATGGTTAAATATATTCAAGATTAAAAGGTGTTAAAATGGATACTCTAATATAGTAGGAATTTTACTAAATCAATTAGACAGTTATACTATATAGAATATATTTTTAGGTTATAGAGTCATAACTGAAAATCTCACAAACTAATCTCAAAATAAATTACCTAAATATAATGCAATTCTATTCTTACACCATACCTAACATTATTATTCAAAAATATATCCATCTATTTTCCATATTGAAGCTCACTTGTACCTATTAGAACCCACACCAATAGTCATAAATTTACATGAATCACTACCCAATTTACATCTTATATGGAACCTTTATAAGTTTGGTAACCTATATTAACAATAATGTTCTTTAATTTATTCATTTCTAAACGATAAATTAAGATAAGATCAAAATTATTAATGTTAGTATTAATTACCCTTTACATTACTTTCTTTATCCTTCCCATAAACCCTCCTCCAAAACCGTTCATACCATATTTATATATTTAAATAAATATAAACAACACAATGAAATGATATTATATTACTGGGATAAACACTATATATTCCTTTCCAATTAAATAAAAAATAAAAAATGTTAATCATGCTTCTGTGCGGACTACCACCTCTTTGAATGACATGATTCATTTTTCATTACCAAAAGTAAGGGATTATTCTAGAAATAATATTAGTGAATAAATATGTTATTTATTTTATGATTTTTTTGTATATATAAATTAGGCTTTCTATAAGTAATATTATCAAAAAATGATCATTGTTAAACTTTCCAACTAAAAAAACCTACCCAGAGGAAAATCACTTTATTTATAAGTGACAATTTTTTTTAATTTAACTTATTTTTATAAATATTACCTATTATAATTTATCATATTAATAAAATATAAATAATTTCATTAGATTTTTTTAATAATGATATTATAATAAAATAATTTCTTCCATAGCTATACCCAAACATTGATTGTGGCATGTTCTTGTTGAGTCAGTTTAACCAATTAAATGAAAAATGATATCAAATTCTACCAAGGTTGGATCTAGAAACTTAATATTTTATATTATTATGTAAATAATAATTATGTTTTTCTTTTATAATTGTAACATAAACATTTAACTCATTAATTAAGGCAACCATTTTCATTCATTATAAATTACCCAAAAAAACTCATCACTGACTTCATCATCATGAATTATAACTAAAATACATATGAAATGAAATTATAAAATAATAAAAAATTATAAAAAATGAATTCATATTCCTCTTATTATTTGGTAATGATGAACATTGGGGGAAGAATTAATAAAAACATTGTTATTCTGAAACCAGTTAAAAATGTTCAAGATTATTCACACTCATTATTTAAAATAGATGATAACTAACTAATATAAATATAGAGAATAATTATAAATTAATTTTATAATAGGTTTTATATTTGAATAATGTTATGAAATAGGTTATGAATGTTTATTTTTATATATAATATTCAACAGATTTACTGGAATTAACGAATTAAGGTATGAGTTTATTTGTCTTAAATTTATTTTTTTGGGCTATATTTCATATTGTTCACAATTATATCCTTGATATGGTGTTATTACTGAATGATATAAGTTTTTTACTACATAATTAATGGGATATAAAAAGTTAAATCAATTTCCTTCCTTCATTCAAGTGTTTTAAATATTTAAGGGATCTTGGTAACTCCAAATCTTCTTTCATTGATTTATAATGACTCTTCTTGAACTTTATTCTTCTATAATTTGTTTTTTGCACCATAATATTTTATTTCAGGGTACTGTCACTTATTTTATTTGGGAAATTCCTTTTTAATTCAATTATTTTACAATGATAATATTTTTATTAAAATAATATCATTGTTGAGAATAGTTGATATCCTTTTTAATGTCGATTTCCCCTACTTATATATATTTTAATTCCCTACAAATTTATCCTTTATATTTTGAAACCTAATTATGTGTTTTCTCATGTGACCATAAAATTTCACTTATCCAATTTTAAAAATTATGATTTATAACCCTTTTTTTGACATCTCATCTCAATAAAGTTATTTTAAAATAATAAAATGGGTTTCCTTCCATGATTGTTTGTTTTTTCTTAAACTCCACATTTATTTAGGATACTCTTAAAGATTTTTAAAGTATTTTTTATTTAAGGTTATATTTTTTAAAGTAAAAATTTTCAAAAGAAATTACTTCAAATTTTTTAAAATAACTTTTAAAGTGACCCATAACTTCTACTTTTTTTGATAATGTTGAAAATGTATTATAAAATATCTTTTAACATTTTACTTCCATATGAACATATATTCTTTAAAAAAATTCTATTTATATGAAACATTCTCTCTAGTACTTAAAGGTTTATCTAAGAAATTATTACTCTGCTAGTTTTATAAATAAATGTTTTTAAATTTTTAAGGATATTTCTTATTTCCAAATCAATTTTCATAATGCAGCCAAAAAATGGTAATTTAAATCTATATCAAAATCCTCTATTAAATCCTAGGATATTATAATATGATTACATCCACCTTATTTCTTTATATTACCTATTTTTATGCTATTTATTAACATGTAACCCATTTAATTCTTGGGTTAATTATGATTTGATGAAGTAATGTGTGATTTTTTATGTGGCACACATTACGTTTGGAATATGAAGGGTGCACACTGATAATAATACAATTACTTGGGTAATGAATTAATCTCTAGAGATGAAATTTTTATAATTCCTTGTAAATATTACTTAGTAATGTATTACAATACCTTGGTGAACATCCTTCATAATGTAAAGGGTGAAACTTGATAGTAATCCAATGCATTGAGTAAATAATTTATCTCTAGAGATGACATGTTTATGATATCTTTATATAAATCTTGGTAATTTTTTATAGTAACTTTATGAACAACCTTGGTAATGTGAATTTTCAACACTTTAGTGATTAAATTTAGTGATATTCTTGTGAATGTATCATGTTCATATTGTAGCCATATTTTTAAGTTATACTTCATGAACATATGATCATGTTATAACTCATGTGATTATCTTCATATCCTTATATTCAAATTCTTATGTTATACCCCAATTCATACCCATGATATGATATGATTTAATTTTGTATCCCTTACCAAGCCTTCTATCTCACCCATTTATTATGTTTCCATTTCCTCACGTTATGAAGAAAATTAATATGTAAGATGTTTCTAGAAGAGTATCATGGGTATAGGATTTATAAGAGATATTGATAGCCTATTATGGATTAAGAAGTTTTTTATATAGTTGAAAAAATATTCATCAGTTAAAAAAGACATGTGTTTTTTTAGTGAAGGATAATTTAAGGAAAGATTAGTTAAAGTTTATCATAATTTCATAGTTATATTTAACCCTTTTGGTTAGTTTAGATAATAGTAAAATATTTTTGGGATTATAATAATAAAAAATTAGTGAAAACCTTAAGGATAGGTCTAAGGGGTAATTCTAAGTATAGTATAACATCCCAATGTTTTGTTAAAGTATATATTATGTGGTTATGCTACCAATTACATCCCTATTTAGATATTATCAAGTGGATGAAGTTATGGCACATATGTACCTATGGGTAAGCATCCTAAAAACCGACAATGAGATATAAGTAGAATCTTCACTCTAGTGCATGATGAGTGGGCCTAAGAATACACACCTATTCAGAAACAACTGGGTGATATTCATTGTTTAATCACATTCCCTTTAAAAACCATTATAAAGGTTTAATTATTAAAAGGAATTATGTTAATGAATATGAGAGAAACCAACCTAAATAAACCTAGATTAAACCGAGAGTGATTTTGGTTGAAAGGGGAGATAATGTAATAATTTCAAAGAGTAATACATTTTGATATTGAATTTATCATGTAATTATCATACAATAATTATCTTATAGTGTTCATCACAAATTCTAACTCTTTGTTTTAATAAGTGATGAGGTTTAAAATAATCATGTTAATAATAGATTCCATGGACAATATGAAGCTTTTCCCAATGTGTAACTAAAAAAATAAGAAATAAATTTATAAATAATGTGATGATGAAAAAATATTTATAAATAATTATTATTATCAATAAGAACATATTTTAATTTTAAAATAAACCAAATAAGATAATGATGGATTCTTATGGAAGTTCGACTGGAAAAAGTGACGAAGGAAAAAAGATATATTTTTATATGTGTCAAGAATGTGTAAAGAGGAACCCATAGGATTTTCCCAATGAAACTAGAAGATGTATCATGTGTAAAAAATGTTTTGATAAGGAAAAATGTTTTTGAGGATAAACAAAGTAATCAACTAAAATGATGAAGATAAAATATGTGTTTCTAGTCAAGCCTAAGATATTAAGATAGACACATCATTTGAAAATATATAATGAGTTATTCATAACTTATTTATTCCCTTAACCTATTTTATAAGTGATTTAAAATTAAAATTTTAATGATACTATTTATTTAGGGGGGGAGAATGTAACACCCCAAGATTTTAAAATAAATATTTTCATTTTTTTAAATTGATTTCTTCACATGAATCACTGAACCAAAAGAAATCATGAAACATTATGTAACCATTAAAATATAGTTTTTGAATTGGTGGGAAAATATAAATTTAACCTGAATATAAAATATATTTATAACTAAAAATAAATTTCTTTGTAACACTATTTCATTGATAAAATAAAATAAGATAGCTAAATAAAAATAAAATTCATTTTATCTCTTAAAAATACCATTTTCATGCACTATGAACTTTATTATATTATGGTTAAATAAAGTTTTAAAAGGAAATTATTGATAAAATATATAATAAAATAAGTTATAATCTATTAAATAGTTTTTAATTTACAAGTAATGAACTTATTTTATGCTTAGAGGTTTCATATTTCACAAATTGTTTATGTGTAATTATCGCTTATATTAAAATTTATTTTTATCATTTTTAGATTTTGAATATTATAAAATTATTTGAATATTTTTTATCAATATTTTCATATTAATAAATGGGATTTATTATTTTTTAGACATAAAATTAAGTTACCAAGGTAAATATTAGTTAGAGTATAAAACAAGTTATTTTTCAAAGAATACTACTTTACTAAATATTCTGTATTTTCTAATTTAGTGGATATATTTAAAACTAATTTTCTAATAAGACCTTTATACAGACATAAAAATAAATTAACACTAATTATATTGTTAATAAATTTTAAATAAGATTGAAATCAATTAATGATTAAAATGACATTTTTTCACAGAAATAATTTTTCAACACGTTATATGTTTTAATTTAAAAGTAAAGTTGGGACTTAAGACTCTTTTTTTAATAAAACAAAGAACCCATTTATTTATAGGTAGGGGTAACCCTTTACATGACATTTAGTATCAAGGATAAAATTAATAAGGACATAGACCAATGGGTGATGTTAAATTTTTAGTAATAAAATTATTACTATGGTATTTTTTTTAAAAAATAATTGTTAAAATGATTAATCTAATGTGGATCAAATTTAACAAATCAATTTGGAACATAGATCTTATAGAATAAATTTATTTGGTTTTAATTTCATACCTATATATCTCACCAATATTTCCCCACCCAACTCACTTAAATCTCATTCAATTCTATTCTTATCCCTTTCCTAGCATACTTTTCCATTGATTCATCCCTCGTTTTCACCAATAAAGGTGATCACATCGACCCATATCATTTCAAACAACTATTTTGAAATTAATTTGAAAATATATCCAATTTTATTTTCTTGGAGAACATATACACATTTTTTATCCCCTGGAGACAAAAAATTTCCTCAAGTCCTTCATTTCTAATAGATACATCTAGAGAAGATCAAAATTCTCAATGTAAGTATTACTTACCTTTTTGCATCCTTTAATTATATTTATCATTAAAACTCCTCCAAAACCATTATAAAAATTTGTATATAATTACATAAGTGTATATAATATAATTAAATTTTTTGAAATTTATGATATAAAAATTATCTATTATATATTCATTCAATAGAAAAAATGAAAATGTTGTACATGCGTGTGTGAGGACAACCACCTCTATGAATGACACATTTCATTTTTCACCACAACCACTAAATGATAGTTATATAAATTGTTTTCAGGAATAAATATAAAATTTATTTCATTATTTATATTGTATAAATATAAATTAGTTTGTCTATAAGTAATATTATAAATAAATGATCATTATAAAATTATCCACCTGAAATTAACAAACCATGAGGAAAAGTGATTTGTTTATAATGGAGAAATTATTTTTCATTTAACTTATTCTTATAGATCTTCCCAATTCTAATTCATCATCTTAATAACATCTAAATAATGTTATTACAATTTTGTGATAATGATATTATAATAAAATAATCTCTTTCATATCCATTTTACACATAGATTGTTCTACCTTCTTATTAGGTCAGTTTAACCACCAACATGAAAAATTCTATAAAAATACATCAAGGATGAATTTAGAAATCCAATATTATATATTAATATGTAGTTTTTTCTATAATAATAATATAATCATTTAACTAAATAATTAAGATAAAATTGTCCATTAATTATAAATCATTGAAACAAGTTCATTGCCAACATCATTATCACAAATAATAACTAAAATAATTATTAAATGAAATTATAAAACTATAAATAATAATTGACCATTAATCAAATTACCTTGTATGATCTGGGAATTTTAACTTTAGGAGAATAATTGATAACAACACCTATATTAGGAAACTAGTTTAATATAACCATGATTACTCACACACAATATTGAAAATATATAATAAATAACTAATTTAAATTTATAGAATAATTTTAAATTAATTTCATGAAATTTTATAGATATAAAAAAGGTTTTTAAATAGGTTATTAATATTTTTATTTTTTTATAGGAGATTCAAATGTTTTAGTGGAAGTTAGGAATTAAGGTAAGGGGTTCTTTGTCTAAAATTTAATTTCTTAGGACATATTTCATGTTTTTCACATTTATATACTTAAAATAGTGTGATTAATTACTAATTTATTTTTTTACTATAAAATTAATGGGATATAAAAAATAAAAATTGAGTTCCTTCCTTCATACATGTGTTATTAAATTCATAGAGTAACTTGATAACTCAAAATCTCCTTTATTTGAGTTATAAAATCATTTTATGGATTTACTTCTTATATAAATAGTATATTAGAGATAAAGATTTTATTTAATAGTATTATATATTCCTATATAGGGATAATTCATTTTTATTTCCAAAATTTTACAATTCTAAAATCCTTTCTCAAATGTATAACATTGTTTAGAATAATTCTCATCCTCTTTAATGATGGTTTCCCCTCCTTTTCCATATTTCCCTCTTTCACCAATTTTCAAATTTATATTTGGAAACCTATTTATAAATTATCTAATGTGGAATTTATATTTTCTTTCTCATTTTATCAAAATTATTTTTTATTACTCTTTTAACAATTAGGGATTTCAACAATGACATTTTAAAATAATAAAATAGTTTTATTTATATGATTTTTTGTATTAATCCACTATAAATTTATTTGGGATACTCTTTAGATATCTTTAAAGATAAATTATTGATGAATATTTTTTAATATTGATTTTTTAAAAATGATTTCACATTAAATTTTTTAAAATAACTTTTGAAAATAACTCATATTTAATACTTTATGATAATGTTAAAAATGTTTTCTAAAATTTCATTTTAGTTTTTTCTTCCACATGAACACATATTTCAATAATTTTTTTCATTTTTTATGAAAAATACACCCTATTCCTTCACGGTTTCTCAAATATATTATTACTATCATATTTTTCTAAATAAATGTTTTCAAATATCAAAGATACTTCTTATTTCCTAACTAATTTTCTTAGTACTCATAAAATGGTATTTTACATCAATTTCAACACCCTATATTATTTATTATGATATTATATGATGATTCTGTTTGAATTATTTCACTATATGGCCTTTGACTATTATTTTTATTATCATTAAATTCACTTCCTTCATTTCTTAATTATGCATTGATGGAATTATGTATGATTTCCTTATGTGGAAGAAAAAGTTCTAGACATATAAAGGGTGTTACTTGATAGCACTCCAATGAATTAGGTAAAGAATAAATCATTAGATATGGCATTTTTATGATATATTGGAAACCTTCCATGGTAATGTTTTGTGATACCATTATCAACACTCTTTGTAATATTAATGGTTCAACCTAATAGTGTTTCAATGCATTGGACAAAGAACTAATCTTTAGAAATGAAATTTTCATGAAACCTTGGAAGCATACCTCGGTAATGGATTATGATAACTTTGTAAAAAACCTCTCTAGTGAGATTTTAGAACACCTTAGTGATGAAATTTTGTGATATGCTTATAAATGTCTCATGTTTATGTTATAGACACATTTATATGTTTTGATTCATTCATTTATTATCATATTATTCCTCATGTTCTTATATTTATTTTCAAAAGTTCATATTATTATGTTATTCCCCAAGTATTACCCATGATATACTTTGATTTCAATATTTATCCCTTACCGAGCATATAATCTTTCCCCTTGATTATGTTTTCATTTCCTTAAGATACAAAGAAAAGTAATACATATAATATGTATAGAAGAGTATCTTGTGACGGTGATTTCTGAGAGATTATTAATGATTTTTATGGATTTTTAAGTTTCTTATATAATAGAAAAAAATGTCTATTAGTTTCAAAATACATGGGTTTCATTAGTTAATGATTTTTCGTAACTCTCAAGTAATGTAACCCAAAAATGTGTTGTGAATGTATATAATGCAATAATTTATTTATGTTATATAATTGATATGTTCACATCTGTGCGACATCATAATTTTGATATTATGATGCTGAGATGCCTGGATACACAAGATGCAGTAATAAGGGTGGTACTATTTCACATGGAGTATGATGATTTATATGAGGGGTGAGTAAAGGATGTAACTATTGATGTGTGAGAGTGAAACCCCAGTTTAGAAGTATAAGTGGAGGTACCTTAATTAAATTATATATATATATATATATATATTCTTTTGATAAGTAATGGTTTCTTTTTCTTTATTATTTAGTGATAGAGGCATAGTGAGTATGAGAAAATAGTAATTACTTATGTGATGTATTAGATTCATTTTTTATTAAAAATGTTTTAGTATTTTTATTTAATATTTTTCACAAGAGGTTTCTATGAGGATACTACTAAGTATACATAAAATTCTCACCCTATGTATATATAGACTATTTTTAGATCTGTAGGATCATGTTGATAATCGTTCTGGGCATTACTATCCTAGAGGAATTGTTGAACAATTGTAATGAGTTATTGGAGTTTATAGTTTCAACATTCTTATTTTTAGTACATGTAGTTTTTCTTTTAATTTCTATATATCTTTACATGAATTATTTTTACTTATTTATTTATTAATGGGTTGTTGGTTCATCTCATATTATCTCTTACTCTGTAAAATTATATAGAGGGAAACGCCTCCCAATTTGTGTGATTGATAGACCCCCAGTGCTAGTCACAAAACCATAGTCTATTGTAGTTAGGATTAAATCATCATTTTCACTCTTTATTAATTTTAAAACAAGGAGGGTTACTATTGGTGGGAGGGGTTGTGACGCGTTTATTAGTTACATATGGTTTATTTCCATTATAATATGATATTGATTTTGATTGATTCACATATGCATTAAAATTTATATATAAATACCCATTATATAATACCAAGTTTGAAGGTACTAGATTATAAAAGGTATTATAATAGATTATTTATAAATATTTTTTAATTAATAATTTCATTCCATGAGTCTTGCAGTCACGATTAATGAAGATGGAATCAGTGAGAAGCTTGTTTTGGTAAATTTTTATGAAAAAAAGTTGGTGCACTAATAATGAGGAAAATATTAGTATAATATTAATAGAGCCATATTAATTCCATAAAAATAATTGTAATTAATTTAATTTATTCTTAAAATTAACCATGTAGGATGGGGATGAAAAAAAATACACATTATTCCACTAAGGTGGTTTTCCGCATGAACACACATATAAAACTTTATTTATTTATAGAATCAAAAGACGGTTGGGATTTATTTCAATTTTAATAATATTAATTATGTTTAAAATAACATATTTATCCATTGAATAACCCTTTTGAATAATCCATTTATGACAATGATTAAAAATAAAACACATCGTTCATTGATGCGTAAGTATGCACGTATGCATGGACGACATTTTTCATTTTTTCTATAGAGAGAGTAAAGTAGATAATCTTTGCTCCATAAACATGTTGAATTTTAATTATAATAATGATATATATAATATTATTTTATGATGATATAATAGGATTTAGAAGATAAATAATGAAAATATAAATCATTAAGAAGTGATTACTACTCATGAAGAAAATTTGTAGCTTCACTTAGAGGTATTCTAAGAAAGGAAGGATTTAAGGATTTTAATTAGACCATGGGGCTACCAAAAGTGATAGTGGGATGTGGGGAAATTAAAATAGGAAATGATTCAGAAATCATTCAAATTTTATCATGTATTTAAATAGGTGGTCGAAGTCTCATTTTATAGGTGAGAGGAATGACATTTTTGAAATAATAAATAAGGATAATACACTATTCAAGGAATGTGAGTCCAAAATTTAAAAAAATGGAGGATTCATGATCTTTGAGGTTTTAGTAATATTAAGATTTCTCCACCAAGTTTAACCCTTTTTCATAATTTACTTTTAGCACAGTAACTTATTTTTTTACCCAAGTAATTTATTTTAATGTATAAAATTAAAATTTATATTATTAATTAATTTGAGAATTTTAATTTAAAATATGAAAATAATTTAGCAAGATAAATTTTTTACAAATGATAATAATTAATTTTATTACTAATTCAAATAATACATAAAAATCTTTTTTAGAAAAATATTACTTTTGAGCATATGAATTATGTTGAAGATAAAATGTTAAATTTTGTACAATTTTATAAAATAAATTGTTTTATTAATAAAAATAATATTTATGTGGATTTTAATGCAAGATAAATAAAAAATAAATCATTTAGATATTTAATTAAAAGAAAAGTCTGAAAATAGTTTTTTATGGGAAGAAAATAACACCGTTGTTCGAAAATTTTAAAGTTGGGTTTTTTAATTCAATATATTATTTATAAATTCATAATTTTACTCTCTAATTAAACCATTAGTTTATAAAAAATTATTTCTAATTTTTTCTTTCATGTTTACATTATGAAAAATTCATAATGAGGGTCTCCCCTATAAGAGGAGACCACATAAGGATTACTCTAATGTTCCTAGAAACCTGTCTACCAGATCGTTGTCTAAGGTGTCAAGGAAAGTGGATACAGATATCTTAAAAATATTAAATCGGGAGATGTCTCAATCTGAGTGGGAGACTTCTGGTGACTCTGATTATGGAAATGATATGTATTATTTTGATCTCTAGACCTGTTCTTGGTGGTTGAGGGTTTTTCTGTTGTTTGTCCTCGTCCGCTGCTCTGTTGTACTTTTTTATTTCTTCTTAATAAATGGTCAGAAGATTTGCTTCTGGCTGGAATTTCCTAGTTAATATTGGAATACAAAATCTAAAAGTGAAGTTATTTTTTTCAAATTCAAATGGTCTAATTTAGGAATTTTAATGTTTAATAGAATCATTGAATATAAGGAAAACTATTGTTATAGGAAAATGAATTTTTAAAATATAAACTATTATTATTCTAATTTACTATCAATTAATAATTAAATTAAAGCTAATATATTTTTAATATCCATATTATATTTTATCATCCTTTAATTAGGACATACTTAGTTTATAAAAATAATAATATGTTGTGTATAAAAAGGAAAACTTTTAATAAAATATATTTTAAAACATAAAATTGTTTTATTCTTATTAATTTCATACTAATAACTATGGGTTAGATGTTAATTATTCTATTGTAAATATATTAAATATATTTCATTAAAATAATTTTTATTCAATAGAAATTTAAAATAAAAATATAAAAAAGATTTATTTGAAAAATATTACTGATATTAGATAATCATCAGACAATACCATTAAAATTAATTAGTTATATTCTAAAATTTTAGTTTTATTATTCCATTGGCACTAAAATATTTCATTAAATTTTATAAATATATCATATAATAATAATATGTGATAAATAAAAAAAATTATAATAAAATACCCCAATTAAATATTATATCTACATTCACATAATATATTAATGTTAATAATACATTTGGACATTTTAACTCAATAAAATGGATAAAGGATTGTTTTAGTTCAATATATCATTCAAGAAAACATATGTGATATCATATTTATTTAAAGGTAAATTAATACCAAAATTTTAGGGTGTTACATTCTCCCCACTTTAATAAATAGTTTCCTTTTAATTTTAATTATCACATAATGAAAATTAGATAAGGGTTCATAAAATATAGACACAACTCAAGATATAATTTATAGGGACATATCAACCATTCAAACATAATAAATATAATTGTTACCATAGAATAGGTTGAACTATATTACTAAGTTATTATCAAATCATTTGAACTAAAAATCCATCATTATTATATACAACGACTCCTATATTAGTTTTTATTGAGATTTCATAGTTATCCTTTCATTGTTATGTGATTATGAGATGGTTTTAAATATAAAATTTTATTTCCCAAAATTGTTAATTAATATGGAGTTTAATTTCCAAATCACATCATATTCAAATAAATAAAGAACTATTAAGATTTATATGAACCACATTCTAATAAAAATTATCTTGGGTTCCTGTAATCATAAAATTAGAAGCATTTTTTCAATAATTAAATCATCAGAGTTTCTATTTAATACTCTTATAAAACTTTATAGATATATTGTGGTACCTAGAATCATAATCAATAATGACCCTTATAAGTCCTTATTATAGGATAATTTTTCCTTAATTATCATGATCCACTTCAAAAATATTTATTCCATAGTATTTTCCTTGTTCCCTTGGTCGTAGTTGTTACATAGCCTATTATCTTTATTATACCTTGGATTTGGTTATTGATTTTAATAATGAAAAAAACTTGCATTTATTGTATTAAAGTGTGGGTATATAATTATTCATGACATTCTCCTTGATTATTTCTTTGATTATACTATTCATTCCATTGTGGAAATCATTATCTTGATGCCTAATCCTTTCAAACATAAAAAATTTTCCAGTTCTATTATGGAAATGGATTGGGTTCTTCTCAAGAATTTTTCACTTTTAAATGATTGGAATTTATTTCCACTATGTGATTTATCATTCAAATCATAATGAAACACCATTTTAATTTTATTATATCTAAAATAAAGTGATTTTTTAATTTCAATTTCTACCTCATATGTACATCGAACAATGTCATCATAGCTACCGAAGGCTCTTTAATCCAATTCATTCTGAAGACATGGTTTTTGGACAGAAAAGAATCATTCTATCCTAAATTTTGTAATATGAAAAAAATATGTATCATGAAAGTATCATAATGTTATAGTAATAATTGAAAATAGATTCAATATAATTTTTTCAGATCTAAGAATTTGTTTTACCATTTTCATGTGCATATTTCAATGAAAATTCTAAGTGAAAATGTTTTCTTGAACACTTCACAACCCATAGAGTCGATTTTTTTCCTTTTGGGATGTATTTTTATTGATGGTACACTATTGGTAAGACTATCCTTCTAAAAGATACACATATAAGAAAACTTTCTAATGGTTCATGCATTATATAATTGAAAATATACTCTCCATATAATTGATCCATTTTTCTTCAATTAGTAGGTTTTGTAATGACTTAGACAAAATCACCAAGTTTATGGTAGAATGGTGAACACCCTCATCCACACCTCCCAATACAAAAGAGGTTATAAACTAGAAATGAGAATCCATATTTCATATATGGGGAGACTATACACTATGTATCATTGAATATAATATAAATAATAAGACATTGGAAATAAAAAAAAGCTAAAAATAACATGGATTGTATCTCAAGTCATGAAGATTAATGAACCAAAGAACCCAAAATTTGTAGTCCAATCAATTGTATGATAAAAATAGATAAGTAAATAAAACATTACAACAAACCTCTAGAGTCCATCCTGGTACCACCTCTGAACACCATTCTTCATATCCTTGTTCCTTATTAATTGGCATTTCCCCTTTTTGGGGTCCTTGATCACGATGTCCGAATGCCCATTGAGATTCTTGTATAGGGTGTGAGTATAAACCTAATATAACACCAAAACTTCATCCTTAACAAAAGTATACAATATTATATAAAATTGTATGTCAGTACATGAGGTTATTGTACAAGTAAACATATAACCACACATGCACCGAGTGATCTCGTGTTAACTAAATTCCCATGATCTTCAGCACACATGATTCAACATTATACATATAAGGATACCAATGTTAGTCGCTACACATCACAATAAATTCTAGTAGTCCAAGTTTCAGTTGGAACCCTATTCCTATAAGTCAGGTTCTATGTTCTACCTTTAAGGAACACAACACTTCCCACCCAGATGGTAGTTGTTAATAAGACACCCTAATGGTGGTCATAATCCCTGGTTGATGGTGAGTCTGACTCGAAATATTTAATTTTTTTTATTTAAATGTCACTCTTGAATGAAAATATACCATATCATCCTATAGTTGAATTATATAAAAGACCCTTATATGGTCTACTCCCATATCAAATGACATGCCCATGAACTTACTCAAACTAGGAAATGATCCATAGTCTATAGCCTTTTTCACATCATCATGCTTCCCCCTCCAAGGGGTTATCAAACCAATACTGAGAAATCTGTTTTTCCTAATACTTGAATCAATGTTCCACATGCTATGTAATAACATAAGTAATACACATCACAGTAAGGAATAATAATACATATTATTAACTATTCTCAAGTGGCTACACGCACACACCTGCATGAAATTACAAACATTCATGGGTTATATAAGCGAATTATATATCATAATATTGAAAGTAACACTAAATGATTTTAGAATTTATTTTCTTTAATTAATTTATACAAAATCATG
The DNA here is from genome assembly GCA_963277665.1 of Viscum album. Taxonomy (NCBI): domain Eukaryota; kingdom Viridiplantae; phylum Streptophyta; class Magnoliopsida; order Santalales; family Viscaceae; genus Viscum; species Viscum album. Next base: position 1,909,807,218 of record OY728157.1, on the reverse strand, counting down.
TGGTATACACAATATCAAGCTAAAAATGAACATTGATTTACTATTATTATTTAAATATGACTATTATAACCTAGCCAATGGATTAAAGGGTATAAATATGAATAACTATATTGTGAAATATTTTTTAAATATTTTTTCTTAATAAAATTAATAATAATTTATGTATTTATTATCAATTTTTAGGAAATTAAGATAAAATCTTTTTATGGTAAAATAGATTATTTCTTATAAATCTTTTTTTATTTGTGAAATGAATTTTTTTATTAATAGATTATATTTACCACCATTTATAATTTATTATAATTTTATAATTTTATTATATATCCAATTAAATAAATTAACATTCATTAAATTAGGTTTATTAGGAAATGTGTACGAATAAAATCAATTTATGCTTCAAAAATACATTGTCTTCAAAAATGGTTTTTATTACATTTTTTGTGTGGATATTATAATTTATTTATGACAATTTAATAAATTTTATGTGTAAAAATTGATATAATTTTTAAAATAATAATAATAAAATAAACTTAAGGTGATCTCTTTAATTTTTCAAGAAAAAATCATTTTTCAGTGAAGAGTGAAAAATACATTTTTAAAATAAAATCGTGTTTTCCATTCAAGATTTTAAAAAGTCCCATTTATTAAATTAATTTTAACATTTAATCATTTATTTATCCAAAAAAATTCCAAAAATTTTCATTTTAACCAATATTATTCTTGAATTTGGTATGAAAACATTTTTATACTTAAATGACATTTTACTAAAAAACCGCTGTTAGTCACATTTTGCAGGTTTATTTTAAATATAATTTCTTCCATTTATAGAAATCTAGTTTGATAAAATTACCTCTATGTTTTTAATTATAATTAATTTTTTTATTAAGGAAACTTTATTTTTTATTCATTATGAAAAATAACTTTGGTAAAAAAGTTAGTTACCATAGTAAAATTTAAAATGGGTTAAAAGGGTTAAAACTAAATCAATAAGGGTTAAATTGAACTAAAAACCTATATAAATCCTATTTTATGGAAAATTTTGAACATATTTTATATATTATATTAATATGAGTTATTTTGGATCTATTTTCCTTGTGTAAGACATTAATATATTTTGATTTTTTGAAAAAATTCAAGTGCGTCCTCTCCCCCACTTATAAATGGACACCCCTATCCTCTATTATCTGCACTTTATGAACCTCTTATCTTAGCCAATACCTACCCAAATAAATTTATAATATCCATAAAATTGTCATATAGTTCCTTTATTGATTATAATACCATCCTTTGAAGGCTTTAGGTATAAAGCTAAAGAGGATTTCTGAAGAAGAGGTATAGTTCTTAACCAAGTGTTTTTATTTTATTTATTCTTCCAATTCTTTAAAATATTATTCAAAGATGATGGAATAATAAAAATAGAATATTTTATATAATTTAATTCTAATATGTTTATTTTATAATCAATTTTTTCCACTTAACCATCTAATGAAAAATAAATACATTGCTTCTGCATACGTATAGACCACCACCTTTTGAGACGATGTATTTTATTTTTTATCATAAACTCTTATAGTTGGTCATAAATATGTATGAAAATGAAATAATATGATATATATGATATAAATTTTATTATTTAATTATTAATAAATATTATAATTATTTCTTTACCATCCAATGAAAAATAAAAACATCTCTCTTTTGTTCGTGTGTACTATCTCTTCGTGAACTGATATATTTTATTTTTTGTTAGAGCCTCACATGGATTGTATATATTGGTTTATTTAAAGAAAAAATATTATATTTATTATATAATTATAACTCAGTAATGATAAAATAATACTTACCTTATTTTCTTGATGTTCGTTCAAAAATTCAAGCATTAATCATGTGTACATATGACCCACCTTCTCCATGATTTCAACGCAATTCATTTTCCATTACCATATTATATTATTACATCCAAAATTATAATTAATGTATAAAAAATATAATTATATAATTATTAATATTATATAAATTATATAATCACAATCCATTTATCTAAAGTCAATATACCAATGTCATTTTTGAATAGTAAACCCAACATTATCAAAACATCCAAAGTAAACTTAATAAATTAAGTAACTAAGTATGTCATAGATATAATTGAAATAAATTAAATAATAATAAAAAATGATATTATGATATTAAATAATTACTATATTTTTATTATTTAGGAATATAATCAATATACATGATAAGTTTGACTTGAGGTAAGGGACACTTTACCTTAAAACCTTATTTTAAATGTTCTAAATATTTAGTATCAAAATATTTTTATCATATGTACATATTATTAAAATAGTTTAATGGATGTATTTTATTGAAATAATTAAAATTATAATTTAAATTTTATATCACTTTTTATTTTCTTATAATGGTTTTCAAAAGGAATATTTTTAAGTATTTTATATGAAATGTTTTGACTTTCTTTATAAATAGAAAAGTTAATGTTAATTTTACATATTCAATGTTGATGGTTTTTATCAATAATAATACTATTATTTTATTTTTCGATTCCTTTATAACATTATATATATATTTTTAAACCATTCCTTATATTTTTCTTAGTATTTTAGTTTTTAAAATTAGGTTTGAAAGGAATAAGAAATATTATTATCCAAAAATGTTTATATTATGTGTCTAAAAGTATATCATTGTGAGTTTGATTATGGAATAAAAAAATATTATGTCTTTTATGAATATTATAGTCCTTGGAATCATTTTATGATGATGGGTGAGCCCAATATACCCCTCTAATTCATTAAGTAGTGACTATGTTCTCCAGATAATTGTGTAGGAATTAATTGAGTAGGTTATTCCATTTATAAGATCTTTTGTAAGGGTTCTTATAAGGGTTCAATGAAGATAATTCCACAAAACACAAAAATTAATTTTTAATACCATATAATGAATTTTAATTGGTATCATTTGATTTTATAAGGTAATATAATGATTTTTTTAAAGGAATTATTATTCCCTTCAAGGCTAAAAAGGTTACGTTTTTTCATAAAATGTTTCATGGGTTATCTTGTTTTATAAAAATCCCTCATGATTTTTATTTTTCCATTATGTTTTAATATAAAGTGTTTTATGAAAAAATTGGGTATTAAATCTTATTTTATTTATAATTAAATTTTTATTTGAGATTAATATTTATTATGTTAAAGGAAGACACTCTTATATGATCTCTTTATTTTGTAATGAACTAAGGAGTTTATTTCTTCTTTTTTATATATCCATTAGTGATATTTTTTTTTATTTTCCCATGTTTTAAAATTCTTTTTCACAATGTATAAGTATGAATAGAAATAATGATAAATTCAAGTTAAAAATTGTGAATATTTTTCATGAAAATAAAACATATTTCTTTTTAAAAGTTTTTTCATGTTAAAAAATGGATACTAAAAAGAAAATTCTAATTTATGATGCATGGGTTTGTTACATAAGAGTTTTAAGCTAATTATATAAACCTTTTAACCTGAAAACATCTCTAGGAATTCAAAAAATTAAATCTCTATTAAAAAATAAATTATGGGTTGAATAAGGATCATGTCTTTAAAGTGGTTATTATAAAAAGGGTTTAAATTTATAGGTTAGGATGTTGTTTGAGTATAACTTAAAATCCCTCTATAACTTTAAAGGTTAGTATATTTTGTATAATTATAGTTATTTTAGATGAAAAGAATTATTTTAATATAATAATATAGGATTGAGGATATATTAGTGTTTATCCTAATCATAAGATGGTTTATTATGATTTTATTTTATATACTCACACTAACTATTTTTATTTTAGTAAATGGATAGAACTGAAGGAAACAAATTAAAAATAGATTTGAGGGATACTGAGATGGTTACCTAAATAATAAACCAAATGGAATGTGATATGTAGAGTAAAATATTTTGATCATTATTAACTATCTATCATGAGTTATGATTAACAACATGAATATTGGTGTGTTTCTTAATACACCAAACAAGAGAAAAAATGAGTTCCATGAATGTTTGGGTGGTAAATATCATGAAGGTGAAAAGATTAAAAATCCAATGTCTTAATAATGTAGGAAGAAACACTGAGGGAAATTTCTTAAAGCGATGTGAAGAAGTTTTATATTTGGTAGAGGAGGGAATTGATCAAATAAATTCCAAGAAAAAAATAAAGAGTTTAGTTAACACCATGATGTGGAATAAAGTTCTTCCCAAGGTACTAATTGAGTGCTTTAAATTTATGAAAAATTATTTCTTAGGGAGAATGATCAAGAAGGGGATTATAAATACCATACATATAATGGTTTAAAAACATCTAATTCCATTATTTTTGAAGATGAGGAAACTGTGAATTCATATAAAAGGCATGGATTATATTTTTTATTATGTTTTAATATTGATGAATCTTAATAAATGATTTGTATTCTTTATTGTTGGAAGGAAGTATAAAGTAATTTTATGGAAAATAATGATTAATGTATTACAAAGTACGTTGAAATATTGAATTTTCTTTATATAGGTATTCAAGAGTTATGATATAGTAATAAATTTAAGGATAATCATAAGTTTAATGTAATTAATACTCTTTTGATGCTTTATGATATATGAGTAAATTTTTATAAATTTATTGTATTTTAATAAAAAAATTAGGTATTTGTAGAAATTATGTTTAACTTATATTTTAGTGAAAATATCATTTAAGGAATAATGAATTTATATTGTTAGGGCATAATTTTAAAGGTATTGATGACCTTTAGTGTTGATATAATCATTGATGTTAAGGTGATTATATTTAATTGAGATAAAATGGTTATTACATTTTTGGAAAATATGTTTTATCATATAGATAAAAATTGGATTGAGAAGTGATTTGATGACTATGTAATTAATGTTATTTTTGAATAAATTCCCTATTATGGGAGTATTATATGATTAATTTAAATGGAAATATTTTTGGCTATGATGAGATTTTATTTTAGGAATAATGGTTCAATTATCATTAGAAAGAATATATGGTTTTATTTTGTCTCTATGGCGTTTATTGTTATTTATGGAATAGATAAGAATATTTTTCTGATTATATGAATGGTGAAGATATATATTTGGATATTTTTTAATATGAGTGACTAAGGATGTTTGTAGATAAATATTAAATTGATGTTGGAAGAATATGTGATCAAGTACCACTAATTTTTAAGTTTTGAACTTGGTTAATAATGTGTTAATTATTTTTTATGTTAGTTATTTATGGAATGTGTAATGTTTAATGTTGGGTGTCATTTTTGATTATTTTAAGACAAATGTAGTATTTCTTCATACTGAACATTATATTACCTTGTTCTATCCATTTTTTGTTTTGGTTTTGGTTAATGTCTAAAGATAGGAGGGATAAATTGTTATCATTTTATGGACCATGTGATCTTTTAAAAGTTGATTTTAGTGCATTATACATAAATAAATTATCTTAAATATTCATTTCTTAGTATAAGAGATGTGATAGAAGTGGAAATTTATGGAAGCATAACCAAATGACGAAATTATGCTTATAAAATATAAATAAATAAAGTAAATTTTATTGTGTTCTTTATCTTGATAATAAATGAATCTATGAAATCCATGAAAATAATCTAAAAATAAAAATATTATCCTTTTATGATGATTTTTTATGAATGGATGGTCTCTTCACTTATAAAAAAGTTTAATTTTATCTATTAAAGGGATCTTCTTCCTAGTATATGTTTTCAATTACCACTAATGTTCTCCTTATATGGGAACCATAGATGACCTTAATATTTACCCTTTCCGTTTTTCAAAAGGAATTTTTATTTAACCTTTTCGAAATGCGAGTTTTCAAAAAATGTAATTTTAAATATTAAAAAGTATTTTTCCTTTAATAATTGTATGTTTTATCTGCAACTCTCTGGAATTTTTTTAACCCTTTTTAATAGGAATGAGGTAAAACCGTGTTGATGTAATTTCCTTAATGGGGGAAAAATTTAACATCACATGATTTTATAATTTATTTTCTTTTTTAATGTACATGATAATGTGTGTTATATGAAATACTGATCTTGAAACCAACTATGATACACTACTATTATTTAAAAAATACTGTTATGACATAGCCATTGGTTTGGAAGGTATAAATTGTAATATATATTTTTTGAAATATATTTATAATTTTTTTCCTTAAAAAATTAATCATAGATCATTTATTGATTACCAATTGTTTGGAAATAAAGATAATATCTTTTGATGGTAAAATATATGTTTTTCAAAAGACTAATTTTAAATTCTAAATATATTTTTATATTAATATATTAATGTCATCAGTGTTGATAAATGATTATAATGATACATGTAAATTATATATATAATTTAATTAATTAAAATACATTTATTTTTTTATTATGAAAGGATTGATAATGAAGTTATTTTATGCTTTAAAAATATATTTTCTTCAAAAATGGTTTTTATTGTATTATGTGTGTGGTTATTATAATTAATTTCTAACACTTTGGTATTATTTTATAAGGTTTATATTATTTTTTAAATAATAATATTAAAATAATCCTATGGAAAATTTTTGATATTTTTTGAAAAGATAATTTTTTAGTGAATAATAAAAAATTCTAATTGTATATAAAACTATCTTTTCCATCCAAGTATTTACAAAGTAATATTTTTTTGAATTGATTTTAAATTTTCAATAATTTTTTTTATTAAAATCTAACATATAAATGTCATTGGAATCAACTTAATACTTTAATTTGGTAGAAAAATATTTTTATACTTAAAAAGACAATTTTCTGAAAAACTATTTTTCAACACAATTTCCAAGTTTATTTAAAAAGGAATTTTTACCACTTATATAAATTTAGTTTAATAAAATGGAATAAATATTTTAAATCATAATTTTCAAAAAAATTAATGATGAAACTTTCATTTTTGGTCATTATGAATAGTAACATTTATAAAAAAAGTTAGTTATCACCGTAACAATTAAAATGGGTTAAAAGGGTTAAAAATAAAATGATAGGGGTTAAAATGACCTGAAAACTTTTCCAAATCCTATTATATGGAAATATTTCAAAAATATATTATCTCTTTTTTGCATATGATTCATTTTGGAGAAATTTTTCTTAATAAAGACATTAATATATTTTAATATTTTAAAAAATTCTAAGTGTGTCCTCTCCCCAACTAATAAGAGGACACCCCCTCTCTTATATTATCCATAACTCAAGATCCTCTTATATTGGAAAATTACTACCCAAATACCTTCATAGAATCCATCACTACATATTATATGTCCTAGTTTGATCATAATACCATCCTAAGAAGGATGTTGGTATAAACCTAAGGATGTTTTCTGAAGTAGGTGTATAATTCTTAACCGATCATTTTCATTTTATTTCTATTTATACCTATAAAAAATATTTTTGAGATATTATTAAATAATAAAATAATTATCTTACATATAATTTAAATTTATTATGTTTATAATATAACCATTTTTCATCTACTTAACCATCTAATGAGAAATAAAAACATCGCTCATGCGCGTGTGCAGACTACAGCCTCCCAAGATGATGTATTTAATTTTTCTTCACCAAATCCTATAGATGGTCATTAATATGGATAAAAATGAAATAAAATGATATATATGATTAAAATTACATTCTATAATGGTAAATAAATATTCAAATTATTTAATATCCAATGAAAAAAAATTCTCGTGTGTACGTGAAGATTACCACCTTCCGAATTGTTGCATTTTATTTTTTTGCTGCCACCTCTCTTGAGATATATATAGGTATATTTAAATAAAAAATATTATATTAATGATATAATTTTCATTCTATAAATATTATATAATATTAACCTTATTTCCATCACATTATTTTAAAATTGGAAATTTTACTCATGCGTACGTACAACGTACCGTCTACTTGATTATAATTCATTTCATTTTACATAACTATCATACATATTTAGTTATAAAATAACAATTAATGTATATAAATGATAATTTTAATATGATTAATATTATTTAATATAAATTAATCATGATCCATTTGACCAAATTCAACTTAAAAAATTAATTTTGGACAAATGAACAAAACATCCTCAAAGCATCAGAAGTAAACTTATTCAGTCAAGTGATTTAGTATGAGATGGATATAATTGAAATAAAAGAAAAAATAAAACTAAAAATTTTATTAATAAATTAAATAAGTAAAATATTTTTATTAATAAGGAATATAAATAAATTTGGACTCGATCTAAGAGACACTTTACCTTAAAACCTCATTTCAAATGTTTTAAATATTTTAAATATTTAATACCTTAATATTTTTCCTTAATGAAAAATTATAAAAATCATTTGATGGGTTTATTTTTTTTGAAATAAATAAATTTTATTTATGTCTTTATTTTATTTAAAAAAATTAAAAGGGATCTCTTTTCATATTTTATATGGAACATTATTTCTTTCTTTACAAAAGGAAAAAAGGAATGTTCTATTTTAACATATAAAATTTTAACAACTTTTCCCACTATTGTAATAATTATTTGATGTTGGGATTAATTTAAAATATTTCATGTTTTCTTAAAATAAAAACCATAATTCTTTTTTGTTTTGGGAATTTTACTTTTGAAAATTGAGTTTTAAAGGAAAGGATATATCAATATCCTAAAATGTTTTTCTTGTGGGTTAAAAAGAATATTTTGAAGTGTTTGATGATGAAAATGAAAAATTCTATGTATTTTATGGGTTTTATGGTGATTGTAAATTTTTAATAATGGTAGGTCATTCTGATATAGATCTCTAATTAATTTGTTAATTATTATGTTCTCTCGAAAATAATGTTGGAATTAACTGAGATGGTTATTCCATTTATAAATGTTTTTTCTAGGTTCTTATAAGTGTTAAATAAATATTATACCTAAAGAACCTAAATGAATTTTATATTATTTATAATTAATTTTCATTTAAATAATTTAATTTCATAAAATAATCTAATAGTATTTTATTTAAAAGAATTATTATTCCCTTTAAGGGTAAAAGGGTATGTTTTTCAGAAAATGTTTTTCATGGGTTATTATGTATTTTAAAATACCCTCATAAATATGAATTTGACATTATGTTTTATTATAAAGTGTTTTGTCGAAAAATTGGACAATAAATCTAATTCCATGGGTATATAATTGATTATTTGAGCTCAAATGTTATTATATTAAAGGCATACTCTCCTATAAGATATCATTTTTATAATAGACTAATGAGTTTCTTTCTAAATTTTATAGGTCCCTTACTGAGATTATTTTTATCATCCTATGTTTTCAAATGTTTTTTGCATTATTCTTAAGGATGATTAGGAATAATAATGAATTAAATTTGAGAATCGTGAATATTTTTCTTGAAAATAAAGTGTGTTTATGTTTAAAAAAATGTTAATATAGAAAAAATGGATACTAAGTAGAAGTGTCCACTTTGTAATATGTATGGGTCTGTTATGCATGATTTATAACGTTATTTTCTAAAACTTTAAAATTTTAAATATCTTATAGAATAAAATAAAATAAATTATCATTTAAAACAAGATATTATGTGTTAAATAAGGACCAAGTCCTCATAATGCACATATCAAGTTTAAGTCTTGAGGGACACTTACATGCCTGCTTGAAATATATATAAAAAATGGGTTTCAAGCATAAATGATCAAATTATAATAATATCATATCTAAAGAGATATATGGTAAATAAATTACTATTTCAAGGCCTTAAAATTAAACATAAATGTTTTTAAAGAAGCTAGTTATAACACCATGAGTTTTTATAATAGAAAAATATGTTTAATAGAATATACGGTACACAACACTGAACCCATGAAAATAATGGTTATTTAAATATTCCCATTATAACCTAGCCATTAAATTTGTTGGAATTAATAAGATAAACTATGTTATTAAATATATAAATATATATTTACTACTCAATAGAAATTTATTGATAAATTATTAGTAAATAATCACTCAATTTTTAGTTATCTCTTTTTGTTCTTCAAAATACATTTTCTTCAGAAATGATTTTTTTATTTTAGTGAAAAAGTATTATAATTATTTTTATTGAATATTTTTATAATATATTTGATAAAATTAACTTATTTTTTGATATAATCATATCAAAATTAACTTAGGATGATTTGTTTTTGAAAAATATTGATTTTTTTTCACTGAATATTGAATAATACTATTGTTTAACTGTCATTTATTTTGATAAATTAAGAAATTTAAAATTACTATTATTTTTATGTAAAATAATAATACAATTAATTATATTAAAATCACATTTTTACCAGATTTTATAATAAGTTAATTTTTATGCTTGAAATCACATTTTTCTGAAAACTTTTTTAAAATACATAATGTTTCTCCATTTTAATTAATTAAAACTAAAACCTTATGGGAAATATTTAAATTATATATATAGATTATATATATATAATTATTAATTAAAATTAATATAATTAATATTACTAGTTATATAGTTGAAGTAAAATCATCTTTTCATTGAAAAATGCATTTTTCAGAAAACTGTTTTTTTTTCGCGCTTGTGTGTTTTATTTAAAATTAGATTATTCCACTTCTATAAATTGGGATTTATAAAATGGATATCATATTTATAGTTAATATTTTTTAATAAGTACAACATATTTTTTGGACAAAATGAACAGTAACCGTAGTAAATATTTATTACCACATTAAGAGTTAAATTATTTAATTAACGATAAAAAAAGCAATAATAATAATTTAAAAATGAATAAAAGGTTGAAAATAATAGTATGAGTATGTATATTTCTTTTTAAATTAAGTAATTATTATATTTATTCCTTATTTTTTTACTTTATAAATGATTAAGTAATGAGTTTGATAAAAAATATTGTTTCATATAACAAAATCCAATTGTATTTTTTTGTGTAAGATAAAATTTCAATTAAAAAATTTGTTTTGAAGAATTTATGAATTTAAAAAATAAATTATATTTTAATAAAGTAATACAATAATATAATTTTTATTAATTATAAATTATGATATAATTTTTATGAAGTAAAATGTAATTGTTATAAGTGTTTGAAAACTGTTATTATCAAAAACTAACATTTCTCAATATATGCCAATTTTTGTTCTAAAAGTTAAAATTCAATTATTTAGGTAAATATTTAGACAAAATAAATATTATTTTGGAATTCATCATGTTGAAAGTATTAATTGTATATTTTTTTATAATTTTATGATATGGTCGAATCATTGGTTAAAAATTAAATACGATATAAATATATAGTGTGTATTATGAAATCATAATTTTTATAAAGTGATGTAATTAATGATATAAATGGAATAAAAAACCAAATATATTTTTCCCATTTAAAATAATTTTATTTTGATGTCATTTGATTAATTTTTCAAATCCATTATAAATCCTCTAAAACCTATATTATATTTTAAGGTTTTAAAATCATTTCTTTATGAACATGACTCATGTACACATCACTAAGGGAATTATTTTATTAATTTAGTCCTTTTTAATTATAAAATAATTAAAATAAATCCCCTTTTTATGAAACCGTGGGCAGAAACCATGGGAGGGTTTGCAGTTTTGATTATTTTTATATATAGTCAAAAACCTAAGTTTGGGAAATAATAAAGAACCCCCCTCTCTTTTCCTATATAAACCCACCCAAGATCAAATTTATATTCACCCAAAAAATTGGATCAAGTCCTTAATTTAACATACCCCTTATATAGTCCTCCAAATTTTCCTCTAATTTCTCATGAATCTCCTCTCAGGCTTTTGGAATCACCCTCTCAAGGTAAGAGACCTTTCTCTATTCTTTTCAATTCAAGCACATTCTTCATATCTATCCTTTTGAATCAAAATTGGTTATGTTTTCATAAATTTATAAAGATACCTATACTATAAAATTTATTTCCTAATAATTATATTTCATTTATACCCTCTCATTATATCATTTACCTAAGTTGTTTCTATGCTATAATTTAGTAAGAGATCTTCTCTTTCTCCTCTTTATTCAAGCACCTTATTTATGAAATGAATTTTGTTTTAAAATTTATAATGTTGAGATATTATATTTTAAAAATACATATAAATTCCATTGATATTATTATATACCCATTCCACTCTCAGAAAACCATTTTATGAATCTTTAAGTACTACCATTATACAATCGAAATTATCCTGCAATTTTTCTATAATGAGTTTTTATTCATGAATCCTCATTGTATTATGAATATTAATTCAGAAATTTTTATTATAGAATTATGTTCTTAAATGTACCTTATTATTGTTTTTTCAATTACAAGTGATTAGTGACCCTTTTCTCTCTCATTGAACCATTTTTGGAATTTTCATGTATTGTCATTATGATGCTGAAATGTCACTGTGATTTGACATGCCAAACATTTGTGAGGTGTATACCCATACATATTTCCACTAAAGGGTATTCACATAGTTTAAAATATAATTCATTTATTGGGGTATTACACTTATTTAAACCATAATGCTTAATCATGAGATTATATGTGATGAAATATGTTCTTATGTTATATGATATATGTGGTACACCTATGAATTCACATGATATGAATGTGACGGGTGCACCCTAAATTATATAGCGATCCATTTCATTGGGTAATTTTTTAGTCTCATGAGATTCTAGGTATGGTAAATGGGAAGGAATCCTAAGTACATTATTTTATGATGTCTTGGTGGTCATCCTTGACCTATGTTTATGATTCCATGTTTAGTGTTGTTTCCACATTACCATGTTGGACTTATATTATCATGATACATCTCTCTTCATTGTTCATGTTTATGATTATCACACATTTTATATCCCATTTAAATTCATATTTTCTAACATTTAATACTCTCTTCATGTAATGGTTGGTTTATTCTATTACTGTGATTTATAACTCACCATTTTCTTATTTATTTCCTAAGGTTATCCCATGCAGTTTTAAAAGCTATATAATTTTTTAAGCTTGTTAAGGGTGTTTTTAATAATGTTTTTATATCCATGTATCAAGTTGTTGTGTTATGTACTGAATTACACAAATACACCAGTAATATTTATCTTTTTGGTTGTATTTAGTGTATTCTTATGTAATAAATCATGAATTAATGTGTAATAAAGACAAGGGTTTCCTTACTAGTACCCCGAATCATGATGACAACCAAAGATCTAAAGAAGAGTCACTAAGAGAATCTCCACTGAGGTGCCTGTGATTTACAATGAAACCAAAAAAATTATATTATTACACAAAATATTGGAAATATATTTCTAGATAATACAAAGAATAATATTCAAATCCATAAAAGCCTCATATGATGATCTTTCAAGAAGGATAAATGAATTTTTTTCAAGAATATTAATAGCTCACTGGTGTTCTCTACCAAACCATCCTAATCCAGAATCACCAACAAATGAATATATAATAATCATTTAGATATACCCTATGGTAAGAAAAAATTATTAAAAAAGGAAGAAATTAGGGTATAGATGAAATTTTTAGCGTCATCCTACCTTATACTAAGAACGCTACCAAAACACCAATATACAAGAGGGGGGTGAATCGAGTTATTTTATTTAAATAAAATGATTTTAGGAAGAATCAATCAACCATTAATTAAGTTATTGCATGGTTTTAAGACTAAATTCAAATCAATGATAGACTTCTAGGGAAACAGGTGAGTGTTTCATTAGTTTCAAAGAAGCATAAATTCCACCACAACCTACACTATGGACTGTCCATTGATATGTTATTATTAAATTCTATAGATCAAAATGGATAGTCATATGGTGTGTTCCCAAGTCCTAATACATTTTCATTCACCATGGGATCTAAAAAAATTATGATGAGATCACCTAAGTCATGTCCCATAGATACCTTCTTTGTGTACCATGCTATGGCCATGACCATTTCCCCCTTTTCCCATTTTACACCAAAGAACACCATGGCCAAAACAGCTTGCACAAGGGAATGTTTTCTTTCATTTTTTACTGAAATCCCACAAAACCCACTTTTAATCTCCCAATAATCTCAAACAGAAACTAAAACAAATTTTTTACCATCAAAAGGCTCAAAAAATCACTTTAAACATGGAAGAAATTACATTAACGTACCCACTAAAAATGAAGGTTTTGTTAATCTCCCTGATAAGTACATGTAATACTAGATAATATTATCTATATTAGAGATTTAATAACGTCATGAATTGTTACTTAATGTTATAATCTCTTTCACATGTGTCCTTAGGGACCCATTAATGCCTCCATAAGATTTGAACAAGTGGAACCATCATCCCCTGTAAAATATTCCCATATTTTTCAACTATATAGACTAGTCATTATTTATAATATGCATCCAAATATTACTCAATGTCCTCATAGTGTATAATATACTCCAGATTGGTTATGTACTTTTGAAGATAAGATACATGTAATTAACCATTCACACCTCAGTAATTCTAAGTAATATTTAAATGTTAGGCCACTGTCCCTATGTGCATGATGATCTCAAATGGTGAAAAAATATTGGTGCTAGTTTTCCATGATTCAAAAAATGTCAATTCCCTAAATGAGAATTCACTTAGAAGAAAACACAGTCACCCATAGAGAACTCCAATGGCTTCCTCCAAGAGTCAACATTCAATCTTAGTTTTCTATGAGTGGTGAAAACTACTTCTAGATCAACTGCACTCAATATGAAGTCTCTTACACCGAGATCAGTCTCACAAAAGCTACCTCACCTACCTCATTCCAACATAATAGTGAGCGACAAGGTCAACCATAGATTTACTTATAGAGTTCCATCTAGATATAATCCTAGTAACTATTATTATAAGAAAACTTCACCAAGGATATATGTTCATCCCATGATCTTCCAAATTCTAGGACATAAGCTACAATGATATCTTAAAGAATTTGGATTGTCCTATAAGATTTTTTATCTATCTGTGGGTGATATTTCATGATCAAACTCATATAATTCCTTAGAGTCTTCTATAATCCCTATTAGAATTATGATGTGAAACATGAATCTCTATCTGGTACAATTTCTAAGGAAAATTATTATAGATATATGATCTCACAGACATATATCCTTCCCAGATCATCCATATAAATAATCTTCTGGATCGGTAAGCCTTTGGATACCTTATTTGGATGATCTACTATCACCTATAAAAAAGCATGATTCATTGAGGTCATTGATATCCCTATCACAAGATCCATCATGACATCATCCCATTTCCACATGGGCATTGGTAGTGTCTTAATTAAACCATTGTGATATTGATATTCATCCTTTACTCTTTGGAAATTAAGACATCGTTTAATAGAATCAGTGATATCCCTATTCATACTTGGCCACCAAAATTGTTATATGGTGTCATGGTACATCTTCATCAACATAAGATTTTTTGTCTACTGTGAGGTATGGGAGAACTTTATAGGACCTTCCCTAATAGGATTTGGAACTAAAACCCATTGATGGCTATAAATAATGTCATCATCATCCAAGGACCAACTTGGTACTATATCAACTCCCACCAACCACTCTCACATCTTCAGACACTCCAGATATAAATCTTGGATGGCCTTTACCTAGTCCACTAAGGCTAATGTGATAACCAAAGGTGTACATTTAACTACTCCTCACCCATTAGTAACATCCATCCACCAATCATCCAAAAAACATAAAATACCACTCTTACTATAAAGGATACTCTTTACGATCCCGGTCCTCTTACATCATTCTACAAAGAGAATTTGAAACAATGTTACACTTAACTAGTGCATAATACAACTAGATGTAGAAAATCTATTGGTACTCCACCCAGAACCTATGCATTAAATTTAGGTCTCACTATGAGAAGTTACTATAGGGGATCTTGTGGTCTATGTAGAAAAAAATCTCTATAAAGAGATAGTGTCACCAACACTTCAATGCATGGACCACAACTGACCTAGTGCATACTCCATCTTGATGTTGAACATTTATTGGTACTCCACCTAGCACCCCTTGTATTAAATTTATGTCTCACTATGATAAGTTATAATGGAGGATATTATGGTATGTATAGAAAATAAACCTATCTATAAAGAGATAATGTCACTAAAACTTCAAACAATGGACCACAACTTCCAGGATGAGTTCATGGGTAGGATGATTCCCCTCATGGGGTCATAGCTGGTGAGACCCATAAGTTATTAATTGATATTTATACATCATCAAAACTCCTAATACAACTCCCAAGGCATTAAATAATATCGTATAATCTATCCTAGGTATTGGAAATGTTTGCACCAAAGCTATCATCGCCCTCTTATTTAGCTCACAATACTTTTCCTCACACTAATCTAACCACTCAAACTTCACCCCATTCTTGTCCAGATCCATCATGGTGGATTCCAAAAAATGGGAATCCTTGATTAAAAACTTTCAGTACACTACTAATATAATAAAAATCTTGTTATTAAAAAAATTACAAGGATGAGACCAATAATTTTCTACTTCCACCTTATCTAGTTCTATTTAAATTCCAACCTTTAACACGTTATGCCCTATGAAACACACCTCTTGAATCCAAATGTGGCACTTTAACACATTTTTTTAAATCTAATGTTATTGATGTGTACTTAATACTATATCAAGATTCATGACATTATATTATGAGGTTCATGAGTAGATGAGGATATCTTTAATAAACATCATAATGAATGAGTCAATATATATATAAAACATATTATTCATGATGTCCTTGAAAACTATTAGATAATTATGCAAATCAAATCCATAACATAGAAATCATATAGTATATACCTATTCCTAAACACCATATTTGGTATGTATTCCTCCTTGAATCATAGTAGATGGTAAACTAAACATAGGTTGATCTTGGAAAACCTCTGATCTCCTTTCAATTGATTAAAAAATTCATTAATCTGATGAAAAGAGTACATATTCTTCAGTGTCACCTGGTTCAACTTTATTCCATCCACACAGATCTAAAGAGTACTATCAACCTTTTCTATAAACAATATGGGAGAATCCCAAGGAGATGTTATTGGTATGATAATGAGATTCTACTCCAAAATAAATATATAATTTGAGTAACATAAACTTGTCTGGTGCTATATGATAAGAAGGAATTTACATAGCCTCTTCCCCTAACATGAGTTCTATCTCAAAATCAATCCCTATATTAGGAGGTTGGCCAAAATAGTCTTATATAAACCCATCCTGATAAATATCAACAACTATAAGGAATGTGAAGGTGATAACTCTAATACATTTGAAAGATATTAGACCACATCTTATGCCTTAATTACTCTAATGTGACTCAAATATGGGCCCACTCTTCCAGCTTCTGACTCCCACTCACCAGTTATTACAAACATTTTTACCTTAGGTGAGGTAAAGCATACACATCTTTAATACCATTTGATGTGTTCATGATAGGTCATAATCCATTCCATACCAAAGATCACATCGATGTTATTCATCTCCATAATCATGAAATATCTTAAATATTCATAGCCAATTATCACTATAGGATATCTTGGACACCTTTGAAGATATACCACTTTAGTCTCTAAGGGTATATCGAGGGATAGAATCACTGAGGATATTTTCATTGGTAGGTTTAGGAAAACTACCACTTGATAAAATATAAAGTAATGAGAAAAACTAGTAACAAAAAAATTGTTATATATAATATAGGTGAATGAGATCATATCTCAAACTATAGACGGTACCTTCCTACCATCATACAAAGCTTGATCCACTACAGAAACTCATCCTACATTAGATTCATATTATTTCCATAGAGTCATTGATATATTTTGAGTCTTTATCCTCTATAGATTTCCTCCTCTCCCATATTAAAATGATCTACTGTAACTCTTATAATAATCCATTAATAAAAAAACCAAATGTGACCAGATATTCCATATCTATGGAACACTACAAGAGGATGCTTGAAAGAACTAGTAAGATGGACTCTTAAACCATATTTTAAACATCTGGTAGAATCACCCCACTTAGATGAAACTATGGAATTACTAATATAACCCATATTCCAGATTACCTATTGTTCCTAATAAAATTTTTATCTTCTTACAACTATAAGACTCTCCCATAATAATGAAAGGAAATCCAGTCATTGGCTTGTTATGGGTTGGAAGTAAGAATCCTACCCTATCCTCCTCTAAGGCCTTCTCAATGGTAAAGGCCTTACATAACACCTTTGGGTACTATGTTAGATCAAATATTCTAACCTTCCATTTGATCTTGAGACAGAGGTCTATCTTGAATTTCATGGCCTTTTAGGTCTCATTTCTTTCTAGAAGATGGAAAAATCATAACTGCTCCATGAAAAAAGTAGAATATATGGGAAAACCATTTATATCTACTGAAACTTCATAAAATACTAATAATTTTCCAACTTCATAATTTTTTGGAAAACATTTATAAAGGAATAGATCATTGAATGTTGCACATGTTAGACCCTCTCATCTTCTATCATGATTAATGGTAGTCTACCATCTCCTTGAAGATCCTGGGAACATGAAGGTCCCCACCATCACTCACCCATCCACATTATTATGTACTATATTGTAAATGATCTTGATGATATATATTCATTCCTCTACATCTTTTGGGCCTCTATTACCCTGAAATGATATTTGATGATGGAGATGGAAGTCCCAATAATGATTGTTCATGGTTATCTTATTTTTTTCACCTCTAATAGGAAAAAATAGAAAACTTATGTGTAGAAATAGATCTAAAACTTGAATAACCCAAGTGGTTACAATATCATGTTGGGGGATATCCTCCTGCACCATTGGTGGTGGTATAATAACATCCATCCAAATAAGAGTATCCTGGGTTTATTCTACAGGGGGTCTCGTAAAATGTCTCTACAGTATAATTTCTAAAATGATAAAATTATTTTTTAAGACTTCTAAATCCATCATTTCAATATGGATCTTAATTAGTGTATGGGATCACAAAAAGGTTATCCAAAGAGGCTATCCACAAACTAAGGGATATCCTTCTTAGCACTACCCATAATAAAAGCCAAGTGCTCTGTGCCTATACGTTCATCATAGGAATATACATATATAACAAATCACAATATAACACACAATTTAAACTAAATAATTCCAACATATACAAAATGAAATTAGGTAATACAAATATATCAATAATCAACTATCATATATTAAGGAATTTAATTTAAGAACTACTATGCAACATACAACATGTATATATATATATATGACATGTGATAATGTATGACAAATCCTGATGCATGATCACACCCAAATCCCATAATATAATAACATTACTATATATTTTGGATAAAAAATTAATCAAAAAATCATAACTGCAATTTTACTCCAAACAGCTTTTAAATCAAATAATCTTTACACATGTGTAGGTCAAGCACACATGAGACTCACCTTTTTAAGTCCCACACAACATAAATACTTTATTCCATGCCACAAAACATAATCGAGAATAAGTAATGATGAAAAAAATCCATTGATAAAACATTATAACACCCCAATCCAAATCAACAGGTTTGATCTAGAGTGTCACTTCACCTCATAGGAACCTCCCCATATGTAAGAGGTTGTCGACAAGTAGTAGAGGTCTGTATTCTATTAGTGGGGAGATTATACCCTTAGTATTAATGAAAATAAACATACATAATAACATACTATAAATTATAAAAAATGGTTAAAAAATAGCATGTAATGTATCTCACGTCATACAGTGTAATGAACCAAATACCCCCAAAGTGGTCAGTCAAATAAGTGTATAAGCAAGAAAAATAATTATAAAAACACTATAACATCCCTCTAGAGTCTTTCCCAGTACTTACTCTAAAAAAACATGCTCTATCTACTAACACTATATCACTAAGATTTTTTCCTTCCCTAGGACCCTAATCATGAAGTATATACACCCATTGATATACCCATGTTGGGTGTGAGTATAAAAATATAAGGGAACCACTAATGTATCATTAACAAAAAATAACAATAATAAATACAAGTGTATTTCATGAAATTATGTAAATTCACAAGTAAAATACAATCACACATGGGCCAAGTTATCATATATTAACCAAGATGCCACAAACCTCGATCTCAGGTTATTTGACACTATGATGGTAAAGATATTAATGTTAGTTACAACATGTAACAAGATGTTCCACCATTTCCAGCATTGGTTGGAACCCTATGTCTGGAAGTCCTTTTCTATTTTCCAAATATAAGGAACACCACATGGCCCAACCTAGTGGTTTTCATTAACAGTAAAACCACACACCCCACCCTCATGATGGTTGTAATCCTTACTTCATGGTACTTACCACGTAACACGGTTTATTTTTTTTTAGATGTAAACATAAACAATGCATGAAAATATACCATATCATCATTTAGCTAATGGATATGTGGCACCCCTTCTTGTTCAACTCCCATGTTGGTAGAAATTTCTATTATCTAACTCATACCATAAAATGATCCATAGTCTATAATATTTTTCACATCATCATTTTCCCCCTTCAAGGGGTTATATAACCAATACTGAGAAATCTATTCATTATAATATCTAAATCAATGTTAAAATGCTATGAAATACCAAAAGAAATACATATCATAATAAGGAACAGTAAGGAATATCAATAATATTTCTCAAGAGGACACACACACACATACACTCATGAAATTAGAACTGATAATGGGTTATATAAGCTATATATATATATCATAAGAACATGCATATCAAGGTTAGGCCTCAAGGGCCACTCATACAACTACATAAAATTAGTGAGTCGTTTCACTGAAGGTATGTTTTTGGTGTCCCAAATTATATTTACCCTAAAAAGTATAGCACCAGTAAGGGGTTGATCCACAGAGAACTATGAAGTTATTTTATCTTGCTTAATTTAGTTTGTATTTTTGTTTTTAGTGAAGTTTTCTGAATTTAGAATTGATTTTGGTTGGCTATTTGGGTACAAAAAGAACAATTGGTTTTTAATATTCTTTTAACAAATTTCTTAATGAAATGAAAGTAAGTACGAGAAGATTGGTTTTGATGTAAATAGAAAGAAATTTGTTGGGGTTATGGATTTGTGATAAGTTGATTATTAAATCAAGTTTCTTAATAGGTTGTGTTGTTCATGATAACTCAACTCTTTGGGATTAATTTGTAATAAAGTTTCCTTGGTCCGGTAAAATTTATATTTAGAGTTGAAGAAACAAACTCCTTGGTACATTAGTTAGTGTTTAACAGGTCTTTATTTCTCTTAGTCCATTTTGAGCCAACGGATACTTCCAATGTTCATGGATTTATTTTATGTTATTTTTATTTTGAATCCCGAAAAATTCTGCCCTTGGTCCGGTACAGAATTTCTAGTGATAATATACAGTGATTTAAGAAGAATAAGAAGAGATTATTAGAACAAACACATTCATAGAAACTTAATTGAAATTACAACTCGACATCTCCCATAACCCCAACACACTAGGTATTTAGTTACACATATAGAAAATGGAAAACACAAAACTATTGATACCTGATGAAATCATGCTTGGAACTTTGAAAAAGGAATAGTTCTTCGGTAGACGGAATGACGGTAGTACGATGGCAGAGCATCTTTCCTTCGAAGATTCAACCCTTTCTCCACAAAATACTACAAACACACCACCACCACCATGGTTCGGATCCCAAGGCCTCTTTTTATATAAAAAAAAGTACACGGCGTGTATCAAAAGTACACGACGTGTACTTTCGTCAATGTGTTTTTGGATTCGTTTTTTCCACTGGTAGGCGGCCTAACACACCGTCTTTGACTTGGAACACGGCGTCACCTGGTAGGTGAATCTACACGGTGTGTAGCGCCGCCATACACAACGTGTAGTATCAAAATTCAGCCACCAACCGGTTCTATAATGCCTACATTGCGTGTATATATAGCACACGGTGTGTGCCCTTCAGTCGGCCACATGGGCGTGTATACTCTTCTTGGCCACCAACTACTTCTAGAATGTATTACACGGCGTGTAGAAATGTGAACACAGCATGTACTTCCTTCTAGTTACTTGGGAATGTATTTGTCCTGGTCAGCTCATGTCTGAACTGGAATATACACGACATGTATATAAGTACACGCCGTGTAGTTGGAAATTTTTGCTCGGTTCTTCTCAGTTTTTTTGTATTTGGCCATAAACCTCCTGAAAATAAACAAGATCCCCAAAATCAAAGTATTTGTTCTCTAATAAGTAGGTAATTCTGAAAACTTGTTCTTATTTTTCAATAGAGAATATGAAAATATATACACAATTTGGGTGTATCAACAATATATATAAAGCATGGGTTTCAAGAATAAATGAAAAAATAATAATAATAATAATCATATACAAAAAAATGTGGTAAATGAATTCCTAACTCAAGATCATATATGTCAACATTAAGGTTTTCCAGGAATACAGTCACCCAGATCAAGCTCACACCCAAAGGACCCAAAGAAGATTCATAAAGAGAATATCCACTAAGATGTCATAGATTAATAAGGATTTATAAAGAGAGTTTTCTATTAAACTAAATTTGAGTAATACATCACTATAATACACACATAATCTTAGTAAAATCCATTAAAACAACATCTCGTGATCATTCAAGAAGGATAAAATGATTTCTAATAAAATAATAATAAAACACCATTTTTCTCTATCGAATCACCCCAAGCTAGAAGTGACAACAAAGGAAGATAGAATAATCCTTTAAATTGACATATGGATAGGCATGATCATTTCAAATAAGAATGAAATTAGGGATAGGATGAAAATCATATCATCGAGCACCTTTCAACCAAGAATACACCCAAAAATCCAATCTCCAATGGGGAGGGTAAATAGAGTAACACAATTGAAGGAAAACGAATAAAGAAGGAATTAATAAACCTATCATTGAGTTAAAACATAGTTTAAAGGAATAAATTGATCATTTATGGATATTTGAGGAAGAAGGTGAGAGTTTCAACTATTTCAATGTGGCATGACAGTTAGCATGTTGTACACCATAAGATGGCCATGGATGTGGTGTTCTCGAACATTAAAGCCAAAAAATGATCTATAATATGTATTCCTTATGCCTAGGCTATTTTATCTCACCAAAACATATAAAATAGGTCATTTGAGTCCATACATGTTGTGACCGACATATTCCTTCCCTGTATAAAATTCCATGGCCACAACCATTTTCCCCATCTTCCAACTTTACATCGAAGTATACCAAGCACATAATGTCTTACACTAGGGAATGTTATTGGATGTTTAAGCCAAAAACCTCAAAAATCTACTTTTATGATTCCAAACACCTCCAAAAAAATCAAATCTATGTTTAAACTATCACAAGTCTAAAAAACATAACTTTAATCATGTCAGAACTTACATAAACAAAGCTAATAAAAACTAGGGTGTTATAGT
The DNA here is from genome assembly GCA_963277665.1 of Viscum album. NCBI lineage: Eukaryota > Viridiplantae > Streptophyta > Magnoliopsida > Santalales > Viscaceae > Viscum > Viscum album. The sequence goes on along the minus strand of OY728157.1, from coordinate 1,909,783,591 downwards.
TGGGAGACCCTCTAAATTAGGGAGGATATTTCTTTATAGAAAAATATATGGCGTTATTTTCTATAATTGGTGAATTTGAGAGTTAAACCTAATTTTCATTATTATTTATAGATTGGGGTAGTTGAGTGAGAATTGTCATAATATTCTTTACTCCTTCCAACCTATTTGGTTTCTTATTTGGATAATCATCACATTTCTCATTAAAAAAATTGTTAAATTTATTTCTACATGATCCATACATTACATAAATATAATTGTGTTGGAATTTTTAATAATGGTTCATAAATATAAAGTAAATAAAAAATCATATCCTGAGGTAGTTTCAATCAAGGTGTGAAGTTGGTCCTTTTTATTGGTTACTAGGTAAAGATTCACATAATACCCAAATAGCCTTTTCATGGTTATAACCCCAAGGTGCATCTGTTCTAGATCCCATTTCCACTTTTTTGTTTCCAAAAAAGGATGTCATTACATGTAAATTACATAATATCTACTTTACTAAAACATCATATTATTACCATATACATGAATATATCCCCATGGTTATAAAAAAGGTTCTATAGTCTTAATATTTAAAAAACAAAACTAGTCACAAAAAGAACTAATCCCATATTTTAAACCAATAATGACTCCAAAGATTTATACTCCAAGTCTTGATGTTAAAAAAATAAAAATAATATACTAGATTTGATTACAAGTGAGATGAACTAAGATAAACAATCATTATTTTATATGATTTAGAATAGTTAAAAATTATATATGATAAATAATATCACAATTTCTTGAATTGAAGGCTTATGTATTTGAGGATTGGTCATGTATTTAACTTATTTTGAAATAATTGTGAACATTTCAACATAATTAAACCCCATTAGAATCCCATATATAATTATACTAAGAAATAATCATCATCCTAACATGGGGAATGTTAAATGAATAGATAGGGAGATATCAAATTCTCAATAATGGAAAAATCAATTTTCAATATGGGTTAGATTAAAAATATGTGATAAAACATGATCATGAGAGAAATATCTTATTAAAAATAACACGGTTCAATAAGTGTTATCCATGAGGCATAATATAATGATGTGTAGTATCAAATTATCAAACATATAAAACATCTTAAGTGTGACATATCATGAGAAAATAATCTTGATACATAGACCATATTATAGTCATATAACATATAAATTTGGTTTAAGAACAAGTATATGAAATCATAATATTGTGAAAAAAGGTAATGGTAATCATTTTGAGGGAAACTCTTATGAAAAAATAAAAACATGAAAATACTGACACAAAACCCTATGAAAAAAGCATATTGTGATCATGTCTATACACCACATTAATAACTTGGAAAAAAGCGATCATATCCACACAAAAACTTATAAATAATTAATTACACTATCTTTTCCACACACAACCTTGTGAAAAAATAATATTATAATCTTGTCTATACGAAACCTTGTTAAAAAGCATGATATGATCATATATACATACAAAATTATTATATAATGAGATATGAAACCATATCCCATAATTTAATGGTGATATTGGACCCTACTGATCATCATCCATACATATGTGTTCTATATGAAGCCGGTAATTTATCATATCATAAATAACCCATGATAAGAAATGATATTTAATTTCATTTCCAAATGGTAACACAAAAAATTACATTAAGATTTAAATAAATTGAAACAATTGATCACCCAAGGGATTATTTGATAAGTTAATTTATAGGTTGATTCATAAAACATAATTCCATAGAATTAATATTATTTGGAATTAAGAAAGAAAAAGGAAGTGAAGCATAAAAAATGTCTTGAGGAAACATTTCATAATATTAAATTAAATAGAAAAAGTAAAGTGTCACTTTCAAAAATATTGTTTTTGAGAAGCATCCCTGATTAAATTTTTTAAAATTATTTAATAGTAAGTCTTATAAATCAGCTTTAAAAATTATATAAAGGTTTTCCATAATAAATTTGGAGTAGAGAATAAAACATTCGATCATGAAAGGACAAATATTTTCAATATTTAAAATAAATTGATTGAAATGTACATAATAAAAAAGTGATATATTTCGCATTTATATATAGGTAATGAAAAATATTAAGATCCAGAAATATAATACCTATGTGGATTTTTAAATAAGAATGGAGGACATTGGTGGAAATAGTGAATATGACCATGAAATAAAAAGTGTATATTAAAAATAATGTGAATTATTTTTATCAACCACTAATTTAATGAAGAAAGAAATATGTCATAGAAGATATATTTTATTTTAAATTGAAATTCCCCTTAAAATAAGGTGGAAGGTAAATATAATATTTTCATGTAATAGAAGTAAAAAATCATGGATAAATATAATCAAGAGGAATAATAATGACTCATAAAAATAAGTTTTGCGACACATATATATTTAAGTTTATAGTTTCATATATTTTAAAAATATATAACTTTTATCAAATATAATAATAAATGAAAAAACCATGATAAACTTTATTAAGATAAGATTATAAGTAATAAATGTGATCATTATAATATATCTATTAAATTAGATGGGGTATAAATAAAAGTAAATATATATTAAAACCTATTTTAGAAGTAAAATATGGGTAATTTCTATACCAATGGATTGGTAAAATTCAATTAGTGTTTCTAAATAACAAAAAAAGAACATTTTATGCTTAAAAATAAATTTTTCTGAAAAAATTATTTTTTAGGGGCTATGAATTTTTATTTAAAAAAACTAAAAAATTATTATTTAATGAGGATAAAATAAATTTTAATATTAATATTATATTATCACTACTTTAATTAGTAAATGATGTGAAATAAGACTATGAACACTCTAAGAATGTAGGCCCTTTTCTTAAATAAGTTGTTTTTTATATTTTTTATATTCATAAAAAATATATGTTTATAAATATTATAATTTGAATTTTGTTGAGTCAATAAAGTTTTCCTTATGAATTTTCCATTAATTCTTGTTTTAAAAATCACAAACAACTTATACTTAAGCAAATCGATATTTTACTTCTCTAAGTAAAATTTCCTTCCTTAAGGAAATTTACCCTAATCGATATTTCCTTATACATATCAATATTTTTCTTAAGCATAAAAATCAGATTCATACCTAAAACCTCAGAATCAAATAATACTTAGATATGAAGCATTCTGTTTTAGGATCCGAATTCTGGATATGAACTGTAATGAAGTTCCACACCGAATTCTGGATATGAACTGTAATGAAGTTCCGCTCCGAATTCTGGATATAAACTGTAATGAAGTTACACACCAAATTCTGGATATGAACTGTAATGAAGTTCCACTCCGAATTCTGGATATGAAATCTAATGAAGTTCAATTCTGAATTCTGGATACGAACTCTAATGAAGTTCCATTCTGAATTCTGGATACGAACTCTCATATAGTTCGACTCCGAATTCTGGATACGAACTCTCATATAGTTCCACTCCAAATTCTAGACTCTGAACTATTACTAGTTCGACTCCAAACTTTTACTAGTTTGACTCTAAAATTTTACTAGTTCGACTCTGAACTTCTATGAGTTCGACTTCAAACTTCTATCAGTTCACCTCCGAACTTTGTAAGTTCAGATTTTGAATTCCAGTGCAACCAAAATCCTAATTTCCTTAGAAATTCAGACTCTAGATTTCCACAAAATTCAGGTTCTGAATTTCTATAAAAAAGAATTCGAATATCTCTTTATTATATACTCCTAATTCCATTTTGCTTAGACTCCGAACTTTTATTTGTTTACATTTTGAACTTCAGTTTTTCTTATACTTATACTTGTTTCATTACAAAACGATGTCGTGCTTTCAGTTACACATGTTTTGTTATAAAATGATATCGTTCATTCTGTTTCTAACTAACTGTTGGTTAAGTGACACGTGTACAGGTCCCTCCGAAATTTAAGGAAAATATGACCGTTGGAGGAGGGAGCCGACCGTTGGAGCTTCACTTATAAATAGGAGCTCATTTGAAAAGAAGCGACAACTTTTGTAATTTTGGTGATCTGAACTTTTTAAAGTGATTTCTAGAGAGAGGGGCTCTTATCAACTCTCAAGCTTCGTGAATAAAGTTTGAATGTCTTGTTCAAACTTTTCCTTGTGCAGACTTTCTTCGTGCGACTCTGATTTTTGGTGATTACAATCGAGGGATTCCAGGGATAGGAAGACAGAGGTTCCAACACCTTGTAGTTGAGGGCTTCCTTACTGAGGAAGACAGAGGTGCTGACTACCTAATAGTTGAGGGTTTATGGGGATAGAAAGACAGAGACTTCGATCTTCGTATCGAGGGATTACCCTGGTGTGGGTAAGACAGACTTTCTTGAAAGTATAAATCAAGGGACCTTTATCCAAGGTTGTCGGATACCCTTCTCTTTGGGTTAAAAAAGTTATTGTTTGTTACTTGTAGTTTTACTACTTGTTTTTCTGCTGCATTTTGTATTGTAAGGGAAGTATAACCTTCTTATATTTCCTTACACTTGTACTATAATTTAGTTAGATTCTATATGCTTTAAATTAGAATCTCATATTGTAAACTTTGGTTAAGTTTCATTTTCCAAATCCATATTTCCAGAACCTGTTTTTTGGAATCACTTTCTAGATTTAAGAAAGTGTATAGAACCAGAAGTTTTTAACTTCTTACTTTGTCCCAATGTTTCAATTGGTGTTAGAGGTGTTGTGAATTTGTTTAGTTTAACTTTTATAAACTCAGATCTTTCCTTGTTTATGGAAATTTTTAAAGTGTACAATTCACCCCCCCCCCCCTCTTATATATTGAGCATCTACATCGTTATTTCGATCCTACAATTGGTATTAGAGGAGGTCTATGAAATACTTATACTCACATATAAGTTTTTCTTGCTCAGTTTTTCATTATTCTATATTTTTCTTGCTTAGTAATATTCTCCTTGAATCCAAAATTTTGTTATTAACATGTTTTTATGTAGAAATATTTTTAAGATGGCAGGAATCAATGTTGGTTCCATCGATAACCTAAATCCTACAAGACCAACAATTTTTTTGGTAATGATTACGAGTATTGGAGAGATCAAATAGAGACTTTTGTTATCAATACTGGAGTAGAAAATTTTGTTATGATTACTAGAGGTTATCAAATTCCTGATAAGGAAGTAAGTGAATTCAAAAACCAAGAGGAGTATGATTATCAATTAAATTATAAGGTACACAATACTCTACTATGTTCAATGACTAGGAACATATATAGCCAAATTTCTTCTTGTAAAATAGATAATTTTATATGGAAGAAACTTGAAGTTACTCATTTTGGTACATCCAAAGTAATAGAGACCAGAAGAGCTATGTTGAGAGTTGAGAATCATGGTTTTAATTTTCCTTATGGAGAACCCATTTGTAAGGTACAACAAAGGTTTATGACTATCGTGAATAGCTTACAATATATGGGAGAGAAAGGTTTGGATGATAAAACTCTTGTGGATAAGATTATAGATATTATTCCCAATGAGTGGGAATAAAAGATAATATTTATTGATGAGAATAGGAAGGTCACTCAAATTTCCTTAGATGAGTTGTTTGGAACTCTTCTTCAACATGAAAAAAGGATGAAGAGAGATGCTGACAACATCAAAAAGAAGAATGGGAATGGTGTTGTTTCTTTTACTACAAAATCAAATCACATGAAAGATAAGACTCCTGAGAGAGTTACTATATCTAAGTCTAATAAGTTTACTATCCAATATGAATCTAGTGAGAGTGAAGTCTCAGAAAACGAGTTAGCTAATATTGCTCGAAGGATGAACAAGATAGTTGGTCAAAGAAATTTCCAATCCAGGTATAAGAAGAATGAAAGGAAAGATAAGAAATATTTAGAGGTCACATGATATGAATGCAAGAGAAGTGGACACATAAGACCTTATTGACCTGTGCTTAAAAAGAAAGAAAGGAAAGAGAGGCATTCTGAAAGGAACAGGAAGAATTTTTACAAATCTAAAGCTAAGAAAAGTTTGAAAGCTAATACTACTTGGAGTGCTAGTTGTGGAGACTCCTCATAAAGTGAATCTTCAATATATGATTCATCAACTCAGACGAATATGGGATTCATTACTAATACTTCTTTTCCACATACATGTCTTATGGCCAAGGTACGCTCTACTGAGGCTTTAACAAATTTATCTCTTGATAAGAATTACTATTATGAAAATATTACTTCTAATAAAGATACTTCATCCTTAGAAAATGAATAACCTTCATATGAATAATTATTTAGATTTTCCAAGTTACTTGAAGCAAAAAATTATAAAATTGCTAAGAAATTAGACAAGGAAAATAATAGGGAATAAATTCTTACAAAAGAGATTTCATATCTTTCTACAGATCTTAAAGATAAAGAAGAGATTTTAGAAAAACTTTCTAAAGAACTTGAGAAAGAAAATTCTGATAAGGAAGAAATTTCTAAAGATCTTAAGAATTCTATTTCAAAGATGAAAATTTTTTAGGAAAAATCAACTCTAAAGAAATTATTCCTGAGGATAGGAATTTAGTCATCAGACTAAAATCTGAAATATTTTCTCTTAAGAAGTTTCTTGCAAGATTTACCTGTGGGAAGGAAAATTTTGAAAAGATGTATTCTCAAATTAAACCTCACGGAAACACTACTGGAGTAGGTTGTACTCACCAAAAACCATTTTTCAAAAACAACTATTTTGTTCCTTCTAGAGCCCCTTTTTCACTAAGTGTCAAAGTGGTGGGCATTGGAAGAAAAATAGTTCTTTGAATAGATTTCAATCTCTTGGGTTTCATAAATCATATTTTTCTAAACAAATGTGGATACCAAAAATTTTGTTGTCTAACAATTCTGGATCCAAGCAAGTTTGGATTCCGAAAATCTAACTTTCTCTTATTTTCAAGAAAATAGGGAAAGTACCAACAAAAATACTTGGTACATGGATAGTGGATGTTCCTCACATATGACTGGTAACAAAAGCTATTTTGAAAATATTACCAAGGTGAAAGGAGGAAAGGTAACTTTCAGAGACAACGCTCAGGGAGAAATTATTGGTATATGTAATATTTTTCTTCTTGGTAAAACTTTGATTTCAAATTTTTTGTTTGTTAAGGGTCTTAAGCACAACCTCATTAGCATAATTCAATTATGTGATGAAGGATACCTTGTGAATTTTAGGAATGATAAGTGCTTAGTACACAATTACAAGGAAGATTTTATTCTTTATGCCCATAGGCAAGATAATGTTTACACTTTGAACTTAGAAGACCTTAGGAGCCAAGACATACCTTAACTAAGTACAATGGAAGATCATTCTTGGTTATGTCATAGAAGACTAGGTCACTGTTGTAACACCCTAGGTAAATAAAGAATATGACATTTTTATATTTATCCATATTTGTGAATAAAATATTAATATTACTTTAAAGGGTATGTTATGCTCGATGGTGTACCCAACACGCAACAACGAGTTTCTTGGGAATCTTACATTGCACTCTAATAATAAAATAATATTATTTTAAATAGTAGTTAACGCCTAGTTGTTGTAATGGAGGGAATGAACAGAACTAACTACAAAATGATTATATATGTTTGTCAAATATTTTTACTTTTTACAATAAATGTTTGAGGATTAAAAATGGAAATGAATCCAATTTTAAGTGTAAACATTCTAATATTCTTTAAAAGGTCAATTAACCGCCTTTTGATGGAGAACCTCTTTTAAATCCACTTTTTGAAAATTTTATGTGTTATATTTGACAAAATAAAAGTCTTCTTTAGAATCGGGACATCAAAATTTACTTTGTGTAAATTTTTGGTATTTTTCTGAAAATGTTCAATTTTTAATGAATAGTGAAAAATGTTGTATTTTAATTCAAAACCTCTTTTAATATAATTTATTTATATGATTATATTATCTTTTTAATTGGTTTTAAAGTTAAATTAGAATATATTTTTACCATTTAATCCAATAGTGGTCGTTGTAATTAATTTCACTTTGAAATCGGACTTAAACTAGTGTTAATCTTTTGATACATTTTGTTTCATAAAAACACGCTATTTGTTTTGACAGCGGGAATTAATTATTAAATTAATTAATTAAACTTATATGTTTTAAATTTGTTAAAATAGACATCATTTTTGAATTTGGAATATTAAATATAGCTTATGGTGAACCTTTGGTAATTTTCTGAAAAACTTCAATTTTTGATGAATAGTGAAACCACTAAGTAGTACTTATAAAAACTGATTTTCCTTTTAAATGAAATTTTTCCATATTTGTGTTTTGAATTTAAAAAATCCAACATAAATGGTTGTCATTAAGAATTAAAATGTAGTTCAATGAGATTAAAATAATTTTTTGGTGAATAGTAACTTATTAAGTTTTTAATCGCGATTAGAGGTAATTAGTGTAGTTTAAGGTAAGAATAATGTTTTAATAAAATGAAATGACCTAGAAACATGTACTACCCTCATTGGATGTGTCATGGCCGACCAATACAATCCATGGGTCAACTTGGGGACCCCATGGAGCCACTTTGGTTGGAAAATGATATAAATAACTTTTTATTTAAAGTTAAAATAAAAATGTCACAAGCATGAGATGTTTCACTAAAACAATTTTTAAATGTGGTTATACAAGTCATATTTTTGACTATAAATATTCATTAGAAATATAAAAAGATTTCCTACATCATGATATTTTTTTATAATTTTTAGACATTAAATAAATTAAATTATTTATGACATCATGATGATGCAGCGATTACCTCATTAATAAATGATTTAAATAAAATAAAAAGATAATGTAAAATCTATGACCTACACATGTACAAAACCTATTGGATTGGTGGATTTCAAAACCTTATCACCTTATCCTTGAATTATATCAATGTGGTACCTTTTAAATCCGAAACTCATTTTCAAATAAAGTAACATTTCTTTACTTTCCAAGATTGCCCCTCCTCTCCTCTTATAAAAGGCCCCCACCTCTACCTCCTTACCCACACTTTCAAAGCCTTTGGATCGGCCAACCGCTGACTATTTTGTCTCTACACATACCTATATTACTCCTAGAAGCCTCACATTGGGCATAAGGCTTCCCAAGGAAGCCTTTGAGCTCAAATAAAAAATAGTTACCTGATTTTAAGGTAATGTATTCACTTGTGTTCTTTTGTTTATTTTGCTTCTCCAACCCCCTAAACTCTTTTTATTCATTTCTTTTGTAACAACTCTAGTATCTTAAATATACTAGGATGTTGTTATAAGAATCATTCGAGTTACACTTACACACACCTACATCAAATGGTTAAATAACATACTGTTTCTATGGATGGCGAATTTCTGTCTCACGAAACGATGATTGTTCAACACTCATATAACACCTTAAAAGGTGTCCATTAAGATGTCACTATATTTATATATGATATATAATATGTTTATGTTTTACTTAAGATTCTGTATTTTTATTTTGTTGCATACCTTTATGGTTTCCATTGTGGGTAAACACGATAATTTTATTTTAGGAAGTGCGGACTACCGCCCCCTCAAAGTGATTTGATTCGTTAATGCCATATGTGGGATGTATAAAGGATGTATTTAAAGTTATTATATATGATGTATGTTACATATAAATGATTAATATAATTCTGGAATTAAAATATACATACCTATCATTTATTTGTAATTCCATTAATATGACATAGAAATGAAAGTAGCGTTCATGTGTACGTACGGCTAACCGTCTCCATGAACGGTGCATTTCATTTCTTACCTCTAAATGATTATGTAATATTATAAATACATGTATATTATGGATATATATGATATCAAAATCATGAATATAATTCTTGATATAATGAACATTTGACTACACGAACAACATGTAATTGTAAGAAGTCCACTTTCGACTTAAGAACCAAATATCGACAAAACAAACATTATTAACTTAAATGATTACATAATGTTTATAACATGGAAATAAGTGATATAAAATGAATAATGAACTTGAAAAAGGTTCTTAATCAAGTAGAAATTAACTCAAGTTTATTATTCATGACGTTAAAGAATGATCGAGTCAAGTCGGACCCGAGGTAAGGGATCATACTCCTCTCTTTCTTTTTAAGTACACTCTTTTATGTCATTCCTTTTAAGCTCATCTTTCTTGTGATTGGGATGTTATTTTATATTAATATTACTATAATTTTTATGTTCATATAATGAGAGACCCTATTCTCTCTCATCAATCCATTTTGGAAGTTTTGAGTGGCGCCGTTAGGCTGCCGAATTTTCGTAAGAGATCTAACCTCTCTCTTTATTTTTAAGTACTCTCCTTTATGTCACTTCTTTTAAGCTCCTATTTGTTATGTTGGGGAATGTTCTTTTATATTCCTATTTCTGTAAACTTTATGTTAATATGATTAGATACCCTATTTGATCTCATCAATCCATTTTGTATGTTTTAAGTGGCGTCGTTAGGCTACCGAGTTTTCGTAAGGGAATTTTCATCTCACTTTTATTCCCGTGAGATTTATGCTACATTTGCCACAATTTCCTTTGAGTGGTGTATGTACTACCCATTATTTTACTCATTGTGTAATATACTTTCATTTATGAGTATTTACATCAATTTTGTATTGTTCTTCTTTCATGGGGTGTATGTTTCGAAAGATACCCATGTCGGTAAGGGAACCTTTCACCCTCCTCTTTTTAAAATACTTATTTTGTTATGTCTTTTAATTCACATAACATTATGTTGGGATATGTTCTTCTATATCCTTAGTGATTTAAATTTTATTTCCAAGTGATGAGATACCCTTTTTATCTCTCATCAACTCATTTTCTGAATTTTGTAGTGACGCCGTTAGGCTGTCAAATTTTTGCAAGGGAACTTCTTAACCCAATTTTGATTCCTTGGGATAAGCTTGTACTCCTTGAATATGTCGTTCTATGAATATATTTGAATAAACTCTGATTGTTTTACACTTAATATCCACTTATATTTGGTGTATTAGTTTTTCACACATAATTATGTAATTGATTTATCCTTAATCCAAGGATATCGTCTTTGTATGGGACTTCGTCTCAATCTCCTTTCATTGAGGCATATTTTGTTTTATACACAACCTTATTTTATACGGTGTATAAACCCATTTGACTTTTACGTTTATTCAAAAGGAATCTTTTTTTATACGAAGCGTTTTACAAAACGACAAAAGGGAATGTTTTTGTCGTACTTATGCAGCGACAACGACTTCTCCGCCGCCGTGACCATTATTTGAGTTTCGGCTTCCTCTACAAGCCATACCTTTTTTTAAAGAAAAATAAATACCATGTTTTACTTTTATTTTATTTTGGTATTGAAAATTTTTTTCATAATGTTTTTATATCAATGTTTTGTATTTATATCTTGTGATTAAAAGGTGGAAATGTTATGTTTCCTTTATGCATGTTTATGTGATACGATTATGTTATGGTTCTTGGACATTGTTATGAAGACAGGTGGTTCCATGATAAACTAAGGGCGGGTGATCCCGATATAGCTCTCCAATGCATTGGGTAACGCGAAGGAGTGAAACTTTAAGGTTTCTCCAAAGAGATTTAGGGAATATACTGTGGTGGGTATTCCAAACGTAACCAAGAGGGTTACTCCATACGTAAGAATGTTATGAATGCCTCAAGTTACCTTTTATGTCTTATGATTTCTATGATTTATTCATGATTTGATGAGGTATGTTAAAGTTCCTATGTTTTATGGGTAAAGTATGATTTCATTCTTATGTATATATGAACTCATGTTTCCTTTCCATATTTTTATATCCCTTACTGAGCTTTTTATGCTCATCCCAAGTTTTTGAAATGTTTTTCACAGGTCAAGGGAAAGGTACATGATATGATGATAGTGTCAAGGAAGTGTCAAGAAAGAATCCATGTTTTATTTTAAATATGTTTCCGTTGATGGGAAAAAATGAATACTATCTTTTATGTAACCACTTTGTTTTAATGTGGAATGTAATGAAAGTTTTATGATCTAATTCTCTAAAACTCTAAACCTGAAAAGATCCTCAATGTGTAATCTTGTAATAACTCAAGATTAAGTAAGGTTTAAGGCTGGGGCCTTATAACTGTAACCTTAGAAACTTATGTAAACTCTCTAAGAAGAAACTAGTTAAGGATCTACCGGAGCTTAGATTTGATTTTTATAATGTTTTTTATCCTTGTCAATATGGAAAGCAACATAAATCTAGTTTTAAATCAATTTGTGAAGTCTCAACAACTGATGCATTACAGTTGGTGCACATGGATCTTTTTGGTCCAACACAAACTGGTAGAATTGGGGGAAAGTACTATGTGTTTGTCTTAGTTGATGGTTACACTATATTTATATGGGTCTATTTTCTTGCAAAGAAGTCTGAAGATTTTTCTTATTTCAAGAGTTTTAGAGCCCAAGTTAATAATGAGAAAAACCTTCCACAGAAAACTATTCATAGTGATCATTGAGGAGAATTTCAAAATTCTGATTTTGAAACTTTTTGCAGTAGAAAAGGTATTACTCGCAACTTTTCAGCACCTATAACTCCTCAATAAAATGGTGTAGTTGAAAGAAGAAATAGAATTCTTCAATAGAGAACTAGAACCATGTTAAGTGAATATTATATAGCTAGACATTTCTGGGATGAAGCTAAAAGTACTGCTTGTTATACTATAAATAGAGTTTTGATTAGACCTTTTCTTAATAAAACTCCTTATGAGTTATGGACTAGTAAAAAACCTAGACTTTCCTACTTTAAGGTTTTTGGATGAAAAGTATTCATTCTAAATATCAAAGGTAACTTACACAAATTCGCACCAAAATCTGATGAAGGAATTTTCTTAGGCTACTCCACAACTTCTAAGGATTGTAGAGTTTTTAACAAAAACACTTGTAATGTTGAAGAAATAGTGCATATAAAATTTGATGAATCTGATCCTTTTGTTTTTAAATCATCCCAACCAACATCTTCGGATGTGTTTTCAAAAACTGATTATCAACCACTGATAGAAAATTCTTATGATAAGAAAAATGTTCAAGAAGATGCTTCTGAAACATTTACCCTAGAATATTTCCTACCCTATGTTGATGAACAGGTTTTACAAAACCCAAATCAGTTGTTTCTTAAGAATCAAACCAGTGATAGTATCATTGGTGATGTAAATCAACCTGTGAGGACTAGAAGTTCCTTGAGAAATGAAGCAGAACATCTAGCATTCCTTTCCCAATTGGAACCAAAAAGCACGAATGAAGCTTTAGGTGATAATGATTGGATCAAAGCCATGCAAGATGAACTAAATGAATTCGAAAGGAATAAAGTCTGGACCTTGGTTGAAAGACCTAAGGAAACTTCTATTATTGGAGTAAAGTGGGTCTTCAGAAATAAATGTGATGAAAAGGGAGTCACAGTTATAAGTAAATCTAGACTAGTTTCTAAAGGCTATAATCAACAAGAGGGAATAGACTATGAAGAAACTTATGCTCCAGTAGCTAAACTTGAATCTATTCTTATCTTACTTTCATTTGCAGCATTCTTCAATTTTAAACTTTTTCAAATGGATGTGAAATGTTCTTTTCTTAATGGTTATGTCCAAGAGGATTTTTTTATTAAAAAACCTCCTGGCTTTGAAGACACAAAACATCATGATCATGTTTTTAGACTTACCAAAGCTTTGTATGTCCTTAAACAAGCCCCACGAGCTTGGTATGATAGACTTACAGTATTTTTGCTTCAAAAATAACTATGTTAAGGGAAATTCGGATCCAAACCTTTTTATAAATAAAGATAATAAAAATGTTTTGATTGTTCAAATATATGTTGATGACATAATATTTGGTTCAACTCAGCAATCTCTTACTAATTCCTTTGAAAATCTAATGAAATCTGAGTTTGAAATGATTATGATGGGTGAGTTAAAATTTTTCCTTGGTTTTCAAATTTCTCAAAAACCAGAAGGAATCTACATATCCCAACATAAGTATATTAAATATCTTCTTAAAAAGTATGGGTATGAAAACACTAAGAGTATAATTACTCCTATTGGTACCTCAAACACACTTGATCTTGACGAAGCTGGGAAACCAGTAGATCAAAAAATATTTTAGAGGTATGATAGGAAGTCTACTTTACTTGATAACTAGTCGACCAGACTTGATGTTTTCAGTATGATTATGTGCAAGATATCAATCCAGTCCTAAGGAATATCATTTAAAGGAAGTGAAAATAATTTTTTGCTACTTAAAGGGAACCATGGATCTAAGACTATTTTATACTTCTAGAAATTATTTTATCTTAAAAATATTTTCGGATGCTGACTTTGGTGGATGTAGAATGGATAGAAAAATTACATTTGGAACTTGTCATTTATTAGGAGATTCATTAGTTTCTTGGTCCTGCAAGAAGCAATACTCAGTATCACTCTCCACTGCTGAAGCTGAATATGTAGCAGCTGGAAGTTGTTGTGCTCAAGTGTTTTGGATGCAACACACACTCACAGACTATGGCTTGAGTTTTACTAAGACTCAAATTTTTTGTGATAACACAAGTGCCATTTACCTTATTAAAAATCCCCCACATCACTCTCATGAAAAACACATAGATATTAGGCATCACATTCTTAGGGATCACACACTAAAAGGAGATATTATTCTTCAATTTATCAGAATGAAAGATCAACTTACTGATATTTTCACAAAATTTTTACCTTCTGATATATTTGAATACATTAAACAGAAGTTAGGAATGATAACCGTGAGGTAATCTTTCTTCATTAACTTCTTGTTGAACAATTCTCCTTACAGTAATAAACTCCTTTTCATAGGGGGGGGTACATTTGCTTGTTAGCATAATCAAAATTTTTGTATTCAGCTTTTTTTCTAATCAAATTTTTCATAGTCAGTTTATTTAAATCTTTTGTAATCAAAATTTTCGTAGTCATTTTTTCAAACTTTTGTAACTAAAATTTTCATAATGAAGTTTTCAGAACTGAAATTTTCATAATGGAAATTTCCGGAACTGGAACTTTCGTAATGAGAATTTTCGTACTCGGAATTTTCATAATGAAAGTTTTTCATACTTATACTTTTCGTACTGAAATTTTTCGTACTCAAACTTTTCGTACTGGGATTTTCGTACTCATAATTTTCTTAATGGAGTTTTGGTACTCAAAGTCTTTTCAACTTTAAGTTTTTCGTAGTTAGTTTTTTGTAGTCAAATTTTTCTTTAAGAATAATATCACCTTTTACGAATAAACTTCTTGGCCAATCCGAAAGGTATGATTTCCTTAATTAAGTGTTCATAGTCATATTTTTCTTGCTGGTATTTTCCTATGAGTTTTAAAAAAATTCATATTCTAGTTTTCTTAAATCCGATTGTTTTTCTTAAAACCTCAAAAGATTGGATTCAAGATTTACTTGCGGGTATGTTTTCAACCGTCAGATCATATCAAAGAGTTTTTCAAACGTTAGATGGTTTTTGGAAGCTAAAAGGTCGCATCCATCGCCTATATAAAGGGGGCCCATGATGGTTGTCCCACATCAATCTTCAAGCTCTCGTGTGTTGAAGTTCTGCCTCCCTTCTTAAAGCCCGTTCTGAATCTTCCAGAGCTTTTCATTCTGAATGTCTGTTGAAGCTACTTATCAGGATATGTCAACTACGAAGCCAATCTCAAGATGGTTAGTTTACAGGGAGAGGTTAGTGCATCCGAGTTTCTACAAGTATGATTCTCTTATATCTAAGAATATCAGATTGAATGGCTGGGAGGATGTTTTCTTATCAAATCCAGCGAATCAGGATCTGGTTTATACAGATTTTCTTGTTGAGTTTTATGAGTCTTTTTCCTTCCTTAAGGAAGATGGAAGAAAGAAGTTTTCATTCAAATTTTATGGGAAGAATTATATGCTTTATTACACCAAGGTTTCAAGCTTGGTGGGTCTATCTTATGAAGGTGAATCTGAGTTTTGTTCACATAAGCTTCTAGATGAGCAAGGAAGTTTCAAAAAAGTTAAGGCATTGAAATGCCTTGGACATAAAGATGCCAAGACTTCTAAGATTGGTCATCTATCTTTGAATAATCGGATTCTATAGATGTGGGTACAAGGATTTTTAGTACCGAGAAGGGGTGATAAGGATAATCTCAAGAAGAGTGATATATACATCTTAGATTTTTTGGTAAATCTAAGGAAGTTGAATTTGATGAGGCATGTTTTCATTACAGTTAAGAATATTAAAGAAGGGAATCTTAAAGCTCAGATCATAATGTATCAGGCCTTTCTTTCTAAGCTTATTATCAGATGTCTTGATTCGTTTAAAGTTGATTGCACTTCCAAGCCAAGACTTCGTAAGATGATGCTAATAAGTGATGATACATTAAAGAGGATGAAGATGGGTTTTTCTGTTGAATCTAGAGAATTCTACCCTTTACCAGAGGAAGAGGTTGAGGCAGCTCAGAAAGATCAAAAAACTCTGGAACCATCTAAAAAGGCAAGGAAGAAGAGAAAGTTGAAAGGAGTGGTGGCTGAAGACAAGACCCAGAAATCTAATGAAACTCAATATGCACCACCCAAGCCAAAGAAACAAAAAGCCTACCTAGATGAAGTGGCTGCTAAGTGGAGGGAAGACAAGGAGAAGATAAAAGAAGGGGACCCTCAATTCAGATTAGATCCTGCTGAGGCTAAGGCCTTAAAAGAGAAAGCTTCTGATGAGTTGTAAAGACAAACAAAAGAAAAGAAATTGAAGAAGAAGATATCAGAAGAATAGATTGTTCAATCTCTTTTGAAAGTAATAGAGATGGATTCTGAGAAGATTCTGGTTCCGGAAACTTTCCTTACTGAACCTTTACCAGAGACCCCTGGGAAGAACTACTTCACTCAGGAAAATCTTAAAGAGAAATAAGTTGTTAAAAGAGAAGAAGAAGAAGTTGTTGAGAGAGTAGAAGATGAATTTGTTGAAAGAGAAGAAGAAGTAGTAGAGGAAGAAGAAGTAGAATAAGAAAGTTCTGATCTAGATGACCTAATTAAAAAGTTGAGGATTATCAAGAAAAGGATTAATTCGCAAAACTTGTCACTCCGGGAAAGGGATTTGAGAAAGAAGTTAACAAAGATGATGATAAGGAAGAGGAAGAGAAAGAGTATGAATTGTCTAAGGAAGAGACCTATGAGAAGAATTTTCTTGAGGAAGGAGCAGAAAAGGAGAAAATAGATGAAGACAAGATTTTTCAACTATCAGAGAGTGAAGAAGAATATCTAGATGATCAACCCATTCCGAAAACCGATAAATGTAAGCAAGTGCTCATGGATACACCAACAAAAGATATCATCAGGAAGAAAGAAGTTGTTGGTTCTTCTATAAGAAAGCTAGTGGAGGTTGAAGAATAGAATTCACCTAGTAAGGTATCGAATTCGAAGTCATCATCTTTTGGTCACGACTTTGTTGTTGAGTCTCTAAAGAAATTAGTGGACACTATTCTGATTTTTCCCACCATAGACTCAAGGTTCCAAATGCTTCAACATAGTCTAAATCAGAAATTAGAATCCTTATCCATGGTTATGGATAAGTGTGTGAAAATTGAAGCTGACCATAAAAATTTTGTCATCAATTATGATGTTCATAGAAAATCTTGCATCAAAATCACCATTTGGTCAAAGAAGGTGGATGAATACTTGGCTGAGTTTGATCGTTTTCAGAATGATGTTAAATATGATTTTGACGCTGATGATGCCAAAGTGAAGGATCTTCAGGAAAATATGAATCTTGAGAAAAATTCTCAAAATCAAAAAGTGAAGGACTTGAATGGGAAGGTTAACTCTCTTTCTCAAAATTTTAAAAGGGATAGAGATCTCCAGATTGAGCTCTAAGAAAATCTTGTAAAGTAAGATGAAGTTCTTAAGGCACAATCTGAGGTCTTGAAAGCTCAAGATGAAAGGATAAAAGTCTTGGAGAAGCAAGTTGAGGAGGATCAGAAAGATTTGAAGATGCTGAAAACTCTTTTGAAGAAGTTAATTCCCAAGGAAAAGGAGGACAAATAGACAAATCCCATCTTTTGTTGCATTTGATTTTCCTTGTAAAAATTCTTTCAACTCTAATGAAATCTTTGGTTGGTTGTATTTTGTCTTGTTATGTACTAAGGTTTTAGGTACTTTATTTTTTTCCATTCCCACAATTCTTTTTGAAAATCACAAAGGGGGAGAAGGAAAAAGAACTACTCCTAAGGGGGGATAAGGAAATTTTCTAAACTAAGAAGAACTATCCTTATGTAAGGGGGAGTTATCATTACGATTCCTTCATTATAACAAAAATTCCATTCCAGAAATTCAGAATACAATCCTTAGGGTTCCAAAGCCTAAGGGGGAGTTAGTTGTATTCACTATCATCCATGAAAAAAGGGAGATAAGTTTTAATTTCAAAGTATAATGAAATTTTTTCAAAGTCCTTATATTCTTTTTCAAAAAGTTGTTTGTGCTTTCCAAAAAGGGGGAGATTGTTGAGTCAATAAGGTTTTCCTTATGACATTTCCATTCCTTCTTGTTTTGAAAATCACAAACACCTTATACTTAAAAAAATCGATATTTTACTTCTCTAAGGAAAATTTCCTTAAGGAAATTTACCCAAACCTAGATTTCCTTATACATATCAATATTTTTCTTAAGCATAAAAATCAGATTCATACCGAAAACCTCGAAATCAAATAATACTTAGATATGAAGCATTATGTTTTAGGATCTCAATTCTGGATATGAACTGTAATGAAGTTCCACTCTGAATTCCGGATATGAACTGTAAAGAAGTTCCACTCAAAATTATGGATATGAACTATAATGAAGTTCCATTCTGAATTCTAGATATGAACTCTAATGAATTTCCATTCCGAATTCTGGATACGAACTCTAATGAAGTTCCATTCCAAATTCTGGATACGAACTCTAATGAAGTTTCATTCCAAATTCTGGATACGAACTCTAATGAAGTTCCATTCCGAATTCTGGATACTAACTCTCATATAGTTCGACTCCGAATTCTAGATATGAACTCTCATATAGTTCCACTCCAAATTCTGGACTCCGAACTCTTACTAGTTCGACTCCAAACTTTTACTAGTTTGACTCCGAACTTTTACTAGTTTGACTCCGAACTTCTATCAGTTCGACTCCAAACTTCTATCAGTTTGACTCTGAACTTTGTAAGTTCAGATTCTAAATTCTAGTGAAACCAGAATCCAAATTTCCTTAGAAATTCATACTACGGATTTCCACAGAATTCAGGTTCCAAATTCATATAAAACAGAATCCGAATATCTCTTTATTTTAGACTCCGAATTCCATTTTGGTTAGACTTTGAACTTTTATTTTCTTACATTTTGAACTTTATTTTTGCTTATACTTATACTTGTTTCATTACAAAACGATGTCGTGCTTTCAGTTACACATGTTTTTTTATAAAATGATGTTGTCTATTCTGTTTCTAACTAACCGTTGGTTAAGTGACACATGTACAGGTCCCTCTGAAATTTAAGGAAAATATGACTGTTGGAGGAGGGAGCCGACTATTGGAGCTTCGCCTATAAATAGAAGCTCATTTGAAAACAAGCAACAACTTTTGGAATTTTGGTGATCTAAACTTCCTGAAGTGATTACTAGAGAGAGGGGCTCTTATCAACTCTCAAGCTTCATGCAAAAAGTTTGAACAGCTTGTTCAAACTTTTCCTTATGCAGACTTGCTTCGTGCGACTCTGATTGTTGGTGATTACAATCAAGGGATTCCAGGGATAGGAAGACAGAGGTTCCAACACCTTGAAGTTGAGGTATTCCTTCCTGAGGAAGACAGAGGTGCCGACTACCTGATAGTTGAGGTCTTGCGGGGAAAGAAAGACAGAGACTCTGATCTTCGTATCGAGGGCTTACCCTGGTGTGGGTAAGACAGACTTTCTTGAAAGTATAAATCAAGGGACCTTTATCCAAGGTTGTTGGATACCCTTCTCTTTGGGTTAAAAGAGTTATTGTTTGTTACTTGTAGTTTTACTACTTGTTTTTCCGCTGTATTTGTATTGTAAGGAAAGTATAACCTTATTATATTTCCTTACACTTGTACTCTGATTTAGTTAGATTCTATATGCTTTAAGGTAGAATATCATATTGTAAACTTTCGTTAAGTTTCATTTTCCGGATCCATATTTCCGGAACCTGTTTTTCGGAATCACTTTCCAAATTTAAGCAAGTGTATAAAACCAGAAGTTTGTAACTTCTTACTTTGTCCCAATATTTCAATTGGTGTTAGAGGTGTTGTGAATTTTCTTAGTTTAACTTTGTTAAACTTACATCTTTCCTTGTTTAAGGAAATTTTTAAAGTGTATAATTCACCCCCCCCCCCTCTTGTATATTGAGCATCTACATCCTTATTTCAATCCTACAAATTTAACGAGAGAAATTTATTTTAGAATTTATCATTTTAATATTATATTAGGGTAATTTTTTTATTTTTCTAAATAGGTTGATGTATACATAAAAATTTAATAATAAAATTTTACAAATCTCATTAATGTAATGTCTCAAGTCCATAAAAAATCTGAAATTCAAGAGGACTTTCAAATTTTGAAATAGCACACAAGACTGATTTTTAACCAAGCATCACATTAGAATTAAAAGAATTTTAGAACCTTAAACTAGTGTTTATATACATTTAATATGGGATCATTAGGTTTACTGTCATAAATACATAATATTTTAAAGTATAACTTTGTTTGATAGTGTATACGACATGCAACACAGAGCCTAAATGAACCCCAAAATATTATTATTTAAATATGACTATTATAACCTAATTGTTAAATTGGTTGGTATGAATAATATTAACTAAATTATAATATATATATATATATATATTACTTAATAAATAATTTTTTTATTAATTCTTTTGAAATAAGTACTCAATATTTAATAAAGTTATTTTATGATTCTGAAATATGTTTTCTTCAAAAAATGGTTTTTATTACCTTTTGTGAGAAAATATTGCAATAAATTACTAGAAATTATATAAATTTTATTTTATAAAAATAATATCATTTTCAAAATTAGAATAAAAAAATTATATTGTGATTAAATTTTCAAATTTTTCAAAAAAGATTTATTTTCTAGTGAATATTGACAAACACCAATTTTTATTGAAAACTGTATTTTTTTCCACCATTTGAAAAGTAACATTTTATTTTTGAATAATTTAAAATTAAAATTAGTTATATTATATTATTAATAATACAATTAAATTCATTTGAATCAATTTTATAATTTAATTTTTTATAAAAACATTTTTATATAAAAAAGGCATTTTTAAGAAAAACTATATTTTTCTAAAAAAATAGCTTTTGTTGCATTTTGTGAACTTATTTTAAAATTAATTTCTTCCATTTATAGAGATTGTTTTTGAGAAAATTAGTTTAATATTTTGAATCATGGGGCTAAAATATAGTAAATATGTCTTTTTTATTTTTAGGCATTATGAATAATTACTATGGTAAAATTTATCACTATGGTAAAGGATAAATCAAGTTAATCTAGTATAAAACTAAGAGATAAGGCCATAATTTTTCATAATAATTCTTATTGGATGAATTTAATTGTAATCTTATCACCATATACTCTAAATGGACTTATTTAATGGAAATTGTTCCATGAAATGGACCTTATAATATTTTAAGTAAAGAAAGTTACAAAATTTCACTCTCTTAGATTTAAATATCTATTATTTGTCCACGTAGGGAAAAAGAATGATATGAAAAAAAAATAAGTTTTTTATTTTTATATTAATTAAATTAATTTCCTAATATAAATTTATTTATAATTTTTAGAAATTATATAATTACCTTAATTGCATGTGCAATGCTAGTACAATATTTATTTAATTAACTAAAAAACAAAACAAATGTTTTTTTAAATATTAAAAGTGATGTAATTTGAATGTTTTAATATAAATCATAAATTTTATATATATATTATACATATTAATGATTTTTTAAATAATATATTGGAATTCCTACTTTGTATTGATATATTTTATCTCAAATTAAATGAATAGTGTCAAAATTGACATTAATAATATTTATCAAAACAATATTTTATTAAAATATTTAAAATTCACAAAAAAATTTATATTTGGGAATATAAATGAAATATGGTTTAAAATATCTTCCATGGTCTTTTTATGAGTCACTTTTTCATTTATAGTAAAATCATTTACCATTTTTTATTAAAATATTGGTTACCGCAATTAAGGTTAAAAATTGTTAACCAAGGGGTAAAAAAAGATAAGGATTAAAAGGATATTTAAACCTTAATAAATTGAATTTTATGAATTAATTTCATCCTTAGACACTTTTTATTTTAATTTATGACCATTTTTAATCATTTTTATCTAGAATAGTCTTGTTATATTTTAATTTATTATGAAATTCCAATAGTGACCCTCACCTCAATTATAAGAGAGAACCCACTTCCTTACTTATTTACACCACATTGAGAACTATATATTGATAATACATAGAAAAAATATCTTATCACTTTACTAGACACATTATAGAGGTTCTATACTCCTCAAAATACCAAATCTATGGTCTTTAATAGGAGGTCCAAAGGAGTTCTACCAAAGAAGAGGTAATCACATTAACAAATCACTTTATTTTTTATTATTCTTAAACCTATTATAAATCTATTTAATTTATAATAAAATAATAAATTAATTATACTAAATATATATAAATTTTATTATGATTATTAAACCATCATTACCAACCATCCTTCATGTAAAATGGGAAGTGCAAGTATTGCCCATGCGTATGTACGACTTACCATCTCCACGTAGCAATACAATTCATTTTTCATTAACATATTTTATGGATGATAATTATGATGGGTTTAATATTTATAAATAATATTTATAAAATAAATATAATTTTTTAATTATATTATAATATCTACCTTGTTACCTTCCAAACCTTTGGGAAATGATAATGTCGATTGTACATATGTGTGTACTACCACCTCCACAAAGTGATATGATTCATTTTTCATTTAAATTTTACTTATATGGTAATAAGGAATAATTTTATGAATATATATGATTTATATGATAAAATAATGACAACAAGAAGGTTAATTATTATTTAACTTTCTTTCATTCCATCCATCGAAAAGTGAAAACAATGTTCATACGTACGTACAACCTACCTTCTCTATGAACGATGTAATTTATTTTCTATCTCTACCTTTTATGGATTACTATAAAAAATATATAATTTATATATATGATATTTATATAATTGTTAAAATTATGGAGATTATTGAACCACAATCAAAGTATAAGTTCTGAAACTACTAAACCAAAAAATGCCTGAAAAATGAAGAGATTATCACCATGAACAGTGATTTTAACAAAGAGATGCTAATAAATGGGTGATAAAATATTATATATACTATGATACATGTTAGTAAGTAAATTTAATAGATTTATTATAAATCTATGTTTATTATATAGTATGTTTGAACACATTTTTGGGAATTCAAACCTGAGGTAAGGGTTTATTTCACAATCTCATCAATATTCAGTATTGTTTATGTCTAAATCCCCACTGGAAGAATATTTTTCTTCCATATACATAATTTTCTTAAAATGTTTTAAATAATATTTATATTACTATATAAATATTTATTAATGATGTTTTTACCCATGTTTTAATTTTCAAAAAATGGTTTGAAAGGAATCTTTTTATCATTTTCTGGAATGAGGTACTTTTAAACTTTTTTACAACTGTGTGAATTGAATGTTTTTTAAATTATACGGCATGAAAAGATTTTATTTCCATATTGAATAATATTTTATTTGGTTATTAATTTAAACATTAAAAGGTTATTTTTGAATAAAATTTTATCTTTAATATGTTAATATATATATATATATATATATTAAATAGTTTACAATGTGAAAAGATTATTTTCTTCAAGAATTTTTTAATAATGTTTTATGGTATTTATATTCATAAATGATAAAAAACATGTTTTACTTATGGTATATCATGAATAATATATAATTATACTATCCTTATTATTTCTCTATATGTTATATGATTGGTTTGATTTGGGATGTAATATTTTGATACTATTCTCCATATTACTCTGGACGGTTTAGGATTATTTTTATTCATTGGGGTGATTATTAACATTTTGTATGATATTTTTTCAATAAAAAGGATTATGTTTATTATATTTAAACCCTTTAGTATTAGGAATTTATTGGGCTTAGTAAGTAACGGTTAGGGCCCATTATAGCTCTTTGATGCATCAGTAGGTCTCACAAGGCAAACTAGTTTGGGTATTAGCTAATACCTTACCCATTTACATAAGATTTCTAAGAAATATTCCTCAACTATATGTTTATTATGGTCATAATTATACATTTTATCATTATGTGATTAATTAATCTATATCCATGTGATTATTTGATTAGTTATAATATCCATGGATAAGTTTCAGGATCATATGATTATTTATATGGAATTATTTTTTTCATCATTCATCACATCCATGTTATTATTCATACTTATGTTATTAATTAAATGGAACATGTTGTCATATATTGACCTTTTCATATTTTTACATCGTATTTATTCATGTTGGATTATTTTTTATGCACACCCTTACTGAGCATCTTATCCCACCCCTCTCTTATGTTTAATTTTCCCCATGATGTTAGGAAGTGTATTATGATTAATATCCTTGGATATGGTAAATTTAATAATTGAGTACTCAAAGAAAATACTATATTGTTTTATTTTTTAAATTTTAATTTAACATTCAACTATGTATCTATTTTTTCAAATTATGCTAAACTATTCAGTCCTTTGGGATATAATTCAATATATCTAGTGCCAATGTAATAAAGTAACCACTGACTTTTGGATACTAGGGTCGGAGTATTTATAGTTGGTATCATATCAAGTTTAATAAAAATCTTGAGAACAAGATTTATAAAAATGTAAATTTGAGAATGTAATCATGTGAAGGAATTCGAGGATATTCCCCCTGAAAACAATATTATGACCTAGAGATTATTAATATATAAAATTTTAATTCATGTTATGTGTTTTAATATTTTTGAAATTATACATTATGATTCTTAATGTTATGAGATAATCTATTATATTCAATTGTTTATAAATTATTCCTTGTGAAAATAATATAAACTATAAAAAATCATGTAATCCATGTAGGGATTTACCTCCTAGGTAAGATAATGAAGCTGGAGAGGGAGCTACAATATGATATAAAAAATTATTACTATATTGGGATAGAGGACTTGTGGTATGAGAAATAACATTTCCTATATGGAGGAGCATGTTTATCCACAATATGGTGTAGCAATTCTTGACCAATTCATGCATAAGTAACCTCCATATTTTAACATGAATAAAAACCCATTTGTAGCTGAGTAATGGATAAGTCACTTATAGAAGATATTTATCTCTTTGGGAAGTAATGAAAGGGAGAAGTTTTCCATGAAATTTTATCATCTCTCAGCGAATACAAATCAATGGTGGAAATTGATTCAAAATACTAAGGATGAGGAAGAAATAAAAATCCTGGAATGGAAGGATTTCATGGAACTTTTCTTAGAAAAATATTTCCCTCATAAAAAATAAGCAGATATAGAGAGAAAATTCTTGAATCTAAGATAATAAAAAGTTAAAAAAGTTTCTAAGTATTAATAAAACTTTATAAGATGATCAAGTAATATTATAGACTATGTACAAGATCCAAAGTGTAATATTGACTACTTATTTGATGGGATTAAACCAATCCTTCAAATGGAACTAGTCTTCTAAATATTCTAATAATATGATTATATAATATCATTTTATACTAATACGGATAATTAAATATCCATTTATTATTGTATAAAAGCAAATGAAGTTAAGAAAAGGATAAAAGAACAAAAATGGATAAAGGTATGAAGGGAAAGAAGGATTTTACCACATGTAATAATTTTGGAAAGAAACACCCTGATTATTCCTTAAAAGGAATGAGAGTTTGCTACAAATGTGGAGAGAAAGGCCATCAGGTGCCTAATTGCATCAGTAAGAAAGAAGTTGTTAATGTACAATGCTTTGACTATAAGGAGATAAAGAACTATAAAAATAAATTCCCCTAGAGACAAAGGAATATATATCAGAATAAGTAAAGGGATAAAGGTCATCTTATGTTATTAATATTGTCAATGTGGAATGATTAAAGTGATTGTGTATTTGGATATAATTATTATATTTTAGAAGTATTTTATCAAATATATTTTGGTTATAAGTTTCCTGAAACCTATAAATATTGTATTGTATAAGTTTTTATTAAGAATTTGAAAGCATATGTTCAATGATATCAATAACCAAGAAAAGTTATTAGTAGTAAGGTAGTATTATTATGGAATATATAAAAAAGGGTAAGATATCCCTAATATGTTTCTGATTTTGAGATGGAAGTAAATTAGATAGTATTTGTGACCTTTAAGATAGTTATTTATTTGATTTATGATGGATTTTATTGCATTTTATGGATTTTCAGAATATATTTTATAATATGAGATTTTATTTCTGGAATCATGCATGTTTTTATTAAGCTTTTATGGTGTTTCAATTTATTAACATGTTTTAGAAAAATATGTGATCATGGTGTTTACATGTGACATTAAGATATACTTTATGGAGGATTAATTGTAAGTTGATTTTAGAAATTTATTGAACTTATTCCTATATTTTTGTATTTTAGAATTTTTTCACACATATTTTGGAGGAGCCATAATATTTAATACTTATAGAATGGACTAAGTTCAAATTTAGATTATATTGTTTATGATTAAAGTATCACTTATCATAATGTATAACTTTCACTAAAAATTTTGTATTTGGTAAATATTTATAGGCTAAAGGAATTTATTTTGGATATTTTTACTCATTAAAAGTGCTTTAAGACTGAAAAATTCATCTCGAATATCCTTTTCCTAGTATAAGATATTAATTTAAAATAGAATGAAGAAAAACCAAAGGATAATATTATGATTATGACATGGAAAGAATCAAGTAAGATTATTTTCATATGTTCATTATCTATACTGTAAAATAATTCCTCAAATTTAAAAAAAATACCTTAAAATAAAAATTTTATAAGTTTAATTTTATTACTGAGAAATCAATAACCTTTTACCCCATCATAGATTTCTAATTTTGTGATGGTTACCTTTCTATTGACCACGTTCTCTATCACTCTATATTAATCCTTGGGTGTTAGTTTTTTCTTCCATATATATATTTTTACTTCCCACCAATGTTCTCATATTTTAAAACCTTATTTTGTGATGACCCATATATTTACTTTTCCCTCTTTTTAATAAGATGTTCTATTAACACTTTTTACTAGGTGGGTTTTCTATAATGGTATTTTCAAATATCAAACCCTTGATTACCTAAAAAAGGTTCAAATTTTGAGGGAAAAATTTAGTCAATGGGGGATAATGTAGTACGCTAAGATTTTAAATGAATACTATGTTTGATAGTGTATACGACATGCAATGTTAAGCCTAAACTAGCCCCAATACATAAATTTTAAAATATGATCATTATAACCTATCCCTTAAATTGGAGGGTATAAATAGTATTAACTAAATTGAAAAATATATATATAAAGGAATTAATTAATAAAAAATAATTTATTAATTGTTATGAAATAGTTACTCAATTTACAGTAAGGATACTATATGCTTTATAAATATGTTTTCTTCAAAAATGTTTTTTTATTATTTTTGTGAGAAAATATTAAAATTAATTTCTAGAAATTATAAAATTTTATTTTATAAAAATAATATCATTTTGGTAATAATAATATAAAAATAATCTTAAGGTGAATGTTTTTTATTTTTCTGAAAAGATTTATTTTCCAGTGTATAGTGAAAATATCGATTTTTATTGAGAACTATATTTTTCTTTCAACCATTTGAAAATTTTAATTTTATTTTTAAAAAGTTTCAAAGTAAAATTAGTTATATTATATTATTAATAATAAAATTATTTTCATTGGAACCTATTTTATAATTTATTATGGTAAAAAAATATATAAAAAATGCACTTTTAAGAAAAACTGTATTTTTCAAAAAAAAATGGTTTTCATCATGTTTTGCACACTTATATTAAAAATAATTTTTTCAATTTATAGAGTTTTAATTTGATAAAATGGACTCCAAATTTTTAATTGGTGGGATAAAATTTTATAAATAGGACCCTTTTATTTTAAAACATTAGGAATTGTAATTGTGGTTAAATTTATTACCTCGATAAAGGGTAAATCGGGTTAATATAGGTTAAAAATATGTTATAAGGCCATAAGTTTTTATTATAATTATTATTTTGTTAATATAATTATATTATTACCACCTTAGGCTCTAAATTTATTTTTTAATGGACACTTGTCCATGAAAATGACCCTTATAATATTTAATGCCAAGAAAGTTACAAAATGTCACTCTCTTAATTTTAAATATCTATTATGTGTCTACATAAAGGAAAAATAAATATATTATATAAATTAAATAACAATTTTTATATTAATAAATTCAATTCCATGAAATAAATTTATTTATAATTTTTAAAAATTATACAATTACCTTAAATGCTTGTGCAATGCTAAATTATTTAATTAATATAAAAGTAAAATAAATGTTTTCTAAAATAGTAAAAGAGATATAATTATAATGTTTTAATATAACCCATGAATTTTATATATATATATATGAGAAATATTATGTAGGTTTTAAATTATTATATCTGAATTCTTACTTTATATTAATATATTTAATGTCAAATTAAATGTATGGTGTCAAAATTGACATTAATAACATTTTATCAAAATAATAATTATTTAAATTATTTAAAATTTATAAAACTATTATATTTAGAAATTTTAATGAAATATTTTTTACCATATCATCCATGGTCAATTTAGGATACATTTTTGCAATTTTAGTAACAATATTAACAATTAAAATAGTGGTTACCACGATTGAGGTAAAAAATAATTATACATGGGTTTAATTAAAATAGAAAGGATTAAAATGATATAAAAACTTGTCATAATTTCATTGAATTATGTTATTTAAAACCTATACACTTATTATATAAATTCATGACCATTTTGAATAATTTTTCTCTTGAATATCCTTATTATATTTTAATTTTTGGTGAAATTCCAAAAGCGCCCCTCACCTCAATTGTAAAAGGGAACCTCCTCCCTCAATTTTTTACACTACTTTGATCCTCCTATCTCAACCATAACCTATAAATATATATTATAAACTTCCTTATGCACATTATAGTGGGTATGGTCTCCTCAAAATTCTAGCTCTAGGGTCCTTAGGAATATATCCATAGGAGTTCTTCCAAAGAAGTGGTAATTTCCATAATTGGTCACTTTCCTTATACTTATTCTTATACCTATTATAAATCTACTTAATTTATCATAAAATAATAACTTATTTATCCTCAATATACTTAAATGTTATTATGATTATGAAACCTTCATTACCCACCCTCTTTCTCATCAAATGGTAAGTGAAAGTATCGCTCGTGTGTACGTATGACTTACCGTCTCCACATAATGATACAATTTATTTTTCATTACTATATTTTATGGATGTGAATTATGAGGATTTTAAGGTCAATATATGATATTTATAAAATAAATTTACTACTATAATTATAATATTATATCTAACTTCTTAGCTTCCAAACTCTTAGTAAATGATTACGTCACTTGTGCGTACGTGCGGACTACCACATCCTTGAATTACAATGATTGGTTTATCATTTATATTCTAGTTTTATAGTAATGAGGATGGATTTTGTGAATATAAATGATTTATATTATATAATAATTATTTTTTTAAGGTGAATTATTATTTATCTTTTTTCCATCTTTTGAGAAGTTAAAACAACAACAATGCGTATGTAAGACCTACCATCATCATGAACATTGAAATTAATTTTATATATATATATATTTTAAGGATTAATATAAATAAATATATAATGAATATATAGTATATTTAAATAATTATTAATATTTTAAAGATTATGGAATGATAATCAAATTTTAAGGTTTGAAAATAACAGATAAAAACATACAAAAAAATGAAGTGTTTATCACCCAAAACAATGATTTTAACAAAAATTTGTTAATAAACAGGTGATAAAATATTATGTATGGTATTATACATATGAGTATTGTTATGAAATATATTTATAATAATTATATATTTATTATAATGGGGATTCAAACTCTTTTTAAGGAAGTTAAATATGACGTAAGGGTTTATTTTATAATCCCATCAATATTTAGGATTTTTAATGTTTAAATGACTGTTGGGAGAATATTTTTCTTCCATATCCATATTTTACTTAAAATGTTTTATATAATATTTATATTATACCCCGAAAATTTATTAATGAAATTTTTACCCATTTTTTATGTTTTACAAAATGGTATGAATGGAATCTTCTTATCATTCTCCAAATGAGGTATTTTTTAACTTGTTTTACAATAGTTTTAAATGAATGTTTTTTTAACATATATATTATGAAGGGATTTCCCACCATAATGAATAATATTTTATTTCTAGATTACTTTACAATTTTACAAGGTTATTTTGAAATAAAATGGTTTCTTTAATATTTTTAATGTTTTTTTTATGAATTTTAAAAGTGAAAAGGTTATTTTTATTAAGAATGTTTTAATGAAAACTTTAGGGTATATCTATTTATTAATGAAAAAACACTTGTTTTAAATATTGTATACTATGAATATGCTATAATTATATTATCCTTATTATTTATCTAGATGGTTTATGATCCCTTTTATTGGGGTTATTCTATTTTGAAACCATTCTCTATATTACTCTAGATGGTTTATGATTATGTTTATTGATTTGGGTAATTATTATCATTTCATGTTATAGTTTTTCTATATGAATTTTTATGTTGATTATATTTCACCCATTTCATATTAGGAATGTATTGGACTTAGTAATTGACATACGAGGCCCACTATTTCCCCCTTGATGAACTAGTAGGCCTCATGAGAAAATCTAGTTTGGGTATTGGCTGAGGACTTAAACATTTATATAAGATGTATTTGAAAAAAGTGTTGATGTTATGTTTATGATGTTTAAAATTATGTATTTTCTTAATATGAGATTATTTAATTGATATCAATGTGATTATTTTATTAGTTATAATATCCATTGATAAGTTTGAAGATCATGTGATTATTTATATAGAATTATTGTATCATTATTCATTCCTTCCATATTATTCTTCATGCTTATATTATTGATTAAATGGAATCTGTTTTTAGATATTTATCTTGTGATATTATTATAACTTATTTATTCATTGTTAGATTTTGATACACGTATACCATTATATAGCATCAAATATCACCCTTTATTATGTTTATTCCCGCTCCCCAAGATTCCTAAAAGTGTATTATGATTTATATATAGGTATTTACTAAAGGGAATAATGGTGTAATCAAATAAAACACTATATTGTGTTATGTTTTCAAAGGTAATATAATAGTCAAAATTGTATCTAGTGTTTTCTATTATTACTAAACTATTCATTCATTTGTGATGAAATTGATTATATCTAGTGCAAGTGTAGTAAAGTAACCATCAACTCTTGAATACTAGGGTCAAGGTATTTATATTTGGAGGGTATGATAAGCCTTATAGGTATCCCAGGGTGGTGTCATGTGTAGTGGCTTTGTTCCAATGTTTGGATTACCATTCTACTAGTGGCCCAACACTGGAAATCCGGTGGGATGTTTCACCAAATTTCAACCTCCTGTTTTTAAGGGGTCGACCCTTCTTTCTCATCTCATTTTGTCACACCAGGGAAAATCACCCACCCATTTTTCCACCTTCAATACCCCTTAATTTTTAGTGTTTTTAGGGTGATGCTTTAATGATTTATGGTTTGTATCAGTCTCTAATATACTCCTTTTATCACCTCTATTATTCCGTATATTTTTATCCTTCCTGATTAGGTATTATTTGGACACTCTACCAGGGTATGGTGGAATCACCTAACTCCCTTGGGTGTTATGTTCTACCTCAAAATAGGATGTCCCATTATAGGGTTTTACTATTATATATTGATATTTTAATAAGGTATGAAACCTTTTTTTTGTTAGGGGTTTCATGAAAAAAAATTAAATCAACTTTATAAATGATGTTTTATATTAGTAATTTGTTCTATAATTAATCCAAGGGCATGATATGGACCTCCCATGAGTGTTGGGATATGGTTCTGGTGTGGTGAGATCTTATGATTGGCCTTCCATCACTTATTATTTTTTGTATATAGTTGTTAAATCAATTATAATTGTTTTTTTATTTTATTTTTTATGGTGTGAGTTAGGTACCCATTTATGATGCGAGCCTTAGTGATCCTTGGAAGATTCTTTTAGCCTTTGGAAAATAGTTAAAAGTGACTAATAAAGGTAGGTGGTCCAAAAATTCACCCATAGTCTTGATTTAATTTCTATATTCATGTGATATATGTTTCATCAATTTACTATGTGATGATAATAGAATTAAATCGATTTGTTTTAAATTATGATTTTATTTAGTTAATACCCTTGAAATTTATTGAGCTTTAAGGTAAGGTGGTTCATTGTTGAACAACTGATTAATGTATTAACCATATCAATAATATAATTAAATGGTGATTTAAATGGAAGTGGTATTTTTGGGGGAAATAGAATATGAAAATGGAAATTGGAAATGGTACTTAAAATGGTATTTCATAATTTGTAAATTAGTTTGGGGTTTGAAATTTGATTGTGAAATGTTATTGATGGAATGTGTTTGGTGTTATTGGAAATTAGGGTTTAGAAATGGTATTCAAAATGTTTTTAAAAATATTATTTTTTAAATCTAACAATGAATGGTAATTGACATTGATATTGCACATGGTTTTTGAAAAATTTTGGGACATGGAAAATGTAATTGATTTCGAAAATGAAATATTAAATGATCCTTTATGCAATGTATTTCATAATTTATCGATATTCAATTAGTAATATGTATTTGATCATTATAGTTTTAATGGTTATACCCAAGGTGAACACAAACCACATGTGGACATTAGGATTGATGGTTAAACATAGGGTGAGCATCGAATCTAGGTGGACACTATGATTATTGGATAAACCTGAGGTGGATACGGTGCCCTAGGGTATTCTAGGATTGATGGTTAAACCTAGAGTAAACAATGACCCTAAGTTTATTTTTTCATTAATGGTTAAACACCAAGTGAACATGACCCTTGGGTGGACACTAGGATTTTTGTTTAAACCTATGTTGAAAACGAACCTTGAGTGGACCCTAGTTGGGCTCTGGGTGATGGGTATATTACCCTTATATTCTAATTTTTATGTGGGGATGAACATATTGCCCCCAATGAGAGATGGATTGGAATGAACACCCCGATGTGCTTAGAGTCATCTCAAAACTGTCTGAATTAGGTATTCACCATTTTGATGGTGAACCTTGACACTAGGTTTAGTGATTATTTATGGTTTTATATTTAAATTTTTTTCAATGGTTATATTTAAAAAAACTTACATTTATCACATTTACACAAAATTTTACTTCAGAATTATTATTTTAGGTACATCATTGGTGGTAGCCTACTAAATTTTCCTCACACACTACTAAGGCTTCCATAGAACTTGGGTAACCAAGCATATACTATTATTAATCACAAGAAAAGGTGTAAGAAAAAACCCTAGGTTTGTTGCTTCTTTGATCGAAATTATAGGACACGGTATCAACAATGATATCGTATAGGGAACATGACCACTTGGGTTCATGTCATTAGATTAAATTTTATTTTATTATTTTAGTATTTCTTGTGTATGATATGATCCTTGGGGATCCATTATATATGAAAAATTTATTTATTACTACATCTGACATTGTATTTATTAGTTTTCAATTTTCCTAATTGTTATGTTTATTTGGTTGAGTATCTACATAATCTTATTTAAATTGTTGTTATAATTTAACTTTAGGGAATAGTCTTGCCATAGAGTCTTCATAAGCCCTTGTTTCTAGTCAAAGAACTCTAGTGTACAATGAATCATGGATGAGGTCACATTGCGAACCAGGCTGATTATTATTCATACAGTGAACAAGGATAAGATGTTAATCAACCTATCATAATATTTGATGAATATGGTTCCAGGTCCATTTTTTTGGAACAAAACTATGATAAAGTTCTACAAAAATACATCTAGTCTAGTATAATACCTCTATAAATTCCTACTTATGCTGAGGTACTAGAGAATTACTTGGTGATAGAGGGATTTTTGGTCAAGAAGACACCAGTAGTGGGTGCCAGTAGTGGGCATACAAAGGTTGAGACTTCAACCACAGGTAAATGATGAAAAACATAAGAATCCTGAAGATTGAGACATTTTAGGAGTAAATCTTAGGACTGGGTATCAATAGTTTAGAAATCTTATGGTGGGTCTTATCATCCTAGGGAGAGGTAGTGTTACTCTTATGATGGTCAGGGACATCTCATGCCAGATTGTCTCACCTGACATACAATTTATAGAGAAACAGTGGATGGGTTACTTAAGAAGAGGTAATTGTAGGAGAAAGGAGATCCATAGGATGGTGGATGATACAAAGGATAATTGAGAGAAATATTAGTTTGTATATGGTTTTATAAATTTCTACCACCACCCCCAAGTGGTCCCCTTCAGGCTCAAGGAGTTTGTGGAAAAGGGTGAGGGTTGTTGCAGGCCATGAAGTCCTATAATCCAGAGGATCCAAGAATAATTTCAGGTATTATCTATGTATTTTATACCTTATATGTATTTTTATAGAAATATATGTGAGCCAATATTTTCTTTCTACATCCATAGTTTGAGACCTGTAGGTTCCGATTGAGCCTTTGGATCAACCCTTACACTTGAATACTCCGACCGAAGATGACTCAATGATCACACACTTTTCATGATAGTGTGATACGATACTTGGATGAGATAGTTTCTTATGGTATATCTATGTGTCCATGATTAGGCCTTATGATATTATCTTAGGCATGGACTGACTATACATTTTTCATGCATAGATTGACTATTTTAGGTAGAGGATGTGGTGTGTTCGTATTGTTGGGACAAAGTTTTCCATCATAGGTGAGAAAGAGACCTAGGAGGAATATAATTGAATAATACATAAGATGTAACATGCCAATATTTTGTGTTTTTTCCAAAAAAAATAATCCTCTCAATATTTTTTGTTTTATACAACAACGATTTTAACATGTGTTACTCACAATATTAAGTGTATCTTACGTCACATGCAAGACCAAGTTTAAATGATATGCAACATACTATTGAATCTTTATTATTTTTTGTAATAGTTATAATCTATCCATTGGAATTTAGGTTATGAATATGATTAAATAAATTAGAAAAATATGGGTTAAACAAGTATATATAATGAATTCATTGGGGACCAACTAATTATAAATGAAAATAAAAACCTTTTCAATACAAAAGAAATATTTTAATGATTTTATTATAAAAAAATATTGTTTTACATCAATAAAATAAAATAATCACTTATTATGAAATTTTTATAGTATATATTCAATCTAATATTCATCTTATGTGTTTTCTAGGCAATATGTAATAATAAATCCAATTTTACGCTTAAAACTGTATTTTTCTAAAAAGTAGTTTTATCACCTTTGGCATACTTGTATTAAAATTAATTTTTACCACTTTAAAATTTTCAATTTGAAAAAATAAAATCATCATTTCAAAATTATCTTAGGTTTAATTTTTTGGGATTTTTATGAAAGGTTTCAATTTTGATGAATATTGAATAATATTGAATTTTAATTAAAAGCTTCCTTTTTAGTTTAAATTATTTATAATGTTAAATTATATTTAAAATTGGTTTTAAAGTAAAATTATACCGATTATATATCTATTGATCCAATTTAGTTCATTGAAATCATTTTCATGTTGAATTTTTATATAAAACCTTTATAAAGTTTTTAACATTTTCTCTTTAAAAACACACTTTATCATCATGTATGTGGGATTAATTTTTAGTTAAATTATGTCACTTATGTTAATGGAATTTGAAAAAATGGATTCTATATTTTGAATCAGATTAATTTATTTAATATATTAAGGGTAAGTTATTTTTTGACCAAAATGAATAGTGAAAACAGTAAAAATTATTTACCGTGGTTAAGGTAAAAATAGATTTAATAGGGGTTAAACTAATAAAATAAGGGTGTAAATGAACTAAAATCTTGTAAAAAACCCATTTTGTGGCCATATATTGACCCTCATCACCTTTGTCACAATTAATATGAGTTTTTGGGACACTTTTATATGAAAGTGACCTATATAATAAGTTAAGTAGATAAAAATACATGAAAGGAACATTCCTTGCTTTTAATATCTATAATTCTTTTAGATAGGGAAAAATATATGTTAGGTTATAAGTATTATTTTAAAAATAAATAAGGGTTTTTATCATGATAATTTATTTTAATTTTTTGGAGATGAAATAATTACTTTAAATGCATAAGAAACACCAATGCATTAATTATTTGGTTAATAAAAAAATAAAATAAAAATACTAAAAATATTAAAAGTTAAGTAAATTTAATGAATTATTTTATTCCATTAATTTTTGTGATTAATTTATCATGTTACACAGGTGTGAGAATAATAAATTTTAATTCCATCATTTTCTTGTAATTTTTAAATTCAAATTAAATGAATAATATCAAAATTGACATTAATGATTTTTTAATAAATGATATTTTATTAAAAGATTTAAAATTAATAAAAATATTATCTTCTTCCAATTCGTTTTTACATATTAATAAATATAAACTATTTTCCATTCATGTACTAATTTTTATTTTATAATGATTATATTTACCATTAAATAGTAAAAACTCTCTTAGCACGATTAAGATTAAAATGGTGTTTTTGAACTTTACATGCACTTGTGTTAAAAATTATTTTCAACAAAAAAAAGTTTTTTTATTTTATAAATTAGATTTATTATTTAATTATTGGGTCCTAATTATATAGATATAATCATTTTATTTTAGTATTAAAGGATAAATTACCTAGTTTAAAAAGTCTGGTAACTATAGTGAAAAAAACAAACATGGTAAAAATAAGGAAGCTTAGAAGATAAAGAAAAACATATGTTTTATTATGTTGTGGAGGTGTGTATAGATCATATAATCCCTCCATCCCTTTAATTATAAATTTTGGAGGCACATTATTTAAGAGTGAAATCCCAATGGTGAATACTTTTGGGTATTTACAAAAATGTCACTCCTCCTCAACTATAAAAGGGCACTCACTCCCATCACTTATTCACACCTCTTAATTCATTTTACTTAACCAAAACCTTCCCAAATCACTTCCATACTTTTTTAATCTCATCCGAGAAGAATTAGGTTAGATATAAATCCAATTTAGTAATAATATTTTTTCAAACCTAAGGATTATACCCGAAGAATAGGATGTTTGAACGTGTATGAAGGAAGTCAAGACTTATGGTAAGGGATTTTAGTATCACTTAGTTTTATATGAGAAACACTCCATTTCAATATGTGTTTATTTTATGTGGTTTATATACTAACCATGATTATATTTTATAATTTTTAACCTAAAAATTATGGGTATGTACATAACCATTTTAGGATATCTCTTTCATGGGGTTTACGGTTCAAAAGTTAACAAATAAATAATAAATTTTTTTGATGTCCCTTCATTTGGAT
Source organism: Viscum album (assembly GCA_963277665.1). Taxonomy (NCBI): domain Eukaryota; kingdom Viridiplantae; phylum Streptophyta; class Magnoliopsida; order Santalales; family Viscaceae; genus Viscum; species Viscum album. The sequence goes on along the minus strand of OY728157.1, from coordinate 1,909,745,611 downwards.
ATAAGTTATGTTATGCACATATCTCTTTCTATGAGGTGTATATACTATAACATCAACATGTTATTTCAGAAATATCCTTATTTTAATGATATTTTAATTTTTATGTATTGTTGTTATTTCACTGGGATTACAATTCAACTTACCAAAGTTTAATGAGTTTTATGTTACAATCTCATCATTTATTCAGATTATTTATGATTATACTTCCAATGATAAAATATTATAATATATCTCTAAGTAATATCATTAATTTTATTCTCCTATAGTTATTTCATAATAGTACATGTTTCCCCTTCATTTTCCTCTCGTTATATACTAAAGATTTTAAAAGAATGTTTTTATGAGAAATCAACTTTTTGGTGGAAAACTCAATTTCTTTGAAAACAGTGTTTCCTATTTTCTTCAAAAATGTTTTAATTTTTTTCCAAAATTGGAAATAGGTTTTCATCAAGGAATATTTTAAATGATTTTAAAAGTCTTCCTTTTTAATATTTCAAAGTTATTTTCAAAGAAATGGATTTTCAAAAAGGTTTAGGTTTTAAAACAATGATTCTCAAAGAAAATTTATTTTTCTCAATATATGTTTTAAATGATATTTAAAAATCATTTTCCATATATGATGAAATATTTGGATGTTACCTATGAATTACTAGTATAAAGACCCGGAAATTCTGTGGAAAGTTTTTTCTTAAATAAATGGGAATTTTACGAGTCCGTGAAAATAGACGGTGCGTGATTCTGAGACTTGGTGTGCCCGGAATCAATTTCTGAAGTTTTGTTCAGGTACATTCAGTAAACATATGAGCAGGTTTTTATAACTTTTGAACCGGTGCTTGGAACTGGAATCTGAGGGCACCATTGAACTCACACGCCAGTATTCACTTAAGAAGACTTTAACCTAGATGACGGTTGGTCGAGAATAAAAGTTAGTTTTTGGATTTTTATAAAAAAAATATAAAATAAAGTGAGCTAACACTTTATTTTATTTTATCCGCCATGTGGAGATTGGGTGGTTAAATTCTCAAAGTGAAGGTTGAAGGTGGGGCCACCACACCTTAACCTCCCATGAGAGGTTATGGTGATGGGGCCCACCCAAACATAACCTCCCTCAAGAAGTTACGATGTGGGGACCACCCGATACCATAACCTCTCATTTCAATAATAGGGGTGGGGACCACCCGACCCCTATTAATGGGAGGAGAGTATAACCTCTCAACTCTCCCTCATTAATGAGGGAGATCCTCTTCACCTTTATGGAGCCAACTACCCTTTAATTAATTGTGCCAATTCTCTACATTAATTAAGGGGAGCCTACCAAATTAATGAGTCCAATTCGAATATTGTGCCAACAAAATTAATAGGATATTTCAATCTATCATTTTGTTGGCATATTAATTTTGGTGGAACTTGAGAAGAGGAACTTGGGATAAAATCTCCCAATGAAGAACGAATAACGCTCCCCAATGAAGAACGCTCTTCCGGTGAAGAACGCTCTCCCGACGAAGAACATCGATGAGGGATGCCTTAGACTATGAAGAACAACCTCCTCCGACCTTCTTCCTCGGACTCCTTTGAAGTGGGACGTGTTTGTCTACCATGGATCGATGACCATCTTCTTGCGCCAACGTCGACAAACATCGAGCAAGTTAGGGGGTTATTGCAAGTTGGTTCTTTCCTTTAATTTTCTCCTCTTCATTGAAAATAATTGATGCAAAGTATTAAATGATTGAAGTTCAACTTCCTTCCTCTTTGTTGAAAAATTGTTATCACCCCTAAACACGGAGGGTGCGGACCAACTAACATGGCTCGACTCCCTCCACTGATCCTTTTTGTGACATTTCTTCAGTATGGTGATGTAACTATGATGAGGGAACGAAGGCGGTGATGAAAAAGGTCGTGCTGCCCGATGCCCTCGCGCGCTGCCCACGCCCCCGCACGCTGTCCAGGCCCCCGTGCCCTGCCACGCCCTGCCTGGCACCCCCGGAGCCCTGTCGCGCCCTGCCCGGCGCCCCCGCGGCGTCCTGGCTCCCTCGCGGCCACCCAGCCGAGCCGGTGTCCCGGCCCCCTCACGTTGCCCTGGCCGAACCGGACCTACCTCGCCCTCCAGGCTGAGCCATTCCAGGCCACACCCTCACAACGTTCCGAGCCGAACTGGCCCCGAGCCCGGGACGAACCTCCCCCGCAGTCTGCTAGGCCGGGCCCAGCGGACTGGGTTGAACTTAGCGGGCTGACCTGCCCAACGGGCCAGGTCAGACCCAATGGGTCCATCTAGGCTGACCCAGACTGGGTTGGGCTGAGTCGGTCTGACTGGGTCGGACCGAACTCCGGCCCACTACCGACCCATTTTCTTGCTTTGGCCATATCTTTGGCACCAGACATCCGTTTGACGAACCGTCAGTGGCACTGTTAATATCGATGAGATACAGTCCCTTTGATAATACCCCACTGTATTTCAGGGTATTTTTGAGTTATGGTTGGTCATGTTGGATCGTACACGAATCCAACCATGCCCCTGGGACTAAAAGGAAAATAACTAACAAACCGGGCGTCCGATTGACGCGTCTTATGTTGCGTTGAGACCCCTATGATGTGGAGGACCTTTGAGATACTTCTTTGTTGAACTTCACAATAGTTGTAGTATTTCCCAGTAACTCTTAGATCGGATCCTTCCAGTGATGATCAAACAAACTGAGGAGACCTAGTAGCTGGCAGACCTGACGACTGCTTGACCAATTCGACTCGGAGTGATTTGAATAGCCCAGTGGGGAGAGCTTGGTAGTTGGCGATAGACCCATGGAAAAGGAGCGCCTGGTATTTGGTGGCAGAACCATGATACTCGACAGAAGGAGTACCTCTACAGGCTATTAGGGGGAGCTCCTAGTAGTTGGCGGCAGACCCACGGTAGAGGAGCACCTGGTAGTTGGCAGTAAACCCGTGTTACTCGACAGGAGGAGTACCTCAACAGTCCAAGGTTAGTGAGAAGCGCCTTGGTGTTGTGGCAGGCCCATTGTACTCAACGGAGGAGTACTTCTCCAGCAGTCATGGTTTCGATAATGAAAATCATGGTTTGAGCTGAGTCATTGACTTTTTTGTTTTCCTCATGATTGAGATGGGTCACTAAATAACTTAGGTATATGTATGGGAATATACCTAAGTAATGGTTATCTGTTGATTTCATACCTTGTGGTTTATCCTTGTTGAATTTTGTGAGACCTTGAGGGTCTCGGGGTCCCTACTGAGTATTGTTATAGTCACCCCGGCATGGGCTATGGTCGTACCTCATTGTGTTGGTTGCAGAAAACGGGCAGCGCTGATTGAGGCAGAGAGTAGCAGGACTGGATGGTACCCGGAGGTGGACCACTCGGTATGATGGTACACAGAGGAGACGGACAGACGTGGAGTGCTGAGGAGGCCATCTGTACCTACCCTTTAGGTAGGAACCCTGGAGGACGACCCAGAAGTTGCTTTACTTTTCTTCAGTTATACATGCTTTCAGTTGTACTTTTACTTTCATGTTGGGCTTGTATTTTTAGCCCCTTTTACTTTCCGGCACTTATTTTTTATACAGTTTTACTTAGTTTTTTTCTTCTAGTTGTGTACTCTAATGTGTTTGTTTACAGTTATAAAGTCAATGACTTACTAGTTTAGGGATTTACCTCCTTGGTGCTAGTCGCCAGCCCCTGTCCTATGGAAGGTGAGCTTGAGGTAGTCACGATATGGGCCTCGGGAAACGGGTCATGAGAAATTGGTATCAGAGGAGTCGGTTCTACCGCAGAACTTAGAACTCTGATCTTTATTTTCTTTGACGCAATAGTGTTAAGGGTACTAAGTGTGGTTCTCAGTTTAGGGAGTCCAGTGTTGGTGTGTGTTGCCAATGTATCCATACACCAGGACCCTGACTTCTGATTTCTGACTCAGTGCACGAAAACACTAATTGCATGCGTGTTTCCAAAGGTTTTCTTTAAGTTAGCTCAACCAGGTCAGCTGACCAGGTATAGTTTTTTGACTGTATCGCATCTGTTTCTTTCAGGATACCTCCCCATGGATGACCAGTTAGATCCCTGAGAGTCGTACGTACTGACAGCCCATCGAGCGACGAGGCCTCAGTGCAGGGCCCTTTACCAGTGGAGGCACCAGTGGTACTACTCCCCGTTGGGCCACCGATTCCACCAGCCCCAGCAGCAGACTATGCACACTGCTTGAGCATATTGCATGAGTTCTAGCTCCAGAGGCCACCCAGGTTCAGGGGAGAGATAGACCCACAGGCGGATGAGGATTGGCTTGAGGCTGTGGTGAGAGTCTTCAAACTGCTAGGGAAACCGAACGACTTCATGGTGATCCTTACTGCCAGCCTCCTTCAGGAAATAGCAGGCATATGGTGGATCCTGATGCTCTAGGTGCATGACAAGGCAACGCTACTCTGGGCAGACTTCGAGAGCCTGTTCTGGGTGGAGTTTTTCTCAGCCACCCTTCAAGCGGTGCGGATACAGGAGCAACTACATCTACAGCAGGGTAGCATGACAGTAGCACAGTACTTAGCGAGGTTCACCAACCTCTCACGCTACTCCACGAATATGGTACGAGACCCATTCTTCAGGGCCCGGACCTTCGAGCAGGGACATAGGCAAGAGATTAGAGATCTGATGATCTCAATTAGAATCCCTATGTAGACGGGGGTGCTAGAGAGAGCCCTCCTAGTGGAGAGTTTCTGTGCTGAGCAGTATCCAACAGCGAGACCCACCACTAGCTGAAATGCAGCAGAGTCTTTTGCAGCTGGAAGTAGATAGATGTCGCAGAGGTCCAAGAGGACCAGACCTACTGGTGGTCAACCGCATGACTCTGGATCAGTTGTCTGAGCCACCCGGAGTGGAGACAGAGTCAGTCATGCCAGGAGCAGGCATTGTTACTCATGCGGCGGGCATGGTCACATGGATCGTGACTGTCCAACTTGTCATTCTGATGATTAGCAGACAGTTGAGGGAACTCCCAAGCAGAGCTAGAGGTTCGAACGAGGCGGTTCGCAGTGAGGAGGCAGACGTGGTAGAGGATCTGGATGTGCAGCTGGCAGTGGACGACGTTACGAGGTGTTACCACCACCACCACCAGGAGGTCCACCCCTACCACAGGGAGTAGGTGGATAGGGGAGAGCTCAGCTCCAGACAGCTGAGGCTTATGATCACGGTGCTCTGGAGATTATACGAGGTACTATCTGTGTCTATTCCACCTTAGCTTCAGTTCTTATAAACACAGGTTCCAGTCACTCTTTTATTGCCACATCCCTCGTTCGGAGCTCAGAGATTCTAAAGGAGTCGTTAGTTCAATCCTTATGGCTAGAGACTCCTACGGGAGATGATTCGATGATTACGCACTGGTGCCGACAGTGAGAGCTTACTCTATGAGGCAAGAGCTTCGGCTGGGATCTCTTAGTAGTGGCATCGAGGTCATATGACGTCATCTTAGGTAAGGACTGGTTATCTACAGTCCATGTTCAAATCAACTATATTAGGAGAAAAGTGTGGTGTTTCTGCACGGATGGGACTACGTTTACCTTAACTGGAAAGAAGGGAACCTTTGCAGCACATGACGGACTTACTCGGAAAAGGGTACAGCCGATCACTCACCAGTTGGCTTACCTTACCCTCGGAGCAGTTGATATGGAGAGTCCGACTTATCTTGTAGTGGTGGACCAGTACGCAGATGTTTTCCCTGATGATGTTCTTGGACTACCTCTTCACAGAGAGGTGGACTTCTACATTGACATGTAGCCCAGGAAGGCACCGATATCTACTCCAGCAAATCAGATGGCTCCGACTGACCTTCGTGAGCTGCGGGTATAGTTGGAGGACTTGTAGGGGAAGGGATTCATCTGGCCTAGTGTTTCTCCCTGGGCAGACCCTATTATGTTCACCAAGAAGGCGGATGGGAGATTGAGGCTCTGTGTTGACTACCGTCTCCTGAACCAGGTGACCATGAAGAACAAGTACCCACTCTTGAGGATTAACAACCTCTTTGATCATCTGAAAGGATCATGGTGGTTCTCAAAGATAGACCTTAGATCAGGTTATCACCATCTCGGAGTTTGAGATGAGGATGTGTATAAGACGGCCTTCAGGTGTCATTATGGCCACTACAAGTTCTTGGTTATGACCTTCGGCATAACCAACGCTGCAACATTTTTCATGAGTCTCATGAATAGGATCTTATAGCCTTACCTCAATCGCTTTGTCGTAGTCTTCATCGACGACATTCTGATCTACTTGACTACTGAGGAGGATCATGCCTACCATTTGCAGGTAGTACTGGACACACTCTGAGAGCACCATCTTTATGTTAAAATCTTGAAGTTCTAGTTTTGTATTCAAGAGGTTCAATTCTTGGGACACATCATCTAGGAGGCTCGATTTGCAGTGGATCCAGTGAAAATTGAGGTGGTACTTGCTTGGGAACCACTCAGGAGTGTGACAGAGGTATGGAGTTTCCTAGGTTTGGATGGGTACAATAGGAGGTTCGTTCTAGACTTCTCTAGAGTTGTAGCACAACTATCATCCTTGAAAAAGAAGGGTCAACCCTTCGTGTGGTCGGAGAGATTCCATCAGAGCTTTCAGGAGATGAGGCAGAGGCTGACTAGTGCCCCCATTTTGAGGCTTCTAGAGGAAGGCGTAGGGTACGTAGTCTACTACGACGCATCAGGGACCGAACTTGGGTGTGTCCTGATGCAGGAGTGGGCAGAGATCACATATGGTTCTCGGCAGCTGAGACAGCATGAGAAGAACTACGCTACCCATGACCTGGAGTTAGTAGCAGTGGTCTTCACCTTGAATATGTGGTGGCACTATCTGATGGGTAAACATTTTACCATGTAATCTGATCACAAGAGTCTCGGGGATATCTTCTCTTAGAAGGACCTGAACCTAAGACAACAGCGATGGCTCGAGTTCCTCCAGGACTATGACTTAGAGATAGTCTATACTCCTGGGAAGGGGAATGTTGTATCATATTCTCTCGGTAAGAGATCTGGAATATAGCTGCTAGGAGAGGCGATAGAGAAGATGGATGCTTTACAGATATCCTTTGTGGATGGAGATGGGGTAGCCTTTCTTCAGTATCTTATAGTAACTCCCCCACTTCTTTAGTGATTTAGGGAGGCACAATATGGGGATGCTGACTATGAGACACGATGTGCTCAGATATCCACAAGGTAGGCACCTGATGGATTTTATGAAGGTGGGGAGCACATCATCCTATTCAGAGGACGTACCTTGGTGCCAATGTCACTTCAGGAGGAAGTGTTGAGGGAGTTTCACACATCCCCTCTAGAGGTATATCCAGGAGTGGAAAAGATTTATCAGGATCTTCAACGACAGCACTGATGGCTAGGTATGAAGAAGGTGGTAGCGGAGTTTGTCTCACGTTGCCTCACTTTTCAGTAAGTGAAGGTAGAGTACCAGGTACCAACAGGCTTGTTCCAGCCTTTAGAGGTCCTAGAGTGGAAGTGGGATGGGATATGCATGGACTTCAGGACGGGTATTCCAGGTACATACAGGAGTCATGACTCGATTTGGGTGATCGTTGACCGACTCACCAAGTCGGCCCACTTCCTACCGATTAGAGAGCAGGGTTCAGTAGAGAGCTCGGGGTGCCTATATATACATAAGATTGTGCTACTACATGGAGTACCTTCCACTATTATCTATGAACGTGACACATGGCTTACTTTCTAGCTATGGAAGGGGTTGCAGGAAGCTTTCGGGACACAGCTTCGCTTGAGCACCGCCTTCCATCCTTAGACAGATGGTCAGACTGAGCGGACCATTCATACCCTCAAGGACATGCTACATGCATGTGTCCTCAACTTCGATCATAGCTGGGAGGATCACTTTCCTTCATTGGATTTTTCTTACAACAACAACTATCACTCCACCATAAGGATGGCACCTTTTTAGGCCTTTTATGGGCGACCTTATAGGCCACCCTTGTGCTGGACAGGCCCTGGGGATTCGGAACTAGTGGGACAAGATATGGTGCAAGATACAATGGAGAAGGTTCAGATCATCTAGGAGCAGATGAAGACTGCAAAGAGTATGAATAAGTATTTGATGAAAGGAGACGGAAACCTATGGAGTTTGAGTATGGTGACCACGTCTTTCTACCGGTCTCACCTCGATGAGGTCTACGGAGATTTGGCCGATGCGGCAAGTTATCTCCGAGGTTCATCAGACCTTTCCTGGTCCTCAGTAGAGTAGGTGAGGTGGCTTACCACTTAGATATTCCACCTCAGTTGTACTGGGTGTACGACATCTTCCACTTATCTCAGCTGAGGAGATATGTGCACGACCCTTCCCACATCATCGACTATGGAGAGTTGGACATCAACGATGGGGCAACCATCACGGAGGTTCCAGTGGAGATTGAGGATCGACGGGAGCGGGTCCTGTGTGGATGGTCGATACCTCTGGTGCGCGTTTTCTGGCAGCATGGGAACCTCTAGGAGAGTACATGGGAGCGGGAGGATCAGATGCGTGATCAGTACCCCTATTTGTTCCCATAGTTCTAGTTGTAGCTTACGGGGACGTCCGTCTGACGAACCATCAATGGAGCTGCTAATCTCAATGAGAGACGATCCCTTTGAGAATACCCCACTAGAGTTCAGGGTATTTTTGAGTTATGGTCAGGTTGGATTGTACACGAATCCAACTGGTCCCCTGGTACTAAAAGGCTAATAACTAACAGACCGGGAGTCTGATTAACGCGCCATCTATTGCATTGAGTCCCCTATGATGTGGAGGACCTTTGAGATACTTTTCGTGGCACTTCGCAACATTTGGAGTATTTCCCAGTAACTCGTGGATCAGATCCTTCTAGTGACGAGCAGAGAGAGTGCAGAGACCTAGTAGCTGGTAGACCTGATGACTGCTTGACCGATTTGACTCAGAGTGATTCGACTATCCCAGTGGGGAGAGTCTGGTAGTTGGCGGCAGACCCACATAGGAGTAGCGCCTGGTAGTTGGCGGAAGACCCACGGTACTCGACAAGATAAGTACCTCTGTAGGCTATTGGGGGGAGCGCCTAGTAGTTGGCGGTGGACCCATAGTAGAGGATTGCCTGGTAGTTGGAAGCAGACCTACAGTACTCGACAGGAGGAGTACCTTAATAGTCCAAGGTTAGTGATAAGCATATTGGTGTTGCGACAGGCCCACTATACTCGATAGAGGAGGAGTTCTCCAGTAGTCGTGGTTTCGATAATGAAAATCCTGCTTTGAGTTGAGTCAATGACTTTTTTTTCCTCATGATTGAGATGGTTCACTAGATAACTTAGGTATATGTATGGGCATATACTTATGTAATGGTTATCTATTTATTTCATACCTTTTGATTTATCCTTGTTGAATTTTGTGAGAGCTTCAGGGTCTCGGGGTCCCTACTGAGTATCGTTATACTCACCCCTGCAAGGGTTATGCCTTCACCTCATTGTGTTGGTTGCAGATGATGGACAGTGCTGATTAAGGCAGAGAGTAGCAGGACTGGATGGTACCCGGAGGTGGACCACTTGGTGTGACGGTACATGGAGGAGATGGATGTATGTGGAGTGTTGAGGAGGCCATATGTATGTACCATTCAGGTAGGAACCCTGTAGGACGACCCAGTAGCTACTTTAATTTTCTTCGGTTATACATGCTTTCGGTTGTACTTGTATTTTTTTGTTGGGATTGTATTTCCATCCCCTTTTACTTTCCAGCACTTCTTTTGTATACATTTTTACTTAGTGTTTTGCTTCCAGTTGTGTACTATGATGTGTTTGTTTACAGTTATAAAGGCAATTCTTTCCTATTTTAAGGATTTACGCCTTTGGTGATAGTCTCCATCCCCTGTCCTGTGGAATTCGGGCTTGGGTTAGTCATGATATGGGCCCCGGGGGATGGTTCGTGACAACTAGGGACATGAACCAAGGATACCATCTTACTCTTTCTCTAAAATTTTAATTATAACAAGATGTTTATGAAAATAGTTTCTCTTCCCTGAGTTATACCATCATAGAATTATTATAAAACCCAATTATTTTTCAAGATTTATACTATGATGAAATTATTAAATAATTATAAAACATTTCACTTTTCCATAGGTTATGATATAATTTTTTTTATAAAACCCATTTCATTTCATGTGTTATGATATGATGAATGTTTTATGATCTTTTATCACACGTATGTATGATTTTCATTATGTGATGGGTGGGATGTATATATATCCATATAATTCATTAGGTAATGATAAATATTCTATAATATCAAGGGGTACACATGTGGTTATCTCAATCCCTAAATGGAGGGTAAAATAGAGGTCAACCAAAACTTGAAATGGAGGGTACATGATTTGTTAGCCTACTACTAAAAAAATAGGGTACACGAGTGGTTAGTCCAAGCTTAAATCATATACACAGGTGGTTTTCCCAAGCCTAACATGTTGTGAACGTCTTAGTGGGTATAATTGAAATAAAATTTTATATTCTGATGTGTATGCCACAATTCTATGTATTATTACAATATTATTCACTTATAACTCATACTTTATTTATTTCTTTATGATTCATGTCTTATGAACTACTGAGATCCATTCTATATATTTGTAATCCATGATAGTTTGGGTATAATATATGTATGTTTTATTCATAATCACATACCCTTATTCTTATCTTATTTTTTCATATGATCATGGGACGATACCTCTTATGTTTACCCTTACAAATAAATTGAGATCACCCTTTCTTATATTTTTTCATCATGTTATGACGGAAGTTTTAGGTAGGGTATGAGTAATATGAGTACTATGTGAGAAGATATTTATGGGATGAATTGAATATATTCCATTAATTAAGAAGATTATTTTACAAATTTTTAAAGTTACTAAATTGTTATGGTCCTTAGGCATGTATTTGTGTAATGTAATAAATGTTCATGTAAAAAGAATGTAGTATCCATGTATGAGAATCCTATTTCACTATAGTTTGTATCAGAGGAATTGTTTAGATAACCTTTGTAAACTAGGATGAGAAAACCTTAGTGATATACCTAAGGATATCTCTAAGGATATGTATAGGGATGCATGTAATTATAAGTCTAGGCATAGTCAATGTATAGTAAAATGTCTTGTAATTTTGGTAAAGTATAGAGTGAGTGGTTTCTGAGAAATTTTATCCCCATATGGATACTACTAGTGGATGTTGCTCTAGCAAAGAGCTAACTAGGGGTAATAATTCTGAAAAGGGCGCATTGAGATGGAGTTGATCACCAATTGGTGCATGATAATGAACCTTACTACACATGAGGTTTAACACCACTGGGGGATATTCTTTGGAAATTCACAAACTCATTACAAATGATGAAGAATTATTTAAATAGATGATGAATAAGAATGACATAGGATAAACCTAAGGTTTCATAGATTAAAAATTAGGTGTCATTATTTGGACATCCTATAAGTGATTTTTAATATTATTTGGTTTCCCACTATGATTTTTGATTCTTACACTATGTTTTTTGGTTTTATTCAATGTAGGTAACTAGAAGGAATTGGTTTAACCTCAAACTTGATAGATAATTTGTTGATTAATTGAAAAATGGGATGATAACTAAAGAAAATAATGTTATGATTTTTTATAATCAGTTATCATGGAACAAGATTAACAATGTACACCCTAACCAACTCTAAGACTCAATAAAAAATTAATGGATAATGTATTTTGGGAGTTCGAGTAGTGGAGACCATAGAGGAATGAAGATTCAGTTTCTTATATGTCAATAATGTGGAATGAAACACCCAAGTGGGTGTATTAGAGGAACTATAAGATGTTTTGACTATAGAAAAGAAGGATACAATGAAAGTAACTACAAAGGGAAAACACAATGTTCAATTAATGAAATGGATTATAATAATGGTCTCCCTAAGATATCATCGGCCTTGGAATGCTTTAAATGTGGAGTGTACAAGAAATATGCAAATCGATGTCATAAAGGGAAAGCTCCTAAAGAAAATCAGAAAATTTTTATGTGTAATGGGTATATTGTTAATGATGAATAAACTATAAATGAAATATAAAATAAAAGATGAATTAAGTAATAATATGGTAAAGACTAGTTAATGGTATGATAAATAATTGGGATGATTGAAAAAATTTTGTATTGGGATCCAAGGATTATGTTATATAAATTATGAAATATATAAGGATTGTTCAGTATAAGTTTTTCATTAATGATTTGAAAGAATATGTTGAAAGATATTGATGACCTAGAAAATTTATTTAATGGAAAGGTTATATTCATGGAAAACACATGATTAAGGGAAATATAAACCTTAATATGTTCCAAAAGATGAAATAATAATGTTGGGATAAATAGATAATTGATATGGATAAAGTAAATTGGAAATTAATGATGTCCTAGGAACTGATTAATAATTTTTGGATAAAGTGGTTTATGTTACCATTTATGGAGTTTACAACATTATTGGATCTATGGAATATATTCAATAATTTGTAGTCTTATTCAAGAAATTAGTACAAATACATGTTTTTATTAAGTTTTTATGATAATTCAGGTTGTTACCATGATTAAAGAGAACACATGATGAATATATTTATATTTTTGGTATGTGACAATTAAAAGCCACATCATGTTGTCTGGGATATTAATTAACAGTTCATTTTGTAAATTTAGTGACCTTCTTTCTAAATTTTTGGATTTTTATATTTTGGTTGGTTCATAAGAATAACCATTTATGAAATGGTTTAATTTGAAATTTAGATGAGGCTTCAGAGATTAATGTATTATTTCACCATATAAAGATTTATTCATAACATGTTCTAACCATTTTGTTGTGATGATAACTAAAAATAGACAGAATGACTTATCATTCTATTTATGGATAATATGATATGTTAGTTCTTTAGAAATAAAAAATGCACCTTCATTTCTTAGAGTAATAGATAAAATTGAAATTGATCAAGGAAAGGCCTAAGGGTTAGATCATGCTTATAAAATGGAATGAAATCAAGTAAGTATATCTTCTTGATAAAATTATTCAAATTTGTGAAAAGGATCTTGGAATTAAATTTTTTCATGTTATTATCCTATTTGATCATATTAATGCACTTTTCCATGCCTCTTTGGTTTATGATTTTGTTGTTGTAAACTTTCTAAGGATCAACCATTTTCTTTTGATCAGTGATCACTATTAGTCTTTATAATTATTATTTTTTCATCCATGTCCAGATATTCACTTCTCACCTATGTTCTAAAATATGGAGACCTAGTTATGAGTTACTTCAGGTAACCTTTATGTCACTAACTTCTAATTTTTAAGGTAAGTTTTATAATCCATTTTCATGATGTGATTTTCTAAGAAAAAAATTCAAATGTTAAACCATTTTTTATCAAGATAAATTTTGAGGGGGAAATTAATTTTAAGGTGGGTAGAATGTACCAAACTGATATTTTTTTAAATTATATTATCAAAAAAAATTAACCTTCTTGGTATTTTTTGTTATAAAAAACACTGTTTTTCTTGCATTACACGAAACATTGAGTGTATCGCTAAAACAAAACCGATGTTTAGCGGCGGTTGTTTAGTGGAGATTCTAGGAACTGCCGCTAAACATTTTGTAAAAAAGGTTTCGCGGCAGTTTATAATAAACCACCGTGAAACGTTAGTTTTTTTTAACACCCGACCCTCCTTCCCCCTTGACCCCGGTCCCCCACTTCCCCTGTGACCCCGGCTCCCCGCTTCCCCCAGCAACCCCGCGACCCCGACCCCGGTGACCCCGTGCGACCCCGGTGACCCCAGCGACCCCGGCAACCCCGCGATCCCCGGACCCCCGTGACCCCGGAAGCTACACCGTCTCCCCCTCTAGGTAGGGTTTTGTTTCTCCTTCTTTAGGTTTTTTTGGTTTTCCAATAGGTAGGTTTTTAGTATATAGTTTAATATGGGATTCATATGCATGTGTATCCTAGAATCCTTTCTTATTGTGGATTGATTCATCCATATCTGCTTCAATTTCATATATATTTTATAGGTTAATATCGAAAGGAGTGTGAGATTAGAGCACCTTCAATTTTATTTCAATGATAAAACACTTTTTATTAGGATGATAAAATTTGGAATCTCTCAACATTTAATGTTTTCATGCCACATGGGGAATATCCTCCTGTATCAGGGTCATCGACCATCTGGCTATCTCGATTCACATCATCACATTCACTTTATTTGTCAACAAATATCTCAAATATTGAGTATTTAACATGTTTTGGTCTCTTTAAACCATAAGTAGTTTTGAAAATAATGGGGTAATATCTAAGGTAGTATGTCTCAAGTGAGAGATATGGAAAGTTGGAATAAATTAGTCCATTCACCCAAACCCAAGAAATGGTCTAGTTGTTTAGCAATAAAGTTGTTGATCATGTTCCCTCAGAACCAAGTCTAAGGAATATCTGCATGTCCCATATCAGTAATCCCTACCCTCATTGTTGTATGATGGAACTACATCATGGAGGCATGGAATGTACTATCACCCTGTTTCTTTTTAGAATAGAAAATAATTTTGTAATGTCCCCTACGTACCAAACCGTTCCAAGAAAATTGTCTCATAGGCTTGAAGAAGATTCCATGAATTCTATTTGTCACTATGAGAAAGACATCTATGAAGACCAAGAAAGTACCAAGAAGGGGTGTTTTAATGGTGAATAGAGGTGACAATGTGGTCTGAAAAGAATGATTAGATTCTATCATTAATGTATTCATTTAAAATAAGTAAAGGGACACCAGAGTAGCCATTGAAATGGATATGGAAGAACCCATGAAAGTTATCTAAGTTCCCAATACCAATCATGTACTTGAATTCGAATATAGATTCAGACTACAAAACTATATCATGGTGGCTTGAAGTGAAACTATGCTAGATAATTTGAACTGATCCTGTGTTTCCAAGACCATGATAGTTATAGTATAAGGTTCTCATTATGATTGGTGGGGATGGTTAATAATAGCCTCCACAATTATAATTTAATGAATGGTTCCATCCTCCACCACATTCCACCTTTTGGATGGTCTCTCATTAACCAATGGATACTCCATACACTATTTTGAAACATTTATTTGTGTTGAGTTTTGTTCACACCCTATAGCCCCTCTCACTCTCCTTTTCCAAATCTTTTATTTTAAATTACACTTAAATGATTATTTTACTGGTTTTTTTCATTATAGGGTGGTATGTAAAGGTGTAATGAGGCCTTGGGGATAGCCCTATATAGTGGGTCTGTAGGGATCTTCTAAAAATTGGTTTTGGATGTTGATTTATTTGGAGCTAACCTATTAGGATTTGATACTGAATATCACACCTTTCCTCGAAGCATATAAAGTTATCCCTATGGGATATTTCAGTCATGGAAGATAGTTCCACCTAAAACACATAATCAATCAATGGACTGATTGAGAAAATATCCAACCTACTACCATTATATTCTATTTAATGATAATGGTATTAGTATTCCACTATTTGTAATGGTCATTATTCACCAGTTGGTCTCTATTTCTTATTGACTCGGGCATTCATAATGTATATTTTAAACCTTCCAAAATCATTCTATTCAATGTGATTGTTGTACCCTGAAGTTTAAACATTTGAGAATCATTTTAACAGTTAAATAAATTATGAAATTATATTCTTTTGCACCTTCCAATTTGGGTATGAATCTCTTTTGGATACCCCAAATACATAACATTATATTCTCCTTTTGTAATTTCTTATCAAAACCATGGTCCTTTTCATAAGATATTAAACTTTGTGACACAATGGTCTAAACATCATGACCATAAAATTAATGTCCCCCTCCAAGGTATTATATGATACTAATAATCCTTAATTCACATCAGGTTGTGTTTTGGAATATCTATGAAGACTAACCAATCATTGGTTCTATGTTTTTATATATAAAAATGTTAGCAGCTACAGGTCTGAGAACCATGACCATAAAATATCTGAGTCATCCCCTAAGGATATATGCATATGTGTGTCAATATCTACATCCATATCATATTTTTATTCCTCTCTTATATCGCTATATATATCACATAATTTTTTTCAAGGATACATTCCCTTAAACTCTATACATAGATTGGTCTATGAATAATGAAATTAAACATGGTGTGAATATCCATGAGATTTTTTATATGATCATTGGGATCGCAATTCATGTAATTCTCTCATTTCCATTGTTTTATAATATTCCACACCCGCCTATTATATCCATGATATATGAGATTAAAAGACAATAATATTTTTTCAATACATCTGATCCTAAAATAGAAGAAAAATATTTTTATTTTTTTACATTAAAATATGTGCACAACACCTCATGGTTTTCTGCAATAATGTAATTAGGCACCAAACTCACATCATTTTATTCAACACATTTCAAAATTCAAACCACCTCACATTCGATTAAAAATGAATTTCCATAAAAATATAAAAATTGGACTAACATTCAATAATTTAAAATACTAATTGAAAGATACATAACACTAACTATGTTAGAAAAATACAATAAGAACCTAGGGAAATATTTGAGTCCCCCTGCTATGAATGCACATTGAAAAACATATGAAAAGTATGATAATTCAATAAAAATGGTAAATCCATAAAAAGTTTCAAGTTAAACCCCTAAAAAGTGTATCTTTATATAAATTCGTTTTTATTCCCACTAGAACCCACATTTAATGTCTCATGAAAATTTTACGGTGAAAATAAATAATAAAAATCACATAGGGACAACCATTAAACCATAGAAAAAATAGGGATATAGTCACTAGGCCACTCAAACATGGATAGTGTTAGATCACAAATTTTATACTCATGAACAGCCTAAGGGTATTATTTCCTCATTGCATGGGAAAATTTTCTTGATATATAGTAAATTCTACATGACCTCAATCTGGTTATTGTATAATAACTTTATTAGCTATAAATATGTACATGAGAGTCATATAAATAAAATATCTCAGTATAAACATGTTCCCCTACCCATGAATCCATGGTATTTTAATGATGTCCCCTATCATACATAGGATATATTTCTACATGATATATTTCACCAGAGGCTTATTCATCAATGTACTTATATTTAAAATCCAGTCCTTTAATGATTGAGAATGATCTATATAGTAGTCCCTTTATCAGAACTACAAAGAGCCTGATTCCTATTCTTATAGTATACATAGATAAATCTAGATATCCTATCTTGTATCAACCTATAAATCTAATTTAATTATTTAATTGATATAGTTCATTTAGATGTTATTATTGTCCACTATAATTTTCAAAAAGGATTATTTAGTTCTTATTCCGACCTAGAATACGTGTTGATTTGTTGATGTTAAATCATTTTCAATCTCAGACACCATCATAGGATTCCTGAATCACTATCTTCCTTCATTAAGTGTTTTTCAAGGGTCAGTGGAAGCAGTTAGGTAGTTGGAACAAATTGAGGTGATCCTCAATTATCTTAGGGAACCTGATACTTTGTGTGTGAGAATTTTTTAGAACTGGATTTATAGTTTCAGTAGAGTCTTGTGGGAGTCAGTGGTACCTTTTTAACTTAATGAATGTATGAATTGGAATCTCATCAAGATTGATTTTTTTAATGGTTATTTCCTAAGGGAATGAATATAGAGAAATAGACTGAGCTCATGAGACTTTTTATTGGTGACAGATCAGTATGGGAGTATGTCAATAACCTTTCAAGGTTTGTTATATATTCTCCAAATATAGGGGTCATCAATTATGAGAAAGATCATTTATTTGGTGATGGTCTTCACCCAGACCTTGGTACATCTCTACTTTCTTTGGGCATAACATCCATTTTGGAGGTTGTCGCTAGGGACATGTGAATGGAAGCTAAATATTCTTGGAAATCGATGGTTTTTCATTCCTTAGTTTTATCAGGTATGCAACAAATTAATAGTGGGAATGAAGATAATCCAATGTGCAAGGAGTAGAGGCAGGATGAACCATAACATGATGAAAAGGCCCATTCTTATAGAAATAGTTCATCCATTTTGTGCTTCCAGTTTAGGGACTTTGAGGAATTTTGAGACCCATTTCTTGATATATCATTGAATTTTTCTCTATTATGGAAATTTTGTTCATCATTATTTGTTTTTGATTATGGGTTTATAGAAGATGTCTCATGTTTGATTGCCTATTTTTTTTTGTAGGCATATTATGATATACATGGATAAAAGTTGGATCACATTACCGAGGAACACACCTCAGTATGTTAAGGGTTTGAATGAGTTTTTAGATTTTGCAATTTCTAATCAATCCGTTGAAGGGAGAATAAAATGTCCATGTCCTAAATGTAAATTTAGAACATGGTTGAAGAGAGATGAGGTTTATGAACATTTAATACTGAATCAATTCACTGCTCAATATTTGTGTTGGATTTGGCATGGAGAATCGAACGTTACAGAAAGATTTATCACTGATGTTAATCCGTATAATGAGGTCCCAAGTTCATCGACAATGGAAAATGAAATGAAAAACCTAATAAATGATGCATTAGGTAATGCAAGACACCACTATCAGCATCAAAACATATTAGAACAACCAGAAGATGGTGCTACAAATTGAAACGTGACAAATGATGTTTTTGAGACTGTAACACAGGCAGATCAAGATTGTCACATATCATTGGATCCTCCTCTTGATTCTGTGGAGCCAAATGTAAGAGAAAACTTCACTGAGGAAAATGTGTTTCATGATTTAGTTGATCCCATACATACTAGAGTGTCACTATCATATGTACAAATTTTAATTAAATAAATTTATTTCATTTTGTTTATACTAATTTTTTTCTCATTGAAGATGACAAAAATGAAACCGTGGAGAAAAAAATAAAATGTTCAGATGTTTGGAATCTGAATGGAGAGAATATTGTTGTGCCATTTGATTCTTACGGGGTCCCTACGGATGATGTTGCGGGGTTGCTTGGCCAGATTCTAGGACATCTGGCAGCGGATCCAATTTCCCTTCCCATTTCATATGACGATTGGAGACATATGCCTCCAAGCTGGAAAAATGAAGTGTTTGATTCTCAAATCAAGGTAATTTTATTACATTATGGTTTAATTTAATGTCATGTTACTAATATGTTCAAAATGAATTTCTGTATACAGATGTTCTTCCACTTTACCATTGCTGATGTGATAGCATGGAAGTGGACGTTGAAAAATCTAGGTAAGAAGTGGAAAGATTTTAAATGGATATTGTGGTGTGATGTCAATGATGCTTTGTTGACCACGCTGCAAATGTATGAGAAGCTACCCAGTGGGGTACCAAAAGAGCAGTGGAAAGTGTTTGTTGACAGGCATTGGGATCAGAAGCGGATGGTATTGAAATATATATATTATTATATTATCCTCATTTTACATTTATACATGTATATGAAAAGGAAATGACATTCAATACATCAGTATTAAATTGAATTTTATTTATTTCAAGATCTATCAAGATAGAATGTGTCAAACCGAGCGAAGCAAGTCATCCCGTACACTGCGGGCTCAAAAAAAAATTCTAGAAATCAAAGTTCATTGGTAATCTTTTAATTAGTTTAAATATTTATAAGACAATATTATATGTTTAATATATTAAATTTTTTATTTATCTTTGATTAATGCAGTCACAGAGTTTATTCCATGAAGCATCCAGAACTGAACTGTGGTTGGATGTTCACAAGAAATCATATGGATGTTTTGTTAATGAGCCTACTAAAGAAATTGGGGTATGAAGTCAATTTTTTCTGTGTTAATATATATTGATATTTGATTTATAGGTCAAAATTAAAGAACTATGGGATGCCAATCCTGTTCATTCCTACTCTATCTCCCAGGATGACCCAGTTGCTAAAGTCCTTGGGAAGTAGCATCTTGGGATAGTGCGTGGGATGGGTTTGGGACCCATTCCATCTGAGGTTTTTAGCAGGCCACCGAGGATAGATGCTGCATCTACTCCTGACTTTAGTCATCCCGAAGATGCTAATAAAGAGATTGCTTCTTTACGAAACATAGTTCACCAGCAGGGGGATCAGATATCTGCATTGTAAAAATATTTGACTGAACTATGTCAGTAGATGAGTAGATATTCCCCCGGTGGGAGTGCATCGATTGGTGGTATGCAGGTAAATCATAGAAAATCAGAATCATTTAGTTTTCTAACTTTCCTTTGTTTTAAGTTTTAATATAAATATGTAACCATATTTAATTTTCAATATAATGTTCTTATAGGTGACATCACAAAGTGGAAATGAAGGTGGAGAGGGTGACTATGCATCATCGGACCCTAAGTAGTTGTACTGTTGATGTGTTGAACAAAAATGAAAACAGTTTGTTTGTATATGTAACATTTTTGGCACATAGTTTCCACCGCACATTTTCATGTCCTAAAATTTCCTTGATTTCTCACATTTCTTTTTATGCATTTTATTGATTTCTGATGTTTGTTTTTATGTCTTCATTTCTAGAGTGTGGTATACATCATTCCATTTAGGTCTGTGTTTGAATTGGTAGTCGATATTTTGGATGACTAGGAGTTAAACCCATTGTTGATGTGTTGAACAAATTGGGTCATTTCATAGTGATCAAGGGGATAGTGTTGTGGACACTTTGGTGAGGCCCATTGTTGAAAATGTCTGATTTAAGCGTCAAAAGTATCTAAACATGCTCTAGCTCTTCTAAAATGTCATGAGAATGTTCTAAATCAAGGGTGGTTCACTAAGATATAGGTGTGACTGAGGGGTGATAAATTAGCATAAGTCCATGAATATAGGCAAGAATATTTTATAAATTAAAATATAATCTCGAAGATGGATGTCGACTTGACGCACAATTGGTATGTCTTATAAAAACATGAATTTTAAGAAAAGAACTTCTACTAAATACTTCAATATTAGGATGGTTACAATGGACCATTTCCAACCATAACTGTTTTGATCACTGAACTATTACTGCATGACTTGAACTGCATTCCTAACACAATTTCCACTTAATCATAGTCTGTCTGGTAATTATTACCTATAATTATATCCCTGAATTATTTATATTATGATTCTTAATTCTATTTTTTTATTCATTACAAGCTATCCGGTCATGAAACTTTAATTACTAAAATTCCAGAACTTTCTTCTTTACCATTCATGACTATTCTTTCTACAACCACTCTCCCAAAGGTTACATTTTCCATGACCTGTGTGATTCTCCCCACTATAGGATTTTAATATTCATCATTTTAATAAAAATAGGAATCTAATTCCCATGAAAAACACTCTTTCCACCACTAAACATGGTTTCTGTATGTGAGTCAACATAATTATACCATGTTCCATCATGACAATCCATCCTTGGCATACGCTGAAGCCTCATATGGAACTAATATTCCATTCTTGAACAACCTGTGGTTCACTTCATACCACATAGATTTACATCATCCACTTAATAATAAATAGAAATGGTCTATTCATAATCACATGTATTATGCAATCCTCATTCCATGCGCACACATTCAATCAACATCAATAACTACATCTTGAACTTTAACCCAGATTGATGATGTTATAAAACTCGATCCTCTTACATAGTCATCCATAGAACTAGGATAACTTAGCTTTTCTACTAAAAACTCTGGTCTACATCACTCACCACAACGTAGTTAATACCTAGTTAACCTCACTCAGGGAGTGATCGGTTAACACAACCTTTTTAGATCCCACAACCCTAAACCAAGTAGTTATGTGATAATACCCCTCAAGGTGTTACCTATGATTTCATCCCTCAAACTCTCAGAGACTATAAATTTTTTCACAAAACATCACACAACTCTCTCCACCAAACCTTAGTTAAATAGGAAATTTATATGATAATGAATACTAAATTGATGTTACATCAATGAAATGGGAACACCCATTTCATATAATTCATGGGACCAATGACACTGTGTATTCTTGGTATTTTCTAGCCTACTCAAAAAATCAAACCCAAGGGTCACGTTATCCTACATAACCATTTAACATGGATGATGACTTCTTGAATCATACACCTTTGAAATTAAACTCACACAACTAACTAAACTAAATAAAATTATATTGGAATGTCAGTCCCACTAATATCAAGCATTAAAGATGTTCATAACACCTAGAATTTTTACTTATCTCATGACCGCCTACCAACTTCGGGAATCATTCCACAACTAGAGTCCTACTCAATCCCAAAATACATAAAAAAACACATTCTATGACCAAAAACTAAAAAGATGCATCCAATTATGCTTAATATCTCCAATGATGCTAGAAAAACTAGGTTAACCCCTCACATAACACAAGGAATCAACTCTAATTCTAGGTTTGTTCCTAAAAGGTCACTAGAATCTCCCACCTAACCTATATTCCAACATAAAAAGATGTCAACTAAGACTCACTGGAAATATCCACATTCCTATAAAAGAAATATCCCAATGTAACTCTAAAACTATTCCCACAATAGGATTTTTTATAACAATATATTTCTAATGTGTTATTTAAGCTATTTCATCAGTTTAAATTTATTATAAGTATTAAGGATGGTTTCTAGGCCACAAAACCAAAAAAATCATTATATAAATGGGTTGGTACTAATATAACTACTAATTTATCAATTAACAATTTTTATAAGTAGAGTGGAATCGCTATGAATGATCTATCCAAAGAAAGTGAAGTTATAAGATTTAGTGGAATCCAGTTTGGGATGTTACAATGTTGTATCAATGGAGTTTTATCTTCCTAGTATTTACTATTTAGGATATTGTATACATGAGTATGAGGAATGTGTTGGAACCTTTGATTGTTTTTTCTGGTTTTATTTGTTTTTCAGGGTAGTGGTGCAGCAGAATCCAAGAATTATTTTTTTTATTATGGGAAGCTTTTTGCGGCGGTTTTAACCGCCGCGAAATGTATACTGGCGGTGGTTTAAACTGCCGCTAAATGTAAAATAAAATTTACTTTTAGCGGCGGTTTACCTGAATTGAGAGGCGGTTTTACTACTACTGGAAATTGAGTTTATTCGCGGCGGTTATAACCGCCGCGAATAAAGCGATATCCAGGGCTCGTAAAAACGCTGCTAAATTCAGGAAAACCGCCGCGAAATGAGGCACCTACAACACTTTCCTGAAACCACCGCAAAACGTTAAAACCCGTCATTAATAGATTGTCGACGACCTATTAGGTGGCGGTTTCTGTAAACCGTCGCCAAATAGTTTATCGGCAGTTTAAACCGCCGCTAAAGGCAAAAAAAAACAACCGCTAAATGGTGTTTCTGTTGTAGTGTATCTTGCATCACATGAAACACCTAGTTTAAAAGAAATGTAACATATTATTGAAGTATGTTTTATCATCTATACATTGAAATTAAGGGTATGAATAACAGTAAAAAAATTATAAAATTATTTTATACACATGTATATATAATTAATTATTTTGAAAATAATTAATTATAAATTAAAATAAAAACATTTTAAATATAAAGGAAATGTTTTTCCAAAAAACCGATTTTATATGCATAAATGTGTTTTACAGCCAAAAATAAAAAAAAATATTATGAAATTTATTTACTATATATGAAATCTAATTTTCATATTATGTGTTTTATAGAAAAGAGATAATAACAAATCCAATTTTATCCCTAAAATTATATTTTTCATAAAAGTAGTTTTTTTAGCCTTTAACAGACTTATATTAAATTAAATATTTACAAATTTTAGAAATTTCATTTGAGAAAATAAAATTAATAATTTAAATAATTATTTCAAAATTATCTTAGGGTGAATTTTTGGGATTTTTCTAAAAAGTTTCATTTTAAAATGAATAGTGAAAATATAGAATTCTAATTGAAATTTGTCTTTTCCTTTAAATTATTTATAAAGTTGTGTTTTATTTTAAATTGTTTTTAAAGAAGAAAAAAATCAATTATATATCTATTAATCCAATTTTGGTCATTGGAATAATTTTCATACTGAATTTTGATACAAAAACTTTTGTAAACTTTTGAACATTTTGTCTTTAAAAACCCACATTTTAATTGCATCTGTGATATTAATTTTAAATTACGATTTCTAAATTAGGTGAATAGAATTTTTAAAATTGGTATAAATATTTGGAATAATAATATTTTATATTATTTAATAAGTTTGACTTTATCATTGACCAAAATTAATAGTGAAAAGAGTAAAAATTATTTATTGTGGTTAAGGTAAAATTGGACTTATCGGTGGGTTAAACTAATAAGACAATGATTTAAATGACCTAAAAACATTTTAAACACTTAATAAATAGAAATATTTAGAACTTTATAACCTTATTGTCTATTATTAATATATTTTGGTACTCTTTTCCAAGAAATTGACCTATATAATAAGTAAAGTAAAGAAAAAGGAAAAAAACCTTCCTTAGTTTTAATATCTATAAAGACTTGCGGTAGGGATAAACAAAATATGTTTGGTTATAAATGTTATTTTGAAAGATAAATGAGTTTTTTTACCATGATAATTTATTTTAATTTTTTTCAGATGAAATAATTACAATAAATTCTTAAGAAACTCCAACACAGTATTTTTTTGTTAATAATTAAATAAAATAAATGATACTAAAAATATTAAAAGTGAATTAAATTGAATGAATTATTGTCATCCATTAATTATGTAGATGAATATATTTTTTTACTCAGGTGTTAGAATAATAGTTTAAAATTCCATTATTGTATTTGTATTTTTAAATTCAAATTAAATGAATAATTCCAAAATTGACATTAATGTTATTTTTTAATAAATGATACATTATTAAATGATTTAAAATTACTAAAAATCCTATTTTATGCCAATTTATTTTTAAATGATAAAACATTTCAACTATGTTCCATTCAAGGACCAATTTTTCTTATATAACAAATATATTGATCACTAAATAGTAAAAACTATGTTAGCATGGTTAAGGTCTAAATGGTGTTTTTGTACGTTACATGCGCTTTTGTTAAAATTAGTTTTCAACACAAACATTATTTTTTTATAAATTGGATTTCATTTTAATAAATATTTCCAAATTATATAGAAAGGGTTGTTTTATTTTATTCTTAAAATATAAATTACCTAGGTTAAAAATACTAGTTACCATAGTGAAAAAACCAAAATGATAAAAATAATGAAACTTATAAGTTAAGGAACAACGTGTTTAAAACATTTGTTTTATTTTGTAGTGGAGGTGTAGATAAATTATATCATCCCTAAACCCATTTAATTATCTATTTCAAGGAAAATTAGGTAATAGTGACCTCTTAAAATTGAATACATTTGGGAATTTATAAAAATACCACTCTTACTCAATTATAAAAGGGCACTCACTCCCCTCACTTCTTCACACATATCATGTCATTTGTCTTGACCAAACCCTACCAAAATAACTTACCAAATTTCCTTATATCATCATTTATAAATTATTTTGGATATAAATCCAACCTATTAAGTATTTTATTAGAACCACAAGGAGTATACTTGAGGTAGAGAGCATTTGAACCTGTATGAAGGAATTCAAGATGGTAAGGGATTTCTATCTCATTTATTCTTCTATGAGACACATGGCATATTTACTATGTGTTTTCTTTCAGTTATATAAATATTACCCACTAATATATTTTGTATTTATTATCCTAAAAATTATATATATTTACATATTTATTTTATTATCTTTATTTTATGGGGGTTACGATTCAAAAGTTAACAAATTAATAAGGGATTTTTGTCTCAATTTTCCTTCTTTGGGACATAAGTTATGTTATGAACATATATTATTCTATGTGGTGTATATAATTCCCCTTGGAAATTTTATATCATTAATATCCTTATTTTCATGATATTCTATGTTTTATATACTGTTATTATTTCACGAGGCTTATGATTCAAAGTTTCCAAAGTAGTAAGAGTTTTATGTTACAATCTCATCGTTTATCAGGATTGTTTATGATTATGGTTCCAATGATAAAATATTATGATACATCTCTCAAGAAAATAATTAATTTTATTATCTTATAGTTATTTTATTAAAATACATGTTTTATTTTTATTTCGTACTCTTTATGTAATGAATATTTCAATAGAATGTTTTTTATGAAAAAATATCTTTTCAGTTGAAAATTCTTTTT
Organism: Viscum album; assembly: GCA_963277665.1. Classification (NCBI taxonomy): domain Eukaryota; kingdom Viridiplantae; phylum Streptophyta; class Magnoliopsida; order Santalales; family Viscaceae; genus Viscum; species Viscum album. Next base: position 1,909,719,352 of record OY728157.1, on the reverse strand, counting down.
CTTCCAAAACAATGTTTTCTAAAAAAATAAAAATGATTTAATTTTTTAAAAAAAATAAAAATTGGTATTTTCCTCAATATATTTTTTAAAATATTTTTAAAATATTACTTTATAAGGTTTCAAGGTTATTTTCAAAGAAATAGATTTTCAAAAAGGTTTTTATTTTTCAAAAAATGATTTTCAAATAAAAGTTATTTTCCTCGAGAAATGTTTTAAATGATCTTTCAAAATCATTTTCAATATAAGAAGACATCTATTGATGTTATCTATTATTTACTAGGGATGGACCAAAGATATAAATCTAATTCTTTCTCTAAATGGTTCAATATGACAAGATGTTTATTAAACCTATTTCTCTTCCACAGGTTATTCCATGATACAATTTTTATAAAACCCGCTTTTTTTCATGGGTTATTTTATGACCAAATGATAGAATAATTATGAAACCTATCTCTTTTAACATGTTATGATATGATGAAATTTTTATGAAATAAATTTAATATCATGGGTTATGATGTAATGAATGTTTTATGACCTTGTGGCACACATATGTATGATTTTCATTATGTGATGGGTGGGGCCTATATCTCCCTCCCATGAATTGGGAAATGATAAATGTTATATGAGATCATAGGTTTCATGGGTGGTTATCCCAAGCCTAAAAAGTGGGTATATTAGTGGTTAGACCGAACCCAAAAAGTTGGGTACAAGGGTGGTTAGCCCAAGCCTAAAAAATAGGGCAGATGTATGGAAAGACAAATCCCTAAGCAGGTACACAAGTTGTTATCCCAAGCCTAACATGTTATGATTTTCTTGGTATGTCCTTCACATAAAATATCTTATTCTTATATGTATGACACAATTATATGCCTTTTTCCAATTTTATTCCCTCATGACTCATGTTTCTTTGATTTCCTTATGGTTTGTGTCTTATGCACTATGAAGATTTATACAATATTTTTATGATCCATGATTGGTTGGGTATGAGTTTTTAAAGTTATGTACATAATCACATAGCCTTATACTTATCTTATACATTCATATGATTATAGAATGATATTTATTATGTTTACCCTTACTGAGTATTTGTTCCCAACCTTTCTTATGTTTCTTTCCTTAGGTTATAAATAAATTTTTAGGTAGGGTATCCCTAAGAGAAGTATTATGTGAGATGATACTTATGGAAGAAATTAAAGATTTTTCATGAATTAAAAAGTGTGTATTCAGGTTTTCCAAAGGAACTAAACTATTACAGTCCTCAAGAACATGTTTATGTAATGTAATAAATATTATTATCCATGTATGAGAGGACTGGGTTACCATATAGGAGGGTGAAATTGATTACTCACCATTTTTCCATCAAGAATCTTGGATTAGTAGATTCTATGGGAAATCAGTTTTCTATTATGGTGGATGAGTATGATAACATCTTTAATGAGGAAGTGCTAGAATTACCTCCCCGCAAAGAGTCATAATTATTCATTAACTTTCACCCAAGAATTATCTCAATATCTATTCCATCATATCAGATGTCTCTTATAGAGATTCATGAGATAATGGTACAATTAGAGGACTTATAGAGAAAGGGCTTCATCAGACCTAGTGTTTCCCCTTAGGAAGCCCCAGTGTTGTTCTCCAAGAAGGCGGATGGGAGCTTGATATTATGCCCGGATTATTGATTCTTAAACTATGTGGCCATGAAGAATACATTTCCACTATCCAAGATCAAATAACTCTTTAATCAATTGAGATAGGTGTGATAGTTCTCAAAGATTAATTTTAGATTAGGTTGTCACCTACTGCAAGTACGGGATGAGGATATACCAAAGATGGTATTCTAATTTTTCTACGGTCACTATGAGATCATAGTGATGCCCTTCTTCATGAATAACATAATAGTAGTTTTCATGGGACTCATTAAATAGATCTTTTATCCATTCTTACACTAGTTTATAGTGTTCTTCATCAATGAAATCCTAGTGTAGTCGACATTTGAGGAGGATCACACAAGACACTTTGAGGATATTTCTAGACACACTACAAGAGCACCATATTTATGGGAATCTCTCAAAGTTTTAGTTCTATATTTTGGAGTTCCACTTAATGGGACATTTTATATCATCTAATTGTGTGGTAGTGGACCTATCAAAGGTCAAGGTAATGTTATCTTGGGATCCACCCAATAATTCAACAGATGTGCGAGGAATCCTTAGGTTGATATGATACTATAAGAAATCGGTGCCTCATTTACCTAGGATTTGAGAACATTTGGAAATTTTGGCCCAGAAAGGGAATCCTTTCATGTTTATGGAAAGGTTCTAGGAGAATTTTTAGGTGTTACGATAGAGGTTGATGAGATCCCCCATATTGAGATTGCCGAAAGAGGGTGTCGAGTATGAAGTGTTTTTTAATTCTTTATGGATTAGACTTAGATTTGTGATGATGTATAGGAATGAAATGATTTCTTATGGGTGTACAAAGTTGATAACACACAAGCAGAACCATGTGACACATGATCATGAGTAATAAGGGGTAATATTTTCTCTAAAGATGTGGTAACAATACTTTATGGGTGAGTGATTTATTGTTTACTCTATCTATAAGATTCTCAATCATATCTTCTCTCAAAAGGATCTTAACTAGAGAAATAGAAAACGTCTAGAGTTCCTCTAGGACTATGACTTTGAGATATTCTCTACTCTTTTGAAGTGGAATATGGAGTAAGATGGTCTCAATAGAAGAACTTGTTCTTAGTTGTTAGTCGAGGCATCAATGAATTTATCCTCATTGTAGTTGTCTTTAGTAGATGGTGATTTTGATTCATATCTTCAGTTGATTTTTGTCACCCCCATTGATTTTAAAGTGTGTTAGGGAATCTCAAAATTCATATACTGAATGTGAGACCTTACATACTCAGATATACACTGGACATGCTCCTAATAGATTTTATGAAGGTGGGGAGAATATTATCCTTTTTAATGGATAGATGGTGGTACTAGAAATATTTTTAGGGGAGGTTATGAGGTAGTTTCATACATCCAAATTAGTGGTACATCCAGGTTGGTAAAATATGTACTAAGACCACTGACATCAGTTTTGGTGGCTAGGCTTGAAGAAGTGTATAACAAAATTTGTCTCTCATTGCCTCAATTATCAATAGGTGAAGGCTAAGTACCAAGTTTCATTGGGTTTGGATCAACCTATTGAGGTGTCATAGTGGTAGTGAGATGTTATATCTATGAGCTTCATAAAGGGGTTACCACATACGTATAGAGGACATGATTCCATATGGGTGACCATAGACTGACTCGCCAAGTCATCCTAATTCCCAGCTATTTGAGAGTAAAGTTCTATAGAGAGAGTGGGATTCATTTACATTTTTGATATTTTTTGGCTCCATAGAGTTCCCTCGAGGATTGTTTCAAACTATGATGATTGCTTTTCATCATTATTATAGAAAGGATTGTAGTATTCCTTTGGGACTCAGTTGAGTTTGAGCATAACATTTGACCCCAATACTAATGTCTAAACTGAGTAGTCCATTGAGGTTATGGAAAACATGTCATGGGCCATCATGATGGACTTTGGTTTTAGTTTTGAGGACCATCTACCCTTGGTGGTGTTTTCATACAATAATAATTACTATTCCACCATCGGTATGGAAGCATTTGAGGCTTTATATGGGTGACCTTGAAGGTCACCACTTTTTTGGATTGATCCTAGTGAGTCAGAAATCATGATCCCGTAGTTGGTGTGAACTCTGACAGAGAAGGTTTAGATCATCCAGGAGAACATGAGGACTATACAAAGCCATCATAAGTCATATGCAGAGTGATGAAAGAGGAATTTAGAGTTCGATAAATTAAACCACATGTTCTTAAAGGTATCACATTGACATGGATTACAAATATTTTTATAGGGTGACAAGTTATCTTTAATATTCATTTTCCATTTTTAAATACTTTGCAGAGTCAGTGAGGTGGAATAGTTTTTTTCTCTACAATCAAAATTTTATCGATTACACAACACCTTCCAAAAGTCACAAATGAGGAGATATGTGCACGTACCATAACATATTATTGATTGGGGAAATATATACAATTAGAATGGAGGTATGTTTGAAGAGTACTTGGTGGATATTGAGTATTTTTAGAAGAGGGTATTCTAGGGGTGAGAAATTCCTTTGGTACATTCCTGATGTAAGCATGAGAATCTTTAGGAGAGAACATGGGAGTGGGAGACCCATTTGCGAGATCATTACCCACATATTTTTTAGTAGTGTTTTTCACTTTTTTGAGATGAAAAGACCTAATGTGTAGATAATTTATTGTCTCATTTTTTCTATATAATTATATGTGATATATTTAGTAACATTTATAGAGATAGGTACTAAAAATACATGAGATTCTGAGTCATAGTGATCCTAAAATTTTAATTTGAAAAATATTAAATATACAAATATCATACGCACATAGTTTTTTCTAAAATGGTTAAATAAATATTAAATGGAGTCTCGTATTATAAATATAAGATCTTTATGGAGTATATAATGTGGGTTTTTACCCCAGGCATGACATAACCTTTATTAGCATTATGTGTTAATGAAAAAGTCATCATAGATGAAAATAATTAAAAATAATAATTTAAGTAATTATTTTTTATGTTGATACCTAGGACTCCTCTATTTATACCCAGTTATGGGTGATTTCAATGTTTATCCACATATGTAACACCCCAAGCTTCTGCGGTACGTTTCCCTTTGAATAATGCAATAGCTTGCGTTGTACGCAACTTCAAGATTCTAACACATCGCGACCAATCAAACTAGCCGTTATTAATATTAATACCCACTTTTTGAAATTTTATCAATTTTATATTTCAAAATGGACTTCATTTTTGGGTTTGGAATATCAAAATTAGCTTAGGGTAAATTTTTGGTATTTTTCTGAAAACAATCAGTTTTTGATGAATAGTGAAAAATACTAAATTTTAATTAAAAACAACTTTTTTAATCAAAATAATGTATAGTGATAAATTATACTATTGAGTGGTTTTTAAGTATAATTAGATTATATTTTTACCATTTAATCTAATTTTGTTCATTGGATGTAATTTCACATTTAAACTGGACATAAGCAAGTGTCAATCTTTTGATAGTTATTATTTCTTAAAAACACGCTTTTTGTTTTGACAACAGGAATTAATTTTAAATTAATTTCTTCCACTTATGTGTTTTGAATTTAGAAAAATTGATTCCATATTTTGAATCAAGAGTTATAAATTGTGTAAATAGGTAACTTTTATTTTTAGATATTAGGAATATTTACTTCAGTAAATATTTTATTTACCGTGGTTAAATGGGTAAATCCAGTAAATAAGGTTAAAAAATAATATTATAATAATATTAAATTACCCTAACATGTGTCATAACCCTATTGGATGATAAATGTCTAACAATTTTAATCCTTGGGTCGAATTTGGGACCCCATGGAGGCACTTGGAAGTGACAATGACATTATATATTAAAAAAATTAAAGTAGAGACAAAAATAACAAAAGAAAATATCTTTAGTAAAACAATTCCTACATGAGGTTATATAATTTATCTATTCGACTAAAAATATTAATTATAAAGCTAAAAATATTTCCTACCTCAGGATATTTTATTTATAATTTTTATACATAAAATAAATATATTTATTTATGACACAATAATGATACAGTAATTACCTAATTAATGAAATATTAAAATAATTGATATTATAAATATCCAAATAAATGTAATTTGAGACTTTTTATGAATTAAACTAATTTTCTAGATTAATATGACATGTTATGGCTGGTTAGATGAATTTTTTTAGAATTAATAATGCTGTTATGAATTTAGAAAAAACAAAATACCAAATAGTGTCAAAATTGACATAAAAGAGTTTCTAAAACAAATGTTATATTATTAATTGATATTCTATTCCTAAAAATATAATTTTCATCCAAAAGACTTATATAATGACATTTTTATCATTAATGAACCACTTGGGGTTCTATTAGAAGTATATAGTAAGTTTATTAACCACATAATATAAAAATACAAAGAGACACGGTAAATGTCAAACTATTTAACTAAGAGTTAAATCTAAAAGATAAGGTTAATATGGTGACCCAAATCTGTCTAAAACCTATTGGTTGAGTGGTTTTAGACCAATCCCCACCTTATCCTTTAAATAATTTATTTTTTATCCATTAGAAACCGAAAATGATATTATTATAGAATAATATTTCTAGCTTTTCCTAAGGTGCCCCTCACCCCTCTTATAAAAGGTCACTCCCCCTTCTTTCTAATTCACACCTTCAAATCCTTTTTGATCAGCCAAAACCGGCCCAAATACACTCTAAACATTCCTCCATTCATCCTAGAGGCCTTACTTTAGTCATAAATCCAACCTAAGGAGCCCTTTTGATCAAATCAAAAGGAAGAACCCAAAGAAGAGGTAAATATTTAATCACCACTTTAAAGTTCCTTTCTTCTTTCACTTCCTCTTTCTTTGTTATTTCCATTCTAAAATAATAAATCCAGTATATCCTATATAATTTGATGTTATTATAAGTATTGTACAACAATATTCATTATTCTATCTATCCTTTTAATGACATGTCACCATACGTGTGTATGTACGACTTACCGTCTCCACGTCGCGGTGTAATTTTTATTCAATACATCATTATTTAAATGGGTATAATAAGGACGTGTAATTGTTATAAATAATAAATATAACATGATAATTATTCTTTATATATGATATACCATCCAATTATATATTATTTTAATATCAAAATAATGATATTTTCTCTCGTGCGTACGTACGGATTACCATCTCCACGAACGTGATGAGATTCATTCTCTATTGTATCCATTCAAGAATAATTTTAATTAGATGGTTAAAAATAATGTTTAAAGACCTAATATAATTGTGAATATTACTAAGATACATCCTTTCCATAACAAACATTACTTACGTAACAAATCATACAAAGGAAAATGAATCAGTTAACACCCGAAATGACGATAATATTAAGATATTATTAACAAAGCAATGTTAAAAGATCATATATGATATCATATTAATATATATGATTCTTGTATAATTTAATAACAATTATTTAAACATTATAAAGGAGGTTAACCTACCCTATACCAAGGAAAAGTACAAGGTAAGGGTTAATTTCACAATCTCTTTATTATCTGAGGTTGTTTTCCGTAAGTATCTACTAGGACCTCTTTATCATCCACATACATGTTTCTTAAAGATGTATTTCAAAAAATGTTTTACTAAAAAATGGGGTAAAGTAATTTATACCCTTATTTGACCTTATATGTTTTGAAAGGAATCTTTCCATCGTTTTCCAAACAAGGTACTTTATGACCTTTTCGACAAAATTAAGGAAAGAATGTTTTTTTTAACTTATACGGCGGGTGCGGCTATTTTCCACCGTTATAACATCATAGAAGATTCCCTTAAAATATTATAAAAATACTTTCAATATAAATGTTTTCTTTATAATTATGTGACTCTTAAATTATTTAAAAATAGAAAGAGATATTTCTCTAAAAAAGGTTTTGATTTCATCTATGTCAACATCCTTTGATGAATTTTAAGTTTATTTTAAGTTGATTTATTATGATACAAAACTTCCATATTGTATTAAAGATTTTGTGATATGTTTGATTGTGGATGTGCTATTTTATAAAATTCATGTTTTATGGATAAATTATTGACATTTTTATGCTATATTTAATATGAATGTTTTTGTTATGTTTAAACCTTTTCATATGAGGAATGCATTGGACTTAGTATGTGACGGGTGGAGCCCGCTATAGCTCCTCGATGCATCGGTTGGTCTCATGAGACAAACTAGTGTCTTGGCACAATGCCTTGACAAAATATTATATTTAGTCTTGGCACAAGTCCTTGACTATGTGGTTATGAAAGTCTGGAATTATGCATTCCATCATTATGAAAGTGGCTATTGATATTGCATGTGATTATTCGACTAGTAGAATATTCATGTGAGTAAGTAAATAGAATTATCTTTATTTTATATTTTCCATATTATAATGAAGTTTAAGTTTAAAAGGCTTTTGTTTCAGTCCTATACATTGAGTTAAATTTTTATGCTTATTTATGAAAGTTTCAGCTATATTGTTATCCTTACTGAGCATCTGAGCTCACCCCTTTATATGTTTTATTTTTCCCAGGATGCGAAGAAGTATATTATGAATGACCTATAGGGATAGTCTATGGGATCTCAGTGTTGTATATGGAAATAATGTTGTTGTTGTTTTCCATTTTATGATGTAATGTAAACCTTATGAATGTATCTAGTACTTCCAAGGCTACTAAACTAATAGGTCTTTAGAGACTTGATCTTTTGTGATCATGCCAATGATATGTAATAATGCACCGACTCTGGGCTTCTGGGGTCAGGGTGTTACAGTTGGTATCATAGGAAGTTTAGTACAAACCTTGTAATCTAGATAAACTCTTATTAGAGCACATAGCCCTAAGATAGACTTTGAGTATTAGTATAGAAGAACTTCCTATAATTTTGGTATTGTAGAGATTTGTGAGTTTTCCAAGAAATACATCCCTATTTGGATACGAGTAGGTAGAGGTGGATCTGGCATATATTTACCTAGGGGTAAAACCCAAAAACACCGCTTTCAGCTAGACTCGAACGGGAACTGGTGCATGACAACGGGCCTTGCTGCACTCTTGGTTACGACACTCCTGGGGGATATGCTTAGGATAATTCTCATTTTATTTAAAAACCATTATGAAGGGTTTATGAGTATATACTTATTCAAAGAAAATATTTTTATGATTATGGATTATATCCACGAACTGTTCAATTTATGTTAAGTGTTCTACAAGTTTGGATTTATGTATTGTGATTCATAAACTAATCTAGTTTATGTCATTGTTTAGAAATGGCGCCTAGTGGAAGGAATGGAAACCGTATCAATGCACGCACTCCATGTAGGGATTTCCCAATTTTTGAAGATAATTATAGTGGAGATGGTGATACAACTGGTGCTGATCATCTTATCACTATATTGGGACAACTCACTCAGGTTATGAATAATAACCTTACCTGCATGGAGCACCCTGATCCGCAGCGTGGAGAATCAATGTTAGATAACTTCATGAGGAAACAACCACAAACATTCAATGGGGTACAAATCCACTAGTAGCTGAGCAATGGATAAATTCCTTAGAGAAAATATTCCATGCCTTGGAGAGTAGAGAAATGGAAAAATTTGTCATGGCAGTTTACCGCCTCACTGGAGATGTTGATCAATGGTGGTCATTGATTCAAAACACAAAGGAAGATGATGAAGTATCAAATATGGAATAGAGAGAGTTTAAAGAAATTTTCTTAGAAAAATACTTTTCTTATGACCATTAAGAGGATATGGAAAGACAATTTCTGAGTCTGAGGAAAAAGGAGGATGATAATTTTGCAAAGTATGAAGCTAACTTTACAAGGTTAGAGAGGCATGCTGCAGATTATATACGTAACCCAGGAAGTAAGATTTATTGTTTCTTTGATGGGTTAAAAACATTTCTCCTTCGAGCATTAGTCTCACAATCCTTCTCATCATACGAAGATATTGTCTCATGTGCTATCAAGACAGAAAATAATTCTCTAAGTCTTACAACTTTAAAGAAAAGAAAGAGAAGAAGAGATCTGTTGAACACTTTGGAAATGGAAATAAGGGGAATAAGGGAAAAGTTGAATATTCATCCTATAGTAAATGTGGGAAGAAACACCCTGGTACTTTCCTGAAGGGAATGGGAGTCTGTTACAAGTGTGGTGAAAAAGGCCACCATGCTCGTGATTACAAGGGGGGAGAAATAGTTTGTCGATGTTGAATGCTACAATTGTAGAGAAATGGGGAATTATGTGAATGAATGTCCAAAATATCAGGGGAACTTACCTTAGAAAAGTACAAGGGATCAAGTCCAAGCTTATGTTATCACTACTACTGACGTTAAAGCTCTGAAAGACGTAGTGGTAGGTAATTTAATGGTTTCCTCAAGTTTAGAAAATGATTTATTTGATTCTAGATCATTGCATTGTTTCATATCTTCCCAGTTTTCTAAGAAAATTAAATATTTCCAATTTGATTTAACAATGGAGTTGTCAGTAAAAACTTCTAAGGGAAGTATCATTTCAACAAAGTTTTGCAAATTAGTCATCATCAGGGCATATAAATGTTCTTTATCTGATGATCTCATTGTCATACCCATGATTGAATTTGATATAATCCTCGGTATGGAATGGCTTTTAGACCATGATGCAAAAATTTATTGTAAGAATAAGGAGGTTACTATTTTTGATGACGATGATAAAGAACACCTTATCTTTAGATCAGAATCATCACTACTTAATTATTATTGAGATCCACCCCCAGTAGCTAAACTAAATTCAATTATTGGAGAGGAAGAGAATGAAATAATTGTGGGTGAGGAAAGGAATTTCCAAATAGAGGATGTACCTATTGTGAAAGAATATGTTGATGTGTTTCTAGAGTATTTACCTGGACATCCTCCAGAATGAGAAATTGAGTTTTCCATTGATTTAATTTCTAGTTCAAGGCCCATATCGAAGTCCCCTTACAAAATGGCCACTGTAGAATTAGTGGAACTAAAGAAACAACTAGAGGAATTGAGTAATAAGGGATTTATTCGCCCTAGTTTTTCTTTATGGGGATCCCCTATCCTTTTTGTTAAGAAGAAAGATGGATCTATGAGTTTGTGCATTGACTACAGGGAGATCAATGCTATAACAATAAAGAACAAGTATCCCCTACCTCACATTGATGATTTATTTGACCAAATTCATGGAGCTCAATAATTTTCAAAGATTGACCTCCGATATGGATATCATCAGTTGTGTGTGAAGAAGGAAGACATTCTAAAAACAGCATTTCGAACCAGGTACGGGCATTACAATTTTACATTAATGTCTTTTGGATTGACTAATGCACCTTATGTCTTCATGGATCTTATGAATAGAGTTTTCAAATAATATATTGATGACTTTGTAGTGGTATTTATTTATGATATCTTGGTATACTCCAAAAGATACAAAGATCTTGAAAATCACTTGCGCATTATCCTGAAGACTCTTAGAAGACTTGAATTATATAGGAACTTTAGAAAGTGTGAATTCTGGCTTCAGGATATATCTTTTCTTGGCCATATTGTCTCTAAGTATGGAATATCTATTGATACTTCTAAGACCAAGGTAATCCAAGAATGGACAAAACCAATGAGTATAACTAAGGTACATAGTTTTATTGGTTTAGCAGGTTATTATCAGCATTTCATCTAGAATTTTTCCCAATTGTCTAACCCATTAACCAAGCTCACACGTAAAGGGGTTAAATTTGTTTGGACAAAAAAGTGTGAAGAATGTTTTGAATAATTGAAGAGAAGATTAGTCGATGCTCCTATATTGACTCTACCATCGGGGAATGATGGGTTTTTTATTTATAGTGATGCATCAAAGAAAGGACTTGGTTGTGTCCTTATACAGAATGATAGGGTTATTGCCTACGCATCATGACAGCTAACAAATTCATGAGAAAAACTATCCTACTCATGATCTTGAGTTACCAGCTATAATATTTTCTTTGAAGATATGGAGACATTATCTCTTGGTGAAAAATGTGAGATATATACCGATTACAAGAGTTTGAAGTATATTTTCTTACAGAAAGAACTCAACATGAGGCAAAGGAGATGGCTTGAACTACTCAAGGATTATGATTGCACAATAAAATACCACCCAGGGAAGGAAAATAAGGTGGCATATGCTTTGAGCATAAAAGATCATGGAGTTTTGAACAAGATGAGTGTTGAAAGGGATTCGATTTTCATGGATCTAGTAAAGATAGATATGGGAATAACCATGAAAGGTGAAACATCAATTCTTTTTCAAATGGTTTCCAAACCATCTTTACTAGAAAGGATAAAAAGTTATTAGGTTGATGATGAGGAGTTTCAAAAGAAGATTAAAGCTATGAATGATGGGAGATTGAGTGACTTCGTATATGAAGATGAAATTTTAAAATTTGGGAAAATACTTTTTGTTCCCGATATAACTGATTTGAAAAGGGAATTATTGGATGATGCTCATAGCTCCAATTTCTATATACACCCTCATAGCATCAAATATATAGATATTTGAAAGAATATTTTTAGTAGGACAACATGAAGAGGGAGATTGCTTATTTTGTGTCAAGATGTATGGTTTTTCAACAAGTGAAAGCTTGAAGGAAACAGCCTGGAGGAGTCTTTCGATCTCTTCCATTACCTGAGTGGAAATGGGATAATATTACGATGGACTTTGTCATGGTAGTAACAAATACTCCTAGAAGGAACGATGCAATATGGGTCATTTTTTATCGTCTTACCAAGTCAGCACATTTTCTTTCTATAAGAAAAGATTTACCACTTGAATGTCTAGAAAGACTATATATTAATGATGTTGTGAGACTTTATGGAGTACCCCTATCGATTGTTTCTTATCTTGATCCACGTTTTACATCAAGATTCTGGAAAAGTCTTCAGAAATCCCTAGATACTGAACTTCATTTGAGCACTGCCTACCACCTCCAAACTGATGGACAATTAGAACAAACTATTAAAATCTTAGAAGGCATGTTTAGATCATGCTCAATTTACTTTCAAGGTATGTGGGATCAATATTTACCTCTCGTATAATTTTATTATAAAAATAGCTTCCATTCAAGTATTCAGATGGCACTATATGAAGCGTTATACAGAAACTGATATCACACACCAACCTGTTGGGATGATGTTGGAGAAAGAAAACTTGTAGGCCTATAACTTGTGGAGTAAATTATGGAAAGGTGAAGTTAATCCAAACCCACATCAAAGTAGCTCAAATTAGGCAGAAGACCTATACTGATAAAAAAAGAAAGGATTTGGAATTTCAGGTAGGAGATCATGTTTTCTTGAAGGTATCTCTATGGGTGGGAATTATAAATTTCGGTAAGAAGTGTAAATTGAGTCCCAGGTACATAGGACCTTTTGAAATTATAGAACGAATTGGGGTTGTAGCTTACCGGTTGGCAATGCCGCCAAGTCTCTCCAATGTTCACGATGTGTTCCATGTATCACTGTTGAGAAAATACATGTCTGACCCAATGCATGTACTCACCTATGAGTAATTAGAGCTGGAACCTGATCTATCTTATTGGGAAGATCCTATCAAGGTTCTTTATACAAGAGAACAAGTGTTGATAAACTGAATGACTCGTCTGGTAAAAGTTTTATGGAGAAACCATAAGATGGAAGAGGCAACATGGGAACCCGAGGAACATATGATGAAGAACCACCCGAGTATTTTTATGCAGTAATATTCTAGAAATTTAGAGGATGAAATTATTTAAAGGAGGGTATAATGTTACACCCCAAGCTTTTGCGGTATGTTTCCCTTTGAATAATGCAATAGCTTGCATTGTACGGAACTTCGAGATTCTAACACATCGCGACCAATCAAACTAGCCGTTATGAATAGTAATACCCACTTTTTGAAATTTTATAAATTTTATCTTTCAAAATGGAATTAATTTTTAGGTTCAGAATATCAAAATTATATTAGGGTGAATTTTTGGTATTTTTCTGAAAACAGTCAGTTTTTGATGAATAGTGAAAAATACTAAATTTTAATTAAAAACAACTTTTTTAATCAAAATAATTTATAGTGCTAAATTATACTATTGAGTGGTTTTTAAGTATAATAAGATTATATTTTTACCATTTAATCCAATATTGGTCATCAGATGTAATTTCACATTTAAACTGGACATAAGCAAGTGTCAATCTTTTGATAGTTATTATTTCTTAAAAACATGCTTTTTGTTTTGACAATGGGAATTAATTTTAAATTATTTTCTGCCACTTCTATGTTTTGAATTTAGAAAAATGGATTCCATATTTAGAATCAAGAGGTCCAAATTGTGTAAATAGGTAACTTTTATTTTTAGACATTAGGAATATTTACTTCAGTAAATATTTTGTTTACCGTGGTTAAATGGGTAAATCTAGTAAATAAGGTTAAAAAATAATATTATAATAATATCAAATTACCTTAACACATGACTTAACCCTATTTTATGATACATTTCTGACAATTTTCATCCTTGGGTCGATTTTGGGACCCCATGGAGCCACTTGGAAGTGATAATGACATTATATATTAAATAATTTAAAGTGGAGACAAAAATAACAAAAGCAAATATCTTTAGTAAAACAATTCTTATATGAGGTTATATAATTGATATATTTGACTATAAATAGTCATTAGAAATCAAAAAATATTTCCTACCTCGTGATATTTTATTTATAATTTTTAGACATAAAATAAATATATTTATTTATGACACAATGATGATGCATTAATTACCTAATTAATGAAATATTAAAATAATTGGTATTATAAATATTTAAATAAATGTAATTTGAGACATTTTATGAATTAAAATAATTTTATAGGTTAATATGACATGTTAGGGTTGCTTAGATGAATTTTTTTTGAAGTAATAATGTTGTTATAAATTTAGCAAAAACAAAATTCCAAATAGTGTCAAAATTGACATAAAAGAGTTTCTAAAACAAATATTATATTATTAATTGATATTCTATTTCTAAAAATATAAGGTTCATCCAAAAGACTTATATAATGATAATTGTATCATTAATTAACCTCTTGGTATTCTATTGGAAGTATATAGTAAGTTTATTAACCATATAATATAAAAATACAAAGAGACATGGTAAATGTCAAACTATTTAACTAAGAGTTAAATCTAAAAGATAAGGTTAATATAGTGACCCAAAACTATATAAAACATATTGTTTGAGTGTTTTTAGACCCATCCCCACATTATCATATAAATAAATCATTTTTAAGCCATTATAAACCGAAAATTATTTTATTATAAACTAATATTTCTATCTTTTCCTAAGGTGCCCCTCACCCCTCTTATAAAAGGGCACTCCCCCTTATCTCTAATTCACACCTTAAAATACTTTTGTCTCGGCCAAAACATGACCAAATACCCTTTAAACTGTCCTAAATTCATCCTAGAGACCTTAATTTAGTCATAAAGCAAACCTAAGGATCCCTTTTGATCAAATCAAAAGGAAGAACCTGAAGAAGAGGTAAATATTTCATCACCTCTTTCAAGTTCCTTTCTTCTTCCACTTCCTCTTTCTTTGATATTTACATTCTAAAATAATAAATCCAGTATCTTCTATATATTGTGATTTTATTATAATTATGGTACAACCATATTCATTATTCTATCCATCCTTTGAATGACATGTCACCATACGTGTGTACGTACAGCTTACCATCTCCACGTCGTGGTGTAGTTGTTATTCAATACATTGTTATTTGGATGGGTATAATAATAATGTGTAATTGATGTAAATAATAAATATAACATGATAATTATTCTTTATATATGATATACCATCCAATTATATATTATTTTAATATCAAAAGAATGATATTTTCACTCGTGCGTACGTACAGATTACCGTCTCCACGAACGCGATGAAATTTATTCCCCACCGTATCCATTCAAGTCTAATTTTCATTAGATGATTAAAAATAATGTTTAAAGACTTAATATAATTATGAATATTAATAAGATACATCTTATCCATAACAAACATTACTTATTTAACAAATCATACAAAATAAAATGAATCAGTTAACACCCGAAATGACGATAATACTAAGATATTATTAACAAAGCAATGTTAAAAGATCATATATGATATCATATTAATGTATATGATTCTTGTATAATTTAATAACAATTATTTTACCATTATACAGGACTTTAACCTACCCTCAACCAAGTAAAAGTATAATTTAAGGGTTAATTTCACAATCTCTTTATTATCCGAGGTTGTTTTTACGTAAGTATCTACTGGGACCTCTTTATCATCCACATCCATGTTTCTTAAAAATGTATTTCAGAACATTTTTTAATAGATAATGGGGTAAATTCATTTATACCCTTATTTTACCTTATATTTTTTTAAATGAATCTTTCTGTCATTTTCCAAACAAGGTACTTTATGACCTTTTCGACAAAATTAAGGTAAGAATGGTTTTTTTAACCTATACGCCGGGTGCGGCTATTTTCCGCCGTTATAACACTGTTGAAGATTCCCTTACAAGATTATAATAATATTTTCAACATAAATATTTTATTTATAATTATTTTAATCTTAAATGATTTAAAAATAGAAAGAGATATTTTTCTAAAAAAAGGTTTTTATTTCATCTATGTCAACTTCCTTTGACGAATTTAAGTTTATTTGAAGTTGATTTATTATGATACAAAACTTCCATATTGTATTGAAGATTTTGTGATATGTTTGATTTTGGATGTGTTATTTTATACAATTCATGGTTTATGGATAAATTATTGACATTTTTTATGTTAGATTTAATATGAATGTTTATGTTATGTTTAAACCTTTTCATATGAGGAATTCATTAGACATAGTATGTGACGGATGGAGCCCGATATAGCTCCTCAATGAATCGGTAGGTCTCATGAGACAAACTATTGTCTTGGCCCAAGGCCTTGACAAAATATTATTTGTAGTCTTGTCACAAGGCCTTGACTATGTGGTTATGAAAGTCTGGAATTATACATTCCATCATTATGAAAGTGGCTATTGATATTGCATGTGATTATTCGAATAGTAGAATATCCATGTGAGTAATTAAATGGCATTATCTTTATTTTATATTTTTCATATTATGATGAAGTTCAAGTTTAAAATTCTTTTGTTTCAGTCTTATACATTGCCTTAAATGTTTATTTTTATTTATGAAAGTTTTCGCTATATTGTTATCCTTACTGAGCATCTGATCTCACCCCTTTCTATGTTTTATTTTTTCCAGGATGTGAAGAAGTATATTATGACGGACCTGTAGGGATATTCTATGGGATCTCAGTGTTTTCTATGGAAACAATGTTGTTTTAGTTTTCCATTTTAGGATGTAATGTAAACCTTATGAATGTATCTAGTACTTCCAAGGCTACTAAACTAATCGGTCTTTCAAGACTTTATCTTTTGTGATCATGCCAATGATACGTAATAATGCACCGACTCTGGGTTTTTGGGGTCAGGGCGTTACAACATAAACCTAAAGACCTAGAGATGAAATATTAGATATTTTTTGATGATTAATACCAGATTCAAGGATCAATCCATTAACTCAAGGATCACCAACGACATCAGAGTTTATGTTTCTTGACAATAACTATGATGTAGGATCATTCTTCATCAAAAACTGATCAAAACTCAAGGTGGTACATTTTTTATGTGGATTTATCCTTATTTTATTATTCTATGTTGAAAATGGATCAATTAACTAATATTTTGATTTGAATATAAATCGTATTGCAGGTATGGGATTTATTATATGAGAATTTGGGTATTTCTATTGATATTATATTTAAATATATTCATTCATAATTATAATGGAAATTAATCGAGGGAAAAACAATAGTTAATGTCATTTCCTTACGTTTTTTATTTTATTCAATTATTCCCCTATTCTTCATTCATTCATCATCACTGTTCATTTTGGATGTTGGTTTGACAATTACCTAGTAATGAATCAATGCACACCCATTTTATAGAACAACATATTGATACTGTAGATCCAGGTTCACAGTGATAGTCAGATCGAGAAATGATTGTGGTGACAATAGTGATTATGGATCAGACTAGATCAGAGGTCCCTTATTTCAAGGTTTGGAACATGGAGATGACATGGGTGAAAATGGCATTTCACAATTGTATCAGACAATCAGATTCCAAGGAGCGGTGAGGAGCAACGATAAGGATCAGCTAGACCGGATCCACCTTTACCAGAATGATTCAAGATAGTATCAGAGGCTATAGTAGTAAGAGGTGATGCATAAATAAGATTCTCAGTTTTTTTGAAATACCCACACTAACTAGCATGTAATCTGGAGATACACACCATGTGGGTCCCTGGCTATAAGGCTATGGTTTCTATAGAGAAGAAGAGTATCATACACCATGTGAAATGTGTTACACATTGTGTGACATGTGTCATACACTATGTGAATTCTTCCTAGTGGATCAACATGTATCCAATAGGATACACGACCACAAAAAAGGCTAGGTACTCGAACATAGGTTGATTATATAGGCACAACTGAATACTTGAACATAGACAGGTACATAGCACGACCTTAGTACACAGAAACATCCAGATATACATGAAATGATGAGATATGCACATGCACAAACATGGGTAGGTATATTATTAGTAGTACACTTTGTGTTCCCTATATACACATCATGTACTTCTTTGAAGATGACTTGGTGACGTTATTCCCCTTAGCATAGACTAGTTTCCATAAGGTTGCATTCCCTCAATGCATCCCTGTGAGGGTATAGTATGGAATTAAGTCATGAACATGGGACTGTGATCCTCTCTAAGGGATTAGATTCAAATAAAGTTATAGGAATTCCTCCCTGAGTCTGATATGGGATCCTTAGTTGTATTTTTTCCAAGGTGGGGTTCTTGGAATTAGTGTGACCAACTATACATGGGCATAGATCCCCTACCTTGTGGGTTAATCTAGATTGGGTTGTTGGTATACCATATGGCCCTAGTTGTGATCTCCATATGTGTATTTATCCCTTCATACTTATAATGTGTACTTCCATATAGAGAGACTCGATGAGAATGACCTCTTAGATGGAAGCCATTAGTACTACCAGACTTGTAGAATTAGTTCTCCCAAGAGAGTGTGGTTATGGACTCTTGAGTATAATCTTATGTTGGAAATGCGGTTGTGACCTTGTCGTGATACCTAGTGTCTATTATGAGTAAATATGGATGTGTTATTTTATGTATCATGTTTTTATTGGCATATCCCTATGATGGGATGACTAATCTTTATGATTTATGCTTAGTGAATTTAGGGTGTCCTACTGGGTATTGTTATACTCATCCTTACATGGGCTCTACCCACAGGTGTCTTGTCCTAGGAAGATGATTGACAATTTGATGGGGTTCTCAGTGGACCAAGAGAAGAAGAAGATAAAATTAGGTTAGACATACCATGGTTCGTTACTAGAGTCACATTTTACTATAATTCCCTCTTGATATCAGGTTTTACTTCTTTTTGGTTTTGGAAGGATGGTATTTGTCTCTTTTTACATCCCATTATATTTTTGTATTCTAATTGTGGGATTTAGATGTATACATGAATTTGGTATTAGTTGTATTTTTCATTTTAGCACTGTACGAGCTTGGTGATGTGTTTTTTCATACATGAAACTTATGATAAGGCTTAACATGTAAGTTTTAGTCCTACTTTGTACTGGTCTCTTGACCCTAACCTATTAGATGTGGGCATGTGGTAGTTACACTCAATATATCACCGGTAAGGCAGGCCCCTGTGGGTCAGATCCTGATAAGTATAACCCTTATAGAACCATAATCATGTCATAAAAATAAATTTAACTAAATAAATGTATTCTTATGTTAATCCAAGTAGGGTGGTGATGAATAATGAAATTCATTATTCCATGGAGGTGGTAGTACACACACACACACATACAATGTTTTCATTTTCCTTAGTATAGAAAGAAGTTAGAAACTCATTTTTATTTTGAAATTATTAATCATGTTATAAATATCATATTTTACTAATTTAATACACCTTTTGATCCATACATATAATTTGGGGATGAAAAATAAAACGTGTCATTCTAGGATGCAGAAGTCTGCATCAACGCGTGGACATTGTATCTAATTTTTTTCTCAAGAGAAGAGTGGAAAGTAAATAATGAATTATCCATCAATATAATATAATTTTTTATAATAATTATGTTTATGTTATTATTTTAGGATGGTATAATATACTTTGTAGAAGAAATATAGAAAATAAAAAAATATTATGAAGTGATTAGTACATACATTAAGAATTTGAACCTTCTCGTGGATGGTCTTTTGAAAATGGAGGATTTGGGAAATTTCCTTGGATTATGGGTCCCAAAAAAATTGGATAGTGCTCTAGGGGAAGTTAAATAGCAGTGGTAGAATGGGAATTCCAATTCTTCAAGTTTAAGTAAAAGGATGGTGTAAGTCTCCTTTTATAAGTGTGGGAAGTGGCATTTTTATAATAATATTAAAGTACAAGTCAATATTGAAGGCATGTGAGCCCAAAATTTCACAATAATGAAGTTTTCATGAGGTTTGGTTTGATAAAACACATCAAAGAACATTTTTATATAAGATTTTAAGAATTTGAAGAATTTTATCTTCAATTTTACCTTTTCCCCTAATTTAAATTTACCACAATAACTCATTTTTAACCTTAAAAATTTATTTTAGTGAAAAAAATAAAAAATAATATCATAACCTAGTTTTAAAATTATAATTCTTTATATTAAAACCATTTTACCAAATAAAATTTTCAAGGATGAGAAAATTTAATCTTGATTATAGCACACACCCCACATACAAATAGTTTTTTAAAAAGTGTATACATGTAAGTATAATAATTATGTTTATAAATTTTTTTGTAAATTTAACAAAATTAATTGGTTTATTATAAAAAACTAAGGGTTAAGTGTCTTGAAATTGAATAAAAAAATAAATCCATCATATTAATATTTAATTAAATGAAAACACCCAAAATATTTTTTTATTGGAATAAAATATTACTTGAGTTCCAAAATATTAAAGTTATATTTTTTAAATTAAACACAGTAATTATAATGAATATTATTACTATTTATATACACCTTTTGATGATAAAAATGGTTAATAAATTTTTATTCATTTTTATATTTTTTTTTAATCCTCTAAAAGCTATAGTATTTGTAAAGATGTTATTTTGTATTTTTCACCTAGAAATCAATCTATTTAAAAAATCCAAAAAAAATAATCTTACTCTAAAATTTTTATACAAAATTTAAAACTGAATTTCATTTTCTTAAATTAAAATTATAAAATTTAATAATTTAAATTTTAAATAGAAACATAAATAATTGAAAAAAAATTATATGATAATGAATTTTTCAAATATTAACTTTTATTATTATTATTTCATATAAATTTATAATTAAATTAGTTCTAATATATTATTAATATCAATAATATATATTATAATCATTAAAACATAATATAATTAGTTTTTTGAAATAAAAATTTATAGTGTATAAAATGGAAATTTATAGTAAAATACACTTTTCATAATAAAATGAATTTATTTTTGTTACATTCCTAGTAATAACTATTAGATGGATTTTAGTTTATTTTATTATAAATTTTATCTATTCATTTAATTAAAATTATTATTTATTTATGATTATTTAAAATTACACAATACTTTGAAAAATAGTTCTTTGAAAAATTTTGCATCTATATTAAATCATCTTCACCAAATATTATCAAAATTACTTATATATATTCAAAAAATTATTTCCAATAATCCATTGGTATTTAAATAATTATTTTAATTTTATAAATACACCATAACATAATAATATTTGATATATATATATATTATAATAAAATAACTCAATTAAATCTTATTTGTGCATTCTCAAAATGTATTAATGTTTATCTTGCATTGTAATATTTTAACTCAAAAAAATTATATCAAATATTTTCTTAGTTTTATTTTGTGTGTGAAATAATCACTTCTTTAATTTATTTATTTAAAGTGAAATTGATACTAAAATTTTTGGGTGTTATATCTCTCAAATTTTGTTAAGTTACTAACTAAAATTTTACCTTATTTGATAATATATTTTCTAATCACAACATACAAATAAATCTATAAATAATAATATTATATATATATAGACACACACACACATCACTCAAAGAATATAAATATTAAAATAAAAGGAACTTGTTTACTATGTATTACTTGGGGATGCATGATCCAAAGAAGATTGTTAATTCATCTACCCGAGCCTCCCTAACCTAGGGAGAAGTGATAGGCTGACAAAACCTAGACATCTAGTTAAATCCCTTATAATTAATCCACCAATGGATGTTAGAACTCACCCAGCACTACATGCGTCTAGTAGTCATGAAATCTGATAACACTTTTTTTGTGTTTTTAAGAGTATCAAGGGAAGAATGAGAAATGATTCAATATTCAAAATAATATAAAATAATAACATATAACACATAACATCCCATATTTACCAATTTCACTAGATAAACTAGAAATGAAATGAAATGTATCATTCTAAACAATCACCTTTATGATTGTTCAACCTTCATCCCTGAGAATTGGGTGTGAATGAAGAAATATACTCACATATAACATCCACAATAAAGTAATATAAAAAAATTAATATAATGAGTATAAAAAATTAGATAATCATTTTAACTGAATGAATAAAATAATAGTAGAATTAAATCCTAGTATAATTGAAAATATATTGGGGTTAATCTTATATAGTAAATTTAGACATTCACTTACACATTAAAATTCAATTATTTAAAAGGAATTTATTTTTTGAAAATAAATTAGTAAATTTCTTGATAATACTTAACCTTTCATGTAACCACACTCCATAAATAAGGAACTCCTATATTAATGGAAAATGGTTATACATGTGTTGAAAGGTTAACTATGCCATTATATTATATAATTTAGAACATTTTTCAGTAATAATCAAATCTCAGCCCACAAAAAATGGAAGATTTGTAGTTTGATAAAACTGTTGATTTATTATCACCATTTTTTTTTATAAAAATCATCCAAACATTACATTAGGTCGAATAATCAGGCATAATATGTAATCATAGTCTTTCCCAAGATATATATACCCATATAGACCCCTTTTTAGATTATCATGAGTATAATTATTTCCAAACTATATTGAAAATGTTTTATATTTAAGGAATAATTTTTCTAAAAATTCAATCCTTGGACTTTCAAGTGACTAAATAGAAGACTTGGTTCTTCTCTATATAAAAAAATGAATAAAATAGTACTCTTGAAATGTTTTGTAGTTGTGTTTCCATCACATTTAATTTTCAAAAACATAAAATGGTAAAAAATTATTTTAATGATAGCTAATGGGTTTAAGAAACTAAAAAATATATATATACAATAAATAATTAGAATAATTGGCTATCTATTTATCCATAAATAGATAACAATGTTGAATATTTTTTGTAAAATTTTTATATTAAAGGAGGTATATGTGGTTACTAGTGAGGTATTCTTTATAATTGAAACATGTAAAGAGAGTGGGGTGTTGGGTGAATATAGAAAATGTGAAACTATATGAATAAAATTAGAGTTAGGTCTCCATTAACATGGCCCCTTCAATCCACCCTCCTTGAGAAAATTTTCAACTCCTCTGTCTGAGGTATAACCAAGTTCTACAAGAACCACATGACCCAAGAGGATCAGGCGACACCATATTCTGTGTCTTATAATGTCTTTGGGTTTATAACTATATCCCATGGTTAGGTGTCTCATGTATATCAACCTCATCCCTTAAAGATTTTGACTAAATATTTTTATCTGAATTAAATATAAAAAATTATCACTTACCCCAAATATCCACCAAAATATTTTACTACAGCACCTTGAAAACATTTAAACACCTCAAATTAAAATAATATATACCCTAATCACAATTATATGTCCTTAATAAACCATAAAATAATATCATATTTTCCATAATCCTTTTTTATTATTACGAATGAATATATTATAGGGTATGAGATATGTTTAGTTATATAAAATTATTGGTGGAATTTCATGACTGACCACCACTAGGATACTGGTAGTGCCACAGTGATACGAGAAAAAGAACTATTAATGGTTATAATACCTTATATTGATAAAGGTCATAATAAAGGGTTTCATAGTTATAAAATGTATATGGTGGAACATCATCAAACATATGTTAAAAAACACAATAACATTTAAAACTAAAATAATGATAACAACAAAAATATTTTTTTGGGTTAATATCATTACTATATAATACAAAAAAATATTCATGAATTTAATATTCATTAACATTTTTGTTGTAATATAAAAAATATTACAACAAAATTTCCTTTTATTTTATTTATAACTTAATTTTTGTATCCTTCTTTGAAACAAATAATATGGGTGAAGAAATAGTGTTAATAGACTATGAATTGAAAAAACATTCCCACTAGGGGTCTAAAATCCAAAAATTCCAATTTTCTCACAAGATAGAAACACATTAGGAAAAAAATACTAGAATATGGAATTTGAATATCTTTTATCATCTGTGATGAATTTTTATTTTCCACTGGAGTCCCTTATTTTTTAAAATTTAATGTTTTTATTTTTTTTTGTTGAAAAATCACATGGTTCATAATTAAGTAACAATGAAGAAGAATTTAATAAATATGGGAATATAAATAATCTAATAAAAATAAGAAAAATTTAATATTCTATAATATTCTATGTTAATTCGTAAAATAACATTGGATAAATATTCCTACCACCTTTATATCTTTTCATCGCAAAAATAAAAACATAGAAACAGGAGAAGTAAAAAAATAAATTTATTAATTTTATACTCTTATGTTCCCATTGAACGTTATCATATTACCAAGAATATCAAGTGAGGAATAATTTATACTTACTAAAAGTATATTTAATTTAAACACCTTTACATTATTTATCATTCATTGGAGACAAATATCCTTTTCTATGTATTTCTCATATCTTTCCAAGAATTTTGAACTTTTACTTATAATCCTAATAATCATGGAATCATAAAATAAATTATGTATCTTTTATTTTTAGATGAAAATAAATTTGTGGTACTTCACCTTATAAACACCTCTCAATAAAAAATAATACAATAAAAATGTATAAAATTTCACATCATTAATCCTGATTCATAAACCAATAATATTAAAAAATCTATTGGTTGAAAATTTTACAATAAATTACAACATGAAATATTTTTTTACCTCTATGAGAATATATTTAGTTTTTCCCATTTTCTTATCTATCTATGTATAGGTAAAATGACATGGAAGTGGAAGAATATTCCATCTATGAGAAACTATGGCACTACCATGATTTGAAACACGCATCTCAATCATTAGTAAACAAAGATACAAATAAATTCCATAACATAACCACAAATATATTCAATAAGTTTCTATATCCTACAATATATTATTTTGAATGAAATAGAAATGAGTAATCTTAATTTTTAGACCATTAATCACCTATGTTATTTCATGTCTATTCTGAAAGAATCAATGGATTTTTAAGAAAATAATTTATGTATTAAGTCACTTCAATTTTAATATAATAAAGGTATGAATTATATAACTATAGAATATAATATCTTAGTATTTTAATAGTAACTTGTATTTAATTAATATACCAATGTTTTGAGACATTACATTTCAATTTTATAATGTAGATTATTGAACTCATAGTAGAAATTATCAACTCTTTAGTATATAACATAAAAATGTTTACAACTTTCATAACTATAAGGACCCCACCTTAAATATTACATAATCGGGAGCTCTATGTCAAGAAATAATTTTATTACATTTAAGGATATTTATGGTTTATATTTTTGGACAATTAATTCATCAACCTTACATAAATATTACATCACCACAAAGTGGAAAATTCCACTTAGTATCTATTTTTCCAAAAAAACAAAACTTTTATGATATAAAAAGTTGTTTTTTCATTAAATATCTTTAAAATATTATTATTAACCTCATCATAGTCCCTAATCATCCTTATAATGCTATTAAAAACATTTTAAAATGTATTTTGAACACAAACATATTATTAAAGGAAATATAAGAATAAATAAACTTGTTAGTTCATGAATACTTATACAAGATTTTCCTTTTTCAAAATTAAACTTTAGGCTCAAAAAAATTATAACCTAAGATATCAACTTTTCTATCCAAATATTTTTATAAAACATTTAATAAGAAATGTTAAAGGGAAAAAATAAAACTCATAAATGTTCTATTTTTTAATCATAAAATAATTATGAAAACTATTTCAAGAAAGGTATAAACTGTACCCTTACAAAGTACCATATAATTTACTTTAAACATAAACTCATGAATAATCACATGTGAGAATAATATAAATAACATGGTATCATAAGATCAGAGAAACATAAGTAATGTGGAAGAAACACAAAACATGGCCTATGAACAAGTCATGTTTAATTTCCACAACAACATCACATGGTGGAAAGAGTCCCATAGTGGATTAGGTTTACTCTTTAATCCCGCACATAATATCCCATGATTAAAAAACTTTTCCCAATGAATTGGTTCTCTTTATAGTCACAACCATCATAACATATTCATGATTATGTGAGCCAAAAAAAACCAATTCAATCCTAAGTCATAAACATAAGAATTTTCTATGGAAATGAATGGGTTACATAATCTTTCCTCATATCATAATCGAAAGAAATTTCTTAAATAAGGCATTTGAGAAATGAACATAAGGCATGTATTAACCCATAAAAGAAAGGTGTAATGTCCTAGTTATATAGTTAAAGACATATATAATGAATTTATAATAAATATTTAACAATAAATGGATAGATGAAATAAGTTACAGAGTGAATGGGAATAACTCAAATAAAATGGGTGGTTTATATAAACCCCTTACACCCATAACTAAAACATTTCCAAAAATAAAAATATCCATTCCATTTTAATTTTTTTTAAATACATATAAAAATTGGGAAATGGTTTTTATTTGAATAAAAAAAGCTTATAAATAAATCCAAATATAATATAATGGTTATAGTAGGAGTAAAAATAACTGATGCTTTATTCATTGAAATGGAACATTCATTTTGAATTTAACAAATAAATCCAAAACATTCCATATAAAACACATAAAAATATTACTTCTTGAAAACCATTGAATTAAATTCAAAAGGGATATAAAACATTCATTATAATTCATTTACGTCTATAAATATTTCAATAAAACAATTTTATAAAAATGGAATGGAATATAATGATTTAAAAAAATTCTTAAAATGTTTAAAATGAGTTTTATAACGTAAAGTGTCGCTTACATAAAAACTAAAAAATATTCCTTTTTTAAAACATTATAAATAAAGTTAAATATGGTAAAAAAATTACCTTTATTATCCACTAAGTCATATATAATAATTTTCTTGAAACATTTAAATGAATGTGAAAATGGAAGGAAAAGGGTTGTAAGAGAAACTTTAAAAGATCATTTTTTCTAAGAAATTACCCTACCTTGAGTTTGAATCGTCACATACATTATTTTTCTTCTTAAATAATAAACATATTTTGTTTTTTTTATTTTTGTAGGAACCATTTTCAAGTTTATTATTCATTTTATTTTATTTAATATCATGTTATTTAATACCATGATATATTTTATTACTTAATAAATTAAGTTCACGTCATATGTTTTGACTGTATTTGACTCATATGTCCAAAATAACCCTAGTAGGTTGAATAAGTTCAATTAATATACCATATCCATAATAATAATAAATAATTAACTATAATATTTATACATCAAAAATAATTTTAATACCACCAATGAAATATGGTTATGAAAATTTAACTATGTTACAATCATAGAGACGGTATGTCGTACGTATGTATGAGTAATGTTTCTATTTTTTAATGATCGTTATGGAAGGATGGTAAGCATTATTTAATATTTTTTTCAAAATTATTATTATATCATAAATATCATATTATTTATTTTAATACACTCATATATATCATCCATGTGATGATTTTATGAAAAGAAAAATCACATCGCTTCGTGGAGGTGGCAATCTATACAAACGCATGAATGACATCATCATTCCTTAATGAATGGAAATATAATAAAATAGATGATATATTAAATTTTTAGAAATATAATTATTTCATTAATATCATATATACTCATTAAATATATCATTATAGTAGGCCCTGAGAGAGAATAATGGAAAATGAATTACATCGGTTCGTGTGGTGGTAGTCCGCTGTACACACGAATGATCATTTAATTTCCAACTTGATGGTAATATATATGAATATAGTTCATTCCATTAACATAAAAATATCTTAGTATATGTAATATAATGTTTTTATTATTTAATAATGTTTTAATATGACTTGATGGAGGAGGAAGATGAATTAAAACTAAAACATCTAGTTAAAATGTATACCACATCTTGAGACAACCTCATTTTTATTACACATTAATCCCTTCAAGGATGGTATTATGTCCAATATAAGACCTATATATAATGGGGAGAGATTTTATGAATGGATTTTGGTAGGAATTGTATGGACCAAATGGTTTTTGAAGCATGGAGAAAAGTGGATATGGGGTGTCCTTTTATAGGTGAGGGGAGGAGAACTTTTGGACTTTCTTAAAGTATAAATTATTTATCATGGAAAAATGGATCCATAATAATATATTTAAAATATAAATGCATATGGGTAAAAATAATATATTCCAATAAAATTTTGACAATTTTATATTAGATTTCCACCCTAATCTCTTTTATTTAACGTGCATTAACCCTTTTCAGCAATTAACATGGTAATAATGTTTTTACTCTTTAGGGGTCAATATAGTTATGATAAAAGAAAAATTATCCCATAAATGGACTATAGTTTATATTTTAAAATATATAAAAATTAATTGGATAAATATAATTTTTTAGGAATTTTAAATCATTTAATAAAATATATTTTTTTATAGAATAACAATAATGTCATTTTTTGAACTAATGATTTAATTTGAATTTGAAAACAATATAAAATCAATGAAATTTGAGTATATTAAAGTAATATATATATATATATAATACTATTTAATCTAAAAAATTCATGGTAAAAAATAATTTATACAAATTATATTATTTTTGACATTTTTAAAATTATAAATTTTATTTTTCTTTTAATTGAAGAAATATCGGGTCAGTGTTGCGTAATAATTTAAGGTAATTATTTCATTACTAAAAATTAAAAATAAATAACCATGGAAAAAATAAATAATTTATATTTCAAAATAATATTTATAATCGAACCTGATTTATTTTTATCACTTTTATAAAATATTATAGTTATTAGAAGTAATAAAGTGATATTTTTGTCTTTATATTTTACTTAAATATTATAAAGGTCATAATCAAAGATATATGGAACCAAGTGGACATATATTTGATGTTGGATGTAAATGTATGAACACCACTCATAAAATATGATAATGGAAAGTTTTAGGGTCAATTTTTATATTACTAGAAAATAGGTTTGTAACCACGAATTTATAGCCACAATTTTCAAAATCATGGCTATAGGTTTTTATGCCTAGGCTATAGAAATATTTTTGATAATGCCATGGATATAGGTAAAATTTATAGCCATAGTTTTTTTAAAACATGGATATAGGTATTTTATTTCAAGTATATATCCACAGTTTTGGAAAAGTGTGGCTATAGGTCCCGGGCTATAGCCACTGTTCCTAAAAACCATGGCTATAGGTTTCTGATGCAACCGCATGACAAATATTTTCCCATGGAAAATGCTTGAAAAGTACTATAGCCATAGTTTTGTAACTATTTACACCATTAGTTTATATATATATATATATTAAAAATACACACATTAATATAGAAAATATGATGTACTGTAGTGGTTATATGTCTAGTGTCTGATAGCGGAGGTATGAGGTTCGAATTTGGCTACTGTCATTTTATTTTAACCCTATAGCCAGAATTTAAAGGGGATACGACCACAATTTTCCACCATGGAAAAATACCCTATATCCATGGTTTAAAATCATGGTAATACACCTATTTCTAGGGTGTATAACCGAGAGGGATATTGCCATGATGGAAAAAATTGGGGCAATAGATCTTATTTCCACATTAGATAACTATGATACATCCCTTAAAACTATGGCTATAGATTTCCCCTATAAACACACCAATACAAGCCACAAACACCTAAAACCCTGGATATAAGGTATAACCATGGGTTTTAACTCTATTTACATGGTTTTTGACCATGGATATAGCCAAACATTCTAGTTGTGTTTGTCCTTATTATATTATTTTTACCCTTAATTGCCCTATTTACCATTAAAGCTGTGATAATTACTTATTATGGTTACTATTCATAATAAACAAAAATAAAAGAAACTATTTAATAAATTTTAAATACTTATTCCAAATTTTTGAACAATTTTTCAAGATTCAATTCATAGAAGTGGCATAATTTAATTTAAAATTAAACCAGCAAAACGCGACGAAAATCTATTTTTTAGAAAAATTCATTTTCAAGTATAAAAAATATTTTTATACCAAATTCAATAATACAATTAATTATAAGGACTATAATTAGATTATATCTAATAATATTTTAAAAAAATATATAAATAATAATAATATTTTTTAAACACTTTAAAATAAAATATATTTTTCAATAAAAATCTATAATTTCCACAATTCATTGAAAAAAGAAAACTTTTCAAAAAAATATTCTATTTTCACCATATGATAATTTTGATATTATGATTTCAAAAATTATACCATTTTCATACAATTACATTTCCAAAAGTATAAAAAATTAATTAAAATTAATTTTATTATCCTTTGATAAAAATTAATAAAAATCATTTTTGAAGGAAATGTATTTTTGTAACATAAAATGAATTTACCAAAAGTTGATTGATTATTTACTAATAATTTATCAATATTTTTATATTTATAAGGGAATTAATATAAATTTCATAAATAATTTAATCCTACTCATACCTTTGAATTTAATGATTATGTTATGATAGTCATTACTAAATAATAATATTTTGTGGTTCATTTAAGATTAGTGTTGCATGTCAAATATGTTGTCGAACATGATATTATTCTTTTAAAATATCAAGTTGTTCCATTATACCACCCTTTAATAAATTTTATCCTCACAATTTGAACTTGATCTCAATAATCAAAGGTTTTTCACTTAAAGATAATTTTTTTGAAATATCTCATCATAAAAAGGGTTAATAAAACATACTCTTGAAAAGAGAGAATGGGGAAAATGATGGTCATTTAAGATAATACATAATTAGGTTTCCAAATAGAATAACAATAGTAGGATGTGAACATATGGACATGGAGTAGAAATTTAATTTCTAAATAATGACAATGATTTACAAAGATCATTGATCATAAGAAGTTGAATGATGAAGACAAAGTTAATGACCACAAATCAATGTGGTGTAAAAAATTTCCATAGATTCATCATAAATGATGGTAATAAGATTTTTCTTTTTCAAGATACTTTTACTAGAGTTGAGGAATTTATTTACCTTTTATACTAAGAATATAAATAAAATATTCTCAATTTATTATTATAATTTTATCTTTAAATCAATTTCCATCACAATATCATATTTTTCTCCAAAAATGGGTATTCAAGAAAAAAAAATTATGCCTCAAGCACTAAAATCATCTTCTAATAGATCACATAGTTCCAAAAAAGGATAACAAGTTATTCCTCCAATTTTTATACATTAACCAACACCAAAATGATTATTATAAAGTAACATGATTCCCAAAAGAATAAACCTTCATATGAATAAATACAACATTAATCATTCAACACCTCAACAATAATACCTAAAGTTCAACTTAGATAATATGATAACTAAATAACCTAAAAATTATTCAAAATATTTTTGACTATGTTTAGAACCCAAAATCAAAATAATTTTATCACATGTTCTTCCAAGATTAATTTAACATTTATCTCTAAATAACATCATTCACTTTTAAAGTATCATACAAAAAATTTATATGACCTAATAATATAATCTTTAATATATACTAATAATTTCCATAAATAACCTGAATCACTAAAAACAATAATAAAATCACATATTCCTCTGAAAGATAATTCAGCCTTTATTCCTCAAATAAAATCCCAAAATATTTCATTTATCATAATAATATAATGTTCCCCAAAATAGTAAACTTATTTTATAACATCATTAGTCACCTAAAAATTTTATCAGTTAAAACCTAAAAGGTTCTCATAAGACTTTAAACTTATGATAAACCATAGAATTATAAACTAAATATGGTATTGATAACTCTTAAGTCAACTTCTCTTACAAAAAACATAATTTATAAAGTTATCCAAACCTTTTATATGATACCAACTATAAGAACCCCATCTTAAATATTACATAATCTTGAGTTCTATGCCAAGAATTATTTTTTTTACATTTTAGGATCTTTATATTTTGTAGTTTTATATAATTATTCCATTACCCTTACATAAATATCACATCACTATAAAGTTGACACTTCCACATAGTTTCCATTTTTTCCTATAAAATACTTTTATGACATAACAATTTTTCTTTTTCAGACATATATTCACAATTTTAATCTTAACTGCATCCTTTCCCTTAATCATCCTTGGAAACTTATGAAAAACAATTTTAAAACAATTTATGAGAAAAACAATCTCATTAAGGGACATATAAAAACAAATAAATAAACTCATTTATTCATGAATACTTCTACAATATTTGACTTCATTGAAATTAATACTTGGTCTCAAAATAATCATTTCAATACCCAAAGAATCAAATTTTATACTCAAATATTTTTATAAAACATTTTATAAGAAATACTAAAGGAAAAAATAAAACCCATAATGGTCACATTTTTAATCATAATAAATTTATGAAATATTTTTCAAAAAAATTATACACACTAACCTTATGAAGTAAAATTTAATTTTATTTAAACATAAACTCTTAAATAATACCATGGTAGCTTAATATAAATATAATTATATCATAAGATCATGTAAAATAGGTAATGTTGAAGCAACACAAAACATGACATAAGAGTAAGTTAATTCTAACTATTATGATAACATCACTTGGTAGGTAGTACCCCATAGTATATTAAGATTACTTCCTAATATCATACATAACATCTCATGAGAAAAAACATTACCCAATTCATTAGAGAGATCTATAGGTGTACCCATTATAACACGTTCATGTTTATGCTTTCCCTAAAAACAAAATCAATCAGAAGGCATAAATATAAGAATTACCAATGGAAAGAAATGGGTTGCATAGTCTTTCCCCATATCATAATCAAAAGAGATTTATAAAAGAAGTAATTTGAGAAAGGAACATAATTCATGTATTACCACATCAAAGGAAGGGAGAATGATATATATATAGATATATATATATATTTAAGGGAAATATATATATAATTTAGAAACAATTCATAGAAACAAATGGATAAATAAAATGAGTTAGATAAGGAATGTTTATAAACCAAAGAAAAATCGTGGTATAGATAGATCCCTTAAACCCATAATAAAAATATTTCTAGATATCAAAATATCAATTCCATTTAAAACCAATTTTTGGAAATACATATAAGAGGTCGAAAGGGGTTTTTATTTGAAGAAAAAAATAAAATTAAAAGAGTTCCAAATATCAAAGAGTGGATACCATAAAGAGAAAAAACATTGATGCCCTATACGTTAAAATAGAAAATTCTATTAATCTTATATAATGAAATCCAGAACATTCCGTATAAAATACATAAAAATATTCCTTTTTAAAGACCTTATAAATAAAGTAATAAAATACATAATATTTCCTTTATAATTCATTCATGTTAATATAAATACATTAATAAAATATTTTTTTGAAATATGGGGTTTGAAGAGAAATGTTTTAAAAAATAAAACTTTAAAACATTTAAAATGATATTTTTAAAGTAAATTGTCTCTTACATAAAACATTAAAAAGAATAATTTTTTAAAATGTTGTAAAGAAATTTAAATATAAAAAAATGACCTTTATCATCCATTGAATCATAAATAATGATTTTCTTGAAACGTTTAGAATAATATGGGAATGAAAGAAAAAAAGTAGTAAGAGAAATTTTAAAATAGTTTTTTAAAAGAATGTACCTTACCTTGAGTCAAACTCATCATATACATTCTTTGGATTACTAAATAATAAAATTATATTAATTATTTACATTCTTAAAGAACCCTTTTTAAATTTATTATTACTTTTATTTTATTAAATACAATGTTTTTTAATACTATGTTATACTAAATCACTTCATAAACTAAGTTTATGATATATGTTTTGACGATATTCGACATGTATGTAGAAAATGAATTTGGTAGGTTGAATAAGTTTAATTAATATATATTCTTCATAATTATAACCATGACATAAGTATAAATTTTATACATCAACTATACTTATAAAATTACCAAGTAGGATCAAAAGTGTAAGAAGTTTATGACATGATGGGGGGAGGTGAATTGCAGTTTATAAAATAAAATGTACAATTTTTACTAAACTCCATAAGTAGGTAGTTCAGACAAAACATTTTTGGTAAATGAATGTAATTAGAGAAATAGTTTTACTAATACTTTATAAATTCAATGTTAAGGAAAATTTTATAACATACAATGTGAAACTTTCCATAAACATGCATAATAAATATATAAACATTTAAAAAATGTAAAGTATGATTTATAAAACAAGTAAAAAAACTCAAATAAGTTTCAATGATCTATGATTTAACCTTTATCATTAAGGATATATATCACCCATAATTTAGGTATATAGAATTTTTACCAAACCATCAAGGTATGTCTTCATTAAATTATGATTCACTTGATAGAAAAATGGGAATAAAATCTATTTCTCTATCCTTGGAAACCCTCAATCATAAAGATCATAATAACCACTATCTTTCGATCCTCAGATTCCCCCAATCAAATGCAATATCGGAAATAAAATTACAAAAAAATCACAAGTAATTTACAATACTCACATGGAATCCTTAAAAAACATTCAAAACATTATAATGGAGTGCACAAGTAAAAATATGTAACAAAAATATTCAAAGTAACTTCATATCATTATTGATGAAAAATATTTAAAAGTTTAGGTTTTAAAATATCCCTACTCCTTGAATGTTGTAAATATTTATTGGAAAAACTATAAGGGTTATATTATAAATTATTTGAATTTGATTAAAATGAATGTAGAATAACTCATCTTTACTTGATATGGGTCAATTAATATTCTTAATTTGATTTTTTATTTTGATAAAGATCAATTACAATTCTTGAAAGGTTATATCCGATATAATTATTTTAGTTCTTCTAAAAAATATACAAGGTTCAACCGGTTTGGAATTTATATAATTTCATCTGTTGATCATGTATACCTCCATCCGATAATATTTATCCATTATAATTTATATAACTTTTTCTAGTAGGAATTTTTTATTTTCATCTTATAAATTTATAGACCTCTATCCTATTCACCTTGAAATTATCCATATGATTTAATAAATATAAGTTCATACAATTCATAATGTTTCATTTGGAATATTTAGGTTAATTTATATCAGATTGGTTTATTTATAAATCTTAAACAAAGTTCTATATGTTTTACATGGTATGACATGGCTGGTAAATATATGAGTTTTATATAAAAACATTCTAAAAAAATATGGAAGTGTAAATTTAGTAAAATGAAGTATTTAAGGATGTGTTTTGTGACTTTTAAAACAAAGTTGAGAAGGTGTTGAAAGTAAAACTTTTGAATCAACAATCTCCAACTATTTGAAAACCATAAAACACAATTCTCAAATAGAAAAAAGTTTAAATAAAATTGAAAAAATTTACTACCATTTTATTACATATTTAAGAACATAATTTTTTTAATAATTTTTTCATTTATCTATCTTAATTAATATATCCCCCTTTATTGAAAAATAGTTTTCCAAAAATTTTGTTTGGAAATTAGGTTTTCTCATTCTTTCTCCCACGTTATGATTTTCAAAATAAATAGGGAGGTAGAAAGTGTACCTAAATTGTTAGAGAAAGAAATATTTCAACAAAACAATTTTTTATATAGTAATAAACATTAATTATAAAATGAAAATACATTTATCCAATTGAAATTGGAAAAAATACACCCAAAAAGTACAGATGAATATTCATTCAAAACATTCATTGAAAATTTAATTTTTATAATTACAAAAATTCCAAGAGTTCAAAGGATAAGAATTATAATTTATTTGAAAGTGTCTTAAGAATAAATTTCATATTCTTGAAACTTCTATGAATCAGAATCTATAAAGTTTATTATTCATATCTCTTCTAAAATAACTTAAAACTTTTAATTATTTTCTTTTAGATTAATAAATTATTCATCTAGACTTTGAATCTTCCCATTTTCATACTTTAACTTCAAAACATATTCCCTAGAAATAGAATCAAATTTCATTGTTCTAAAACATAATCACTTTGGGACATAGTAAGAGTCTTAATATTATAAATATATATTTTACATTCATTGACTTCTGAAGTCATATCTCTTACTAACATTGTTGCTGTTTTAGAATAATTTATCATTCATATAAGCCTATCATCATATAATTTTATATCTCCCTTCGTATGCTTTATCCATCTCACAATTTAATTCAACATTATTTATTTTTACTTTGATTGATCTTTTAAACCATTGAACTTGTATTAATTTATAATTTTTGTGTCTATGAGTTGTTTAATAGGGTTTGAGTTTTCCAAAAATGTCGACTCTCCTTTGGTTATACTTACATAAAGCTTGTATATTAGGGAAATGGTGAAGATAATTTTTAAATTTCTTAAATAATTCATTAAAATAATTAATCATAATTTAAATTATTTGATTACTCATGATGGGGTATAAATGAGTATAATCAGATGATAATTCTAGAATGGATGGAGGAGGAGGTCTTGAATCCCCAGTTTCTCCTTTCTTTTCTAAAAATTTTTCATTAGAAACTTATTTAATTTTAACATATTAATTGGGATAAGGTTTTTATAAAACCTTATTCTATGAATATTTATCTTCTTATTATAATGTTTAAACTTTTTCTAAAACTTATATATCATCATCATTTTGATATTGGGTTGATATAGAAGTAGAGGAAATGGATACACCTTTTTTCAAACTTCAAGACTTCCCAAAACATTTTGTAAGTTATTATTCAATTCTATATTTTAATTTTCTAGTTTGATTAATAAATTTCAAAACAACAATTTCAAAAACTTCTTCATATTGAAAATTTTAAAAATATACTTATTTTCCTTTTTTCTTTTCAATGGAAAGAGGGAGTTCATAGGGTTATTCCTATTTTCCTTTGAATGGAATGTACTGAGAAATATATGGTTTTATAATAGATAGAGGAAAACAAATAGAGGCTCTCCTTGTGTTGTCACTTAAACATTAACATGAAACTTATCAACTCAATTTAAAAAATTTATATATAATTGAGCTTGATCATATTTGTTTGTATGAATTTTATTCTTTTCCTTTTCATGATGATTCATATAAGTTTTGTCTGTAAATTATAAGGCATCATCCTTATTCAATCCAAAAATTGTTTCATCGATCTTCCCCTCTTATTTATTTTTCATAAAGGATTCAAAAGAAAAGCAGATAATATCGTTTATTTCTTCTTTTGAAAAAGTATAGGAAACTTCACCTTCCTTTTTCTTTTTTAGTAATTTCTCTTTCATATTTTATGGTTCTACTTTAGATAAAACACCCAGTTATTTTGAGAGATATTTCTTTTCAAATAAACCTAATATTTTATATATATTTTATTATATGAAGTAATAAGTTTATCTTTCATTACACGTAATAGTGGGTTCAATTTACATTACACAAAACATAGAGTTAAAAAACATGAATTACTATTATGAAATTATCATTTAAAATAATATTTTTTGAAAATTAAGTTTTATCACCTTTTTTCACACTTATATTAAATATATTTTTTGACAATTTTAGAAAAATTTATTTAATAAAATAATTTTTATTTCTGAAATAATCATGTAAAAATTATCTTAGGGTTAATTTTTTGTTATTTTGTGTAAATATTAATTTTTTTATAAATAGTGAATACACTGAATTTTAATTGAAAAATGCTTTTTAATTTAAATTATTTATAAATTTAAATTATATTTTTAATTGTTTTTAAATTAAAAAAGTAAAATTATATTTATATTAATCCAATTTTGGTTGTTAGGATCATTTTCATATTGATTTTTGATATACAAACCTCGTAAATTTTTGATCATTTTCTCTTTGAAAACTTGCTTTCTTATCACATCTGCGAGATTAATTTTAAATTAAAATTTTCCACTTATGTGAATAGAATTTTTAAAAATTGATTCGATATTAGAAATAATTATAATTTATATTATAAGATAAGTTCAATTTTTTTATTATAATGAATAATAAAGATAGTAAAAAATTATATATTGTGATTAAGATAAAAAAGGGTTTATATAGGTGTTAAACTATACAAATAAAGTTTAAAATGACCTAAAAACTTGGATAAAGATATAAAATAATCTATTATGGACCCTTTTTGTATGTGAAAATTTTTCGTACACCTTTTTCTTCTAAAAAATTACAGGTTTTCTACTCACCCCACTTATAAAAGGACACCCTTATCTTCTCCTATTCACACCTTAAAACCCTTTTGGTTTGGACAAGTCCTTAAAAAGAAACCTTATAAAAAACATAATCTCGTATTATAATCATTATTATGGGCATAAATCCTACTTATTAATGATTTCGGTTTATATCTATGTAGGTTACCTGAAGAAGAGGTAACGTTCTTCAATGAGTGTTTTTATTTTATTTCTTCCTCCATATCTATAAATTCTTATTTAAACATGATGAGATGATAAAAATTAGTATATTAATTATAATTAGTTGTTATTATGTTATTTTAATTACTTAAAACCATTAAAAAATCTATAAAATTGGTTATGAAATCATCATTCGTGTGTATGGCGAACTACTCCCTCAGGAATCAATGTCATTCATTTTTTCATTATCAACTCTCACGGTTGGGTATGATGATGGATATAAAGTATATATATATATATGATCTTTATAATACAATTATTAATATTTATTAATTATAAATAATATTTTTTTTTACTTTCCATTATGTTGGGGATATGATATTGTTGCTCATGTGTACGGCGGACCACCCTCTCAAAAAACGACGTGACTCATTTTCACTAATTCCTTACATGGAAAATAATAAGGATACTTTTAATGAATATATATGATATAAAATAAATATTTATAATATTAATTATATATTTATCATTTTTAAATTACAATATATCATTTTTTTTCTTAAATTTTCACTCAATGAAGATGATAATGTCGTTCATGTATACATGGACTACCCACTTCATGAATAACTGTAACTCTCATTTCATCACCACATCACATGGATGATACATATAAGTATATTTAAAGAAATAATATGGTAATTATGATATTATTATTATTTTAAAAATATAAAATATTACTTACCTCATTTCTATAATGATCATTGAAAAATTGAAGTGTTACTCATGCATATGTATGACCCACCGTCTCCATGATCATAACCTACTTAATTTCTCAAAAAAACCATTATTGATTAGTATTAAAAGTATAATTGATGTATAAATAAGGTATTTATTTAAGTATTACTGTTATTAAACTGATTAAACCATGATAAATTTAATAGGAATAAAAATAACAAATCAAAACATTCACGAAATACAAATCACTTATTTCCCAAAACTTGACTTTAATATGGAATAATTAATAAATAAGTTATAAATGGTAATAAAAAATCATTTATCATATCATATATATAATTATATCTATTTAATTGATTTATAATAAAATTATTCTAATTATATAGGAGGTTTGAACATATGCATAGGGAGTTGGGGCTTATGGTAACGAATTTGTATTTTATATTTTATTTATGGGAGACATATGAAAATTCACCACTTGTTTATTTTATGTGGTGTATATACTTACTATTTGAAATTTTATATCATGAATCTCCTAAATTTAATGATATTAAACGTTTTATTTTATTTTATTACTTATTGGGTCTTAAAATTCAAAATATTACTAAAACGGTAATCAAATTATGTCTATCATTTATATTCTCTAAGACACAATCCATATTAACCATGTGTCACTTTTATATGGTGTATATATGTCCCATGAATTTATTTTATTATTATTATCCTTAAAATTAAGGTTACTTACATTTCTATTTTAGTATATCACTTTCATGGGGTATACGTCTCAAAATTTACTAACGATGTAAGATATTTTTGTCTCAAATTGGCTTCTTGGGGACCTAAGTTACATTACGAACCTATATTATTCCATGAGGTTTCTATACAGACCATTTGATATGTTATATAAGGAATCTAATTATTTTAATGATATTATATGTTTCATTTAATGTTATTATTTCATTAGGATTATGAATAAAAGTTACCAAAGTAGTGGGAGATTTATGTTACAATCTCATCGTTTATCGGGATTTATTATGATTATTCTTCCAATGATAAAATATTATGATCTATATCTAAATAAACTCATGAACTTTATTACCCCCTTGTTATTTTGTTATAATTAATGTTTTTCCTTTGTTTTTCTCTCTATATATACCCAAGAGTTCAAAAGAGTGTTTTTAAGAAAATATGACATTATTTATCTCTTCGGTTGAAAACCCCTTTTCATTCAAAACCATGTTTTCTAAAAATTCTTTCAAAAATATTTTTAACATCTTAAAAAATGATTTATTAATAAAAATTTTACCCATGTTGGAAATTTTATAGAAATTTTTATGAAAGGAATCTAAACTCTATTTTCCAAACAATTTCCATTTGGATTTTACTAAAATTGTATAAGGAATATTTGTTTTAATGTGTTAGACATGAAAAGAAATTCTCACTATTATGAATATTGTTTTATTTCAATCTTCTGTTATATGCTTTTAAGGTTATTTTCAAAGGAAAATATTTTAAAAATTATTTATGTTTTAAAAAATTGTTTTCAATGAGAAAATAATACTTTCCTAAAGATATGTTTCAAACAATTATTAAATCTTCTTTTATAAGTTTCAAAGTTTATTTAAAAAGAAAATAATTTTCAAAAAGTTTTATAAATTTCTATTTTTAAAAATAATTTTCTAAGAAAATTTATTTTCCTCAAGAAATTTATGGAACTATTTTTAAAGACTAATTTATAATTTTCAATGTTTATTTTCAAAGTAAATAATTTACAAAATGTTTTATGAATTTATAGATTTAAAAATTTATTTTCAAAGACAATTTATTTTCCTCAAAAAATATTCAAAGTAATTTATCTTCCAAAATCATTTTCCATCTAAGATAACATCCTTTAATGTAACATTTTATTTAATTAGGATATGATACAAGGATTCAATTCTTAGTATTTCTCTGTATGATTTATGTTTATGGTGATAAGATTTTTATGAAACCCATTTCTCTCCCACAGATTATAAAATGATAAAATGTTTATAAAAATCATTTCTCTCCCATAGGTTATAACATGATTAAATGATTATGAAACCCATTTTGGGGGTTATTATATAATGATTTTTTATGATCTTGTGACATGCATACATATTTTTTTTATTATGTGATGGGTGGGACACATTTATCCCTCCAATACATTAGGTAAATATTTATATCCAATGTTATAGTCTAGACTGGAATAGGGAGTAAATGTTGTTTAGTAAGGGACTTTTTCTACTATAATGGTCTTGGGAGTGAACCTTGTCTACTATTATGGTTTAGAGAGTGGACCCATTTCAATTTTATATCCTTTATAGTGATCCTTTACTACTATGGAAATGATTTTATATTCTTATTTTTATGACATGATTCTATGTATTATGTTAATTTTATTCTCTCTTGGATCATGCTCTTTTATTTCCTTATGAATAAAATATTATGAACTATAAATCATTATGTCATGAATCAATATTATGATATTTGATATTCAAGTTATGTTTTTCAAATGATGTACATACCCTTATATTCATGTTATTCTTTCATATATCCCCCTTTTAACCATACTGATCAACTAAGATAACCCTTTATTATTTTTCCTTTTCATTGGTTATAAAGAAAGGAATTAAGTATGAAATGTTTTCTAAGATCAATAACAATGGAGGTCTTTAGGTGGTATGTTAAATATATTTCCCCAAATTTGTATATTATGTACTTATTCTCTAAATTCAAAAAACAATTATGGACCTAAATTACATGTTTGTGTAATATATTGAATATTCATCTAAAAATATATAAGATATATATAAGAAAATATTGAATTTCTATAGTTTGTATCAGAGGAAAGGTATATTTATCCTTTAGAAACTAGGATGAGAAAAAATTAGTGAGATACATATTGACATTTTTAAGGATATTTCTAGGTATTTCTTTCAGGATAAGTCTATGGATGAGTCAAAGTATAGGAAAATGTCCTTGAATTTCAGTAAAATATAGAGAATATAGTTTCTAAGAAATTATGTCCTTGTTTGGATACTATAAGTGATTGTGGATCTAGCACAGAGGTACGTAGGGGTAATAAATTCAAAAATAACACATTGAGTTGGACTCAATCATAACCTGGTGCATGAAAATAGGTCTTACTTCACACTTGGTTTAACACACCCAAGGTATATGCTTTGGAAATTCACAAACTCTTTCTAAACCATATTGAAGTATTTAAATAGATGATTACTTTGAATGACCTGGGATAAACCTAAGGTGTCATAGAATAAAAATAACGGGTCATGATTTAGACATACTATAAGTAATTTTTCCATGATTATGTGGTTTTACACTATGATTTTTGTTGCTAACACTATGATTTTTTTGTTCTAGTTAATAATGGGAACCATAAGTAATTGGGTTAACCTTGAATGTGAAGGAAAATTAGCTGATGAGAATCCAAATGGGATGATAACTAGAGAAAATTATATTGTGACTATTCCTAATAAGTTATCACAAAACATGGTTAATAATGTTCACCTTAAAGAACTCGCAGGCTCACCAAAGAGGATAAAAATAGAGTTATCTTAGATTTTGGGTAGTTTAAATCATGTAGAAAAGAATATTAAATTTTCTATATGTCAATAATGTGGAAATTAGAACTCAAGAGAATGTCTCAAAGGAATGATAAGATGTATTGAGTGTGGAAAAGAAGGACACCAAGAAAGTAATTTCCAAGTGAAAATGAAAAATTCAATTAACACAATAGAATATAATAATGGTCTCCCTATGTTATCCTATAATATTGAATTTTTTAAATGTATAAAGTATGAGTATTATGTAAATCTATATCCTAAGGAGAAATCTCATGAAAATAATTAAAAAGTTTATATGAGTAATGGTTTTTTTGTGGATGATAAAGAGACTAAGAATGACATATGAAATTAAAGAGGTATTAAGGAATAATATGATGAAGCCTAGTTAATGGATTAAGGATGAAGTGGAATTATTTAAGTGTTTGTATGAGGTAATTCAATAATTATGTTATATAAATCATTAAATATATAATTATTATAATATATAGGTTTTTAATAATGGATTTGAAAGAATATATTGAATGGTATTGAAGGCTTAGAAAATTGATTTAAAGGCAAGGTTATATTTTATGAAAAAACACATAACTAATCAAATAAAACCCATAATATGTTCCTAATG
Organism: Viscum album; assembly: GCA_963277665.1. Taxonomy (NCBI): domain Eukaryota; kingdom Viridiplantae; phylum Streptophyta; class Magnoliopsida; order Santalales; family Viscaceae; genus Viscum; species Viscum album. The sequence continues at coordinate 1,909,675,535 of OY728157.1, read as the reverse complement.
TTGAGAAAATTGTGTTTATTTTGGATAAAGAGATGATTTATATGGATAATGTAAATTGTATAGTACTAATTATCTTGGAAATGTTTAATGGTTTGTTGAAAAAGTTTTTTATTCTATCATAGATAGAGTTTACAACATTTTTGAATTTAAGGAATATATTCAATAATCTATGTTTTATTTAAGGAATAAAGAATAATGTATGTTTTCAATATAGTTTTATTTTAATTCAGGTTATTACCATGTTTCAAGAGAATACATAATAAAGTTATTCACTTTTTCGGTATGTGATAATTAAGATCTAATTCATATTGTTTGAGTAATTTATGATAAGTTGATTTTGGAAATTTAGAGACCTTCTTTATAATTTTTTTGATTTGAGTATTCTGGAAGGGTTATAAGATTAATCATTTATAGAATGGTTAAAGTGTAAATTTTAATGAGGTTTTATAAATTAATGAAATATAGAAACATTTGATGATTTATGAATATTGGATAATTAGTTATAAACATTTTTAAATAGAGATTAAATTAAAAAATTATCTTCTTATTATATATCTTGTGATCCATTAGTGATTTAAGCATAAAAATATCATTTTCATTTCTTGGTGTAAGAGATGAAGTAGAAATTGATCGAAGAACAACCAAAGGATGAAATTTTTCTTATGATATAAAGTAATGTTATTCCCTAGCTATATTAGTCCCTTTGAAATTATTTATCATATTGGGATGATAGCCTATAGATTGGAACTTCGAGCAAACACCTCTCTGGTTCAATTTGTGTTATATGTATCTCTCCTCAGGAAGTATATACTTGATCAATAACATGTACTGAATTTAGAGGTTGTACCACTGGATCATGATATTCCTTATTAGGAATAAATTTTAGAGATTCTAGATCAATGAAAATTTTATTATAGAAGACCACTCACCTAGTTAATATACTATAATAAACCTCCATATTGGGGAAGTTATATGGGAACTTGGTAATTTTATGAGGCACTTATTTTATAACTAATTTTTGAAAGTTTTTGAAAATTTATTTCAAAAAATAAAATTAATTTTTGAAATAATAATTTTGAGATTATCTTGGGGTGAATTTTTTGGATTTTTTTAAAATGAATAATTTTTTGATGAAACTGTGAAAAATACCAAATTTTTATTGAAAACCGCCTTTTCATTTAAATTATTTATAAAATTAAAATAAATTTTAAATTGGTTTTAAATTAAAATTAGTTCACTTATATGTCTATTAATACAATTTAGGTCATTAGAGTCATTTTCATAATGAATTTTGATGTAAAACCCATATAAATTTTAAAACAATTTCTCTTTTAAAACCTGCTTTCTCGTCGCATCTACAGGATTAATTTTAAATTATATTTTGTAAATTATGTGAATGGAATTTGGAAAAATGGATTCCATGTTTTTAATAATAATAATTTATAATATATAATAATTTTAAATAAATTTTTGACCATAATGAACAACAAAAACATTGAAAAAAGTATTTATCATGGTTAAGGTAAAAAAAAATTATCAATGGGTTAAACTAAAAAGATATTGATTAAAATGACCTAAAAACTTGTCTAAAATATATTTTATTGACATATTTATACTTTATAATTTCTATGTCTCAATAATACTCCATTTTTTAAACTTCTGGTAAGTGATAACTATGGGTACACCTTTTTCTTCTCAAACTTTATAAGTATTCCACTCACCTCACTTATAAATGTCACCAAATCTCCTCTCTTATTCACACCTTAAAACCATTTTGGGTCAACCAATACCTAAAAAATTGACTTTCCAACTTCCTTAGTATCGTACTAAAAGATTTATTTTTGTAAAAATTTCAACCTATAAAGGTTTTTGGTGAAAACCAAAGGAGGTTTCTAGAAGAGCACGTTACATTCTTCAATGTGCATTTTTATGTTATTTCATCTGCCACCTCCTTCAATTATTAATTAAAAATTCTGATATAATAAAATAAGTTTCTTCCATATACTTATATTTTTTTTATGTTAATATAATTTCCTAAAAACATCCCCTTCCATCAAATGGGTTACGAAATCATCATTCATGTGTATGACAGTCTACTGTCTCACAAACCAATGTCATTAATTTTTTTCATTACCACCTCCCAAGATTGGGCATGATTATGGATAATATGTATATATATATATATATGATATTTATAACATAATTATACCTATGTGTTCATTATATCATATATTCATTTTTTACTTTCTGTTTCACAGGTGATATGATAGAGCCACTCATGTGTGCGACAGACTACCACCTCACGAAGTGATGTGATTAGTGTTCACTAACGCTTTCCTGGAAAATAACATTGAAATTTTCAATTATTATATGTGATATAAATTATATAATTATGATATTCATGTCATATTTATATTTATTAAAATACAATATATCAGTTTTTTTCTTACCTTTTTCACTCACTGAAAGATGATAACATCGTTCATGTATGAGTGGACGGTAGTCTTTACAAAGTGATGTGGCTCTCTCTTTTCATCATTGAACCACGTTATGATATGTATAAGTATATTTAAAGAAATAATATGGTACTTATGATATTATTATCATTATTTAAAGTTAAAATATCACTTACCTAGTTTCCATAAAGATAATTGAAAAATGGAAACATTACTTAAACGTATGTACAACCAAAAGTCTCCATGATTACAATGTAATTAATTTATCATAACCATCTTACAGGATTGGTATTAAAATTATAAATTATTTATAAATATGATATTTATTTCATGATTATTATTCTGGATATTATGTAACTATGATCAATGTAAGAGGAAAAAACTATCAAATCCAAACATACATGAAAAACAAAGCATTTATTGCCCAAAACATGACTTTAACATGGAATAGTTAATAAACGGGTAGTAAAAGGTCATAAGAAAATAATATATGTTATGATATATATAAATATATATAATTATGGGTTTTTAATATATTTATAATAAACTTATATTTATTATATAGGAGGTTTGAACATGTGTGAACGTGGTCGAGACATATGGTAAGGGATTTCTATTCTCTCTATTATTTCTGTGAGACATATAAAAATTCACCACTTGTTTGTTTTGTATGGTGTATATACTGATCATTTTAAATTATTTATCATTAATATACTTCTTTTCATGATATTAAAAGTTTCATAAGATTTTATTCTTTATTGGGGATCACAATTCGAAAGATTATGAAAGCAGTAAGGGATTTCTGTCTGATAATTATTTTATATGATACACAAGAAATATTCACAATGTATTTATTTTATGTGGGGTATATACTAAAAATAAATATATTTTATGTTTAATATCATTAAAATTATGAGTATTTACATATCAATTTTAGTATCTCTATTTAATAGGGTTTACCGTTCAAAATTTACCAAAATAGTAGGGGTTTTGTCTCAAATTTCCTTTTTGGAGACTAAATATTTATTATGAACCTATCTTCTCCCATGTGGTGTATATAATACCCCATTTACATGTTATATCATGAATATACTCCTTTTTATGATATTATAGGTTTCATTTAATTTTATTATTTGATGACTGTTATGATTAAAAGTTACCAAAGCGGTAAGAGTTTTATGGTAAAATCTCATTGTTTATCAAGATTGTTTTTTATTGTGCTTCTAATGAAAAAAAATATTATAACTCATATCTCAAAAAACTCACTACTTTTATTCTCCTCTGGTTATGTTGTGATAATAAAATTTTCATTTATTTTTCCTCACTCTATGTACCTAATAGTTCAAAAGATTTGTTTAATAGAATACGACCTTATGTCTCTCTTAGGCTGAAAACACTTTTCTTCCAAAACCATTTTTTCCAAAAATATTTTCAAAAATGTTTTTGAAATTATTAAAGTGTGTTATTAAATAAATTTTTATTCATGATTGAATTTTTTAATAAAATATTTTTAAAGGAATCTTATTCTTATTTTACAAACAATGCCTATTAGGATTTTACAGTAAATGTGAATGGAATATTTGTTTTGACATGTATATTAAGAATGGACATTACAACCATTATGAATATTATTTTATTTAAAGCATATTTTATATGTTTTTAGAGTTATTTTCAAAGGAAATTATTTTAAAAATGTTTTATGTTTTAAAAAAGTGGTTTCAAATTGGAAAGGATATTTTCCCCAAGAAATGTTTTAAACAATTTTTAAATCTTACTTTATAATTTTAAAAGATTATTTTAAAAGAAAATAATTTCAAAAATATTTTATGATTTTTTTGTTTTAAAAGGATATTTTTAAATAAAATTTATTTTTCTCAATAATTTTTTAAAATAATTATAATTATTCCTTTATAAGTTTCAATGTTTATTTTAAAACAAAATAATTTCTATTTTTTGTGAATTTTCAGTTTTAAATAGTGACATTCAAAGAAATTTTATTTTCCTCAAGAAATGATCCAAGTGATTTATCTTTCAAAATCATTTTCCATCTATGATGACATCCTTTAATTCAAATTTTTCTTTATTGGGAATATGATACAAGGATACAATTCTTATTATATCTATGAATGGTTTATTTTTACGATGAAAAGATATTTATGAAACTCATTTATCTCCCATGGGTTATACAATGATAAAGTTTTTATGAAACATGTTTCTCTCCCATGAGTTATAGCATGATGAAATTTTTTTGAAACCCATTTCATAGTTTATGATATGATGAATGTTTTATGATCGCATGGAACACATAAGTATTATTTTCATTATGTGATGGGTGGGGACTATATCTCCATCCAATGCATTGGGTAATGATTTATATATAATGATATAGACAAGACTAAAATAGGGAGTAAACCTAGTTCAATAAGTTACTTTTTTCTCTATGATGTTCTTAGGAGTGAACCCTGACAATTATGATAGTTTGGGGAGTGAACTCATTTTACTATGATAGCCTTTTAAGTAATTCTTGAATTATGTAGAAATTATTTTATATGATTATGTTTATGCTACATTTCCATGTCTTATGCTAATGTTATTATTTATGGGATCATGTTCTTTGATTTCCTTATGATTCATATCTTATAAACTACTGATCTTTATGTCATGACTCAGGATTATGATCTTTTATATGTGAGGTATGTTTTTCAATTATTATGATCACATTATCATACCCTTATGTTCATATTATACTTACTCAAAACCATTATTTACACTTACCCAGCATCTGATCTCACCTTTTCTTATGTTTCCTTTCCCTAGGTTATGAAGAAAGGTTTTAAGTGGGGAATGTTTGTTAATAGTACTAAAGAAGAAGATATTTATGGTATATGTTTAATATATTTAACCATATTAGTATATTGTGAACCTAGTCACCAAATTCACTAATCTATTATGGTCCTTAGTAATGTGTTTATGTAATGTATTGAATATTCATCTAAAAAGATATAATATCTATGTATGAAAATTCTGGGTCACTATAGTTGGTATTAGATGAAAGGTTTAATTAACCTTTATAAACTAGGATAATGAAAATTTGGTGAGATACCTAGGGATATTAGTAATAATTTGTCTAGGTATGTCTCTAAGGTTAATTATAATGATGATTTAAAGTATAGTAAAATGTCCTGGAATTTTGGTAAAGGATAGATCTAGTGGTTTCCAAGTAATTACATGCCTTTTTAGATACTACAAGTAGATGTGGCGATGACACATAGGGACCTAGGAGAATAACTCATAAAATGGTGCATTGATATGGACTCGATCATCACATGGTGTACTACAATAGGCCTCAATGCACACCTGACTTAACACTGATGGGGGATATGCTTTGGAAATTCACAAAATCTTTACGAACTATCATGAAAGATTTAAATAGTTTAGGGCTATGAATGACCTAAGATAAACATAATGTTTCAAAGATGAAAAATAATGTGTAATGATTTAGACATTATATAAGGTATTTTCATGATGATATGGTTTTATAATATGATTAGTGTTGTTCAAATTATACTTTTTGGTTTTAGTCAATGGAGGTAATTATAATGAACTAGGTTAAAATTGAATGTGATTAGAAATTTTTAGATTGGAATAAAAATGGTATGATAAATTTTGAAAAAGATATTGTGATTAATCCTAATCAGTTATCATGGAACATGATTAAAAATTTACACCGTAACCAACTATTGTACTCACCGAAGAATATAAGGATAAAGTTTCCTGAGAGTTCAGGTATTGGAGACCATGGATGAAAGAAGAATCAATTTATTATATGTCAAGAATGTTGTAAAAAATACTCAATAGAATGTGTCAAAGGGATGAGAATATTTTTTGAGTATGGGAAAGAAGGACACAAAGAAAGTAATTATCTAGGGAAAATGAAAATTTTAGTTAACATAGTAGAAAATAATAATGATATCCCAAAGGTATCATTGACTATTGAATGTTTTAAATGTGGAAATTATGAGAATTATTTTAATCGATATCCTATAGGTATATCTTGTGAGGATAATTAAAATGGTTTTACAAGTAAAGGTTTTTCTGTTGGTGATGAAGAGACTAAGAATGAAATATGAAAGGAAAGGGGTATTAAGGAATTCGATGATGAAGTTTAGTTAATGGATTATGGATGAGGTGGAATTATTGAAGTGTTTTTTCATGTGAATTCAATAATTATGTTATATAAATCATGAAATATTTAAGGATTGTTCTATATATGTTTATCCAAATGGATATAAAATAATATGTCGAATGGTACTGAATAACTAGAAAATTGATTTAAGGTAAAGGTTATATTTTATGAAAAAATACATGAAAAAGGGAATGTAACCCTTAATATGTTCTTAATGTTTAGAAAATTTTGTTTAGTTTTGATAAGGAGATGATTGATATAGATAAATTTAATTGGATAATATTAATTATCTTGGAACTAATTGATGTTTTATTGATAGTGTTTTATGTTATCATTTACAGAGTTTACAATATTTTTTGATTTAAGGAATATATCCAATACTCTATGTTTTATTTAAGGAATAAATAAGAATGTATGTTTTCAATATGGTTTATGGTAATTCATATTATTACCATGTTTCAAAATAATACATGATTAAGGTATTCACCAGTTTGTTATGTGACAATTAAGAACCACTTCACATTGTTTAATGGATTAATGAAAAGTTAATTTTGAAAATTTAGTTAACTTCTTTCAAAAGTTTTGGATTTTAATCTTTTGGAAGAGTTATAAAATTAATCATTTATGGAATGTTTTAATTTTAACCTCAAATGATGTTTTAGAGAATAATGTGTTGTAGCATTGTATGAAGATTTATGCATAATGGATAACCAGTTCTAACCATTTTTTAACTAGAGATAGAACAAATGACTTATAATTCTATTATAGATCTTGTGATCTATTAGTGCCTCATGAATAAAAAAATTGTCTTCATTTCTTGGAGTAAGAGATGAATTAGAAATTGATCAGAGAACAACCATAGGATGAGATTTTTCATAAAAAGAAAATGAAAGCTAAGCCCTAGGTATATCAGTACCTTTGAAATTATTGATCATATCAAGATGGTAGCCTATTGTTTGGAACTTCTACAAAACATATCTTAAGTTTTATATGTGTTTCATTTATCTCTCTTGAGAAATTGAAAACATTATCCATCACATATACTGAACTCGGAGTTTGTATTGTTGAAGCATGATATTATTTATGAGGATTAACAAGTAGAGATTCTAGATTAATGATAATTATACAAATTAAGACCACTCAAATGGTTAAAATTTTGTGGAGAAACCACTAGATTTAGGATGTTATGTGGAAACTTGAGTATGTAATGAGACATAATTATCCTTAGATGTTAGTAACAACATAACAGATATTAAGGGAGAAATTCATTTTAAGCAGGGTAAAATGTAAAATCAGAAGATTTTATGAAACATTTTTTTCAAATAAAATTAATATTTTCCACATTTTTTAATACATGAAATATCGAGTTATACTACATTACACACAATGCTAGGTGTAGTTTAGGTTACACACAACACCGAGTTTAAAAGAAACACAACTTACTATAAAGAAATTATTATTTAATGGGATTGTTATCACCTAAAAATTGGGATGTAAATTATAAATTGGATTAAATAAATAATAAAAATATGTGGTTTAAAAATTTAAATAAAATTAATTCTTTTTTGACCAATTAATTAAAAATTAAAATAAAATCTATTTGAAAAGAAAGGGAATCTTTTTCTGAAAAACTATTTTTATTAAAAAGCATATTTCACCTAAATAAATAAAAAAACTAATTTTATTAAATTATTTTAATGAAATTTATATATAATATAATTAATAAATTTTTTATCATTAATCTTATGGTATTTCTAGAAAAGATCTCAGAATAAATACAATTTTACTCTTAAAAACTATATTTTTCTAAAAAGAAGTTTTATCGCCTTTTTGCACACTTATTTTAAAACTAAATTTGGAAAATTTTAGAAAATTTATTTGATAAAATAAATTAAATTTTTGAAATATTCATTTCAAAATTATCTTGTGGTGAATTTTTAGGCATTTTCTGAAAGGATTAATTTTTTGATGAATAGTGAAAATAATGAATTTGAATTGAGAACTGCCATTTTGTTTAAATTATTTATAAAGTTAGTTTATATTTTAAATTGGTTTTAAATTAAAAAAAAATTCAATTATATGTCTATTAATCCAATATAGGTCATTTTAATCATTTTAACTTTGAATTTTTATATGAAAACCCTGTAAACATTTGAATATTTTCTCTTTGAAAATCCACTTTTTGTCGAGTTTAAGAGATTAATTTTAAATTAAAAATTTCCACTTCTATGAATGGAATTTGAAAAAAATAGTTTTAATATTTTTAATAATAATAATTTATATTATATAATAATTTAAACTTAATACTTCATTATAATTAATTGTAAAAACAATAACAAATTATTTACCACGGTTAAAGTAAAAATGGGTTTACCTAGGGTTAAACTAAAAAGATAAGGGTTAAAATGACCTAAAAACTTTTGTGAAATAAATTTTATGCCAATATTTTGATCCTATAATATCTAAATCTCTATAATAATCCATTCAAATACTTTTTTTATGTGAGAAACATGGGTACATGTTTTTCTTCTAAAAAATTACATGTGTGCCACTCACCTCACTTATAGAAGGACACCCATATTTTCTCCTCTTTACACCTTCAAACCCTTTTGGATCTACAAATAACTACCCTAATAACTTAAAAACTCCACTCCTCTCATCATATAACCAATATTTTTGTTATAAATACAACCTATGAAGTCTTTTGGTGCATTTTTAAGGAGGTTACCCGAAGTAGAGGTAAAGTTCTTCAATGAGATGTTTTATTTTATTCCATCCTCTACATCCTTGAATTGTTATTAAAAATTATAATATAATAAACTCAATATCTTAAATATAATTATATTTTGTTATGTTAAGATTATTACCTACAAATATGACCACTTCTATCAAATGGGATATGAAATCATCATTTATGTGTATTGCGGACTACCGCCTCGTGAACTGATGTTATTTGTTTTTGAATTACCACATCTCAGAGTTGGGTATGATGATGGGTATCAAGTATATATTTTTATATTATATTTATAATATAATTATACATATGGAGTCATCATATCATATATACCTTTTTTACTTTCCATTTCGTTGGGGATACAATAACATCACTCATGTGTACGACGTACTACTTCATGGCGAAGCGATGTGATTTTTTTCACTAATGTTTTACATGGAAAATAACAATGATAAATTTAATTAATATATGTTATATAAATGATATAATTTTTAATTTCATTTAATTTTTATCATTCTTGAAAAAATTATCATTTTATTTTTTTTACCTATTCACTCACTGAAATATGATAATGTCATTCGTGTACATGTGTACCACCGCCTCCACGAAATGATGTGACTCTATAATTTCATCCCCACACCACGTGGATGATATTTCTAAATATATTTAAATAAGTAATATGTTATTTATGATATTATGGTTTTTTTACAGATAAAATATTACGTATCTCCTTTCCATAATGATCATTGAAAAATGGAAATGTTACTCATGCGTATGTACGACCTACAACCTCCATGATCGCAACATACATCATTTCTCAAAACTATATTTCATGATTGGTCCTAAAAGTATAATTTATGTATAAATATTATAATATTTTCATTATTACTTTTATTCAGGATATTTTGTAACCATGATCAATATAAGATGTCCAAAAATAAAAAATCAAAACATACACAAAAAGAAAAGCAGTTATTGCATGAAACATGAATTTAACATGGAATTATTAATAAATAGAAAATAAAATTTCATATGAAAATAACATATGGTATGATATATATAATTATTTCTATTAAATATTTTTATTATAATAATATATTTATTATATAGGAGGTTCGAACATGTGTGAAGGAATTCGAGACTTATGGTAAGGGCTTTTTATTCTCTCTTTTATTTATAGGAGACATATAAAAATTCACTAATCATTGATTTTGTTTGGTGTATATACTACCCATTTTACATTTTTTTCTTCTAATATAATCCTTTTCAATATAATTATAGTTTAATTTTATGTTATTATTTATTGGGGTGTATAATTCCAATGATTACTAAAGTAGTATGATATTTCCATCTAACTTTTATTTTCTTTGAGACACAATCCATATTCACCATGTATTTCTTTTATATGGTATATATACTATATGTGAATGTATTTTATGATTCAAACCATTAAAATTATTTGTATTTAAATATCAATTCTCTAATCTCTCTTTCATGTCATTTAAGATTCAAAAGTTGCCAAAGTAGTAAGGTATTTTTTTCTGAAATTATCTTCTTGGAGACCTAAGTTATGTTATACACCTATATTTTTCCATGAGGTGTATATAATTACTCTTTTAAATGTTATATAATTAATATAACTCTTTTAATGATATTATAAGTTTCATTTAATGTTATTATTTTATAGGGATTAGAATTAAAATTTAACAATGTGTTGAGAGTTTTATGTTACAATCTAATTATTTATCATAATTCTTTATGATTATGCTTCCAATGATAAAATTTTATGATATATATCTCAAGAAACTCATGAATTTTATTCTACACTAATTATTTCATAAGAAAACATGTTTTCCTTCATTTTCTTCAATCTATGCACCCAAGAGTTCAAAATAATATTTTTAAGAAAGTCAAACCTTATTTATTTATTCGATCGAAGACCATTTTTTTCTAAAACCATGTTTTCTAATAATTTTTTAATATTTTTTACATTAATAAAATTATGACTTAAATAATTTTTTAACCATTTATACTTTTTTTACAATTTTTTTGAAATTAATCTTCATGTCATTTTATAGATAACACACGTTTGGATTTTCTAGAAAATGTGAAAGGAATATTTGTTTTAATGTGTACGACATCAGTGGAAATTACCACCATTGAGACTATTATTTTAGTTGAATCTTCCTTTGTATGTTTTCAAATCTATTATCAAATTAAAATATTTTTTAAAAAAAAAATATGTTTTGAAAAAAGTGTTTTCAATCTGGAAATGATCTTTTCCTCAAGAAATGTTTTAAAATATTCTTAAAGGTGCCTTTATAACTTTCAAAGATTATTTTGAAAGAAAATAATTTACAAAAAAGTTTTCTGAATTATTAGTTTTAAAAGGGGATTTTCAAATAAAATTTACTTTCCTAAAGAAATGTTTTAAAAGATTTTTAAATATTTATTTATAAGTTTCAATGTTTAATTTCAAAGGAAAGAATTTCCAAATTTTTTTATGAATTTTTAGTTTTAAAAATGGATTTTCAAAGAAAAGTTATTTATCTTTAGAAATATTTCAAGTGATTTATCTTTAAAAATAATTTTTCTTATAAGATGTAATCATTTGATGTTAACTTTTCTTTACTGGGGATATGGTCCAAAGATACAATTCTTATTCTTTCTATGAATGATTTGCGTTTATAATGATAATATGTTTATAAACTTGTTTCTTTTCCATAGGTTATACCATGATAAAATGTTTATGAAACTCATTTCTCTACCGTGGGTTATACCATGATGAAATTTTTATGAAACTCATTTCTTGGGATATGATATGATGAATGTTTTATAGTCTTTTAGAGGACATACATATTATTTTAATTATGTGGTGGGTGGGGCCTATATCTCCCTCTAATGAATTGGGTAATGATTTATATATCATGAGATAGATAGGACTAGAACAGGGAGTGAACCTGGTTATGTAAGGGACTTTTTCCACTATGATGGTCTTGGGAGTGAACCTTGAATACTGTGATGGTTTGGGGATTGAACCCAATCCACTATGATAGCCTTGGTAGTGAACCTTGAATACTATAAAAATTATTTTCTATTCTTATATATATGCCATAATTCCATGTTTTATGCCATCGTTATTCTCTCTTGGATCATGCTCATTGAATTCTTTATGATTTCTCTCTTATGAACTTCCAATATTTATGTCATGACTTGATATTATAATCTTTGATATGTGATGTATGGTTTTCAAATTTTACTATTATGTTCTAATAAAATTATGTTTATGTTATGATTATGTATCCCCCTTGTCCACCCTTACTAAGCATCTTAACACACCATTTAGTATGTTCCCTTTCCCAAGGTTTTGAAGAATGGTTTTAATTAGGGAATTATTTTGAAGATTACTAATGGGAAAAATATTTATGGGATATGTTTAAGATATTTCACCAAATAAGGTGAGTGTGTACCTGGTGTCCTAAGAAACAAAACTATTATGATCCTCAGGTGCATGTTTATGTAGTGTATTGAATATTAATATGAGAAGATGGAATATCTATGTATGAAAAGTCTGGATAACTATATTATACAAAGTATTTCTCTATTTTTCAACAAAATTCTTCATCTTTAGAAGAAAAAAATTGTCATATTTCTAATTGTTTCTTCACCAATGAAAGATGATTTATCCCTCACTGTAGTTGCTTTATTTTTAATATTTTAATATTCCTTAAAATGAAACAAAATCCTGTTTATAAAATATATAAAAAGGATAATATTTATCTTTATATCTCTAGATTTAATAGTTTCACCATAGAGAAAAATAAACTTCACCAGATTGAAATTTATCATGCAACAAAGATCATCCAAAACATATATATCTTATACCTTTAGGGTATCCCTATCCCCTTTTATTTGTGTGATACAATGATAAATAAAAATCACCACTATCCTTATGTCTATATATAGATGATGAACTTTTCTTACATTCTCACAAGATGTAAACAATGAAGTCTCAACCTTGGATTTCTCAAAACTTTCTAACTTTTGGGTAGCTTATGAGTTGCTGATTTCTTTTCATCTTCCAAAGGAAATATGACCAATTTAACAACTTTTTTAATATTTAACTTTTATAACTATTTAAAAATAATAAAATATATCACTTTTTTATTTTCATCAACATTTAATTCAATAGAAGAATATAATCCTTTTATAATATTTTATTAAATTAAGATCAATATATTCTTTTTATACACCCATAATTTCCCATCCTTAGAAAATAATAACTGATTTAAGAAAAGAATCATAATTTTCAAACCAACTTTTTTTTGTAAGTCTTTATTTGTTAATTTTTTTAAAAAAAATATAACTAGGGGATTTAATTTTCAAAAATTAAAGATGAATGATATCAGAAAAACTACAAAAGATGGATAGACTAAAAACAGGATGATGAGAGCGGTTGGAAGAAGCAAAAATTAATGGAAGAGGTGGTGTCTTATACCCCTTTATATAGTATTAAATAGAGATATGTTTCCACTTCTATATATTTAATTAATTAGAAGTAAACCCTCCTTTAAATCAATGATTGTTATCTTTCTCGAAAGATGAAAATGTTTTACCTATGTTATAATGTTTTTTCATAACTTTTTGTAAAAAAAATTATTCGATGAACATTTTTTTGAAAGAGAAATTTATTTTTTTTCAAAAATTTTAGAAATATATAAAAAAGAAAATTTGTAAACAAAATAAAACATATTATTAAAATTGATATTAAAAACTGAGGAATTATAAATTTTTTATTGGATAAAAAAATAAACTTTAATTATGAAAGTTTTTCATTTAATTTTAACTTATTAGTTTTCCAAAAAAAAAATTTCCTGAAGTTTTATAAGAAATGTTTGGTCAAGAAAGTTTTTAGAATTTTTTTTTAAAAAAATTAATAGAAAATTTTTCCTAAAAAAATTTATAGAAATTTTTTTCCAGAAAACAAAAACTAATAATTTTTTCTAAAACATGAAAAGAAAAAAATTAATTGTTTTAAAACATAGTAAAAAAATTTCCTTATTTTTCAAATATTTTTTAAAATAATGATTCAATTTAATCAAGATGTTCTTATGAGTGTTTATTTTATATTTAGCATTAATATTTTCTATTTAATGGTTTCAAAGAACTCTGAATTGAGTGGTTTTGTAAAAATATTGACAAGTTGTTCTTATGTTCTGATGAATTGTAAAATAATATTTCTTTTTTTTTTGTGATCATAATGGAAATGGTGTATTATATATTCTTGATTGTATCATAAGTGATGTAATGTGTTTTTAATTAAATATATGGAACTTAGTTGATAACACAAAATTTCATTTTGGAAAAACTCATGCAAAAATCAATGAGTGTTTGTTGAATCCACAATACTTGAGCATGAAAACTTCCAATTTGCACATATTATGCTTCAGCAATGGAAGTTTATATATAAATTTGTTTCTTATAAGACCATGAAACTAAATCTTCTCCTAAAAATTGACATGTTCCATATGTAATTTTTCAATCCATTTTTCATCCATCAAAATATCCATCTAAATAATTATTGAAATAAAAATTATTTCTAGATGTATAAAATATATGAAGATCTATTTTTTCATTAAGGAAATAAAAAACTTGTTTTAAATCTTTAATATGGGACTCTTTTGGATTTTATTAACATCTCATATGTAAGAAAAAAACATCAAATCTTATTGTATAGTTGTGAGATATAGTAAACTATCAATCATTTATCTAAAGATATTTTGATCAAATAGTTTCTTAGATTCATCAAGATCAATAGTTTTTGTGTCTTTTATTTAAGTACTAATAATATTAGTATTGTCATAATAATTTTTTTTGTAAATATCTTATATAATTTTATTGATATATAAAATAACCTATTAGTTTTTAAGAAATTTTAAAACTATGGGGAAAAGATAGTCCATCCATCATGATCATTTAAAGCTCATATTTTATTTGATCGTGAAATGATTTAGTAATTGATTTTTGAGTTGATCCAAATATTATTTTTTTGACATAAATTTGAACAATGATGGTGTCTTTTATAACTTTTTAGTAAATCATGTTGGATAATCTACGCCTTTAAAAAAAATTGTAATAAAAATCTATTAAATCTATCATACTAAGATCTAGGGGCTTCTTTAACCCCATAAAGTTCCTTAATTAGTATAAAAACATAATCCAAATATTTTTTGTTTTAAAAAAATAGGTGGATTTTCTACATAAAATTCATTTTTTACATATCCATTAAGAAAATGGAACTTTACATCTATTAAAAAAAGTGAAAAATTTATAAATGTTTTATATGCTAAAATTATATGAATAGATTCATGTCTAGATACTAGAGCATGATTTTATTAATATTCCATGCCTTCTTATTGATATAACCTATCATAACAAGTTTATATTTATTTATATCTATTATTCCATTTACATCACATTTATTATGGAAGACCCATTTTACACTAATTATAGGATAATCAATAAGATGTTCAACCAAAATGAAAAAAATTATTCCTTTAAAACTCATTGAGTTTATCTTGAATTTTCTTTTTCCAATATTCATCACATAAATCATCTTCAGGAGTCTCTGGTTCAAATTGTGATTAAAATGCACAATTTTCACATTAATTTCTTAATGAACTTATAGTTTTAACTAGTTATCCTACATCATCAATGATATTATCACTAGGATAATTCCTAATAATTTTCTAAATTCTTGAGTGTGTAAAAATATATTATTCAACAACAAGTTGAATTTTTTCAGGCATTATAGCTTCATAAAAAAATTCATTAGTTATTCTCTCATGGGAAGAATTTTCCAATGTCGGTTAAAAATTGGTGTTTGTAAAAACAATAGAAGATAAGGTTTCCAATGTGGGTTAAAAATTGGTTTTTGTAACTTCAGCCTATTTTTTAAAAAAAAATGAGTATTTACTTAACATGGTTCTTGTATTCTTTTAAATAACTCTATTTATTATTTAAACTGCACCATTTTACTGGTGTGTTCTAGGTGCTGAAAAGATATATATTATACCTTTTTATTGTAAATATTTTCAAATTAAAAATTTACAAATTCTCCACCATGGTCATTATGAATAGTTACCAAATGTAGGTTTTTCTCATTATTAACACAGACTATAAAGTTCATAAAATATAAAAAGGATTTTCACTTTTTTTTTCTAGAAAGTATTCTCTTGTGTATGTAGTGTATTCATCAACTAAAACATATACATATTATTTTACACCAATATATATATATTGCGTTTGACCAAATAAATCCATGTACACTAACTTTAAATAATTAGAAGTTGAAACATTACAAATATATTTAAAACATGACATGTGTTTCCTTCCAAAAGGATCAAAAACATTTGAATAATTAAACTTAAACTCTATTATATCTCTAACTATTACTTTCTTAGAGATATTATATAAAGTTTTAACATTACTATGAATTAACATTCTAATCCATAATAAAAATTGATATTCCATTACACAAAGGAAATGAAGGTCTTAGATTGATATTCTTTCTATGTTTAGTGTGTATACATTCACATTAATATTGAAAAATAGAATAAATTTACCTTCTAAACTATGAATAGTTCATTTTTCATTCATTAAGTTCATTGGATAACCTTTATCACATAATTTCTTTATGCTTAGAAGTTTTTTATTAAGTTTTATGAAAAATAAATCATTTGAAATTAAAGATTTTCCAAGAAGAACAATATTACCTATATAATAGATTTGTCCTTGAGAATTATCACCAAAAGTGAATTTTACACCTTTAATTTTTTGATCTTAAAAAATAATTGTTATTTCCTAGGAAATGAAGGGAACAACCACTATCTATATACTAGATAATATTAATACTAGCATTTTTTTCCTAAAAACCTAATAAGTTGGTTTCTTGGAACCCATAATTTATTGGGTCTAACATTATTAGAAAATAATACTTTGGGAATCCATATCTATCCAAATTTTCTATGTTGTATAACGATTAATTATTTAGAAAAATTTTCTTTATAAAAAAATATTTTATTTTATTTAACGAACATTTATTTTTCTAATGTAAACTACTTTGACATTTTATAGAAAAAGGTGAATTCTTAGGAACAAATAAGTTATTTTTAAAATGTGGTTTTGAATTTTTAAAACCTATTCTAGTGGTATTTCTATGAGGATTTTTTTATATAAAGTTTGCAACTAAAGATCAAAAAAATTAGTTTTGTAACTAAATACTTATCCTCCTTAGTTTTATTTTAATTAGATTTGTTTTATAATTAAATGTAATATTTGAAATATTTGATGTAAATGTTGAAATTGATGACCTTTACTTGGAATGTTTGGCTATATCATCTTCAAGGTTTTTAGAAACTTTAAAATTTTGTTTTTCTGATAACTTAGAAAATATAGATACTTATTCAAAGAATGGGAAAAAATAATCTTCTTAAGATGAACTAGATTTTTATTCTTATAAATAAATAGAATCACCTCCATTCTCAAAATCAGGATAATTTTTATCAAATGTAAGTTTGGTAAGGGATACTAAAAATTCCTTTTAAATGTATTATTGGTTTATATTTTGAAATACAAAATATAATCCCATTATTTTTTTAATAGTAATTAATTTCTTTTAAATAATTTTCTGAAAATTTATCTCTACCACTAGAACTCTAGGTTCCATATTCTTTTAATCATTTATTTCACTCTTAATTAGAGAAATTTTTAGAAATTATATATTTCTTTTTATTTTTCTTTAATATCAAACAACACAATCAAATATGTCATGGATTCTTATATTAGAAATATATTATCTCTATCACGAACCAATCCGGGTTGCTATCCATCCCAAAACCCGACCCAAAATGTGGCATAGCCATTATTGATCCCCATGATCAAGCAAAAAGTTTGTGGGTATGAAAAAATGAAACTTGGTAATGATTTCACCCATTTAAATAGTCATAACAAGCGACTATAATAAATACACCAAAATTGAACAATCATAACCAAACATGGAATAACAGTTATTCAGATTCAATGTTTTACAATATAAAACAAAACCAAAATATCTACAAAAAAGGGGAACCACAACTATACAAAAACCACCATGCGATAAGAGTAACACTATCCTCAAGCCAACATAACCAACAACTACAAAGGAAGACCACTAGTATCCAAAACCACCATCCCCAAACATCTTTCCTTTACATGTATCAAACATAACCAAGTTTGGTTACACCTAAAGGTGTAAGTTGGGTGTGAGAAAAATCCCAGTAGGTCTCTACTCGATAAAAAGAATCCATGATATAAACATTATAATATAATTCACATGCAAGTTTTATAAAATAAAAATGAGAAACATTTTTAGATAAAATATTTTAAAGGAAAACATGCATGCATTTTAACATAAAAACGAAGTACACCGTATACCGATGATAAGTAAAATATCTCAAAAGAGAACTAAGTCATGGGAAAAACCTCTAGGCACTAGCTTAATAGGACATTGGGTACATCACATCTCAGTTAAAATGTTGTATAGAAACCACAACCAACAATATTATCATACACAATCCATAAGGAGGGAACATCCCACAGGCCTAGTCTTCTCCAAAATCAGTATTTTTTAGTTAGTGTTATCATTTTCAATCCAACTAGATAAATTTAGGACAAGACACTTTTGAGTCGACTGGCGTACTAGTTTTATTCCACCCACCTAGATACCTATGTTCCCCTTTTTTCTAAATTTTCATTCAATACATCACATACAATATTACTTTCACATAAGCATATGCCAAACAATATAAATATGATTGATAAATCACTAATTTCACAACCAAAACCACTTTTAAATCCGAACACACATCGTAACCATTCTAAAATATGTTTTTCCCCACTTTCAAAATTTATTAAACATGTTGCATAATTTTTAAAGAACATTAAAAGGTCACAACAAGTGTTTACACTTGAAATACACCCAAATTCTTTTAGAAAAAACAATTTCAAGTGATAAACATATCAAAAAACATTAAAAACACCTTTCACACCACACACATAAATCATATAATATAACTAAACACTAAAGAAATAATATAAAAATCATCAAATAATGTTTAAGAATAGAACCACCTAACTCAAATGAAGATACTCCTAAAATCCAGTGGAAACCAACAACCACATGCCAAGTGAACCCTAAAGAGTAAAGATCGAACCATATTAAATAATATTTAACCCTAAAAATGATACCTTACCCACTAGAAATTTGAAACCCCAATGAAAGGAAAATGAAACCCTAGAAATAAGTAAAAATAAAGAAAATAGGGACTTACTTAGAGAATTGAGGGGAAACCACACAAAAATCACCCCAAAAATGGAGTTCCAAGGGAGAAAATGGAAGAGGGACTGGATCCTAATGTAGGAAATCCTGAGTGAGGAAAAAAATGTGTGTTTTGGGTGTTAAATATGAAGAAGGGAAAAGGTAAAATCCACATTTTAATGGCCTGGACATGTTGCATGGTTAGCCCGCACAGTTTTCCAAATCGTGCAGCAATTGTGTGCCCCTTACTATCCAAAAAGGACATTCCACACAGTTATCCCACATGGTTTATAAACTATGCACTAACCGTGTGATAAGCCTATGCCCAAAAACATTACATGGATGCATGATTACCTGGGAAAGGGAACACGGTTTTCCAAACCACACACCAATTGTGTTCTACTTGTTGTTTACCCAAAGTTTCTCATTTTCCTCCAAAAAATAAAAGGAAGCCCAAAGGGAAAAAACTAGACAGAAAATAAATAGAGAGATACCTCAAAAATAAATCACAGGTGTGACCATTCTCCCTATCATGAAAGCTTTCCACACCCAGAAAGTCAACTTGAATCTTGATCATTGAATAGAAATATATACTCTTACTCGACCCATGAATTTCTCTCCCATGTATCACTCCCATCATTTTCATGCTACCAAAGAATCTAGACTAGCGGGATAGAATTCCCCTAAATCACTTTCTCTTAGGAATGTACAATATGCACTAGTCGCTCAAAAACTGAAAAATCAGGTTTTATTTCCAACACTTCCCAATTCAACACATGAGACTGATCTAGGTTATATTTCTTCAAATGGGAGACATGAAACATGTCATAAATTTACATCAACTGGGAGGTAAAATCTAACCTTCATGTGACCTTTAAAACCCGCTCAATGATCTCGAAAGGTCTGACATACCTCAGCATTATCTTCCCTTACATACCCAAATGATGATGACCTAAGTGAGGTGACACTTTTAGGAATACCCATTCACCCATAAAAAACTCTAGAACTTAACATCTCTGATTGACATAAGATTTGTGGAGACTTTTAGATGTTAATAATTTTTATCTGGTCAACTTGACTTTCTCATATGTCTCTTGCACTAAGCTCAACCCCAACAATGAGGTTTCACCCACCTCATCCCAATATAAGGGGGACTAAGACGACTGACCATAGGGAACCTCAAAAGGTGTCATTATAATCGAGGAAGTATATCTATTTTTATACAAAAATTTGACCAATCTCAAATTGATATCCCAATATACTTTGAAATCCAAGACACATGCTCGAAGTATGTCTTCCAAAATCTGATTTTCCTATTTCATTTAAACATCTATTTCAGGATTTTATTCCATAATCAACTTGACTTATGACCCCATTTACTTTTGAAGGCCCTCCTAAAACCATGAGGTAAAATGAGGTCCCCTGTCAGAAAAAATTTCTGACAACACGCCATGAATCCTCACAACCTCCTAAACATATATTCGGCCCAACTCATTGACCTTTGCATAATCTTTGATCATAATGATATGGGAAGACTAGGTTAGATGATCGATCACTACTGAAATATAATTCATTCTATATGGTGTATGAGGAAAGACTATAATGAAGTCCTTGGTGACCTTTTCCCACTTTCAGGTAGGAATAGGTAGTGGCTGGAATGCTATGGTTTTACCAACTGACATGTATAGCTCCTCAATACGAAGTCAACTATATCCCACCTCATTCCTAGCCACCAAAACTTCCAACACACATCATAATACATCTTGATGGCTTCAAAATTAATATCCCACTATGGATGGTGGATATCCCACATCCCCACCTTCCTCAGAGATAATGACACAAAAAATCCCTTGAAACATAAAAATACCTCAAGAGACAACAACCAATCACAAGGTGTCTCCCACTATGAAAAGACTGATAGCATAGCCCATCATCAGGCTGCACCCACTAAATCATCTTCATAAGAGAAGGAACTGGCTGCACACTGGCCACGAACGCACCACCACTATGCTCCTTGGTCTTCTGAGAAAAATGGCCCATCAACATCCACTCATTATTAGACTCTTTCAATGCCTACACCAGAACCTTTCTTCTCAAGGCATCATCCACAATATTACCTTTACCTGGGATATAGACTGTATCTAAATAAAACCCCTCAAGGTACTCAACCCACTGATTCTACCTCATATTTAGATCTTTTTGGGAGAAAATATAGTCTAATCTCTTATGATTATAATAAACCAAAAATTTCTCCTCAAAAGGATATGATGCCATGTATTTAGGACACACATAATAGCTGCTAACTCCAGGTCATGGTTTGGGTAGTTCATTTCATGTAGTTGAAGTTTTTGAGTGGAATATTCTACCACATGGTCATCCTACATGAGCACACATTCGAGACTCATACTTGAGAAATCACAATAAACCACAAACCACTTTCCAAATTTTAGAAAGTTCAAGACAAGGGTGGAGTAAAATCATCACTTTCGCTCCTTGAAGGATGCTTGACACTCTAGGCTCCATTAAAACTTCACCACTTTCTAGGTGAGTGTTATCGTGGATGAATCATGCTGAGAGAAATCTCCAAAAAAACCACCTATAATAACCTACCTAGCTTAAGAATCTTCTAATATCAAATACATTCTTTTACTACTCCCATGACATCACTGCACTGATCATCTCTGGGTCCACATAAACCCCTTGTTCTGAGATCACATGGACTAGAAACTTCACCTCCCTAATCCAAAAGGTGAATTTAAGAAACATATCATAAAGATGATGATCCAGAAGTGTGCCCAATATGATACTCAAAGGATTCTAATGATCCTATTTAGATCTATAATAAACTAGGATGTCTTCCATGAATACCCTAAAAAAATAATCGAGATACTGGTTGAACACCCTATTCATAAGCACAAAAAACCGCTAGTGCATTTGTTAACTCGAAAGGCATTAATAAATACTAAAAATGGCCATATATTCTTTAGAACACTATTTTCATCACATCTTCTTCTCTCACTTGGACTTGGTGATAACCATAATACAAGTCAATTTTTGAGAATCATCTTTCCCCCTTGACCCAATTAAACAATTCATCAATATAGGGTAAGGGATACTTGTTCTTGATCATTACCTAATTCAACTTCTGGTAATCAATACACAACCTAAGAGATCTATGTTCCTTTTTCAAAAATAGAACTAGGGATGCCCAAGGTGAGATGCTTTGGTGAATGAATACTTTGAATTCTAAATCATCCAAATGTACCCTCAATTTCATCGAATCAGTAGGGGATATATGATATGAGGGAAGAGATATTATCTATGTTATCAGCACTAAATCAATCAAGAACTTCACATATGGCTCTGAGTAAAACCTGCAAATCTTCTAAAAAAATTTCTAGAAACTTTTCCACCATGGGAGGTAATCCACCATCATGAACACCACCATCTCCCTCTAATGATAGCGTTGATAAATAAAAAAATATATTTCCCAATTCTGGATGTAGAGGTCCATCACATCCTGAGCAAGGATCCCATTCACCATAAAAGACCTAGGTACTCCCATCAAGTTCCATAAATCTCACTCTCCACCTATAACAATCGATGTGTGCTTGAAAGTGCACCATCAAATCCATAAAAATGATCACATCAGAGGGTTCTATTTCTAAATCTAGGAAATACCATTCTAGATCAACTCCTGAAATGGTGAGTGTACAAGACAGACACCTAAAACCCTTCTCTCACGTCTTACCAAGCAGGGTTACGAACTCTGTCACATATGACATAAGTTCAGTTGGTAAATTTATCACATAAAAAATTTGGGAAAAGATAAATGATACATAAGAACATGTATCAAATAAAATAGAAGCTATAGAAGATGCAATCAAAATGGTACCTTGAACTATCGCATGCCCTACATCTATATTGTGTTTGATCCACCGCATGAAGCTACCCTGTCTCAATATAAATTTGAGAATGACCACTGGATTACTGCTCTACCCTAAACTAGCTTTGTCCAGAAGATGAACCAGCTCTTCCACCATGACCTCCATACCAAGATCCCATTATCATGGATTAGCTCGTAATATGTGCATTTCACTATGAAAAAAATGCTACAGGTTTCCCATAGCTCCACATTGATGGAAAGTCTTGGGAGAAGATTTGTAAGCAGGTTGAATGTGTCCTACCTTTCTGTACTAATGGAACACAATCAACAGACTATCATGAAGGATGGGCCGAACTACCACCGACCTTCTTCCCCTTCTCATCATACTTCATGTTTTTCTCTAATTAACTAATGCTTCCCATTGTTGACATAGCCTTATAGGAACTAGACTTTCCCTTATGATAAATCTCAACCTTAAAAGCATGATCAACCACCTCAGAATAGGTTTTCAACTTAAACCAAAAGTCTTCATAATACATCTCTGGAAGAAACACCCTTTCAAACCTCTAATCCTTCGTCCACTCATTAGAAACGATCTCAGGTGCATACCAAACTAGATCAACAAAGAGGTTGGCTTACACCATCACAGACTAGTCTCTCTAAACATGAAATATAAACTCACAAGATCTACTTTAGGAAAAGACCTCAGTATAGTACTGATCATTGAAAACAACCTTGAAGTAGTTACAGTTCATCTGCTCATGCTTTCCATCATTCACCACGAATTCCCACCGCTTTCAACAGGTCCTTATAGTAATAACAAAGTGTATTTCACCCCAAATTCCTTAGGAGTTTTAAGAAATTAAAACATCCATTCTATTTTATGAATCCAATCTTCTTCTTCCTGAGGTTTTGTGCTACCTCGAAAGGAAGGAGTCTTGTTCTTAAGGAAATCCTAAGCTTTGTCCTTCATGGGACCAGTTTCAGCTTCTCTAACTAAATCAGTATTAGGACCCGATCCCTATACCAAGGCCTGAATATCCTAGACCATAGCTTTCCCTAATCTCTGATAGATTTTTGAGGGATAAATCTCTTCAGCCTCTTCTCGCAATTTCACAGTAATTCTATGAGGAGGCATTTTTCTACAAAATTCAATAACTGCATGAAATCTATCAATACAACCATTATAAAAATGTTTCATTAATAACAATATATTCCAAAATCCCATAAATCCAAAAAAACAAATCCATCACAATAACATAAAAAATAGACCATTGCACCTCCACCCAATTTCCATTTATAGTGTACATCATGTACTTCTCTCTTAGAGGAGAATTCAAACAAAAATACCAACATTCCATGGAGACTTGAGTTCTGTTAAGAGGTGTTCTAGCCAAGAATCCTACTCGTAACCAGAACATCGTGTTCTGAAATCCCTAGACCTTGTCTATCCAGACCTATCAAAAATAAATTGACCCAAAAAGAGGTTTACCTTATTCGATACCATTTTTTCATGAACCAATCTAGGGTTTCATCCAACTCGGCACTCGACCCAGCCTGTGGAATGGCCCAAAGGGCATTCACGATCCCTACGGGTTGGAAACAAGTTCTTGAGTATCAATAAATGAAACTTGGGAACAATTTCACCCATGTAAATAGTCATAAAAACCCACAATAATAAATAAACAAAAACTAAACAATCATAAACAAACATGGCATAACAATTTCTCAGATTAACTTTTTTACAACATAAAACAAAAACAAAAGAACTACAAAAAGGTGGAACAACAACTGTCCAAAAACCACCATGCCATAAGAGGAACACCATCCTCAAGCCACCACCACCACAACCTAAAAATAAAGGCCACTAGAATCCCGAACCACCATCCCCAAACATCTTTACTTTGCCTGTAACAAACATAACCCAGTCAACTTACTCCCAAATATTTATGTAGGGTGCGAGCCAAATCCCAATAGGATGTCACTTGAAAAACAGACTCCATGTTGTAAACATTATAATAAAATTCACATGCATGTTTTATAAATGGAAAACTAGAAACATTTTTATAGAAAACATTTTAAAGTAAAACATGATTGATTTTTAAAATAAATAACGAAGTGCGCCATTTGATGATGGTAAGTACAATATCATAAATGAGTACTAAGTCATGGGAAAACCTGATAGGAACTTTCTCAATGGGAAACTAGGTACATCATATACTAGTGAAAAAGTTGTATAGAAACCACAACCAACAACGTTATCATGTATGATCCACTAGGGGGGAACATCCCACAGGCCTAGTGGTCTCTAAAATCATCATTGTTTGGTTAGAGTTGTCATCATCAATCCTGATAGATGAATCTGGGACAAGACACTTTCAAGTCAACTAGATTACTAGTTCGAGTCTGCCCACCTAGATATATAGTTTTCATTTCGTGCTCAATTTTTATTCCACATATCACATACAACACCACTTTCACATAAACATATGCCAAACAATATAACCATGCTTGATAAATCACTAAATTCATAATTAAAACCACTTTTAAATCCCAATACATTCCAAAACCATTCTAAAACATGTTTTACACCACTTTTAAAATTTATTAAACATGTTGCATAATTTATAATGCACATTCAAATGTCACAACAAGTGTTCACAATTGAAATACACCCAATTTCTTTTACAAAAAACACTTTTAAGCCATGTGCATATCAAAACCCTTCAAAAACACATTTCACACCACACACATAAATCATAGAACATAACTAAACACTTAATAAAGAATATTAAAATCATTAAATAATTTTTAAGCATGGAACCACCTACCTCAAATGAAGAAACTTTTATAATTCGATGGAAACCAAAAAATGCACACGAAGAGAACCCTAAAGAGGCAAGATTGAACCTTAAAAATCAATATTAAACCCTATTAAATAACATTTAACCCTAAAAATGACATGCTGCCCACTAAAAATATGAAACCCCAAAGAAATGAGAAGGAAACCCTAGAAAAGAGGGATAAATCAAGAAAGTAGGGACTTACTTGGAGAATCGAGGGCCAACCACACCAAAATCACCCCAAAAATGGAGGTAAAAGGGAGAAAATGGAGGAGGGATAGGTTACTAGGGATATAAATCCCAAGTGGGGAAGAAATTGTGTGTTTTAGGGGTTAAATTGGAAGGAAAAAAGGTAAAATCCACATTTTATAAACCTGGATATGATGAACGGTT
Source organism: Viscum album (assembly GCA_963277665.1). Lineage (NCBI taxonomy): Eukaryota > Viridiplantae > Streptophyta > Magnoliopsida > Santalales > Viscaceae > Viscum > Viscum album. The sequence continues at coordinate 1,909,648,680 of OY728157.1, read as the reverse complement.
TGCACACATGATTTTCTAAACTATGTGGAGATTGTGTGCCCATTACTATCAAATAATGGCATTCATCATGGTTAGCCTACACAATTTACAAACCATGTGATGACTGTGCAATAAGACTCTACCCAAAAACATCACATGGCCTCATGGTTTTCTAAACCATGCACCACCTACTGTTTACCCAATTTTTCTCATTTTTCTCCAAAAACTCAAAGGAATCCCAAAGGGGAAAAACTAGACAAAAAATAAATATAGATATACCTCAAAAATAAATAATGATTTTGATAATATTAAAATAATTTTTATTCTCAATTCAATCCTTAAAAATTGTCTTATATATATAATAAAAATCATTATTTTCAACTATCTTATTCATTCTCTTTTCAATATTAACAATTTCTTTTTAACTCTGTTATGAGGAATTAATTTCTTTCTCAAACTTTAATTTATTCTTCTTAGAATATTTGGAAACTTTCTCAGAAAATATGTCTTTCTTAGAAACTATAGATGTAGAGGAAAAAGCTAAACCACTGTTTTTTTATCTTTTCAAAATCCCTTTTTAATCTACCCTCATACTACATGAGAGTTCCAATAAAATAATCTAAAATAATATTTTTAAGATTTATATTGTCAAAAAAAAATAACCAAACAATCATCAATTAAATATTTATCTCCCAAATATTTCAAACTATTTATAATTGTAATAAATATATATGGATATTTGTAATAGATTCTCTAGGTAAAATATTAAAGTATTGATAATCATATAATAACATAGCTCTTCTTGTTTCAATAATAATGGAAGTTCCGTGAGTAATGCCATGCTTTTTCCAAATGTTGTTAATAGCTTCACAATATAGAACATAGTAAATTAATTATGACCTTATAATTTAGTTTAAATTCTAACTTTTCGTCTTTAAAAAAATTAGAAACCTTTTTATGTGTAATGAAATAATCTACAGCCAGTATAAAAAAATTATAAACCCCAATATTGATTACAAAATTCATCATTCTATATCTCCATTATTCATAATCAACACCAGAAAAAATTGGTGGTCTCCTAAGATTTAGATTCTCAAGAGTCCCAACTTCTTAACCCATCATCTTATAAAATAGAAAACTATTCTCTATAATAAACATTAGTGGAATAGTTTATAACAAATTATAAAAGAAAAAAATATCATTAATACTAAATATAGTATTTAAATATTAATCAGTTCACTAAAAGAGGGGGTGAAATGTAGTTTATAAAATAAAACTTACAAATTTCACTAGTCTCCTCAAGTAAATAGCTCAGAAAAACATTTTCTCAATAAATGAAAGTAATTGAATAGAAATTTTTATTGATACTTTATAAATTCAAAGTTATGGAAAATTTTATAATATAAAATTTGAAACTTTCATTAGATGTGAAATGTGTAAAATACACTTTTAAATTGAAGTAAAGTAAAATTTATAAAACAAGTTATAATAAATTAAAAAAATAATAAAAACCGTAATGGTCTATCTTCCTTAAAGTATGAATCCATTAATACAAGTATGAGAACAACTTATATTTCCCTAGCCTCAAGAATTTTCAAGTATAAATATTTAAATAACTTATTTCTTACTATCCTCAAAAACCCATGATCAAACACAAGATCAGAAAGAAAATTTCAAAAATAAAAAAAATTAACGTATTTAAACCCCTCACATGGATATCTTAAGACAAAAACTTTTTAAATGTTATAATGGATCACATGAGGAACAAGTTGTTACAAAATCTTCAAAGTAACTTTAGATCATTGGTGATGAAAAAGCTTCAAAATATTAAGCTCTAAAAGATTCATCCTCACTGAATGATTCTTTTATTTACAGGTAAACCTCCAAATGTTATATTACAAATTCTTCGAAGTTGATTGAAATAGGTATAGAAAAACTCTTATTCACTTGATATGGTTTAGTTTATCTTCTTCATCATATGGTTGATTTTGATGAAGCACCATTATAATTATTGAAAGGTTATGTCCTATAGAATTATTTTGGGTTTTCCAAAAAATATATAAGGATAATATAGTTAGGTATTTATAAGAATTCATCTAGATAGAATGTATGCCTCCATCTGATAACGTTTTTTATATTAGATTTTATATAACTTTGTATGGTATGACTTTTTTAGTTTTCATATAATCAAATTTATAGACCTATGTCTCATTTACCTTGAAATAATCCATATGATATAAAATGTACAGGTCCAATTAATTAATAAGGTTTACTATGGTTTTGTTTTTCCCAAATATTTAGGTTAATTTCCATCCAATTTGGTTCATTTGGAAAGCTTAAAAAAGTTATTTTCATTTTATAAGTTATTCTACGATCAGTAAATATATGAGTTCTCTACAAAAAATATTTTGAATACTAGGGAAGTTTAAAGTTGGTAAAATAAATTATTTAAGGATGTGTTTTGTGATTTTAAAAACCCTGGTAATAAAGTGTTTAAATTAAAACATTAGACTCAACACACCAATGAAAGATAGTTATGAAAATTTAATTACATTCAAATCATAGAGATAGAAGGTCTTAGTATGTGTGACTAGCATTTCCATTTTTCAATGATCGTTAGACTAATAAAGTATTATATTATCTTGTCTAAATGATAATTATATCATAAATATCATATCATTTCTTAATATATACTCATATATATAACCCACGGGATGTGGTTATGAAAAATGAATCACTTCACTTTGTGGAGGTGGTAATCCCCATACATGCATGAATGACGTTATAATTCTTTAATGGATTTAAATCTAATAAAATATATGATATATTAACTTTTCATAATAATAACTAGGTTATTAATATCATATATATAAATTAAATCCATCATTACAACTGTTCATGAGATATATTGCTGGAAAATGAATTACATCGATTCACAAGGTAGTAGTCCATCGTACACATGAATACTGGTTTCATTTACCACTTGATGGAAGATGATATAGATATAGGTCAAGAAATTAACATGAAAAAATATCATTATATGGAATATTATGATGTTATTTTTTCATAATAATTTAATACAATTTAAAGGATATGTAAGAAGAAATAAAACTATAACATTCGGTTAAAATATACACCTCTTCTTCAAACAACCACCTTTGCCTCTACACCTTAAGCCTAATAAGGTTAGTATTATGATCAATATAATACCTATAAAACATGGGTAGGGATTCTAGGAATGTATTTGGGTAGGTTTTGGTTATATTAAATGGTACATTAAGTGTTAAGAAAAGAGGAGAGTGAGTGTCCTTTTATAAGTGAAGGGAGGAGCAGTTTTTGAATTTATTAAATTATAAATTATTTCTCATGGTAAAATAACTTGAAAATTATATAATTAAAAGATTGAATGAGTATGGGTTGAAATGTTAGGACCGTAAATGATTGGCCCACGATGCAGCAATAATCACTAGATAAAAATGAAGTGCAAATGCGGAAATAAATGGGACACCAGATGTAACGTGGAAAAACCCCCAAAATGAAAGGGGTAAAAACCATGGGAATATAGGAGGATCACTATGGGGTAAAAGTGGGTACACACTCTCTCACTATTACAAGGATAAAACCCTCATAATATCTCTCTTGAATAACGGGGGAAACTACCTCACGAAATACCACATACAAAAGGATAATAGATGGTAATCTGATTTTTTTTTTTGGATGATTTGCTGAGGGGAGAGAGCCCTTTATATAGGATGCCTCTCCCCTGCCTTCTCCTCCTCCCGCTGGAGGTTTGGTGGGATTTGGCCACCCACCTCATCAGCCTCGCCCACCCCATTTGACAAATGGGGGGTGACAACCGTCCTGCGGAAATGTTTCTGCCGACACATCTCCTACTTGGAGATTTAATTGAGAACCAATCACATCTCCACACATCCTTTCTATCTTCCCAACCATGCTACTCACGTATCTGCGAGGCCTCTCGAGGATCTGCACCATCTGAACTTATCAGAGTTTATCGCCTTCGTCATGAAATCTTCCAGATTTTCTTTAGTATGAATCTTCTACATATCCACACTTCCTTCCTCCACCACATCTCGGAAAAAGTGATATTGTACCCCAATGTGCTATGACAACCCTGCTTTTTATTACAACTTAAACATGCTTTATTACATAAAACTTCACTTGATACAACAAAGAAGATCGAGAGGTTTAGTGTCTTTGGGGCTTAGGATCATTACATAAAAACTTTAAACTTGAAATACAACATCCTTATTGAAAACTTCCTTTACATGACCACTACATTCCTTCGTACTTAGCATTGCATGGGATAACCTGAGGACATGCATAAGAAAAGGGTGAGCTATAAAGCCCAGTAAGGGAGTACAAAATGAATAACATGAGGAGTACAATACATGTTAGGCAATAGGCATATCAATAGAGAAAAAGAGAGACATGAACATAAAGGCATGATAAAGCATGATAATCATAACATGGAAATGTGGCAACAACACTTAACATTGAATTAGCATGAGCCAAGGCTCATTGCACATGGAGCATGAGTAAACCCTCATTGCACTTGAAGCACGAGTAAACCCTCGTTGCACTTGAATTAGCATGAGTCAACACTCATTGCACATGACGTATCATGATACTATACTTTACCCAATGCATTGGAGCGCTATAAAGGGCGCACCCTTCTTAAACATTTCATTTCATGCATAAGTGTGCCACATGGATCATAAAACATGGATTCATAAAACATAATCATTTATTCCACGATAAAGGAATGTGGAATTCATACATGAAACTTTAAAATCAATATGTAAATGTGCATAAAGGTGAATATCCTTGATGGGGAAATGGGCATGGTATTCACTACACAAAGACATTGGCTTAGAAAATCGGTGCGATTTCGGCAGCATAACGGCGTGACATAAGAATTCATAACAAATGTTGATGAGAGAGAAAGGGGTTCCTCATCATATTTACATGTAATGGACAGTAAGGAGATCATATATATACATGTCCCAACAATATAAATGGAATTTAGATTCATGATACAAAAGTATTGCTTGAATGTAAAAGAAGAGAGAGAAGTTCCTTTCGGAATTTCGGCATAGTAACGGGTGTACATGGGAGGCATTTAATGAGAGAGAAAGGGTTCTCCCATCATTCAAACAATAAGAGGACGGTATGGGGGAGGTGCGAAACCATACCCCAACATTAATAATTGAAATTAAAAGGGCAATACAACTTAAAGAAAATTGACAAAAATGAGAAAGGAAGAAAAACCCTTACTTGGAAGTGTGCTTCCAAAGGCTAGAGAGAGGCTTGTGAGAGGCTTCTTGGGAGCTTGGGGCACCTTGGGAAGATTCTAGAGAGAGTAGGGAAGAGGTTGGACGAACTTCAAGGGCTTTGAGTGATGAGGAAGTGGGAGCTTGGGTGGGTTTATATAGGAAAGGTGAGAGAATTCTTTATTATTTAGGTTTGGGAGCCCTTATATTAAAATAATCCAAACCACAAACCATCCCATGGTATTTGCCCATGGTTTCTGGAAAAGGAAAGAGGAAAACAATATTTTACAAGGCCAAGGTCCGAACTTATTAAAAAATTAGGGTTGCTTATGTGGAGGTGAGTCACACTCCCATGGAAATTAATTTAAAAAGGCAAAGTGTTGAATAAGTCTTGAGGGCTCCATTAATGCTTTGAAAAGAGAGTCAAACAAACCCAAAACCTCATTATTTTAATGATAAAACATATATTGGCCGAACATAAGGATTATGATATTTTATTACATCACCATTGGGTCATTATGATGTCATAAAACACATTATATATTTAAATGGTATTTAATTTTTACCCAAAAATTTGACTGTCTCAGAAAATTATGAAAAATTCACCGTTGGATAATTTCGACGTCCTGATTCCAAAAATAATATTTATTTTATCTAAATAATTTTCTAAATATGTGAATTTTTACTTTTAAAATAAAAACCGACATTTATAAAAAAATCACGGGTTTTGACAGAAATGGCTTTCAAACCTTAATAAAAATTTTAATTGCATTCATAAAATTATAAGATCATTTATATTTAATAAAAATTAATTTAATATTAATAATAATATTTTATTAAAATATTATTTAATTCAAAAATCCTTTAATTTAATAAAATATAATTCTTAATTAAATAATAACTAAAAACATCGTTTGTACTTTAAAAACTAATTACAATGTATCAAAAATGACTAGAAATTATATTCATTATTATATACAAAAATAATGTACATGAACATGGTGCTACTTATTTGTTACATAACCCCTTAAAATAGCCGCATAAGACCTAAGGGTAAGGTGTGCGATGGTGACAGACTCTTGAGGTTGCTCGGATAACATCGCTCGAGTGGTAATCTCTATCAACTTCCATTTTTCCCGTAGACGATCACGTTCGAGCTTGACTTGATGAAGCTCAGCTTGGGCTTGGTCAAGGGCAAAGCCCAAAGACGCCACCTCCTTTCCGAGCTCCGACAAATGGGCTTCGTAAGGGGCAATTCTACTAGATGAGGCCATCGCTTCCTTTGTCTGAGTAGAAAAATTGGTTCGTTAAAGCCTTACATTTAAACTACCCAGATGATCACTGTTCAACGGCTATAAAAGTAACGGTCACAAATCTTAACGTAAAACTAAAGAAGTTGACATCTTATAAAAACATTTTTTTTTTCATAAAGAAACATTTAACTGGATCAAGAGGGATTTTCCATTAATGAAATTTTGGGTCGTTACATGTGCTTTGTTCTGGAATGAAAAGATGGATTCCTTGTAATGTGCAAGGCGCTTTTACTGTCACAAAACAATGGAACCTGATTTTGTATGTGCTCGAGCTCCTCCAACAACCTTCTCATCCAAATTGCCTCTTTGCAAGCCTGTGTAGCTGCCATGTACTCTGCCTCCATCATGGATAAAGCCACAACTGACTGTAACTTTGAAATCCAGCTCACAGCTCCTCCTGCAAGAGTAAACACATAACCAGTAGTGGATTTCCTCTGGTCAGAATCACCTACAAAATCTAAATCAACATATCCTCTGATAGTAAAATCGGATCCTCCATAATATAATGCAGCATCTGAGGTCTCCTTGATGTATCTCAGGATCCTCTTCACTGTGCTCCAATGCTCTCGTCCTGGATTCACCATGTACCGACTAACTGCTCCCACTGCATGTGCAATGTCTGGTCTAGTATAAACCATAGCGAACATTAGACTACCCACCGCTAATGCATACGGTACTCGAGACATTTCCATCCTCTCTACTTCATTGTTATGACTCATCATAGAGGATAACTTGAAATTAACGGGAAGAGGGGTAGAGATTGGCTTACAGTCTTGCATGTTGAAGCGTTTCAAGACTCTCTGTAAGTAACTCTTCTGTGATAGCCAAATCTTCCCATTATTTTTGTCTCGGTAAATCTTCGTCCCAAGAATCTTGTTTGTTGGTCCCAAGTCCTTCATATCAAACTCCCTAGCCAATTGTGCCTTCATCTCCTGGATTTGATCATTGTTGGGGCCTACAACGAACATGTCATCCACATAAAACAGAAGAATGATGAAATCATTACCATCTAAACCCTTGAAATATGCACAAGGATCTGAATGAAGTCTATCGTATCCAAGGCTTATGATATAGGAATCAAATCTCTTGTACCAACACTTTGGTGCCTGTTTGAGACCGTACAGAGATTTGTTCAAACTGCAAACCAAGTTCTCTTTGCATTCTTCTGAAAAACCTTCGGGTTGGAGCATATAGATCTCTTCATCAAGATCACCATGGAGAAAAGTAGTCTTTACATTCAGCTGCTCTAGATGTAAGCTGTATGTAGCACACATCGCCAGAACTAATCGAACAGTCGTCAGTCTAACAACAGGAGAAAAAATTTCATTGAAATAAATACCTTCCTTCTGAGCAAATCCTTTGACCACCAATCTTGCACAATATCTTTCCACCTGGCCCTTTTCATCCCGCTTGATCTTAAAGACCCATTTGTTTCTGATAGCCTTCCTTCCATGAGGTAATGGAACAAGATTCCAAGTCATGTTCCTGTGCAGGGCTTCAAGTTCCTCCTACATTGCCATCATCCATGAGGATACATCTGGACTCTGGGTCACCTCCACAAAAGAAGATGGCTCTCCATCCTCTGTAAATAAACAATACGCAATATTGCTCTTAATGACATAGTCTGAGTGCCATACTGGTTCTCTTTTCTCCCGAGTTGATCATCGTGGTCCAGACTCAACTGGTACTTGATCATCATGCTCTAGTAATGCTTCATAGGAAACCAATTCTTCCTTAGATTTTTCCTCTACTTCGACTGTTGTAGTCTCTGTATTCTCCTTCTCCATGTCTTGATCAGTTGTCATTTGCACCTTGTCTTCTGAAAAAATGACATCTCTACTGATGATAAATTTGTGGGCAGTAGGATCCCACAAACGATACCCCTTCACACCATCAGTGTATCCCAAGAAGATACATTTCCTGGATCTTGAATCCAATTTTGATCTTTCCTAGTCATTAAACATTGCATATACAGGACTTCCAAAAGTATGTAACTGAGAGTAGTCAGCGGGTTTACCAATCCACATCTCCATCAGTGTCTTCAGCTCAATCGCCATTGAAGGAGATCGGTTGATCACATAACAGGAGGTATTCACTGCTTCTGCCCAAAAAAATTTGGCAATACCTGCAGTCTTCAACATCGCCCTTGTTCTATCCAACAGGGTTTTGTTCATCCGCTCTGCCACTCCATTCTTCTGAGGAGTGTACGCCACCGTGAACTGTCTCTTGATTCCTTCCTGTTGACAAAACGTATCAAACTCCTCACTTGTATATTCTCCACCATTGTCGGTCCTTAGACACTTGATTTTCTTTCCAGAGTCAAGCTCCTTCCGCGCTTTGAATGTTTTGAAGACTTCAAAAACATCTTCCTTCCTCGTGATTGGGTACACCCAACATTTCCTGGAATAATCTTCAATGAATGATACAAAGTACCTTGCTCCTCCCAGGGATATAACCGATGCTTGTCAAACATCGGAATGGATCAACTCCAAGATCTCCTGACTTCTCACTGTTGACGTCCCGAACTTTAACCTATGTTTCTTGCTCAAAACACAATGCTCACAAAATGGTAAGGATACCTTTGTTAGCCCAGGCAGCAACTTCTGATCCGCAAGAATCTTCAGGCCTCGTTCTGACATATGGCGAAGCTTCTGATGTCATAACGTCATCAACGCTTCCGTCGGGATAGTTGATGCAACAACTATCTCTGCCTCCTTGTACGTTTCACCCATAAGCACATACAGGTTCTTTGAGATTTTATCTGCCTTCATTACCACAAGTGCGCCCTTCACGATTCTCATTACTCCATTCTCGGTGCGAGTCTTGCATCTGTTGTCATCAAATTGTCCCAAAGACAATATGTTCTTCTTCAGGCCCTTCGCATGACGCACTCCTTGGACGGTCCATAATATGCCATCATGCATCTTCAGTTTGATGGTACCGACTCCAATGATCTTCAGAGTGTGATCGTTCCCCATGTACACAAGTTCTTCCAAGATGGTTTCATATTGGTCAAACCATTCCCGTCGAGACGTCATGTGCCATGTTGCTCCTGAGTCGATAATCCATGCATCGTCGAGATGCTGCCTACTTCCAGCAGTCGTCGCCGCTTCACTGACTAGTATATCTCCACTTCCAGAAGTACTCATCACATTCCCCTGAGAGCTCTTGTCACCACTCTTCTTATTCCAACAATCCTTCTTGATGTGCCCCTTCTTGCCACAATTGAAACATGTGACATTCTTCTTCTTACTCCTTGATTTGGACCTTCCATGATTTTGGCTCCCACTGGAACCATGCTCCATCATCCTTCCTCTCTCCATTGATAGAGCTTCTGCTAGGTGCGAAGTTGTCTGTCTATCCTCCTTGTTCTTGCGTCGAATTTCTTCTTCTAGAACTGCGGGTTCAGTATCCACAATTTTATAGCCCAACGTCGTGAGCTAAGCGAACAGGGTATTGAGGTTGTTGATGTGGTCGGTCACCGATCATGACTCCGCCATTCAAAGAGTGTACAATTTTCTCTTCAGGAAAATTTTGTTGTGCAGTGACTTGGCCTCGTATAGCTTCGTCAGAGTATCCCATATTTCCTTTGTCGTCTTTTTCTCTGCAATGCTCGATAGGACCCCGTCTGCCAAAGCCAAATGGATGTTGGCAATAGCATTCCCGTCCATATCGTTCCATTTCTCCTCTATCACACCCGCCGGCTTTTCGCCAATTGCCAGTAGGCAATTATCCTTCCGCAGAACTGCCTGCATCTTCATTTTCCACAACGAAAAATTATTCCCGTTGAATTTTTTGATCTCGAATTTCACCGCCATCTGGACACGCCGTCAGTCCAGAAACTCCTCCATTTCACAACGGTGTATTTAATAATCTTAATAAATTTTTTCTGATGTGACAGATCAACCAGAGTTGTAATCACAGAGCATACTCAAATTTATGAGAATTATTAATACCCGAAAACGTGAACAGCACCGGGCCAGAACCTTGCTTTTGATACCACTTGTTGGGACCGTAAATGATTGGCCCACCGGTGCAGCGATAATTACGAGATAAAAAATAAAGTGCCAAAGCGGAAATAAATGGGACACCAGATGTAACGTGGAAAACCCCCCAAAATGAAAGGGGTAAAAAACCATGGGAAGATAGAAGGATCACTATGGGGTAAAAGTGGGTACACACTCTCTCACTATTACAAGGAGAAAACCCTTGTAATATCTCTCTTGAATAACGGGGAAAACTACCTCACGAAATACCACATACAAAAAGATGATAGATGATAATCGGATTTTTTTTGGGATGATTTGCTGAGGGGAGAGAGCCCTTTATATAGGCTGCCTCTCCCCTGCCTTTTCCTCCTCCCGCTGGAGGTTTGGTGGGGTTTGGCCACCCACCTCATCAACCTCGCCCACCCCATTTGACAAATGGGGGGCGACCACCGTCCTGCGGAAATGTTTCTGCCAACATGAAATAATATCATCCAATAAAACTTCTAAAATTTTATATTAGATTTTAACCCTTATCTATTTGTTTCAACTCACGTTAACTCTTTTTAACAATTACCATGGTAACAAAGCTTTTACTCTTTAGGGGTTACTATAGTTTCTAAAAAAGGAATGTTGGTCCATAAATGTAACAAAGTTGATATTTTTAATATAATACTAATAACTTGTCCAAATATAGGATTTTTAGTAATTTTAAATCATTTAATAAAATATCATTTATTATTAAATAACATTGATGTTGTTTTTAAACTATTCATCAAATTTGATTTTGAAAACATCATGACAACAATGGAATTAAAATATATTCCATTAAAACCCCTATAATATGTTTTTATCTAAAAAATCATATGATATAATAATTTATTAAAAATATGTGATTTTTAACATTTCTAAAATCATTTATTTTATTTTTTATATTAATTGAATAAATAATTTGATGGGGTTGAGTTATGATTTAAGGTAATTATTTCATCACAAAAAATTAGAAATAAATTAAAATGATAAAAAATAATTTATCTTTCAAAAGAATATTTACCACCAAATAAGTTATTGTTATCTGTATCACAAAATATTATATTTATTAAAAGTAAGAAAGTGACATTTGTGTCTTTGTCTTTTACTTAAATATTATGAAGGTCAAAATCCAAGAAATATGGAACTAAGTGTTTCTATATTCGACAATTGGAAGTAAATGGATGAATAAGTCATACAATAGTATAAAAGTAATTTTTTTCAATATTTATTCCTAATCATATTGTTACTAACCTTAATTACCTGATTTACCCTAACCATGGGGATAATTATTTTCTAAGTAACTATTCATAATAACCAAAAATAAAAGTAAACTATTAAAAAAATTGGACCAAATTAAAGATATTTAATTCATTTTTTAATTTTAAATTCACATAAGTGGTGGAATTTAATTTAAAATTAAACCTGAAAACATGATGAAAAGAATTTTTTCAAAAAAAAACCTTTTGAAGTACAAAAATGTTTTTGTACCAAAATCAAGTATAAAATTAATTCCAATGTATATATTTGGATAATATTTATTTAAAATCAACTAATTATGTTTTAAAAATAATCCAAAATAGAATATGACTTTATAAACACTTTAAAAGAAAATAATTTTTTTTAATAAAAATTAGTATTTCCCACTTTTCATTGAAAAATCAAATTTTTATGAAAAATATCAAAATTTCAATTGAAGATAATTTTGATATAATGATTTATAAAATTAAATCATTTTTATAAAATATCGTTTCCAAAATTTTATAGAAATTAATCTTATTATACTTTCACAAAAGGCAATAAAAATCGTTTTTAAGGAAACATATTTTTGAAACATAAAATGAGTTTACAGAAAATTGAGTGATTCTTTAGTAAGAATTTATCAATATATTTATATTGAGTAGAAACATAATAATTATTTTATAAATCAGTTAGACCTATTTATACCTAACAATTTAATAGATGTGATATAATGGTCAATTTAAATAACTATATTTCATGGTTTGTTTAAGATCAGTATTTCGAGTCGTAAATTCTATATAACTTAATGTTCTTATTTTAAAATCTATGTGTTACAATAACACTTTTTTTATAGCTATACTAGATTATTATTCATTTTTGGGAAGTATGTTGTGCTAAACACATTTTAGGGGTCCCATGAAGAGAATTTCATGATAAGATTCAATCGTGTGAAACCCTAACACCTAAGATTCCATTTTATTTCACTATACTTGATTGATAATTCAAAAAGTATCTATTATCACATTTTTTTACATTGATGAAATTATCATTTTTCATTACGAGGAGTCTAACTAACAACTATCTAATCATTCACACGTAGTTTTTGAAATCGCTATATTGAAGTCAATATTATCATTTATTGAATCCTTATTAGCAAAAGATAAATTTTTATGGTCACAATAATTTTAATAAATTATTTTTAATAAATTATAAACTATTAAAATTATCCTTACTCAATGACTGAAATAATTCATGATTTCCATATTTTTATAAAAAAAATAATTGAATAACACATCCACATTATATGATACAATGATAGCCCCACCGTTGATGGTGGGGTGGTAAGGGCTTGGGGGTGAGGGGCAGGTCGCGGGGTGAAGTCCTTGAGATTGCGATTTACATGTACTTTTCTTCCTTGTGTGTGTGCCACTTTCGCGGTTGTACCCAAATTTTTATATGATACAATGATAATATTATTTCAATGATCAATAATGAAATTCATAATTACTTGAATAGAAGAAAATTTAATTTATAGAAACTCTTTAAAATAGATAAAACATTAATCCTTTTATTTAGTAACTATCCTCCCACCAATAATATGAACATTAGTGAACACATTCACATCATTTACTATAAATATACTCATTATAAGGATAATCAATATTTTTAACTCAATAAGTATTTCCTTTTTCAATAAACAATCATAGAGAATGATTTAGTGGTTTTTTATGAGAGGTAGCATATCTAACATGATGATCAATGTATCATCCTATAAAACTCAAAACATATTTAACCATTATTAAAATTATATGAATATCATTTTGGAGAGCCATGCATCAATTATTGATGTGTAAGTTAAATTTTCATAAAAAGGAACCAAAAAATATTTACCTCAGATGTCAGGACAAAACTTTTTGAATTATGTGACTCCAAAAACAAAACAAAAAATTACACACTTCCAAAAAAGAATTATTAATGATCTTCATTTTCAATGGATTCAATAATGAGAAATAATACTATAAATGAGTCACTATCAATAGTTCTTTCTCATTCTTCTCGTAATTCTACTATACCCACCCAACACCTCGTGAAGATGTTACAGGAATCTCTATCATTGAACATTAACTAGACGTCATCCATTATTACAATACATGGGGATGTCATTATAAGGTCTCTCTATAGGATATGAAATATAATTAGTTGATAATTCTCTAATTAAGATAAATAAGTCAACGCATTCTATTAATATCTTCACATTATTTCAGTGAGAGATGTTAGTCCATATCAGATAATTCTAGTCTTAGGATACTATAATAGATTTGAGGGAAAAAATGATGTATAAAAACTCATGGGGTATTTTTCATGAAAAATGATAACTACTACTAGGTAGTCAAACCATACACCAATAATATTATCTCTAACCACTTCATTATTCTTTACATCTCGATGTATTCTATGAGGTCATATCATCATCTTACTTGCTCCATCAATTCATGATTATTCAATGATTCTTCAAAATATCATTACTGAGATTATGGAAAAACATAAAAAATCCTTTCATTAAAATACATTCACCCTAATATTAATGAAATTCCTCACAAATCCCATAGCCCCTCTAATATATCTTCCTTAAAAAACAAGTATAAAATAATTTATATGTCATTTAATGCTCCATCTCTTTGTTGAACTACTCAAAAAATTAACCAAAACAATCATCATTGACCACATTTTAGCCGACTACGAGATAAAATGTTCATTAAACAATGATCCATAAATTATAAATTCCTCATAATAGGGGAACATCTAACCAATATCATCTATCCAAGGTTCCCTTACCTAGAATAAAACTCCCCTTTTAGACCAGTAGTATAAAATTTGAAAATTTATATAGTATCACATTAGTATGAGTTGTCTAAAACTCATTAATGATATTAATACTCAATTTTAATGAAGAAAATGTTAGATCATAAATAAATTTTCAAATGATTTATTTTTTTACACATGTCCTCAAGATTAATTGTGGGTATTACTATGATATATATTGACCCAGTCATTTGAACTCATGACTTCACTGAAATGTTCTGATGTGATGATGCACCAAATTAATAAATAATTAAAACATATTAATCCATTCATTGTGAAAATGAGAAATAATTTAAAAAAATATCATTGGAATATCTTGATAAGCCATCACAAAATTGCTCCTTTATCAGAATCAATCATTTTATTTTATCATGTAAAAACTACTAAATGATGCATGTAACCACCAACTATATCTAGGAAATAATATTCAAAATATTGTTTTTATTTATTTGATGATTAGATTAATTTCATAAGGATTAATCAACCACCAATCCCTATGTATGGGTTCTCACTCATGATAGACTATAATCAAATCCCATTAAAATTGCAACATATGTTTCATAAATAAAAACCTCACTTGTAACTCTATAGATCCCATCCCTACAACACAAAATACTTTTTATTTTATTAAAAGGAGGCAGAAGAGACAACATAAATACACTTATTGGGATGAGAAGTAATGTAACCTAAGGGTATCAGCCCATATAAAATTTTCACCCTCAATGGGAAAAGAACCATGACCAGTAAATAAAAGGAGACAATCCTCTTAAGATATAGAAGAAGAAAGGATTTCCGCCACTATATTTCCCTCACTCCAGGTATGAAGAAGAACATGTGATTGCTTATTGAGTATTTGATTGACCAAGGAGTAGTACCCTTACCAGAAAATGCATTAAAAATTGTGATCGAGTCAGTCTCCACCTCTCGGATAGGAATGCTCCTATAGACGACACATAGGTGAAGGCCCGAGGGGATGGAAATGGATTCCACCTGAAGTGAGTCTCCATTTCCAAAGAAAGATGAGAAATCTGCAATAACAGAACCATTGAGGTCTCTAATCACCCCACCTCCGTGCACGTGACCCATAGAACATGATCCGTCTATGTTGAGTTTGTACCCTAAAATGGGAGGAGTCTATTTGTCCCATTTAACCCACACAAGAGATCCAAAATAATGGGAGGGCCGAGGGAGAATGGTCGCGAGAGACGGGATTTCCAGCGTGTCCTTGCTCAGCCTAAAAAAATCCAGGACCTAGTTTTGAAGATGACACCTGAACTGGTCCTTGGAGAAGTATGATGGCGTGACTCATTTCTGGATTCCCAGAGGTTCCAAAAACCAGCAGCAAGGATAAGCAGCCTTCCCTTCCACTCAGGACCAGAACTACCAACACCTTGGAACCATTGGAGACAGAAGGAATCAGCCGAGTCCGCCTGTCCAAACCAAGCAGTAAACTTCCCAAAAGATCCCCACACATCCTTCGACCAGTCACTGTTAAAGAATAGGTGGATCGTAGACTATGGCTTCAGGACCCTGGAACACATCCCTCTCTCCTGAATGTTTTCGTCGGATGGCAACGCCTTATTCCGGACTCTCCACAGTAAGAAGAAACTTCATATGAAGATATTTGCACCATATAGTTTCACCCCATAGGTCCTATAGACCAGAGATAGAATGGACATTATGAAAATCTCTAAATTTGAACACACCTGAGGCAGAACCGGTGAAAACAAAATGATCCATCTCATTTGTGATATCAATGTTGTCAAAAATATTCATCTGATCATCATCCAGAGTGGCCCGAATGAGAGTGGGATGGTTCCTAGCCTCCCTGAATCTGATATTGGGGGTGGGACAGAATAGAAAACCCAAAAGGGTCCTTAACCAATTATGGCACCAAAAGCTAATTTCACCCATTCCAATAATCCAATGAGAGTACTGTTGTATGGTGGGAATGAACGGCTGAACCAACTTCTTATTCATGGAGGACCTAAATTTGGAAGATCTCCCCTGAATTCCATATGAATCCAGCATGTTTTTACCCCATAAAAATTTCCCCTCAATGATTTCCCAGGAAAGTTTGGCATGAAATCCATCCATAGAAAATGAAATACAATTAAGGTTGAAACCCCCTTCCCTAAAAGGTTTAAAGATTGGACCAAGAGGACCGGTGCAATTTACCTTCCAAGTGCCCATACCATAAGAAGGAAGGCTATATTTTCTCAATATTTGAAACCACCTTCTTTGTGACCTTGAGAGTAGCCAATATGTGCATATGAATGGAGGATAGAACGAAATTAATCAAAGTGATGTGCCCACGGAAGTATAAGAACCTATTCTTCCAGTTGAGAATCCGACCCAAGATTTTCTCAATGACCCCATCAAAGTTCTTGATGAGTAGTGGGTTGTGGGATACAGGAGCACCCAAGTAGTAGTTAGGAAAAATGCCCCTCAACATACCATGGATGGAAACTAAAACCCTTAACCTCCTCTCCGAATAGGTGTTAGGGACAAAAATGTTTCATTTCTCACGATTGACAATGTAGCGACTCGGGTTTTGGTCCTGTCAGACTTTGGAATATTCCTACGAATATTTCCAGAACTAGGAGCGAAGACGGCGTGCGATTCCGAGACCCGGTGTGCCCGGAATTAATTTTATAAAAATATTAAGTATTTTTATACTATGCACGTGGCGGGGATGTGATATCTCCTAAACGGTAGCCCAGAACGGGAATCTGAGGGCACGGTTGCATCCGGAGCGTGCTGTTTACCCTAGGTGGGGTGTAAACTTTGCGAGCGCGGGCCTGCTGTGGAAAAAGCCGTCAGGGGCGTTTTCGTAAATAAATGGAAAAGTTTAATTACGAGCGTCGGCTCGAATAACTCCTGAACGGAGTCTCAGATCGCAATTCTGAGTGCGCCGTTGCGTTCAGAACGCGTGTTTACCCTAGGCACGACATAATTTTAGTCGACGCCGGGTGCCGGGTTGGAGGCGTGTTGGCGAGGAGATGAAATGAAGTTTTTTTTTATTAAAAAAAAATAATGAAAAATCAATCATATCCTCCCCCCAATTCCTCTCTGCGCACGGCGAACCCCTCCCTCCCCTACCTCCGTTCTTCGCCGAATCAAGCCGCGGATGACCGTTTTCAGCGCCGATCGTCAGCGGATCGAGCTTCAGGGCGTCGCGGGCGTCGTTCTGCACCCAAAGCTTCGGCGATCCGCCAACAGGTAGGCGTTTTGAGTTTTGAAATCTCGGATCCCGATTTGGTTGGTTTTTCTCTATTTTGAGCATGCGGATGCGTAGATCCGGTCCCGGGGGGCGCGCAGATGCCTTCGGATGCGCGTTTGGACCCCCGGGGTGCCCCTGGCGGCCCTCAGAAGGTCCGCCAACGCGGCACCGGCGCGGCGGCGGACCGCGGGAATCAACCGAGACCGTTCGGCGTCAATCACCGGCGACCCCCGCGGTAAGGGGTCGACCAGCCGTGTGTGCGCGCTGCGCCGCGCCGCGGCAGCGCCCAGGCCGGCCGGACCGGCCGGTTCAGGTCGGTCCGGCCCTCTCTTTGAACACGAGGGTTTTAAAACCCCCGTATCTTGTTCCCTGGAAATCCAAATCGTGTGCCGTCTACGGCGACGCGACCCTGGTGACGAGGCGAACCCTTCGGTGTGGGTTCGGGGGCTTCGAAGTTTGGGATCGTGGCCCAGGTGCTAGAAACATCGAATAAAATAATGATATTTTATTATTATTCGACTTCGGGCCGTTGTATCTTCTACCCGGAGCGTCTGATTGACGTGTAGTCAGTGGCGTTGAGGCCCTGATGGTATGGCGGACTTTTCTTGTTGGTTTCCAGGTGTTGGGAACGAGTTTGGGGTGCGGGCCCCACGAGGCCGGGTTTGGTCATTTACGGAGAAACGCAACTTTCTCATCAGGAGTCCAATTTTGGCGGATGAATAGTCGATCCTGTGTTTTTCTGAGAGGATCGCAATGGTGTGATCCGATTGACGAGTTTCGGGATCGTGGTGTGGGCCCCACCCGGGCTGGTTTCGGTAAATAGTACTTTTTTCACCGGGTGTTCGTTTGGGACGATCGAGTAGTCGATCCCGTGTGTTTTTCCAAAGGGAACGCAGTGGGCTGATCCGCTTGATGAGTTTCGGGATCGTAGTGTGGGCCCCACACAAGCTAGCTACGGTGAATAGTGTCTTTTTCACCGTTTGTCCGTTTCGGGCGAGTAAACAACCTATCTTGCGTGTTTTTCCACGCGGATCGCGATAATGGTCTCGGTAACGGCCTTAGAGGTGCGCGGTGTGGCGTTGTGGCGGGTCGCTCGGGTTAGCGACGTCTGGACCATCAGTGGTTGAGGGTACTCCCTTTGTTCGTTCCTATGAGGGTTCGCGCGGCATCACAACCTTATTATAAGTTTGTGATCCTCTCGATGAGATGTTTAATCTGTTAGAGTTGTGGCATCCCTCCGGTGGGCCCGGAGCGGGATCCTCTAGTATCGTTTCACTAGATCGGGTTCTTGGTATCGCTGTGACAGCTTATCTAGGAGCAGCGATCCCTATCTAGCAGGTTAACACTGTAGGGTTTGTGGCATCATCGGGAATATGATCCCCTACGCGGTGGGTCGTGCTCAGTAGGGTTGTGGCATCGTCGGGTATACGATCCCCTACTCAGCATGAGGATTTTAGTAGAGTTGCGGTATCATTGGTTATACGATCCTCTACTCAGCGTGTGGTGTCTGTAGGGTTGTGGCATCGTCAGTTCGATCCCCTACAACGCGAGATGTACCAGATAGGGTTTCAGTATCGTCATGACCGTCGTGACACAGGTGACGATCCTCTATCTGAGTGACGTGTTTCTGTCGAGCGCCAGATCGGGTTGTGGTATCCCCCAGCGGATCCCGGGAGTGATCCCCTATCTGTGAGATCTACGAATGTCAGATCGGGTTGTGGTATCCCCCAGCGGACCCTGGGAGTGATCATCTATCTGTGAGATCTTCGTATAACGGTGTGGGTTCTTGTATCCCCTAGCGGACCCTAGGAGCGATCCCCTAACCGAGGAGTCTGGTGTTTATGTTGTTTCAGTGAGCTTTCCTCAGTAACAATATCCGAAGAGCGTGATCTCTCGGGTGAGCGTCTGAGATGTTTGTGTGGGACCCGATGGAGTGCATCTCTCGGACGAGTGTCATCCGGGATGACAGTGATCGTGGAGTGTCCTCTCCTGGTTGAGAACCGTTGTTGGTGATGAGGTCGGTACCTCATGTGGTTTGGTGCGTGAGCTGAGTATATCTGGATGTTCATGGTATATGTATGGGCATACACCTGATTTGAGCTGACTAATTGTGTTTAGCCGAGGATGGTCACGAGATGAAGTTTCTCTCTCGTCTGGGTTCCCTCTGGCTGGGATGAGCGGATTGTTGCCTTTCAGTTGCTCTCTTTTGTTTTGGGTTTTTGAGGTGCCTACTGAGTATTGTTATACTCACCCCTGCACGGGCTTTGCCCGCACATGTTTGTGTCTTGTGCAAACCACAGGCCTTTCGACGGTGTCTCAGGAGGACCCGGAGCAGGCGGAGCTGAGTGAGCAGGACTGACCGTGGAGTCTTACCGGAGCTGTGTCGAGGTGCTTTCCGGTGGTGCTTTTGGCAGCGTACCCCTTCTTCCGAGCAGGTTGGACGCTTTTGTGGTTTTCCTTTGGTGGACCCTATTTTGCCCTTTTGTACTTCTGTTGCACTCTGGTTTGGGATAGTTGTATGCGTGCTTTTACTTTTCAATTTTAAATATCTATGCACTGTTGCATGGAGGTGTATGTGAGTGCGTGTGTACAGATACCTTAGGCTAATGTCTCTCATGTGTGTGATAGCCTACTCGGCGCTAGTCGCCAGCCCCTGACC
Organism: Viscum album; assembly: GCA_963277665.1. Taxonomy (NCBI): domain Eukaryota; kingdom Viridiplantae; phylum Streptophyta; class Magnoliopsida; order Santalales; family Viscaceae; genus Viscum; species Viscum album. The sequence continues at coordinate 1,909,628,092 of OY728157.1, read as the reverse complement.
TATTGGAGGCGGGCTTGGGGAGTCGCGGCTCAAGCCCCGTTGGGTCGGGTCGTTACAGACAACTTGACCACTCCAAGAGAAAAACACCTCCAAGGCCTCATTAACCCCTTAAATAGACCTCCTACTACTAATAAAAAAGAGAATGGAATCATCCGTGAACATAAGATGAGAAATACCACCAACCTGATGCTTATTCTAGTAGGGAAGAATATTACCCATAACAATGGAATGGTTAAAGAGGAGACTAAAGGAATCTTGAGCAATGATAAATAAGAAAGGGGATAATGGGTAGTCCTGCCTCAAACCTCTAGTGGATTTAAATAAACCAAATTGATTTCCCATAAAGGAGATAGATAGCCATGGAGAGATGAAGCACCGAAAAAGAAGATCAATGACCCAGGTCGAAAACCCCATGCAAGCCAAAACCCTATTCACGAAGCTCCATTCTACTCTATCATAAGCTTTTCTTATATCCAGTCTGATGAACACATCGATTCCAAAGGATTTAAGGTTGATATCTCTTATCACTTAATGAGACAAGGCAGTAGCCCCTTAAATCGACCTACCTTCCACAGACCCGTGTTTCTCCTAAGACACCCATTTAGGAAGGGGGGAAGTCTTTTGTTGAGGACATTAGCTTGGAATTTATAAGGCACATTTCACAAAATTATAGGCCGGTACTGATTCCGATATTGGTTGTCTTTTACCTTGGGTACCAACACAATTTTAGTTGCACTAGCCACTCAAGGAAGATTGCCACCAAAAAAGTAGTCCTACACCACGCAGATTAGACTCCCCTTAAAAATGGCCCATGAGATACTGAAAAAAGAAGCAGGGAAAGCATCCAGACCGGGAGCGCTATCATGATTAATAGACCAAATAGACTCTCTGATTTTTTCCTAATCTGGAACTGCTCTCAATCTGTCATTCACTTCACTAGAAGCAATGCAGGGAATCACATAAAATAAATCTAAATTTCCACTAGGATATTCCCCCACCGTGCTCGGGTTAGGGAGCTCAAGTAACAATCTGAAAAAGGAGTCAGCTGAAGTGCCAGCAACCACTCTTTCATTAGAAAAGGTACCATCATCCAGCAAAAAATTGGGAGTTATAAACCTGTGTTTTTCTTTGAGGAATTAATGAAAGTATCCGGTATTTCTATCTCCTTCACAGATCCATTTAACACTTGATGTTTCATGGGCGAAGTGATACTATTTCATCAAAAGCTCTACTAATAAATTATTTTTTCACCTCAGCTCACCAAAAACGTCCTCATCCCAGGAAGCTTAAAGGCTGGCTTCCAACCGCTGTATGTCCCTATTAATAGTTTCCAACTCTTGATCCCAGGAGAGAAAGACTTGTCCCAAGAACGAAGGTGGATCTTGAGATGCCTTAAATTATTATGGAGAGAGGTCCAAGATTTGTCTCTGACAGACTGATCCCAGGATTCCCTCACAGGGTCCAAAAACTCTAGAATGTCAGCCCAAGTTGAAGAAAAATGAATGTAATCCTCACTAACCTCATAGTGTTTCACTAAAATGGAAATCAGAGAGTGATCCGAAAGGCCACGAACCAGATGGGAGACTTTAATAGCAGGAAAATAAGAAAGGGTCGCCCCATTCACAAGGCAATGATCCATGCAACTCCATTCACCGTGGTTCCCACGCTGGTTATTGCACCAGGTAAAAGGATCTCTAGAAAAACCAGCAACCAAGAGCCTATTGTTTTCCATGAAAGCCACAAAATCCTGACTAGCTCGTAGAGGGAAAGGACCACACACTTTTTTCGCTGCAGGGATGGCCATAATGTTAAAATCGCCTCCAACCAACCAAGGGGAATCACTTGGATTAAAAGAGCTCAAGTATTCCCATAGAGATGTTCTAGTGTGTGGATCAAATTTTGAATAAACGACGTGGAGAAAGAAAGCATTAGCCCCGATTAAAACATTTACATTAATAAACTGCTCTGACACAGAAAGTAAATCAACTGAACAACCGTATTGCCAAAAAAACTAGTATGGGAGTTGGAGGGAAAACCAGAAAGAAAGACTTGGACTCGCAAGAAATGAGAAAATACCTTAATTTTCAAAGGATCCTACTTGGGTTCTAACACTGCAACCACCGAAATAGAGTTATTATGAAATTCATTGTAGATAAAGTCTGACTTTACCTAAGGGACCAAGCCACAAGTGTTCTATAGAAGGAGACTAATCATTGATAGGAGAGGAGTCTGGCACTGGCCCCAAACACATGGCTCTGAAACTTATTTGAATACCTGGTATTGTACTTGGATCTTGACTGAGATCTGGTACAAGCTCCATTAGAGGGACTACAGGTTAGAGAGCCAGGAGAAGGAACTCTGAGAAGCGACTCCTTTGGGGAGGAGGAGAGGTATCCAGAAGGTGGGGAATCTAGATACTTCACCTCCTTCAAAGAGGGAGGAGAGCTGATCACTGGATAGGTAGCTTGTAGAGGAGAGTCAGAGGAGTCTCCGAGATCCAGCTCTCTGATAGAAAAGCACAGCGGGTAGGGAGAAGCCTGGGAAAAATGCTCTCCAACAAAGGGAGAACCAGAAATGCTCCTAGAAGTAGGGGAAAAGGGGGATAAGTAAGAATGAGAAGAGGAACCCCTAGTCTTTCAGGATCTAGCATCGCCGGGAAGGTGCCAGTCGAGGAGGAAGAGGCGACCCAATCTGAGGAGGCAGACGAAACAAGAAGTCCCTTCCCTTTGTCTCTAGGCCCCAAAACTGATCTCGGAGCAGAATCATTTGGCACACCTGGAGAGGGTAGGGAAGTACGGGGAGAATGATCTGATCAAACCCTACTTTGGATAGCCAAAGTTTATGACATTCCAGAGAGGGGTTCCCTTACAGAAGGAAATTGGAGCAGAAGCACAGAGGGAAAGGGGACACAAGGGATTGAGACCAAATAGGGTATCCCTTGAACTTTGAGCAGGATATTGGACGGTAGAGGTAACACTAAATCCATCTTGACACAAATCTGAGCAGTAGATGAATCTTACAGATGAAGCGATATCTCGTCAGCACATAGGAGGGATCCCAGCGAGTTACCGATGCCACGCAGGAAGCTAGGGGACACGAAAGGAAGGGGAAACCCCAGGAGAGAGAACCACACCGCCGCTAGGGAGGAGTCTTTACCGAAATGAACATCCATAGACCACAGAAATAGGGAAAATATCTAACAACCTACATATCTAGGGCAGAAACACTAGGCCAAGATGAAATCTTCCCGCAAGGACAAAACAATGCAGAAAGACTTTCTGTTCAACACCAAAACCATAGCCGGGGACTCCAATGGTCAAGAAATGAAAAAGCGCTGGAAGGTAGGAAGCAGAGGCTTGTTAATCCCAAAACGAGCTACCAAGGTCCATTGAAGGAGATCCAAAGCATCGCAAAAATCAACCGTAGATATGTCAAGTGCCTGATATCCGTCCACCTTTTGGGAGGAAGAACCCAAAGAAACCACCGGGGGAGCAACGAAGGCGCGCGAGGAGGGAAGATTTCGAGCAAGGGCCTCCTTGAAAGACGGGAATTGGGGAGGTCTTCTATGAAAGGGATCACCAGGGATCAAAGCAGACACAGAAGATGGAACAATGGTTGAGAGGGACACCCCCACCGAAGACGCAGGCAAAGAATATTCAAGAGAGGCCATCGTTTCCTATAGATCCCATCCCTAAGATAAAATGTAATGGTACCAATTTTTTGTTTATCAACCCTAGTAAAAGACCACCTAAATGAATAATATTTCTAGAAGTTTATCTACACAACCTATCCTCAAATATGTTAGGGGTTGGTGTCTAGCAACACAAGGGAGTACCCACAAAACAGGATACATTCACAAATGAAAACAACAATGAATAACACTATATCTTTACTAGAATTAAACAGATAAAATAAATGTTCACATGAATATTGAAATGAATTAAAATATAAGAATATGAAATGTCATATGTTATGAATACCATTATACATAATCAATATCATACAAAATTTTATACAATGAAATAACATTGACATGACAAAAAAACAAAAAATTTAAGCACAAAGTAAACACATGGACTACCAAATGAAAACACCTCTGATATTTTGCTATGAAAAATCCTCATCTAAACAGATTCCAAGAATGAGAGGGTATGACACCTGTCATCGGGACAAGTTTGTGCATGCATGGGAATGCCTAGCCGAACAGCCATGCGAAGGTGGAGAGCTTATTTCACGATGAAGATGATGGGGAGGAGCAGTTCCAAGTATTTAGTCTGGGTTGTATGTAATGTTTGAAGCCTACGGGAAAATGAATTCTTTTAAGGTCTACGGGCCATGTAATACTTACGCCTACGAGTCTTGTAAGGGTTCCACCTCACCCCTTGAAAGGTGGATTACCAAAATCAATAAAAAAATGAAGCCCTTCGGGCCATTGTAGGAAAGAATATAACCCCAAATATCACAACCTTTGTGAACTATTAGAAATTTCCACACATCTTTTAAGAAATAAGTATATCCCCATACGAGTTCCCTTTTAGGGTTGAGTTGAATGACCTAATAGAACATTCCATACGGAGAGTGATTCCAAAACATAGTTTTTGGAGGAAAAATAATTAATGTGTGGGAAATAATATTAAATTTTCATAACCTTATATATCAATACCTCCCAATGTGATCTTTGATATATTATAACACAGTGACTCTATTATTCTCAAGGTTTCACATGAAATCATCTAGAGCCCAAACCTATCATGAAAATATACAAGTCAGCAACTATAAATTCATCTCATTAGAGAAATTCATTTCCAAAAACATCATTAGAATAACCCTATACATAAAAATATAATATTATATATATATATATATATGAATCGTTCCTAAGAAGTATCATAGTAAATGGGCCCCTGAATACTAAATTTTTCAATGAGGAACCATAACCAAAACACTAAGGTCCTTCTAGATTTCAGCCCTCATTTACACTAATATGGGTAATCTGTCAAAGAATCATATCCATTAAAATGAATACTTTAGAATAAATCCCTAAATGGATTTTGGAACATTCAAGGTGATTTATATAGCCAGTATTCATGAAATTTTACATGACCACCATTTCCCTTATATGATTTTCTAAGAGTGGAATTGTTGTTCCTCAATGGAATAGATATAATGATTTAATTTTTATAACCCCTAAAATCCAATATTTTGCATTTTATCTAGATATCCATAAAAAATAAACTATAGGTATAATTCTAGTGGAGTACATCTACAAATGGTCTTCCTTGATGTTAGAGTAGTGGGTGTGAGAAAATACTATGAATATAAATATAACATTATCAATAAGTACATAAAATGTAAATTATGTCCAATGAGAATTATCTCTCTAGAAATTCATTGAAATTAGAAGAAGAACCCACTATCAACATAGATATCATAGAAGATAAGATATATCTTGGTTAAATGTTCATTATCAATCAACCTGATCAATTATATTTCAAACTACTATTCCACATATTTTAGTAATACAATCAATGTCTAGTAGTGGATTGTTGGATAATCCACTAACTAACATATAACCATACTCATAAATAATTACACTCTTATATAAAATAATAATTATTTTTTTGTTGATGGAGTCTGTTAATGATGGTGAATTTTTCATTTTATGTATGTGTTTATGATGGAATACTTTTACATATATGTTATAGCTAAGAACACTATCAAAGGTGCAATTATTATTATTGACTTATTGTAAGTAGTATACTATTGAATGGTTTTCATTGTGTAATTTATAATTAATTAAAAAAAATTATTGACTTGATATTATTAGTGATGAATATTCTATTCCATCAAAATTTTCATCAAAATTAACAGTGACTAATACAACCATATAAACAAATTTAGAATTTAATTAGAAATATATTAAATAAAAAAATGTATAAAATAAATCCTAAAAATATGGAAGATAATTTTTTTAAATTACATATTTAATTAAAAATATGATGAATAAAAAATCAGTCCTCAAGTATAAGCTATACAAGCTATGAGAAAATTAACTAATAAATATGGATTGAAATCCATCTAGATATCTCATGTGATTCACCTTTTATATTCATATATCTTATCATTTTTTACTACTGACATTTTTGTCGATCTTCATAAAGTAATTTCCACTTCTATTTAGTGTCATATGGTGCCATTATCCTCCACCCATACATTATAGTGGAAAATAGAAATGACCCCACACGATTTGTTTTTGAGTATTTGATGATGAAATCACTAAAGTATGATAATAATTGTATAGTATTTATAAAAAAACAATATCAATCACCCAACCATTCCTATGACTAATCTTATTCATCAGAATTCATGTATACTTGTCTAAGTAAGACATACATGAGATCTATGCATCATCCTATTTTACCTTAGTTTCATTCTATCTCTCCCAAGTATAATAATTCTATTCCTCATACATTTATTATTAATATTATGTAACAATAAATACTTTTAAAAATGTAAATTAATTATCATGGTTTTGATTAAAAATGAATGAAATACTATAAATGGTTTGACACCATCTCTCACCATAAAACAATATAGTTATGAGAATAATTTAAATCCTATTTTAAGAATCAAATTTTGTAATTAAAAGGATTAATCATGGACTAAAGAAATATAAATTATAAAGTTATTATAAAAAATATGTATAAATTATTAACTAATTCCACTTATGATCTCTTGATTATGTATAACAAAAGAACGACAATAATATCTACGAGTGACATTCTACCTTTCCAAACTCTTTCAACTTATAAATAATCTAAATTAATGGTGTATCAAATACATTACTCCTTAAAAAAATATTTTATTATCAAATAATGATTATTTTGGATAGATACCAATTATTAAAAATAGAAATCCCATTAATGATGTTAGATCTAGGAAATGATGAATAAATATCAATGCTCAATCTATCATACAAAATAATGATAATGAGACACATAAGAGTCATCAAAGTCTATCAAGGAAGCTCAATCATATCTCTCGTCCAAATGTGTAGTAAAATATTATAGAAATACTCAGGCATGTAATCCTACCATTTCTGCTTGATAGAGTACACCATGTTTTCATGGATATGAGATTAAAAGTCCATTATGTAATTAATAAAAATGTTCAAAATTAAATATATTTAAAATAATTTTCATTATTTCTTTACATATAATTAATAGATCAAATGTGTAATGATGTTGTTGGTCAGAGTAGTTAACTCAAGAGGGGAGGGGTGAATTGAGTAACAATATAAAAATTTCTGTTTAAAAGATATTAGTTTTACAAATAATGATTTCCACAAAAATAGATACAACCCAGTTAATCAAGGTTATACTATTATAAGAGTTTGACTGTTTAAACGACTTCTTAAAAGATTTATTAATTCTCAGTAATCTTAATTGGTATTATTAAAATTACTTTTGAAGTTATCCTACTAAGACAAATCAGATATAACTTCTTTCCAAGACTAATTATCAAAGTGAATTTAGTGTTTTTCTGGATTATGCAGTAAAGCAGTAAAACAGAGTAAACTAAATTTAAATAGCACAGCGGATATAAAACAAGTGGTTCAGTCTCAAGGCGAGACCTAACCCACTCCACTTGGTGATCACCTACCACCAAGCAGTTTATATAAATAAACTATGATCCATACCCTGGATCGGGGTTAACAACAGTACATGGACTATCCAGGCCACACAGGGACCTCTTCCACAGTTTTTGTGGGTAAAAAAAATAATGATCAGGCCACACAGGGACCTCTTCCACAGTTGTCGTGGGCAAACAAGGGTAAAGAATTTGGTGTGAGGATTTTGAAATCCTCCAGTTCAGCGCAGGAGTCAGTGTGTGTGTAAAATATACAGAGTACACACACTGATCAAAAGTAAAATAAATAAATCACTGAGAGAGAGAGTATATATGAGTTTAGAATGCTCTAGTGATTAGCAGTGCAGCTCTGGACTCCTTGGATAAGACAAAAATGCTTCTGAGTCCTTCTCTGATTTTTGTGTTGAAAAACAGAGTGTCGCGATTCAGCTTTTGTTCTTCACGAGTAAAGATGTTCTCTGAATTCCAGTGTACTTTGTGTTCAGTAGAGTCGGATTGCATGCATGAGACAATGATTTCTTTTTAAGATCTTGCAATGTTTTCTTCGCGGTTATGCTCAGGCCTGCTTTTCTGTTGAGTACGGTGCACTCGCGTTTCTTGCGTTGTTGTATCTTACTTGCTCTTGGACACTCTGCATTCTTTATCTTTGAATGCATGAGGGTTAGCCGGCAGGTTCCATATGTGTCATACCTTGTACCTCTTACTATGTCTACAAAGAAACATTAATTATGTCAGTGCATTAAAGACGTCAAATATGACCATTAAAAAGTTAAATTGAAAGACGAAAAAATAGGTTAAGAAACGGTGTCACAATATGTTATGAAAACAATGTCTTCTTCATGGTATCTCCTTGTCACGTTGTCTCCTTCATGGTGTCTCCTTCACTATTTCTCCTTCATGGTGTCTTGCTTCCGGTTTCTGGCTTCCGGTGCCTTGCTCATAGTTTCTGGATTCATAGTGCCTTGATGACTGTGTCTTGCTAACTGTGTCTGGCACTTAGGCAAACAGAGTGTTTGGCTTACGGTGTCTGTTCTTAGTGTCTTGCTTCACGGTGTCAGGCCTACTGTGTTATGGTGTCTCGTGGCCATAGTGTCTCATTGGTCACAGTGTCTCATTGGTCACGGTGTCTGAGACTTAGGCTTCACAGTGTCTGATTCATCACGGTGTTCTTGTTCACGGTGTCTGTGTCTTGCTCACAGTGTCTGAATTACTGTGTCAAGATTCACGGTGTCTTGTACTTAGGCAAATAACTGTATTCAGACTTAAACAGTAATATGCATAAAATTAATTGAGCTTATCCATTATCAAGTATGAGATAACTTGAAACATAAATACACATGATTGATAAGATTTGTGAGATTTGTAATCATTAATAAGATTTGTAATTATTATTGAGATTTGGTTGTTGATGTAGAAGAAGGCATAGAAGTGATAGATAGAGAAGGTAAATGGAGACCTTCAAAGATTGAGGGAGCCAAAGTAGGAGCTGTATAAGATCTAGGCTGTGGCTGATCAAGAATCACTGGCCTGATCTGAGTGAGGGCTTGGCTAACCGACATGGCAGAGGAGGCTAAGGCAGACAGTCCAGGTCTGATAGGGGCAGCTGCTGGAGAAACAATTGTTGTACTCTGGACATGGAGATAAGGCTTCAGAAGGTTGATGAAGTCTGTAATAATTTCACCATCATACTGCATTTCCTTTTCAAAGTCTTCTTTATTTTCCATGAACTTGTCCAACAATCTGGTAAATTCAGTGAGCTTATAGACTTGGGTTTTGAAGGCCGAGTCACAGGAGGTATTCTCAGATTTTCTACTAGATATTTGAAGTGGTTGGTAATGTCATTTTTGGAGAAAATATGATTGAGATAAAAATCCACTTTCTTAGAGATCTCCTGCTAAGCATCATTGGCAATCTTTGAGTGAATTTGAACCAGGTAAAGCACTCTATCACTATTCTTAACAACTTCAGATAAAGGAGTCATATCAAAGCCACTGAAGACATTCTGAATCTCTTCCTTGAATATAGATCTGAGCAGAGAACTATCCAAAGAAGGAGTAGAGGTTTGACCAAAGGAAGTAGAAGCTTTGACAGTTATGGTCAGAGACTTGAGCTGTTTCAGGACCTTTTGAAGACAACTAGTATATTCATCTGTGAGCTTATTAAGGTTCTCCAAAAGCTCTTTCATGTGTTGCAACATGTGTTTGTACCTTTCTCCAATATTTTCATCAAAGGATAAGAGGTATGGATGAATATGGGACACAATATCTCTAAAAATATGAGAAACAATAGGTTCAGGAGAAGCAGGAGCAGACTCTGATCTGGAATGAAATTCTCTCTGTAGTTCTTCAACCATGATTTTCAGAGTTGCAACTTCATTACTGAGTAACTTGTTTTCAACCCTTACTTCTTGAATTTCATGAATCATCTTGGGTTGAATGTGCCAGATAATCTTTTCTAAAAGCAGTGAGGCATCTTCCTGACTCAGTTTGGTCACAAGACGAGGTTGAGAGGACATAATTTTCTCAACTCCAGCTAAGATAGTGTCTCCAATTACTTTCAAATCATCTTTACTGACAAAATATTGTTGTCCAGGTAAAGGTGCAGGTGTAGGAAGTGGTACAAGTGCAGGCTCAGGTTGAGGTTGAGGTTCAAGTGCAAAATATGTGACAATTTCAGTTGAAACAAAGAAGAAAGATCAATCCCAGTGGCAGTAACCTGTTGAGATTCACTCACATCATAAAATCTAGGGAATTTATACCAATTGTCCACCGAATATGACTCAGTTGGTTGAGATGCTTCAACAGACTCAGCTTCACCAGTCTCAAGATTTTGAGGTTCCTCCCCCTCAATAAGTGCTTCCTTTTCAGGACCTTGAGGCTCATGTACTTTTTCTAAATCCACTGGTTCATCTCTAATTTCCTCATCCATTTCTTGCTTAGCCAGCCTAAAGGTTATCTCCATCCTCTCTTCAGCAGAGGGTATTATCTCAAGAATATATTTTTCCACAAGAAGGTCTTCCAGATTAGCTTCTTGGATAGTAGGGAGTTCTTTTTGAGTTGCTTATTTCACAGTAGGGAGTTCTCCTACTACAACCTCTTCCATGGATTTATTCTGAGATTCTGGGACAACTAATTCTCTTTCAGCCTCAGATTGGATTTCCAGATTAACAACAACTCTCTAGGTAGGAGGTTATTTTCCAGGAACAACAAGAGTAACAACAATCCTTTCTTTCTCAATAACAACTTCTTACCTATGAGGTATATCAGCCTCTTCTCTATGGGGTACTTCAGCTACCTCTTCATCTTCTTCTTCATCTTCTAAATAATCAACAACTTCATCTGGTTCCAAACTAGGATCAAAAATGTCCTTTGGCCTTGTTGGATAATCCACAGGATTATACTTCTCATAAATCTTATCATTATCTTCAAACCATTCCTTCTTCTAGGGGTTCCAGTTTATTTTAATCCTCTTAATGGTAGGTTTAGATAAAAAATATTCAAAATCCATAAGTACTTCTTCATTGGGTCCAACTACTCCTTTTGCAACAAGCATTGCTAAAATCAGCCTAGAGTAAAACAGAGAGGTGGATTTGGATGTGACCTTGATCAATTCACACATATGGTGAATGATGTATTTTCATAGATTGATTTTGTGTCCATTCTTCATAAGATGAATCAGGAACACATCTTGGTACTTCAAGACAACAAATTCACCTTTCCTCGGGCTAATCATATTTTGAACAAATTTAAACAACAACCTTGTCTCTCCATCAAGTTCACCAGCTATGGCCCTTCTCTTGGTGCCATTTTCAGTTAGGGTTTCCAGTGCATTTTCCAGGTCAAATAAATCAGTTGTAGGTGGGGGATCTCTCTGATAATCATAAAAAATTCCTTCATGAGGAATCCTAAGGAATGCAGCCCAGATCCTTGAAGAGAATGAGCAGCTTTGTCCATTGACCCAACTCCTCACAACATAGATTTCACCAGAATCAAAAGAAAACTGTACATATTGATAAAAATGAGCTACCAACATCAGATAAATAGGTCTATCCTTCCTTGAGAACCATTCGATCCAGCCTTGTTCTCTTAAAACTTTTAAAACCAGAGACTTGCTGGACAAAATCCACTCAGGGTAAACTTCTTTTTCAGGAACGACAGTGCGATTTACCAGGGTTGGATTCAAAGGGTCCTTCGGGTGCCAGCTTCGGTGCTATCTTCTTTTTCTTAGAGATGCTCTTCTCAGGTGTGGATGAAGATGGACGCTTCATCCTTGGCATTCACCGAAGGTCGAGAGAGAGAGGGTTGCAAGGTTGAAAGGGTTCAGAAAGAGTGAGTAGGAGAAGGTCCAGGTGAAGATCCGAGTGAAACCCTTTTGTTTTATCATTTGGGAATGTCATACGTCACAAAAATAAAAATGCGGGAAAGTAAAAGAGGTGAAAAAAGAATTACCGCGATACGGGTTAAAAGAAAATCATAAATAATTTTCACGGTGAGACCATGAATAGTCGTTGCGGTGCGATGGTAAATGGTCATCACGGTGAGACAGTCAGTGGTCATCATGGCGAGACAGTGAATGGTCTATTCTGTCACGGTGAGACAGTAAGTAAACTGTTTCAGTCACGGTGAGACAGTAAATGACAGACCGTGAATAGAAAGTTCTAACAGTGAGACCGTAAATATGAGAGACAGTAATCGAGAAACAATGAAATTTAAACTGTAAAGTAAAATATAGTAAAAGATTAAACAGTAAGACCAGTAAGATATCTATTTGTGATTGATCATGCCAAGATCATGTATGATGTAATCTATTCTCTCATAATTTAATGGTTTAGTGAATATATCAGCAAGTTGATATTCAGTACTAATGAATTCCAAAGTGATATCACCTTTTTGATAATGATCTCTCAAAAAGTGATGTCTTACATCAATATGTTTTGTCCTAAAATGTGAAACAAGATTTTTTGAAATGTTAATAGCACTTGTGTTGTCGCAATTTATTGGTACATATCTGAATTGATATCCATAATCTAGTAAAGTGTGTTTCATCCACAAAATTTGTGCACGACAACTGCCAGCAGCTATGTATTCAGCGTCTGCGGTAGATAATGCAAAAAAATTTTGTTTCTTACTACACCATGATACTAGTGACTTGCCTAAAATGTGATATTTTCCAGATGTGCTCTTTCTATCTAACTTACATCCACTGAAGTCAGCATCAGAATAACTAACTAGTTCAAATGATTGTTCTTTAGGATAGAACAGTCCTAGATTGGGTGTATGCTTGAGGTATTTAAAAATTCTCTTTACAACGTTTAAATGAGGTTCTTTAGGGTTTGATTGAAAGAGAGCACACATACACACACTAAACATAATATCAGGATGACTAGAAGTTAAGTAGAGTAGACTTCCAATCATTCCTCTATAAGTGGTTTGATCAACAGATTTTCCATCTTCATAAAGATCCAACTTACAGGTGGTAATCATGGGAGTGTCACTACTTTTTGTGCTATCCAATCCAAAAAAATTTAGAAGATCTATAGTGTACTTACTTTGAGTCAAAAAAATTTCATCATTATTTTGAAAGATTTTAAATCCAAGAAAGAATTTTAGATCACCCATTAAACTCATTTCAAATTCGTTTTGCATCATTTTAGAAAAATCAATACATAATGAATTTTTTGAAGTTCCAAAAATAATATCATCTACATAGATTTGAACAAATAAAACATCATTAGATATTCTTTTTATAAATAGAGTAGGATTAGCTATTCCTTTTGTAAAACCTTTGGAAATTAGAAAAGTACTTAATCTGTCATACCAAGCTCTAAGAGCTTGCTTTAAACCATATAAATCTTTTGATAATTTAAAAATATGATTTGGAAAATGAGGGTTTGTAAATCCAGGGGGTTGTTTAACAAAAACATCCTCAGCTATATACCTATTTAAGAATGCACTCTTAGCATCCATTTGATATAGTTTGAAATTCAGATGTGCAACATAAGCAAGTAGAATTATAATGGCTTCAAGTCTGGCTACTGGAGCAAAAGTCTCCTCATAGTAAATTCCTTCTTCTTGACTATAGCCTTGTGCAACTAATCTAGCCTTATTCCTAACTATATTTCCAGCTTCATCTACCTTATTTATAAACACCCATTTAGTACCTATGACAAAAGTGTCCTTGGGTCTTTCAACAAGTTTCCAAACTTTATTTCTTTCAAACCGATTGAGTTCTTCTTGCATAGAAATTACCCAAAATTCATCATTGATAACATCATCAATGTTTTTAGGTTCAAGCTATGACAAGAAGGCTTGATGTTCAACCTGATTTCTAAGAGAATCTCTAGTTTGTGTTCCTTTCTCTAAGTCTATTACAACAGCATCTAAGGGATGGTTTTTAAGAGTTCTAACCTTTCTAGAAAAAGAGGGACTAGTGAATTCAGGTTTATCAATAGATTCAGGTTCATTATGAATTGATTGCACATAATTTCTAGAATTGGAAGTTTTCACAGATTCTTTCACAGAGGTATTTGAGGATTTTGAGTTGATGTTTAGATTTGATACATCATCCTCCAGATTTTCTAGGATGGTTCTAGGCTCATGTGGATCCGTTTCATCAAACTTGATATGGAAAGATTCTTCCACACATTTAGTTCTCTTATTTAATACTCTATAATCTTTTATTGAAATTGAATAACCTTGGAAAATTCCTTCATCACTTTTGGATGCGAATTTGTCAAGATTATCCTTAGTGTTAAGAATAAAGACTTTGCAACCAAGAACTCTAAAGTAATTAACCTTATGCATTCAATTGTTTCAGAGTTCATATGGGGTCTTCTTGAGAATTGGTTTAATCAATACTCTATTGATTATGTAGCATGCTGTATTAACAAATTCATCCCAAAAGTAAATAGGTAGGTCATATTCACTAAGCATTGTTCTAGCAATTTCTTTCAAGGTTCTATTTATTATTTCTACAACACCATTATACTGAGGTGTTCTAGGGGCAGAGAAATTGTGATTATAACCATTTTGTGAGAAAAAGGATTAAAACTCTTGATTTTCAAACTCACGGCCATGATCACTTCTTAAAGATTTAATTTTAAGGCCACTAAGATTTTCTAAAGACTTGGCATACTTAGTAAAATAAGAGCAAACTTCACTTTTGTGAGCCACGAAGAAGTTCCAGGTATATCTAGAAAAATCATCTACTAGAACATAATCATAGTGCTTCCCATTTAAACTAGAAACTCTAGATGGTCCAAACAAATCCATGTGAACCAATTCGAGAGGTTGAGAAGTAGAAACTTCTTTCTTTGTTTTGAAAGAGATTTTGTGTTGTTTTCCCTTTTGACAGGGATTACACACTTTGTCATTTGGAAACTCAAGTTTGGGTAAGTCTTTAACTAGGACTTTTCTAGTTAACTTTCTAAGGGAGTGAAAATTACAGTGCCCTAGTCCCATATGATAGAGCCAAGATTCTTTATGAAATACACTTAAACATGAAACATGTTGAGAAGCTAAATAATCTAAATTAACAGAATAAACATTTTCATTCCTTGATGTAGAAAATACTAATTTATCTTTAGAATCAAGGACATTACATGCATCATTTTCAAATTTAACATGATATCCATCATCACACAATTGTGATATACTAAGCAAATTATATTTTAGACCATTAACAAACAGTACTTTAGAAATTAGAATCGAATCAGAGTTACCAATATGGCCTAAGCCAATGATCTTCCCCTTTTCATTGTCACCAAATGTGACATGTCCTCCATCTACTTTTACCAGGTTCTTGAAGAATGAGTAGTCTCTTTTCATGTGCCTTGAACACCCATTGTCCAAGTACCATAGATTTTTATAGGATCTCTTTAAGCATCTTTCCTACAACATGATCAAGCAAAGACAGATTTTGGTACCCATACTTGTTTGGGTCCAGTGGCATTAGTAATAAGTGCTTTAGAAACCCATATTTGTTTCATAGGTTTCCTATAGGCATTATGTAAAGTATTTGAAAAATAAACTCTATTAGGTCCACAAAAACGTGAAACAGTCGAATATGTATCATGACTCGAGCTAGTTGATTTATGTCCAGAACTGGGAACAAAATTATATGTCCTAGACTTTGAAACAAAATTTGTTCTACCAAGGTTTCTTTTACCAGGTTGATAACCAATGCCAGTATTATATTTAGGAGAAATTTGTTTTCCTAGAATTTGGGTAAGGGTATTTTTACCATTAGTAAAATTTTCTAAGTCACTTTTTAATTACTCATTAGACATTTTTAGTGCATTTTTTTCTTTGAGCAGTTGAGCATTTTTATCTTTTTCAGTAGTAAGTTCATATTTAACAGTTACAGTGAGAGCATGATGTTTCTTCAATGATTTATATTTATCCTTTAATTCATTTCATGTCTCTTCAAGCATGTTGCAATATTCAAACATTTCTTCATTGGTCATATTTTCAGAGTCACTTTCCTCTTCAGAATAATATGAGTTTTGTATAGAAGAGTTCAGTGTTACCTCAGATGTGTTTGTCATAAAACACAGATTGGATTTGTTATCCTGTTCATCATGTGATGTGTCTGAGTCACTTGAACTATCCTTAGAGGCACTCCAGGTTGCCTTCAATGCCTTTTTTTACTTCTTGTCCTTGTCCTCATATTTATTCTTATATTTGAGATTTGGACAGTCATCCTTTATATGTCCTTTGTGCTTACATTCATAGCATACAATCTCATCCGTTTTGTCACTTCTCTTCCAGTACTTTTTCCAGTTTTCTTTTGGATCATACTTGCCCTTGAAGTTAGGATTTTTGAAAGAGTTCTTCTTTTTGTAAAATCGTTTGAATCTTCTGGCCAGTTGAGCCATCTCCTCATCATCGTATGGTGATGATTGTTCAGTAGTGGAACTGTCTATAGAAGCTTCCATTTTTCCTTTGTCTTTGTGCTTCGAGAGGGAGGTCTTGAATGCAACAAATTTTCTCTTTGGTTTATCCTCCTCTTCTTTGTTGACTTTCATCTCTTCCTCATACATCATCAGTTTACCAATTAGTTCCTTTATAGGTAGCCTACTGATGTCGTATGACTCTCTAATTGAGACAGAGGTTCCCCTCCATCTGTCAGGTAGACATCTGATAATTCTCATGATCCGTTCTTTGGAAGTGACTTCTCTTCCTAGAGAAATCATTGTGTTGACAATATCATTAAACCCAAGATACATATCAGAAATAGGCTCATTAGGTTTCATCTTAAAATTATCATATTTTATAGTATAAGTATTAAGTCTCATTTCCTTTACACTAGATGTGCCTTCATGTGAGACAGACAAGGTATCCCAAATTTCATGGGCAATTTTACAAGCAGAAATCCTATTAAATTCTTCATCTCCTAAGGAGAAGTACAAGGCATTCATAGATTTTAAATTTTTATTGTAAGAAAGTTTGGTAGGTTCATCCCATGTAATTCTATCAGTCACAGGAAGTTTGTATTCATCTATAATGGATGACTAGATTTCAAAACTCATACTCTCTAGATGCATTTTCATTTTAATTTTCCATTGAGCATAGTTTGTTCCATTAAAGAATGGTGGTCTGTTAGTTGCAGCACCTTCCAATATATTTTTCATACTAACAAATTACTTTAAAAGAGCTAGAAATTTATAATTAATAGAAATTTACAGATCTTTAAAGTACAACTACAGTCACAATTGAATAATATTACACAAAGTCCTAATAAAGCAACCTCTGATACTAAATGTTGGTCAGAGTAGTTAACTCAAGAGGGGAGGGGTGAATTGAGTAACTATAAAAAAAATTCTGTTTAAAAGATATTAGTTTTACAAATAATGATTTTTCCAAAAATAGATACAGCCCAGTTAATCAAGGTTATACTGTTTTAAGAGTTTGACTGTTTAAACGAATTCGTAGAAGATTGACTAATTCTCAGTAATCTTAATTGGTATTATTAAAATTACTTTTGAAGTTATCCTACTAAGACAAATCTGATATAACTTCTTTACAAGACTAACTATCAAAGTGAATTTAGTGTTTTTCTAGATTATGCAGTAAAACAGTAAAACGGAGTAGACTAAATTTAAATAGCACAGTGGATATAAAACAAGTGGTTCAGTCTCAAGCTAAGACCTAATCCACTCCACTTGGTGATCACCTGCCACCAAGTAGTTTATATAAATAAACTCTGATCCACACCCTGGATCAGGGTTAAAAACAGTACATGGACTGTCCAGGCCACGCAGGGACCTCTTCCACATTTTTCTTGTGTAAACAAAATAACGACCAGGCTACATAGGGACCTATTCTATAGTTGTCGTGGGTAAACAAGGGTAAAGAATTTGGTGTGAGGATTTTTAAATCCTCCAGTTCAATGAAGGAGTCAGTGTGTGTGTAAAATATATAGAGTACACACACTTCTCAAAAGTAAAATAAAGAAATCACTGAGAGAGAGAGTAGATATTAGTTTAGAATGCTCTAGTGATTAGCAGTGCAGCTCCAGACTCCTTAGATAAGGCAGAAATGCTTCTGAGTCCTCTGGTTTTTGTGTTGAAAAACAGAGTGTCGCGATTCAGCTTTTGTTCTTCACGAGTAAAGATGTTCTTTGAATTCTAGTGTACTTCGTGTGTTCTTCAGTAGAGTCGGATTTCATGCATGAGACAATGCTTTCTTTTTAAGATCTTGCAATGTGTTCTTCACCGTTATGCTCAGGCTTTCTTTTCTGTTGAGTATGGTGCACTCGCGTTTCTTACGTTGTTGTATCTTACTTGCTCTTAGACACTCTGCATTCCTTATCTTCGAATGCATGAGGGTTAGCCGGAATGTTCCATACGTGTCGTACCTCGTACCTCGTACTATGTATACAAATAAACATTAATTATGTTAGTGCATTAAAGACGTCAAATATGACCGTTAAAAAGTTAAATTGAAAGATGACAAAATAGGTTAAGAAACAGTGTCATAGTATGTTATGCAAATGGTGTCTTCTTCACGATATCTCCTTTTCATGGTGTCTCCTTCACTATGTATCCTTCATAGTGTCTTCTTCACTGTGTCTCATTCACAGTGTCTTGCTTACAGTTTCTAGCTTCCGGTGCCTTGCTCATAGTTTTTGGATTCACGGTGCCTTGATGACTGTGTCTTGCTAACTGTGTCTGGCACTTAGGCAAACAGAGTGTATGGCTTATGGTGTCTGTTCTTAGTGTATTACTTCATGGTGTCAGGCCTACTGTGTCACGGTGTCTCATGGGCATGGTGTCTCATTGTTCATAGTGTCTCATTGGTTACGGTGTCTGAGACTTAGGCTTCACGGTGTTGGCTTCATCACAATGTTCTTGTTCACGGTGTCTGTGTCTTGCTCACAGTGTCTGACTTACTGTGTCAAGTTTCACGGTGTCTTGTACTTAGGAAAATAACTGTATTCATACTCAAACAGTAATATGCATAAAATTAATTGAGCTTATCCATTATCAAGTATGAGATAACTTGAAACATAAATACACATGATTGATAAGATTTGTGAGATTTGTGATCATTAATAAGATTTGTAATTATTATTGAGATTTGTGATCATTAAAACATGATTAATACATGAGGATTCCAACAGATTTATATTGATGGGAACCAAATTACAAGTCAACAAATATTTGAAAAATATTTCCTAAGTATCATAACTTTATGTCTAATAAAAACATGTGTTAAACTATGAATGCAAGAAATAAAAGTCAAATTAATTATTATTGAAATAAATTAAAAATAAATCATATATTTTATCATACATCCTAAATTGTGGATTGAAATTAAGAGATAAAAACCACTAATTAATATCACCTGGAATCATAAATTTGTATGGAACTCGACCCATTATAGTCTATAGTAAAATAAAAGCATCCCCACAATGTGGATTTGTTGACAGAATAAAGGGGTCATCACTAGGTAGTGGTTTATTTAACATGATATAAAACAAATAATCCATGAAATATAAAAAAACTAAATAATATAAATGTTATTAAATATTATTATTTTTTAAAAAAATTGAATAAAAATGGAAATATAATAAATATTGTTTAAAAATATTAAACACGTACAACCCTGATTTAATTATCATGTAACATATCTATGCTTATTTTCATGTTCATATTCATCTTCACGACAATAATTTTCATCATCTTATTCTTCAACATTGTCAATTTCAACAAGATTATTCTTTTCATAATCATTTATTATTTCAAAATCATTGATAGATATATCAAATAAATTATCATCCCCAATAGATCTTAATTTAAATAACTAATACGCGGTATTTATATTTCTTCATCTTAGAGATAAATTTTGTGATGCATGTTGAATTATTTCAATATATATAGACTCTATAAAACCATATTAATTTTTTAAAACTAATGGTTAAGAGTTTTAATTTATTTTATACTCATTTAAACATTTAAATCTCTTATTTAAGAATAATATTTTTCATAAAAACACTATATTTTTTATATGCCAATATCAATGGATCATTTTATTTAAGATGATTTCATTACTTAATGTCAAGAACTACTTATTTTTGGTCAACATGGAACCCTTACACTATGCTAAACCTATGAAATTAAAATAGTATTACATAGTTCAACACAATATAATATAACTTAATTATTTCATCACACGTTCAATAATGGTCAATATCACTTTCTTAGTAATGAATACCATTTTAACAAACACCCCTATTTTCTATCTCTATATGTGCATACATGAAATAAGAATCCATTCACATAAGCATCATGCTCTGTAACTATAATTGACTATAAATTATATTTTAAAATTTTAGTACATAAAAAATTTAAATGAAAACTAATTTTCATATTTATTTTAGATATATGGAGATAAACAAATTTTACATACCACTCAATGAAACTAGAATACTATATTATATTCCTACATTATTTAATATCATTATAGCTAATTTATAATTCTTTTATTATAATAATATTATATCTATAAAACAATTAAATACTTTATTCATGAAAACACATATAAATAATAATAAATGTGTAATATTTTCAATTTATGAATAACAACATTTCAATAAAATTTAGTAAAATGTATATATATCTCTTTACTTCTCCTCATTAGAATGCAAATATTTTTGTTCCTAAAAAAATCATGACTTTGTTGACTAAATGATGATAATAATTTAACTACGCAATCATACATATTTTCTATATTATGGAACTTTTTATTATATATAATAACACACTAAAATAGAAAAATAAATCAAAATAAATTTGAAATTTCCTTATAGAAGTGTTCCTATAAAATCCATGATTTAACCTATGTTTTTACATATATTTCTCTTTATATTCTATATACATATCTCAAAAGGGTACAAACATTGAAATTGTACATTCCTGTCACATTTTTCATTATATAAAAAATCTAATATTAAATGTTTCATTTACTAAAAGAGTGATTGAGAAAATATATTTTTTAAAGTTTACTTTAACATAAAATAACCTCTTCACTCAGGATAATCATTTTTTCATAATCAAATGTTACCAAAAAAATTTCATTTAAACAATATCATATATTTATCAACACATCCAATTATTTCTAATTTTATATCCGTCCTTTACAAATTGATAGAATTGATTCATTTATAAAATTTTACACTTTATTTTTCAACCCAGTAATATATTTATTCTGATCATAACCAACTAAATTAAAAGCATTTAAATATGATAACCTCAAATTTCAAATCAATTGATAGAATAAAAAATGATTTTATTTTAAATTAATATATTATAATTTCTTTTTCATTATGAAAATTTTCACTTGTTTTCAAATTATCCATGTTCTAGAAATCATAAAATTAGGGTATAATCTAGCTATGATTTTACTATTTGAGTCCCTATTTTAGGTGTATCTAATATGATATATAATATTTTATCCAAATAGTTCTTTACAATATGATTTACACCTAGTATATTACAAATATGAAAATAATAACAATGCAGCATATCATAAAAAATCCATTTTCTCTGGTTAGGATCTAATATAATAACATTTGTTTTTTGTCATGGTTTTTAGTAGGCCAAAAAGTAGTTCAAGTTAATGAATACACTATTGATTTAACTTGAATACATTAGGGAATTGATGACCACATATATAAATTCTAACTATCATGAAATTATTTATATTTGATCGATATTTGTGATTGATATGATGAAATATTTTTTTAAAATTAAAAAATAATGGCATTCATCCATCTTTCAGCTAAACTCTTTACTATAACCCATGCAGTTCAAAACAGGTTTGAGATTTACTATATTAACATATGAGTATTTTACATCATTTTCAAGATTATATTATATAACATATATTTGAAAAACACTCATACATACCTAATGTTTAGTGTTATTAAAGATTATAAAAATTTCAATGTGATTACACAATATAGCTTATATGTTTGAAAAAAACTCAAAAAATGAATACCTTAAAGACATATCTAATCATGGGGAATCATGATGAAATATTTAAACAAAAAAATTCAGTTACATAAAAATAATTTTATTGGAAAAACATTGGAGGAGAAAATTATAGAAACATTAGTGATCACAATGATGATCCAAAAGACATGTATAGAAAATGAACATATAGGTATGAAAGTATAATCATAGTATATGTCAATATAAATAATCAAAACCATTTAAATATAATATATATAAAATTAAAAATAATAATAATAAAAGGATATTCCATAAACATAACAATAAGATATCAAAATTCAACCATTTTTTTTCAAAACTATAACAGTAAAGTGAATCCGTTTTGCTTCCATTATTTAAAATAAAATATAAATTGGGTTTACAATTTAGATTTTATATATATTAAAATTTCACGAGGTATAAATCATTAGCTAATGAATTAGTGGTATATTTAATTATAATCCCATAGATAAATAAAATATATACTTACATATGTATGCTAAATGAACATTAGGGTAATCATAATTCAATAATAGAAAATATTATAATTAACCAGTGAAAATGAAATGGGACATAAATAATTCCATGATGTATAAAAATTAATAATCTAGAGAATGAAATTAGAAGATACCAAGAAATTATATCCCTAGCGATAAATTAAAAATATATCATATGAAGTAATTGATGTGAATAAAATAATACGGTATTGATAGTGATGAATATTCCTTTGGAGGAATATATGAAATTATAGAAAATTGAAGAAAAAATGGTTTTCAATTTTTATATTTTTTATAGAAAAATAATCTATGAATAAATTGTATCAAATGAAATGATAAAATAATAAACATTATTATATAATGGAAATTTAATAATGAAACATGTTGTGTAATAAAGATAATGAAATTAGAGAAAGAGGAGAGAGAGTGTGATAGAGTAAGAAATTTAAATAAGTATAGAGAGAAAGATTCAATTCCCATCATTTTATTTTTGTCATAATAATGAGAAAGATACATTAAGAAACCAAAGTAATGGTGTTAAGTATATTTAATACATACATGAAACTATATAAACACGTGTTAGGGAAATATCTAATAAAAAAATGATATGTAAAATTACTTACATTCAATCTTGATATCCATGAATGTGTTGTACCTCACTAAATAAAAAACATAGTTATATCAATAAACTATTTGAAAATGGTAGTTTTATTTATTACCTTTCATATAATTATATTTTAATTATTTATTTTATACAAATTAGTATTAGTAGTGTTTTTTATGATTAATTGTAAGTAGTTTTGATTGTTCCAATCATTTTTTGGCATGTCGATATCAATTATTGTACCATGATCATATGAACATAGTATATAGAATGATTATTTTACTTAAATCATATTATTTAAGTGATTTTTGAGTCCACATGTTCATTAGATGGATATAATGGGTATGGTTCTTGAGTAAATGGAAAATAATTAGCTCATTTATGAGTATCTATTAAATGATAAGGTTTTATTTATACATTGAATTTAATTTTATTATTAAAATTCTAGAAAAATTAAAATTTAATTATATACTAATTTATAACATATATTTCTAGTATTTATTTTTTATCATATAGGATGAAAATAATGAAAATAGTTTACTATTGTTCGTGTATGTGGTTAAATGGATAAAATAAAGAACACACTATAATGAATGACTAAGTGTGAATACATTTTTAAATTAAGGTAATGTTATTTTGGTAGAAGTTTAATTAGGTTATGTATGTTTTTATAGAGTTCTAAGTTATATTTATGAAAATTTTGGATGAGAAGATAAATGGAAATGATTGTAAATAACTCATCGCAAACTTTGATGAAATATCATCTTCTCTTAAATAAAACCATTTTACTGATGGATTTGGGACTCAATATTATGTATCAAAGATGAAAACCATAGATAAGGATATACATGAGGATATTTGGGTAGATATTGTATAAAAAAACAAGTTTTTTGGTTTTTAATGGGTATAATCAATGTCCTTTAATAGATTTTTTTGAGTGTCATTTTTCTAAATGCTCATTCATTAATGGTCAGAGAACAAAATTTTGGGTTTTAATGTTTCTCATAAATAGAATAAAAAAAATCTTTTATTATTTAAATCAATAGGAATAATATTGATTCCATATACATTTATATTTCATTTTAACCACATATAATAATTTATAGTATATAAAACTTACCAACGTCTTTTACTATTCACATCGATAAATTATTTTCCCCTAAAAAAATATTATTTTTCCAGTTATATAATTTTTATATGATCTTAAAAATTCATTTTTTATCTGAAAAATGGGAGATAATGTTAGAAATAATAATCTTGTTATTTATAATTTTTGAAAATGGAGTGCATCACCAATTAAAATTATATTACATTCTATGGGGAGGGATGCTAAAGAAAAATATAGCCGGTGACATTTTACCAACCTCCACTTCAAATCTAGGATTTCTACCACCAATTTTTGTTCATTTAGTGTGTGTATGAAAATGTTATCATGTTTATTAATTTAATTTCATTTATATAAACTATAAATTTTGGACTACTGTACATGTGAGTTTTGAGATAGAAACTTAGATTTTAGTGATGAATCAATTTCAATGATTTACAAGGGGATACTATGTTGAATGTATAATATGGTCATGCTCAAAAAGAATTAAGACACCCCTATAAAATGGATATATATATAGATGAAACTAAAATCCTAGATCACTAATATCTATGGATCACAGATAATACCTCTGTCATATATGATACCATTTTTGTATTCCCTATTAGTTTTAATATTTTACCTAGTACAAAAGGATTCCAACATATTTATAATCCATTTTAAATCATTAGAGTATAATTTTACTCATTGTGTTTTTCTAAAATGTTTATGTTCATGAAATAGAAACATCTGTGGCCTTGAATTAACTGGGAAAATTGATGTCCATAAAAATAGTTTTTAGCCTGATGCAAGAATGACTATATTGCTTTATTTGGGGGATTATTGCAATACAAGACCCATAGAGGGGCAAAAACCTATCGAAAAAGAAAATTTATGAATTATACCTTTGATAGATGAGATATCTACTCTATGTAATCATTATAAGAGAATTTAGTCCCAATATATAGCTGATATTATTGCTTTCCAAATATTCATGTTCTATCCAGGTAGATTACCAATAAAAAAGGCCATTCACTATTTAAAAATAGGTGAACCTAAGTGTCTATAATCATATATTTTCACTATAAATAATATAAAGTGAAATAAATGTCACTCTATCATGTCTCACTATCATTTGGATGAGAATGAAATTGAGTACCCCACATAAGGAATCTTGGTTTTGAGGTAATGCTATAATTCTATAATACACAGGCCCACCAATATTTTCCTTAGTTATATTTCACGAGCCGATTATAAATGAATCGTATAGAGTATTCCAGATATTGTAAGGGTGAATAAAAAACTTCTTTATAATTTAAATAATAATCAATGTAATGAATTATTATATTTTCATTTTCTACAATTCCTTCATAATAAAATAGCTATTAACTATTTATTATACATTTCAATTATATTATTTATAATAAATTAGTGACATCAAGAAAAGAGTTATATGAAAAATATAGAAATTATATATAAATATTGGTTATATGTATACCCAATGACTATATATACACCAAAGGGTTATTTAATAGACATATTTCCTTTTTATATTTAAACTTATAACAAAAAATACATCTATAAAAAACATCCAACCAATTCGATCATTTTTTTCATGTTCTATCGTATTTTTAATATTTTAAACTCTTCATATATATATACTTTATGGTTAAATTATAATGGTAAAAGAAAATTAAAATACTTCAAGCTTGTAGTATTTTTATCTACATTAATTTATTATCCTGTTTTATTTTTTATAATTTTTTCTTGAAATAATTGTACAAATATTAATTTTTATTTTATTTTATGTAGTAAAATTCTATACTAATTAAATGAATAACGATTAATTCTAACATGAATTTGTGTGTGTAATATGATATCTAGAAAACTGAAATAATGGAGTAAAAATAATATTAAACTATAGGGTGTTACATGCTTGTTACCATGTGTACTCTACCCAGATTACATACCAAACACTCAAATATTCAATATTTTATTTAATAATACATATGTTAATGTAAATTTTTATTATGAAATTACATCATATGTAGGTATATCATCACTCCATAAAAATTTAAACTCATCAATTAATAGTTTCTAATAAAATTTAATATAATTATTTAAATGTTCTAGATTTACTAATTTAAATATATATTTATATATATTTCCTATATTTTTATAATGGGAGGTATGTTTCATGAAGTTATAAAAATAAGTAGATAATAATATTGACTACCCTACATATTAAATCTTTAATAACTATCTATATAATGATATTACAGGTCATGACATAGTTTGGAAGTAAAATAAAAAGGCAACAAAGTGAACTATTTTATGATTTACTCGAACATTGTTGATTTGGAAATCTATTTACAAAACATTTGAGTCAATTCCATGTCATGAATGAAGTTTTTATAATAATTAGAAATATATTTTTTAAATTAGGATTAATAATAAAATATCCCAACAATTATATTGAAACATGTTTTGTTTTTCCATGTTCCATGAATTTGTATATCAATTAACTACATGTTAGAAAAATAACTAATGATTTATAATCACCATTATATAAAATTAAATATATTGAACATGAAATTATAATTTGATAATTATTACCCAAATTATATATTTT
Organism: Viscum album; assembly: GCA_963277665.1. Classification (NCBI taxonomy): domain Eukaryota; kingdom Viridiplantae; phylum Streptophyta; class Magnoliopsida; order Santalales; family Viscaceae; genus Viscum; species Viscum album. Next base: position 1,909,601,131 of record OY728157.1, on the reverse strand, counting down.
CTTTTTTGAATTCATAAATATTTACTAGAAGTATATTTATATCTATTAACAATGATTAAACTAGAAATATTTGTTAAATAAAACAATAGTTAGTAATTATAAAATATGATTTAATTGAGAAAAAATTCAATACAATTTATTATTTACTTATCCTATATTATGGATATTAGGAATTCTTTGAGGATTTCAAGAAATCCTAAAATTGAAATTATTTAAATTTATATTCTAAACCATTATTATTTTATGTAACAATATGAGCCTTCATGGACCATTAATTTTCCAGTTTAGGATGTTAGAGGTGTTCATAAGAGGCTAGAGGAGGTTTATGTGGTGGTTGTATTTATACAATAACAACAACAAAATATACCTGATATTAAATGGGGATTCACATTGTGTGTTTTTTGTTTTACAGTTTGTGAGGTCAACAGTTCACGACTTTTATATAGTGGTGGAGTAGTTTGGGAAATAAATTCTTGACCTGGAAGTGGAAATCATGATGTTAGTTTATTTATCTTGAGACAACATGAATTTTAATATAAAATAGAAAATTTGGAAATTCTCACCTTGTATGTGGTTCATATCATGTATTTTATATACCCCATGGAATTCACGCCATGAATATATAATTCACAATGTGAATCAGGTGACTTACAATCTATTTATAAGTTTTATGTTCAGAAAAATTATCCCCATAAACCCACTCTTTCTCTCAAATTTTGGGTGAATCCTAGTATTTTTATAGTATCTTCTAGGCCTTTATATCTTTCCTTGATCATTGGGTTTTGGTAGTTTTCCTTTGGAAATATGTGATGAGTTATTCTATTTATCCTTTATTTTTTTATGTTCTTATTTTGAGGATTCACTATAGTGGTGTTTAATTATATTAAGATGAGTTTTGGTTGTGCTTTAATGATCCATTTATTTAGTTCCTATTTATCTACAATTTCTTAGTGTTTTTTGGGTTTAGGTTGGTTTCTTCTTAACCCCATGGTGTGCTGTGAATTAGGAAGTTTACTTGAGATAAGGGGTCCTCATTATCTCACTTTTATGTGCTATGTATGGGGATGATATGTTTTTCCTTCATTAAGATTAAAATTAATGGTGGTATTAATAATTATAATTAATTGAAAAAAAATTGGGGATGGAAATTAGTCACATGTTTTTACTGATTTATTGATAGTTTTGTAGAGATTGCATATTCCTATTTCCAAAGTTGAAAATCAAGGAATTTGGGAGCCTAGTTTATGTTTTAGATGATGTGTGTGATACCCTTGTTGTGTTTTTTATTATATAACCATGAATAAAAGGATAAATAATTTCAATCTAGATAATAATTGGTTACCTATGGAAACCTAGTTTGTGTGATAATACATCTTCTATATAATGAAGTAATAATGGAAGCCTTTGAAAAAAGTATGGAAGAAATAATGTGTTGTTGTGTGTGGTTGTACCTATTTTGGTTTCCTTGTGTGGTGTGGGTTATTATGTGGTGATGGTGGTGACCATATGTGATGTATAAATAATAAGGGTTGTGATGTGCGATGGTTGGTTTGTGTGGGATGCACTGTGGACAATTGTTCGATGTGGTGGTGTTGTGTGATGGTGATGTGTGATGAGGTGGTGCAGTGGCTGTGATGTGAAGTGGTTGTGTTTTTAAATGAGGTTTTGATGTGCAGTGGTGGTGATATGTGGTTATTGATATATATTGTTTCTGTGACAAGCCATGTTGGTTGATGTGGTGTTGTAGTAGTGGTTGACATGGGATGGATGAGCAGTTGTGTAGTGTGGCTATGTTATTTTCCTAGTTAGACATGGAATAAATTGTAACACAGAAATGAAATATCATGGGTTTATAAATTAATAAATAATGGTTTATTAAATGGATAAATATTTTTTTGGTAAATGAATAAATAATGGGATGAAAATTGATGTGCTGTAATTGGATTAAATTATTAAATAATAAATGTAAATGTGTTTGTGTGAATGTAAAATGGAATGGATTAATGAATTTGGGTTAGGGGGAACTCATCAAATATAGAAAATGGTTTAACTCTTAATTTAATGTGGTAATGTGTGGATCTGTGTGAGATTTTTGTGGTGTGTTTCATATAGTGGTGGTCATAGTTTTGATGGTTAATGTGTGGTACGGTGGTGGAATCATGGTTTTTTCTAATGTAGTTAATGTGAACGCATTGGTTGGGTATTGTATTATATCTATATATCATGTATAATTATGTTATTTATATATGCCCCCACCTAAGTTTTTTAACCCTACCAATGATCATAGGTTCTGTGTTCTAGTTGTTTCCCCCAACATCAAAGATAGTGGTGATATGGGAGGCTGACTACCCTCTCTTTCCCAATATTCCTGTAACAATAGTGATGATACTGGTTGGTGTTGGAGATTACCCATCAATGATATGATGTGATGGCCCAAGTGTATGTGTGTAATATGTGATGTGATATGATATTTGGTTTGAGTCATGCATGGTAGGAGTCGGGCATGAGGTTGATTTCCTTCATGTTCATGATACCATACTACTTTGGTTATCTGATGATAAGTGGTTATATGAACTAGGTGTCTTTGGGAATGATGTGATGTGATACAACTACAATATGATGATGAATGATATTAACAATAGATTATAGGCCTCTCAAGGATATGTTAGGTAGGTATGCATGTTGAACCACATCAAAGATGGATGTTTGTGATGTGATATATATGAAAGGGATGGGATCAAAAGGCATTCGAAATTGGGGTGTGACAATGAAAAGTTAGTGGGGAAGTGACAATAGGGCGCCTTGTTATATTCATGATTACTATGTTACTATATGGGATGTTTCATTTGGTGAGGGGTACATGGTGTGAATGGGATTGGTTAGTTGACATGTTTAGGTGACTGTTGGTTATACTATTTGTTCAATGGAACATTAGTATGTTGTTTTCACATCTTCACTAGGGACCTTGGGTATAATCCTACTAATTATACGTGAATTCTAACCCTAAGTATATAATTTTTTTAGGATTCTAGGTTGAATTTGGGGATTGAACTAGATATCACCATCTTAGGTTGTAGTTAATTTTGAGTTATCATTATAGAACTTGTCTTTTGAGATTTACATGGAGACTTTTATTGTATTTGTGGAAATTTTTAATGAAATGTGGGATGGTTTTGGGTTAAATTATATATTCTATAATGGATTTTCTGGTTGGTTGTATATCTTATATCTTGATCCTATATTATTAGAAGGTAATTCCATCCATTTTGTGGGATTTTTATACCCTTATTTCTTTTCTCAACCTTAGGGACTACTAGTGGTGGGAATAAGGGGTCATTTTCTTTCTTCATTCACTACGATCCCAGGAGGTGTACCTTTGGAGGGAAGGGTTCATGAAAAAGTGGTATCAAAGGTTTTATTTGGTAGATAAGGTGGAGTTTGTAATTAAGAACTATATGGATTTCACGGGTTATTAGGGAATTTGTTCTAGTTATCCTTAACATGTGACATAGGCTAGGGAGACCAACTAGGACATGAGATTTTAGGGCCCCCACGATTTGGTGCATGGTTTATGATCTCATCAAATGACCAAGTGTTATGTCCCAATTTATATTCTAGAGACATAGGAGAGGTACTTGTATCATAATTTTTCATATTCATTTCTGGATTAGGTGATTGTGGAAATGAAAATGAATAAATGAATTAATTAAATGAACATATGATAAAATTCCATTCTTCTAGGCTTATGGTTCCTCTTTGATTTTCAGAAATTGGACCTAGTTTTCATTCATGAGTAGATAAAGCAGTTGAGGGTCAATAGGTTGATCTAGTTGATTATTGTAGGTTCGATCCGATAGAGTAGGATAAGGCATGGTAGAGGGTCTTGTATTCTTTTCAGCAATAGAGTTTGGGAAAGTATGAAGGGAGCATCTATAATTGAGAGATATAGCAGTGGTTGGAGGACCTTGAAATAAATTTCTGTTTAATCCAATCATGTTATGAGTTTGAATTTTAATTGTATTTTTTTCCAAATGTGGGGAGATATGCATTAGTGGTGGACATTGTGTCTTGGTGACCAAAAGGAGGTAGATATGTTGTGTGAAAACTTATAAAAGGATCTCCGTTCAGTGTTCTTGTCATCGTTGATGAAGGTAGCAAAGAGGTCATATTTCATCTCCCTCCATTAGGGGAGCATGAGTGTCCAGGATCTTAGGATCATGTTCAAGGACCTATTTCTATTTACCCTATATGTTTTTCTAGACGAGGAGTCCGGAGCATAGCATCTGGAAGAAGTTTTTTTATCAGCAATCAGGTATGTGGTCACAAAATTTATGTTTCTTTAAATATCTGGAGGTTTAGAAGAAGTTATAGGTTATTGATAGGATTATTTCCTTTGGAGTTGAACCTTTATAGATTTTCCTAAATGGTTTCTCAGAGAGTAGAGGTTCAATTAGTGGGATATGGACATTTAGGAAATTCGGGTTTCAAAGAGTGGGTAACCACTAGCGGTAAATATTTTCTCATCATTCTGTGGTAGGTTAATTATGAGAACATTTTGTGAGATTATAATTTTCTTTCTATTTTTGTGGAGGACATGGTCCCTTCCATGCTCAGTGTCTGACCACTTTGGGATGCTAGTTTTGGATGGGAATTCACGCCTCTTTTATGCAGCAACACCAATTTCTTTTGAGGAAGTTTTAGTGAAAAGGACCACCAAGTGTTTTTTAGCAGTTAAAGACATATGGTGTCAGTAGGGGGATACCTCATGATTCTCCCTATCCATAGGGACCTAATAAAAATCATGGATGTGTAGGTTGGATGAAAAGAGTCAAAGGATTTGTATGTGGTTAAATAAACACATTGAAGTCAGTGGTTTTAGTAGGAACATTTTTCATTAGAGGTATGATCAGTTTATCTTTTAATATGTCATGTTCCATGTTTTATTCAGGATCCCCATAGTCCTTTATTTGTCTTTCTTTGGTCCATTTATTGGGACTAGATGTGTGGAGGAATCTGGTTCCCCTTATTTTAGCTACATCTGTTGGAGGTCAGGATGCTTTGTTTGATGTGTACCAAGGATGTAGGACGGTGATTGGGTAGTACTAGTTAGTGGGAGATTTCTTATTACTATATATACAACCATATATTGTTATTCATGGCATAAATTGGATGTATTATGCATGCGAGTCTATTGAACGTTTCCATAAGAATGTTTTATTTTTTGATTTGGAGGTCTAATGAGTATCATTCATTGGCGAACCTAATTTTTGGATGGGTGGTACAATAGTGGATCCCCTTTTATCTTAGTTGGAAGATCTGTCAGTGGATGTTCAGGTAGAATATGTTCTAAGGGTTTTGGAGGAGTTCCTCTATGTTTTATCAGATGAGGTTGTGGTGCTACCCCCACAATGTGATGTTTAGTTTGGGATATATTTTCAACCAAGTGCATCTCTAATTTTTATAGATCCCTATCAAATGGAGGCTATGGATTTACCTGAGTTGAGGTTTAAAGTGGATGATCTACTACTGTTGGGTTTCATCCATCCAAGTGTGTCTTATTAGTGTGTTTCATTGTTGTTCACCAAGAAGGTGGGTGGTGTTTTGAGGCTGTTCATAAACTACTAGAGGTTGAAACTGGTAATAGTAAAGAACTATTACCCTCTTCCAAGGATCAATGATCTATTAGGCCAGATAAGGTGATCTAGTTTTATTTCAAAGGTATAATTTTGGTTTGGACATCATTAGATGATAATGAATGATTAGGACATCCGAAATATAGCAATTATGTGTACTTATGAGGAATTTGAGTTCATAGTTATGTTATTCAGTGTCCTGAATGCACCATTCATGATCATATGGATCATAAAATCAATATTTTGTGAGTTCCTAGACTGGTTCATTTTCATGTTCATTGATGACATCTTGATCTACTATAATTCATATAAATATCATGTTGAGTATCTTAGATTTGTTTTGTAGGCACTTTTACACCAGTATCCTTACAGGAAACTATCCAAGTGAAAGATCTAGATGCAAGAGATGCATTTTGATGGAAATGTGGTGTCTTGACAAGGTGTGTAAGTAGAACTGTCAAAGATACAAGTAGTTTTTTCTTGTAAAACACACAAGGATGCATAATACATATATAGTTTTATTAGTCTGGATGACCATTATCGGAGGTTTGTGTCTGATTTATCTCTAGTTACAGCACCAATAATAACTTTGACTAGGAAGAGCTAGAGATTTGTGTTGACTGAATAGTTCCATGATACATTTAGTTATCTGAATGTGAATTTGGTCAGTGCTTCAATGATTCTCTTTCCTAATAATGGTGTGATGCATGAGTTTTTATGTTATTCTTCTGATATAAGATTGGGATGTGTTTTGATGCAGTAGAGGGTAGTGATCTTTTATGGGTCTAGGAAGTTAAATCTCCATCAGTGTTACTATGACACCCATGATCTAGAGTTAGTCTAAGTCGTGTTTTCATATAAGATGTGGTGGTACTACCTCATTATATGGTACTTTGTGGTTTTTACAAACCATAAGATCAAGAAATATATAATTTCTCAGTGAGAATTGAATTTTCTCTAGTGGAGGTGGATGCAGTTTCTTTATAATTATGATTTTGAGTTCTCTTTCACCCTAAGGAATGGATTTCTTTTACTAATGTTCTTCTTTGGATGTCACAAGTAGATGTGGTCTGAGAGTCAGGTGATGTTTAGTAAGTGATAGAGGATCATGCATCGATTCATCTTTATTTGGGAGAAAGAAGTGGTTGAGGTTATCTTTATTATATGATTAGGGAGTCATCCATGATGTATTAGGTGTAGGAGTCTTAATGGGGAGAATCGAAGGTCTATGCGATGCATGATTGTGTTGTCTATGGTGATGATTAGAGGGGATGGTGGGAGTTTGATCAGAAATGAGTGTTTTTTCAGGGAATATTTTTTTTGTTATTCTGGTAGTGTATGAGGAAGTTCATCGTGAGTTTCATAGCTCACCTTTATTGGTGCATACTTATGTGACTAAGATATATCATGGTTTTAAGAGACAAAATTTGTGTTTGGGGATGAAATGATCAATGGTCATGATTTTGGAAAAGTGTCTGGTTTGTTAGTAGGTGAATGTGGAATAACTTTTTCATAGAGGATTTTTATAGTCTATTGATATTACCAATTATAAATGTGAATACATATCAATGGATTTTGTCATAGGGTTACCTTGGTATCAAGGAGGATGTGATATAGTTTGGGTGATAGTGGTCCAACTAATGAATTCAGCTCATCTAAGGGTGATCTATGAGTCAAGTTTCATGTATGTCTTAGTGAGGTTGTATGAAGATGATGCGATTTAGATTAATAGGGTATCAAGGACCATCATATATGATCTGGTTATTCATTTTACCTATTGGTTTTGGAGGGGATTTTAGAATTATTTTGGATCCTAGTTTTTCCTTAGCACTGTTTTCCACTCTCAGACAGATGTTAAGATGGAGCGAACCATCCAGATGTTGGTGGATATATTGTGAACTTGCATCCTAAACATTGGTGGATCATGGGTAAGACACCCTATTTTGGTTGAGTTTGCCTAAAAAAATAGCTATCACTCATCCATTATCATGGATCCATTTGATGCATCATATGGGAAGTCATGTAATTCTCTATTATTATAGAGAATGGTTGGGGAGTCAGTAGTTCATGGTCCTAATATGGTGTAGAGAATGACTGAGATTATCAAATTTGTACAAGAGAGAATAAGGGAAGCGAAAGTTTGTTATAGGGCTTATGATAATTGTAGGTGGAATCCATGAGATTTTGAGGTTGGATACCATGTGTTCTTGAGGTTTTCTCCTCGATAGGGTCATTAGGGGATTGATAGGGGAATAAGATTTCTCTTCAGTTCATTGAGAATTTTGTGGTGTTGGAGCATATTGGCACATTAGAAAATAAGTCTGTTCTTCCACAACGAATGGATATCAACCATGATTCCTTTCACATTTCCCACTATTTTTGGTACCTTAATGATGAATCCCACTTCATTTAATGGGGATAGTTGTATTTATAATTTTAAATGACTTTCATGGAGTGACCATTATAGATCCAAGATCATCAATAAAAGGTATTTTATGGATGAATTATCCCCATGGTTCATCTGTTGTGGAAGAATGGTTTCCTATATAAGAGTACTTGGGAGCATGATACACATATGTGTGCACAATATATAGAGTTTTTTTAGCATTTAAATTTCTATTTTTTCTTGACGATGTGATATTTTGATATTGATAATTTATGAGATGTGTTGTTTCTTGGATGATTTGATGTGCAATAAATATGTAGACATATGAAGAGGGGAATAATTTATTCCCAATCAACTTGTGTTATACTATTACATGTCTAAAACTATGTGGGTGAGATAGTACCTCCCAAAATGGATAATATCTTGACATGATATATGAAATTATTTTATTTGTGTGCTTGAGGGAGTGTTATGTGTTTACTGTGGAGGATGTTGGCTAAGTTATGGGGAGATTGAGATGGTAGTAAATATGGTTATACAGATAAGTGTAATCTTGTGGTTGGAGTGATCTAGTGTGGTGTTGTGCGTAGTGGGATATAGTGATATAGTTTTCTAGCGTGTTTTGTGGATTTTTTGGTTTTATGTGATTGGTTTTTAGTAGCATTTGTGGTGTAATGAGATCCTTGAGCGGTATATTGTGGGATTGTTGTCTAGACCCTCTCCTTTATTTCAGTTTGGTTTTGATTATTGAGGATGATTATCATATTTGAGGTATATAATGTAACAATTTATGCCTTCTCGTCCCATTACATAGCTAGTTTAGGCAATCAAAGTTGTTTAGAGGAGGCTAGATGAGGTTTTTATAGAGGTTGGAGCTGAAGAAGAACTGTAGAAGGATATTCATGGTGTGAAATGGGGATTCATGTCATGAGTTTATGTTTTATGTCTTGTGAGGCCGACGGTTCCTAGTTTACATGTAGTGGTTAAGTAGTGAATTAAATTAATTCACAACATTAATGTAACACCCCATGATTTTGCGAGTTATTTTTTTTGAATTAATTTATCTTTTTTATTTTTTGCATTTCACGTGATATTGGAAATAATTATTTATATATATATATATATATATATTAAAACACGAAGTCAAACATTCCTTTCACATGGAACCAAATTGTCTTGTGCTACACCCGTTACTAACTTGTCTTTCACTACATGCAATACCGACTTGGCTTGTGATATACACAACACCAACTTGTCGTACATTACAAGAAACACAGATGTTTCTACAAAACATCATTTTATTGTTATAATTATTTAAATGAGATAATTATAACATATCCTTTGAACATAGTTATACAAATAGTAATAACTAATTTTCAAATATTTTTTATAATTTTTTATGTAGATAAAATATATTGGCAATGAGAGATATGATTTTTGGTAAAGCCCTTTTATGTTTAAAATTACTGTTTTCTTGAATGAACCGCTTTTAATAATAAAATTAATTTTAGAAAAATTTATAATTTAATTTGAAAAAATGATTTTATTTTTGAATTTATAATTTTGAAATTATCTTAGGGTGACTTTTTAGGATTTTTGTGACAAACTTCGTATTTTGATGAATAGTGAAAAATATTGTTTTTAGTTTAAAACTGGCTTTTTGTTTAAATAATTATTAATGTTAAATTATATTCTAAATTGATTTTTTAGTCAAATTAGATCAATTATAAATATATTAATACAATTTAGGTCATTATAATAAATTTCACTTTGAAATTGACAATAAAAACATAATAATCTTTTGAGCTTCTTTCTACTTTAAAAACCCATAATTTCGGCCTCTCTGTGGGATTAAAATTAATCTTAAATTTTCCACTTCAATGAATTGAATTTTAAAAAAAAACTATAATACACCATTATAATCAGTATAATATTTATATTTTAGTTAGATCATTTTTATTTTTAACCAAAATGATTAGTCAAAGTGATTAAAATTAATCCGAGTGATTAAGGTTAAATTATGCTTAATTAGGGAATAAACCTTAATCTTAGGAGCCCAAATGACCTAGAAACTTGTCCTAAACCCATTTTATGGTGATATAACTTCCATAAACCTTCCATTATTGATTTAGGTTGGTTTTGGATGACTTTTTTTAAGAAAATTTGTACACCTAACTTGTTTTCAAAAATTCAAAGTGGGTTCTTTCTAATCCCTATAAAAGGCCACCACCTCTCCCACATCATCACATCTATAAAACCTCTTAGGTTCAGCCAAGATCTTCCCAATACACTTTCTAAAAATCCTCCCTTCTTCCTAGAAGCCTTATCTTGGGCAGAAGAAAATCTATAGAAATCTTTTAGCCCAAAACAAAAAGAGTTACCCGATTAAGAGGTGACATCTTCTATCAAGTCCATTTGATGTGGCCTTATTTTTACATAATTTTCCACATATTTTTAATTAATTTTTAATTTTTTAATTAATTAATTCTTTATTTTTTTTATAAATAAATACACTTTTGTTTTTTTATAATTAAATTTATTAATTAATCAATTTTTATAATTAATTATGTAATTTTAGCCTTTTTAATAGTTAAATTAATCTAACTAAATTTTTTAATTGAATAACTTATTAATTAATTGTGTGGTTTAAATCTGTTTGAATTTTTAGTTGTATGACATGTTTATTATTTAACGAGTTGTTCATTTTTATTTTCATTTATCTAATTTAGTTTTTAATTTTATATTTTATCTTTTTAATTTAGATTCATTAAAATAAATTAACATTATTAATTATTAAGTTTAGTTATTCTGTTAATTAATTAAGTAAAAAGTTTGAGATTTAATTTAATGAAATAATGTGTTTTTTAATTTTATGTTTTCATTTAGTTAATTAATTAATTTGTATTTGTAAATATTTAATGTTTTAAATTTATGTTGTAGTTTATAAAAATTTTGAGTCACTGACATTTGTTTTTAGACTATTTGTGAGACCGACACAGTTCTGCATCACCCTTACACTGCTGGTTTTGTTCTCTCATGCATTTTTCCTATTGTCGGTGACTCAATGAGTCACCGATGTAGTTTTACTTCACTCACAGTTTCCCCATCCTTTATCATTTAATTCCTATATAATTATTTAATTATTTCATTTCAATTTTAATCCCTAACTTTTTCTTCTTAAATAAATTTAACATTAACCAATCTAATTAATATATGTTATTACAATTAATAAACTAACTTTGAAGTTTTATTGTTTTGTTTCAATTTAAATATTAATCTAGTTTCTTTTTATTTATTTATTTTAGTTTTTATTTTTAGTTTTATGTAATTAGTTATAATTTTTAATTCATTATTTTTAATTAATCAGTTATTTAAATATTTTTAATTAACTTAAGTTTTAATTTGATTTTATGATTGTAGTTTAAGTGTTGAGTCACCAACATCACAATTTTTTAAGGCTATCAGTAACACCATGAGATTGAGAGTTCCACCCCTTTACTCCCTTCTACATCGGTCTTATCCAGTGCCACATCCTGCTACTGATAACCTTCCTCTGTCTCACCAATAGGTGTTCCTTCTATCGGTTCCTCATACATGCTGCTACCGATAGCTTTTCCACCATTCACCTCACAACAACATTTGCCCTATTTTTTTCACACAGATTCATCCCTATTTATTTCTACCAACACTGCCTTCTTTATTAGTTTCACTGATACCTCATTGTCTCACCGAAAAAATAACTATGTCGGTCTCACCCCTCAACCTACCAATCTTGAAATTTCACTGAAAAAACCTTCCACCGATACTTCTTTCCCTTCCCCTTCACTCACCTACTCGGAAAAATCAGATTCTTCTTCGCACCGATAGCCTTCTATCACTAAACCCAGGAATCAACCAGACCAGAATTTGATACCCGGACAAATAAAAATCGAACTTGAAGATTAAACTCAAATATGTGTGCAGATTGAACAAAGATTCAACAACCTAAAATCAAATCATAGATCTTGAGTTCGCTGTCTGGGAAGGAGGTTCGCGTTCCATTGGAAGAGGTCTGCCATCGTTGAAGATTTGAGGAGGGAAGTTCACTATATCGCCGCTGGCCTTGAAAACCTACCACCCATAATTTGGACCACTGCAAATCTGACCCCAAAATCAAATCTAAAAGTTGAGACTGAATCCTACCAAATTTGATCTATCAATGCTGAAGATCTTTGGAAGAGGAGACTTGCCGCTAGAGATTGAAGCTGGGTCACCGCTGAGAAGGAACCGGTTATCGCCAGAGGAAATCACTATTGTGCTGGAAGTGTTGTTGCGCCACTAGGCTTAAGAGGAGGAGGAGCCGAGCATGAAGGACCCGAGGTCGGGACAGGGTTGTGTCGTCGCGCCACTAGTTTCGCAGAGGAACCAGAAGCGTCTACTCCCTCCCTATTTTTTCTGTGCGCCATGGAATAAAATGGGGAGAGGGAACAATATAAAAAATAAAAAAATAAAAAAATAAATAAAATAAAAAATTAAATAATAAATAAGTTAAAATAAAAAGTATAATAAATAATAATATAAATAAATAAATAACTATAATAGTTAAGTAAATTATAAAATATACAAATTAACTAAAAATTATATAAAAATAAAATATTAATTTTAACTATTAAATTAAAATAAACTTATAAATAAATTTATATATTTTAATAAATATAATAATTTAAATTTTCAAATAATGAAATATTTATAATAATAAAATTAATAAAATAAAAATAATTAACTCAATATAATTTGAAAATATTTAATTGCTTAATTGCTTATGATGTTTAATTATAAATTTGAATAATCTAGTTAAAAATTTATAAACTAAATAAATTAATAATTATAATTAAATTAATTAAATTTATAGCTTTTTAGTATACTTAAGTTTTACCTTAATAATATTAAGAGAGTAATTTTATAATTACTAAAAGTTATTTTAATAAATAAATATAAAAGTAAATAATAGTTTTTAAATCAAATATTTATTAATTAACGTTAATTAACTTTATAATAAGTAATATAACATTAATTTTGAAAAATAACTACAATATATTAACTTTCTCTGTGTTTTTAACTATTCTATTTTATTTTTTACTGTGCAGGTTCATGCAGGATCTAGAAACCCTTCTAGGTTCTTTCAACTGACTCACGCGGAGTTAGTTACACGAGTTTCACTTGAACAATGTGCGATGCACCAAAAAAATTAACGTGTGCGGTACACATGTAAAGAACATTTGAAGTCGGTGGAAAACAAGGGGTGACATGCAGTAGATGACAGTGGGTTTAAAGGCAGAGTGATAGAAGAATTTAGAGAAGACTCTCATTCAGTAATTCCACGATCACATCTGATCTGAGGGCGAAGACTTCTGGGAGACCCATGAGAAAACCTGGAGACAAATGAGCCAAGAGTAAAGAGCACTAGGGGAGTTATTACTCCCTCTATGTTCAAAGTTTTTGTACTATGTTTTCATGTATTTTAGTGTTGAAATCAATATAATCATAGGATAATACTTTCTCAGATTGGGAATTTGATTTTTATGGATTTTTATTTAGATTTCTTCACATATTTTACATTTTTCAAAATCATAATCAGTCAGTGTGATTGAATTATGATTCTATATAAAATTGTTTCACTTATCAATTGATTTAAAAATTTACAAATTAAATATCAACTGCTGAGGTAGATCTTAAATACATTTATCAAATATTTTAATGTAATTACCTTTGGAAATTTTACAGTGAGTTTATTTCTAAATGTTATATTTTTTACTTTCTTAAGTAGTTTTATTGATTCTGGAGTGGAAAAATCTAAGAATCAAATTTTCTACGTGTTGAGTCTCCAGGAAAGGGGGATTCTTCAGCATGTCTTTAAGGGGAGATTCAATATGAAGTAGTGAAGAATTCAATCTTGTTAACCAACAGTTCAGAATTCCTGAGTGACTTTATTTGATCTCTTTTCCCTTGAATTTACTACTTTATATTAGTTCACTATATTTCTCTATTTTTTCAGTACTTAATATAAATTTTAGTTTTTTTTCAATTTGTTACCTCATTTATGTTAGCTAAAGAAATTCATAAAAAGAAAAAAATAAAAAACCTCCTCTAATACTAACAACAGTGGAGTAAGTTTCAATAAAACCTTAGAAAACTCACCTTCCTTCTTTGTGGATCGACCCTGCACCATTGTGCTAGTTTAGGTTTATAAATGTAATTTTGAGGTCCATGACTACCTCCTGCTTCATCAAAATTTTGGCACTATTTCCGGGGAAGGCGCGGGTTGAGGGTCTAGTGTTTTAATAAAAAAACATAAAAAAACATAAAAAAAACAAAACAAAAAAAATCTTCTAAAAAAATATGAGAACTTCACTACTTATTGTGTGTACTTAGAAATTCTGTTGAGATTTGAATGTGTGTGTAATATTTTTGACTTTAAAAAAATGGAATATTAAGAAAACTAGAACCATAGTGAATTATCCTGTGTATGTTGTGGCTGTTATGGGCACACTGCCTGGCAGTGTGTCGATAACCAACCACGACAGATTGATTACATTGAAGAGAACGAGAAAAAATTTGAATCTAATCCTGAATTCCAAGATAAACTTGAATTAATTGAAACCAAATTGGATGTTAGGGAGGATGTTTGGAATTCTTAGTTTAATAAAATCTATAAAATTCAATTTAAATATTCTCAAGAGCAAGATAAAATAATGAAAAGATTAGAAAACACGATTTTAGAGTTACAAATAAGGATTAAAGAACAAGAAGAATACGAAATCAATGAAAAGGAAAATGTTTATAAAATATTTGAAAATAATGTTAAAGAGGAAAGTGATAGTAAAAATATAAAACAAAACTTTTATTATGAAGAATCAGATTATGTTGAACTAAAGTTTGAAATAACAAACTCATTTAATCAAGAAAAAACATTGAAAATCTCAAAATGAACATTAATGAAGATGGGTTGAACAATTTTCAAAATAAACTGAAAAAAATTAAAAAAGAAATCCCAGTTCTCTTCATGATTCTAACTTTGGAGAAAAATCATTGTTTTGGTATTTTTTAAAATTAAATCACTCGAGTTGACGAGAACTTGGAAATTGAAAATTTGAATGTCAAAAACTCTTCACCCAACATTACTAAAATCATGAACGCTGAACCTGAACTTGAAATTGGGTATAATCTGGAAGAGAATGATAAACTGAAAACATGGAATATGAAGTTTTAGAACCTGAAATGAAAACATCTCTTCCCTATTTTGAAATTGAAAACCCAATAATTTAAAAAATGTTGTTGGATGATGAGTTTAATGGAATAATGTTTGAATTAAGGCTAACTGATGATATCTTATTTCCCTATTCTCATAGTGATCACTTTTTTGAAACTTTTTTCAATAAAATGGAAAGAATTGTTCACCAACTTCAGGATAATTTTCATAATTTGAACATTCTAGAAATTGTACTTATCGAATTTGGAATATACAATTCTTCTCCTAAAATTGAATTTCAACACTCAAATGAAAATGTTTTAGAAAATGAGCCTTTTGAAATCTAATTTGAAGTAGAGGTTGACCACAAATTGGATGATGGGTTCAAAATTGATTTGTTCGAAGCATTAGATTTGGAGTGTGAGTTAACCGATGAGGATCTATTGGAAGAGATTTACAATATTTTCAAACCTGAATCTTTGAATGATTAAATAAACACTCTTCCCTTTTTTTAATTTCATCCTTAATTGATTTGGGTGTTGAATATTTTCTTGATACTGAGAGTAGTTTAGTGAGGGAGAAAAATGTGAGTTCTAGTTTCTTTGATTATGTACAAAACTCTATTGATACCCTTATTGTACCTACTATTCAGTATTCACCTACAATCACCCTTGAGTTTGATTTTTATTATGTTGTATTTGAGATATATATCCATGAGAATAATCATAAACTCTTAAGAGCACCTAGTTTAATGTTATCCCTTCATATGAATTCAAATCCTGATAAATCTGAATGTAATCTAGAAGTGGGCAATAGTATGCCCTTAACTATCAAGGGGTACCTCATAAGGGTTATTTCAGCTGATGAGAGTTTGATTTTTGTTTTTCTAAGTCTTGGTTCCCACAAATTTCATTTCTATTTTAAAAAAAATTGGGCCAAGCACATGTGGTGGTTCCTATTAAAGAAACCACATCCACCTAGTGACTACAGTTAGTTCTAGGTGAGTCCAAATGGGGAATATATATCTAGCGCTGCATGGGAGGAAACCCATGGTTTTTTTGTTAACAAATAGAAAAAATATGTGATTAAATAAAGTCTAACTAAAGACTTTAAATTCAGTGCTTCACGGGAGTCAACCCATGCTCTTTCTTTGGTTTTATTTTTGTATTGTTTTTTCTTTGAATAAAGTGATGCTTTTTTGTATTCTGCATGCTCTGTCTCTAATAGATATTTTTTTCTTAGTTTACATGCTTTGTGTTTTTAGGATGCTGCTGCTGGTGACATTTAAGGAGTGGAATTTCAATGCTGGAATATTAATGATACATTTTGATTCATGGAAGTACTTTACTCTTAGTCTACTTTCATTTTTTTCTGTTCCTTATACTTTAATAAAAAAATTCATTGATAAGTCACTAAAAGTTCATTTGAACAACCGTTCCACTAATAATGGTGATCCATATCAATGGTGACTCGCTGATAAACTTTTAGCGGTGAATTGGTGATTTTTTATTTGAAAAATTTTGTTTGGTTGTAAAAAAATTCTACTTGTACTTAAAATTCTGCTACATGAATTGAGATGTCTAAAAAAATATGTTGTATGTCGTTATGTTTTTAGAAAATTATTCATGTCCCACCTAGTTGAAAATGAAGTTTCAATGGTTTAATATATTCATTGTTTGAAGTAAAGTGTGGTGGGTACATGTAGACTGTAAATTTATTGAATCTACTTGTTTTTGTTGGGGTTTTTTAGCATGAATTATTCTTCTATATTGAACATATTATTGAACTCAATCTATTATAATGATTTCAACCTACTCACTGTTCACCTACACAAGTTACATTCTATTTCTTGAACTGTATTTAAAATCATTGCAACTGTCTTAAATGTTAATGCATGTACTTGCTTGTGAACCTACTGTACATTAATTATTGTAAACAATATTTTTGAACTTTAATGAGACCCTTGATATATTTCATAAATCTACTAAATTAAAAATATATTTTTAAAATTAATTGATAAATTGTTTTTCTATGATTTATAATTCAACTTTGAGGACAATATTAGGTTTTAAGTGTGGGAGATAGGGTCAATTCTTAGCTAAGATAAACTGTACTTAAATAAAAGCTCTTCAAATTCCACTACAACATAAAATCTATTGTAAAATTCAATTTTTTTTTCATAATTTTAGGTTTTATATTGTACTCAAATGAGTCTTTCCTAAGGACAGTGATTTTCTGGTAGTTAAGACTTTATTTGAATCTAAATTTGATAAGGTTGAATGATTTCTGAGTGAATTTGCTTAGTGGTTTTATGAAAATTTGGTTTAGGAACTACTTTTGAGAGTGATATGGGTTACTTGTTTATGGAATTGAAATAATAGCTCTAGGAACTGGCTGTTTGAGCTCTTTCCTAGGGACTTCATATTCTTTTTATATTATTAAAAAGTAATCACCTTAGTGATCCAATTTAAATGTTTTTTGTATAAATCTTTTGAAATTGGAGTAATTTGGGCATTAGGGATTCCATGGTGAATATCTAAGACACTAGATTCTAGGTGCATTTCTGTTTACTATAAGCCCTCTGTACACTTTGAATAAGTGCATATGCACAATGCTAGATACTATGATACATGGCTTGGAAAAAAATTGAATTAAGTGTCTAGGGTCAAAAATGAGTTCATTAAGGTGAGGGGAATGGTGAACGTCAAATAAAGAAGGGGATAATTGGTTTATATGAGAGTCATTTAGGTTGTACCAATAAGGTTTTTCAAAAAAAATTATTTATTTTTGGAACCCAGGTGAAGTTATAATTATAAGGTTTTTACTATTTAGTTTTTAATTCCACAGATTTTTAGCTTTGTATCACTCTTGGACATAGAACTTAAGATTAGATTGTAGTGAGTCACCAAGAAGAATCATATATGAGGAATGGAACTTTCATTGATAGATGATTCATTTCTCTCTAGAATACTAGTGAGAGTTTGTTTAGGGAAAAACTTTATTTGAAGACATCTTTTAAAAAAATCATATACTCAACATTTCAGTCCTCTGTTTAAAGTGGTGGACATGCTAATTTTTTGAAAAGAACATTAAAATAACTCACATCTATTTTCAAAGACTATAAAACATGGGATTGTTTGAGGACAAACAATATTTAAGTGTGGTTTAATTTGATGTGTTCTTATTTTTACATAGTTTTCCACATCTTTTTAATTAATTTTTAATGTTTTAATTAATTAAGTCTTTACTTTTTTCTGAATAAATATACTTTTGTTTTTTTATAATTAAAATTATTAATTAATCAATATTTGTAATTAATTATGTAAATTTTTCATTTTTAATAGTTAAATTAATCTAACTAATTTTTTAAATTTAATAACTTACTAATTGGTTGTGTGGTTTAAATCTATTTGAATTTTTAGTTGTATGAAATGTTAATTATTTAATCAGTTTTCATTTATCTAATTTAGTTTTTAATTTAATATTTTATCCTTTAATTTAGATTCATTAAAATAAATTAACGTTATTAATTATTAAGTTAAATTATTCTATTAATTAATAAAGTAAAAAGTTTGAGATTTAATTTAATGAAATAAAGTATTTTTTAATTTTAAGTTTTCATTTAGTTAATTAATTAATTTAGATTTTTAAATCTTTAATATTTTAAATTTATGTGGTAGGTCATAAAAATTTTTATTCACCGATATTTGTTTTTAGACTATCGGTGAGACTAACACAGTTTTGCATTACCCTTACACTGTTGGTGTCGGTCTCTCATGCATTTTTCCTACTGTCGGTGACTCAATGAGTCACCGATGTAGTTTCACTTCACTCACTGCTTCCCCTTCCTTTATCATTTTGTTCCTATTTAATTATTTAATTCTTAATTTCAATTTTAATTCCTAACTTCTGCTTCTTAAATAAATTTAACATTAACTAATCTAATTAATATATGTGATTACAATTAATAAACTAACTTTGAAGTTTTATTGTTTAATTTAAATTTAAATACTAACCTTTTTTTTGTTTTTTTCTTTTTAGTTTTTATTTTTAATTTTAAGTAATTAGTTATAGTTTGTAATTTATTATTTTTAATGAATTAGTTATTTAAACATTTTTAATTAACTTACATTTTAATTTGATTTTATGTTTGCAGTTTAAGTGTTGAATCACCGACAACCCAATTTTTTAAGACTGTCGGCATCACCATGAGATTGATAGTTCCACCCATTTACTCCCTTCCACATCAGTCTTATCCAGTTCTATATCCTTCTACCGATAGCCTTTCTTTGTCTCACCGATACCCTATCGGTGAGATGTCTCTCCGATACCCTATCGGTGAGACATCTCTCTGATAGGTGTTCCTTCTATCAGTACCTCATACATGCTGCTACCAATAGCTTTTCCCCATTCACCTCACACCGACATTTGCCCCATTTTCTTCACACCGACACATCTCTATTTATTACTACTAGAACTGCCTTCTCTGTCAGTTTCACTGATACCTCATTGTATCACCAACAAACTCACCATATCGGTCTCACCCCTTAACCTACCTATCCTCACATTTCACCAACAACACCTTCCACTGACACTTCTTTCCCTTCCCCTTCACCCACCTACTCGACCAAATCAACTTCTTTTTCGCGCCAAAAACCCTCCATCGCTACATACATGACTCAACCAAACCATACTTTGATACCTAGAAAAATCAAAATCAAACTTGAAGCTCAAACTCAAATCTATGTGTAGATTGAACAAAGATTCAACAACCTAAAATTAAATCACAAATCTTGAGCTTGCTATCTGGGAAGGAGGTCTGCATTCCACTGGAAGAGGTTTACCATAGATAAAGATCCAAGGAGGGAAGTCTGCTGCATCACCATTGTCCTCAAAAACCCACCAGCCATGATCTAGACCCCCACAAATCCAAACCCAAAACTAGATCTGAAATTCGAGACCAAATCCATCCATATTTGATCTATCACCGCTGAAGATCCAAGGAAGAGGAGACTTGCTGCTGGAGCTTGAAGCTGGGTCACCACTGAGAAGGAACCAGTGTTCACTGGAGTAAATCACCATTGTGCTAGAAGTGTTGCTTCACCGCTAGGCTTAAGAGGAGGAGGAGTCGAGCATGAAGGACCTAAGGCCGGCACAAGGCTATGCCGTCATGCCACTAGTTTTGTAGAGGAATCGGAAGCGTCGAATCCCTCCCTATTTTTTTTGCGCCATGGAAGAAAATGGGGAGAGGGAATAATATAAAAAAACAATAAAATAAATAAATAAATAAAACTAAAAATTAAATAATAAATAATTTAAAATAAAAAAAATATAATAAACAATAATATAAATAAGTAATTAACAATAATAGTTAAGTAAACTATAAAATATACTAATTAACTAAAAAATATTTAAAACTAAAATATTAATTTTAACTATTAAATTAAAATAAAGTTATAAATAAATTTATATATTTTAATAAATATAATCATTTAACTTTTAAAATACTGAAATATTTATAATAATAAAATTAATAAAATAAAAATAATTAACTCAATCTAATTTGAAAATATTTAATTGCTTAATTACTTATGATGTTTAATTATAAATTTCAATAATCTAGTTAAAAATTTATAAACTTCATAAATTAATAATTATAATTAAATTAATTAAATTGATAGCTTTTTGGTATACTTAAGTTTTACCTTAATAATATTAAGAGAGTAATTTTATAATTACTAAAAGTTATTTTAATAAATAAATATAAAAGTAAATAATAGTTTTTAAATCAAATATTTATTAATTAAGGTTAATTAATTTTATAATAAGTAATATAACATTAATTTTGAAAAATAACTATAATATATTAACTTTCTTCATGTTTTTAATTGTTCTATTTTATTCTTTACTGTGCAGGTTCATGCAGGATCCAGAAACCCATCTAGGTTCTTTCAACTGAGTCACGCGGAGTTAGTTACATGAGTTTCGCTTGAATGACGTGTGATGCACCAAAAAATGCACGTGTGCAGTGCACAAGTAAAGGACATTTGAATTCAGTGGAAAATAATGGGTGACACGCAGTAGATAATAGTGGGTTTAAAGGCAGAGCAACAAAAAGATTTCGAGAAGACTCTCATTCAGTAATTCCACGATCACATCTGATCCAAGAGCAAAGAATTGGGGGAGATCCATGAGAAAACCTGGAGACAAAGGAGTTGAGAGCAGAAAGCACCCGGGGAGTTCTTCCTCCCATTAATGTTCAAAATTTTTGTACTATATTTTCATGTATTTTAGTGTTGAAATCAATTTAATCATAGGCTAATACTTTCTCATCTAGGGAATTTGATTTTTCTGAATTTTTAATTATATTTCTTCACATATTTTACATTTTTCAGAATCATAATCAATTTGTGAGATTGAATTATGATTCTCTGTTAAATTGTTTCACTTCTTAATTGATTTAAAAATTTACAAATTCAAGATCAACTATAATGGTAGATCTTGAAAAAATCTATGGAAGCTTTTAATGTCATTAAATTTGGAAATTTTATGGTGAGTTTATTTCCAAATGTTATATTTTTTAATTTCTTAAGAATTTTGATTGATTCTAGTGTGGTGAACTCTAATAATCAAATTTTCTGCCTGTTGAGTCTCCTGGTGAGGGGGATTCTTCAGCAGGTCCTTGAGGAGCGATTCAATACAAAGTAGTGAAGAAGTTAATCCTGTTAACCAACAGTTCAAAATTCTTGAGTGAATTTATTTGATATCTGCTCCCTTTCCTTTACTACTTTATATTTTTTAACTTCATTTCTCTAGTTTATCATTACTTAGATTTTTTTTTAGTTTTTTATTAATTTGTTACCTCATTTATGTAAGATAAAGAAAATAAAAAAACTCCTCCACTACTAACAACAGTGGAGTTTAATTTGATTAAAACCTTATAAAACTCACCTACCTTCTTTATGGATTGACCCTACACCACTAACCCAAAAAGTAATTTATTTGAAAATAAAAAAAAGAATTTTCAATCAGTTTTAACCCACACTTAAACACACTTCCATATAATGGATAACAAATATACTATTCATGTGTACGATGAACTACTACCTCACTAAACGATGATTGTTCAATTTTCCTTACCACCTCTAAAGGTGGAAATTATGATGGAAACTTTTATTATATATATTATATATTATATTTATTATTTATTTAAGATTATGTATTCCTTTTACAACATATATATTTTTTACTTTCTATTTTATGTTAATATAATAATTTCATTTGAGGAAGTGTGGACTACCTCCCCCTCAAAGCGATGTGATTCGTTCACACACTACATGGAATGTATTAAGGATGGATTTAGTGAATATACATGATATATATTAAATAATAAAGATAATTTAATAATTATATATATATATACATATCTATCCATATATTTCTTTTACTTTCTTTTTCTCAACGTAGTAATTAAACATAAATAGTATTAATGCGTACATACGACCTACCGACTTCATGAATGGTGTATTCCTTTTCATACTTATATATTAAATAAATTATTACAATACAATTATAATATATATAAATAATATTTATATCATTGTTTAAATTATAGAATCATGATATAAGTACAAGGACCAATAATATAACAAATTAAGACCACAAAAAAACAAAGTGAATATCACCCGAAGTGAAGCCTTAACATATGATGGTTAACAAGTGGGTAATATAAGGTTTTAATAAAAACATATATGGTGTTATTTATAATAATATGGTTCTATAATATATGTATAATAAATTTATATTTATTATACATGTGGTTTGAATGAGTACGATGAGAGTGAAGGCAGAAGGTAATGGGATTTCATCTCACTTTTAATTTATGTGAGATACATGTTATGTTCTCCACTCTTTCCTTTCGTGTAGTTTATGTAATGAACATGTTTTTATTATATGTATCTTAAACATAAATTTATAGTTTTTCACATATCAATTTTATGATATTTATTTCATGGGTTTTATGTTTCAAAAGTTACCAAATAGGTAAAATAGTTTTTTCTCAATTTTCCTTCTTGGAGACCCATGTTTTGTTATGCACCTAAATTCTATTTCAAGGTGTATATACTTCCATTTTACATGTTATATCATAAAATCAATTATTTTCATGATATTTTATGATTCAGATAATTTCATTTTCTTACATGGTGAGTATGGTCCCAAGGTACCAAGTTATAAGAGTTTATTGAGACAATATTATCATTTTTTCAAGATTATTCATGTTTATGATTCCTTTGATGAAATATTACAACCCATATCTCAATAAATTCATGAATTTTCTTACCATGTGGTTATTCATTATATGATAATGTATTGGCACTATATTTTTACTCTTTGGTATATAAGATTGTTAAAAAAGTTTTTTTAAGAAATAACGACTTCACCCTCTCTTAGGCTGGAAAACAGTGTTCCCTAAAAAGGGTTTACAATTATATTATACCAATCTACAATGATCATTAAAATATATTTTTTACCCTTTTTTTCCTTTATAAATTATTCAAAAGGAATATTTTTTGTCTCTTTTCCAAAGGAGTCATTTTTCTAACCTTTTTACCATGAAAGTAGGATATTCTTTTTACCTCATGCGATATTTATGGATTTACCCACCATCATTTCCTTGAAGCTTCCTTTTAATTTTTAATAATTTTTTTAAAATAAAATTTCAAGAATAAAATTTTTCAAAACGTTTTAAATCTTTGTTTATAAGTTTTCAAAGTGTTTTAAAATAAAAAGGATTTTAAAATACTTTGAAGCTTCTATTATAAATTTTCAATGAAAATTGTTTTCAAATTTTTTTCAAGCATTATTTATAACATTTCAAAGTATTTTAAAATAAATGTTTTTCAATTAAATTTCAATATTCTTTCATATTTTTTTAGGTAAAAATGTTTTCAAAATATTTTTAATCTTTATTTATATGTTTTCAACGTGTTTTCAAAGAAAAAGTTTTTTAAAATATTTTGAAGCTCATTGTATATGTTTTTAAGGAAAAAGGTTTTGAAAATGATTTCAAGTCTTATTTATAATAATTCAATATATTTTATAAGAAAATTATTTTTAAATGGTTTTATGTGTTGAAAATTATTTTTCATATAATAAAGGATATTTTCATCGATACATATTTTTGAAAGATATTTAAAAATTATTTTCCATCCATGATGAAATCTTTTGATGTTACTCATTCCCTTATAGGAAATTATTTAAAAGTTCGGTTCATATTCTTTCCATGAATGGGTCATGATTAATGTCATGGTATTTGTGAAACCCATTTCTCTTGCACTAGTTATATTTTTATGAAATCTGTTTCTCTTTTACGAGTTATTCTTTTAATGAAATAATTATGAAACCTATATATTTTTCCACAAGTTATGATATATTTATATTTTTATGATAACCATTTCATTTTGGGGTTATGATATTATTGTTTATGATTTTGTGTTAAATGTATGTATGATTTCACTATAAGATAGGTGTGACCTATATCTCCCTCCAATATATTGTGTAAATATTTATATCTCATGAGATAGACTGAGATGGTCATGGGAGTAAAAATTGACAACTAAGATGGCCATGGGAGTGAACCATGACTAACAAGATGGCATGAGTAGTGAACTAATGCATCTAATATGGCCATGGGAGTGAACCATGACTACCAAGACGGTATGAGAAGTGAACTCATGATACAAATATGGCCATGGGAGTGAACCATTACTACCAAGATAGTATAGGGAGTAAACCCATACTACTCAGATGGTCTTGGAAGCGATTCCCTAGATACTATGGAAATCATATTATATGCTTATGTGTCTACCACAATTACATGTTTTATTCTTATGTTATGCTTTCATGGATTATGTCCTTTATTTCCTTATGATTCATGTCTTATGAAATTCCATGCTTTATTCTGTGATTCATGCACATGATCATTGATATGTAGGGTATTTTTTTTTCATGATAATGTTATCACATCCTTATGCTCATAATTGTTCATACATATCTTCCTTATTTACCCTTACTGAGCATTTGATCTCACCCCTTTCTTATGATTCTTTTTCCTAGGTTATGAGGAAAGGTTTTAGGTAGATGTACTAAAGGTGGAGATATTTATGGGAGATGTTGAATATATTTTATCGTGATAGAATATTTTGTTTCCATGTTTCCAAAGAATCTAAACTATTATGGCCCTTGGGCATGTATTTTTTTAATTTACTGAATATTCATCTAAAATGATCTAATATCCATGTATGTTAATATTGGGTCACTATAGTTTCTATAAAAGGAAAGTTTTAGTCAAACATTGGAAACTAGGATGATAAAACATTAGTGATATCCCTAGGTAAATTTATAAGGATGTGTCTAGGGATGTCTCTAAGGATAAGTATGAGGATGAGTTAATGTTTAGGAAAATGTCTTGGAATTTTGGTAAAGGTTAGAGTGAGTGGTTTCTTATAAATACATCCATGTCTTGATACTATAAGTGGATGTGGCTCTGGAATAAATTTACTTAGGGGTAATAACTATGACAAGATGTTCTAAGCCAGACTTAGGGTAATCTGGTACATGACAATGGGCCTTGATACACACCTAGTTTGACACTCCAAGGGGATATTCTTTGGGTATGTACAAACTCTTCATGAACCATCATGAATTATTTAAGTATAATTTGGATATGAATAACCTAGGATGAACTTAGGGTGTCATAGAATATGGATGGTGTCATGATTTAGACATCCTATAAGTAATTCTTATCATGATTATGTGGTTTTCTGCTATGATAAGTAATTATCACACTATGATTCTAGTTTTAGTCAATAGAGGGAACCAAAAGGAACTAGATTAATGTTGAATGTGATAGAACATTTTCTAATGATAATTAAAGTGGTATGATCACTATAGTGAGAGATGTTATGATCATGGCTAACCAGTTTTCAAAGAACATGATTAACAACGTATACCTTCACCAACTCTTAGACTCACCAAGGAAGAGAGAGAAGGAGTTTGCTGAGATATTGGGTAATGGAGACCATGGAGGAAATAAGATCCAGTTTTCTCTGTGTCAATAATCTAGAAATAATTACCTAAGTTAATGTATTATAGGAGTGAGAAGATGTTTTGACTGTGGTAAAGGACACAAATCAAGTGAATGCAAGGAAAAATGAATAGTTAGAATAATGAAATGGATTAGAATATTGGACTCCCTAAGACATCATCGAAAGTTCAATGTTTTAAGTGTGGATTAAATGATCATTATGCAACTCAATGTCCCAAGATGAAAGCTCTTGAAGGGAACCTGCAAGGTGGTGTGAGTAATGGTTACATTACTGAAGATGATGAGACTACATATGAAATGTTAAAGGAAAAAGGTATTGAATATTTGGATAAGGTATCCTTATTAGTGGCATAATGACGAAGTGGGATAATAAAATTCATATATATTTTGATTTGATATATACATTGTAACACCCCAAGTTTCCACGGTACACTTCTCTTTGAATAATACAGTAGCGTGTGTTGTACGCAACTTCGAGTTCTAACACACACCACAACCAATCAAACTAGCCGATATGAATAGTAATACCTACCTTTTGAAATTTTATAAATTTTATCTTTCAAAATGGACTTCATTTTTGGATTCGGAATATCGAAATTAGCCTATGTTGAATTTTTGGTATTTTTCTGAGAATTTCCAATTTTTGATGAATAGTGAAAAATAATTAAAAACAAATTTTTTAATCAAAATAATTTATAGTGATAAATTATAAAATTGAGTGGTTATAAAGTTTAATTATAATATATTTTTACTATTTTATCCAATGGTGGTCATTAGAATTAATTTCACTTTGAAATTGGACATAAACAATTGTCAATCTTTTGACTGATATTCTTTCTTAAAAACACGCTATTTATTGTGACAGCAGGAATTAATTATAAAATTAATTAATGAAACTTATATGTTTTGAATTTTTTAAAATAGACATCATTTTTGAATTCGAAATATCAAATATAGCTTAGGGTGAATTTTTGGTATTTTTCTAAAAAACTTCAATTTTTGATGAATAGTAAAACCACTAAGTGGTAGTTTAAAAACTAATTTTTCATGTAAATGAAACATTACCACTTCTGTGTATTGAATTTCAAAAATCCGACATACATCATTGTCATTAGGAATAAAAATGTGGTTCAATGAGATGAAAATAATTTTTGGTGAATAGTAACTTTTAAGTTTTATTAATCGCGATTAAATGTAATTAGTGAAATTTAAGGTAAAAATGATATTATAAAAATATGAAAATACCTTTACACTTGTCCTACCCTTATTGGATGAGTCATGGCCGACCAAGAAAATCCATGGGTAAACTTGGGGACCCCATGGAGCCACTAGGGTAAGAAAATGACATTAATAACTTTTTATTTAAAGTAAAAATAAAATTGTCACAACATGTGTTGTTTTACTAAAATAATTATTACATGGGGTTATATGAGTTAAATTTTAGACTATAAATATTAATTGGAAAGATAAAAATATTTCCTACATCATGATATTTTTTATATAATTTTTAGACATTAAATAAATTAAATTTTTTATGACACCATGATGATGAAGCGATTACCTCATTAATTAACGTTTTAAATAAAATGAAAAGATAATGTAAAATATAAGACTTAAACATGTAAAAAACCTATTGGATGGGTATATTTCGAACCTTTATCACCTTATACTTAAAATATATAATTTTGGGACCTTTTAAATCCGAAAATCACTTCATAATAATGTAACATTTCATTAATTTCCAAGAGTGCCCCTCTTCTCCTCTTATAAAAGGCCCCCACCACTACCACCTTATTCACACCTTCAAGCCATTTGGATAGGCCAAAATCTGCCCAAATACTCTCTAAACTTCCCTCTATTACTCCTGGAAGCCTCACTTTGGTCAGAATTATTCTCAAGGAAGCCTTTGGCTCAAATAAAAAAGAGTTACCCGATTTTAAGGTAATGTCTTCTCTTATGTTATTTTGTTTTATTTTGCTTCTCCAACCCCTTAAACTATTTTTATTAATTTATTTTGTAACAACACCAGTATCTTAAATATACTATGATGTTTTTATGAGAAGTATTTTATTTAAACTTACACACACCTTCGTCTAATGGTTAAAGAACATACTGTTTCTGTGGTTGGCGAATTTCTGCCTCACGAAACGATGATTGTTCAATCTTCTTTTAACACCTCTAATGGTGGCCATTAAGATGTAACTATATTTATATATGATATATATTATGTTTATTTTTTCCTTATTCTTCTGTATTTCTCATTTATGGCATACCTTTATGATTTCCATTATGGGTAAACGCGATAATTTCATTTTAGGAAGTGCGGACTACCGCCCCCTCAAAGTGATTTGAATCGTTAATGCCATATGTGGGATGTATAAAGGATGGAGTAAATGATATTATATATGATATTATACTGGAATTATACTACACCTTTATATCATTATGATTTCATTCCATTAAATACTAAATATAAATGAAAGTAGCGTTCATGCGTACGTATGGCTTACCGTCATTATGAACGGTGCATTTCATTTCTTACCTATAAATGTTATGTAATATTATTAATGAATGTATATACTGGATATATATGATATATACGATATCTACATCATGAATATAATATTGAAGATAGTGTATATTCTACCACATAAATAACTTGTAATTATAAGAAGTTTATTGTTGACTCAAGTACCAAAGATCGACAAAACGACCGTTATTAACATAAATAATTACATAATGTTCATAACATGGTAATAAGTGATATAAAAGGAATAATTAACTTGAAAAAGGTTCTAAAGAAAGTATAAATTAACTCTAGTTTATTATTCAGGAGATTAAAGAATGACTGAGTCAAGTCAGACACGAGGTAAGAGAACTTCTTAACCCAATTTCTATTATTTGGGTTAATCTCCCACTTTCAAATTATGTCATGATATTATTATGACCTATATTGTATTTGTACTTTCTTTATGTGTACTTATAATGAATACACATAATAGATTTATTTTATTTAAAAAAATTATCTTTTTAAGGGACTTCGTCTCAATCTCCTTTCATTGAGGCATATTTTGTTTTATACACAACTTTCTTTTATATGGTGTATAAACATCTTTGAATTTTACATTTATTCAAAAGGAATCTTTTTATATGAAGAGTTTTACTAAATGACAAAAGGGAATGTTTTTTTGTCATACGTATGCGGCGACAACGACTTCTCCGCCGCCGTGACCATTATTTGGGTTTCAGATTCTTCTACAAGCCATAACTTTTTTAAATGAAAAATAATTACAAAGTTTTAATTTTCTTTTATTTTGGTATTGAAAATGGTTTTGAAAGTGTTTTTTATATCAACGTGTTGTATTGATATCTTGTGATTGAAATGTGGAAATGTTATGTTTACTTTATGCATGTTTTATGTGATATGATTATGTTATGGATTATGATATGTTTAAACCTTTTAATATGAGGAATGCATTAGACTTAATAAGTGACGGGTGGAGCTCACTATAGCTCCTCGATGCATCGGTAGGTATCATGAGACAAACTAGTGTCTTGGCATGAGGCCTTGACAAAATCTTATTTGTAGTCTTGGCACGAGGCCTTGGATACGTGGTTATGATAGTCTGGCATTATTCATTACATCATTATGAAAGTGGTTATTGATATTGCATGTGATTATTTGACCAGTAGAATATCCATGTAAATAAGTAAATGGAATTATTTCGTTTTATTTTTCCATATTATGATGAAGTTCAAGATTAAAAGTCTTTTGTTTCAGTTATACAATGCCTTAAATGTTTGTGTTTATTTATGAAAGCTTCCACTATATTGTTATCCTTACTGAGCATCTGAGCTCACCCCTTTAAATGTTTTAATTTTTCCAGGATGTGAAGAAGTATTTTAGGAATGACCTGCAGGGATAGTCTGAAGGTGATATGAGTGTGGACAATGGAGACTGTTATTGTAGTTTTTCAATTTATGATGTAATGTAACATTTATGAATGTATCTAATGTTTCCAAGGCTACTAAACTAATCGGTCTTTTGAGACTTGATCTTTTGTTATCATACCAGTGTTACATAATAATAGACCGACTTCGGGTAACTGGGGTCAGGGTGTTATAGTTGGTATCAGAGGCAGTTTAGTACTAACCTTGGAAGCTAGATTTTGATAAACTCTAATTAGAGCACATAGACCTAAGATAAAATTTGAGGATTAGTATAGAATGACTTCCTAGAATTTTGGTATTATAGAGCTTTTGTGAGTTTTCCGAGCAATACATTCCTCTATGGATACGAGCAGGTAGAGGCCGCTCTAGCACAGATGTACCTAGGGGTAAAACCCGAAAACACCGCTTTGAGCTAGAATCGAACGGGAACTGGTGCACGACAGCGAGCCTTGCTGCACTCTTGGTTACGACACTCCCAGGGGATATGCTTAGGATAATTCTCGTTTTCTTTACAAACCACTATGAAGGTTTATGAGTATATACTTCCTCAAAGAAAACATTTTTATGATTATGGATTATATCCATAAACAGTTCAATTTATGTTAAGTGTTTTGAAAGTTTGTAATTATGTATTTTGATTCATAAACTAATCTAGTTTATGCCATTGTTTAGAAATGGAACCTAGTGGGAGGAATGGAAACCGTATCAATGCACGCACTCCATGTAGGGATTTCCCTCCTGCTCAAGGTAATTATAGTGGATCTGAAGATACAACTGGTGCTGATCAACTTATCACCATATTGGGACAACTCACTCAGGTTATGAATAATAACCTTACTCGTATGGAGCACCCTGATCCGCAACGTGGAGGATCAATGTTAGACCACTTCATGAGAAAACAACTGCCAACATTTAATGGGGGTACAAATACATTAGTAGCTGAGCAATGGATAAACTCCTTAGATAAAATATTCCACGCCTTGGGGAGTAGCGAAAGGGAGAAGGTTGTCATGGCAGTTTACCGCCTCACTGGAGATGCTGATCAATGGTGGTCGCTGATTCAAAACAAAAAGGAATATGAGTAAGTATCAAGAATTGAATGGAGAGATTTTAAGGAAATTTTATTAGAAAAATACTTTCCACATGACCATTGAGCTGATATGGAAAGGCAATTTTTTAGTCTGAGGCAAAAGGAGGATGAGAATGTCGCAAAGTATGAGTCTAACTTTACAAGGTTAGAAAGACATGCTGCAGATTATATACGTAACCCAATAAGTAAGATTGATCATTTCTTTAATGGGTTAAAACCATTTCTCTGTCGAGCTTTAGTATTACAATCTTTCTCAACATACGAAGATATAGTCTCGTGTGCTATCAAGATAGAAAAGAAATTCTCTAAGTCTTATGACAACAAAGTAAAGAAAGAGAAGAAGAGAACGGTGGAACAAGAGATAGATAAAGGGAAAAAGGGAAAGAAGGATTTTCTATTATGCGATAATTTTGGGAAGAATCACCCTGGTACTTGCCTAAAAGGAATGGGAGTTTGTTATAAATGTGGAGAAAAAGGTCACCAGGCTCGTGATTGCAAGGGAAAGAAAGAGGCTATCAATGTTGAATGCTACAATTGTAGGGAAATGGGGAATTATGCAAATGAATTTCCTAAGAATCAGGGGAACTTACCTTAGAAAAGGCCAAGGGATCAAGGCCAATCTTATGCTATTACTAAAGTTGAAGTGGAATAATTAATGTATTGGTGCTTTTGGACTCAAGGATTATATTGTGGTTATAAGAATAATGTGATATATATAAGGATTGTACTGCAGTACTTATTTTTTTCATTAAGGTTTTAATATGATGAAGGTAATCATATTTTTAGTATGTGACAATAAGAGAAACTTTACTTTGTTGGGGGAATCTGATGAATTGATTTTGGAATTTAGAGGCCTTTTAGAGAAAGTATGGACAGAGGTATTTTGGATAACTATAAAGGTTGGAATGGATTAATTTGAACTTTGGATAGTATTGTTTAAGGTTAAAACATTTCTGAAGATTATTTTTGGAATATTATAATACTATAGTTTTAGGAAAAGGAAAACCTGCAGGTCGGGGGATAACCCGTCGCATCGGACAAAGCTGTAGGAATCGAACACACAACCATAGTGCGACAGGCCTTTATTACCTACCACTAGCCTACAGGAAGTCCCTGGTTATTAAAAAATAGTTTTCCTAATCTAAATGGTATGTGTTAATATTTGGAACCTTATACAATTATAATAAATAGAATATTTTGAGTTCTATTACCTTTTTGAGTGAATGATGGGTTTGTGGTAAAAATTTATTAAAGAATGAAAGTCTACATGACAAGTAAGTATATTTCCTTACGTTCTTAGAAAATCTCCTAAATAAATTCCTCAACTTTATGAAAGGTAACTTAAAACAAAAACGTTGTCGGTTAACTTTTCCAACTGGGGATTCAATGACCGTTTAACCAATCAAAAGTTTGTGATTTTCTAGTAGTTAACTATCTCCTAATACTATTTTCTACCACTATCCATAAGACCTTGATGGTTTGTTTCTCCTCTATATCCATATTTTCATAGAATCATAGTATGGGCTATCTCGGGTGACCTTTGTACTTCTATTTCTTTCTTTTAAAGTTTTATTTTTATTAACCCTATTTCTGATGTGGTTTTTCCACAAAGGTATTTTCTATTTTCAACCTTTTATTTTCGAAGAACATTTTCAAATTGCGAGGACACAATTTATTGAAGGAGGCGAGAATGTAACACCCCAAGTTTCCACGGTACGCTTCTCTTTAAATAATACAGTAGCGTGTGTTGTACGCAACTTCGAGTTCTAACACACACCACAACCAATCAAACTAGCCGTTATGAATAGTAATACCTAATTTTTGAAATTTTATAAATTTTATCTTTCAAAATGGACTTCATTTTTGGATTCGGAATATCGAAATTAGCCTATGTTGAATTTTTGGTATTTTTCTGAGAACTTCCAATTTTTGATGAATAGTGAAAAATACTTAAAAACAAATTTTTTAATCAAAATAATTTATAGTGATAAATTATACAATTTAGGGGTTATAAAGTGTAATTATAATATATTTTTACCATTTTATCCAATGGTGGTCATTATAATTAATTTCACTTTGAAATTGGACATAAACAATTGTCAATATTTTGATTGATATTCTTTCTTAAAAACACGCTATTTGTTATGACAACAGGAATTAATTATAAAATTAATTAATTAAACTTATATGTTTTGAATTTTTTAAAATATACATCATTTTTGAATTCGGAATATCAAATATATCTTAGTGTGAATTTTTGGTATTTTTCTGAAAAACTTCAATTTTTGATGAATAGTGAAACCACTAAGTGGTAGTTTAAAAACTATTTTTTCATGTAAATGAAACATTACCACTTCTGTGTATTGAATTTCAAAAATTCTACATATATCATTGTCATTAGGAAGAAAAATTTGGTTCAATGAGATGAAAATAATTTTTGGTGAATAGTAACTTTTAAGTTTTATTAATCGCGATTAAAGGTAATTAGTGAAATTTAAGGTAAAAATGATATTATAAAAATATGAAAATATCTTTACACTTGTCCTACCCTTATTGTATGAGTCACGTCCGACCAAGACAATCCATGGGTCAACTTGGGGACCCCATGGAGCCACTTGGGTAAGAAAATGACATTAATAACTTTTTATTTAAAGTAAAAATAAAATTGTCACAACACGTGTTGTTTTACTAAAATAATTATTACATGAGGTTATATGAGTTAAATTTTCGACTATAAATATTAATTGGAAATATAAAAAGATTTCATACATCATGATATTTTTTATGTAATTTTTATACATTAAATAAATTAAAATTTTTATGACACCATGATGATGCAGCGATTACCTCATTAATTAACGATTTAAATAAAATGAAAAGATAATGTAAAATCTAAGACTTAAACTTGTCAAAAACCTATTTTATGGGTATATTTCGAAACCTTGTCACCTTATCCTCGAAATATATAATTTTGGGACCTTTTAAATCCGAAAAGCACTTCATAATAATGTAACATTTCATTAATTTCCAAGAGTTCCCCTCTTCTCCTCTTATAAAAGGCCCCCACCACTATCACCTTATTCACACCTTCAATACATTTGGCTCAGCCAAAATCTACCCAAATACTCTCTCAACTTCCCTATATTACTCCTAGAAGCCTCAATTTGGGTAGAATTCTTCCCAAGGAAGCCTTTGGCTCAAATCAAAAAGAGTTACCCGATTTTAAGGTAATGTCTTCTCTTACGTTATTTTGTTTTATTTTGATTCTCCAACCCCTTAAAATCTTTTTATTACTTTATTTTGTAAAAAAACCAGTATCTTAAATATACTAGGATGTTTTTATGAGAAGTATTTTATTTACACTTACACACACCTTCGTCTAATGGTTAAAGAACATACTGTTTCTGTGGTTGGCGAATTTATGCCTCACGAAACGATGATTGTTAAATATTCTTTTAACACCTCTCATGGTGGCCATTAATATGTCACTATATTTATATAAGATATATATTATGTTTATGTTTTCCTTATTCTTCTGTATTTCTCATTTATGGCATACCTTTATGATTTCCATTATGGGTAAACACGATAATTTCATTTTAGGAAGTGCGGACTACCGCCCCCTCAAAGTGATTTGAATCGTTAATGCCATATGTGGGATGTATAAAGGATGAAGTAAATGATATTATATATGATATTATACTGGAATTATAATATACCTTTATATCATTATTATTTCATTCCATTAAATACGAAATAGAAATGAAAGTAGCGTTCATGCGTACGTACGGCTTACCGTCTCCATGAACGGTGCATTTCATTTCTTACCTCTAAATGTTACGTAATATTATGAATGAATGTATATACTGGATATATATGATATACATGATATCTATATCATGAATATAATATTTAAGATAATGTATATTCTACCACATAAATAACTTGTAATTATAAGAAGTTTATTGTTGACTCAAGTACCAAAGATCGAAAAAACGACCGCTATTAACATAAATAATTACATAATGTTCATAGCATGGTAATAAGTGATATAAAAGGAATAATTAACTTGAAAAATTTTCTTAAGCAATTATAAATTAACTATAGTTTATTATTCAGGAGATTAAAGAACGATCGAGTCAAGTCGGACACGAGATAAGGGAACTTCTTAACCCAATTTCTATTTTTTGGGTTAATCTCCCACTTTCAAATTATGTCATGATATTATTATGTCCTATAATGTATTTGTACTTTCTTTATGTGTACTTATAGTGAATACACATAATAGATTTATTTTATTTAAAAAAAATGATCTTTGTAAGGGACTTCGTCTCAATCTCCTTTCATTGAGGCATATTTTGTTTTATACACAGCATTCTTTTATATGGTGTATAAACACCTTTGACTTTTACGTTTATTCAAAAGGAATCATTTTATATGAAGAGTTTTACTAAACGACAAAAGGGAATGTTTTTTTGTCGTACGTATGCGGTGAAAATGACTTCTCCATCGCCGTGACCATTATTTGGGTTTCGACTTCCTCTACAAGCCATAACTTTTTTAAAATGAAAAATAATTACAAAGTTTTAATTTTATTTTATTTTAGTATTTAAAATGGTTTTGAAAGTGTTTTTTTTATATCAATGTGTTGTATTGATATCTTGTGATTGAAATTTGGAAATGTTATGTTTCCTTTATACATGTTTTATGTGATATGATTATGTTATGGATTATGATATGTTTAAACCTGTTCATATGAGGAATGCATTGGACTTAATAAGTGACGGGTGGAGCCCGCTATAGCTCCTCGATGCATCGGTAGGTCTCATGAGACAAACTAGTGTCTTGGCACGAGGCCTTGACAAAATCTTATTTTTAGTCTTGGCACGAGGCCTTGGCCATGTGGTTATGATAGTCTGGCATTATGCATTCCATCATTATGAAAGTGGTTATTGATATTACATGTGATTATTCGACCAGTAGAATATCCATGTGAATAAGTAAATGGCATTATTTCATTTTATTTTGCCATATTATGATGAAGTTCAAGATTAAAAGGCTTTTGTTTCAGTTATACAATGCCTTAAATGTTTATGTTTATTTATGAAAGCTTCCGCTATATTGTTATCCTTACTGAGCATCTGAGATCACCCCTTTCAATGTTTTAATTTTTCCAGGATGTGAAGAAGTATTTTAGGAAGGACCTGCAGAGATAGTCTGAAGGGGATATGAGTGTGGACAATAGAGACTATGTTATTTTAGTTTTTCACTTTATGATGTAATGTAAAATTTATGAATGTATCTAGTGTTTCCAAGGCTACTAAACTGATCAGTCTTTCGATACTTGATCTTTTGTGATCATGCCAATGTTACGTAATAATGCACTGACTCTGGGTAACTAGGGTCGGGACATTACATACATTATATGAAAGGAAAAATATATAAGTATTGTTCAGTTTATGTTTTTCACTACGGAGTTACAAGAACATGTTAAATGGTTTTGATGGAATAAAAAAGTGATATAATGGATAGGTGATGTCTATGGGAATCACATGATTAAGGTAAAGATAACCCTTAATACGTTCCATATGTTATGATAATGTTGTTTGGATAAAGATATGGGGGATATGAATAATTATATTGGAAGGTACTGATGGCCTTGGAACTAATTAAGGACATGTTGACAAGTAGTTCATGCTATCATGGATAAAGTTGAAAACATATTGGATTTATGGAATATATCCAGGAATATATGGAATAAGGAATCATGAATGTTTTACAAAAGGTATTTAGGTTAATTCAGGTCATTAACATGTTCTAAGATAATTTACCATGAGGGTGTTCACATGTTTGAAATGTGACAATGAAGAGCTACTTTGTGATATATGGGGGATCAATATTAATATGGTTTCATGACTTTATTTATATGGTTTTTTGTTTTCATCATTCCAAAGGGTTATAATGTTATCTATTCATGAAAATATTAAGTTAAACTTTAGAGGAAGTATTTATATGTTGACATTGTTTTGAAAACCTTGGTTAAAAGGCTATTGAGTGATTAACCTTATTTCAAGGATGTCCATCATATTTTGGAAATCATATTAGTATGGTTTTAGAAAAGGAAACCATGTATTTCAGGTGACAACCAAAAAATACCAGTAAGGCCGTAGGTTTGGAATGCATGACCGAAGAATGATAATGGTTTCACACTTACCACTGGCCTACAAAATGTCATAGTTAATGTATAATTATCTTTGATGTATAATTATTTTTGATGAAACAATAGTGTTAAATTTTATGTTTATAGATTAATGTATTAACCATATTCATTTTTAAGAATATTTATAGAAAAATAGTTATACATTTAATTCTTTTATAATCCTTAAGATATGAAAAAAGTGTATTTTAGCACTTCAGGAATAAAAGTTAATTTCTAAAAGCCCATTACATGAAGTAAAGGATGTATTAGAAATTGATAAAAGCACAAATAAATAATTTTTTTTAAAATAGGTAAAGTAAATGTATTTCCATATATTATTTGTTAATAAAATAATTACTCAATGTTAGGATACTGATCAAAAGATTTTTTTGTCCTAATACCTTAATTTTGTTGAACTGATTTCCTTTTAAATCATCACAAATTTATGACTTTGAGGGCCTCAACTTTTCTTCGATCGTTCACTTTTTTGTGATTGATGATCAAAATCACTCCCTATAAATATTTACACATTTCCTACATGTCTAATATTCACTCCCAAACTATATTATTCTATATAGAACCCTAGTTATATGTTACTTTGGGTATCTATTATGGTTCCAACTTTCTATTTTTAAGGGAATTTTTAGTATTCATTTTTACGATGTGGGTTTCTATGAATGAAACTTTCAAGTAATAATCCTTTTATAACCAAAATGAATTTAGGTGTTGAAATTCATTTTAAGGGGGGTAGAATGTAATAACTCAAGATTTTATGAATTATTTTTTCAAAATAATTTATCTTTTTGATATTTTTCATTTTACGTGACACTGGAAATAGTTCTTTATATATATATATATATATATATATATATATATATATATATATATTAAAACACCATCTAAAACATTCCTTTCACATAACACTGACTTGGATTAAGCTACATGAAATACCATCTTTCCTTGCACTACACTTAAAACCAACTTGGCATGCGCTATACACAACAATGACTCGATGTACATTACATGAAACACAGATGTTTCTGAAAAACATCATTTTATTATTATAATTATTTAAATGAGATAATTATAACCTAGGCAATAAACATATTTATATGAATAGTAATAACTAATATTAAAATATTATTTATAATTTTTTATAAATATAAAACATATTCATAATGAAAGGTATTATTTTTGGTGAAGTCTTTTTATGTTTAAAATTACCATTTTCTCAAATGTACTGATTTTAAAAATAAAATCAATTTTAGACACATTTATAAAATAAATTTGATAAAATAAAATTTATTCTTTAATTTAAAATGTATAAATTATCTTAGGGTGAATTTTTGGGATTTTTTCGAGAAACTTCAATTTTTTATGAATAGTGAAAATACTGCTTTTTAGTTAAAAATTCATTTTCATTTAAATAATTATTAATGTTAAATTATTTTATAAATTGGTTTTAATGTCAAATTATCAATTATTAATTTATTAATACAATTTAGTTCATTATAAGAAATTCTACTTTGAAATTTAACATAAAAACTTAATAAACTTTTGAACTTCTTTCTACTTTAAAAACCCGTAATTTCATCTCATCTATGAGATTAGTATTAATCTTAATTTTTATGCTTCTGTGAAATGAATTTTAAAAAAACTGATAGAAACCATTTTAATAATTATAATATTTAGAGTCTAATTAGATCATGTATATTTTTGACCAAAATTAATTAGTAAATGTGATAAAAATTAATCACAGTGATTAAGGTCAAATTAAGCTTAATTAGGGACTAAACCATAATCTTAGAAGCCTAAATGACCTAGAAACTTATAAAAACCCCTTTTTCAGACCTATTCCGTACATACACCTTCCATTATTCATTTATTTTGGTTTTTTATAATTTTTTTAGGTAAGAACATGTGTACACCTAAGTTGTTTTCAATCATTCCATGTGAGTCCTTCTCCTTCTGTATAAAAGGCCACCACCTATCCCAAATCCTCACACCACTAAAACCTCTTAGTTTAGGTAAAACTATTCCAAATATAATTACTAGAAATCCTACCTTCCTTATATAATCATTATCTTGTTTAGAATACAATCCATGGAATCCTTGTGGCATAAACCAAAAGGAGTTACCCGATTAAGAGGTAACGTCTTCTCTCGAGTCCTTTATTTTATTTTCATTCAACACCCATCCACTTTATTTTTTCATGATTGTATAAAAAACCAGTATCCTAAATATACTATAATTATATTTTGATATGGTTTAAAACTAAAATTACACACACCTCCATCTAATGGATGACGAACATACTGTTTATGTGTATGGTGAACTATTGGCTCACTAAACGACGATTGATCAATTTTCCTTACCGGATCTCATGGTGGAAATTATGATATAAAATCTATATATATATATATAATATAATATTTATTATTTATTTAAACTTATTTATTCATTTTACAACACATATCTTTTTACTTTCTATTTGGTGGTAATACGATAATTTTGTTTGAGGAAGTGTGGTCTCCCACCCCCTCAAAGCGATGTGATTCATTCACACAATACATGGAATCTATTAAGGATGAATTTAGTGAATATTTATATATTATATATATGACATAAAAAATCTAATGTAATAATGAAATATATATACATACATATACATATATTTCTTTTACTTACTTTCTCTCCACATGACAATTAAACGAAAATAACGTTCGTGCATACGTACGACCTACCATCTACATGAACAATGTATTACATTTCATACTTATATATTTGATAGATTATTATATTACAAATATAATTTATATAAATTATATTTATATCATGGTTTACATTATGTAATCATGATATAAGTATAAGGACTACCAATATAATTAATTAAGACACATACAAAAAAAGTGAATATTACCCGAAGTGAAACCTTAACATAGGATGGTTAACAAGAAGGTAATATAATGTTGTAATAAAACAATATATTTTATTATATATAAGAATATTGTTCTTTAAAATGTGTATAATAAATTTATATTTATTATACAAGTGTCTTTAATGAGTACAACGAGAGTCAATACATAAGGTAGGGGGATTTCATCGCACTTTTTAACTCCGTGAGATACTGTTGGAGTTAGTGGTCTAGAACCAACTAATTTGTACTTTATTCATTAAATAAAAGCCTTATCACATCTTTATTGTACTTCTTCGTGACATGTCATGTGATAATTTCCTAAGGACAACTGTTGCATTAAAAGGTCGTAGCGGATCCCTGCTATGATGAGAACCCGGAAGTGCCATAACACTATTCTTGAATGTATGTACTATGGCCGGATGATATTATTTGAGGGACACAAATAATACAGGTCATTAGGGGTGAGGAATCATAAAAATTTGAGGCACCTTCTCATGGTGTGCGCCCTTGGTAATATCCAGGAGGATATTATGAGAACGAGACCCGCCAGTAGGAAATCCACATTTCATAGTGTCATTGGATGTTCCTATCTGCGGACGTGTGTATTGGTCCTTAGACTTTAAGATTATTATTAATGGGTATTACAACTTGCACACTTAGATGTATTGATGAAAACTATGATGACACACTATTCGCAGCGAGGTAGGATACATTGGTTGCGTCACGAGTAATACCGCATTAATAGATAATGCGAGAAAGGATTTGTCTCTTCCGTTCCATAACGGAAGTAGATATCCCAGGCCCTTTGATAGAATTGATATAGCCTAAATAAATCCATGGCCATGGTAAGGTATGGGAAAGTTCAATTCCAAGAAGTCAAAGAAAGAATAATCAAACACATGGGTTGATGGCACTAGCATGCAACCCGCTTAATTGGAGATATCGAGACAAATGGATTATATTACATGGTAAGCGTTCATAGGAGGTGACACGTCATTGCAGCGTTAACTTCTTTCTATATGTGTGCCTTGGCGTGTTTCTAGATGCTAAACTTGGACTTTAGGCAGGCTCATCCTAATGACACTAAGAAAGAGGCCTAGAGGGTCACACACTAAGTGTGCCCATGTATCTCAGTTAAATATTAATTTAACAAGTTAAATAAATATTATTCCCGACTGTGGTTTAATAATTATTTAAGGATGTCTGATCCCATTTATTTTGACACTAGTTATTCGAGAGAATATATTGTGGATGAAATAATATATTTATTAGCGAGTAATGCAGTTACATTTATTTAAGAAATAAATAGTCATTACTCAAGGTCTAATAAATGTGGTGGAGAAAAATGGAAAATAAAAGTACACGCTGTGTATATTAAATATACACGCCATGTAGTTTTATGGAAAACAAGTACACACCGTGTATTGATTATTACACGCCGTGTAGTTTTTCCAGTTGGGATTTTGAGGATTTAATATTGTTTTAATAAATGATATTTATTATAATCAGCATGGGAGCATGTCAAGGATTTAATAATTCGACATGGGGGTTTTCAATAAGAGTTAATGAAATAAATAAAACGCGTAACACATTTATTTATTTTCATAACTCTATTAACCTCAAACCTGATTATAAATATCCTTGCAACCCCAACATTTTGAAGATCCATTTTTGTGCACAACGGATTTGGAAATACTCTCAAGCCAAGAGAGAATTCCCTTTCCACCAAGAACGCCCTCAAGTTACGAGAGCAAGATCCTCCACCAGATCAAGGCGGTCGAAGGCAGACATCGCAAGTGAAGGTTCTTCCGCGCTAGCACCCGGAGATCCCTTTGGCGACATCCGGAGATATGTGACACACGTGTGGATCACCGCTAGAGGAATCCTACACTTGGATTCTACGACGCAACGACGGATCACCGAATCGTTACCGGACACATCAATGAAGAAAGAATTCCAACGAGGTAATTCTTATGCATTAATTAAATTAATTATAATCAACATATGATGATCCTCCTCAAGGGTTCCGGGACTCTTCTTTTCTTTTCGTTCTTCGTTCTATTCCGAAGATCTGGTGTTTTATATCATGACGGATCTCGGATTGAACATTGTTTAACGTTAAAATTAAAGTTGGGCAAACCCACCAACGCACTTCCGCTACACCCGGAACCTATAAGTGGTATCAGAGGGGGTCATATCGTTGATTATAATTATTTAGTTTTTCATTGGTAATTTACGCATTTAATAATTTTGTTATTTCAATTCAAGTTTAATCGTTCTGGAAATCTGAATATCGAGATCTATTCCTCCTCCCTCGTTTCTCGTTCACCTCATAGAAATAAATTTTTATTTTTATTTTGATTAAAATAAAATAGAGGAACTCATCTGGAGGAGCCAAATGTTTCTGGCCGTATAACACCAGAATACACGGCGTGTATTCGAAAGTACACGTCGTGTAGTCTAGGTTCAATGCATTGACTGATCCTCCAAATCAGGCCGTGTATTGGATTCTTTCTAAGAATTTAAGACACAGTGTGTTGACCAGAAAAAGGTGTCACATGGTTTCTGGAATACACGCCGTGTGGTCCAATGAACACGACATGTAGTCCCTTCGGGTTAGGGTTGGGTCGTGTACTCCATACACGGCCTGCCCGGCTAGAAACTGTGTAACGCAAAAACTACACGGCGTGTGTCCCACTGTACACGCCGTGTACTCTGAAAATTTCCGAAGTACATTAACAGGCCCTGTCCCCGGGTGTGTACTTAGGATGGACGGTGAAGAAAAGTACACGCCGTGTAGTCGGAACTACACACCGTGTACTCACCCAAATTACGCAGATTTATTAAAATTTATTATTATATTATACAAACCCTTGAGACGTGTACCATGGTGAAAGCGTAAAGCTGAGGCACAAAACGTGATAGGTGTTTTATATATATGTGTTTAATTTAACATCTGCATAATAAATGAGAATTCACTGGGTTTCCTCCAAGGTACAAGTTACGTACATGGATAATTTTAAATGAATTTATTTGTTTAAAATTATGATGATGAGAATCTCAAGGAAATTCATAAAAGGGATTTAAGATAAAATGATTGATTAATTAAAGATAATTAATTGATTTGAGCGTGATTTATCTTAAACAAGAACGATTAAAGAATTGAATGCTAGTTTTATTTATGCGTAAATATCGTTGCATGTATGGATGATCATGAGTTAGACCGAGACCTTTGTATGTGAATGGTTTCTTTTAATTTATTTATTTAAATT
Source organism: Viscum album (assembly GCA_963277665.1). NCBI lineage: Eukaryota > Viridiplantae > Streptophyta > Magnoliopsida > Santalales > Viscaceae > Viscum > Viscum album. Next base: position 1,909,557,348 of record OY728157.1, on the reverse strand, counting down.
AAATTTGTTGGCCAGCGAGCCATCTCCTCATTAATATGTAGGGCCTGCACGCCCAAGGATTCTTTTATGTAAAAACCCCTTTTACCCCTCAGCTGCATGTGAGATAAATGCATATGTAATGGATGGATCTCCCAAGCTAGTGGAGGCGACTCAAGTCAGGAGCCAAGGTGAAACCAATCCAAGGAGATACAAAGGTGGACAGGTGGAAAGCTGTAAACACGAACCTGAAAGGTTCAAGGTGTTTCTCCCCTAGGTCTTGGGTTAGTTTTCAACCGCTAGATAAACTAACCAATAGAAAATCTCATGATCATACCATTTATTTTATTTCTGTCAGTTGCATGGTTTATTTATTGTGGGTGTGTTGTCACGATCACACAATTAATGAATTTAACGAGCATGCAAGATGGAACTAAAATAAAACCGGTTTATACGTAAATATTATCTTAGACATGGTTAATCACTTAAGTATATCCCAATTAATATTAACAAGCATGTAATAAAAGATAATAAAATGGAAATTTACGTATAAGGATAAAATCCCTCAAAATAAATATTAAGTCAGCATAGCCTTCCACAATCTTGGTTAGAATCGAACCATAGTTCAAAGTGCTTGACCAACCCTAGTTGGGGTGCTTTCAATTATCGGGGAATTCTAATTCAAGGTTTTGGGTTGACTTTACTTGGTTCTCATCAAGGGTTGACTGCCACAGCAGGACTTGGTGTGACCAAGAGGCAAAGGTTGAGGAAATCCAAAAAGGATTTCAGGATTGGGGAGTCCACCCAGCGGATCAAGGAGCGGCGAGTTAATGCAGTTGACATTTGGAATGCCTACCTAAAACCCTTCAAGTTGCTTGACCAACCCTAGTTGGGGTAATGTGAAGAGAAATATAGATCATTTCCACTAGAATATTCACGCAATAGAATATTACGAAGTCAATGGTGAGGGCTATTAGATTTCGATAAAATAGTGGGAGACTAATAAGTATTAATTTATTTATTTGTCTCATTTTTTTGTAACAAAGTACTAAACCTTTGCTCATATTAATTTGTAGAAACGATAAGAAAATGACTTCAAACATATCATTGCGCACCATACTCGAAAAAGAAAACCTTCTCACCCGCACCAATTTCCAAGAGTGGCAGAGGCGTTTACGCGTCGTCCTTCGCCACAAAAAGAAATTATATGTGCTGGAAGAGCCTATTCCAGTTGCGCCTGGGAAAGAGGCTAGTGATGAGGAATTATCTCTCTACATGAAACACATGGATGATGCCACAGATGTCTAGTGTTTCATGCTATCGGCCATGTCTAATGAGCTCTTGAAGCAAAATGAAAACATGGACGCGTATAGCATGATGTCTCACCTTAAAGATCTCTACCAAGAGAAGGCGAGACATGAGAGGTATGAGATCTCCAATGCTTTGTTTACCATGAAGATTGGAGAGTCTACGCCAGCTAGGCCTCATGTATTCAAGCTTATTGGCTACATTGAACGCCTGGACATCTTAGGGATTAAATTACCGGATGAGTTGCGTACAGATCTCATCCTACCATCACTACCCAAGGCCTTCTCTAGCTTCATTTTCAACTATAACATGAGCGGAAATGAGAAGAGTCTATCGAAGCTTCTGACCTTGATTCACCAGGTAGATAAGGACACGGGGCGTGACAAACCCACGGTCCTTATGGTGAACAAGAAAAGGAAGGACAAGGAAAAGGGGCCAAAGACTTATAAACGGTCTGAAGCCCCCGAGCACCGTCCTTCCAAGAAGGGGAAGATCCAGAGGCAGGGAAAGGAACGAGAGGCAATGTGTTTTTCATGTGGCAAGTAGGGCCACTGGAAGAGGAACTGCACCCATAAGCATGGGGACGCTAAAGGTGCGTTTGTTATCGAGTGAAATATTTCTATTTATACACATTGGGTATTAGATACAGCTTGTGGGGCTCACATCTGTATTCAAATACAGGAACCAAGTAGATTTAGAAAGATCACCAGAGGAGAGGTGGATCTTCGAGTTGCCAATAGCGCAAGGCTGGCTGCGTTGGCTATTGGAGACTACCACCTCTCATTGCCGACTGGGATGATTTTGGTTTTACATAACTGTTATTATGTGCCTAGTGTTACCAAGAACATAATTTCTGTATCTTGTTTGGATATGGATGGATTTGTTTTCAAATTTGGAAATAAGGGTTGTCTCTTTTATAAGAACAATGTATGTTATGGTATGGCACATTTAAATAATGGTTTGTATGTATTGAATTACGAAAACCAAGTGTTGGCAATCGATAACGAAACAAACTCACATGACTCATACATCACCCAGTTGTGGCATCAACTCCTTGGTCATGTGAACGAGAAGAGTTTGACAAAGCTCTGCCAAGATGGCTATTTAGACTCTACTGAGCTAAAACCACTTGATAGATGTCATGCTTGTTTACAAGGAAAAATGACCAAGCCACCTTTTAGTGGACAAGGTGAAAGGGCCACAGAGCTTCTAGGATTGGTACACACAGATGTGTGTAGACCATTTCTAGTAGAAGCTAGAGGTGGATATTCTTACTTCATTAATTTTACTGATGATTTGAGTAGATATGGCTATGTCTACTTAATGAGGTATAAGTTAGAGTCCTTAGAGAAATTTAAGGAATTCAAGAATGAAGTAGAGAATCAGCTTGGTAAGAAGATAAAGAAGCTTCGATCGGATCGAGGTGGAGAATATATGAACCAAGAGTTCATCGATCTTCTACGGGAGTCAGGGATTCTATCTTAGCTCACTCCTCCTTATACAACATAGTGGAATGGTGTTAGTGAAAGGAGGAACCGCACCTTGTTGGACATGGTGAGGTCGATGATGAGTCATGCAGATCTTCCATTATCCTTTTGGGGATATGCATTACAAACTTCAGCATACACATTAAACCGAGTACCAACTAAGGTGGAAAATGGAATTCCATCCGAGTTATGGAATGGAAGGAAACCCACTTTGTCGCACACATGTGTATGGGGATGCGAGGCGTTTGTTAAGGCCTTATCAGGAAACAAACTAACACCCTGGGGCACGAAGTGTATCTTTATAGGATATCCCAAGGAAACTAAAGGATATTACCTATATAAAACTCAAGAAGTGACTGTTGCTAGACAAGCCATCTTTCTTGAGAGGGAACACATCCTCAAGCAGGATAGTGGGAGAAAGATTGACTTCGATGAAGTTGATGCTCAAGATACACAGGAGTTGGTACAGGAGCAAGTTCCACAGGTCCCCGTGGAAGAGGTTCCAGAAACACAAGTATTGCATAGGAGCTCAAGAGAGGTAAGGGAACCAGAGAGATTTGGTTTCCTAGTCACCGAGGATGGTGAATCATTATTGTTGGACAATGATGAACCTCTATCCTACAAGGAATCAGTAGAAAGCTCAGAAGCTGCAAGATGGATAGAAGCTATGAATTCTGAGATAGATTCCATGTATCAGAACCAAGTTTGGGTTCTGGTCGATGAGCCAGTTGATGTAAAGCCTGTTAGATGCAAATGGGTATTCAAAAGAAAGCTGGACATGGAAGGTCAAGTTAGCACCTATAAATCAAGGCTAGTGGATAAAAGATTCAGACAACATCAAGGAATTGGCTATGATGAAACCTTCTCGCCAGTTTCCATGTTTAAATGCATAAGAATCATACTTGCCATAGCAGCTTACCATGACTAAGAGATTTGGAAGATGGATGTCAAAACATCATTCCTTAATGAGAACCTTCAGTAAGATGTCTATATGACACAACCAGAAGGGTTTGTGACACCAGGTGAAGCCAAACGGGTTTTCAAGTTGTAGAAATCCATTTATGGATTGAAGCAAGCATCCAGGTCATGGAATATTCGATTTGATGAAGCCATAAAGGAATCTGGTTTCATTAAGAATGAATGTGAGCCATGTGTTTATAAGCAGTTTAATGGGAATGCGGTCGCCATCCTAGTGGTATATGTTGATGACATATTGCTTATTGGAAACAACGTACCAGCCTTACAGTCAGTTAAGGATTGGTTGAACAAGTGTTTCTCCATGAAGGACTTAGAAGAAGCAGCCTACATTCTAGAGATCAAGATCATTCATGACATATCCAAGAGGCTGCTTGGACTAAGTCAGGGTACATACATTGACCATATACTAAATAGATTTAGTATGGAAAAATCCAAGAGGGTATTGGTTCCAGGAGAAAGATAGGATGAGAGAGATCCCATACGATTTGGCTATAGGATCCATCATGTATGCCATGTTATGTACCAGGCTTGATGTTTCCTATGCACTAAGCATGGTAGGCAGATATCAAGCAGATCCAGGAGAACAGCATTGGACTGCTGTTAAGACTATCCTTAAGTATCTGAGAAGAACTAAGGATATGTTCCTGGTGTGTGGAGGAGATGAAGAGCTTGTCATCAGAGGGTATGCTGATGCTGGTTTTCAAACAGATCAGAATGATCTGAAGTCGCAATCTGGATATGTTTTCTGTCTCAATGGAGGAGCTGTGAGCTGGAAGAGTTCAAAGCAGCCAGTTGTCGCCGATTCAACAACAGAGTCTGAGTATATAGCGGCTTCTGATGCAGCCAAGGAAGCCTTCTGGATTCGGAACTTTGTCCAGGAGCTTGATGTGGTTCCTAGCATTAAAGATCCCATCACATTGTATTGTGATAATACTACAGCGGTGGCTCTTGCAAAAGAACCAAGGTCACATCAACGGACAAAGCACATACTCCGGAAGTATCACCTCTTGAGGGATTTCTATCAAAGGGGTGAAGTGGCAGTGAGCAGAGTGTCCACGGAAGAGAACGTGGTGGACCCCATGACTAAAGGCCTATCTCAGCAGAAGCATGAATATCATGTGAGATCTAGCTGGTTAAAGGTTGTTAGTAGTTGGCTCTAGTCCAAGTGGGAGTCTGTTGGAGTTGGTGGTCTAGAACCAACTACTTTGTACTTTATTCATTAAATAAAAGCCTTATCACATCTTGATTGTTCTTCTGCGTGACATGTCATGTGATAATGTCCTAAAGATAGCTGTTGCATTAAAGGGTCATAGCGGATCCCTACTATGATGAGAACCCGAAAGTGCCATAACACTGTTCTTGAATGTATTTACTATGGCCGGATGATATTATTTGAGGGACACAAATAATACAGGTCATTAGGGGTGATGACTCATAAAAAATTGAGGCACCTTCTCATGGTGTGCACCCTTGGTAATATCCAGGAGGATATTATGAGAACGAGACCCGCCAGTAGGAAATCCACATTTCATAGTGTCATTGGATGTTCCTATCTGCGGATGTGTGTATTGGTCCTTAGAATTTAAGATTATTATTAATGGGTATTACAACTCGCACACTTAGATGTATTGACGAAAATTGTGACGACACACTGTTCGCAGCGAGGTAGGATACGTTGGGTGCATCACGAGTAATACCGCATTAATAGATAATGCGAGAAAGTATTTGTCTCTTCCGTTCCATAACGGAAGTAGATATCCCAGGCCCTTTGATAGAATTGATATATCTTAAATAAATCCATGGCCATGGTAAGGTATGGGCAAGTTCAATTCTAAGAATTCAAAGAAAGAATAATCAAGCACATGGGTTGATGGCACTAGCATGCAACCCGCTTGATTGGAGATATCGAGACAAAGGTATTATATTACATGGTAAGCGTTCGTAGGAGGTGACACGTCATTGCGGCGTTAACTTCTTTCTCTATGGGTGCCTTGGTGTGTTGCTAGACGCTAACCTTGGACTTTAGGCAAGCTCAGCCTAATGCCACTGAGAAAGAGGCCTAGAGGGTCACACACTAAGTGTGTCCATGTATCTCAGTTAAATATTAATTTAACAAGTTAAATAAATATTATTCCCGACTGTGGTTTAATAATTATTTAAGGATGTCTGATCGCATTTATTTTGACACTAGTTATTCGAGAGAATATATCGTGGATGAAATAATATATTTATTAGCGAGTAATGCAGTTACATTTATTTAAGAAATAAATAGTCATTACTCAAGGTCTAATAAATGTGGTGGAGAAAAATGGAAAATAAAAGTACACGCCGTGTATAGTAAATATACACGCCGTGTAGTTTTATGGAAAACAAGTACACACCGTGTATTAATTATTACACGCTGTGTAGTTTTTCCAGTTGGGATTTTGAGGAGTTAATATTTTTTTAATAAATTATATTTATTATAATCAGCGTGGGCGCATGTTAAGGAATTAATAATTTGACATGGGGGTTTTCAATAAGAGTTAATGAAATAAATAAAACGCGTAACGCGTTTATTTATTGTCATAACTCTATTAACCTCAAACCCAATTATAAATATCCTTGAAACCCCAACATTTTGAAGAGCCATTGTTGTGCACAAAGGATTTGGAAATACTCTCAATCCAAGAGATAATTCCCTTTCCACCAAGAACGCCCTCAAGTTACGAGAGCAAGATCCTCCACCAGATTAAGGCGGTCGAAGGCGGACATCGCAAGTGAAGGTTCTTCCACGCTAGCACCCGAAGATCCCTTCGGTGACATCCAGAGATACGTAACACACATTTGGATCACCACTAGAGGAATCCTACACTTGGATTCTACAACGCAACGACGGATCACCGGATCGTGACCGGACACATCAATGAAGAAAGAATTCCAACGAGGTAATTCTTATGCATTAATTAAATTAATTATAATCAACATATGATGATCCTCCTCAAGGGTTCTGGGACTCTTCTTTTCTTTTCGTTATTCATTCTATTCCGAATATCTGGCGTTTTATATCGTGACAGATCTCGAATTGAACATTGTTTAACGTTAAAATTAAAGTTGGGCAAACCCACCAACGCGCTTCCGCTGTGCCCGGAACCTACAAATACATGCTATGTTCGCCACTCTTTCCTTTTGTGTGGTGTATATACTAACCATGATTGTATTATATGTATCTTATAATTAAATTTATGGGAATTTACATATCCATTTTATTATCTTTCTCTCATGGGGTTTATGTTTCAAAAAGTTACCAAATTGGTAAAATAGTTTTGTCTCAATTTTTCTTCTTTGAGACTCAAGTTTTATTATACACCTAAATTATCTTTAAAGGTGTATATAATTCCATTTTAAATTTTATGTAATGAAATTACATATTTTCATGATATTTTAAGATTCATGTAATTTCATTTTCTTACATGGAGAGCATGATCCCAAGTTACCAAGTTATAAGAGTTTATTGAGACAATCTAACCGCTTTTCAAGATTATTTAAATTTATGCCTTATTTGATGAAATATTATATACCATATCTCAATATGTTCATGAATTTTCTTACCCTATGGAAATTCATGCTATAATAATGTATTTTTACCATATTTTAACTATTTGGTGCATAATATAGTTAAGAAAGTGCTTTTAAGGAATCCCGACTTTACACTCTCTTTGGTCAGAAAACCATGTTATCTAAAAAGGGTTTATAAGTATATTCTACTAATCTCCTATGATCACTAAAATAAATTTACCCCTTTTTTTCTTTTTACAATGATTTTAAAGGAATATTTTTGTCTCTTTCCAAATGAGGCATTTTTCTATCCTTTTTACCATGCAAAATGAATGTTCTTTTTACCTTGTACGATATGTATGAATTTACTCACCATATTTTCCTTAAATATTCCTTTACATTTTTAAAAGGTCAATTCTTAAAAATATGTTTTTAAAATTAATTTTTAAGAAACATTGTTTTCAAAACGTTTTCAACCTTTCTTTATATGTATTAAAATAAAAAGGTTTTTAAAATATTTTGAATATTATTTTATAAGTTTTCAAGGAAAATTGTTTTCAAAATGTTTTAAAGACTTATTTATAAGTTTTAAAATTATTTTCAAATAAATGGTTTTCAAAAAATCATCAATCTTCTTTCACATGTTTTCAAGTAAAAATGTTTTCAAAAATGTTTCAATCTTTCTTTATAAGTTTTCAAATTTATTTCAAAGAAAAATGTTTTTAAAATATTTTGAAGATAATTTTAAAGGTTTCCAAGGAAAAATATTTTCAAAATTATTTAAAGTGTTATTTATAGGATTTAAATTAATTTTCAAATAAAATTATTTTAAATTGGATTTATGTATTAAAAATAGTTTTTTGAATAATAATTGATATTTTCTTCAAGAAATTTTTTTGAATGATATTTCAAATTTATTTTCCATCTAAGATGACATCCGTTGATGTTACTCATTCCCTTCCAGGAAATGATCTAATGGTTCAACTTATATTATTTCTATGATTGTTTTATTCTTAATGTCATGTTCTTTATGAAACCAATTTCTCTTTCACTGGTTATATGTTTATGAAATCCATTTCTCTTTCACGGGTTATGATTTTGATGAAATGATTATGAAACCTATGTCTTTTTCCATATGTTATTATATGTTTATATTTTTATGATACCCATTTCATTTTATTGGTTAAGATATGATTGTTTATGATTTTGTGGAACATGTATATATGATTTCACTATGAGAATAGTGGGACCTATATCTCTATTCAATGCATTGGGTAAAGATTTAAATATCATGAGATAGACTAAGATGGTCTTGGAAGTAAACCTTGACTACTAAGATGGCCATTCAAGTGAACAATGACTACCAAGATGGTATGAGGAGTAAAATCATGCTACTAAGATGACCATGGGAGTGAACCATGACCACCAAGATGGTATGATCAACGAACTTGTGCTACTAAGATGGAAATGTGAGTGAACCATGACTAATATGGAATGGGTAGTGAACCCATACTACTAATATGGACTTATCAATGATTCCAAGGCTACTATGAAAATCATATTATATGATTATGTGTATGATAAAATTTCATTTTTTATTTCTATGTTATGCTTTCATGGATTATGTTCTTTATTTTCTTATGATTCATGTCTTATGAACTTCCATTCATTATTACATGATTCATGTATATGATCTTTGATATATAGGGTATGATCTTCTATTTCCACGACCAGGTTCTCACACCCTTATGCTCATAATTATGCTTATAGGAATCCCTTATTTACCATTACTAAGCATTTGAGATCACCCCTTTATATTGTTTCTTTCCCCAAGTTATGAAGAACAAATTTAGTTAGAAGTACTAAAGGTGGATATCTTTATGGGAGATTTTAAGATCTCTCACCAAGAAAAAAGATTTTCTTTCCATGTTTCCAAAGATAATAAACTATTATGGTCCTCTGGAATGTATTTTTGTAATGTACTGAATGTTCATAAAAAATGATGTAATATCCATGTATGTTAAGATTGGGTTGATATAATGATAGTGAAATTAAATATTCTAGTTTATTTGACTTGAGGTTCTATTAATTTTGGTAGAAACTAGGTATTTAATAAATTCATGCCTCATATGTGGTTCATGGATTATATTTCATAGACCCCATGGGATTTATATCATGAATATGTAATTCAAAAAATGAATTAGGTTACTTATATCCTATTTATAAGTTTTATTTGTTGAAAAATTATCTTCAATAATCCCTCATTTTATCTCGAAATTTGGGTGAACCCTAGGTATTTTAGATGATCTTCTAGCCCTTCCTCACATGCCTCGATCATTGGATTTCTACGGTTGGCCTTTGGTGTTCTATGATTATTTCTTCACTCTAACAAAGTTTTTATTCCATTATTATTTATAGGATTTCGAGTGGTGGTTGTGTTTTTGTCCGGGGTGAGTTTGGGTTATGTTTTTATGATCCCTTGACACAGATTAGGTTGGCCTAGGGTTTCCTAGTTCATTTGTGGTTTTTGGGTGGTTTATTTTTCACCATGTGGTACACATTGAATCAAAAAAGCTACCTTGAGGTATATTATATCATACTCTACCTATTTATAATATACGTATAGTGATTGTATACTTTTTCCTTCCTTTTGATGGATAGTAAGGAAAATCTTAATATAGATAAATAATTAGAAATTTTGAAATTGATGGAGATGGGGTGTAATCACTTTTTTGACAAATTTATTGATATTGGTGGTGATATTGTATATGATTATTACCAATGAGAAAAATAATGGCTATTGGGAGACTTTTTTGTGTTGTAGAGGATGTTTGAAAGACCTTTGTCGTGTAGTTGTTTGATATCACCTTGAATAAAAGGTTAAAGAATGTATACCAAGATAATAATTGGTTGCCCATGGAAACCAGTCTTGTGTGATAATGCCCCTACTAAATAATAATGTCATGTATTGGACGCCTTTAAATGAATTGTGAAAGATATAATTTGTTTTTGTGTGTGGTTGATCTTGTTGGGTTTTCCTTGTGTGGTGTGGGATGTTGTGAGATGAGCATATGGGTTGTAGATATTAGTAGGGTTATGATGTGTGATGGTTGGTTTGCATGGGATGAATTTTGGGATGTTATGAAATATGGTGGTGTTATGAAGTGATGATGTGTGATGAGGTGGTTATGATGTCTGGTGGTTGTGTTCTGTGATGAGATTTTGATGTACAGTGGTGGTGATATATGTGAGTTGAGGCGTATGGTTGTTGTGGTGAGGTGTTTTGGTTGATTTGGTGTTATCGTGATGGTTGATGTGGTATGGATGAGCTATTGTGTGGTGTGGTTGTGTTAGTTTTCTTATTATCCATGGAATAAAATGTAATGCTAAAATGAAATGTCATGGATGGGTAAATGAATAAATAACGGGTTGGTAAATGTATAAAGAACGGGATGGAAATTGATGAATTTTAATCTGCTTAAATGATTGAATAATAAATGAAAAAGGGGTTGTGTGAGTGTGAAATATAATGGATTAATGAATGTGAGTTTGGAAGAACTCATCTAATATCAAAAATGGTGTACCCTACTATTAAAAGTGGGAATGTGTGTCTTTTTGTTATGGTTGTGTGGTGTGTTACATATAGTGGTGGATGTGGTTGTGATGGTTAACAAATAGTTGAATGGTGACATGGTGGTTTGTGCTACTATAGATGATGTGAACCCATAGGTTGGGTATTGTGTTCTATCTATATATAATGTATTTTTATGTTATTTCTATATGAACCCAATGTAAGTTGAGTAATATTATCAATTCTTAGAGGTTCTGGGTTTCAAGTGTTTTCCCCAACATCTAGGATGGCGGTGATACAGATGGAAGACTACCCCCTCTTCACTGCTCTTCCTTCAGAAACATTGATGATATATGTTGATGTTGGAGATTACCCAACAGTGATGTAATGTAATGGCCCTAATGCCTTTAGGTGGGATGTGATGTGACAAGATATGTGGTGGGGGTCATGCGTGGTTGGAGGACGACATAAGGTTGGTTTACTTCACGTTCATGATACCCTATTACCCTGGTTATGTGATGAGATTTAGTGTGATGTCCCATGTGTCTTCAAGATATATGACATGTGATATGGATGTTATATGATGATGAATTATGATAGCACCATATACTAGATCTTATAAGGGTGGGGTATGTAGGGATGTGTTTCGACCCACATTAGAGATGGTTGGTTTTCGTATGATTTGGATTGAAGGGTTTAGAGAACAAGACGTTTTACATTGGGGTGCGATATCAACAAATCCATGGGGACATGGAAGTGATGCACCATGTTATATTATTAATTACTATGCAACTATATTGGATGGGTGATTTAGTGAGTGAGCCCTAGTGAGCCTAAGATTGGTTTGTTTCCCTCTTTAGGTGCTTGTTGATTCTGTTGTTTGTTTATTGGCATATTTAATATGTTGCTTTCACATGTGTGGTATTGAACTTTGGTATGATCTTACAAAGTATAATTTTATGCTTACCCTATGCATATAAACAATTTTTTTTTCAGATTTCTAGGAGTACTTTGGGGATCGATCTAAACATTTCTAGCTTGGGTGAGATTTTCTGTTGAGTTTTTTCTCTAGGACTTGTCCTTTGGTATCTACTTGGAAACTTTTATTGTATACATTGATGTTGTCTATGCATTATGGAATGGTTTTGGGTTAATTTTATATTCTATTCTGGATTTTTTGGTGGTTATTTATCCTATCTCCCTATCCTATATTATTATATGGTAATTTGTTTCATTTTGTGATATTTCTATTCCCTCGGTGCTTGTCTCCAACCTGAGACCTACTAAAGGTGGGAATCCATGTTCAATTTCTCTCTTCCTTAATTCCTAGTCCATGAGGGTTACCTCTGGATGGAGGGGGTGATGACAGTTTACATTTATTGAAATTATGTTTTTATAACCTCAAGTACTAAATTTTATAACTATGATTGACTAGAGTCAAATAAATCCAAACTTCGCTCTGGATTATTGTAATCCTATTGATATCAAATAACATAATATTCCCAAAAACAAAAATTTAATAAATGTATTACAATTTTATCAAATGTTTCATATCTCTTATGAAAACAGTTCATATAAGGTAACATAATTTCCCATTTAGAAATTAAATTTTTATTTGACAACACAAATGCAAGAGATACATTAACATCCAAAAATATATACACTTATACAATAACTATATGAATTTGTTTGTAGCTTATCCATCTATGGTCTTATAAATAAATTTTATCCATATTTTATCTAACAATTAATTAATAAAACATAATAATTTTTGTAATAAAAAATATATATTATGTAATAACAAAAATAAATCATATCATAATAAATTTTTTTACCTTTTAAAATTTATATTTTTATTAATATTTATTGTAACTAAAGTAATCAAGTAATTAAAATAATTATATAATTATATTTTTTTAAATATTTCATAAAAGTTATCAATTTATTTTTTATTTATAATTTTAATTTAATTATATAATTAATAATTTTCAATAATATTTTTAATTCTATTTTTATGGTTATATATTTAATTATTTAAATTATTTTAAATGTTCTAATATAATAATATTTAAATTATTTGAGTTAATAACAATTCCTTTATTAATTTTCAAATTGATTTTTCTTCTTTTATATTTTATAATTACAATTAATTTAAAAAAAAGTTACATATAATATTTAATAAATAATTATTTTTTAATGTGATTGATTAATAATAAATTAAAATACATTACATAATTTGGTTATATATATATTTTTAAAAATTATAATTTTTTTTTCAAATAATAATAAAATATCTAAACTAATAATTTTTAAAAAAATAATTATGTCAATTAAAATATTTATGTAGATCAATAAATTAAATTTATCAAATAATCAAAATTTTAATATTTGATATCATCATGTTATATATTTTTTGTAGTAAATATTATTTGTGAAAATATTTTGTTAAAAATAAATAAATGTTAATTAAAATATTATTCCTCCTTTATTATATTTTCAATTCTAAATACTATAATTAATGAAATTTAATATCATTAAAATAATATAATTTTAACAATACCTATTATATTTTCAAATTATATATTTCAATTATATTTTATATAATAAATTTTTAGTTTTAGAATAGAGAAAGTCTGAAAATATTAATTTCTAATTTATTTATATTTCTTTTCACTATAATTTTAAATTATAATCAACTAAATATGACTCTTGAATGTTAAATGAATATTTAATTCAATTTTTTCATTTTTTAAAATATTTATTTAAAATAAATAATTAAATATAGAAATATAATCAATTTAAATGTAATTTTTTATAGTTTTATTTTGAATTATTTTATAAAAATAAATTAATGTAAATTTATTTTATAAATTAATTTAAAAATTATATAACTATAACATAAAATATGATAGAAAGATCAGAAAAATTAAAAAAATTAATAGCTTAAAATGTAATTTTATAATTTTATAAATTAAAATTACTATTTAAAAACAATAAAAATTAAATTGAAGAAATTCTATAATAATGATTTAGAAATCAGAAAGACTTATAGATGTGGATCTCAAACATTAATGTTATCTAATGAAAGGAAAGCGTATTTGAAAGTGGCTGAATGGAATGATGTGGGATAGAAGGTATGCATTGTTATATAATTAATTTTCTTATGATGGATAAAAGCAACTAAAGGATAGTCACACCATATTCAATACATATATATTCATCACCCAATGAAATATGTTTATATACTTGATAACATATCTATCACAGATTCCTACATCAATTTTTAATTATCTATTGAGCACATGCTCTTTATTTTAATGATATTTCTAATAGATGTCATCTGTTAGAATTAGATTATTCTATATTTATATGTCATAATTGTCATATTATTATGGAATAATAATTTTTTCTTCACAATTAATTACATATTGTAATGAAATACTAAAACCCTTATGTAAAAAATTCAAGCAAATAAAGCATGCATATGCTAGCTAAAACGCATCGAAATGGAATTATATTCTTCCAACATTTATTAATACTTTTTTATATATTTATAATGAATTGTTATTTTATTGTTATAAGTAGTTATCTATATTATAACAAAGACTGTTATTTGCTGGAAATGGAGTATGATTTGTGTTTGTTTTCAATCCATATTGGGTTGATCAAAGAGTTTGCAAGGAATGTGGTTTTATGATTGATGTTGAAAGTAGTATTGAAGGTGGCACAATTTCCCAGTGTTTGTCAAATTTTTGGGCCTCAAAATTTGGAGTTTATTTTGAAAAAGGAAGAGTTTCAGCAAAGTAAGTGAACCATGAACCACATAGTGGGAACAATTCTCAGATTATGAAATATGGTTCCTAGAATGTTGGACCGTGAACCATGTTGTGGGAACTGTTCACGGTGAAGACATGCATTTTGTGGGAAGGTTCTTAGTATGCAGAAGGCATGATAGTTCATAGAATAGTGTGTCGTTTATGAAAATGAGGTGGAGAGGTTTGCGGAAGATAAGATTCATGATATGGATTTTCATTGGAGGAAACAAGGTGGAGATCGGTTTGGAGAAGAGTTCGGTCGCCACAAAGGGACAAGTGGTGGTATGTGGACTGCGTAGAGAAATGGTTCGCAGAAGGTGCACTATATGTGATGAAGGAAGTTCTATATCAAATAGTTGGTAAATCTTGGATTTTCAGATTATACAGATATATTTACCTATATAAGGAGCAATAATCCCATTATTAAGGTGAGGGATAATTTCATCAGAGTAGTTCATTGCTATGGGAATTTGGGTAAGTTGAATGAAGTTTTCATGGAGGAAATTTTTCTAAAGGGTTTTTTATAGTGTGAAAAGGGAAGACAGGTTCATGTAGGAGAGTTTGTACATGAAGGAAGAAATCATTCCATGTTTCTATTGTAGTACGTGGAGAAAGTAAGGTGGTACACGGAGCAAGGAAGTACGAAAGTAAGGTCGTATGTGAAAGATGGTTCGTGGAGGAGATGTTGGTCCATGGTTAAGAAGTAGTATGTGAGAGTAGATTTGAAGGCAGTACACGAACATAGTTTGTAAAGGTAGTATGTGGTCACAGTTTGTAGAGGCATACATGGAGGCGGTATGTGTAGAACTATAGTGCACAAAGGACAAGTTTGTGAACAAATAGTACATGAAAAGTAGATTACATCTACAGAGTAAAAAAATTACTCCAAAAGAGAATCTATCTATAGTTAAGGATTCATGATTTAATTAAAACCCATTGAAGTGACCTTCAGGTCGATAAACTGAGTAGAAATCCTTGCCAATGTAGTGAGAAAGTGGGGGTCAATGGAAGTGATAAGAGGGATGCAACGTGCTATCCCTAAAACCTAGTAAAGGCAGTGGTACTGGCACAAAGTGACCATGTTAAACTTTTACACTTCACAACTAGTAAAGATTAGTGGACTTTGGTATAACCAAAAACCTATCGATGTATGCTCCTGGGATGTATCCCTTAGTGGTGAATGAAGTAAAATTGTTGTGTCTTTGCTTTGCATGTGATTGTTTTCTTCATTTTCTCATTAGACAGTTTTAATTGGTTCCTACCAATGTGAGAACAAGATCCATCAGTTTAAAAGAGAAAGTTGACACCCTTATTCACACCTCCCCTCTTAGGGTTTTCCAGGGTCCTTCACTCAATAATACTATTTCTGATTGATCTTTGGTCTATTATAAATACTTAGTTGCATTAGTCCAAGTTTTCTATTATATTATAGTGTAGAATATAAGATATATGTGTATCACAACATCAAATATCACATCAAATCATATTGTCTAACTCCTTTTCTCATAACAAAATTTTTTTAGTTTATATGACTCATGGAAGATTCATAGTGTAACAAAACCATTAATTGATTATTACTATACTTCACTAGAATAAACATAACCAAAACACCATGTTATTATTAATAATCAATATGATTATTTATTCTTTGTCATACAAAAATATCATGGGTCACACCAGCGTCTCATAATTGGTAATTGTTTTATAAAAATTCATCAAACTGAATTAATACACATCTTCAAAAAAAATTCTATTTTAGTCAAAAAATTATCTTAATTGATAAAAAGGACCTAATGAGAGACACTGCTGTGATCCAATTATGAAAAAAATGATAATCTATGGATTTTATCTGATTGAGATGTCTTTAATTTTTCTATGAAAATATTTAAAATTCCAAGAATATTTATTTAAATATATATTATGACATTAAATTTCTCACCATCATGATTCACATGTGAAAATTAAAGAATTGGATTATTCATTAATGAATTATTGGAAATAGGTTGAAATTTCATAATTTTTTTTAAAATTTTTTATAGAAAAGGAGGGATATGTAGTTATATATGGTTTATTTCACATGGATGACATGAGGTAAGATAAATAAAGTTGGTATAGTGGAACATAAATGAATACATGTTCACCCAAAAGTGTGTTTAGGTCCTTAGTGACCTGATCCACCAACAAGACTAATAGACCTATCCTCTTTAATTAAAGCCACATCATTGTTCCTCACCACTCATCTAGCCAAAGAGGGTTGATCCATGTTGTGTCTTCTAACAGAAAGGGAAAATTCATTTTTATATATCCCTTATATTAGTGAACTTTCTCTTTTTATTGATAAATTTACCAAATCAATATGGGTTAACTCCCCAAAAATACCTGATTCTCAAAACCTAGTTTTTCTTTAACTGGGTCCTCATCACCACCAACAACCATATTAAAATACTATCAATTATACATTAAAATCCATCACATGTACTTGGTGAATATGGTTGTTGTGTCATATATTTTTTATTTATCATCTATTTGGATGATCAGATATATTTGAAGGTAAGAGGAAGGTTCATATATTATCCCCTTTTAGTAGGACTTGATCTTCATATACTATTATAATAATACTCTCAAAATAATTATCATAGATTAAAAAAAACTAGTGGTGTCAATACATTATCTTGATGAATGTCATGGCTATAAGGGTCCCATTTTATAAATCTTTCCCATTATGTTTTCCAAGGAATGAGGGTTTCAAAAGGGTGTTTGGAGGTGTTTCAGAGTAGAGATTTTATTTTATTACCCTATAGGTTTTCCACACCTTTGAGGTAAGAATTGTGGTGGTAGTCGGGTGAATCATTTTGAGGTTATTTCCATGAGATATGGGAGATGAGATACATAGAAAACCTATGGAGTGGAATGATAAAATTGATGGAATTTGTGCTAAGATACTTAATTTTCAAGTGCTAAATAGGGAGGGTATTAACATTCTTGGTATAGGGAATAATATCATAGAAGAAATTATAGAGTTTCTCTTTTATCATGTGATGCACAATGCCCAAGGGTGTATCTTGGGGGGGGGAATGGGGTGTTGTGCTTGGAATGTTTCATTTGTGGAAAAAAATATAGATAAAATGTCTAGGTTGAGTTTAGAAGAAGTTGATATGTGTAAGGGGAAGGAAAATGTTGATGAATGTATCTCCATGATATAGTCTTGGGCTTGCTAAAATGAAATGGTAAGGAAATTATCTATGCACCATGGTGGACAACTGTGGTGGTCATATGGGGATTGAAACAATGACTTCCATGTCACGGTGTATGTCTTAGTGCTGGTCAAAACTATTTTAAATATATTTGTAAAGAGAATTAGGTTTAAGGGAATATGAACATTTTAAATTATAGGAAATGTGAATCTCATTTGACTAGTGGAACCATACTTCAGGATGAAGTAACCATGACATGGTGGATTTCTATCAAGAATTGTTTATAAATAGGGGGTCAAGAGTCCCCTAGTTCAAATTTTATTTTTACTCTTTAAAACATAGATGATCACATATTCTTTTTTTACTATTAATATTGTTTTCAATGATGATTTAAGACTCTTGGTTTATCAGGATCAGACTCTCTTGATTCAAGGTACTCACTCCACCTCTTCTCCACTTCTATCATGTCAAATTTCATTCTAGGGAATTGTTTTAGTGAGGATTCTATGGTTTTGCTTCATATTCAAGAATGGTGTGATGGTGGATCTCTGTGGATAGGACTAACAGTGGATTCCATCTAGTTTAGTGGTGATTAATTATTTATTGATATATTATTATGGGTTTCTTTATTAATATTTTATATTAAGGTCATGGATTCAAGAATCCTCTCTATTTATGTGTTAATTATAGAGGTTTCACGATCCTGTAATTATTTGTGTGGATATTAAGTATTTCCTTAATGACAATACTAAATTGAGTTAATGTAAATAGATGGGAAGGGGAATTTCATAATTTTTTATGTATTTAATATGATGTTTCTTATATGATTTTTGAATACGAATATTGAAACTAAAAAAAATTTCTATTTGGATATATATATATTGATTTTATTATGTTTATGATTAATAATTATAATCACCCTAACCTAAATGGATAAATTACATAAACCATGAAATGAACCATTTATGTAAAATATGATTAAAAAGTGACGATTCTTGTGAAATGAAAGTGTTAGAGGAAGTTCTTATGGTTAATATTTGTCATTTCATGATTGTATTCTATAATTTTGATGATATTTTATGATTGTTTAGATTTATTTAGGATTTTTTTGGGATTTTTTTAGTTGTTACATGTTGTGAAGTAGCTTTTTTTCTATGATTGAAGTGTGAGGAATTGGTTGTTATGTAGAAATAGACTGATGGTGTGTTTCATGGTAAATGTATGTGTTGTGTGGATGTATCGGTGGATGATGGCATCAAGTGTGTGTTGGTCAATTTGGTGGATGGTTGTTTGATACATGTTTTTTATAATTTCCTACTAGTAATGAAATTTGATATTTATTAAGAATTGGAAAATGTGTGTGGGGTTAAATTGAATAAACCATGGTCCATGAATATAATATTATATGGATGAGAAATGGCTAGATTAATCATGTGTAGTTTCATGAAATATTTTTTCTATTAATATGGAAGCGAATGGTAAAAATAATTTAATATTTTTTTTAAATATTTAATATGGAAATGGTTATATGGTGTGATTAAATGCAATTTTTGAATTATTGTTATGATTTTTTTGTAGGAAGGTTAGCTTTTTAATGTGTTATCGGTGGAAATAGTTGATCATTAGTATATGAGAAGTGAAGTGATGGGGTTTTATTTATGTAAAACATCCAAATTTTTCTTTTTTGTGGTGTATTATACATCTGTTTTATTTTGTTTTCAAATACACCCACTCGAGTATGATATCGTGGTCTATGACCAAGTTTTTTTGGCTTCTGGGTGAGATATCCAAATATCTAGCTTGGAGGGGAAATAGATAGAATACATGTCCCGCTGGCCTAGTATTCCATATAGGTCTACCTTTAACGAATTCTTATGTGAATATGATGTTGAAAATTTGTTGGGGACCTACATGGTAGGAGGAGGGAACATGTTTTCTGTCCAATATGTTCACGACACCCTTTTGGGATGGATATGTGAAGAAACAATGACGTGTGTATGAGATATTGATTTTTATGTGTTAATATGGTTATGGAATGGGGGACTGATGCTAATGAGAGCATTGGACCCTATATGAGTAGGTATAGGTAAATTCGTTGTCCAATCCACAAAAAATATGATGAAATTGGTATGGTGTGCTCGATAATTTTTTTGATGGAGTGGAAGTTCTAGGATGATTGATGTTGTGGAATTATAGTGATAAACCTTTAGTGAAATGGTAAGGGGAAATTTTTTTCCAATATGGTTGTTACTAAATTATTATACTTGGATATGGAATTTATAGGGGAAACCATGGTGTGGATGGTTTTTAGTTACCTCAAAAGGTTCTTATTTATTCTTCTTTTTATTCAATAAAGAATTAGTATATTTCATCCAAATTTTCATTGGTGGTCACGAGGAAGATCATATATAGTATACATGTTATACTCATCACTAAATAAATATAAATAAATATAAATAAATCTATTTTATTAGTTTCTAAGATGGATTTGATATTTTAACTAAATGTGACTAGCATGGTGCAGAGGGTTGTTCTTAGTGTTTCTTTGTAAGAGCATATTTTTTTTTCATTTCTAAGATTTATATATGTATAACATTTCATGAATTGTGGATTATTTTTTGATACTATTTTTATTCTCTATTATGGGGTTCATTGGTGGATTGTTTTATGTTCTTTGAACATATGAGTGTAATGACTCACATATTATGTTTTATACCCATGGTTCTAGTCAAAAATCCAAAGCCTATTGGATTTGGGCCCTAAAGGACAATGATTTCTTCCCTATAGGTATAAAAGGAGTCCCTAAAAGTGAGGGTCATGACAAAGTGGTATGATAAATTTTTTTTAATAGGTATGATGGTGTTTTTAGTTTGGAACTGGTGAGGATTTCATGATAATTGTAAGGAGTGGTGTTAGTCAAATATAGTGTTCCAAGTAGGAACAGAGAATAAATATGACACTAGAAATTTGGTCCCTCTATGATATAACTCATGGAACTTAGGCTTTCTAAATATCTTAGGAAAGATGATGTTCGTTTTTATGTAGAGACTTTGGAGTGGCATGTGCATCATAATTATTTGAACATGTTTTTAAATTTGGATGATATTAGAGAAATTAAAATGAATATAATTAAGAAACCTTAATAACTTTCTATGCTATAGTGAGTAAGAGATTTCTTCTTTCTTATATAGATACCACCTGGTCATCTTATACAAGTGGTTTAGGTTACTGAGGTTCAGTAGGATGATTTGGTTGACTAGAATAAGATTAATCCAACTGAGGAGGTTGAGGCATAAATGAAGGAATTTCTTAAGTTCCAGTGTTATTATTAGATAATTTTAATGTGGGTGTTTCTAGTATATAGTTATAGTTCTTTCTAGAGGATCATTAGATCAACTTTTGTGTGAATTATTATGTCCATCAGAACAAACATGAAGAAAAAATAGAGGGGTGAATTGTGTATTTTGAAAAACACTTAGATGAATTAAAATTGATTCACCTATATGATCTGGATAATATCACGTTATAGTTTTTTCAAATAGATTATTTAGTTTAATAATAAATAAAAAAAGAAAAAAATTTAAGTGGTTTGGGGCACAAATATTCCCTAGTCCACTCCACCAATGCTCTATCCATGAGCTTGGTGAATTTAACTAAAAAATACTCTTTATCTATGGACCTTAACAACTGATTATAGGCCCTTTAAATCTTATAAAATTTTAGATTATTTTACATGGAATATTGAGGGACATAACTTAGTATGAGAATATGACAATCCATGATGAATGATTAAAAATAGTTAACACTATAAGAATGTAGAAGGGATTAAGATTATTGATTATGGGTTTATCTCATAGTTGTCTCTACAACTAACACATTAGATATCAATCTAGGAATTAGAAAGTATTCATAGTATATTTCTCCTGAAAAAACTCTGGGTTTATGTAGATAAAGAATATAAAAAAAAAAAAAAAATAAATTCTTATTAGCAAGAAGCATACAAAAAATCGTTTTAATCAAATGAATATAGTAAAAGTGTACTCTTAATATAGAACCTAGATGAACTGTATAATATTAAAAATAGGAAGATATAATATTAGAAATAGAAATAATTTTATAATGTCTTGATTAAGTTATATAGAGATTAAGCATGAAGAACTTTAGATAAAAAGAGAGACATTTAAAAAATGATCTGAATCTATGATCATAAATCTTGAAGATAAAATCCATTAATATTAAATAATAAAATTTATTTTATTCTGGTCAAGAAGATATGAAAATATCTCTAGATAAAATACGGTCTTCAAAACATTCTATGTATTTGAAATGTAAATTTAATCGGACATTGAAAATATTAACTTACTTTAGAAATATGAATTATTTAATCCATTATTAAAGTGCCTTTGAAAAAAAATTTAATGCCTTTTAATGAGATATTTAATTTGGTTAAATTACAATAGAAATCTCAAAAAAAAAGGAATTAAAATCTCATAGATGTCTGCTTCAATACTGATATTTCTATGCATATAGATAACTCTAAAAGTATGTTTCACAATGTATAGATGATCCCTAACAATGTGTTAACTAACCAAGTATTAGATACTCAAAGTTAGGGTTCAAAAAAAAAATTTAGATTCCTAATCCTAAAATTTAATTCAATCATAAGGTTGAAAAAGTAATGTTCTCTACCAAAATTCAGCTTCCCAAATCTAAGTTTAACCTAAAATATAGGGTTAAAAAATCTGATTCCATATTCCATCAATATGTCTAGAATTAGTTGAAAAGAAAACATTAACTGAATTAAAACTAAAGTACAACCAAATTCTAGTGAAAACAAAATAAATATTATAAAAAATACAAACATGAAATACAATTAAGGAAAATATATTAGCAAAACAAATGAGATTTTTTTGAGGATCAAAATCAATGATAAATAGTGAATTTTTGGATCAATATTCCTATGCCCAAAAATCATACCCTTTTTGATGATAAAAAATTTCATATAAATATTGACAGAAAAATATTGGTTTTTGTTATTTATGAAACAAACATAAATTTGTTAAATTAAATACTATAATGTTGTGTTTATCCATATTTCTATTATTTTTTTTGAAATAAAAAATAAAGTATAGAAATAGAGTAAAACACATTCAATGTAGAAAAAAGATGTTAGTGGATGTTATAATAAGTAAACAAGAAATGAATTTTAAAAATTAATTGACTCAAAAACATAAAACTATAGTAAAAAGAAATTATTGATAATAAAAAATAATAAAATAACTTATTTTATTTTATAATTAGGATTATAAAAATGTTTATATCATGGTTTAATAGGTTATTGGGTCGGATGAAAAGAAGGTGTATGATCAGGATCATCAAAGGATGAAGATTTTATGGTTAGGGAGTCTCTAAAAGTATAATTCTCAACCTTCAATTCCTCCACCAACAACTTGAAATTTTGATTCATAGGACCAAATAATTCCTTAAAAAGAACTTTACTCATGGAACATATTGAGAACTTCCATGAGATTTAATTATAGAAAATTATAAACAATTTTATAAGATTGAAGATAGTTTCTCTTCATATCACGCAACTGTTTGACTAGAAATCAAAATCTTCCCTCTAAAAAAGTTTACATTTAAACTACTTAGTTCTGATTATACAATAATGTGTGAAAATGTTCACTATTCAATCGTAAGCTTTAAATTTTTTACACTAAGTTAGAAAGATTATCTAAAATAAATTATATTCTTAGAAGTATATCTATAGATCCTACTTCACATAATGTAAAGGCCCTACCATGATTTGAACTAGCTTTTATAGACTCAGTATGATTTGATATTTTTTTAAATAACCAAAATATGATCTAGAAACAATTTCATTTAAGATATATACAAAGATGGTAAACTATATTTATCTTAAAAGAATCAAAATATTTCCTTGATATTTAACTTTCCTTCAAAATTTGATAATGAACATAGAGAGAATAAAATTTTACTCTTGAAATAGAATCACTTTTTAACTCATCATATGACTTGTGAGAATTTTGAATCTTTATAACTTCATCCTTTAACTAATTGAAAATATAAACCATACCTAAATAAAAATAACGAGTACGCTCTACAAAATTAAATACATTATCAACATCTAATGAAACTTTATTAGGCATTACATAATCCTATTTAACTTCAACCACCTAAAGCAGCTAAACATTCACATCTTCACCAGAGTGAGAATATAACTCAGTAATAACTATTGTAAAATTACTTGTAATGACCCAAACATTTACAAATAAAATCCTCCTTATGATTTAATTAAATGTCTTATTATGTATTATGGTTATAGACAAAACATACACTTCTTTGGTTTTATTATATCCTATCAGATTTAAAAGACCATTAAGAATCATAACCATTGATAATATGGACATTGAATAGTGATTATATGATCAGTATAAATATAGGGTTTTAAAAAATACAGTTGACATAGCCAATTGAAGTGATGATCTCAACCAGTAGGATCATACCCTATGAAACCCATGTATCAGAGCTTACAAGGGTTATAAAATCACTAATATTTACCCTTGACCAAGCATAATATGAGATCCAACAACTTAAGAATGAGTGAATTTTATGGGAGAACTTCAAGCTCATCAAGATCCGACCCAAACCATGTACACATAACCACCCCATGAAAGTCTCACTATTGCACATTTTACCCTTAGGGTGTTTTCTGGTGTAATAAAGGGATATGTATAAAGACTATAATAATATGATTATGTATATTGTATATAATAATGAATATATTTTCATTTTATTGTTACTTTATAAATGATTTTGTTTTTGATATAATAAAACATAAATTATATTCTTAATTCAATTTAAATTAAGACATTTATTTTTTTGAATTAGTTTATTTTTGAAATAAATAATAATTTAATAAAATATTATTATTAAATATTTTTTATTAAAAATAAATTATCATATAATTTTTTATGAATTCAAATGTAAATTTTATAATCGTTCAAAAACTATTTTTGTCAAAAAATATAGCATTTCTTAATAAATTTTAAATTATTATTCCAAAAGTGAAAATTCACACATTTAGAAAATTATTTTGATAAAATAATTATTAGACTAGGAATCATAATGTAAAAATTATCCAATGGTGATTTTGTCATAATTTTTTGAGACAGTCAAATTTTCATGTAAAAATTAAATATGGTATAAATACACAATGTGTATCATGACATCATAATGACCTAAAATGATGTAATAAATACTATAAATGGTATATGTGGCCTAATATATGTTTCAAATTTAATATAATATTATTTTTATCTTATTTTATTTATTTTATAAACCTGTTATGAATCCTCCAAAACTTATAATATATTTACTATTTTAAAACTATTTCTTTAAGAGTATGACTCACCTTCACATCAACAAGGGTAATATTTTATTAATTTCAGACATTGGCATAATAAAATAACGAAAAACCACCCATATTTGGTAGAAACCATGGGAAGATTTTTGGTTTGGGTTATTTTATTATATAGAGTTCAAAACATATGTTTGAGAAATGATAAAGAATTCCCCACTAATTAGACATATAAACTAACCAAATCCCCCATTTATTTTCACTCAAAATGTCATAACCTAGCCCAAAAGGGCCTGATTTTTAACTCCCCAAGCCTGTCTCTAATAATCTGGGGGCCAATGACAAGCTCAGAGTATGAATATCACTCATATGGGAGTCATTTTCCTAATATACTTGTATGCATGCACCCACAAATGCCTCCATATAACAGTGTAAATATATAAAAATCTAGAAACTAAAATACATGAATACATCTATCCCAAACTAGATTACAATATAAGTACTGAAAGAATAAAAAGGGAAATAAACACACCCATTAAAAACTGTAAAAGTGTCTAGATTGCTCAGAAGGAGGGGATCATTGTCAAAAGAATCTTCCATAAAGCTCCTTGGCCTAGATCACTAAGCTCCACTTGCCTCAGGTATTCCGTGGACTCCATCAAATGAAATTTGGTCCGAATAAGACACAAAATGTGATGGAAAATCCTATATTGGGGTGCTTATAACAATACTCAGTAGGCACCCCAAAAACCCAAAAGAAAAGTGAGTAACAGAAAGGAAAAAGTACACTCGACCTATCCAGAGGGAAACCAATCGAGAGAAAAAATACCTCTCAAACCATCCTTGGATATACAATAATAGTGAACTCATTCTTAAGGGTTTTCAACCCAAACATGCCTTAACACCATAATGAATCCCATAATCACCCAGATATACTCATATCGTACTCAAAGTATCATAATGATACGACCACATAACCAGCTACATGAATCTACTAAATGCTCTAAAGGTAACACACAACTAGGAAAACAAACTCAATGAGCTCATCCATTCTATATGAAATCACTTTGAGAGATACACTACATTAAGAATAATCTACCATTTCTGATGGTATGTCCGAGAGAAGATGATCCATAAACAAAAACTCACTAGGTCTAGCTCTAGTGCCTGACACCATAGGTCCTACCATTGCTACCCTACACCCTATTCAAGGAATTAATAATTGAAGTTAAGTAGAACACCCCTCAACACTATACACAATTGAGGGATAAATACTCCATATTATTAACTATGTTCATCCCTTTAACGAGAGAGAATGAAGGGAACCACACCTCACCACTTCCCTATAGTCAAGAGAGTATTATCTCCTAACCATCATACGAAACCTCTGTTTCTCCTGTATATAGTGTCCCACACCTTAATCCATCAAGGGAGAACTAACTAATAACTTGGAATCACATATATCTAGTTGAGGTACCACTCATCATAACTATAATCAACAACCAGGGGTGCTCTAACTACAATGGAGGACCTGATCCTCAATTATACTCGAAGATAGGGTAGTACTACTTTGCAGGCGAGGAACCACACTTTGGTAAGACAAGGGAGTACCAATCAATGGATAGAGGAACAAAATCCTAATATGATAGGGTATTAAAACTCTATATATATAATACCTAAACATTGATATGATAGGGGAGTAACAATATGTGGTTAGAGGATCCACACCATGTTACAATAGAGTAGTATAACTCTTCTATCACGATCACTATGGGGGACCCTCACCCTGACATGATAGGGTAGTACCGGCCACCGGATAGAGGAGACACACCCTGGTATGATAGGGGAGCACCAACTCTGCCAGAACAACACATATGGAGAACTACACCCTAGAAATAAAGGGGTGTTTTGACTCCAACGGTAGAGGACCCGTAACATAACATGGTAGGCGGTACCCGCTCTACCTAGCCAATGAGTATAGAGGTAGCACACCTTGGGATTTTATGGGATAAATTTCTTTAACTATATGAATGATACGAGGAACATGAAATCAGATACAAAAGGGGAGCATATCTCTACCAGCTTAAAGAGTCTAGGAGACTCACATCCTATGAGGATAGGTAAATTTACTCACCCTGACATCAACCCAATGATCTACCCTGATCACCGCCCAAGGTTAAGAATGAATAATTAAAATTCATGCTCAAAACAAGCCACATCATATCTATTAGGACACTATGGAGACATACATGAAGTTCTACGTAGAAAACTACTCAAGATAGGCTATTGACAATCATGAATATGAGTTCCAAATAATAAGATATCAAAGGTGGAATATCTGAAGAATTTACACAACATGCACTTGGGTTTACATGGAATGTGAACAAGCCATAGTAGCTGGTTGTGTCATTCATTTACATGACATCTTTGGCCATGTAGGTGTACATGGTGGTCCTATCTCACTCGACCCTAGTCCATGTTCATACTCTACAAGGATCGGCTAGCCATGCCTCACACATGACGTCTACCACCAGGTACATGATGTGTCCATGATAAAAAACCAATTATCCATATTATTTCCTATTCTCATTTCTGGAACCACGTGCTCATGTACTTTGTCCATGTACTTTAACATGGCCATGTACTATCACACAACTACCTTGGCCATGTCCTCTCTCCATATGGAATGGGGTCACAACATGGTGTATAACCTCAGTACACGACGTGAATCCACCAAAATTATTCTACCAAAATATAAAAACACACGACAAGTCCCACTGGTCTACATGCCGTGTATATGGTAATTATGATGGTAATTACCATGCAGATCTCCCGATTCACCATGATTTTCCATGAAACCTAAAGATCGACCTAGAAGGGATCTCTAGAAATTGTAATTGGAATCTAAAAACTTATAAAAATGCATAAAATGGGATTATCACTAAAACTAAAATCCACCTACCTTGATGGTGGAACACCAAAGCTTCAGGTGTAGAATAACACCTGGATCAGGATTCTCCTCAATCTGATGATAATCAACACCAAGAGCAGATATTAGCATCACATCATCGCTTCGATTCACATAATTTTAATCCTTAAAACAAAGGGTAGAGGATGAGCACATCTCCTTGTGTCATTAACACCCAAAATGGGATGGGGATGGGTTTAGGATAATATTATTAATTAAATTTTAATTTAATTAACAATTTAACCATTCGACACCCCACCAACTCGCCTCTGACCAAACTCCTAGTGATAACAAATTTTATGTTGTGCCTAGGGTAAACATGATATTATAAACTCAATAGTGGTATTAAAATTATGATCAAAGACTCTACTTAAGAGTTATTCCAAATTTCAAGAGAAATAAAACACATATGAAAAAATATTTTTAATATTTTTAAAATCACCACAATGAGGTTCTTTGGGCCTCGTAATACCACACCGACTCAGCCCTAGGCTTTAGAAATATTATTTCAAATATTCCAAATTTGTGAAGGTCAAAACCCAAGTCAATAAATTATACCCACCTTAAGGATTTTCATCCCTAAAAATTGAAATCTTGGGAATAAGGGGAAGAAACTAAGCTCTCTACTGAAACTCCATCACCAGCGAGCTCATAAAGGGTTTTCATGCTACATAAAAGCATGAAATGAGGGGAACTACCAAAACCAAACCATAATGATGTCTATCACTAAAGAGGTAAATATCATGCAACAAAGAGGAACATGTCTCCACATATATGATAGGTGGGAAAACAGAAATAACCACAATCCATCTATAGTCATAGGGTCTAGCGGTACACCACCTCGCTAACCTAAAAAAAATACCGACGAGACCCCATAGTTCACATACACCCCTAGATGAACTGCACCATGAACTCCTTAAGCATCTTTCATTCAGGTTGATGCTGAGAATGTGAGTGTACCAACGGAAAAATAGGGTTACCAAGGTGTAAACATTGGTATTATCAGGCCAATTGTTTTTGTGAACCTCAAATTTTAACACATCTCTCCAAACCAGCAACACCACCACACCCAATAGTGGCATCTCAAATAAGTATGGATGGTTATAAACCAATCCAAACTATATAAAAACCATATGGTCTAACTATACCTCTACAGAATAGTTCTATAAAAGGATCTCCCTCTACCAAGACTTCCAAGCATCAAGGTCTAGTAGAAAAGCTCCATTGGAAATACCAGGACCTGCTCCAAAATTATAGCACACAAACCTTCCTTGAAACGCATGTATAAGGAATTCATCCACCACACCTTGATACTATCCACTTTTTTTAGAATTGACTCGTCAATACAGTTTTGATCATGTCAGAAAAATTCATCTTGGTGGGGAAAGAATACCTCTTTCTTATGAGTAAAAATCAACATCAACAACACCGACATAGGGTTCTACCAATTCCCCACATCACCCTTATTAAACCATGAACAAGAAGTGTAAAGTAAAAAGTACCTCAAAATAGATTCTATTAATCACTACTATAGAAAGTATAAAGGACATAGGGTATACCTCTATTCATCTTTATAGCCTCTGGGTCAAAGGACTCTATGGCCTGAAAATGTCCTTTACATTGTCCTCCAACTCCCTTATCCTAGCATGGACAACCTGGGGGTGGTTTTGGTAGTACCTCAAACTACATTCCACCTCCTTCTTCCCTCCCATCATCTCTATCATGTACACCTTCATGCAACACTCCCTTCTCCAAATGATGCCTCTACCAAGGTGGTCCATCGACCAGATCCATATTAGTAGCATAGAGGGTAAAAATATATTTATAAAGATGTATGTAGTCATCAGAAGAATAACATAGCCTCCCCTGTTGTTGAATTATTCTCCAACATAGATCCTATGATTCAAAAAATTCCTGATTCTGGGTATGAGTATTCCTCCTGCACCGCTATCTTGTCATATCTTGTATGAAAACTACTACTAATGTCTCATCCTTGTAACCATCATTGTGGAACACATATGACTGTCCCTCTTCCAGGAATCTATCTACTAACAAAACTATCTCCATTACCCCCACATAAGTGGTAAGGAAAAAGGAAACTACACCTTCTCAGACATCTCTATGGAGTCCTTACTCAAAGGTCTGAGCTATGAAGAATGAGTCTTGAACCATATCTAGGGAGTATCAAGAGAGGTCAGTGAACCTTTATGAGTACTCATCTACAGTCATTATACCTGACTAAAGCTATAGAAGATCCTGGATACACATTAATATCAATGTTGATGGGTAAAAATATTCCTTGAAGAGCAGATAAAACTCCACCCAAGAGAGTCACCTCATCGCAATTTTTCATCACTAGACTCTACCATCATCAGGATGAACCCTACAGAAGGTTTACCACTAGTACCACCATCTGATTGGGAGGTTTCCTCAAAAGGAAGAAAACACATGCGACTAACTTGAGAAAGTCATCAACTTCTTGGGGATCTGGATCACCCTGATAACTCAAAGGTAACTGACTCTGGAACCCATGAAATTCACATATCCTACAAAAATCCTTCACCTAAACTGCTAGAAAAACTAGTTTCATGATGGGTGGTGGCTCAACAGAGGACCACCTAGAGGTCCCACATCAAAACTATTTCCCTACAATGAAGCCTCATCATGGGGTAGATATACTTCATAATCACACCATGTACTCCTACCTGGATTTCATCTTGATGGTATCTTGAAATAGAATCAAGATGAACCATAGTCAAAGAGTATATCCGGGGAGCTGACTCAAGAAGGAAAAAGAACCCATAACCCTGTACTATATGATGCACATACCATTATTTCCATTAAAAAAATTTCCTAATGTACTGAGTTAAAAAATAGGCTATCAAAGGCCTGGTGAATTGATATGTTGGACACCACCCAGACACTAGAACCAATGGCTTAATAGATTAACTCAAAACAACCAAACACTATCACTATGAAATCCAAAACAATCCACAACAATTTGGTCCCAAAGTGGAACCTAATTTAATACCACATTGTACCAACCTGGCCCAATGAGGACCAAGTCATAACTCCCCATGTCTGCTTCCAATAGTCTAGGGGATGACGACTAGCAATGAGTATGAATGTCACACAGATGGGAGGCCTTTTCCTAATGTACTTGTACATACACACCCAAATATTCCTCCATGAAACAGTGCGTAGATATATATAGTTGGAAACTAAAATTCATGCATATATATATCCCAAAAAAGAGTACAAAAAATTACTGAAAGTGTAAAAAGGGAAAAACACCCACAAAAAACAATAAAATAATCCAACCTTCTTAGTAGGAGGGGATCGTTACAAAAAGAAACTGCCTAAAAACTCCTTGGCCTAGCTCACTATTCTCTGCCAACCTCAAGTCCTTTGGGGACTCCGTCGAAAGGCATATGGTCTGCATAAGAAACAACCAATGCTGAAATAGCCCATGTAGGGGTGAGTATTAAAATACTCAGTAGGATCCCAAAAAATCCAAAATAAAATAGATAAACTGAAAGGAAATAACCCACACTCGACCTAGCCAGAGGGAACCCAATTGAGATAAAAAATCCATCTCAAACCATCATTGTCTATACATGACTATCCAGATCATTCCACAATGGGTTTTAACCCAAACATGTGTAAAAACCACAAGTAATACTAAAATCACTATGATATACTCATCTCGGACTCCAAGTCTCATGAGCTTCCAACCTTATAACTGTCTCTAGGATTCTACTCAAGGCTCTAAAGGCAACACACAACTAGGAGAAAACACTCCATGAGATCAGTCAATCCATATTTCACCCATATGAGAGATAAATTACATCAAGAACACTCTACCATTCCTGATGGTACATCAAATAGAACACACACCATTAGAAACAACTCATTAGATCCAGATCTAATTCCCAACACCATAGGCCCTACCATCCATACCCTACGCCTTATGAAAGGCTATAATATCCCAAGTGGAGAGGCATGCCCTTCACAACTAAACATAGTTGAGGGATCACTGCTCTAGACTATTAACAATATACATCCTCTCTAGTGAGAGAGAATGGATGCACCCACATATCCCCAATACCTTGAAGTTGGGGGATTACTATATCATAACCATCCTATGATACCTATGTCACTCTTATATGAAGTGGCCCACACCTCAATCCATTAAGGGAGAAATAACTCATAACCAGGCATCACACATATCTAGTATAGGGGATTTCTACTCATAACTTTACTCAATATCTGAGGGAGCTCCAAATCTAATAGAGGACCCACTCCCCACTAGTACTCAAATACAGTGGAGTAATACTCTGTAGGTGAGGAACCAAACCCTCATAGGATAGTGAGTACAACTAAAAGGATAGAGGACCCTCACCATAATACGGAAGGGGAGTACAACTCCATTGATAGAGGACCAAAAACTTGGTATGACAGGGGAGTACCACTTTGTGTCTCGAGTACTTGAACCCTAGTATGATAGGGGAGTATCACTCTTCCTACATGATCACTTTGGGGGACTAGCACCGTGACAGAATAGGGGAGTACCTAACCCGAGCTAGAGGACATGCACCATGGAAAAATAGTAGATTCAAAAATATACCATAAAAACATCTATAGAGGACCCTCACCCTATAATGACAGGGTAGTTCCGAATCTAAGGATAGAGGACCCACACCCCAACATGATATGGGAGTACCCACTCACCTAGCCAACGAGTATGGATGGACCTCACCCTGGCATGATAGGGGAGCAATGTCTCCAACTATACAAATGATATGGGGAACCCATTCCTCAATAAAATAGGGGTTCACCACTTTACCTACCTAAAGAGTATAGGAGACCCACATTCTAAGAGGATAAGGAAAGTTATTGACCCTGACACCAACCCAGTGATCCACCCTGATCACCGCCCAAGGTTAAACACTTCTTCTACAACATCATGACCAAACCATGCCACATCATATCTCTTAGTCCACTAGGAATGCCTCCATTTTTTTATACATGAAAAAATTATTAGTATAGACTATTCACAAGCCTAAATCTGAGTTTCGGAGAAGGAGATACAAATGATGGAAGATCTCAATAATATCTCAATAAAGTACACAACATGAACTGGGGTCCACACAGCATGTGAACCCACCTAAGCACCTGGTCGTGTACTTTTTTTAAATGGATTTTATATCTATGTAGGTGTACATGGAGTGTACATCCCATACACATTTTTTCCTTCCTCACCCATCCCCAAACCATGTTCTTCCTCCACACAGTTTTACTAGACGTGCCTCACACATGGCATGCAACATTGGTTACATGATGTATTCAGGATAAAAATACACTTGGATATGTTATTTAGAATACCCAAATTTGGAAACCCGTTCCCATGTACTTTGGTTGTGTAATTTTACACAACCATGTACTAGCACACAACTACCTTGGCCTTTTCCTCTGGCCACACATCACGAGGTCAATATAAAACATGTAACCCCAGTACATGATGCGTAGTCCCTAAAAGTATTCTTACCCGAAGGAAAAGAACACCCAAGATGTACCACTAGTCTAAAATCCATGTAGAAGGTAATTATGATGGGATTTACCTTGCGAGTCACCCAATTGATCATAGTTTTCCCTGAAACCTTCATATCGACCTCGATGGGATCTTTATAAATCATAATAGGAATCTATTACCATAAAACAATGAAAATAAAAGGATATTGGGAATAAAACTCAAATAAAACTACCTCAAGGGATAAACTATAAAGCTTAGGGTGTAGATAGATTCTAAGATCATGATTCTCCTTGATCTGATGAAGATCAGGGAAAAGAATAGAGATCAGCAACACCTCATTGCTTCAACTAAACTCGTTTTTGTCTACCGGCCTAAGGGGGAGAGGTGGCGTGACATTCATTTTTTCATGTGCACCCAATGTGGTAGGGGATGGTTTGGGTTATTTTTATTAATTAAATTTTCATTTAATTAACAATTTAACAACTTTATTCCCCACTAGCTCACCTCCGACCAAAATTTTGACCCTAAAAAATTTTATGTCGCACCTAAGGTAAAAAAGATGTTATGAACTCATCCATGGTCTTAGAATTCCAATATGAGTCTCATTTCTTAATTTATTCCATGTTTCAAGAGAAACTATTCATGTATGAAAAAATATTTTTAATATTTTTAAAATCACCACATCGAGGCTTTCTAGGCACCAGAATCCTATGCCGACTCAACATCTTTCTTCAGAAGTATTCATAGAAATATTAAAAATTCTTAATGGTCAAAACCTGATTCATTAAAAAAAATCCTTATAGAACATATTTACACTTCTCCTACCTCTATAGAGTCCTCCCATAGTTCCTTTATGTTCTTAGGATGCTCCTACCAAGCATTTGGAGTCACACTCTCAAGGTAAGGTATGCTATCCTTCTCTTCTTTATTCAAGTTTCTTAATTATTTTATGACTTATATTTCCAATTAATAATGTTGAGATATGTTTTTACATGTCCCTATTACTATACTATTTATTTACAATTGATGAGAGGCCCCTTTCTCTCTCATCAAACCATTTTATGAATTTTCAATTAATTTTATTGTGTTGCCGAAATTTCACTACGATTTTACATGCCAAACAAATGTGCAGTAAATACCCATACCCTTATTTTTATCAAGGTTTTTATCCTTTATTAATTTTACTTATTTTATTAGGGACTTACATATATTTATTCCATGCTCCATGATTTTGAAAATAAATGTGAGGATAAATTATTTCTTATTTTATGATCCATTTGGTACACTTAAGGATGTGAATGAAATGAATGTGATGGGTGTGCTTGAAATTATATAGAGCTCCAATGAATTGGTTAATGTTTTAGTCTCATGATATTTCATGCAAGGGATTAGGGAGTGAACCTCATCCATCACAAGAATTTTTCCATGATGATGTCTTTCCAGTTATCCTCGACCTCTGTTTATGATGTAGTGTTTTTAGTTATTTCCAAATTTCCCATGTTGCCTTTATGATTATCATGATATATCAGACCTCATTGTCCATGTTTATGATTATAACTAATTTTATGACCCATTCATTTTACTAATGTATAAAAAGTATTATTTTCTTTATTTTATACCATTTATATTCTTTTATTTGGATTTATAGATCACCCATTTCTTTTGTATGTCTCTAGGTTATCCCATACAGTGTTAAGTATGAAGGAATAATATGAACATGTTAAGAACGTTTTCAATAATGATGATGTATTCTTTATTTTAAGTTGTTCTATAATGTACTTAATTCTCAAATACACTAAAATTCTTGATCTTTTGGGTTATATTAAGTCTGATATTATATAATAAATCATGTATTAATGTGAAATAAAGAGATGGGTTGCCGTTGTTTATATCAATGGAAAAGTTTAGTTATATTTGGGATTGGGATTAAAAAACTCTAGAGAAATCCTTATGAATAAAATTAAGTAAAAGAAAACATACCTAAATTTTTTTAAAGCATATATTAAGTGGTTTATCAAGAAAATATATCCCTTTATAGATAGTAAAAGTGGATATGGATCCAGTACAGATGTATATGGGGTTATAAACCAAAAAACTACATTGAGCTAGAATTGAATGGGAACTGATGTATGAGAATGGGCCCTGCTGCACAAATATTTTGAAACTCCCAAGGTATATGCTTTGGTAAATTAAAAATCTCATTATGAACCATTATTAATGTAAAAAAATACCATAAGAGTATATGTTAGGAAATAGATCAAGGATAACATATATTGAAGCATAGAAATTCATAAGTTAAGGAATAAATGTCATCTATAAGTTATACCATTAATGTAATTGGATTACCTTCTATGAATTTAATAGTTTAAAAATAATCATCCCAAATTTTCACTTTATTATAGATAAGGGCGAGAAATGGGAGGAATTAGGTAAACAACCAATGTGAAGGGAAATGTGATGACTGCCCAAAAAATATGGCCAATCTAATGGGTGAAGGAATCATGAACTTTGTGACGATACTCTCTTAGTTGAATCATGTTATGAATAGAAACCTGAATTAGGAGGAGTGACCAAATATACCTAAGAAATAACAAGTTGCAATTGAGAGTTTTATGTGTGAAAGTCCTTTGACTTTCTATAGATCATCTCATCTCTTAATCACAAAACAATAGATCAAATACATTGAGTAGATCTTTTCCACAATTCAATGTTATGAGAAAGAAAATGTTATACTATATTTTTATTATGTATAGGTATAATATGATTATTGGCATACATTGATCAATAATTGAAAGCCTAAGGAAGATATTGAAGCGATGGGGTGTAAGGAATTTTAGAAAATGTTTTTGGATAAATACTTTCCATGTACTATACAACTTAAAATGGAAAGGGATTTTCTTTACCTTAAGAAAAAAGATGAAAAATCTATTAGGGTGTATGAGGTAAACTTCACAAAACATTTCATGATATTCCTATGAATTTTTTGTTACCCTGGAATAAAAGGTTGACCGCTTCTTTGTATGGATAAAACATAGTCTAAAATATCCCTAGAGATTTGAGACATTGATAGATATGAGGAAATTTTCCAATGTTCCCTAGAAGTTGAATTAGATATTGGTGAATCTCAAGGGTATCATAGGGATAATATGTAGAAATTGGATTTTAATTTTGGTGTTCAGATAGAGAAATATAATGGTTCCATTAAGTTTGAACATCACACTTTCCAAAAGCATGGAAAGAAGAACAACATAAATTGACTAAAGGGGATGAGGAAATGATTTAGGTTTGGGAATGAAGGACACCTAGCTAGAGATTAACAACAGGATAAAACCACTAATACAATAGAGGAAATGAATTTACAGTCAACCCTCAACGTATTTTTCATTGATTTAGCTAAAATAAACCATAGAACTTTTCAAAACAATGAAATAAGCAGAGGGTTTTTAAAGACAACTAACAACTTTCAAGGAAGAAAGGGTGAGATTTTTAGATCTCAACCAATGAGGTGAATCTAGAAAACAAAGTGGTGATAAGTACACTAGTTATTTATTCAAGAATAGAGATCGTATGTTTTGATTATGGTTATAAAAATTTCTTCATATCACAAAAGTTTAGTAAAAATATCCAAACACCACAAATAAGAATAGAATTAGAGTTGTGGATGAAAATGAAAAATGGGGAAATTATTTCATGCCAAGTATATAACTCCTCAACTATCAAAATATTTTTGTTGAATTTCCTAGTGAACCTTGTGATTATCTCTTTTGTTGAATTTTATTCAATTCTAGGTATTGATTGGATTTCTCTATATAGTGACAATATAAATTCTTCTGAGAAGTAAATCACCCTCTGTATCACAAATCATCCTTTTATTCTATACAAATGAAAGGTTATAGATGAATATTATTTAGCACCAACTTATATAGAATTTATATCATTACCCTAAAACTAATAATATAAAGCTCAAATGATTGAGTCTAAGTAAATGAATATCCTTGAAGACATGAACATTGTGAGGGAATACACTGAAGTGTTTCTCAAAGAATTTCTTGGTCTTCCTACAAGATGGGAGGTTGAGTTTTAAATCGATATTATACAAGGGGAATGACCATTATCCAAGAATACATATAGAATGGATATTTTTGAACATAACGTGCTAAATAAATAACTACCATAGAATTTGGATAAAGGGTTCATATTCCCAAGTGCTTCACCATGGGGTACACCAGTCTTGTCTGTTAAGAAGGAGGATTAGTCAATGCACCTTTTCATTGATTATCATGAGATCAATAAGATCATGATAAAGAAAAAGTATCCTCTTCCATGTATTGATGAATTTTTCAATAAGATATGTGGAGAAAAATAATTCTCTAAGGTGGATATGTGGTTGGGGTATTACCCAGTTAGGGTGAAGAAGGAGGATATCCCCCAGACTTCTTTTAGTACAAGGTACATTCACTAGGAGTTCATAGTAATGCCATTCAAACTCACTAATGGTCTAGTAATATTCATGTAATTGATGAATAGAGTCTTTAGATATTACCTTAACAAAATTTTGGTAGTATTTATAGATGATATTCTTATATACTCAAAAAGAAAGGCGAATCATGATTAGTATCTGTGCACTATGATAAATACCTTATGAAAGGATAAGATTTATGAAAAGTAAAATAAACGTGACTTTTGGTTGAAGGAAGTCTCATTATTGGGTAATATTATAACAAAAAATGTTATATATGTGGTCCATTCAATGATATAAGCAATTAAAGGATGGATACAGAAACATATGTGACAGATATCTGAAGTTTCATTAGATTATGTGGGTACTATCATCAATTTTTGAGAAATTTCTTATGATTATCAAACACTATAAATAAGGAAAATAATAAGGGATTAAAGTTTATGTGGAATTATGAATGTGAATAGATATTTAAGGAGTTGAAAAAGAGGATTATCACTACATCGGTACCCACACTACCCACAAGTGGAGAACATTTCATGTTATTCAACCATTATTTGAAGAAGGGCTTGGGTTGTGTGTTAATATAGACTGATAAAGTGATTACTATGCATTGAGGATATTGAAGGATCACGAATAGAACTAACCAATGAATGATATGTATTTATATATAGTGATCTTCTCATTGAAAATATGGAGGCATTATCTCTTTGGGAAGAAGTGTGGAATATATATTGATCACAAGTGGCTCACGAATATATTCAAATAAGAAGAGGTGAATATGCACCAATGAAGATGGTTAGAGTGGATCAAGAACTATGAATACTAGATAAACTACTATCTTGGAAAAGAAAATAAAGTAAAAAAACATTATGTAGAAAGGATCCATCAATTATATCATTGATGAGAATTTAAAAGGGTCCATTATTCTTAAACATAAAAAGGATGGATGTGGGAATCATAAAAGATGGAAAATTATCCATCATTTCACAAATGATTGATCAGCCATACCTTCTAGATAATCAAAATTATTCTCAAAGAGATGATGTGGGAATTAGGGAAAAAGTGGAAGTTATAATAAAAGGGTGATCCCCAGAGTTCAATGTTAATGAAGGAGATATGAGATTTGGATCATGACTATGTGTATCACCAAATACCAAGTTAAAGAAGGAGTTGTTAGATGGTGTATATAGATTTACCTTCTCCATCCATCTAGGAAGAACATAGATGTATGAAGATCTCTTAGAGCACTATTGGTGGAAAAAAATGAAGAAAGAGATCGCAGAATATACATCATGATGTCTTGTATGTCATAAAGTGAATGATGAAAGGAAAAAAACTAAGGGGATGATTCAACCATTACCCATACCTGCATGGAAATGGGAAAACATCACCATGGACATGGTCAGTGGTATCCTAAATACATCCAAAGGAAATAATGAAATATGGATTTTGGTGGATCTTCTTATAAATACTACTCACTCCATTGAGATTCGAGAGGACTTATCAATCAATCAAATTTCAAGGAAATACATTATAGAAGTGGTGAAGATTCATGGAATACCATTGTCGATTATATCTGATCGAGACCCAATATTTACCTTTATGTTTTGGAAGATTATCCAACATGCCCTAAATACTAATTTGAACTTCATCATGACTTACCACCCTAAAACTAAGGGAAAATATATGTAGACTATCCATACACTCAAGGAAATGTCGAGATAAAGCTCAATTAACTTCAATGGAGGATGGTACCGATATATTCCTCTAGTGGAGTTTTTATACAATTATGGTTTACAATCTAGAATAAAAATGTCTCCCTATGATTACTTTTATGGGAAGATGTATAGAACACATTCATATTGGGATGAATATGGGAAAAAAAAACTGATAGGTCTTGAAATGGTCTATGAAATGGTGGAAAAGGTTAATATCATTCAGTGTCACATCAAAGATGATCTGAGTCATCAGAAGATCTATACTGAAAATCATGGATGATACCTAGAGGTTGATTTTGGAGACATGATATTCCTCCACATATCTACCTGGAATAATGTCATGATATTTGGG
This sequence comes from Viscum album, assembly GCA_963277665.1. Taxonomy (NCBI): domain Eukaryota; kingdom Viridiplantae; phylum Streptophyta; class Magnoliopsida; order Santalales; family Viscaceae; genus Viscum; species Viscum album. Next base: position 1,909,517,068 of record OY728157.1, on the reverse strand, counting down.
AAGAAATTAAATCTTATTCCAAGATACATATTTCCCTTTGAGATCCTTGATCACATTGGAGTGGTGGCCTATCAACTAGCACTCCCACCTTACCTATCTAAAGTACATGATCTAATCCATGTATCCCTCTTGAGAATGTACAGACTAGACCAATAAAATGTACTCAATGTGAAGGTGGTACCATTGGAGAATGATCTATCATATGAGTAGAAGATGGTGAAGATCTTTGATCATAGTGACAATGTTTTATGAAATAAGACAATGCACTTGGTCAAAGTGATGTGGAGAAGCCAAAAGTTTGAAAAAATGACACGAGAGATGGAGGAGGCATTTAAATTGAATTACCCTCATCTATTTTATCATTTGAAATGAAAATTTCAAGGGTTTAATTTTTATAGGGGGGATATTGGAATAACCAGAACATTTACAAAAAAAATCCCCTTTATGATTTAATTAAATGTATCGTTATGTATTATGGTTATAGAAAACACAATAATTTCATGGATTTTATTATAACCTATTAGGTTTAATTTACATTTAATAATCATAATCATTGATAATATATCTATTTAATAGTTACCATATGATTATTATAAATATAGGGTTTTAACAAATCCAATGACACAAACAAAGGAAGTGATAACCTCCACCGGTAGGATTGTACCAAATGAAGCCCATTTATCAGAGCTTCCAAGGGAGATATAATATACGGGAATTTCCCTTAACCAATCCCATTTTGAGATCAAACAAATTAATCATGAGATAAATCATTTGTGGGAAAATTTTAAGCTCATTGAGATCACGACCCAAACCATGTACACCGAACCACACCATGAAAGTATCACCATTGTACACCTTAACTTTAGAGATATTGCTAGAGTAATAAAGAGACATGTATCAACACTGTAAAAATATGAATATGAATTTTTATATAATAATTAATATATTTTTAATTTTATTTTTACTTTATAAATGATTTTGATTTTGGTACAATAAAACTAAAATTGTAATTTTAATTTAAGTTCAATTAAGTCATTTATTTTGATGAATTAATTTATTTTTTGAAATTAATAATATCTTAATAAAATATTATTATTAAATAATTTTTATTAAATATAAGTGATCGTATAATTTTTATGAAACCAAATGTAATTTGTATAAAGGTTTGGAAACTCTTATTGTCAAAAACCCAACATTTATTAATAAATGAAAATTATTATTTTAAATATAAAAATTAACATATTTTGAAAATTATTTGGGTAAGATAAATATTATTTTTGGAATCTAAACATCAAAATTATCCCACTGTGAATTTTTTATAATTTAATGAGATAGTCGAATTTTTGGGTAAAAATTAAATATGGAATAAATATAAGATTTGTATTATAACATCATAATAAACCAAAATGATGTAATAAATACTATAAATGGTATCCATGACTAAATATATGTTTTATCTTTAAAATAATATTATTTTTAGTTTATTTAATTTATTTTATATATCCATTATGAATTCTTTAATACTTATAATATATTTTAATTTTGTGAAATCATTTATTTAAGAGTATGACTCATAAACACATAATAAAGTGTAATATTTTAATAATATTGGCTCTTGTCTTAATAAAATAATTAAAACCACCCTATTTTGCAGAAAAAATTTAAAAACCCTTATAATTTTTGTGGTTTTGGTTATTTTATTATATAGAGTCCAAAACCAATGTTTGAGAAATGATAAAGAATTCCCCACTAATTTCCAATATAAACCCAACAATGTACCCATTTTTCATCAATATAAATACTTTGAACACCAAAATTACTATTCCCTACCCTATCTTGAGTCATCCCATGATGCCCCAAGTTCTTAAGAAGCTCTTACCAAGCATTTGGAGTTAGAATCTCAAGGTAGGGGACCCTTTCCCTCTCTTTATTATTCAAGTTTATTCATTATATTATGATTTATATTTCTAATTCATAATGTTGGGATATATTTTTACATGCCCCTTTTACTTTAAATTTCATTAAAAATGATGATAGACCCCTTTATGTTAGGTCCCCTGGGTTAAATACCCTGATTGGGGGGGGGGGTGAATCAATGTATTACAAATTAAAACTAATTCCCCTTTTGATCTTGTTTTGTTGTTAAAAAAAAGACACTTCTCTCTTTCTCCCATAGAAATTTATGAAAAAAATTAAATCATGCAAGAGACACAATTATTTTTACTTGGTTCACCCTCACAAGGATACATCCAAGGAGCATACAATAGCGATGTTCCCATTGTACCAAATTCACTAAGGCTCACTAACAATAATGATGGTTCAGGATACATAACTCCTATGCCTAGGCTCACTTCCTTTACAAGGTTTAGGGTCTTCTCAGTGCATTCCCTTAGGTAAATCCATATGTTTCTTCTTCTGGATCACTACCGATGGTAAGGATCACTGCCTTCTTCTTCCTTCGCTCACTGATCTTAGAAGGGATCCACACACAGTTTATGGAATTGTAGGTCAAACATAGTTTATGGACATGTAGGTCCATTCATTATCTATAATTAATACATCCTTAGTTTTATATTGATGCTCTGTTGATGTTATTCTTTCATCTAATAGATGAATACTACTTTACCACAGATGTACTATGCAATGTCTTCTAAACCACTTTCACAATGCTTATTGCCTTCTTGAAGCTCAAACTGCCTTCACAAAGATCCTTCCTTTCGCAAAGCTCAAATTAACTTCGCGAAGCTCCTTCCATTATCAAATCTCACCCATACTTCACAAATCACACCTATTTCGTGATACTCAACAAGCCTTCGTGAAGCTCCTTCCTTTCATGAAGCTTACTTAGCCTTTGCAAATTCCATTACTTTCGTGATGATCAGAACATTCGGTTGGCATTTACTACCTTCATAAAATTCCTCACATATCACCTTCACGAATCACCCTTCATGAACCTCCTTCACAATTCTGGAGCCTTATATTTTTCATTATGTCTCGCTCCTTTTCTAAAGGGGGTAGAGGCCTTTTTATTGGAATTCCACTGATTATAGAACCTTCTGGGCCATGTCATCACCATTTTGTAGATCTCCCCTTTTCCGACGCGAATCTACCTATTTCATGAAGCTCCATGACAATTATTCATTCACGATGCTCATCGTAATCACAAATATATCTTGAAAAATATTTATTCCATCGTAATGCTCTACTCACAATGCTCCTCACCTTCACCATTCATGATGATCATCGCTGTTCGCGTAGATTACCATCAACATTATTTGATATATCATGAAACACTCTTCGTGAAGCTCATATTTTTGACACTTATGCCTTTACCATATTTTGATGAGATCTTCAATGAAATCCATATTTTTTAATTCTATCCAAAATCCAAAATTTAGACCCCAAAAATTCAGAAAACACTAGGAAACATTGTCACCTTGTGTACGTAATTTTCTATACCGCTTCTAGGGAATCAATCCCTTCATCTTGGATCTTTGTCAATATACTGTATTAATAATCTCAGTGGACTCCAAAACTTACCTTGGAAACCCGCTTTGTCAACAAACACAATAAACCCAAAAATACTGCAATGTTACCTTGAGGTATTTTTTCCCAATAATTTTTCTCTCATCAAACCATTTTATGAATTTTTATGTAACGCAATTATGTTGTCAATATTTTACCCAAACATTCCATGGAAAACAAATGTGTAGTGAATACCCATACCATTTTTCATATCAAGGTTGTTCACCTTTATTCACTAATACTTCTTTGATCAGGGAGTTAAAAGTATTTATTCCATAATCAATGACTTTGGAATAAAATGTGATGATAAGTGATCCCATGTTTTATGATATATGTGGCACAATTAATCATGAGAATGAAATTAATGTGATGGGTGCACCCAAAATTATATAGAAATCCAATTCATTGGGTAATGTTTTAGTCTCACAAGAAATAATGAAATTGATTAGGGAGTGAACCTAATCCATCATAGTAATTTTTCCATGATGATGTCTTATGAGTTACCCTTGACCTATGTTTATGATGTAGTGTTGTAAGTTTTTCCCATATTTGTCATGTTTACTTTATGATTTTCATGCTATATTATGCCTCATTGTCCATGTTTATGATTATCACTCCCTTTATTCCCTAATGATTTTCCTATTGTTTAATATTTATTATTTTATTTATTCTATTCCATGAAGTCTTTCTTATGTATGTCCCAGGTTATCCCATACAGTGTTAAGTATGAACAAATAATACGATCATGTTATGATTTTTTTTAGTAAAGATAATGTATTCCCATTTTAAGTTGTTATAAAATTTTATTAATTCCTAAAGGCACTATACTTATTAATCTTATAGTTTTTTTATTAATTGAAATCTTATCTAATAAATCATGTATTATTTTGAAATATAGAGAATAGTTGTCATATTACTAGAATCTTGAATTTTACTTTCAAAGGACCTTTCAAAAAAATAAATTGACTAATCCTTGATTAGTTTAGATAATGTAGAAACTGAAGAACTTCATTGCTCACCAAAATGAGAATCCTATATAAGATAATCCTTAACTTGATTAGCTTTTTTATCTCTTTTTTTAGAAAAAATTACAATAATATCCTCATGTCCCCTTTCTTTAGTTGAAATAGGTTTATCCACTTCTCGAACTGCAAAAATTAGAATATATTGAATAAGATATTCTCTTCTTATGGGCCTCTGGATAAGTACATATCCACTATTAGTTTTAGATGAGTGATTTAAGTGTCCTAAGAAACCAAAGGACTCTCTTAACCATGGCTAAGATATTCTCATCAACAAATTTCCTTCTTCAGGTGCTTATTGAGATCTTAACAGCACCAATAAATGAATCTTCTAGTCCTTAAAACACTTAAGAAAAACCAATAGATACATTTTCATGATATTCCCTAATATTTTCACCACTAATCCTAGATGAACCAGTTGATTTCAAGATCTTGTGCTCTCCAATAACATGATATCCTTTGTTCTCTTTATCTTGAACACCAATGAGCATTATCTTATCCTTGTTTATTCTATGAAAAAAATCCAAACATCATTAAAGTTCCAGTATATAGAATGATACTATGATGACATATCATCCCAATTCATATGTCACTAATCATTAATCTATTTTATAGAATAGGATCTATCAATATTTAATAGGAGTGGGAATACATTCTTGCATCCTTTTAACAACATTGATTATAATACCTCAACATGTACATACTAAAATTAATCTTGATGTCACTAATACTAGAAACATAATGTATATATATGTGAATATAATTTTCTCTAAATTGGATATCCTTGATACAATAATAGTTTGAATAAACATGACCATGAATTTATTATCATCCCATATACCCTTCACAAGAATCTTCTTGATTTGGGAGGTTCTGAAAAGAAAGGACATAGTGTCCTTATAAATGTAAACACTATCCCTAATTAACCTTAAATTGGAATGATAATTTCCTTCATGGAAACACTTAAAAATATACACCATATCTATCAAATAAGTAGTAAATTAATTAAAATTTTCCTTTAAAGAGATGAAATTTTTTTTGATCCAAAACTAAACTGTGCATTCTCATAAGCTTATTTTAGTTATTTTTCATTTAAATACTCTATATTTTTTCCATCAAAAATATACTCCAGACCTTATAAACTCAATTATTTATTCATTAATATATTCTTCTGAAAATTACATTCAAAATAAATAACCTTTCCTTATAGAAAATTTCTTTCTGAATTAGAGGGTCTTAGCCTCTTCAGGCCACTTGGACCAACTTCATCTATTAACTTTATATTTTACATAACTTTAAAAAAAATGGTCATGGTTTAGAAACTCGAGTTTAAAATAGATTGAATGCTTTAAAAATTGAAAGGGAGCAGGTTCAATATTTTGAGTGATAATGGTTTTGTTGATTTGAAAGTTCTAATTTAAACAATTTAGAACCTTTGTTTTGAAAATCACAACAAACTTTCCTATAAATAATGTTTTACTAACTTTATACTTATTAATGTTATAGAATATTTTTTCTAAAAACAAATTCTTTTATATAAAAACCCTGCTCTTTATTTATCATTAATACATGATTTAATACATAAAATTAAACATAATACAACCAAAAATATTGATAAGTCTAGTGTATTTTGGAGCTAGGTACATTACATAACCAATTATATAAATAAATACATCATATTTTTGAAAACTTCCTTAACATGATCATAATATTCCATAAAAATTAAAACTGCGTGGGATAACCTGAGGACATACATAAGAAAGGGGAGATATATAAAGTAAAATAAGGGAATAAACATGGGATAACATGAAGATAATTATAAATTTTAGATAATGGGAATATAAATGGGGCATAAAAATATTAGGTACCATAAACACGGACATCGAGACATGATATAGAATAATAATCATACATGCAACGTGGGAAATGTAAAAAAAAACTTAAAACCCTACATCATAAACATAGGTCATGGATAACTGCCAAGAAATAATGTTTGTAAAAATTAACATAAAGGAAATAAGTTTACTCTCTATCCCAATATCATGTCTCATAAGAATTAACATTACCTAATGAATTGAAGCACAATATAATTTGGGGTGCACCCATCACTTTCATTGTATTCTCATGCTTAAGTGTGCCACATAGATCATACCACATGGATTCATTCATCATAATATTTTATTACATGATTAAGGTTTGTGGAATAAAAACATGTAATTCTCATGTCAAATAATTATAAGTGTTTAAATTTTGACACCATTGATAGGAAATGGGTATGGTAATCACTATACAATTATTTTGGCATGGAAAATCACGGTGAAATTTCGATAGCATAACAACATCACATAAAAATTAATAAAATGGGTTGATGAGAGAGAAATGGGCATCACATAATTTTTCCAAAAAATAGGAAATAATAGGGACATGTAAATACATATCCCAACATTTTTAATTGGAAATATAAGTCTTATGATAATAAAGAAACTTGAATAAAAAAGATAAGGTAAGGATCCCTTACCTTGAGAGTGTGACTCCAAATGATTTTTAGGGGATTCATGAGAGCTTAGGAAAAAATTTGTAGGACTATAGGGAGGGGAGGGAAGAGTAGGGATGCGATAAAATGATTTTGAGTGAAGAGAAATGGGATCTTGGGTGGGTTTATGTAGGAAATGAGTGGGGAATTCTTTTTCATTTCTCAAACATAGGCTTTGGACTCTATATAATAAAATAACCAAAACCATAAACATTCCCATGGTTTCCGCTAAGGGGGATTAGTTTTTATTATTTAATATGTGAAAGGGATGATATTATTAAAAGAATCTCCATGATGATGTTGAAGTGAGTCATACTCTTAAATACATGATTTTAAAACAATAAAATATATTATATTTTTTGGAGGATTCATAATGGCCTTATAAAATTAATCAAATAAATATAAAATCTAATTATTTTAAAGGTAAAACATATATTCAGTCATGGATAACCATTATATTATTTATAACATCACTTTTGGGTGATTATGATGTTATAATACACACCGTATATTTATTCGGTATTTAATTTTTACCCGAAAATTCAACTGTCTCAGAAAATTAGGAAAAATTTACCATTGGATAATTTAGAAACTATAATTAAAAAATAAATATTTATTTTTAAAAAATAATTTTTTAAATATGTGAATTTTCATTTTTAAAATATTTTGAAATTTATTGAGATTTTTTGGTTTTTTGACAATAATTGTTTTCAAACCCTTATAAAAATTAAATTTGACTTCATAAAAATTATATGATCATTTATATTTCATAAAAATTATTTATTAATAATATTTTATAATAATATTATTTAATTAAATAGTCCTTTAATTCATTAAAATATTTTCTTTAATTCAATTTTAATGTTACCAAAAAATACACATAGTGCTTTATTGAATCAAAATAAAAATCATTTATAAAGTAAATATAACCATTATTCCATTGAAAATATTATACATACTCATATTGCTAGGGTCTTGATATATACCCCTTTAATACACGAAAAAACTCCCTCAGGGTAAGGTACATGAAGTTTAGACTTTCATCAGGTGGTTTGGCGTACATAGTTTGGGGCATGATCTCAATGAGCTTGAACATATATCATAAATGGTTTCAATCATGCTTAAGTTATTGGATCTCTTCTTGGGATTGGTCAAGCGAAAATCCCAAAGATGCTATCTCCCTCAGAAACTCCAATACATGGGCTTCATAGGGTATGATCCTATTGGTTTATGCCATCACTTCCTTTATCTGTGTCATTTAGATTTTTTAAAAACCTATATTTATACTAATCATGTGATAATTATTAAAATTATATATTATCAATTGTATAGATGCTTAACAGTCATTTATATATGATAGGAAATAATAAAACCAAATAGATTCATGTGTTTCCTATAACCATAATACAGAATAATACTTTTAATTTAAAATTATAAGGTTAATTTTATTTATAATAGTTCAGGTTGTTACAATCTTCCCCCCTTGAGAAAAAGTTCACCCTGAAAATTTTATTTTCCCATAATAAAACTGATGAGGGTAATTTTTTTTCATCACTTCCTCTAGTTACCACATCATTTTTTCAAACATGTGGTTTCTATTAGGGTTGGTGTCCTGAGAACCAACTGTTTTTACTTTGATTACGTGAATGTACACTTATTATATATTGTTCATTGTTCTGCATGACTATAATATAATAATGTCATGGAATATTTTTTTCATTAATAAGGTCATGGAAGATCCCTACTATGATGAGAACCTTGAAATTATATAAAAATATTCTTAAATAAAGTTTCACAGTTGGATGAAATACTATGATAGGACACATAGTATACAGACTGTCATTTTTGAGTACTCGTAAGAAGATGAGACTCTCTCTCATAGAGTTTGCACTTGGTAATATCCAAGATGGGAGATTATGAGAATAGAAATGCCCATAGTAATTTCACATGTCTTGGTGTCATCGGACATTGCTATCTACGAGTGTGTGTAATGGTCCTTAGACAGGAAGATTATCATTAACTCATGTAATGACTCGCGCACTTAGATTTGCGGATGAAAACCGTCACAAAGACAGTTGGCAGGAAGTAGGGTACGTTGAATGAGTCATGAATGACATGTTGTTAATGGATAAGTCGAGGAAGGATTTGTCCCTTCCATATTTATGGAAGTAGATATCTTGGGTCCTTTGATTGAAATATAACTGTCACCCAAATTCTATGGCCATGGTGTAACGACGAGTTTATTTCTAGAAGTCAAAGAATGACAGATCAAGAATATAGGTTTATGACACTGCCATGAAACCTGCTTGATGAGATATTGAGACAAAGGGATTAAATTGCATGGTAATCATTCGTATGAGGTGACACATCAATGCGGTGTCAACTTATTTCTCTTGGGTACCTTGACCCGTTGCTAGATAGTAATCTTGGACTTTAGGAAATCCCACCTAATGCCAACGAGAAAGAGGCCAAGAGGGTCACACACTAAGTGTATTCAAGTATCTCAAGTAGAATAAAGATTATTACCGTACATGGTTTAATAATTATTCAATGAAGCCTAAATTGTTTTAATGTTGGAGGAGGAATAAAATGAAAACAAGTACACACTGTGTATTAATTATTACACACTATGTAGTTTTTATTTTGGAAAGGAAATGAAAAACAAGTACATGCCGTGTATTAATGATTACATGCTGTGTAGTTTTTCCAGTCTGGATTTTGAGGATATAATATTGTTTTATTAAATGATATTTATTATAATCAGTGTGGGAGCATGTCAAGGAATTAATTATTCGACATGGGGGTTTTCAATAAGAGTTAATGAAATAAATAAAATTCATAACATGTTTATTTATTATCATAACTCTATAACCTCAAACCCGATTATAAATATCCTCACAACCCTAACACTTTTCCCAATCATTGTGAACAAAAATTCTAGAGAATTATTTCAAGACCAAAATAACTTCTTCCTCCAAGAACGCTCTCAAGACTGAGAGAGATCCTCCTCTATCAGATCAAGATGATCTAAGGTGGACAATGCAAGCAAAGGATTCTCCATGCTAGCACCTGGAGATTACTTTGGAGACGTCCAAAGATACGTGGTGCACGTGTGGATCACCACTAGAGGAAGTCTATACTTGGCTTCTGCGATGCAATGATGAACCACATCAGAGCGTGATCAAAAATATCAATGAACAAAGAATGCCACAAAAGGTATTTCTTTTCAATTAATTAAATTAATTATAATCAACCTGTGATGATCCTCCTTTGTGGTTCTGGGACTATTCTTCTTCTTTTTCTATTTCTGTGATTCGATCCATGGAGTCTGGCATTTATCGTCATATTGATGCCGGATTGATTATTTCTAATGATAAAAAGCCAAGTGGGCACATCCACCCACGAGCTTCCGCTGTGCCTGGAACATACAATTGGCATCAGAGGGGGTTACAACATTGATTATAGTTATTTAATTTTCGTTGATAATTTACTCATTTATATTTTATTCAATTCAAGATAAATAGTTCTATAAATCTGAATGAACGAGATCTATTCTTCCTCCTGCATTTCTCAATTCCCATCACAAAAACGACATTTTAATTTAATTTTGATTAAAATAAAAACGAGGAACTCATTCGAAGGAGCCTCTCTTTCTATCTATACAACACAACAATACATGACGTGTAGTGAAAACTATATACCATGTACTTAGGTTCAATGAACCAGTACTGGTCCGCCAAACCACGCCATGTGAATTGAGTATACCTAAGTATTTATTACACCGTGTTGAAAAGAAATGAACGGCGCTTGGAAACCAGAATAAATGGCGTGTATGTTGAATCAACACACTGTATAGTCTGATCTAGACCAGGTGAAACCGTGTACAAGGAGAATCCATGTACCACGTACAGGGGATTACTAAGCCGGTAACTGCGTAACAAGGAAGTACACGCCGTGTTATATTAATCTACACGCCATGTACTCTAAAATTTCCAAAGTACAGAAAACATGCCAAAGCCCCTGACATGTACTTTAGATAAAAGGTGAAAACAAATGCACACCATATACTTTCCAGAAATGGAATTTCACCAGGTTTCCTCCAAAAGTACAAAGACACCGTACAAGGAATATTGATGAGAAGAATCTCAAGGAAATTCAGAAAGGAATTTAAGATAAATAATTGATGAATTATAAGATCATAATTAATTGAATTCAAGCATGACTTATCTTGAATAATAGAATAATTAAAAGAATTTGAATTCTAAATATGAGTAAATTTCGTTTCATGCTATGGATGATCATGAGCTAGACCAAAGACCCTTTGTGCGTGTATGGTTTCATTTAAATTTATTTAAATTCGTTGGCCTGCGAGCCTTCTTCAAATAAAATGTAGGGCCTGTGTGCCCATGGTTTCTTTAATGTAAACCCCATGTAATAGAGGATCTCCCAAGCTATAGGAGATGGTTAAAAATCCAAATATGAGGTAAAACCAACCCAATAAGATACAAATGTGGTCAGGTGGGAGCTGCAAAACACGAACCATTGGTTCAAGGTTTTTTTCCCTAGGTTAGGGTTAGCTTATCAAAACCTCTATATAAGCTAACCAATATAAGCTCATGATCATTCCATTTTATTTTATTTATGTATAATTTCATGGTTTATTTATTATGTATATGTTGTCGCAATCACATAATTAATGAAATAAACAAGCATGCAAAGATGGAATAAAATAAAAACCGAACTATGCGTAAAAATTATCAAAACATGGTTAATCACTTAAGAAATCATCACTTAATATTAACAAACACGTGATAATGAAAAACTATGCATAAAGAATAAAATCCCTAAAATACCATATTAAGTCAGACCAAGACTTCCATTACTTGATTAAGGGCAAGACTCAATAAAACTGTGTGTTTGACCAACCCTTGTTGGGACACTTACTTTTATAAAGGAATATCTTATGAAAATTTTGGGTTGACTTAAAAATTTTACATCAAGAGGAGTAGCCCTTGATAGACTTGTTGTAAAATGGAGGTAAGTGTTGAGGAAATCCAATTCTAGATTTCAGGGTTGGGGAGTCCACTCAACAGATCAAGGAACTGTAAGATCACAGTCGGCAAAGACCTGCCTACCTAAATACCTTCAAATAGCTTGACCAACACTTGTTGGGGTTATGTGAAGGGGAATATGGATCCTTGCCACTAGAATGTCATGAAAACTGGACATTCTGAGTTCAATGGTGATGGCCATTGGGACATGATAAAATAGTGAGAGGCTTAATAAAATTTATTATTTCTCATAAAATGTAATCAAGAAAGTACTGATAAATATGCTCTTTTAATTTGTAGAATCAATATGAAAAACTTGTCAACCACATTTTCTCTGCGATCAATTCTAGATAAAGAAAATATCCTCACCGGAAGTAACTTTTAGGAATGGTTTAGGCACCTTCGGGTTATCCTACACCATGAATGAAAGTTTTAAATGATAGATTCCTCACTTCCTGATTCGCCTCCTCAAGGGGCGAGTGATGAATATTTCCTGGTCTATGATCAACATTTGAATGATGCACTCAATGTTCAATGTTTGATGCTATCATCAATGTAAAGTGAGATTGTGAAGTCTCATAAAGACATGGATGCCTACAGCATGCTCGAGAAACTCCATGGTCTATACCAGGAGAGAGAAATATAGGAAAGGTTTGAGATCTCTAAGTCTCTATTTCAGAGCAAGATTGGAGAGGGTTCCCTAGCTGGGCCTCATGTAGTCAAGCTCATTGGCTATATTGAGTGCTTGGAGGTTCTAGGGTTTAAACTCCTTGAATAACTGGGTACTGATCTCATTCTTGCATCACTCCCCCAGAGCTTCTCTAACATTGTTGTAAATTTCAACATGAACAACATTGAGAAGTCTCGATCTGATCTTCTTATCCTTATTCTTCAAGTGGACAATGATATGAAGCGTGAAAATCCTTATGTCCTTATGGTGAATAAAAGGAAAGGGAATGCGAAGAGATTTAAGCCCAAGGCTTCTTCAAGGCCTTCCAAGAAAAGAAAGATCAAAGGAGAGGCAAGAGAACATGAGGCTGTTTGTTTCGCATGTGGCAAGAAGGGCCACTAGAAGAAAAACTGCACCCAACCAAGGAAGAAAGGGGAATCTTTAGGTGTGTTTGTTATTGAATTCAATCTATCTATTTCTAAAAATTGGGTATTAGATAAAGCTTGTGGTGCTCACATATGTATCCAAATATAGGAACTAAGTAGATTCAGGAAGATTGATCGAGGGGAGGTAGATCTACGAGCAGCCAACAGAGCCAAACTTGCTGCTGTAGCTATCGGGGACTACCACCTCACATTGCCCACTAGAATGATCTTGGTGTTAAAGGGTTGTTATTATGTTCCTTCTATTGCTAAAAACATTATTTCAGTATCCAGATTAGATACTGATGGATTCATCTTCAAGTTTGTAAATGAATATTGCTACTTTTATAAAGATAGAATGTGTTTTGGTAGGGCACATTTATATAACGACCTTTATGTGTTAGACTACACAAACCAAGTAATGGAAATCTATGAAAAAGTTAATTCACATGAATCATACCACACCCAACTTTGGCAACACTGAATAGGTCACGTCAATGAGAAACATTTAATAAAATTACATCAAGATGGGTATTTAGATTCTTTCGAACTAAAAACACTTGCTGTATGTCATGCGTGTCTACAAGGCAAAATGACCAAAGCCCCATTTAGTGGGAAAGGTGAAAGGGATAAAAATCTTCTAGAATTAGTTCACACAGATGTGTGTGGACCATTTCCAGTTGAAGCAAGGGGTGGGTTCTTGTACTTCATAACTTTTACTGATGATTTTAGTAGATATGGATATATTTACTTAATGAGGTATAAGTCAGATTTTTTCGATTGGTTCAAAGTATAAAAGAATGAAGTTGAGAACCATCTTGGTAAGAAGATTAAGAAACTATGCTCAGATAGAGGAGGAGAATATCTTAATCAGGACTTCATTGATTTCTTACAGAAGTTTGGGATTCTATCTCAACTCACTCCTCCTTACACGCCTCAGTGGAATGGTGTAAGTGAAAGGAGGAACCGAACCCTGTTAGACATGGTGTGATCAATGACGAGTCAAACAAGTCTTCCATTATCCTTTTGGGGATATACATTATAAACAGAAGCACGCATACTAAACCAAGTACCAACTAAATCAATAAATGGTATTCCATATGAGTTATTAAGTGAACTCAAAGCCATGTTATCAAATTTACATGTGTGGGGTAGCGAAGCATTTGTTAAGGCCTCTTTAGGTAACAAGCTTGCACCCCAAGGCACAAAGTGTACCTTTATAGGACACCCCAAAGAAACAAGGAGATATTACCTATACAACCCCTTAGATAAAAAGGTTACAGTGGCAAGACACACCATATTACTTGAGAGGGAGAACATATCTAACAAAGATAGTGGGAGAGAGATAGACTTTGATGAATTTGAGGCTCAAGATACATAAAAGTTGGCACAAAAACAAATTCCAAAAAGCCCCGTGGAAGAACAATCTGTTCCAGAGACACAAGAACTGTGTAGGAGCATGAGAGAGGTGAGAGAAACATAACAATATGGTTTTCTTGTCACTGAGGATGGTGACTCATTATTGGTTGACAATGATGATCCTCTTACCTACAAGGAAGTAGTTGAAGGCACAGATGCTGCCAAGTGGAAAGAAGCCATGAATTCTGGAATGGATTCCATGTACCAAAACCAAGTATGGATTTTGGTAGATCCTCTAGTTGATGTAAATCCTGTTGGTAATAAATGGGTATTCAAGAAGAAACTATACATGGAGGGACAATTCAGCACCTATAAGGAACAACTGGTTGCAAAAGGTTTTAGACAAAATCAAGGAATTGCCTATGATGAAACCTTTTCACCAGTTGCGATGATGAAATTCATCAGAATCCTATTGGTCATTTCTGCTTACCATGACTATGAAATTTGGAAAATGGATGTCAAAACAACATTCCTTAATGGGAACCTCTAGGAAGATGTCTACATGACACAACCTGAAGGGTTTGTGACTCCAAAGGATGCCAAAAAGGTATGCAAGTTGCAGAAATCCATTTATAGATTAAAGAAATCATCAAGGTCATGGAACATTCGTTTTGATGAAGCAATAATGAAATTTGGATTTGTCAAGAACAAATGTGAGCCTTGTGTCTAAAAAAGTTTTAGTGGAAGTGTAGTAGTTTTTCTAATAGTATATGTTGATGACATATTACTAATTGGAAACAAAGTACCTGTCTTACAGTCAGTTAAGGCATGGTTGCATAAATGCTTCTCTATGAAAGACTTGGGCGAGGTAGCATATATTATTGGGATCAAGATCCATCGTGATAGATCCAAGAGAATGTTGGGCCTGTGTCAATGTACATACATTGACAAGATACTGAAGAGATTCAGTATGGAACAATCCAATAGGGGATTGTTTCCAGTGTCACATGGCATTCCTCTTTCCAAGAAAATGTATCCTCAGAAACATGAGGAAATAAAGAAAACGGTAAGGATCCCTTACACATCCACGATTGGGTCAGTCATGTATGCTATGCTATCTACAAGGCTAGATGTTGCTTACACATTAAGTGCGGTAGGCAGATATCAAGTTGATCCAGGTGATCACCATTGGATGACAGTCAAGACTATCCTTAAGTATCTGAGGCGTACTAAGGATATGTTCTAGGTTTATGGAGGAGATGAGGAACTAGTCATCATAGGACATGTATATGCTAGTTTCCAGACTGATCAAGATGACATGAATTCGCAGACTGGATACATATTCAGTTTGAATAGAGGTGCAGTGAGCTGTAAGAGCTCAAAGAAAGGTGTGGTTGTAGATTCTACAATAGATTCCAAGTGTATCGCAGCTTCTGAGGCAGCTAAATAAGCAGTATGAATGCAAAGCTTCATCCAAGAGTTGGATGTAGTACCTAGTAGTAAAGATCCTATCACACTCTATTGTGATAATACTGCAGCGATGAGACTTGAAAAAGAGCCAAGGTCACATCAGTGGACAAAGCATATACTTCAGAAGTATCATCTCTTGAGGGATTTTTCTCAGAGAGGTGAATTTGTAGTGAGCAGTATTTCCGCGGAAGAAAACGTGGTGGACCCCTTGACTAAAGCCTTGAATCAGCAGAAACATGATCATCATGTGAGGTCTAGCGGACTAAAAGTCATAGGAAGTTGGCTCTAGTCCAACTGGGAGTTTGTTAGGGTTGGTGTCCTAAGAACCAACTATTTTTACTTTGATTACGTGAATGTACACTTATTATATATTGTTCATTATTCTGCATGACTATAATATAATAATGTCCTGGAATATTTGTTGCATTAATAAGGTCATGGAAGATCCCTGCTATGATGAGAACCTTGAAATGCTATAAAAATATTCTTATATAAAGTTCTACAGTTGGATGACATACTATGATAGGACACATAGTATACAGACCATCATGTGTGAGTACTTGTAAGAATATGAGACTCTCTCTCATGGAGTTTGCACTTGGTAATCTCCAAGATGGGAGATTATGAGAACAGACCCACCGGTAGTAATTCCGCATGTCTTGTTGTCATTATACATTGTTTTCTATGAGCGTGTGTAATGGTACTTAGACTGAAAGATTATCACTAACTCATGTCATGACTCGCACACTTAGATTTGCTGACGAAAACCATCACGAAGACAGTTGTCGGGAAGTAGGGTATGTTGGGTGCATCACGAATGACATGTTGTTAATGGATAAGTCGAGGAATGATTTTTTCCCTTCCATATTTATGGAAGTAGATATCTTGGGCCCTTTTATTGAAATAGAACTGTCGCCCAAATTCCATGGCTATGGTGTAACAATGAGTTTATTTCTGGAAGTTAAAGAATGATAGATCAAGCATATAGGTTTATGACACTGCCATGAAACCTGCTTGATGAGATTTTGAGACAAAGGGATTAAATTACACGGTAAGAATTCATATGAGGTGACACGTCAATGCGGCATCAACTTCTTTATCTTGGGTGCCTTAACCCGTTGCTAGACAGTAATATTGGACTTTAGGCAAGCCCGCTTAATGCCAATGAGAAAGAGGCCTAGAGGTTCACACACTAATTGTATTCAAATATCTCAAGTAGAATAAATATTATTCCCATACATGGTTTAATAATTATTCAATGAAGCCTAAATCTTTTTAATGTTAGAGGAAGAATAAAATGAAAACAAGTACACACTGTGTATTAATGATTACACGCCATGTAGTTTTCATTTTGCAAAGGAAATGAAAAACAAGTACATGCCGTGTATTAATGATTACATGCTATGTAGTTTTTCCAGTCAGGATTTTGAGGATATAATATTGTTTTATTAAATAATATTTATTATAATTAGTGTGGGAACATGTCAAGTAATTAATTATTTGACATGAGGGTTTTCAATAAGAGTTAATGAAATAAATAAAATGTGTAACATGTTTATTTATTGTCATAAATCTATAACCTCAAACCTGATTATAAATATCCTCACAACCCCAAAACTTTTCTCAATCGTTGTGAAAAACAATTCTGGATAATTATTTCAAGACTGAAAGACCTCCTTCCTCCAAGAATGCTCTCAAGACCGAGAGAGATCCTCCTCCATCAGATCAAGATGATCTAAGGCAGACAACACAAACAAAGGCTTCTCCATGCTAGAACTCAGAGATTTCTTTGGTGATGTCCATAGATATGTGGTGCACGTGTGGATCACTGATAGAAGAAGTCTACACTTGGATTCTACGACACAACTACGAACCACATCAGAACGTGATCAGAAATATCAACGAACAAAGAAGTCCACAAAAGGTATTTCTTTTCAATTAATTAAATTAATTATAATCAACCTATGACGATCCTACTTTGTGGTTCTGGGACTATTCTTCTTCTTTGTCTATTTATATGATTCGATCTATGGAGTCTGGAATTTATCATCATATTTATCCAAGATTGATCATTTATAATGACAAAAATCCAAGTGGGAACATCCACCCATGAGCTTCCGCTGCACCCAGAACCTACAGTTTCTTTACAAAACTTTGACCAGGTTCATTGTCTTTTTTCTTAGAACTTTGTATCTATGATCTAAGATCTTCACTTGATTCTCCTCATATGGGAGATCATTCTATAATGGTACCACCTATAGATTGAATTAATGTTATGTTTTTGGTATGTAATTCATCAATATAGATACATTGAATACACCATGTACTTTTGATAGGTTAGGTGGGAGTTCTAGTTGATAGGCCACCGGTCTGATGCGATCAAGGATTTCAAAGGGACTGATGTATATTTGACTACAATTTCCCTTATTTCAAAATCAAATGACTTTATTCTATATAGATATAAATAGGAATAACATGTCTTGAACAAAAAACTACAGGTCTCATCAATGATTGTTAGCATAACTATTCTATCAACCATGAGAAGCCTTGATGAGACACCAAATGGTATTAACCTTTTCCACCATTTCCTTAACCATTTCAGGACCTATAATTTTTCATTCCCCAACTTCATTCCATCATTTAGGTGTTATATAACTTTTCCCATAAAGGGAATTATAAGTATCCATTTGTATTATTGAGTTTAAAATGTTATTTTATGTGAACATGACCAGAGGAAATTTTTGATCCCACCCTCCTTTCAAGTTAATTGAGCTTGCTCTCAACATGTCCTAAAGTGTATGGATAGTCCACTTACATTTTCCATCAGTTTGAGGGTGATAATCCATGATAATGTTCAACTCACTATTCAAAGCATGTTGGAGACTCTTCCAGAACATCAAACTAAATATTGGATTTCAATTAGACACAATTGATAATGGTGTTTCATTTAGCCTCACCACTTCTATGATGTATATCATTGCAAGTTGATCGAGTGATAATTACTCTTGAATCACAATGAAGAGTGTAGTATTTGTATGATAATCCACCATAACCCATACACCATTATTTCTTCTTGATGTCTCCAGAAGTCTAACTACAAAGTCCATGGTGATTTTTTCCAATTTCCATATAGATATGGGTAATGGTTTCATCATCCCCTTGGATTTTTTTTCTTTCCACCTTCACTTGATAACACACAATACATCTTAATTCATATTCCACCACCTCCTTCTTTATTTTGTCCCACCAATAGAGGTATCTGATATCTTAATATATCATTGTGATTCTAGGATGGATAGAGAATGTTAAACTGTGTGCACCATCCAACAACTCCTTCTTTGACTCAAGATTTGATGGTACACATAGCCATGACCCAAATATTACAACTCCTTCTTCATTAACATTAAAATCTAAGGATTTAACCTTACTTAAAGCTTTCAATTTCTTCTGAATCCCCACATAATATCTTTGATCATCTTTTAACCTCTCCAAAAGGTATATTTGAACAATAATTTGCAAAAGTATTGTTGATGTTCTTTCCTTTAGGATTACTATGTCCAACCTTTTCATATCTAATAATATCAGATCCCTATCAATTCTTATCAATGATAAAATTGTTGGATAATTTCTATTTAGATCATATTACACTTTATTCACTTTCACAGGGTGGTAGTGAATTGAGTAGTAATAGTAATTGATCAACTCTAACCATCTTTATTGGCATATATTTATCTCTTTCTATGTGAATATATACATGATGATTTTGTTATCTATATATATTTCATACTTCTCCCTAAAAAGATAATGTACCTATATTTTCAAAAAGAATATTACTATATCCAACTACCAATCATGCATTGGGTAGTTCTGTTTATGAACATTCAACTACCTTGAATCATAGGACATGAATTTGTCATTCTGTTTTAACACAAAACTCAATCCCTTCTTCAAATCATCACAAAATACTATGAAAAGTTATCTAATTTTGGGTAGTGTGAGTACAGGTACCTTGATAAGCCTCTTTTCCAACTCCTTGAATCCCTCTTCACATTCATCATTCCAAGAAAACATGACTCTTATCCAAGTTATCCTGGTTAGAGGGTTTGACAATCAATAGAAATTTCTCACAAATCGATGATAGTACATGGCTAAGTCAAGGAAACTATGAATATCTATCACAGATGTTGGACTCATCCATCCCTCAATTGATTTAGGTTTTGAAGGGTCCATAGATATATCATTTCTTATTATGATATTTCCTAAGAATGGTACTTCCTTTAACCAGAGATCATATTTATTATGCTTGGCATAAAACTTATCATTTCTTAAGATTTTTAGAATAGTGCTCAGATTCCCCTCATGCTCCTTCTTACTTTTGGAGTATATTATAATATCATCTATAAATACTACCTAATTTTTTGAGATAATCTATAAATACTATATTTATAAAGTTTATGAAGATTTTTAAAGCATTAGTATGTACAAAAATAATTACTATAAACTCATAATACCCATTCCTTTCATGGATATAAGTATTGGGGATACCCTCCTTATTCACCCTAACTTGTGAATATCCCAACCGCAAATCCACATTAGAGAAGTATTGTGATCTACACAACTGATCAAAAAGTCATCAATCCATAGAATAGTATACTTGTTCTTTATATTGATATTTTTGAGCTCACTATTATCAATGCATAGGCGCATTGACCCATATTTCTTCTTGACGAAGTGGACTGATGCACCCCATGGTGAAGCACCTGGGTGTATGCACCTTTTATCAAGATTTTACTGTAGTTGTGTCTTTATGTCCTCAAGTTTCACAAAATCTATTCTATATAGAGTCTTCAATAATTATAATTCCCTAGGTATAAGAACTTTTGAAAATTCATCCTCTCATCTAGGATGAAGACCAGGAAGTTCCTTAGGAAACACATCATCATATTCCATCGAAATCGACATGTCTTCAAGGATGATCTATTCTATAGGATCAATCATTTGAGCTAGATATGCTTGATCATAGGGAAATAATATCCATACATGAGATGTTGGTGCTAAATAAGATTCATCCTCCTACTTTCTATTTTACATAATCGAGGGTTGATTTGTGATACATAGGGTGATTTCCTTCTCAAGGAAATTTATGTTTGATATATATTAGAAAAGACAATACATGCCCATAATTGCATAATAGTCCACCAAAGGGAGTATTAAAAGGTTCTCTAGGAAGTCCCTCTCACAAATTTTGACATGGGAGGAGTTATACACTCAGGGTGAAATAATTTCCCCATTTACAGTTTTCACTGATAGCTCTACTTCCATACCTTGTGGTCATGTTTAAATAGTTTTACTAAACTTTCATGATATGAAGGAATGCATAGAACAAGAATCAAAAATTAAATTCACTATTATTTAATAAATAACTAGTGTACCTATCACCACTTCATTTTCGGGATCCACCTCAATAGCTGTGATGGAAAAAGATCACCCTTTCTTCCTTGGAGGTTGTTGGTTGTCTCTGTAGACCCTTGGATTAGTGCATTGGTTTGAAAAGTTCCATCGTTCTTTATAGTTTAAGTAATGAAAAACATGATGAGGTTTTACCGGATCATTCCTCACCTACAATGCATGAGTGGGTTTCTCCTGTCAGAAATCACTAGCTAGATTTCCTTCTTTCCCACACCAAAATTATTTTCTCTCCCCCCTTAGGCAATTTATGGGGTTCTTCTTTCCTCACCTTTGACAAGAGGGGTGTTGAAATTTATTAGCAATAATATATTTCTCCATTAGACCACTATAAATAAAATCCACTTTCCTCTTCTTATCCCCATGATACCCTTGAGATTCTATGATCTCCATTTCGACTTTTATGGCACATCAGAAAATTTACACATAGCTATCAATGTTTAGGATCTCAAGAGATTTTTATAGAAAAGTAGTTATCCCATAAAATAACCGGTCAAACTTGAATTCAGGGGTAATGATAATACTATATGTGTATCATGTAAGTATTTTAAATTTTTCTTCATACGCCTTGATAGATTCGTTGTCTTTTCTTCTAATGGGAAAGGAAATCCCTTTCCATTTTAAGTCTGAGAGTGTGAGGAATGTATTTATGGATTTTTTTTTCAGTAATTCATTCCACCCCATCCTGTTGATCTCTTCCTAAAATATTATATTCTTGATCAATGCACACCATTTATTAGCTTCTCCATCCTTACAATAAATAGCCATTATAAACCTCTCTTGCTCAAAAAATTGATGGATGAAGAAGATATTCTTAATGGAGTTGATCTATTGTTCCGAAATTAAGGGATCAGATGATCCACTGAAAGTCATAGGCCTTTTTTTTCATAAAGGAATCAATTATAACCTATACTTTTTAGGTGTATTTGGGTGATCTTATTGATTGAGGTTTCTATTCATAACTTGAGTCAGTTGATAGAGTATCAAAATAAAGTTCATGATTACCACTCCCATCGAGTTAGGCATCTCATTGGGGTGGTCATCACATTACCCGTCACATTGATTGTTTACCTGATTCCTCAGATTTCCATCCATTGGCCAGAATAAATGGAAAAATTGGGGAGGAGTATTTTTAAACTATTAAACATATAAATGGGAATCTGATGACATCAAGGAGATAACTTATAAATTACAGTTATTTTTTGACTTATGAATTTCTACGCTTCAATCTATGTTATCCATGATCTATTTCCTAACATATTTTATAATGGGTATTTTTTCCATTAGTAATGGTTTGAAATGAGATTATTAATTTACCAAATCATATCCTTTGGGAGTGTTAAAACAGGTGTGCAGTAAGGCCTATTATCCTACACCAGTTCCCGATCAAGTATAGATCAACACAGTGTTTTCTATTTTTACCCCAATTCACATCAATGTGAGATCCAAATCCACTTACAATATACATAAAAGGATGTATTTCCTTGATAAAACACTTACTATGTACTTAAAAAAATATGCTTTTTTTCTTATACTAAGTCATATCCCTATGGCTTTCATTGGAGCTTTCAAATCATAATCTAGAAATAAATAAACTTTTCCATTGATACAAACTATAATAATATTGCTCTTTATTTCACATTAATAAATGATTTATTACATAAAAGTGCACATAATACAAACCGAAATATCAATAAGTCTAGTGTCTTTGTGAATTAGGTACATTACATAACCACTTAAATCAAGGAATACATCATCTTTATTGAGAAAATCCCTAACATGGTCATAATATTCCATCAAACTTAAAACTATATAAGATAACTTGGGGACGTACATAAAAAGGGGTGATCTATAAATCCCAAAAAGGGAATAAAAATGACATAACATGAATATAATAATACATGTTAGAAAATAGGTATATAAACCAGGAATAAAAATAGTAGGAACTAGAAACATAATAAATGAGACATTATATAGCATTATAATCATAAAGGAAACATGGGAAATATAGAAACAACATAAAACACAACATCATAAACATAGTTAAAGGATAATTTACAAGAAATCATGATGGAAAAAAGTCCCATAAAGGAATCAGGTTCACTCTATTTCCCAACATGATGACTCATGAGACAACAAATTACCCAATACATTAGATCACTATATAATTCTAGGTGTATCCGTCACTTTCATTTTATTCTCTTGCTTATGTGTTCCACATAGATCATAAAACATGGATAAATTCATCATCATATTTTATTCCATAAAAAAGGAGCATAGAATAAATAAATTTAAGTCCTAAGTAAAATAAGTATAAGTGTATAAAGTTGGACACCCTAGATCTGAAATGGGTATGATATTCACTACACAATTGTTTTGCATGGAAAATCATAGTGAAATTTCAGCAGAAAAACAACATCACATAAAAAATCATAAAATGGGATAATGATAGGGTAATAGGTATCTAATATTTTGGACATAAAATGGAAAATAATAGATACATGGGAATACACATGCCGACATTAGGAATTGTAAATAAAAGGCATAATATAATTAAGAAACTTGAATAAAGAAGAGATGGCGAGGATCCCTTCCATTGAGAGTGTGACTCGAAATGCTTAAGAGGGGATTATTGAGAGCTTGGGGGAATATGGGGAGGAATCCATGGAGGGTAGGGTAGAGAAAGTATGTTCTACAAGGATTTTTAGTGAAGTGAAATGAGATATTGTGTGTGTTTAGATGGGAAATTAGTGGGGTATTCTTTATTATTCCTAAAACATAGGTTTTGGACTCTGTATAATAAAATAACAAAAAAAAAACCATAAATTTGTTTTTCCCATGGTTTTTGACAAATAAGAGTAATTTTCATTACTTTATAAGTCAAGGGGATGGATATATTAAAATAATACCCTTGATTATGTGGATGTGGGTCATAATCTTAATGAAAAGATTTTAAAACCATAAAATATATTATATGTTTTGGGGGATTCATAATGGCTTTATAAAAATAGTCAAATAAAAATAAAATCAGATTATTTTAACGGTAAAAAATATATTTGGTATTTTAGACCCTTTATATTATTTATTACATCACTTTTGGGTCATTATGATGTCATAATACACACCATATATTTATATGATATTTAATTTTTACTAATCAAGTGAAGTTATAATATTAGATAAACTATAGAGTCAAAAACAATTTGTTGGGTTTCATTACTAGGAATATATACATTCAAATATCCTCATGTGAAGATGTAAAAAATATTTGGGACAAGTTAGAAATTAAAAACTTTGGTACATCCAATGTTATTGATATCAGAAGAGCTATTCTTAGAGCCAATTACAAAGCATTCAATTTCTTACCTAGAGAATCTGTTTCTAAGATCCATAGATGATTAATGAAAATTGTTAAAATTTTACATTTTATGCATGATAAAGTTCTTAGTGGTAAAATTTTGGTTGAAAATTTCATTAAGATTATTCTAGAAGAGTGGGAACCCAAGAGAAATGCTCTTGATGATAAAATATATATTACTAAGTTGAGCTTAGATGATTTAATTGGTACTCTTATGTAGTATGGGTTATGAAATAAAATAGATTCTGAAAAATAAAATAATAATAATGGTAGAGTATCCTTTTTTTCTACATGATAAGTTTCTATGAAAGTGAGATCAATAGAGAAAGTTTCTATGTCTTCAAAGAAAAAGAAAGTTCAAGTTGAAATAGAGAGAAGATCTTTTGATCTGTTTAAGAATGATTTATCTAATAATTCCAAAATAATGAATAATATTATTCAGAATAAATATTTAAAATATATGTATAAGAATAATTTTAAAGACAAAAGTGAAAAGAATTATTCTTTTGAAATAATCTGTTATGAGTGCAAGATTCCGGGCAATATTAGACAAGATTGTCCGAAGAATAATATAAAAGATAAGAAGGACATAAATTATGAGAGGAATTATAATATGTTTTATAAACATAAGATTATGAAAAGTCTTAAATGTATCATACACATGGATTTTAAGTGGAGGTGATAGTTCTTTAGATAATTTTCTATATAGTGAAAATAATAAAAAGAAGAATATTGGTTTTTTGGCTAAAATTATGAAGAACAAAAATTTCTTCACGACTATGGTATTTATTGAAACATTAACTAATCTTAATTTAAATGAAAATTATCATAATTATAAGTATTATTTTAGTTATTTAAGTGAATAATATAATTCACCAGAAGAGGGTAATAATTTACCCATTTTTATGAAGTTTCTTATTTTTCTAATCTTTTATAAAAAACTATAAAATTTATAAAAAAAATCAAAAAATGATAAGGCGGATCTTACCAAATAAAATTTAAAAATTTATACACTCACTTCTGAAATTTCTAATCTTTCAAAAGAATTATAGAAATATATCTTGAGAAAACTAATTTTGTAAAAGAATTATAAAAATTTAATTCTAGTACTGCATTTGTTGAGGATAAATTTTTTTGTTGTGAAACTAAATTATGAAATATAATGTTTGAAAAATTTACTATCAAAAGTAAATATTGGAAATGAATATTTTGATAAAATGCATAGAAAAATTAAACCTGATAGGAATGTATCTAGAATTAGTTTTATTATTACTGAACCAAATTATCAAAACAACTAATTTGTGTCTAAAAGTTCCATATTTTGAACTAAATGTAAAAGTGGAAGAAATTGGGAAAATATATGTTCTTTAAATAAAATAATATCTCAAGGATTTAACAAATATTATTTTTTATAAATAATATAAAACTACTCAATATAATAAAGCTTCAAATATGTGGATTCTGAGAATATTATTTTCTAACAAGGCTAGACCCAAGTAGGGTTGAGTTACAAAATACTGATCTTAATTTTAAGAAAATAAGAAATTTATGAATAAAAATGACATTTAGTAAATGGATAGTGTATTTTCTTTCCTATGTCCAGAAATAATATTTTTTTCAAGAAGATTATTAAAAATTAAAGATGGAAAAGTTACTTTTGGTGACAATGCATAAGGAGAAATTATAGGAATATGTAGTATTGTTATTCTTTATAAAGATTTTATTTGAAATTTTTATTTGTTTTAGGCATTAATAACAACCTTATTAGCATAAGTCAATTAGGTGATGAGGTGTATCTTGTGAATTTCAAGAATGATAAATATACTATTCATAGTTCTGAAGATAAATTTATTCTTTTATCGATAGGTATGAGAATGTATACACCTTGAATTTATAAGACCATAAAAGATAAGATCAACTTGTCCTTAGTACAGTGTAAGATCAATATTGGCCGAGACATAAATTTTTAGGATACTATAATGTTATAACTTTAGCTTAACTCTCTAATAATGTACTAGTTATAGATTTACTAGAGCTTATGTTTAATTTTTCTAATGTTTATAATCCTTGTGAATTAGGAAAAATATATAAGTTGAGTTTTAAATCAATTAGTGAAGTTTCAAATTATGATGATTTATAGTTATTGCACATGGATTTATTTAGTCCTATATAAATAGGAATCATTGTATAAAAATACTATGTATATGTATTATTTGATGACTACACTAGATACACTTGGTTTTATTTTATAGAAAAAAAGTTATAATGAATTTTATTATTTAAAAATTTTGTAGCCTATGTTATAAATTATAAAAATTTAACTTTGGTAACTATTAATAGTGATCATGGTGGAGAATTTTTAAATTCTAAATTTGTAACTTTTTTAGTAAAAAAGGTACAATATATAACTTCTCAGTACCTAGAAATCCATATAAAAATTATTTAGTTGAAGGAAGAAATTAAATTATTCAAAAGATTACAAGAACAATGATGATTGAATACTCAATTGTTAAACATTTTTTGGGATGAAGCAGTTAGTACTACCTACTATACTATGAATCATGTTTTATTAAGACATTTTATTAAAAAATAATCCTTATGAAACATGGATCAGAAGAAATCTAAAACATTATTACTTCAAATTTTTGGATGTAAAGTATTCACATAGAATACTATAGATAATATATATAAAATTTCTCCAAAATCTTATGAAGAAATTTTCATAGGCTATACCACCACAAGTAAGGCATATAATGTTTTTAATAAATACACAAGTATTGTTTAGGGAAAAATGCATGTTAAATTTGATAAAATTAATCCTTTTGTTTTCAAACAACCTAAATCCAAATCATTAGATGTTATTTCTAAAACTGATTTTCAACCCAAGTCATAAAGCTCTTCTTATGAGATAAAACGTGAAGAAAATAGTTATGAAGTTCTACCTCAATAATAAATTCAACCTATTGTTGAATAACATATTTTTAAAATCCCAATAAATCATTTAATCCTCAAGAATCATCCTATTTGTAATATCATTGGTGATGTAGATTGGCCAGTTATAACTTAAAATTTCTTAAGAAATGAAGGTAAAAATTGTGATTTTTTATCTCAATTCAAACCAATTACTCCTAATGAGGATTTAGGTGATGAATATTTGATAAAATATATGAAATATGAACTCAATGAATTTGAGAATAACTATGTTTTGAATTTTATTAAACATCCTAAAAATTCACTTGTAATTGGTGTAAAATGAGTTTTTCAAAATAAGTGTGATGAAAATGGAATAATAGGTTGAAATAAAGATATAATTGTTGCAAAGGTTTATAATAAAAAATAAGGTATATACTACAAAGAAACTTATGCTCTAGTATCTAGAATTGAATCTATCAGTATACTTTATGATTATAAAGTATTTATGAATCGTAATTTTTTTAAGTTTATGTGAATTGTTATTTTCTTAATAGATATGTATAGGAGGAAGTTTATATAGAAAAACCACCCATTTTTTAAAACAAAAAATCTCCAGATCATGTATTTAGACTTACTAAGGCACTTTATAGACTTAACAAATCCCTTAGATCATGGTATGATAGATTAGTTATATTTTTGTTATAAAATAATTTTGTGAAGGGAGTCTTAGATCTATAAATTTTTATTAAAAATGTTTGTAAAAACACCATAATTGTTAGAATTTATGATGATGACGCTATTTTTGGATAAAATCAAAAATATTTAAAAAATTACTTCAAGGATCTTATAAAATTTGAGTTTCAGATGAGCATGAATGGTGAACTTACTTATTTTCTTTGTTTTCAAATTTCACAAAAATAATAAGGAAAGTTTATATATCAACATAAGTATACAAAATATCTTCCTAAAAATATTTTATGTGATAATATATAAAGTATTAGTACTTCTATCATAACCTCAAAAACATTATATATTGATGAATCTGGGAAACTAGTATATCAAAATATTTTTAGGGGTATGATTGGTAGTTTAGTATACTTAATAAATAGTCATAAATAATTAATGTTTTTTGTATGCCAATGTGAAATATATCAAGAAAATATTATAGAATCCCATTATCAAAGCCGTGAAATAATTTTTTCATTATCTTAATGGAACTATGGATTTTGGTTAATTTTATTTCTATATAAATGATTTTGAACTTAATAGTTTTTTATATGCTGAATTTAGAGGATATAAAAAGGATAGAAGAATTACATATAAATATTTTCATTTCTTAGAATAATTTTTTGTTCTCACATGTTTTAGAAGGAACACGCACTCATAGATATAGGATTAAGTTTTAGTAAAACTATAATTTTGTGTGATAACAGAAGTACCATAAATTTAAATTAAGTACCAAAACATCACTCATGAGAAAAGAATATATATATTAGACACCATTTCCTTTAGGAACACACACATAAAGTAGATATCATTTTAAAATTTATAATAATGTTATAAAAACATACAAATACATTTACAAAACTCTAAATTTTGATAGATTTTAATATATTAAATAGAATCTAAGAATTTTCAACATAAAAAGATCATACATATCAACTTCTCATTTACCAATCTCTATACAATAATAAATATCTATCTAAAGGGGGACTATATAAACATATATTTTTCTATAAAAATTCATTTCTCTAACATCTTTAGTTTTTCTAAAATGTTTATTTTTTCTTAAAAATTTTAGATTTAATTTTTTTGATTTTCATTTAAAAAAAACATTTTAAATTTTATTAGATAAAAATTTCTTGAAAATTTTATCGGATAAATATTTATTAAAAATTTTATCAAACACAATTTTTCTTAAAATGTTTATCAGACAAAATTTTCTAAAATGTTTATCAGAAAATTTTTTCAAAAAAATATTAAAAGACCAATTTTCTAAAATTTTGTATTATAAAAACCTCTATTGAAATGTTTTTTGGTAAGAAAATTATCTTGAAAAATAATAAGAATAATTACTGGAAATACTATTCAACAAAAATTTTAAATTTTACTGAAAGAGATAATTTTTAATCTTTAAATTTTACAATCTCTTGTTGTACTCTATATTATTTTGTTTATAATTTTATATTTTTATAAATATATAATTTATTTTAAACTTTGGTGTCTCTTTTTTGGAAATAATTTTGGTCTCATGATTTTTTTTAAAAACATTAAGAGTTCAAAAAACTTATTAAATATTTCGATGATAAATATCAAATTTTGGATCTAGAAAATAGTTTTTTTACAAGATGTTGGATCTGAGGAAGATGATCCCTTGGGCCCTATATATAATATTTTGGATCACCACAACTCTTCCACTACTTATTTTCTACCAACAACTCTGACCACTCATTTTTTATTCATCTGATAGTTTTAGATTAGTTTGATCAGAAATCTTCTATTCATTGTAGAAATATATAATCAACTAAAGATTTATCAGATTGAGAAGTTATAAAGGGGATATTGATAGAAAAGGAATGGTTTGATAAGACTGATTCTTTTTTTAAGAATATGATTATATTCTATGGTTGGGAAGATATTTGTGTTGAGAAGAAGACTTTGATCTTCATTATCCATCATTTGTTGGTGTGTTTTATTCTTAAGTAGTTTTTAGTGAAGAATATAGAATGAAATTTATTACTTTCAACTTATTATAATATCAATATAGGTTAACTATCCAATAAGTTGTAGATTTTCTGGGTGTTACTTTAGACATTTAGGTAAATCTTGTTACCCATAAACTACCAGATAAGTTATAATTTTTTTATGAAATAAAAGGAAGAAACATCTTTATTTCATACTTATGAGAAGGAGAGGAAGGTTTTTATCAATTAAAAAATTAAAGTGTAGTTTCCCTGTGTATAAAAAACTATCTTATCCCAAGGAAGGGAGGTAGATACACTTTAAAGTTTCTTGATATCTATGTTTTAGATTATCTCTTCAATATGAGTAAGTTTAATTTGGTGAATTTGGTGTTTTTATCTATTGAGGCTGTAAATAAAGGAACCATTAAGTTAAATATTCTTGTATTTCCATGTTTCATAAATAAAATGTGGGAGAATCATATGAAAGACCAAAAAATCATTAAAATAATGAAAACTATAAGGAATAAAGTTTCATTCATCAAAGAAGATACCATTAAAAGGATGATGTTGGTGTATGTTATAAAGTGGAAAATGTTTTTAGATAAATCAAACAAGGATGCGTTTGAGTTTTAAGTACAATAGTTAAAATAATTAGATCAAGTGAAATGAGTAGATGGTTATTATACTCCCAATATGAATAAAATAGTGAAGACTATGCTAGGTGAAGCCTAAAAATAATTAATGAAGCATAAACAACATAGAAAACTAGGTGATCCAATTTTTGGTCTTGATATGGAAGAAGCCTCAACAATGAAATAGAAAGTTGATTAAAATAAAAAAGTAAGATGAAAAGAATAAGAGGAAGAAGAAAATATTAGACGAGGCTAAAGTTATGGAAATCCTTATGAATGGCATGAAGTGAGAACACAGAGATTTTAAAATTTCAATCCAGGATCTCTATTATCATTTTTTCAACTAGTACCTCCTCTATACAATATTTATATAGTTAATTAATTAGTTCAATATCTATCCATTTATCCTCAATCCATTCCACCAGAATGAGAGAAAGTTGGAACATATAATGTTTCTTAATACATTGATAAAATAAAATAAAAAATATTTGTTGAAGAAAAGTCTCCATCTCATCATACTGAATAATATTTTTTTGGAAGTTTTAAAGATATCTAGAAAAGTATAATTCATAGTTTATAAGTATCTTGATAAATATTTAGAAAAATATTTAGAAGAAGAAGAAATTTGTTTTGAGTCCTCCTATTTATCTTCTCAATATGAGAAAGATGCTGATTTGGATGTATCTAAAGGAGAATAAACTTCTGAAGAAGAATATGACTAATAGTCCCATACCAACCCTTTGAAAAAATCTGAGCCTGTCAAAATATTGAAGTTATCAAAGTTTATGATGTAGTTAAAAATAAATAAAATGAAAAATTTCAGACTTATAAAGCACAAATTCTAGATGTTTCACCGGATTGAACTGATTCCTCTGCAAGTGATTCTATATAAATGTTTTATATGAGGATAACCTATTTTAATGAATTCTTGAAGAAAATTGAAGATAAAATTCATTATTTTCTAGAAATATAATCTTATTGAAAAAATATACAAGGATAGACTCATTGTAAAACTAAAATGCTTTAAAACAACTAGCAGAGACAATTGTTCAAAATGAAGTAGAATTAAAAACCTTCAGAGATAGATCTAAAGTTGATCGAATTTTTTTGTTGAATTTAATAAGATTGGTCAAATAAACTTAAAGTGATATAAATTATAATGATGAGTATATTTAAGGTTGTAAGAAATGCACTTTTTTTTTTAGGAAATCTTTCAATGATCGGTCTTTTAATGTATCTAAAAATATAAAGGTTTTAGATAATCAAAAGAATATTTATTTTTTTTTATTAAGAAAAATAATTTACAAAACATTAAATGATAATTTTTTCTCTTGAATAATAAAAATTGAAATTGATGGTGGAGAATAGGAAATTATATTTTCTAAAATAATAAGTTCTGATATTGAAATAAGAAAACCAAAAGATTCATGTGTTAGAAGATAAGACTACAAAGATAGAGTCCTATTTAGTAGATTCATAGAAATACCATGATGAGTTTAATAAGGTTAAGGTTATTTTGAATAAGTTAAAAAAGAAATTATGATTTTATGTTTGAAATATTGGTGATTTTGTAACATAAAACTCAATTTTTTAATGATTATTAGAATTAATGTCATTACATATCCTTTTAATTGAATGTTTCCAATATTTTTTAGATGAATGTTTTTTATATGTTTTGGAAGAGTGTTCATTTATACTAACTTTTATCATATATAAATTTTTTTCTTAACATTTTAGGTGCACTTTTTTGCCTCCAATTTTGAGAAAAGTAACTATCTTGTGAAAGTTGAGAAAAACCTAATGTTCTAACAATTATTTCAAAAAAAGATTGTTAAAAAAGGGGAATAAATATATATAGGGGTACATGAGAAATTAATAATAATAATTGTTTCTATAATAATAAAAAATATTAAAATTTATAAACGTGTAAGTAAAAATTGAATGTAAGTTTATAAGTTTTTTATTTAATGGCTGTGTTTTATTCTCTTCAAAAAGGGGAAGATTGTTGAGTTGAAATTTATAATTTCAATACTTTATAACATTATTTTGAAAATCATAACACACATTATTATATAACATGATTTACTAAATTTATACTTTTCAATGTTTGATAATATTTTTTAGAAACCATATACTTTTTACTAGACATAGAAATATTTTTTATTGAGAAGATATTTTTAATCAGAAGAATATTTATTATTGGATAATATTTTATTGTATAAAATTTTAAAATTTGATGATATTTATAATATGATGATATTTTATAATCTGATGATATTTTATCAGATGATATTTTATAATTGGACAAAACATTTTAATTAGATGAAAATGTACCTTGTACATGAGATGAATGATTTCATTTTTCATTACTCAATGTTTTTATAATTTTTAACTTAAAATTTATAACTAAGTCACTCTGGATGAAGTATCAATTTGTTAAGTTGATTGACATTCATGATATGGAGGAAGACATACTCTCTCATCTAAAGTTTATAAAACTACTGAATGATGTTTTTCATTTCACTGGATGAATAAAATAGATTCTAAAAGATAAAAAAATTTTGGCCCCAAAAGCCTAGAATCTGGTGAAAGCCAACCTCAAAAAAATTATTAAATAAAATATGGAACAGAGTCAATCATAAAAGGGGATATTACAAAAATGAGAGTGTGTAACACCACACCTATCCACCTCTACCATTGGGGCACATTAATTTGGGGCTACGAAAGACCACACCATGTCCATTTTAGTGATCAACCGATTTCCCAAAGCATCATCCACCTGATTGTCTTCACGATAAGAATGTGAAACAACAATATTGAGTTGGGAAGTCTTGTCATGGAAATCAATCCAGCAGGGAAGTAATTTCCACAGAACATTACATGATTTCTTTTTCAAAGCATGAAATAAAATCTCAGAATCAGATTCAATCCATATCATCCTCCAACTGTAATGGGAAACATATCCGATTTCATAAATTATTGCCCATAGTTCCGCTTCATAGCCATGGACAATACCAGTGAACTGATAGAAGCATCCTTTGATGATCCTGCGGTATGTGCGAAACAACCCTATGTAGCCCAATAGACCTGGTGCATGAGAGACAGCTCCATCAACATTCACTTTAAGGCATGGTGTAATTGGAGGTATCCACCGAACGTGCTTCAACATCCGGGGCTTTCGCGGCCAGCCAGAAACCCCAAGAGATATGAGAATGTGAAGATCATAAATAGTGTTATACATAATACCTTACTACACAATAGAGGCAACATAAACCTCCCTATGAATGGCCACCATTCCCTGGTGTGCAGCGCTGCTGGCTCCATTAAATAGTGAGGCGTTAAGAGCCTCCCAAAGTGCCACAAAAGTTGCAGCAAAATAACAAGTAGGATTCTTTGAATCTGTTCACTTCATATCAGTAACTTAGGAATATATATCCATATTTAACTCAAATAGGTAGTCAACATATGACCAGAGATTCTTGGATTGGTCACATTCTAGAAATAGATGTTGCATTATTTCCCCAGCACAGATGCATATAGGGAAGATCGAAGCCAATTGAAAGCTATCTCTTTGGAGCTATGTAGAAACCGGGAGTCGATTTTTCTAGATCCTCCAAAGAAGGATGAATCTGGAAGGTTAGATGAACCTGGTTCAGAACTTTATGAGCTAGGTAGGTGGGTGGGAGAGGCCCCCACACTCAAGCCAATAAAAGTCACAAGAGTTGAACTAACCAGCCTTGCTATGCTTCTAGACCAGTGTATCGCAATCCATAAAAGTGTAGGCTTGTATTCCATTTTTATCTTGGGGGGAAATTGTGATATCGGTAGAGTGCACACGTGAGAGAAATTCGGAGATGGAGAGATATTCAACCTCATGGATAAAAGCCATCTCTTTAAGAGGATACTCTAGCCATGTCGTGCTCCAACAATTGAGAATCACATAATATAAAGTCTATACATGTAGAAATATCTCATCCAAGGCCATTGTAACTAGATCCAAGAATCACAAAATATGACAATTAGAACCTTGATTATAAATAGTGATATATTTGTGGAGGATGGAGTTGATGCTTTTGAAAATCAACCCACATGATATTTACTCTATTGTAACATCTTAATACTTATTATTTATATATTTTAGATGGTTATAATTATAATACATCTATGCGAGGATTGTAAATTTCATAGGAATTTTTTCTTTTCTAATTTTTATTTTTTGTCTAGTTCAATTGAGGGCTTATGAGGATAGGAATACTACTGCTTCCGATCTTATTGATCGGGAGATTATAGCAAGAGGAAGATGAAGATATTCCAATCTTCTTGATCAAGTGATTTATTATATGAAATACAGAGAAATTTATAGTTAGGTTGAACTATGGATACATTATGTCAATGTTTTTGACATCATTTTTATTGAAGGTTAAAGTGTTCAAATTCTTTTATAAAGTTTCCATAAGTTTAAATTTTGAACTTTTTAAAGTTTATTTATCTTGTTTTACAAATATTTTATTTCTATTGTGTGTGTATAATAAGAGTATTAGTATCTAGAAACATATCCAATGACTCCAATTTTATAAATACCATTAGAACTAGTCTTTATCTAATAACATCTATGAAATATCATACAAAGATATCATCTGATTTACTAAAAATGGAGATTATGATAATTTCAAGTTTTTATTTTATAAATTATAATTCATCCCCTATGGTATCTATTTATGTACTCTTACAATACTATAAGTTTTACTTTGATGGTTTGAATTAATGTTTTGGTTTCTCTTGATTAATTTATAGTGCAACCATTCCATACTTTTATAATTAAATAATAATTTCACAAAATAAATTACACAAATGAATGTTTAATCTAAAAAATTTAATAAATCAATAGCTAGTATAAATAAATAAAAATTTAAAAACTATAATTAGATTAAAAAGATTAATAAAAATAAATATAATTATGAAAATTAAAATCACTAATTGAAATTAAATAAACATAACTCTCCTTAATAAAATTGAAACTAGTAATGGGAAGTTGTTTAGTGAAAATAACAACAAGATGATACTCACTGCAAACAAATTATAAAGATATATTTCCTTTATGGACAATAACTCTTAGAAAATTATTTATTATATTAATATTATCAGTCCTATATTGAGTCAAATTATTTTTTGAAATATTACCAGTATTAGTATTATCACATAAAATTGGAATATGATTGAATTTTAGTTCAAAGTACATAAGTGTGTGTTTCATCCACAACACCCATGCATAGAAATTTCTAGAAGATATATAAAATACATCAGTGGTTTAAAATAATGATAAATATTTCTTTTTGATATACCATGAAACTAGATAATTTCCTAGAAAGTGAAAAGTAACTAGGTGACTTTTCTATCAAATACACACTCTATATAATTAACATCTGAATACAAAATTAAATTAAATCAAGAAGTTTTTGGATAAAACAAGGATAGGAAAATTGGTCCTTTTAAATATTTGAAAATTATTTTACCATTGGAAAGATGGACACTTTTTTGATTTGATTGAAATATTACACAATGACAAGTAAAAAACATTATGTTTGGTCTATTATCAGAAAGATATAGAAAAATACCTATCATAATTATGTTTGTCTTGTTATCAACTAGTTTTCTAACTCCATCCAATTTAAGTTTTACA
This sequence comes from Viscum album, assembly GCA_963277665.1. Taxonomy (NCBI): domain Eukaryota; kingdom Viridiplantae; phylum Streptophyta; class Magnoliopsida; order Santalales; family Viscaceae; genus Viscum; species Viscum album. The sequence goes on along the minus strand of OY728157.1, from coordinate 1,909,480,283 downwards.
TCATTACACATGAGAAATGTATACATCATACTATTTTCAAGTATAATATTTTTAGATAAATAAATAATATATTTATTTAATTTAAAATAATTCCAAAATCTGTTAGATGAATTTGAAAATTGAGAATGAAAATCAACACTCCCATAATACTCACTTTAAATTATTTTTTCATATGTTTTGAAAAATAATTATAAATATTTTGATTATTTTATCTCAATATAACATCATATATATAGATTTGAACAAATAAAATATCATAATAAGGGTGTTTATTAAAATATTAGGATAGTTTAATCCTGCTAAAAACACATTTTTCAAAATAAAAGTACTAAATATTTCATAGAAAGTCCTTGGTGTTTGTTTATGGCCATACAAATATTTCCTAAGTCTAAAAAATAATTTGTAAGATGAGGAGTTTGAAAAACTACAGGATATTCAACATAAATTTCATCAACACAATAACATCTTAAATATGTAGGTTTGCATCTATCTATTATAACTTAATGTTCATATGAGATGCATAGTCCAAGAGGATCCTACTTATTTTATCCAAGAAACTAGGGCAAGAGTTTCCTCATAGTCAATTAGTTCCTCCTAGGTATAGACCTTATCAACCCACCTAAACTTATTCCATGTAATTATACCTTGAATATCCTTTTTATTTATAAATACCCACTTGGTTATAGTCACTTTATGGTTCAAGGTCCCATCAACTAATTGTCAAACTTTATTCCCCCTAAACTGATTTTTCTCTTTTTTTTATATCTAGTTTCCAAATCTCATCATATAACCATTCTTCTACACTCTTAGGTTGAAACTAGTATAGGAAGGAATAAAATCTTATGGGCTTCCTACATTATCTCTAGTCATAACTCCTTCATCTAGGTTTCCTATAATAATCTCTAAATGATAGTCATTTAAATTTTTATATTATTTATGTAGGACACTTTTAGGTTTCAAAATTTTACATTATTCAGAACTACATTGATTATGTTCAGATTCTAATTTAATTTCAAACAAATACTTTGAATTTTTGGGCCTTAAGTTATTCAAATAATCAATAACATCATTTTTTAAATCCTCTTGCATTTAAAATGATAACTATCATCAAATTCATATGAACAATTTCCTAAATTATCCTTGAATTTTTACTATACATTCTATAAGTTTTAGAAATAGATGAATATAAAAGAAATATTCATTCATAATCCTTGGGATAAAATGTGAAAAGGTTTTCCTTAGTATTTAAGATATACGCCTTTTATCTTAAAAATTTAATGTACCTAACTTTTGGTTTTCTATTTTCCCATAACTCATAAGGTGTATTTTAATGAAAAGTCTTGATTAAAACTCTATTCATGATATGGTAATTTATATAAAATATTTATCCTAGAAATTGGTAGGTAGACTATATGAATTCAATATATTTATTTCCATTTCTTGAATATTCATATTTATTCATACTAAAATTCCATTATGTTGAGGTGTTATTGGTGAAAAATAGTATTTTAATACCCAAGTTTGAGTAAAAATAATTGAATTAAATATTCTTAAACTCTCCTATATAGTCACTTCTTAATGAAATTATTTTTTTAAATATTTTTCATTCTGAACAACCTTATAAAAACCTACATAAATAAAAAAATATCCACTTTTAAAATTTAAGAAATACACTTAAGTAGATATTAAATAATCAAAAACCAATACAAAAAAAAAGAATCTTCCATCAATGATTGATACTATAGAGGGTCCAAAACAATCCTTGTGGATGAGTTCTAAATGTTTAGATGTAGAAATTTTGTTAATTTATTTTATATGACTTATGAAACTTTTCTATTTTTCATCATCTATAAAGTCTATTATAATCAAAATTTAGGCTGGATAGATCTAAAACTAAATTATTCTTAGATAACTTAGATTAGGAAAATATATGACAATGTACAAGTATCCTATACCATATCCAGGATTCAATTATATCAGTTGTTAAAAAATTCAATTTACATTAAAATAAATAATTAAGGTCCAATGTATAATTGTTTTTAGTTCTAGTATTTCTCAACTTATGCAGTTTTTATTTTAAGATAGAAATAAATTATAAGAAAAGTAAATAAAAAATCCATCATCATAGAGTTGATAAATTTTTATCAGACTGTGATTTAACCATTGATTATAGAAAAAGTTCTTTATTAGGATTTTTTGGATCATCAACTGATCCAATCCCAATGCTCATTCTTTTAGGATTATCACTTAAGGTGACCAAGCCTCCATCTAATTTTGATAGTGCATTGAAATTTGAAAAGTCTCCACTCACATGCCTTGAGAAACCATTGGCCATATAAAATATTTCACTTTTGGACCTATTTATTTTCACCTATAAAAAAATAAAATAAAATCTTAATTTGTACCCACATTATCTTAGGTCCTATATTATCATATAGTAATGATCTAAGAAACCAGATTTTTTAAACTTACAAGAGTCAACATTAGATAAATCTCTTGAAGCATAATAATAATCAATGAAAATAATATGATTATTTTTCACACAACTATTATTAAAATAATTTCCTTTAATATCATAGAAAAAATAGGTGACTATAAACATGCATTGATTATTTAATCCATGTACAAATTAGTTTCTATACATCTTAGGTTTCTCACCATTACTTCCAATACCATATATTTTTTTTTCTAAAAACATTATCTCTAATAATATTGTTTAAATATTATTCTCCCATAGTAAATAATCTACCATCACTTTTAATAGATTATAATTAATCCTATATCTCTTTAATTTTATTTTCTTATATTGTGCAACATGAAGCAATTTTTCTTAATTTATCTTTCAATTAAAAATTTTGTTTAAACATGTCACATTTTTCACTTAAGAAAACATTATGAATATTTTTTAAAGTTCTATTATTTTTCAGTAAGGATTTATATTTTTATTTATTCATAGTAAAATATTAAACTAATTTACCATTTGATCAGTTTTCAGAATCAGAAGAATAAGAATATTAGAATTGTACCTCTTCTTCCTTAGGCATAAAACCCATGTTTTCTTTCAGGTTCAATTTCTCCTATTTGGAATCAAAACATGAATATTTTCTAGAGTCTTAAAAAACATATAGTATTCATATACTTCATTTAGTTTCACTCATACATAGTTTTCATTTTTAGATTCTTCTCATTATTCTCTATTTTTCTTGTCTACTTCAGTTGTGGGGAATTAAGCATGTTATGCCCCATTTTTTTTTGAATTTATAACACTGAAACTCTTTCATTCCATAACCATTATTCTTGTAATCATTTAAATACTTATTTAAATCCTTCATAATTTTATATAACTAATTGAATCTTATATCTAGGTGATCAATCTCTATATTTTTTAATAAATTGAGTCATTTGAGGATATAACATCCATCTTAATCTTATTTTTATACTTTTGGGATAGAAACTTTGAGCATTTTATTCAACCTCTTAATCATTATGTGATTTTCAACAATATTTTTCATTTTATATTCATGCATAATTAGTGTAATAATCAAAAACTTCATCATTATATTTTTGATAGAAGTTTATTTTTTGATAACATTAGTGATTATATTCCACTTAGAGGGTAAACCACATGTACCTTCATTGCCTGATCTCATTTTGGAATTGGAATTCTAGGGTATAAATAACATTAATTATTTCAAAAAATATACTATTAATTTTAATAATTAATTTTCCTTTATACATCCCAATAGCATGAAATTTTAATTCAGTAGTTTTTTTACCTCAACTATCTAATCTTATCTTTTCCCTCATACAAAACTATAATCGTGCACCACATCTCATATAAAGTATGGTATTGAGAGAAATGATTGAATTCATAAGGACCATGTCCACAAATTATTTCATTCAAGGTTATTAAATTAACATCATATTCATCTTCTATGGTAGTATACCACTTTTCAGGTTCTTCTTTGGAGATTTCATAAGGATTAACAACCATCATATAAACTTTTAAACCAAGATTTTTCCAATAGAAGAACATATGGGCTTCCTAGAATCCATGATTTTATTTATTAAAATATGGAAATATGATCATTGATAATACTTATTTTAGTTCATCTGTATACATATTTATTCGTATAGATATTTAGGTTAAACTTTCTAAAAATTAACATGATTCTTTAAAGAGCGCTCCTTTGATACCAATTTTTGGTTAGAATAAATGAGAAGGCATAAGTGGGGGTAAAATGTGTTATTTAAAAAAAAAACTTATCTGAATTTAAAATTACCCCTTTGTGATCTTGAAAATTATGAAGTTCCCTTTTCTTCAAATATATTATACAAAATTATAATAAAGAAGAAAAGAACATATCAATTTTTATACTGGTTTGGGGCACAAGAGTCCCCAATCCACTCCACCAGTTATCTCAACATGATCATGGAGATTTTAACTAAATAGGTCATTTTATTTGGGACCATAAAAACTGAGTACATGTAGTTGAAATATTACAATAATTCATAATATTTTATATGGAATCTTGACTGCCATAGTTTAGTACAAGAAGTTGAAACTCCACCAAACATAGAAACTTTAGTAAAAAATTTATGAAAGTATAATAGATCAAGATTTATGATTACTAGTTTAGATTATAGTTTTCTCCACAAATTATAGAATAAAATATCATTAGAGTAATAAAAAATAATTCATAGTATAGTCATCTTGAAGAAACTCCAGGTTTCTGTACATCTATTTTACAAATAAATATTGAAGAAAATTACATTCTTAAGAGTAGGAAGGATATAAAAATATATTTTACAACATGTATGTCTCCAATGTGTAGTCTTGATAAAGTACTTCTAAGAACTACATGATATTAATAATAGGAAGATATAATAACAACAACCAAAAAAACTAAAGAATAATTTGGTGGAATTATAGAGAGATTCATCTTGCAGAACATAATAGAAACATAGAGTTGTTCAAAAAATAGATTCAAATCTATAATCATAAGTCATTAAGATAAAATCCATTGATATTAAATAATATAATTGATTTTAATTTAGTTAAGTAGATATGAAAACATTTCAAGATAAAATGAGTTTTTCAAAACATTCAGCATGTTTGATATTTGAATTTTATTGGCCACTAAAGATCATAAATTACCTTATAAATAAGAAAAATATAATATATTATTGATGATCATTTAAAATAATTTTAAATATATTTTAATGATATATTTACTACAAAAAATAATTGCATAAATCTTTTAAAATATTCATAATTCAAATCCCATATATGACCGCTTCAATGTAGGGATTTCTCTAGGAAAGGATATCTCTAAAAGTACGATTCAAAATGTACCATTGATTCCAAATATTTGGTAAACTAACCAAACATTAGATACTAAAACATAGGTTTACTCATAAAATTTAGGTTCCCAATCCTAAAATTCACTTCAAATGTGAGGTTTTAGAAGTATCATTCCTAATAAAAAATTACGCTCCTAGAACTAATGTTCAACTTAAATGTAGGGTTTTGAGAAATGATTTCTAATTCCTTAAAAAATTCTTGAATACATGGAAATTAAAACATTAGATAAATTAAAACTAAATTACTTTTATAATTATAGGGAAAATAAAATAAATATTCTATTAAATATAAACATTAAATCCACTTAAATCAAATTCATTAAAAAAATGATGGTTTTTGTGATCATCAAAATCAATAAGAAATTAATGAAATTGTTGGATCAACATTATTATTCCAAAAAAAATTGATGGATTAGTATTATGTTTAGTTAGAGGTTTTTTTATTCATAGAATCTCATTATTTTGTTTAAGGACATTATTAATTTCACACATAAATATTTTCTAAATGAGGTGTCTTTAGTGTGTCATCTTGAGGAGGTGTTGTACCTTACTATTTGATTTTTAGTCACCCCATTTACACTACTTATGTATTCAGAGGTGAAAGATAAGGGTAATGTAATTGAGAGTAATTGTGAACTATCAAGATGAAATCCACAGGGTATTTATTAATTATCCACAAGGATAATATATTTGGTATATGATCTTAGGTGCTAAATATGTAAAGGTTTTGATCATCGAGGGGACTACATCGTCAGTTTTATTCCCATTTTTCTAGGTCCATCATTTCCCATGAATCTACTATAAGCTCAAGGACACTATATTTTTATAAAGACTTCATGTACATTGGTGATATAAATTCTCAACCATTGTTTGGGAATAACATACTATAAGAGTGTAAATTATGTATCAATCAAATTAACAATAGTTTATTTAGGGCTCATATAAACAACAATGAAACTAATATGTTTCTATATCAAGAGAATATTGAGAACATATAGGTCATTCCCATGAGATCCCATAACTACAGGGGAATAGTGAAGAGTCTCACTATATAGGTGGTCATTAATAATAATTTGGAGAAGTTAGGTGTATAAAGTTTCATGTTATGGAGATACAAGTTCCAGATGGGAAAATGGCTATCTCAGGCACCATATATTTATCTCCTATGTGGAATTATGATTTTTTGATTATCTGACATAAAAATCTATTATTAATGCAACCTTGGTCCATACCATGTGTCTAAATGTGGGGAGAATTATAGTTTCACTTGTGATGACAATGCTAATTGGAGGTCAGATGAGTTTTCATGATGTGTTTTAGGGTTGAAAATTGATGATGAGAAAGATTAATTAATCCAATTATTTCATTCTACATCATATATATCAATAAAATTTCATTCTTATAAATTATTGGTTTTATTCTTTTTGTTCCTTCATTGTTTAATTTTAGAGTATGGTTGTGTTCTATGAAGAGGATGGATAAAACATGACATTCATTAGAGATGTGAGATCACTAGTTGTGTCATCAGTATTCAGAGATACTTTTTTAAAACTGTTATATTTATCATTGGATTTAGTAAATACCTATTTTTTGAAGTCTCTTATAGTCATGAGGTAGTTTCCTAATTATTTTCCAAAAGAGGTTGTGATACTACCTATTAGACATGAAATCTAGTTTAGGATAGAGTTGAAGCCTAATTCCTATCTAAGTTTTATGGAATAAAATATAATGGATCTTTTGAGCTATGGGAGTTGAGGATCCAGAGATATTATTTAATGGATAAGGGATTATTTAATCATTCCATATTTCCATGGGGTGTTGCACTATTTTTCACTATGAAGGTGAATGATGGTCCTAGGTTGTCTGTAGAGTTACAGTACTAAAACCAGGTAACTATGAATTTATATTACCCTATTCTAAGGATTGATGAAGTCTATGTTAACTTGATGGGATTTAGTTTATTTTCAATGATTGATTTATGATGAATATGTTTTCAAACAAGGGTGAGTTATGAGGATATTCTGATGATTGTATTCTAGTGTCATTACAATTGAAATGAGTTATGGGTTATCTAGTTTGATGTCACAAATGCCAAAAATATTTTTATAGACCTCATAAACTATGTGTTTTCAGAGATTCTAGATTATTTTTTGTTAGTTCTATTTGATAAAATTCTCATTTACTCAATTTTAGTGTATGAGTACATCGATCATCATAGGGATCCTTTAAAGGTCCTTCAAAAAAATTATATCTATGGAATGTTTTCCAAGTGAGTATGTTGGACACATGGAGGGAATTGACCTGGTAAGGTGGTATCATATTAGGGTGTGTAATTGATCCATTTATTATTGATGAAGTTGTTTATTTGAGAGAACCTGAGCATATTTCTTAATTATATAGTTTTCTTGGTCTTACAGGATATTATCAAGTGATAGTCTCTAATTTATCTTATATTGTAACATTACAGATAACAATGAAAAGATAAAACTAGGTATTTTTATATACTGATCAGTTTCTAGAATCTTTTGACTACTTGTAGGGAATGCTGGCAAGTTCTCTCATCCTTATCTTGATTAAGGAGGGAGTAATGTTTGAGGATTCTTATGCTTCATATCATGAACTATGATTTGTTGTGATTCATCATAGGTATTGAATCATACAAGTAAATGAATTTATGTACCATTGAGTGAAATTTTTCCCCTGATGATCTTGAGTTTGTGGTAGTGGTATTTTCCTTGAAACATTAGATACATTACTTTAATGGCAAACGATTTTTAGCATTTTAAAATCACAACAGCTTGAGGAATATTTTATCTCAATGGGATCTGTATCTGTACCAGTAGTATTGTATAGTCATTCTAAAAAAATGAATTCGATATCAATTGTAACTTGAGGAAATTGAATTTAGTTGTTGATGTGTTCAGTTAAATGTGATGGTAATATGTTGATTGAGAGTGGAGAGATTCTTGGAAAGTGATGGACGATATTTCTAAAATAAAGCTTGTTTTATGGGATAATGGTGGTAGTGGTTTTATATACCAGATTAACATGAATTATTCTTGGATACATCATGTAGACGAGTATCAGTGGAGTGACTTAGAGGTATAGATGATGCATGACTATGTATTTTATGGTGAATCTCTTAAGTTATAATCAAAGAATGGAAAAAATGCATGATTTTTAACTTAGATTATTTTTTCTGATAGAAGTTCAATTGGAGGTTCTCCATTAATTTCATAGATAAACATTTTTATTAAATCCCTATGTGTCCATGATTCATCAAGAAAAATATTAGACATTGGTTTTCCTGATTTAGGTGGTCAGTAGTAGATTATATGTCAGAATATTTGGAATGCTATAGGTAATGGGAGATCATCGACTTATTGGTGGGTTTTTAAAACTATTTTATGACTTTTAGTGGAAGTGGGAAGACATATAAATGAACATCATCACCATATTACCGATAAAATTTGGTGGATGTGATATTAATTGGGTGATTATTGATCTATTGTTAATGTATCTCAACATCATGGTGATAAGGGAGTTTGGTGTTGTGAATATTATTACAAGGAGGTATGTAGATGAGATTATGATGTTTCACAAAGCACAATATAATATTATTTATTATCAGGAAGTTTATTTTACCTCATGAGTTTGGGTATATTATTTTCATTATCTTGGGAATTATATCCTCCTTTGTATCGACTTCCATCCTCAGACCTATGAGAAGATATATAATACCATTAAAACAATAAAGAATATACTACATGCATGTGTTTTGGATATATTTGGATCTTGGGTAATGAACATATCATAGGTTGAGTTTACATATAATAAAATTTATCACATTTCTATTATTATGTATCTATTTAAGTAATTTTACGGATGACCTTATAGATTTTTATAATGCTATATCAAGGTTTGGGAGTTAGCAGTCCTTATAAAATACATGCTATAGATCATTAAAGTGAAGGTTTAGATGATTTAGGAGTGGATAAATTTGGTTCATGATAATTATAAGTCTTATGAAAATGAGTTTTTGAGACCACTAAAGTTTCAAATTATTAATTATGTGTTTATGGGGGTTTCCCATCATCATGGTTAATGGAGGTTTGGTTGAGTAAGTAAGATCCCTCCCTAGTTTATTGGTCCTTTCAAGGTGTTCCAACTTGTTTGTGAGGTGGAATATCAATTGGTGCTTCACCCACTATTGGAATGAGTCCACGATGTGTTTCACATGTCATATATTCATAAATAAATTCACAATGATTAAAATTTTATTAATTAGGGGGTAAGATGTAAAGGATGATGTGATGTTTATTGAGTGTCGAGTTGAGGATCCAATTCATCAAGAGAAAGTGATGTGTAAATGATTATTTTTTTTTTGTTTCAACTACATTGGAGGTAGGGTGAATTAGAGTAGAGTACAAGGGAATATGATTTATATATGTATAGTTAAAATCCTGATTAGTTTGATGTGTAATATTGTATAAATTACCTATATAAACTAGCTTGATTAAGAATTTGATTAATGTTTGTTTATATTTATGCACATTTTCCTTTTGGTGTGTTCATTGTACTCATTTTATAATGAGATATCAATTATATGAATTATGGGTTGGTTATTGGGATATTAGTTTCTTTTCATTTTTATATTTTTTAATTCTATAGTGTAAGAATTTCACTAGAGGTATCTGATGTGAGTGCAATGTTTTTCAAAACCCCTTTACATTTTCACAAGGATTGGGAGTTTTGATGTAGATTTTAGAGGTGTTACAATGTGTGGAGATGTGTTTTGGACTAATTTAGGTTCACAAAGACTTCATAGAAGAAATTTTTGTGGTCATGGTATGACTTGTTTTTAGGTTATACCCATGTGATATGTTCATTAAGTCTCTTGTAGTGACTGGGGAGTGAAACAAACATTGTGAATGGAATTTTTCTTGGAAAATTCCCCTATATAAAAATAGGAAGTGATTTATACATATGGTGGAGGGTGTGGTATCACAAGAAGTCTTATGGAATATTTATAGTGGTCATTTAGGGATTTATATGGCATCTTCCATGTCAAGGAACATGACATGGTGTTGATTAAAACTTTTTGAAATGGTTTTATATAGAATAAAGTGTTTTATGGGGATATGGACAATTAAAATTTCATAAAATTGGGATCCTATTTGACTAGAGGCACCATGACTGTGGTTAAAGTCACTAGACCATGGTGGAGGCCTATAAATATTTCTCTATATAAAAGGGACCACAAATCACTTACTTTAGATTTTATTTTCCATTATTGGACACTATCTGAACCCAATGCCTCTTATAGATCTTTAGGTTGTTTCTCTTTCAGATTTAATCAAATTGGTTCATCGAGAAAAAACTATCTTGATTAAAGGTACACTCTAATCCTCTCTTCCTTTTTTCCTCATCCTCTTTTATTCCATATGATTATTGTTCTTAGGATTCTTAGGTTATTTTTCTATTTGATAATGAAATTATAGTATTTCAATTTGAATCAGTTTAGGCATCGATTTCAAAGTGTTTGGTGAAAATAAATTTATTGTTTCTCTATTCTTATTTAGTGGTTTCAGGAAAATTTCTATCAAGGTAAAGAATTAAAAAACCACCGCTATTTATATATTTTTAGTTTTCATGATATTATATTCATAGTGTGGATATCATGGTTTCAATTAATAGAGATAATGAATTAAATAAATTAGAATTTAATAGAATAGGTACTTCACATTTGGTTTTGAGTTTTATATGATATTTATAATATGATTATTACTATTTTTTTTCAAATATTTACTATTTAAATATATATATATATATATATTGATTTTATATTTTGGATAAGAATTAAAATTACTCATTCATAAAAGGATAAAATACTTATATGTGGTAATAAATTTATTGTATGAAATATTATATCAACGGTATTTTAATTATCAAATGAAAGGGATAAATGAAGAAAATATTTCTACAATTATTTATTTTGTGAGAGGATAATACATACTTATTGTGATGTTGTGATTGGGTGCCATTGCATGGAAAATTTTTATGGATGGATAGACATGTGATGTTTTTTTAGTGGGGTGATGGTTTGTTTTACATGATTAGAATGAGAGAAAGTTGTTGTGATGTTGAATAAGACAAGTGTTTTTTTGTAAATAGATTTTTTTGTGGATTTAGTGGTTGATGATGGAATGAGGTGTGTGGGAGTCGATGTGGAGGATGGTTGTGTGTTTCAGATTGTTTTATAGTTTCCCAATAGAAATAAAATGAGATATTATAATGATGCATTTAATTTTTATAGGATGAAATTGAATAAACCATGTACTAGGAATGTGATATTAAATGAATGGAATAAATAAAAAATGGATGGGTTAATAATAGTTAAGGTCTAGAAATGGGTTGACATTAAATTTTTAATTGAATGAAATAATGAATTTATGATGGTTCGTAAATGGTGAATTTGAAAATATTTAAATTGTGTTCCTATATAGTCATTGTGAATAAATTTTTAGGATATATTTGTGGTAATGTTGGATAGATGATGAATTATAGGTGTTGGAAGTAGATTGAGAAAGGTAGTAAAAGTGTGGTGATGTTTGTTCATAGTTATAGGTCTATCTTTGTGTATTCTTGAAAGGTTGGATTTTTTTTGTGGATTATCATACATTTATTTTCTTGTGATTACATATGAATTAAACACAAGTTAGATATTTAAATTGGTGTCTAGATATTTTGGGTCCTAGGTTTCTTCCTTGAACATCATGTTTATTGAGTTAACCAATAGAGGAATTATTCCACTTATCCATATTCTCGTCTTGGAACTATGAAGTTTGGTAGTTAATGTGTATTTTTTGATGATACATGGTTAGGTTTTTGTATGGTTATATGAAGGCATGAGGTTGATTCCATTCATGTTTATAACATAATATTGAGATATATATGTGATGAGATAGTGTTGCGTGGTAGAGATATGGACATGTGATATTTGCTTACGGTTAAGGAATGGATAGATTGATTTCAAAAATAGTTTTTAACCTTGTGTATGTCGAGAAAGGAAGGGAAGAATTATAGCAAACATTATATCTGTTGGGGTTTGTATAGTGTCCTATAACAGGGCTGAAAAGGATGGGAGTACCATGGAATTCGACGTTGGGGAATAAGAGTAAAAAAACAGTTGTGTGGGGTACCCTTTTTTCTCTATGATTGTTACTATCTTATTATATTTGGATTCACTATTGAGTGACTATGCCTTGGTGAATATGGGTGTTGAATGCTTTGGTAGACACGTGTAGTTTCTGATATTTATTTTAAAACGAATTAATATACATTTTACACATTTTCATGAGTGGATTGAGGAGGATCCCAATGATTATATATGTTATTTTCACCTCCATCTATATAAAACTATTTAAAATATTTATTATATGGAATTGGTGGATGTGATAGGTGGTTTTATCTTTTACCTTAGGGATTATACTGGTGTTGTTGGTGAAGAGCCTAACTATAGTATTTTTGATCAATGAGATTTTTACCAGCATGAAATTTCATGCATTTTGGATTTTTAACACCATGAAAATTTATTTTAAATGAATAATAAGATTCATATCTTTCTTAACACATAACACCAATATTTAAATGAATTGAGTAATATTTTAAAATATTATAATTTGAATGTGACCTTTATAACCTAGCTGTTGAATTGGTATGTATAAATATGAGTAACTTAATTAAGAAATATATTTATAATGGTAATTCTCAATAAAGTTTTATTTAATAATTCATAGTAATTAAGCACTCATTTTTTCGTGAAGTCATTTTATGTTTTAAAAATACATTTTCTTTAAAAATCATTTTATTGTATTTTGTGTATGAAATTTTTTATTAATTTTTGCCTTTTTTAGAAATTATATTCTAAAAAATAAACATAATTTTTGAAATTATCATATAAAAATTTGCTTAGGATAAACTTTTTGTCTTTTTATGAAATGATTGATTTTATAGTGATTAGTGAAAAATGCTAATTTTTCAAATACCCTCATTTATATTCATTAAATCAAGTAATTTTTAAGTCCCATTATATATTAGATTTTATCTTAAAGTTATATATGATCTATTTTATTTATAACAATATAATCAATTCTATTTGAATTATAAATATTTATGAATTTTTTATAATATAATATTTAGGCTTAAAAACACATTTTTCTAAAAACTGTTTTTCATTGTGTTTTAGAAAGTTATATTAAATTTGATTTTTTTCCAATTATAGATATTGAATCCTAAAAAATGGATACAATATTTTAAATTAGGAGGATCAAATTTGGTAAATATATTCCTTTTATCTTTTTTTCCATTATGAATAATAACTGTGGTAAATATTTTTCACCTTGATAAGGGAAAAATGGGTAAAGCAAGGTTACAACCAAAATATATAGTCTCAAAATTAACCCAAAACTTCACTTTATTTAATTTTATGAGTGTAATTCGACCATATAAATAATAAATTACCATAAATGAAATTTTAGTGACATTGTCCGTGATAATGAAATTTATATTATTTTACATAAAGAAAATTTCAAAATGCCACTCTATTGATATTAATTTCATTTACTTGTTCACATAGGGATAAGAAAACTCTATAAAAGAATCTAAAAGATTTTTTTAAAATGATTACTTAATTTTTATTTTGTTAATTTTTTTTAAATTTTTTTGTTTGTGGTATTATTACCATAAATTCTTACATAATGTTGACATAGTGTTTGTGAAAATAGTTGAAAAATCAAAGTAAATGATTTTAAAAACATGAAAAGTAATAATTTGGGATGAATTATGGTTTAAAATGATATATATATATAAATGTGTAATTTATTTTTAAATAATTTATATTATAATTAATTTTTTATCTTGATGTCTTTAAGGTCAAATTAAATGAATAGTGTAAAAAATGAAATTAATGATATTTTATGAAAAAGAATATTTTATTAAATTATTTAAAAATCATAAAAATATTTAAAGTGGAAATGTATGACAATAAATGGTATATTTAATACCTTTTCCATTTATTATTCAATTTTTTCCTAATAATTGAAATATTGAAGCTTAAATATTGAGAAACTTGTTACTATAATTAAAGTTAAAAATAGTTAACAAAGGCGTTGAACTAATAGACAAGGTTTAATATACCATGTAAACAAGTATAAATTTTACTTTATAAAAGGATTTAAACAATATCATATATTAAATAAATAATTATTTCAATAGGGTTTTAAGTTTCACATGGATATGAATTTATTATATTGAAATCTTTTTATTAATTTCAAGTGTGTCATATCCCACACTTATAAAAGGACACCTATCATTTCACTTATTTAGACCACTTTTAGCCATATATATCAACCAAAAAGTGACCAATTATCTTTTAAAATTTATTATAAAATAATTATAGGCGTTTATATTCTCAAAATACAATTCTAAGGCTCCTTAAGAAGGGATCTAAAGGTGTCCCATCGAAGAATATGTAATCATCCTACATGACCAATTTCAAATTATTATTTTTATACCTCCTAAAAATATTTGGTATTCATCATAAAATAATAATATATGTATACTAAATATAATGAAATTATATTTTGATTATGGAACCACTATTATCAAACTAACTTTCCATTAAATCAGAAATGAAATTACCAATTGTGCGTATGTGTGGACCGCCACCTCCACATAGCGATACAATTCATTTTACATTGTCATATTTAAGGGATGGTTTTTAAGAGGAGTTTAATGTTTATATTTGATATATGTGATTTAAATATTATTCTATAATTATAATATCCTATCTAACTTATTACATTAACTACTATTAGAAAATGATAATGTCGCTTGTTCGTTCTGGTGGACTACTGCCTCCACAAAGTGATTTGATTAATTTTTAATTTATTCTTTATATAGATGTTAATAAATTTAGATTTAATAAATATATATTATATATATTATATAATAATAATTTTGTAATGTTTAATTGTTATTTACCTTTCTTTTATTCTATCTGTAAAAAAGTGAAAACAATGTTCATGCTTACGTACGACCTACCCTCTCCATGAACTGTGTAATTCATTTTTCTATATCTTTATTTTATGGATGACTATAAATATATATATAATTTATATATATGATATTCAAATAATAATTAAAAAAATTTAGATGATGGAACCATAACCAAAGTATATAGAATTGAACCAATGAACTGAAACTCTCATGAAAAATGAAACACTTAACACCTATAAACGATGATTTTAATAAGGAATTATTAATCAATGAGTGTTAGGTTGTTATAAGTATATTATATATGATATTATAAGTTTTTATATGATTATATTATAATATTATAATAAATTTTTATTTATTATAATGGTGGTTAGATCACTTTCAAAGTAAGTTGAACTTGAGGTAAAGTATTTTTGTCTCACTTTTATTTTTGTGAGACACATTCCATATTAACCTATTGTTTATTTTATGTGGAATATATACTACTAATGAAAATATTTTTTGATGATTATCATGGAATATATATATTTACATATCCATATAATGTTCTCTCTTTCTATATGTTTTGATTCTAATGTTACTAATGTGGTAAGGGATTATATTACAATCTCATTATTTATTAGGATTGTCTTTGATTATGTTTTTGATGATGAAATTTTATAATATACCTCTCAATAAATTAATTAATTTTATTTTAATATATTTATTTGGGAAATTTCAGTTAATATTACCATTTTCCTCTATATGGTACTTAAAATTATAAGGAAATATTTTTGAGAAACATAGACTTTCTTTCCACTTTGGTTAACAATATTTTCCTTCCATGTCTATATTTTTTTTAAAAATGTTTTCAAGAATAAATTAATATTATCCAATGAATTTTTAAAGTAATTTTTACCCATGTTTTTTATTTTAAAAAAAAATAAAGGGATTTTATGGTTGTTTTACCGATGAGGTAATTTTGAATTTTTACCAAAAAAGTGAAAGTAATATTTTTTTAACGTACACGACAAGAACAAAATTTCCCATCACCATGAACACTCAAAGATTTAAATATTAGTTTATAATTTTATGTTGTTCTTTTCAAATAAAATATTCTACAAAATATTTTAGAAATATGTTTTTTAAAATAAGTGATTTTAAAATAAAAATTTTATTTTCTTGACGAAATATTCTATAAATCTTTTAAAGTTGTTATCTTCTAAGATGCCATTATTTGACATTACATGTGTTTTACAAGGAATTTAATACAATGACTACATACTTACTCTTTGTATATATGTTTTATGATTCTGAGGATGAGATGTTTTTTAAACCCATATATTTTCCCTAGGTTATGTTATGATGAAATACTGAATTTTTTATGAAACTTGTTTCATTTCCACTAGTTATGATATAAGATCAATGTTTTATGATCGTATGGAACACATATATATGGTTTTGATTATGTTACTATAGGTACCATTGTTATATATCCCTCCAATAAATTGGGTAAATATGGATATCTCATGAGATAACAAGGACTCAAATGGGGACTGATCCCAGTTTAGTAAGGGGCTCTGTCTACTATGATAGTCTTGGGTGTAGACCATGACTAAGGATATAATGGAATGATGAGTAAACCAAACCCACTATGATAGTATTGGATATAATCCTTTACTAAAGAAACAACTTTCTATGCTTATATGTATTCCAAAAACTTATGTCTTATATCAATGTAATTATCTCATGGATCAAGTTATTTGATTGGTTTTTTATTCATGTCGTACTAACTTCCAAGGTTTATTCAATGACTCTTGGTTATTATCTATGATATACTGGGTAAGGTTTTTAAATGCTATAATCATGTTGTCATACCGTTATTCTTATTTTATACTTAAATGATCACTGATATCTCCCTTGTTTACACTTACTGAGAAAATGAGCTAAAAATTTATTATGTTTTCCTTCCCCAGGATATGAAGAAAGGTTTTAAGAAGGGTATTTCTAAGAATAGTATTATGTGGGAAGATATTTTTGGGTTATCTTGAAGATATTTAATAAAAAATAAGGTTGTGTTTTTATTCTCTAAATACATGAATCCTTTATGGTTTTGGAGTGGATTATATCATTATGTATTGAATATTCATATATTATTATTTAATATCTCTGTATGTGAATCTTGGGTGTTCTTACTTGGTATTAGAGTAGGGTCCAGTTATTTTTTGGAGATTGGGGTTAAAAGAATTTGGTAAAAAAACTATGGATACATTTAAGTATATGATAATATCCTAATGTTTTGTTAAGGTAAAGATTGTGTGGTTTTCCTATAAATACTTACCTATCTAAATACTATAAGTGGATATGGTTTTGGAATAGATGTAACTATGGGTAATAACCTCTAAAGAAGTTGTTTGAGTATATCTTGACCATCATTTTGGTGCACGATGAGTGTAGCCTTACTGCACACCTAGTTTGGAACTCTCAGTGGATATACTTTGGTTGATTCACATTTTGATTAAGAAAAATTACGAAGGATTTGAATAGACTATGATTATAGATGACCTAGTATAAAATAATGGTTTTATATATTTAAAAGAAGGTATCATGATTTAGAAATATTATTAATGTTTTCTCATGATTACTTGTTTTACCACTATGATTGTTTATTTTAGTCAATGGATATAACCAGTAAGAATAGAGTTGAAAACAAAAATGAAGGATAATGTAATGATTTTCCTCCTAAACAAATGAATAATATGGTGAATGCAAGGAGAACTTTAAAGGGATACTGGTAGGTCCAAACTCTAACATGATAGATGAATATCCATGTGAGGAAACAAAAATATTTGAGGACATCCCAAGCAGTGTTACGGATGGGGTGGATGAGCGATTGAGGAGGATAAAAAAAGAGTAAGAAGTGAGAGAGGTGGTCTGTACTTTGAATCCAGATAGTGCACCAGGGACGAACGGTATACCAAGGTCTTTCTATAGGGATGCGTGGGAAACTATCAAAGGGGATTTAGTGAGAGCAGTGTAGGACTATTTCATGGGTGGACATCTCCCGCGCATAGCCAGTGCTTCCAAGATGGTTATGATACTGAAAGTGAGTAATCCTAAACTCATAGAGCACTATATTCCCATTATCCTATGAAATATACCATACAAATTATTGGATGTAATTCTCAATAAAATGATAGCTCCTCATTTAAGAAGATGGATGGAAACAAAGCTGCACAATTTTATTAAAGGGAGATCAATACAGGGTGCGATTGGAGTGGTGAAGGAAATGATTATTGGGATCAACAAAAAGTCATTTGGGAGTAACTTAAATATCAAATTGGACATGAGAAAGGACTACTAAAAGATGGAGTGGGGGTTAATTCTAAGGGTGTTGACATGCATGGGATTCTCCAATTGGACTTGTGACCTACTGTTCCGCTGCTTCAGCTCAGCATGAATTTAAACTTCGTTTATGGGTAAGTTTTTCTGATTTTTCAAGTCATAATGAGGATTAAGGAAAGGAGATCCCCTATCCCCTATTATCTTCATTTTATCTCAAAATATTCTTAACCATCATATAAAGAGGGGCTTGCACACGAGTAAAATTCTTCTATATCGGGACAGGCATGTCACGATGGGTATTTCACACTTGATGTTTGTGGATGAAACTATTATTTTTATCAATGGTATCATGAGGTCAGTGAATGGAATGAATGGGATGATAGGGGAGTATTGAAAATGGAGTGTCCAAGTAGTGAATAAGGATAAAAGTAACTATTTTACTACCAGGAAAACCTCAGATAGGAGGACCAAGGCTCTTGATGATATCTTGAACATGAAAAGAGGGAATTTTCCTATGAAGTATCTTAGAGCGCTATAGATTCCTAACTCCATTCATGTGCATTATTTTGATAAGATAGTGGGAAAGATCATGGGGCACATTCTCAATTGGAAAAAAGGCTCCTCTCTTTTGGAGGTCGCATAACACTGGTGAACCATTTCCTAGTCTCTATCTGTATGCATCTACTGTCCACCATGAAGGTCCCCGAAATCATGATTTCCAACATAGATAATATAATTGTGTATTTTATTTAGGATGGTCAGGGGGAAGGTAGGCATCACTGGGCCTCAATTAATCATCTCACAAGACCAGTTACTGTAGGGGAATCAATCTGAGGAGTGTCTCATTGACCATGTAAGGGATGCATGCCAAATTTTCATGGGAGGATATGGAAGGCCAAAATTTATGGGGCATGATCATGTAGGATAATTATGAGTTGGAGGTGGTGATGAAAAGGTCTCAGGCTTCAAGGATATGGCACCTGATCCAATCACATACAAAGTCCCTTCGTCCCCATACAAGGTGGCTTGTGGGAAGAGGTGATGTAAAATTTGGATCTGGGATTGGGGGTGGGAGGATATGGTTTCTAGGATTACCCATCATGAATATGGCTTTCATAGAAGTAGAAGATCACCCCGGCTTCATTCAGATTATCCTCGATAATGATCAATGCGCTTCCTTCAAGGAGATTGTTCTCAATGAGGATCCAGATAGACTCATATCCACAGGTTCATCGATGGGTGAGTTCTCAATTAAGGATTATAACCATGCAAGGAGGGACCCAAACATAGGTGACCCATGGGGGGAAATGTTTTGGTGAAAAGGAATCCCTCTGATGTTCAATTTTATAGTGTGGTGAGTGAGGAATAATTGTCTACCTAAGGAAGAGAATATCCAATGAATGGGCATGAACTTGGCCTCCAGATGCTGGTGCTGAAAAAATACCAAACAAGAAACAATGGAGCATCTATTTTTTGAGGTCAAATGGGGTTATTGGATTTGGAGGGTTTATGGTACGTTTGTAGGTTGGAATGACAAGGTGGGATGTAGGGAAACTTCTATAGTGAGTGGTTTAGTGGCATTGGTGATCAAGGTCTCGAAAGGAAAGTTCATGCAATCATTATAACGACGGGATGCTGGAACCTTTGGAATTATAGAAATGATGATCATCATAAGAACATCAGTGGCTATCAAACTAACATCAATTTCAAAATAAAGAATATATTTTTGGACTTGATCAATATTTGTACAAAATGAACGGGAGCCCCATCAGTAAGACCTCTAATCTCAGGTATGTATAATCAGGGTGAGAGGATGGAATAGGGGCATTTGGTTTGTTGGGTTCCCCTAAGTGGTGGGCTGAAACTCAATATGGATGGGTCACTTCCGGGGGGGGGGGATGAGAGGAGGAGGAATAATAAGGGATCATAGGGGGTATGTCATCGTAGTTTTCTTGGATTATTATGGAAGAGGTAATGTACTTAGGCCGGGGCCAAGGTAATGGTTACAGGTTTAGAATTATATGAGAAAAGACAAATCAATTTGAAGGTAGTGGAGATAGACTCGTTGTTACTCTACAAAGTGCTTATAGGTATTGGTAGTTTCCCTTGGAACATATCATATCACATTTGAAAGTGAAAAAAGATATTGGGTTCCCATAATAAGGCCTCTCACACATGGAGAGAGGGGAATAAGGTTGCAGACTTTCTTGGCATTGCAGGCATCTCCAAATCAAAATATGTCCCTATTCTTCAATTTAGGTTCCTTTCCTCTTTCTAAATTTAGGTTTGTTGTCAATAATTATTTAGGCATCTACTATTTAAGGCCCCCATGACGTTTCTATTTTTTCTATGGGTTTCCAAAATTAATAAAAATGATAGTGTTCAAGTCAAATAAGAGGGAAATAAATTTTATTGATGTTCAAGTGGAAATGACCATCAAGGTAAGAAAGTTTAATTACCTATATGTCAACAATGTGGGATGAGGCACCTATGATAATATATCAAAGGAAGGAGAAGATGTTTTCTATGATAAAATTAAGGTTATATGAAAAAAATTCTAAGGAATTCAATTCCTTATATGTGGGGAACTTGGTTGTTATCTGAGTCAATGTCATAATCCGAGGGTAAACTCCTAGACTAAAGAAGGACTTATGATTTTCCAATCATTGAAGAGAAATGATTGAAGTGTTTATGTCTTGGGATTCAAGAATTATATTTCATAAGTGTTATACTAATTCTATTCTACGTATAAGAATCATGAAATATATAAGGATTATTTTATTATAGTTTTTATTTAAGGATTTCAAAACACTATTAAATAATATTGATAACTAAGAAAATTGATTTTGTGGTAAGGTGATATTTTTGGAGAATACATGATTAAATGAAAGATAACCCTTAATATGTGCCCAATATTATGTTAATAATGTTTAGTTGGGACAAAGAGTTTATTTACATTAAATAAGTAAATGGTATAATATTGGAAACATTGAAATTGGTTTGTGAATTGATGATAAAGTAATTTAGGTTTATCATTGATGAATTTTATTTCATTTTTGAATTTATGGAATATATCCAATAGTATATGATTTTATTTATGTAATAATTATTCTGTTAATTTTTTGAAGAATATTTTTTTTCATTGAGGTTTTATAATGATTTAGGTTATAAGTATGTTTTAAGAGAATATATGATAAATGTGTTCACTTGTTTGATATGTGACATTATGAGATAATTTATGTTTTCTAAGGAAAATGTTAAATTCGATCATAAAAAATACATTATAAAATAGTTTTTATTTTCAGGTTCTGAATTTGAGAAAACATATTTTGATGGATTATTAAGGTTAAATATTTATGGAATGTATTAAGTTTAACTTTAAGTGTTTTTATAGAGGTTTTAGAGATTAATGTATTCTATTTATCGATATTGGATAATGTATTCTAATTTTTTTTGTCTTATTAAATATTTAGAAAAATAATAAAGGAATTTTCATTCTTTTATGGATCTTATGATCTATTAAAATTTAATTTTAGTGACTTAGGAATGAAAAATGGTTCTTGAATATTAATTTCATTGAGTAAGAGATGATGTGAAAATTTATCAAATCACAATAAAATGATGAAATTATGCTTATGAAATAGAATAAATAAAGAAATTAAATTATCCCATTCTCTCTATAATGATAGTAAAAGAATCCACCATCTTTAAGGAAACAATATTGAAATAAAAATGTCATAATTTTACCTTCATTTTGGATGAATTGATGCTCTTTTCACCCCTCACTATTATGTGGATTTGTGGTCATTAAATTTCTAATAACCATGTTTATATCACTCTCTATTAGTCTTTTTATGATATTTTCTCCTCCATGTATATATTTTAACTTCCCATTAATATTTTCCTAATCCAAGAACCCAATTATTTGTTAATTTGGGTAACCATTATGTTTTCCACTTCCCTATTTCAAAATAATTTTTATTATCCCTCTATACAATGTGGGTTTTCGAAAAGGGTATTTTCAAATATTGAAAATTTGATGATTGAGATAAAATTTAAAGGGTATAAGTTATTTAGGTGGGGGATAATATAACAACATAAAATTTTTCTTTTAAAAAATAATAACCTCAATATATTTCTTAACATGTAACACTGAGCTTTAATAAAATTTAGTTGTATTATAAAAATATAATTATTTAAATGTGACCGTTATAACATATTCATTGAATTGGTTGGTATCAATATGAGTAACAACATTATAAATACAGAGACCTGGTTTTTTTTCCTATAAGACTTTGGAATATTTCTACATATATTTCCAGAGCTAGGAGCTGAGATGGCATGTGATTCTGAGGCCTGGTGTGCCCATAATAATTTTTATAAAAATATTAATTGTTTTTAAACTATGAACTTAGAGGGGTTGTGTTTTCTCCTAAACAGTAGCACGTATTAGAAATCCAAGGGCACAGTTGCGTCCGGAGCATGCCGTTTACCCTAGGTGGGGTGTAAACGTTGTGGGCACAGGCCTGCTGTGAGAAATGTCACCCAGGGGAAAAATCATCATTTTAAAATAATGACTTAGTGATTTTTATCACTGGTGTTATTTTCAAATAACATTCGAACGAGGTCTCGGGATGAACATCTGAGACTTCCGTTGAGTTCAGAATTGGGTTTTTTTCCTAGGCGTGATGCAAAATAGGAAGGCGTGGAGGTTTCAGAATTCTCGCCCGACGGTAGAGTTTCAGAGAGAGTTTATAAATTCACTTGACAGTTGGAATTAAGAGAAAGTTCTAATTTCCCTTCTGTCTCTCTCTCTCTCTCCTGTTCTTCAGTGTTATTCACTTTTCTTCGTCGAATCGAGGAGCAACCTCCGTCAGAACCTTGGCGGATCGAAGCAGGAGCATCGTGGACATGCCGCCAATGACGCACGACCGATTCGAGGTAGGATTCTTGATTAATTTTCGAACCTTCATCAATTTCATGACTTTTCATCAAATTTGTCTTTTAATTCTAAAATTATAGAATTAGGATGATAGCCAAACGAACACATCCATCATTCGAGCCCTGTTCTAAATACCGTTCTTGAGCGTTCTTCGTCGTTCGTCATCCAAATTTTTGGATACGCTAAAACCATGATGGATCGTCGATCGGGGGTAGGCGCTGTGAAGGCCTCTTCCCGAGGATCCCATATCCACCATCAGATTCAAAATAAGGCCACCGAAGTGGTCATGGAAGCTGACGGAAGGCCCGAATCCGGCAAGGGGCAGTGGACGGAGGTCGGGGATGTGCAGCGGTGGAACCTGCTGGATTTGCGCTGACAGCCTGAGGCCTTGGTGAGGCGACGCTTGGCTGGTGTGTGGCAGCGTGGTCGAGCGGATCAAGTGGGGCTTTCGGCGTGTCGTGCGGTGATCAGGGAGCACTGAGGCAGTGCGGTTGAGCGGCGTAGAGGAGCGCGAGGCTTCAGCGGAGCCAGCGGCGTCAGGCGAGGTCGAGCAAGAGATGTCGGAGCGGCGGCCGACGTGGTATGGCGAGCCCAGGCAGCCGCGGCGCGGGCGGCCAGTTGCGGCGGTGCACTCAGCTAGCATGAGGACGTCGCCCTCAGGCTGTCACGGTCGAGAGGAACCCCGAGGCATTGACCTCAGGGGAGTTGCGGACAAGGACCCGAGGTACGCGGGACCTACTGGTGTGGCACGGAACAAAGACCAGCCAACTAGCCGGTCAATTTGAAGAAACCAAACCCGAGGGGTTCGAAAGTTTTCGAACAGGCCACGGCCAGCGGGCCACAGCGAGCTGGACCGGACCTCTGGCTGGGCCGCGGACTGGCATTCTGGAATGGGCCAGCCGGGGTGGACCAGCCCAGTTGGGTCCCCCTTGATTTCAAGGGGCCGTAACTTTTAAACGGCGCATCCGTTTGAGGCGCCGTCTGCGGCTGTGGGTTCGTATATTCGATAGAGAATTTTTGAAATGGGTTTCTAGGTTTTTAAGTTCCAATCCAGAAGGTGGGTGACCCGAAACTCTTTAAGTTAATAATAATAAATTATTATTAAAGCTTGCGACGGACATGCTTCGCAAGCCAGACGTCCGTTTGACGTGCCACCAAAGGTGTTGTGGCCTTGGAGTTGAGATGGTCCTTCCAAAGTTGGTTTGGAACCTTTGTGGTTTGTTTTCATTTCTCGGTGGCACGAAACACTTAACGCCAATAATTAATTAATTATTCTTGCGTTAGACCTAACTCCTGTTTGGGATGTCTGATTGACGTGCTGTCAGCGACATCGTGACCCCAGTCCTCGTGCAGACTTTTTGAGATGCTTTCAAAAGCGTTTGGGTTGGAGACAAGGTGTGGGCCCCATAGGGCCTATTTCACATGTTTTATAGTGAAACACCATTTTTCACCCGATATCCTTTTGGTGTGTTTGAGTATTCATTTTTGAGTTTTCTTCCGAGGGGATTGCGACGGTGCAATCCGCTCGCCTAAGTTCGGCCCTGAGGCGTGGGCCCCACGAGGCAGATTTTAGACCTATGCTGCATTTTTACAACTTATGATTCATAAGTATGTTCTAGGAAAATGAATAGCCTATGCCTCATGGTTATCTACAAGGAACACAATGGTACGATCTGCGTGACATGTTTCAGGGTCGAGGTGTGGGCCTCACAGGGCCCCGTTTGCATAACACAGGGAGTTGCAGCTTCTACATCCGAAGTCCATTTTAGGCACCATTAGTGGAATTGTGACCCTGGAATTGAGGAAAATTTGACCAAGGTAGTTTCAGGCGTTGAAGCCGGAGTTGAGGTATGGGCCCCACAGGCCGTCTTTTAAGCTGTGTGCAGCGTACTATGACTTTTTCATCAGATGTCCATTTGGGGCATATGAATAGTCGATTTGGCGTGTTTTTCTGAGAGCATCACGATGGTGTAGTTCGCACGACCTTTTTCAGGACCGAGGTGCGGGCCCCACGAGATGCCATATGAGCATAAAGCGGTGTTGAATAACTTTTCCATCGGGAGCCTGTTTCCTGTGAGTAAATAGTCTATCTCGCATGTTTTTCCATGAGGATTACAATGGTGTAATATTTTTGGGCATGAAGAGTCTCTTTCGAGATCTCATTAAATGTGGAAACATGAAAGGGCGTTGGTTGGAGGTTCCTTTGACACACTCCGAACCTACGCATGGTAGCAGTGTTAGTGACACCACATGATGGCATGGGCAGTGTGGAGTTATCAGACGAGTTCTAGGTTTACCCTCCAGTAGGGCTTGATAGTGGGTTACCCACCGGCATATTAGGGTTTACCCTACAGCGAGGCTGTGCAATGGGTTACCCGTTGATCTCAGGGTTTACCCACCAGCGAGGCTGGGTAGTGGGTTACCCGTTGACCTTAAGGTTTACCCTCCAGCAGGGTTGGGAAGTGGGTTACCTGTTGACTTTAGGGTTTACCCTCTAGCGGGGTTGGGCAGTGGGTCACCCGATGACCTCTTGGGGTTTACCTTTCAGCTGGGCTGGGTATTGGGTTACCTGATGAATTCTTTCAGACTCACCCATTTCTATGAGGCTAGTCAGTGACTTTTCTCCATGGTTACCGGAGCAGGACCCTTGGCTGTACGGTTCAGTGATGAGACAACTTTGTCGTACGGGACTTTTGCTAATCAGTGATAGATATCCTTTGAACTACTGGCGAGTTTTCCTGGGCTGAGCTTGGATATAGAGATCCCCTTACACACTCGTCTGGGTTTTTTGTTGAGCATATATATATATACAACCTAATTTGTTCCCACTCCTTGGATTCAGTTACTCTATTTCTAGGAGGGGCGAAGACGCGTGAGGTATGCCACGTGCTTTCTGTATCTAGTTCCTCTTGGATTGGACGAGTCTACTTCCTTTCTTCTGTTGGGTTGATCTGCACTCTCTCTATTGTACTCTTACACTGTTCTTTGTTCTATCTACTACTCACCGTTTTAGTACCTCCTTTGTGTCTCCGTCTAGCTTTTAGGGAATCCTACTGAGTATCTTTATACTCACCCCTTCTTGGGCTTTGCTCATACTTGGTGTGCCCTTGCAGATGACAAACAGGTTGATCGAGACTATGGAGGAGCTCAGAGGACACATAAGCTTGGGCTGAGTTCAGTGGTTGCAGTAGGACTTTCAGGTGTGAGATGCACCAGCTGTTTACTTTTGTTTACCTGTTGCCAGGTTGTGGCACCTTTCGGGTTAGGCACATGTTTTTCTCTTTTCCTATTCAGTTATCTTTTTCGTACTTTTTAGCACTTTACTGATCATATATAGAAGTTTATTCATGAATGTGGTTGGGTTATAGTGTTTTGTACTTTTGTTTCCTTTTTACTCTACACTTCTACATTGAGTGGGCTGTGTGTGTGTGTACAGGTACTTAGGCAAATGCCTCCTCAAGATTGTTACGCCTTCAGTGCTTTTCTCCAGCCCCTGGCCTATGGAGGCGGGCTTGGGGTAGTTGAGAATCGAGACTAGTAGGGTCGGGTCATGACAAAGTGTTATCAGAGGTGGTTCATTCCTTGGGGAGTTGTTTGAAAATCCCTAAAAAAGAATTGGTTGAGTTTTGGGGCAATAATCTCAACGTGTCTTGAGAGTGGCTCTCAGGATAGGGAGTCTAGTGATGGTGCAGCGACCAACGTATCCATTCACTAGGACCCTGATAACCCACTAGTCGACTCGGCACACTGAGACACTTGTTGCAGGGAATTTGGTTCGTGAATCATATAAGATTGAGTCTTTTACTGTCCTTCTTGAGTCATCTCCCCATCGTTGTTGGTATATATACGCTCATTTAACCGTGGTACTCCTTGATCAGATTCAAGATGTCTCCGCGATGATAGCCATCTAGGATACTAGCTCCGGTTCGTGACAATGACTCCATGAGCGATGAGGCCTTAGTTCAAGCTCCATCATCCAATTACCCTTTCTCCAGGAGGAAAGGAAGTAGCACCTCCACCTATGGAGTAGTAGATAGTACTGGCAGTGAAGGCTGATGATGAGCGCAGGCTGGGAATTCTATGTTAGTTCTAGCATTAAAGACTGTTGAGGTTCCGTGGTGAGTCATACCCTCAGATAGTGAAGGGTTGGCTAGATTCGGTGGTTTGCCTCTTCAGGTGTGTTCATAAACTGACAAGTTTGATGGTGGCTTTGAAAACCAGTCTTTTTCCACCAAGTAGTTTGGCGTTAGTAGAGCTAGGGTTACTCAGATGCACGATGAGATGGTACTCTCGTGAGATGACTTCTAGAAGCTGTTTCGTGAGGAGTACTACCCCTCCTACTTACGCTTTATATGGTTTCAGGAGCTACTAGAGATTTAGTGGGGAGTGATGGCAGTGGATGAGTACGAAACTAGGTTCACAGACCTTACTCAGTACTCTTTAGACGTGGTCCATGATGGTGACTTCCAAGAACAGAAGTTTGAGCAAGGTCTCTTTAGAGGAGTTTCATGCCAACGTAGTGCCCTTGTGCATCCTCACCCATCACAAGTTGCTGGAGCAGGCGCTGGTGACAGAGAAATTTCTGTCAGAGGGACGTCAATTGGAAGGGCCTCGACGCTAAAGGTCCCCCCTTGATGAGACTCAGGCACATGGTCGGGGACATCATAGAACACTGAGGCAACCCAGGGAGGACTAGTGCTATGATTGTGATGTGCGAGGTCATGTGGCATGAGACTAATCGACCAAATGTGCTGAGTTTTTGTAGATAGTTGGGAGATGCAACACCATGACAGAGACAATGTAATGATCAGAGAACTCCCAGGTGAGGACAGGGTGGTCCCCAGGGAGGCGGTGTTGGCAGAAAATCAAGAAAAACTATGGTTGGCAGACGATGTTTTGAGGTCCTTCCACCACCACTAGGCGGCCCATGTCAGGCTCAGGGAGCTGACAGATGGGGCCGCGGGCGGCTGTGTGCTATGGATGTCTACAATCCTGCATCGCGTGAGATGATAAGAGGTATGCTCTGTGTCTTTTTCTACTTTTATCAGTAGAACTTGTTAGACACTGCGTGAGGTACTCTTTTCGTCTAAATCCTTGTTTGAGTGGTTACCGAGGGTAACACAGGGCGTCGGTGTAACCCTGTGTTGGTGTTTCCTGATGTAGCTTTTAATGCACATGAAAGAGGGGTTCTTCCCCCACTGAGATGCATTTTTGTTCTGTGATCAAAATTGTGAGGGAGAGTTAGTACCACCCAAAGCGGATAGTATTGAGGTGTGGTAGATGAGACCCTATGACATGTACATTCATGGTGGAGTTGTGCGGTGGAGTGTCAGAGCAGGGTCTGGATTTGCCAGTGGAGCTTTTCTGCTTGACCTCCCTTTGCTTGAGGTTCCACTAGTGGGTTTGGAAGAGTTTCTGTTTTGGGGATTACACTCCTTACAAGAGGGGAAAAGACACGTGGGGTATGCCACGTGCTTTCCATGTCTAGCCTCTGGCGGTTGGATTAGTTTGCTCACCTGCCCTGTTCTTTGCTACCTTGTGTGCTCAATGTCAATCTTGATACCGTTATCAAGTACAAGTCGAGGTGATGGAAACCCTATAAACAGA
Organism: Viscum album; assembly: GCA_963277665.1. NCBI lineage: Eukaryota > Viridiplantae > Streptophyta > Magnoliopsida > Santalales > Viscaceae > Viscum > Viscum album. Next base: position 1,909,450,987 of record OY728157.1, on the reverse strand, counting down.
ACTACACGCTTCACTATGTGGTGCTGCTGCTGGTGGTCCTTGCACTGAGAATGTGGAGACGCTATCTTTTGGGAGAGTGATTTGTGGTTTTCTCAAACCACCAGTGTCTCAGGTGCGCCCTCACCCAGAGAGGCTTGAACCTGAGACGATGGTGCTGGTTGAAATTTCTGCAGGACTATGATGTTGAGGTAGTCTATGTTTCGAAAAATTGGCAGTGTTGTTGTAGGTTCCCTTAGCAGAGAGTCCTAGACTCGTCAGGTGTAGGAAGTTTCATAGTAGTTAACTTACCGGAAGTTGACCCTGTTGGACTAGGAGGGTGAAACTTTTCTTCAGTCGATGGTGTTGAATCATACAGTTCTTGAGCGTGTAAGAGAGTCTCGGTTGTGATGCACTGACTGTGAAAAATTCTGTGATCAGATATCCTTGGGTGTTTCACCAGATGGGTGTTCTAAAGGAGGGAATCAAGAGACCATGTTCCAGGAACAAACCGTGATTTCGGTCACAACGTGGAAAGTAGAGGTTCGTTCGGGGAAGTCCCCCGAGTTTCTTTGGGCTGTTCGGGAATCGTGAAAGAGATTGAGAGGTTTCCTACCATCTTTCCCTACCCTCCCAATAGTAGGAGTGGGTGCACAGAATCTTCCACGTGTCGCAGCTGATGAGGTGAGTGCGTGTTCCTATACACGTCATCGAAAGTATCAGACCTTATGAGTACAAACCATCCCTTTGGTTCGCATGTTGTGCCAGCATGGTGTTGTGCAAGTTTTCTTGGGAGTGGGAGAGCTAGGTGTGAGCTTTGTATCCTGAGTTGTTTTTTTCCTAGTTTTTCTTTTTGGGGATGAAAATCTTGAAGGAGGGAATGATGTAGATACTCGGTTTTTTCCCTGTAAGACATTGGAATATTTCTACAAATATTTCCAGAGCTAGGAGCTGAGACGGCGTGTGATTCCGAGGCCCGGTGTTCCCGGAATAAATTTAAAAAAAATATTAAGTGTTTTTATACTATTCACATGGAGAGGTTGTGTTTTCTCCTAAACGGTAGCTCGGATCGAAAATCCGAGGGCATGGTTGCATCTGGAGTGTGTCGTTTACCCTAGGAGGGGTGTAAAAGTTGTGGGCGCGGGCCTGCTGTGAGAAATGTCACCCAGGGGAAAAATCATCATTTTAAAATAACAACTTAGTGATTTTTATCACTGGAATTATTTTTAAATAACTTTCGAACAAAGTCTCAGAATGGAAATCCAAGACTTCTGTTGAGTTCAGAATGGGGTGTTTTGACTAGGCGTGATATAAAATAGGCAAGCACTGAGGTTTCAGAATTCTCGCCCGACGGTAGAGTTTCAGAGAGATTTTATAAATTTTCTTGAGAGTTGGAATTAAGGGAAAGCCCTAATTTCCATTCTCTCTCTCTCTCTTCTGTTCTTCGGTGTTCTTCGCAGTTCTTCACCGAATTGAGGAGAAACCTCCGTCGGAACCTTGGCGGATCGAAGCAGGAGCGTCGTGGACCTGCCGCCAACGACGCACGACCGATTCGAGGTAGGATTCTTGATTAATTTTCACACCTTTGTCGATTTCCTGACTTTTCATCAAATTTTTATTTTAATTCTAAAATTCTAGAATTAGGAAGATGGCCAAACGAACACAACCATCGTCTGAGCCCCGTTATAAATCCCGTTATTGAGAGTTCTTCATCGTTCGTTGTATGAATTTTCGGATACGCTAAAACCTTGATGGATCGTCGATCGAGGGTAGGCGTTGTGAAGGCCTCTTCCAGAGGATCCCAAATCCACCTTCAGATTCGAAATCGGGCCACTGGAGTGGTTGCGGTGGCTGATGGAAGGCCCGAATCCAGCAAGGGGCGGTGGCCGGAGGTCGGGGTGGCATAGCAGTGGAACCAGTCGGAGTTGTGCCGGCAGCGCGAGGCCTTGGTGAGGCAGCACTCGGCCGGTGTGAGGCTGCGTGATTGAGCAGATCAAGCGGGGCTTTCAGCACATCCTGCGGCGAGCAGGGAGCACCGGGGTGGTGCGGTTGAGCGGCGTAGAGGAGAACAGGGCTTCATCGGAGCCGGCGGCTCAGGCGGTGGTGTTGGTCAAGGTCGAGCCGGAGACGGCGGAGCGGTGGCCGGTGCAGTGTGGTGAGCCCAGGCGGCCACGACGCGGGCGTCCAATCACGGCAGTGCACTCAGCCGGCGTGAGGGCATCGCCTTCGGGATATCGCGGTCGGGAGGAACCCCGAGGCGCTGACCTCGGGGGAGCCGTGGACAAGGTCCTGTGGTACGCGGGTCCTGTTGGTGTTGCACAGAACAAAGACCTGCCAACTGGCCGATCGGTTTGAAGGAGCCGGACCCGAGGGGTCCGGCGGTTTTCAAACGGGCTGTGGCCAGCGGGTCGTGACGAGCTAGACTGGACCCGCAGCTGGGCCGTGGGCCGGTGGTCTGGACCGGGCTGGCTGGGGTGGACCGGCCCAGTTGGGCCCCCCCTTGAGTTCAAGGGCCTGTAACTTTTAAACGGCGCGTCCGTTTGACGCGCCGTCTACGGTTGTGGGTTTGTCTCTTCGAGATGGACTTTTTGAACTACGTTTCGGTGTTTTTAAGTTCCAATCTTGAAAGTGGGTGAACCGAGATGCTTTAAGTTAATAATAATAAATTATTATTAAAGCTTGCGACGGATGTGCTTCGCGAGCCGGACGTCTGTTTGACGTGCCACTAGAGGCGCTATGGCCCTAGATTTGAGACGGTCCTTCCAAAGTTGGTTGGGAACCTTTACGGTTTGGTTTCATTGCTCGGTGGCATGAAACGCTTAATGCGAATAATTAATTAATTAATTAATTAATTATTCTTGCGTCGGAGCTAACTCCTCTTTGGGATGTCCGATTGATGCGCCGTCATCGGCAGTGTGACCCCAGTCCTTGTGCGGACTTTTTGAGATGCTTTTCGAAGCATTCGGGTTAGAGACAAGGTGCGGGCCCCATAGGGCCTAGTTCACACGTTTTATGGTGAAACGCCACCTTTTCACCCGACATCCGTTTGGTGTGTTTGAGTATTCATTTATGAGTGTTCTTCTGAGGGGATTGTGATGGCGCAATCCGCCCGCCTAAATTCAGCACCGAGGCATGGGCCCCATGAGGCGGCTTTTGGACGTATGCTATGTTTTTACGACTTATGCTTGATAAGTCTGTTCTGGGAAAATGAATAGCCTACGCCTCGTGGTTATCTGCAAGGAATACAATGGTATGATCTGCGTGACGTGTTTCGGGGTCGAGGTGAGGGCCCCACAGGGCCCCGTTTTCATAATGTGGGGAGTTGCAGCTTCTGCATCCGGAGTCTGTTTTAGGCAACGTCAGCGATGTTGTGACCCTGAAATCGAGGTGAAGTTGACTAGGGAAGTTTTAGGTGTTGAAAAAGGAGTTGAGGCATGGGCCCCACGGGCCGTCTTTTAAGTTGTGTGCAGTGTATTGGGAATTTTTCATCAGACGTCAGTTTGGGGTGTAGGAATAGTCGATTTGGAATGTTTTTTCAAGAGCATCGCGATGGTGCAGTTCGCCTAACCTTTTTCGGGACTGAGTTGTGGGCCCCACAAGACGCCGTATTGGCATAAAGCGGTGTTAAATAACTTTTCCACCGGGAGCTCGTTTCTAGCGAGTAAATAGTCTATCTCGCATGTTTTTCTGTGAGGATTACAATGGTGTAATCTGCTTGGGCATACAAAGACTCTTTCAAGATCTCATTAAATGTGGAAACATGAAAGGGCGTTGGTTGGAGGTTCCTTTGATGCACTCTGAACCTACGCACGGTAGCGGTGTTAGTGACACCCTGTGATGGCACGGGCAATACAGAGTTATCAGACCAGTTCCGGGTTTACCCTATAGCAGGGCTAGGCAGTGGGTTACCCACTGGGGTATCAGGGTTTACCCTCCAGCGAGGCTGGGCAGTGGGTTACCCGTTGACCTCAGGGTTTACCCTCCAGTGAGGCTGGGTAGTGGGTTACCCATTGATCTTAGGGTTTACCCTTCATCGGGGCTGGGCAGTGGGTTACCCGTTGACTATAGGGTTTACCCTCCAGCAGGGATGGGCAGTGGGTTACCCGATGACTTCTTTCAGACTCACCCCTTTCTATGAGGCCAGTCAGTGACTTTTCTCCATGGTTACCAGAGCGGGACCCTTGGTTGTACTGTTCAACGATGAGACAACTTTGTCGTACATGACTGTTGGGTATCAGTAATGGATATCTTTTGAAATGCTGATGACTTTTCCTGGGCTGAGCTTGGAGATAGAGATTCCCTTACACACTCATCCGGGTTTATTGTTGAGAATATATATATATACACCCTACTTTGTTCCCACTCCTTGGGTTCAGTTACTCTCCTTCTAGAAGGGGCGAAGACACGTGGGGTATGCCATGTGCTTTCTATATCTAGTTCCTCTTGGATTGAATTAGTCTACTTCCTTTCTTTTGTTAGGTTGAGCTTCACTATCTCTATTGTACTCTTACATTGTTCTTTTTTCTTTCTACTGCTCAACGTTTTAGTACCTACTTTATTGATCCCTTGAGCTTTCAGGGCATCCTACTGAGTATCTTTATACTCACCCCTACTTGGGCTTTGCTCGTACTTGGTGTGCCCTTGAAGACGACATACAGGTCGATCGAGACTATGGAAGAGCGTAGAGGACACAAGAGCTTGGGCCATGTTTAGTGTTCACAGTAGGACTTTCAGGTGTGAGACGCACTAGCTGTTTACTTTTGTTTACCTATTTCCAGGTTGTGTCACCTTTTGGGTTAGGCACGTGTTTTCCCATTTTCCTGTTCAATTATCTTGTTAGTACTTTTCAGCACTTTACTGATCCTATATAGAAGTTGATGCATGACTGTGGTTGGGTTATAGTGGTTTGTACGTTGGTTTCCTTTTTTAATATGCACTTCTACATTGAGTGGGCTATGTGTGTGTGTACAGGTACTTAGGCAAAGTCCTCTCCGAGATTGTTACGCCTTCAGCGCTTGTTTCTAGCCCCTAGCCTATGGAGGCGGGCTTGGGGTAGTTGCGGCTCAAGACCGGTAGGGTCTGTTCATGATAATAATATATACATATATAATATTCATAATCAATAAAAATGTATTAATTAATTCTTCATAAATAAATACTCCACTTTTAATGACTCATATTATTATTTAAAAATTAATTTTCTTCAATTTTTTATTTCATTTTATCTGTGTAAATTATAATTAATTTCTAACACACTTAGAAATTAAACTAGTATTTACCATCACGTAGTAGAACACAATTCGATGTGTTTAAAAAAATAGTAGATAGAATGAAATATGGTATGTTATTTCATGATTTATAATGAAACAATCAGACTCAATTTTTTCCTCCTGAAAAGGCAACTTAAAATGGGAAACTAACTGAAACTGTAAAAAATTGAAAATACATGAATATTACTTATATAGAATAATATATTATCAACTAAAAACTAATAAAATGTTACTAAACCACTATATATCATGATCATAAGCAGAACTTATGACCAAATAAAAAGAGTACCTATCGATAAAAATTACTTCATATCTTCTGTTTTTAAATTTCAAAAACGCAAGAAGAGGTCTGCACTTAAGCATGTATCGATTGATATCTATGAAAAATACTATAAAAAATGCATGAAGATAGAAATAATTCATTTATTATTGAGGTTGAAACATCAATAATTCATAAACCTCAACATATATAGGAACTATTATTGGAGAATATTGTTGTGATGGAGGATTGTTTTTATTTTTTCCTATTATGAGTATGAGGCAAAAAAGGTGGTTTAAAGTGAAATGGAAAATTTCATTTCTTAGCTGTTAAGTCTTTTTACCTCCCACAAAAAATCCAAATAATAAATATAATTGTGATAAAAATCATTAAATAAGCACACAAAGGTAGTATCAGCATGGTGGTCAGTGTAATAAAGTGCATGATACTATTTAAACCCTTGGCTCTTTAGCTTTGCTTGTACCCTCATAACTAACTTCGAGTTCATGAATTTAACTATGAAAAATATTCTTAAAGAACTATTAATAATTGAAAATGGAAATGAATCGAATAAATTTAATGATGTGTTCAATGAATATGAAACCGATGATTCATTAGATGATGAATTTTTAACTGATAAACAGTTCAATGGAAGTATAGATACAACATAATATTTGGTACATTTGGTTGGAATAAATTTCTCCTTGAACATTATCTTGATTTAAGTCCATCCAAGGGATGCTTATTCAAATAAATCAAAAATATTAACAAGCATGAATAAATAATTATTCAGATAATTGATGATGCAGAAGTACATTGAAAAAAGACATAGATATATTTTAATAGATGTGGGTGATAAGATAAATTTTATAGAAAGAGTTATAGAAACTATTACCATAAATAATGTCTGTTATTACGAAAAGAATCTAATTTAAATGTATTAAGTGACTATTATTCTAGAAATCTGTGTCATAATAGTAATTTATTCTATAAAATAGGTTTTATAAACTACGATCATAAATAAATATGTGTAATGGGAAGAGAAAGTTATGGAAAGGAATTATGTGGATATTATTCTAGAATACATTGTTAAAATTTAAATTTATTTTATGAAATAAATCTAGATGGAAACAAATTTTTTTGGGAATATGTTAAATGTCAAAAAATATAAGAATAATTTTTGTATACCATAAATGTCAACATGACATATTTAACTAAAAAATATAACATGAATTTTGTAGTATTTTTAGTTTTCAATCATCATGGTCATTTAGTTTTATTTAGTTATAGACTGCTATATGCATAGGATTCAAATTTATTTATTTTGTTGTTTGATGCATGTATTATCTAGATGTATTCAAAATAATATATATTTATTATTGCTGATTAATTGAATGAAGATAAAAATTCTACTGAATTGTAGAAATCTAATGTAGACATTTAGAATTTATCAAGCTTCAATCAAGTGTCTAGTGTGTCAAAATTATTTATGTTCACTACCATCATGTTTTGGTACACTAAAAAAATATTAAATAAACATTATAACATATCAAAATAAATATAAAATTAAAATTTTGGTATATAAGTTTGAAAAATAATTCATCTTCTTGAATTATCAATATGAAATAGATAATTTGTTTAATTTCAAATGTCAAATTAAAGGTATATTAATATAAATGCATTACCTTGATGGTGAAAAATTCTTAGTACTCATTTACAAACTTCATTTTCTTTATAAGAGAGGTAGAATATATTTAAAATTGAGTAACATTATTTCATAATCTCCTAAAACCCAAATTTGTGTCATTTCTGCCTCTTTCAATGTCATCTACATCTTTAAAATCTTTTTGAAAATTATTATACACGTGTATTATGCATTATTTTTGGGGCATGAATTTACTATATGTAAGTATAGTATAAATTTAATTATGATAATAAAGGTAGTATATATCCAATTGTAATTATTATTTATTAACATAAAAATTTAAAAGATATTAGAAGTACACAAGTTATTGTTTTTGAGGAAGATCTGTGAAAAAGTTCAAAATTTTGATTTCATATACATGAAAATACAACACTTTCATCATCTTATAAAAAATTATTAAAGGAACATACTGAATTAATTTAGGGTTTCATAGTTCAATTTTATATTTTATGAAGAAAAATGTATAACATTTATTCTATTATCTATATATTTCATCTTTTATCTTAGAAGCTATAAAAATTTAACATTGTCATCTGAAATGAACAAAACTCTGTACTACTATAAATAAAAGTGGGAGTCGTACCTCAGTCTCTTATGAAGGAGTAATTTAAAGGATGAAATCATTAATATCATCTAGAGAAAAATTACATTGAATGTATTTTGTTCACAGGGTTGATGTCGGTTGTGGACATTGAAATCAGAAATCTCAATAGACATGAGAAATGCCTTTTGTTTGAATACATTGAGCTCGAGTGGAAATCCAAATTCATCATCATCCTAAAATTTATTTATTTTTGTTGTAAATAAATTTATAGGAAATAAAAAATATATATAGATAAATACTAATGAGTTAAATGAATTAAATTGTTTCTTAGCTTAGATGCTGATTTTACTACAAATTGAATCAGTTGTTTCTCAAAGAAAACAATAGACATTGATCTAGTATTTTCACTGACTAGAAGATGCAGTCAGTATCTACAATAATATTTAATAAATTTAGAATATATTATATAATATAATAACTATTTTTTTTATTTTTATTAAGGAAATATTACTTAATAAAATTAAGTAAAATTATCTTCAGTTAGAACTTAAAATTAAAAGTCATTTTAAAGTAAATTTTGTTCCAAAGGTGACATGTAGAAAAAGCATTGTTCTAAAAAATAAAATACATTTTATATATATTTATTTTAACAATTTTTTAGGAAAATAGTGAAATATGAAATCTTACCTTGGTTTGGTTGACTCTGGGAGTACACCATAATTTTGACAGCAAATTTCTCATTGAAGAAGTATACCTTTTTTTTACAAGAAGGGCAAGGTTCATAAAACTAGTTGAACTAAATTTGTATTTTTGTGGAAGTGGCATGGTACAATTTTTTTCTTGTAATTCAATCACATTGAAAACTCTGTTAATATATATGTCAACTTTTTATAGATGCTGTAATAAATATTTTTGGACATTGTTATTACATGTACATCACCTCAGTACAATTAATAATATTTAATAATTTTCCATTATTTTTGAATAAGGGAGGTTTTCTTCGAGACAATCTCAATATAGTAGAACTCTTAACAATACTTTGTTGGTAGTCATTTATAGGTGTTTCTAGTATGCTGTATAGTAATTATAGTAAATATTTTAACCAATAACTAAAAATATTTATGTACTGTAAAAACAATTGTATGTCATGAAACTGTAATAAATATGTAACTAAATTGAATATTAATCATAATAAAATGGAACTAAATTCTTCTTATAAATCTAAATATTATAAAAATAAGAGGTAATTTTCTAGAGGAAGCTGCAGAATATATTTTCATTCATATAGACTATAGGAAAATATGGATTGAGTAGTATCTTTGTGGAATTGAAAATAATGCTGATAATAATTATTTATGAATGTAAATAAAAATTCCATTAATAAATGGAATAGATAGAAGTTTTTTCATACTAATAAATTATTTCATAGTGATATATATAAAAAAAATACTAGAGATCCATTTTTCATGGACAAGTTGAAGGATGAAAATTTTATTTGATATCATTTCAACTAGCTATAATGGGTTGAGATGTTTAGAATATTCATCCCATATTGTGCAGTTAATATTTTATTCATTGTATGAATTACATGTGACATTAATACAGTAGTAAAATGTCTAAGTAATAGAGAAGACATATCATAAATGTGTATAGAATAGTACCTATCATCCATTAATGTAATATGTATCCTTTTTCTTTAGTTTCACCAAGGTTGGGGTGGTTGGTATTTACAAATCACATCGACAACATATGAATCACATATAAAGAAATAAATTTATGAATAATTAACTTTAAGATAATATCACTTATTTGAATATACATGTAAAAAATGATCCATATTTTTTTGATGTTACATGCACTCACCTGAATGATTTCATAAAATATCTTGTTAGCTATTTTAGTAATTAATGAATATACCAACACTTATATTCTATTGTGTTAATGGAAAAAAATATTATTACATAATTATAATAATAATAATAAAATAATAGTGAATCAAGAATAAATATTACACATATAAAAATATAGAAAAGAATTATTCATGTTAGTATTAGTTTTCTATGAATACTTATAAGAAAATATTTTGGAACCTTTCCCTATTTAATATATTTGAAAGGAATAAAATTGAAAAAATAATGAAATCATGCATATAAAAGTATGACATCAGTAATCTTGTTAAATAAAAGTCTTCACTAAATATTTTTCTCTATTTTAACTAATTTTAAAATTCTATATTATATAATAGACACCTTCACGAAGTAGAAATATATACATTGAAATGAGTTTTCAGTCTGTAATTGTTTCTTGAATCATTATTTCATATAGGTTGTTGGTTACCCATTTCAATAAAAAATAGTAGTGATAATAAATCACAATGTAGAGGATAATTTTTTAATGTTTCAATGTTGACATTAGATAAACCAAAACATAAGTAAATAATTTGTTTTATAATGGATATAATATAGGTTTCACATATTTAGTTAATTTTAATGGTAGAAAACTCAAATATTTATCTATAAGAATAAGATCGATAGAAACTATGTCATCTAAAAATTTTGATGCTCTTGTTTGCCACAATCATATAATAAACACTTCAATATTGAAATATCTTCATCTTGAATAGAGATCTTTTTTAGCTTAGTAAATGAGTGAGCCATTTGAACAGTGTTGTATGAAAATAAGATAATAAATGTTATGACATAGAGAAATAATAAATTTAATCATATAGAATTTTGAAATAAATGGAGTTCCTATTATAATGTGCACAAAACATATTCAAACCGAATAAAAATTATCTTTAACAACTCTATGTTTTTGAAATATTTCATTATAAATAATATTTATAGTACAAGTCTTTGGTATTTTTTCACTTTCATATATCAAAATTTTTAATCCTTTTTGTTTGTAACTCTATAAACTACTACATGTAGTTAACTTTGATAGAAAATAGGTTGGCGATGTAAAATCCCAAAAGATGATAGAGATTGTCCTTGAAATTTATTTATAGTCATTTCATCTGATACAATTAAAGGATATTGTATTATTTAGAGCTTGAATGACCACTTGGAGTCTTAGTGTGTCATATTAGTACTTGGTATAAACGATTCATGTCTGTAATGAGTGCTTGTAAGTATTTATTCTATGATGCAACAATCACCCAAAAATGCGAAAACTAAACATGTTCCATTGGAAAGTCCAAAAGACTAATCCACATTTCTTAGAAACAAAACCAACACCCCCACTTTTATGGTTAATTTATGATACAGAAAACCAAATATATAAATGTCATTCAATATTTCTGGTGTATATATCTTTTCAAGAGTGTCAATATCCAAAATTTATTTACAAACCGAATTTTAACTTAGATAAACCATATCTTCTCCATTAGTTAGAGGTAACATGTAATCATTTACCTCTTTCACAAGTTTTCATGTAGGTACTAAAATAGCCCATGATTTTATATACTCTGGGACTTTGTAATTTTATGTTAAATATGGGTATGTTTGTTTAAAAATGGAATCCAATGGAATCTCAAATTTAGTTATTAGATAATATTTGGGAATTTAAAAATCAACCTCAGCATTATTTGGCCCACCAACCATCCCATCCCAAAGGTTAAGAATCCAATTGGAAATTTTTTGTAATTCTACAAAAGTAATACTTGCAGCAGAAGAAGTTATTCTCATATTCTTTTTCAATGTAAGAATGGAATTGTGATTCCAAAGATAGGATGATTTGAAATTTGAAATTTGAAAATATTATGTCATCCTTGGTACCACGTTTTACTACAAGCAATATCTTTCAAAAATCACCACAAAGGACAAAACTTTTTCTACTGAAATGCAATTGAACACTATTTAGAGCTTTTAGGGACATAATATCCCTTAATGTGAAATCAAGATCCTTAAAAAATATTTTTGAACCATTTGTGCTTCATCAAAAATAATTTTTTTTTTTATTTTTTAAAAGTTCATCCAACTCAAATCCCTGTTATATATTCCATGTTGAGTCTTGGTTAACATCTATTATTTTAGAGAATTGAGAATGTGTTGTTATCCCACTATATAACAGAAGGGATTCTATACCACTTAATGAAACTGCTAGTATTATGCGACCTTCAGAACATATTGTCGACATTAAGGAAATCTATAAGAATGTTTAACTAGTGCCTCTATAGTTATGGAAAAAATATTCCTCTATTAGCATTGAAAGATCCTCCAATAATGGTGTCAAAGATATATTTTTGTTCAGAACTCATTTTTTATTTAAAATTTCAAATTATGCTTGAAGAAGATCCTTATCACAGTTTTTTCAGATACAATCAACCTATTTCCACTAAACTCAGTCGATAAATCTTTAAGAGGAATTGGAGGTTAAGTTTTTAATGATATTCCATTAATATGAAGGATTTTATCAATATTTAGCAGTGCATACTACTGAAATTGACTATCAATGAGTTGTAAATCTATTACAATATGAGATAGTGAGTTGAACGTAAGGCATTATATAAAAAAATAATATATATTAATGGTGTAACTAATAAATTATCAAATTTATATGTTAAATCAAACTCACATATGATGTTTTACATAGAATCCATAATGTAAATACTATTATGGTTAATTTAATTGACCTGAATTATTAAAAATAATGAAATTACTTGTGAACTTCATATAATTGAACTACATATAACTAATACTACCTTAATTAACAAAATATCTGAGTATGTATCCATAATGTTTTTACATAAATAAATGTGATGAGTATACTACATTCTTTTTAAAAGTCATCAAGAAAAATAATTTAAGTAAAAAATCTGAGAGAGAAGTAAGATAATCATAAATATATAACTACTTCTTTATCAATGTCATGGTTCTTAAAAAAATGTTAATATACTATATTCCTTCAATTTGTTACATATTTTTATGATTATATAAGATATATTTTGTGATTAATTTCTAGGTTTTATACCATAAATCATGTGGCTGAAAACCTTTATTTGATAACAGTAAGTGTGAAATTAATATGCACACAGAATTCCCTATTTTCTATAGAGAAGCCTCTATAATAGATTTAAAAAACTCTAAATCATCAAGAAGTAAACCTGAGAGAAATAATTCCCCTCTATATGTATTCAAAGTAGTATGATTTTCAGTCAACATATCATCATATGATTTAAGTATCGTAACTTTAGTGAGGAATATTCAAAGGTAATATTGTTAACTAATAGTGGGAGGCACATAATGAAATTATCTAATAACAAATCCTCACTTTATGGGATACCATTTCCTATCATGCGAGTGGAAGACAAAATTCATTGGGAATTCAGTATATGTTAAATTTTGTGCTTCAGGATAATTTTCATTGGCTTCAAACGATTAAGTGAACATAGTATGTGATATTGTTGTTTTTGAAGAAATGTCTTCAATATTGAATCCATAATTTTAAGTTATATTTTTCTCACCCGGAAAGTGGAAATGAAATATTTCATCTATAGGGAACCTGTAATGGATGGCTTAACTATATATTTTCCAAGAATCCTCACAAGGTAAAATATATCGGTAGTCACAATACATTTTAATCTCATCAACTCATTTTTCACTATGTTATATAGTCTCAGATCCATAAGGATATTTTGTTACATGATCATTCCATTTATATTTATTTTAACAAAAATTTTATAGAATAAATTTGATTACAAAGTTCATCATTCAAATGAGCCTCATATTTAAGTAGCATGGACAATTTATAAGTTAAAAAAATATTTATCCAGTTCAACCCAATTATTAATATTATTCTTCTATTATATCATCTTTTGTAAATAGAATTCCCATCCTCATCCATATATTAATTAGAAATAAAATTTAATGAAATATATTGAACAATGTATATTTTTCATGAATGGGGAGTGTGGGATATTAAACCCAAAAGGTCTACAAATCATGATTTTTTTTATAGATTCATATAGCTGATGATGCACTTTTTTATCTATTATTTCAGTAGAAATAATTTTATAAACATAAATAAAAAATGAAATTTTATGAGTATATTGAATAAATACAAGTATGTGGACCTGAGGAAGACCATGCTTTTGAAATTCAATGGTTCAAACAACTACATATATAAATAAAAAATAAAAATTTAAATGTAAATAAAGTATAATATTTCTTCAAAAAAAAATGAATGAAATATTAAAAACTATCAAAAAAATACAAGCTTTCTTCTTTCAAAAAAATATCCCCTCATTTAGATCATTCCTTCAACTATATAGAATCTGCAATGGATGTTATAAATGAATATTCACCAAGAATCCAAACATGGTGAAATATATTGGTAGCCATAATATATTTTATTCTTATATTTTTTTTCACCATGTTCTATAGAGTCATATCCATAAATAGCTATTGTTTCCTAATCGTTCCCTTTGTTTATATATTCAAACAAATATTTTATAAAAAATAATTGATTAAAAAGTTCAATAGTTAGATGATCCTTATATATAAGTAGAATGGATTGATTATAGGGTACAAAAAAGTTATCTAGTTCGACCCCATTATTTTCTATTATTTTTATGTTATATCATCTTTTGTAAATAGACTACCTATCCTCATCCATAGATGAATTGGAAAAAAATTTAGGTAAATATTTCTAACAACATATATTTTTCATGCATGGAGTGTTTCAGTTATTAACCCCACGAGGTCTATGAATCATGAAATTTTTTACAGACTCATATATTTGAGGCTGCACTATTTTATCTAGTATTTCAGTAGAAATGATTCGATCAACATCAGAAACAGTTGAAATTTTATGACAAGATTTAATAAATAAAAGTATGAGAACATGAGGAAGGTTAATCATTTGATATTAAATGGTTCAAAATACTGCATAAATAAATAGAAAACAAAAAAATGTAAATAATGAATAATATTTCTTAAAAAAATGATTTAAATATTAAAAAATGTTAAAAAATACCATCTTGCTGCAATCCCAAAAAGATCCCCTCTATTAGACCATTAATTAGATTCTCAACCATCATATTAAAAAATATTGAGAATATTTTTGGTAATTCTTCAAAAAAAAGGTTTTCATTATGTAGAAACCTTATAATCTCTAGACAACAGAGATTACATGTGAAAATTATAAACAAATATAGATATCAAACCCAATTAAAAATTTCCATTTCATCTTGATAATTTGGAATCATATATCTTGGACCACCGGTAAAACATGATGGCATAATGATATGTCTTCCTCAAAGATAACTGTCACAGTCCCCTTTGAGAAAAGCTTCCTGCAACCCATTATACAACTCAACTCTCAATTTTTTTGATTTAACTAAATAAATGATAAACATTGTGATTCAAAAATTGTATGTGCATACAATAAAAATTGTGGAAAAAATAGTATAGAATGTAAGAGTAAATACAATTGATTATGTAGAAGTTTATGATGGTATACAAAGTTCTCCCTCATTGAAACTCTATGTAATTTAATAGAATATTTGGTGGTAAATTTGTGGTAAACATTATTAGAATATCCATATTTTCCAGTTTCATATATTATAAGATACTTCAAGGGAAGAAATAGTGGATGTATTTCGTATATACATTGTAGTTTACCTATTTTTATCTATAAAATAATATCACTGTTGTTATTGACATCTCTAATATAACTAAATATGAGCATTGAGATTTTTGAAGTCATTGGTAAGTTTTAATAATGTGAATCAAAATCTCTCTTTCTAATAAGCCAAAATCTAAAATCTAGGGTGTTAGTTCATGTCAAAAATTCTCCTGAAATTATAAAATGTTGAATTAAGTGATTGCATTAATCCAACATAAAATTATGATTCTATATGAAAATTGGATTGACATAATGTTTATTTTTGTTTTATATGAAAGAAATAAAAATAAGTGAAGAAATATAAATTATATATTTTTGTCAGTTTACATGTATATTAAAGCATGTAATATTTGTAATATACCAAACATATCTAATTCTATTATCAACTTCATTCAAGGTGTTAAAAATATATAGCTATGATAACTTTGGTGATTTTCCAGAAGGTGGAAATAAGCTACCATTGAAATGATAGTTTTGATCGTTAATCCTGTAAACATATGGAGCACCTCCACTATTTATGGAGTAATCAATTCTCCTACCCATTGATATATAAAAAAAATTATGTTGTAAACATAAATAGTATCACATTATTATTTTCCCACTTTTGAATGAACGAAGAATATAAGGGACATCATGTACTAGGGTGGATTTGGTATTTTTTGTAAGTTGATTTTTCCAAGAGAGAAGCATAGTGAAAACATAGATGTTTCTTGGGCACTACATCATTTAACTCTTCAATCGAACCAAAACATCATAGAATAATAGGTACAAAAGAATTGAGAATCACTAAGGTCTAAGTAATCTACATGCATCAAATTTCAAATTAGTTATCATATTATAATACTAAAAAATAATGGTATTAATTAAAATGTATGAACAATATTATAAGAATTTTAAACTTTCGTACTAAATATTGTGTAACATAAATATAAAAATAAGAAGAGAACATAATTTTCAATTTGTTACTTGTTAAAATAATATTGAACCATTTCTATTTAATTTAGAATTTAAATACACATAAATAATGGTAAGTAAAGAATGTGTATTGAACAATCATAATAAATATTTTCATCTTTTCCTGAAGTGTATATAAATAAATACGACTACAACAAAATAGTCAATTAATTAAGTGAGTATCATACCACTATCTCGTGATGATTATTGTGTGCATGTATTTGTTGATAGAAAAATTTCATTGTTGATATGCTTTTTATGGGGATAAACGGCCGAGACTTTCATGTATGAATGATCAGAACTATTCTAATTCTCTAACAAAAAAAATACTTGGTTGATACATTTATAACATCAAGTAAGACCAAAATTATAAATCATTAAAATACAGCATGTACGCATGATCAAAATTATTCTCCTGCGCTGTTGAAAAGGAAAACTTGGTTGATACATGGATAAAATTTAATAAGAACAAAATCTTAAATCTTTAAATAAAAAAATGTTATAGTATAACATAAGTAGTTAATAATATTGAATTTACAGGCATAACCTATTCTATGATGCAATTTTATGATTCATTTATAACTCCTTTTTTCCTTTTATATTTAATAGGATGGTTTGTAGTTAGGTGTTTCCATAGTAAAATTAGTTTCTTAATTAAGGGATAAATTTTACCCACAATAGAGTGTACCAAATATTTAACATTACTAATTGAAATAAAATTTAAAAAATAAATTGAAATTTAGACTTAATGAGGGAAACTAAAAGTACCATTTATAGTAAAATTTTACAATGGAGTTCAATATGAATGTGGTATGTTATTTTCATTTGACCTTTTCAGATTTTTTTCACTCAAAAGTAGAAATTGGTAATTTGTTTTTGAATAATTGTAGCCATCTAAGGAACCTACAAAAAAACGTAGATTATATTTTTCTAAATTCATAAATAAAAAATTATGTTTAGTTTCATTTTCACAATAATTAAATGTTGATATGAAAAAATATAAGACAAACCTGCAGGAATAACACTTTTTTGTTTCCTTATAAAACTTTTATGTAGCCTATCCTCCTTGTGGATGGTACTTTGATTGTCACCCAAATTTGACATATTTTATATGATTGTTGTAGAAGCTTCGTAAATGGTGCTAATCTTCATAATTATTTATTTTTTAGTTAAGAAAAATTATATTTATACCCTCATGTCTACATAGTTAAAATATTGTTGCCTTCTATTTTAGCCTTTATTCTTTTGTTTTATTTAATTAAATAATGAATGAGGAATATATCAAACTATCTAAACATAAATAAAATTTTATTAATAATAATGTTTTCAGTCTTTAGCTCATGATTTTGTGAAGATGGTAGATATTAGTAAATCAATATAATAAATTGGAATTTCATCTAGAAATTAATATTTAACATGTAATTAATGAGAGAAAAATATAAATGTCACAAGAATTTGGATAAAAATTACATTTCAGATGGAACTTTAATTCTTGAATAACCAAATTTAGTAATTAATTGATATAAATTACCAATGGTTTTGGTAAAAAAATATGAGCAAAACTAACATTTAGATGTTTTTTATAAAATAAAACTTATTTGGAATTTGGAACACTATACTTGAAAGACATCAATTTGGTTTCACTGGAGATATTTGTGTTTCACTGTATATTGAAATGTTACAGAGATCAAGTCCTTGATAGTACGAGAGAGTATCCTTTGTCGTCAGTAGTGAAAACCCTTAAATTTATGGTCTGCCTGAAAAAATTGTAATTGGGTTGAAGAGAAGAAAACATTGTCCGATAGTAGTATAGAAAGATATTCAATCCATCATTGAAAAACCCAAAAAAAAAACTTTCAAAAAATGTGTCTATAGGTGACTGTATTCAAGAGGAAATATAAGGGGATATCTTATAGGTATAAGGATGGTAGGAAATGGAGACTGGAGGAATGGGGGACATGGGATAAAAGGGATATGGTGAAACCCTTGACACGCTGACAGGGATTTCTGGAGAAAGATACATGAACTATAGAGCGATGTCATTAGGACCTTGAGATACAAAAATTGAGATCAGAAGGTTGGTGTGACAACTTTGGAGGAATGGGAACCAATAGAGTGGAAGGATACTGTTAGAACTCTGACTAGGTGACATGAAGAGGGGGAGTAAGAGATGGGAACTCCAAGAGAGGTTTGGTAGTGGATCTATGGAAGAAGACATAAATACATCGATAGAGATATGGTGATGGGGAGGGATTAGGGGGGTCAATTTTTTATGGGAGGATATGGAGACATACAGTTAACAGGGATAGAAGACAGAGACAAGGAGAGGGAGGGTTAGTGGGAAAATAGAAAATAAGAGGGGAGATCATGATCAAAGGAGATGACATACAGTAGGTGATCCATGGATCATATAAGGAATAATATATTTTATAATATTAATATAATATATTAAATTATCATATCAAAATTAACTTAGGTTAAAATTTTATTATTTTTCTAAAATGATTTATTTTTCACTGAATAATGAAAAGTACTGACTTTTAAAATACCCTCATTTCTTTTAATTAAATCAATAAAATTAAAAGTTTCATTATATATTCTATGTGTTTATATAGTTACATATGATTGATTTAATTTATGATAATATACTTTTTTCTATTTGAATAATAATTATTCACAATTTTGTCAAAATCTAATTTTTATGCATAAAAACTAATTTTTCTAAAATTTTTTTGTTACATTTTATGTATTTATATTAAAATTGATTTATAACACTTATTGAGATTTATTATTTAAAATTGATACCATATTACTAATAATGAGTTTTGAATTTTGTAAATATGTCCCATTTATCTTTGTTCATTATGAATATTGGATGTGGTAAATATTTGTTACCTCTATAAGGGTAAAATTGGTGAAACAATGTTAAAACCATGATATGAGGTCTCAAAATTAACCCAAAACTTGAATTTATTTCATTTTATAGGATTAATTCAATCATATAAATTCTAAATTTGAATACATGGCATCTCGATTCTATTTTTCCTTAATAGTTACATTTATATAATTTTACGTTACAAAATTCCAAAGTCTCACTCTCTAGATTTTCATTTCCCTTTTCAATTCACCTAGGTATAAGAATATGTTATTAATGAATAAAATTTTTTTATTATGAAAATGATTAATTTATTTTTGTTTAGTAAATTTATTTCTAATTTTGATTTATGGTATATTTTTCTTAAATGTTTACAAATATTTGTCATAGTGCTTGTGAAACCAGTGGAAAAATCAAAGTAAATGACTTTAAAAACATTAATGGTAATATTTTTGGATGAATTATGATGCCATAATTTTTTTGGTAAATATTAATGTATAATTTATGATCAAAGTTTTTATATTAGAATTAATTTATTATATTTATTTCTTTAAATTCATATTAATCGAATAGTATCAAGAATGACATTGATAATATTTTATTAAATTACTTAAAAATTATAAAAATATCAAAATAAGACAAATAAGATGATAAATTGTCTAATGTTTCATCCCTTTTCTTGTTATGAGCTAATTATCACCTAATAAGTACAATTATAACCCTTTAATATTGAAAAAGTTATTATTATGGTTAAGGCTAGAAATAGTTAATGAAGGGGTTAAACAAAAAGATATATTTTAAAATACCACTTAAACTAGTATAAATTTTAATGGTTAAATTTATTTAAAACATATCACATTTTATCATAATAATTCATGACACATAGTTTAATTTTCACATGTAAAGTTATTTATTATATTTAAATCCTTTTATTAGTTCTATGTGTGTCCTCTCCCTCACTTATAAAAGGGAACCACTCCTTTATCTTATTTACATCAGCTTGATCCATCTTGATCAACCAAAAAATATTTAATTATCTTACAAACATACATATACAATAATTAGAGGTGTTTTTATTATTAAAGAACCAATTTAGGGATCCTTAATAAGATATCTAAAGGAGGTATAATGAAGAAGATGTAATCATCACACCCGACCTCTTTCAAATTATTTCTTTTCTAACACTTATAAATTTATGGTATCCATCATTAAATAAAAAATTCAATACATTCAATATAATAATATGTTATTTTTATTATTTAAGAACCATTATCCACCCTACTTTTTATAAAACATGAAATTAAATTATCACCCATACGTACGTGTAGGCTTCCATCTCTATATAATGATACAATTTATTTTCCATAATCATTTTTCATGGATGGTTATTATGACGAGTCTAATGTTTATATATGATAGTTATGAAATAATTGTTCTTCTATAATTATAATTTTATATCTACCAATGATAACCCATTTCTTTTAGAAACCTTATTTCAATATTCCTAATATAAATACTAGCATAATACAATCCCAAAAGATAAAAAGGGATAGTTTCTTTAGGTAATTAGACACATAACACCATAAATTTAAATAGTGATACACTAAAATTATTTAAAAACTCCTTAATATGATCTAAAAATTTCATCGCTCTTCTAATACTACATGGGATAACCTGGGGACGTACATAAAAAAGTGGTGAGCTATAAATCCTAGTAATGGAATAATCAAAGTATAACATGATGAAAGTAATGCATGAAATTATAGGGTCATATCAACATTCTATAAAATTTTTGAGAATAATAAATATGAACATTGAAACATGATATAATATGTTAAAATCTAGGTAACATAGGAATGCGAAAAAAACATAAAACAAGACATCATAAGCATAAGTTAGGGATAACCACCGAGACATCATAAAATAATGTTCTTAGACTAACCTCCCATTCACCATACATGGTATATTATGAGATAAAAACATTACCCATTGCATTGTAGGGCTATATTATTCCCGGACCACCCACCACATTCATATCATGTATATGAAATTGTGTTACACATATATTATACAACATAAGAATAACTTTCCTCACTTTTAATCTCATGGTTATAGAGTGTGTGTTACATACATGGAAGTACACAAACAATGAAGTATTGGTATATCTAGGTCAATACCCTTTAGTGGAAATGTGGATGAGATTCACTACACAAATGTTTGGCATGGGAAATCATAGGATAATTTCTACAACATAATGAGTGTTCATAAAGATTCAAGTAAGGGTTTAATGAGAGTGAAATGTGGTCTATAATTACTTGGAAATCA
The DNA here is from genome assembly GCA_963277665.1 of Viscum album. Classification (NCBI taxonomy): domain Eukaryota; kingdom Viridiplantae; phylum Streptophyta; class Magnoliopsida; order Santalales; family Viscaceae; genus Viscum; species Viscum album. The sequence goes on along the minus strand of OY728157.1, from coordinate 1,909,429,453 downwards.
TAATGAAAATTAATGAGATGTGTAACAACACATTCCAACATGGAAAATTATAAATCAAAATAAACAATACAAAGAATCTTGTTGAATAAATAGGGGGAGGATACAATTCTCTTACCTTTACAGGATACTTCTAAAATCTTGGGAGGAGATTCATAAGACCTAGGGAAAACTTTGGTATGGATCTTGAGAGGAATATATATGAGCTTGTAACACAACCATGACAACTATTACCATATTTTCTTGTAAAAATCACAAAATTCTAGGCCAAGCCTTCAATATAAGAATTTCTGAATGGGACTAGGCAGATCCCACTCAATATAAGAATTACACCATTTGACCAGGTTGATCCCACTTGATATATGCATTACATCATGATACTGGTCATATCCTGCTCAATATAAGATTTATGACATGGTATTGGTAAAAACCCACTCAATATAATCATTACAGCCTGGAATTGGGTTGAGCCAACTCAATATAAGCATTAAAACATGGTATTAGGCCAATACCACTCAATATAATCATTACAACATTTCAAAAAAACAAGTCATAACCACAAGGATATCACAATAACAAATCATAACCCTTAATGGTTAATTATGAAAATTACAATTTTTCTTTCAATTACAATTTCATATTTATCTCAATTGATCAACATTCATATAAATATGAAATAATCCATTATCTAGGGATTCTATATCAAGAAATCCCATAAATTCTCATGTCATGATAAACCCAATTTAAACCATTATCCAAGTTCTTATTATTCACAACTTTTCTCACTCAACAGGTATCCATAAGTTAGGTGACATCAATTATTAAATCCAAATGGATCAATCAATATTATAATCCACAATTTACCATTAAAAAATGAATAAATTAACTAGAGATCATGTTGCATAGATGTAATAAAAACATTTATTATAATTCACAATTAAACAGACAATAAGGTTAGGTTTATAATCCCTAAACTAATTTGGTGATTTAGAAACACCAATAATGAGTAAAACCAATGAAAATTAAGGTGATAGAGATAAATAAAGGAATACAAGGATTATATACCAAAATAGTACATTTGAAATGAAATAGGAGGCTCCAAAATTTCCTAGAATCTTTCTAGGGTTGAGATATGAATGCATGAAAAATAATGAAAGAATCATACTCATGAAGGGGTATTAAAATAACCGGGTCTAATACTTAGGATAAATGTAACACTTTAATGTTGTGAATTTCACAATTAATGAGATATATTAAAAGATTCATCACATTAGATTTATATTTAACCTTGCTTGAATTTTCCATGATATGAATGGTTTATACAATTTCTAACCACTTCAATCCCCATACTAGTTCATGAAATATTCTTATGCATTTACACATTATGTCTCAGGATTAATAATTGTAAACATCTAGTTGGATGTTCTCAGACCAATATATTCATAAGATCTATAAACACCTCTAAACCTTCCCAAACCATGGAAAACCACCATAAACCATTTAACATTTTTCTACATATATTACATCAATTAAAAAAAACATACATCCATAAGAATTAGGTCATTTTTTATAATAAGGGATCCTTGTCTTCCAATAAGACTTAACCACCAAGCTCCAACAAAAAAAATCAAAAGATAAATGTACTTTGAAAAAGGAATAACCATACAAAATCCACACCATATAACATATCATCCTTGATCTACTTTAAGAATCACTATGGGGTCTCAGTGAACAAGTCTGGCCATTACAATCGCATATCAGACTACCCTCCATGGTATCCTCCTGAACATGCCCATGAAACCACGACACTAAAACTAGAGTAATAAACCTACCCTAGAGATACTTCTCAATACACTCCACAATCTATATCGAATTCTCCTCAAAGGATTCATCATCACAAAGATTGATTTCTTTAATTTTCACCACATGAGAAGGGCCAGAGTAATATATCTGAAGCTATGACATAAGATACCAATAATTCATTGAACTATATAATTATTGAATGGATAATTAGTACAACATTGGACCTACCCTATCCACAATCTCAAACAGACCATCAAACTTAGGCACTAACTTTCCCTGTTTCCTCATACGAAATTCCCCAACTAAGTTGACACATGAAGGAAAACCCAGTGATCAACCACGTACTCTAGAGATCATCACTGATGGTCAGTAACCACCTCCTAATCATCTGAACCTTATCATATGTATCCTTCTTGATAATAGGTTCAATAAGCACTGAATCACCTTTCCCCAACAAAAAATGTGTCAAATTAGTCTAAAACCCCTAAAATCCATAAATGGTGCCTTTTGGATAAATTCTGGATGTTTTTATTATATAAAAACTCCATAAGTGCCATATGTTGATCCCATAAATCAAAGATATCAAAAACATGGGCTTGTAAAATATCCTATAGAACTTGAATAATCTACTCATATTGAAATTCATTCTAAGGATAATAGGTTTTTCTTAAAATAAACTTAAATCCCATATCCTTCTAGAGACCCTTCCAGAACTGTGATGTGAAATGAAGTTCTCTATTTGAAACGATACTCCTTGAAACATAGTGAAACTAAACTAAATCATTCACTTAATAATACCTAGATCATCCATTGTAAAAGTATCCTTGATTAGTAAAGAGTGTGATACCTTCATCAACCGATCAAAAATCACCAATACGATATTTTTTTATGGATTTAATTAGGTACTTCTATCAAAAAACCTATAGTGACATCATTCTATTTCCACCCAAGAATGTGCAGAGGCTGCAACAACCTAGTTGGCCTATAATGCTTATATTTCACCTACTGATGGGTGAAAAATCTCTAAAGAAATCCGAATATATCCTTCTTCATTCTGGACCACCAATACTATCTATAGAGATCAAAATACATCTTTTTTAGACCAAGATGTACTTCCCATCTAAAATCATGGTGCTCTCTCATAAGCTCCTCATACAAACCCATATAAACATATATTCAACCATGAAAAATAAGATAATTTAAAATACCAAGAGACCATAATTATTTTTTATCCTCATCATATAAGAAATATCAAAGAACTAAGCCCTCTAGATTAGATAAACACTTTTTCTTGATCCTATCCAAAAGCACAGGTATAATTGAGGTCGAAGTCAGAGAAACTCATCACTAAGACTCTTGAACATCTAGATGTATACCTATAAATAGTTTTATCACCCTCCATGCATCTCAAGATTCATTAACGTCCTCTGTCTATGTATTTTTCACCAAGGAATTAGTAAGGATGTTCCCTTTTCTTAATGTAAATGCAAACTTGAAGTTGAAAGACTGTAGATACTCAACCTACAACTTTTGGTGAATGTTTCAGCCCCATTGAGAAAAGATGTACCTGAGGCTATTTTGTAAAATGTAAGTCACAATAATATTTCAAAAATGATAGTTTATCCAACATATCAGTGCATTTAACACTATAGATAACTCTAAATCATGAGTAGGGAAATTCCTCTCATGTCATCTCTGCTGTATAGATCCATAATAAACCACTCAATTCTACTGCATTAGAACTAATTTGAATCTAATTCTAGATAAATCAAAATACATGGTATATGATTTAATAGGAATTGGAAAATTGATTAAAGTTATTGATCTCATCCCACCTTTCATCTCATTAAAATCTATTTTACGGGCACCTGGCCAAACAAACATCCACCCTTCTAGGTCATCCTTGAAATCGGTGCTTACCAATGGGAGAGGTCCTAGATAAAACACTGATAATAAAAAAAATACCACAAATCATTGAATCTCAAAATTATTCTTGGTTCACTCCTATGATACCACAACTACAACAATATCTGGGTCCACAGACACTCCTACCTCTGAGATGACATGGCCTGAGATGTGAAATTTATCAATCCAGAATCTCTTTGTGTTTTGGTTTGTGTAAATTTGATACCCACTCAATGTAATCAAGATTATTTAAAGTTTTTGGGAATTATTTTCTACTAAATGGGAGAACACTAAGAAATTTTTGATGAAAAACACCTTAAACTAGTCCAGAAGAGGATGAAATATCTAATTCATCATTGTAAAGAATACAACCAGTGAATTTTTCAACCCAAATGACATCACTACGAATTCATAAAATCCATATCTTCTCTAAAAATAAGTCCAAGGTATGTATGGTGGTATCACACTCAACTATTGATATCTATATCTCAAATCAACTTTGGTGAAGATCTTATAACCAATTAGCTAATCGAATATATCATCAATGTGTGGAAGTGGATACTAGTTCATGACCATCATCTGGTTAAATCTTAAATAATCTACACAAAAGTGGAAGGTACCATCAGACTTCTTAGAGTGAAGAACTGGAGAACCGTATATATACATACTGGTCCATATGAAACCTTTATCTTTTGAATCGTATAACTAAAATTTCAACTCCAAAATCTATACTGGTTATATTCTATAAAGTGGGATATAAATTGGATCTACTACCAGCACCAACTTGACCATCAACTCGATCTCCTGCTTAGGTGGAATGCTATAAAACTCATAAGAAAAGACATTTTGAAAATGTTCCACCACTAGAGGAAAAGAATCCTGCTACATTGCACCATCATATAGATCAAGGCTTTCTATCTGATCCCTAAAAATATTCAGTCTACACCAAATTAGTCTTGGGCTACCATCATGAAGATCCCACTCCCCTTGGTGAGAATAAATGCCCCCTTATAGAGAAAGAGAGGAAACTCTCCTCCAGTAATAGTTGATATGATACTAGTAGATAAATATGCAATTCATACCAAGAATCAAATCAAAACTTATCATTCCCTTCATAAATAGTTACCAAATGAAATGGTAACCACTGATCTCTAGAGAACACAGCTAGAAATTTCATGAACCAAGATGGGTCCCCATCCGAATCGTTGTCTGACCTGGTCCGTGACATGACCCAAGTGGCATTCCCAATCCCCATGAGCTGGGAACTAGTTCCTGAGTATCAATAACGTACTTTGATAATGTTTTTACCCAATTTCATGCGTATAAAAATTAATTTTTTTAAATATTCAAAAAAAAAAAATTACACAACCAAAAAATCCATTAACAATGTTCAGAATTTAAGTTTATAATTTAAACAAAAAATCCCAAAAAATAATGCAAAAAAGAAAAATAAAAACTCCAACCCAAACCTTTATGCCACATGAGGAACCATATCATCATGCCACCTCCACCAATCCTACAAGATAATACCACTAATAACTCACATCATGATTACCAAACATCCTTGATTTACCTAGAATAAACATACAACAAGATCTACATACACCCTTGGGTGTATGCAGGGTGTGATCCAAAGCCCAGTAGGATTCCAATTAGGAAATATGTTCCATGATATAACATTAAAAAAACAATCTAACATTCTCATCCAAATTCAAACTTTAAAAAACACTTCTAATAAAAACATTTATTTGGTAAACAGTTAAAAGGAACACTTTGAAGGAAACCCATCTCACAAACACTAGCTTAAATGATAAATGGAATTTTATAGATATCACACGCACTCAAGTGGTTTTCCATAGGATGACAGATGGCTCCACATCATATATAGTATAGCACCATGGGTAATTCTCCTAGGGTTGATCTAACTTGAGTAGGACCCTAGAACCTCGTAACTAACTGAAAGGTGGTATAGAAACCACAACCATCAACGTCCTCATGCACGAGACACTAGAGTGGAGAAACATCCAATGTTTTAGTGGAGATCAATCATAATCATAGTATAGTTAGTGTTGTAAGTGTCAATCTAGTTAAGTAAAACTGGGAAAATCCACTTCCGTATCACTAGATTTCTAGTTCTTGTCCGCCACCTAGATACCCGAGATTCCCTTATGCTCAAGTAAATATTCACATATCACACATATCACCACCACAATAACTAAATATTGATAATTTCAAGGAAAATTACATTTTTGATAAAACCAACCATTTTCTAGTTTAGTCACACCAAAACCCTATATTAAATACATGTTTCATTACTCACAAAATTTATAGATTTCCCTTTTTACAAACACAAGAAAACACACAATTAAAACCAACCAATTTCATGGAAAATACCCTTTATAAATTCACACCTACATCAAGGTCTATTTTTAAAACAATATTTTCCATCATTTAAATAAAGTAAATTTCATACTCAAAGGGGCACGACATGGCTAAAATGCCAAAAAATGATCCATTTTCCATTGAAAATCCAATTAAAACACACATGAACCATATGTTCCATTGAAAATACATTTCAAAACTTCCAAAAAACCCCTAAAACCCTATTTATAAACATTACATCATAAAACACATAGAAACATATCCATTCCCATTTTTAAAATTCATTTCTACCCTATAAACACACAAACCACTTCAAAAAATCTATTCACACCACATAATAAAACCAAATAACACATTTATAAACTCATAAAAAATATATTAAATTCATCTAATAGTGTGAGGGAACAGAACCACCTACCTCTCAGGAAGAACCTTTCAAAAAATGGTGTGAAATAACATCTGCACCACATTCACACCACAAAGAGGAAATATGCAACCCAAATTAAGAAGGTCGAATCCAAAACCGCAATATTAAAACCCAAATTTGAAACCCCAACCACTAGAGATATGAAATCCCAAATAAAAGAAAAGTGAACCTAAGAATATAGGGAGGAAACAAGAGAAAGAGGACTTACATGAGGGTTATTTGAATAAATCAGGTGAAAACCACCCAAAGTGGGGAGACCAAAAGTGAGGAGAGGATGGGGGAGGCACACCAAGGAATGAGAAGGCCATGAGGGTTGAGAAAATGGGGTGGAATGGGGTAAAATAAGGTAAAGAGAAAAGAAAACCCCCAAATTTTAATGTTCTTGCAGATCCACATGGTTTGGAAAACAATGTAGTAACCGTACGGAGAAATATGTCTGAAGGAAGATATCCACAGAGTTACCTGGGTTAAGGCGCATGGCCGTGCAAAGGCCGTGCCATATGTTTGGTCTCTTACCACACAATTTCCTAGGTGGGTGCATAGGTACAACTAATCATGTTCCAACCATGCACAGTTTCCTATCCACCCCCAAAACATATATTCTTTTCCAAAAAATAAAAGGAAACCCAAGGGGAGAAGTTGGAAAAAATATAAAAGGAAATAATACTCAAAAAATCCAATACTGTCACAACTGGTTCCCAAGAAACTAACTGAGGACCAACCTAAATTAGAACAAAATACAATTCAAAAAACCAGGTGTGGCAATTCTCCCCTAGAAAGCCACAATAAGACTGAACCCTAGAATAGAAACCGATTATCATTTATAGTTCATGGAGATTTCCAATGTACACCAAAGAAGAAGAATTATGAACACTATCAACAAGTAAAAAAGACATAAAAGTTAAAATTAGGAGACCTAAAATAGACTCCCTTCTAAGTGTCACCCACCCCTAAATGACAGGACACCTCCAGTTGGTCAATAAAAAGGAAAGGATCTCTCACACGGATGATCCAACCTCTTAAAAAAAATTCCATACACCTTATTGATAGGAACCCAAACCACTTTACTAGGACAAATGAACAAGATAAAACCACATACCAATGAATACCCCCATAACCTTACTTTAACAAAACTATTGGGAATTCTCCAACTCTATGCTTACTTAAAGGAGGATCTTTAGGTTAGATAACTCTGAATGAGACTACCTACCTACAAGACCTGACTGATAATGAGACCGAAATACTAAAATGGGGAGTCCCAAACGGACTCCCCACCATAAGAAATAAAATTGCACTCAAGACAGAACTGGAATACCAACATGGGGAGGATCGAACAGATTCCCCACCATAGATACTAGCTAGCTTCACTAACTAGAACATATCAAAAAAGGAATCCTGAAATGGGTAGCTCAGAAGTTTTTTCATGACCTAAATGGCCACTGTAGGAGACCCAACCAAGAAATATTCAAACCAAATAGGAGACACAACATAGTTCATCACTCTTATAGGCATTTCATTTTCATTAGATTCAAACCAAAACCAAAACCGAAACGGATCTACAAGGATGTTTATACATGAACAACCACATGGGGACTCACACACTCAAGGGTATAAGAAATAATGTTAAACAAAATGAAACAACCCCACATACTTATAACCAAAGATATATTCTTCCACCTTCACGAGTCACAAAATTGATGAAAAGGGTCCCTAAGTACCTTTTTTGCAACATGAGACCACTTGAAACCAAACCTATACCATCAAAAGCTTATATTGTCTCCATTCCCAACACTATAGAAAAAAATAAGTCCAAGATACCTTATACCCATAGGGATTATTGAATACGTTCCAACTTCACTCTGAGACTGCTGGATGAAGCTCTATTGATTGAAGCATCTCTTACCTCACTGTTAGGAATTAAAACCCCCCAAAAAAACTTCTTTTTTTTGGTGCCACAAGTAACCATACCGCAACTGAGATAGCACCATCAGACACAACACACCCTAATATCCACTTCTCCCACATAGAACATTCAACAAAATAATGGATTAGATGTGTACACACATTTCCCTTATTTCTTTGAATGAGAACCATCAGGAGTAAGGACACATAAAATACACATTTCTCTAAAGTAAAAAAATTTGAGATTCCCTGAAAGGAAACTCATTTATATCAAAATAGTGGTTCTCGGAAAAAATTTATCAACCTCCAACCTTGAAGATGAGTGAGAATACGACACTGCATGGTGTCACCAAACATGACCATTAAAACTGATAGAAATATAATAAGAAGAGGGACTGTAAAATGAGTCCCAAACGACACACAATTCCTAAAAATGACCATAAAAGCCTCTTATGACTAGAATTACTACACTGGTGGCTCATCATAAATAACTTCGTAGATGAGACCAACGAAGGACCCAAAGGCCCTAAAAGAAAGTAGCAAACACATCTGATTCCAGACTTCTCACCTTTCCTCATTATAATTTTCTACACTGTTTCCAGGTAGAACATTTAGACACATAGACTCAATTAAACCAAAAATTCATTCAAATCCTCTCACATCTACTATCCCACTACAAAAGGACTATCTTATCCGAGTCAGAGGGGAATAAGACTCTTCCTCCAAAATTTTAGGATAGAGTCCTTACATTGATCAAATATAGGATCTTCCAATAGAGAATCACCCATGGTCACACTTCAATCACTTGTTAACTCTTTATGGAGTTATACACTAGCCAAGAAGGAAAACTATGGACCTAATCAAACTGGTCCATTGGAGAAACATACCATGAGAAAACACCGAACTCATGGGGAAAACCACTACAAAGTATTTCTAAAACACTTCTTAAAAGGAACCACTAACCACCACTCCAAACCAACTCACCAAAGAAACACAAACACAGAACATCGTTCAGACAAAGAGGGTTTTTAAACCCAAAACACCCCCCGACAACACTACCAAAATACAAGAAGACACACCACACATTTTTCTTCAAAAAAACATTCAAAGATAAAACTAGATTTGTGAGCTGCACATTCACTAATGGTATCCTATGAAGACTCTCACATGCATTTTCTCATGCCAAAACTAGAACCCTTTCACTTCCTGCACATATATACTATGAATGTGACCACTCATGGTGATTCCAAAATTTAAAGAAAAACTCTTCCACTTTCCAAAACAGACATCCAACTCACCTTTCCATTTTAAATTTTTTTAAAGCTTCTTTTCATAACCTACTAGCCAGAAAAATAAAAACTCATTCTGAGTTTCACAAAAATTCTTTAGAAAAACACCAACCATTCAATTACCAAATAATTTTCAATACTTACACAACAACATCAAAACATTTCATTTCACTTTATAACACTATCCGTTTTACAAAAAACTCCATTTCATCAATAACGACTCATTGAAAAAACTCATTTATCCTCATTTAAAAAAGGTTTATAGAAATTTGTAAAACTTTTCAAATCCCACTAATTACCAAATCAAATACAATTTCCAAACATTGCACATAAATCCAAAAAATATTATCCCATTCAAAATACCTTCCAATATTTTGAAAAATTCCATTTGAAATAGATTTTTCCTAAACCGGTATTAACATATTTTATGTTTTCCAAACAAGTGATTTCAATAAACCACATGTTTATGTTATGAAAATCCAATCTTGATAAACTAAACCCCATCCAATGAAAACCATTTTCATATTAAAAATCTAGTTTTTCACAAGTTTTAAATAAATGTTTTAGAAATGGTTTTCCAAAAACCAATGAGAAACAAGACCATGTGAGAGGAAATTAGTGTCGGTGGGTGGCTTAAACATATGGTTGGTGACCATACTCAAATCACTCCACCATCATAGAGAGTGTCTTAAGTAAATGTCCTTGGCTCCACATGGCTTTCCAGGACCTTTTCAATCACTGAGACCATTGACCGAACTCCATTTTTATTTTTCCAAATAATGGAAAATAACAAGGACCAAAGGACAAAGATAAAACCCAGATTCCCTTATTAACTGATGTCCCAATACGAGGTGTGATGTCCATGCACCTTACTCATAACTAGAACATCGAGTTTCAACATACTTAGCTTTGGTGTACCTTGAAAGTTTCCTAAGTAACACAACCCAAAAGGGAAAACCTCCTCTGATACCACTTTACCACAAACCAAGCTAGGTTACCATTTGACTCGGGGCCCAACCCAATTAGTGGCATGATCCGAGGGGCATTCCCGATCCCCATGGTATGGAAACTAGTTCTTGGGTATCAATAACGTAATTTGGGAAGGATTTTACCCAATTGAATTCATATAAACAATTTTTCTAAATATTCCAAAACTGAAATTACACAATAAAACAAGCCCTTGATAATTTTTAGAATTAACCTTTACATTTTAAACAAAAAACCCTAAAAAATACTACAACAAAGAAAAGTATAAAATCCAAAACAAACATTGATTCCACGTGAGGGACCATATCCTCAAGCCTCCACCACCAAACCCATAAGAGAATACCATTAACAACCCACACCATGATCACCGAACATCATGGATTTACCTGGAATAAACATAAAATAAGTTCTACATACAGTAAAGGGTGTATGTAGGGTGTGAGCCAAATCCCAGTAGGATGCCACCTAGGAAAGAGGTTCTATACTATAACATTAAAATTATAATCTAACATGCTCATCCAAATTCAACATTTAAAAAAATCTTCTAAGAAAAATATTTATTAGGTAAGAAGATAAAAGGAACACTTTGAAAGAAAATCATTTCACAAACAATAGCTTAAATGGAAAATGAGTTTTATATATAACACAAACACTCAAATGGTCCTCCATATACCGATGGATGGAACCACATCATATATAGTAGATCAACATGAGTAAATCCCCTGGGGTTGATCTAGCTCAAGTGGGACACTAGAAACTCTTACCTCAGTGAAAGGTGGTATAGTAACCACAAACATCAACATCCTCATGCACAATCCACTAGAGAAAAGAACATCCAAAGTTCTAGTGGCAATCAATTATCATTATAGTTTAGTTAGTGTTTTATGTGTCAATCCAGCTAAGTGAATTCGGGACAAGCCACTTCCATATCACTAGTGTACTAGTTATAGTCTTCCCACCTAGATAATTGGGATTCCATTGTGCTCATGTAAATGTTCACATATCAAAAATATCACCACAACAACAACTCATTGCCAAGAATTTCAAAGAAACCACCATTTTCCATAAAACCAACCATTTTCTATTTTGCTCACACCAAAACCCCAAATTAAATACGTTTTCCATTAATCACAAAATTTATATATTTCCCTATTTAAAAACATAAAAAAAATTATAATTACAACCAACTAAGGTCATGGCCTAACCCCTTTATAAATCCACGCATACATTAAGGTCCATTTTTAAAACAAGATTTCCAATCATTTAAACAATATAAAATTCATACTCAAAATATAACAACAAGGATAACATTCTAAAAATGATCCCTTCTCCATTTAAAATACCTTTAAAACACACATTCACTATAGGTGCATTTAAAAATGAATTTCATACCTTCCAAACAACCCCTAAAACCCTCTTTAGAAACATTACATCAGAACACACACAAAAACATAGACACTCCCTTTTCAGAATTCATTTCTCACCTATAAACACACCAACCAATTCAAAAACACCATTTGAAACATATAATCAAACAAAATAACACATTTATAAATTCAAACAATCAAATAAAATTAATCTAATAATGTTAGGGCATGAAACCACCTACTTATCACGAAGAACCTTCTGAAAAATGGTGTGAAATCACATTAGAACCTCATTCGCACAATGATAAGGAAAGAGGAAAACCTAATCAAGTAGTTCGAACCCAAAAACCCAAGATTAAAACCCAAATTAGAATCTATAACTACTGGAGAAATGAAATCCCAATGAAAATAAAATAGAACCCAAGAATAGAGGGAGGAAACAAGAGAAAGAGGAATTACATGAGGGTTTCTTGAAGAATTCGAGTGAAAAATACCCAGAGAGGGGAGCTCAAAGGAGAGGAGAGGATGGGGGAGGCATGACTAGTGATAGGGTGGCAGTGAGGGTCAAGAAAATGGGGTGGAATGGGGTAAAATCTAGAAGAGAGAAAATAAAACCCCAAACTTTTAATGTGCTGGAAGATCTGCACGGTTAGTCCACACAGTTTGGAAAATCACGTGGTAACCGTGTAGAGCATTCTATCCAAAGGAATAAATACACATAGTTACTTGGTCTAAGGTGCATGACCATGTAGAGGTATGTAGTAGGTCCTGTCTCTTACCACAAAGTTTCTTGGATGGGTGCACAATTACTACTAACAGTGCTCCAACCATGAGCTAGTGCCTTCCCATCCCAAAAACTTATATTCTTCTCAAAAAACTCAAATAAAACCCAAGGGGGAAAGCTAGAACAAATATAAAGGAACAAATACTCCAAAAATTCAAACTTTTCCCACCCGGTTCCTAAGAAAATAACTGAGGACCAACCCGAACCGGAATAAAAGAGAATTCAAAAACCCAGGTGTGAAATGAAATGTTTTATATTGTTTGATTGCACTCCCAATGGTGTATCAATAGTAGAAAAAACATATAATATTTCCAAATCCAAGCCCTATAAATTTTCAAAAAGGGTTGATAAGAAGGAATGCAATGCCCTTGTATCAAATTAAATTAATGCAAGGGTAGATGATACACAAATCATGCCTCTGACGGTAGATAGTCTTGCATCCACAATAGTTGAAGTAGTCTACATAGTGTGTCCTTGAACAGAACCACTACCATAGGATCCCACTTGAAATCCCTAATTTATTATATATTCCTAGTAATGTCATTCCTAAAATGGGGTACCATGTCCCTTGTCTCGACCTGAATGTCATGTGGAACTCTAGCTACTTTCCTTCTAAGGAGTAGCTGAGACCTTCCCAGAATCCTTTATCTATCCCGACCCCCTTCCACTACTACATTGTTTTATACCACCATAAAACATCTAAAGGTGTCCCATCCTACTGCATGAATGACACTCCAATGTAGGGTACAAACATTGAGAGATATTGTGGCCAACCATACCACACTAAAATCACTACAATGAGACAAGATACTGATATGGATTCACACTAACCTTACTAATATAAAAATAGATTTCATAGTAAAAAATGGAATAAAAACCCTTATTTAAACCAGAAGAAGAGTTCATAGTTAAACCTATTGAGACAACCTTTCCACTGATCAAATCCTCCCTCAGATTCTCTTATGTGATGAGTTCCTGATTAATCACATTTGAAAAGATAATCAGATGAAAAATATTCACCTATGACCTAATCACATAAAAAATACCATCCTAAAAAAACCTCACCATAGAGATTTTATCAGTAGATAAAGACAGTGAAAATAACTATAGGTTAGTGAAATGTTTAACTTAGTTCATCTCTGACATGCCTGAGTTTGTCAGATGCATGAACTCATGATCCTTCTCATCCCTCAACATATTTGGATTGAAGTGGCTCAATAATATCACCTAAAAGTATTTCCAAGATAACTATTCCTACTTCCCTGTAATGCACTAACCCCAGTTACCCAGAGTCAGTGCATTATTACATAACATTGGAATGATCACAAGGAAATCATGTCCCAAAAGACTGATCAATTTAGTATTATTGGAAACAAGATTCATACATAATTTCAACTTTACAACTTGAAAAGAAATACAACACTAATTTATTAAATTAGAAACATCCAATCCTCCTAAATTATGTCGGGAATTCACTCATAACTAACTTCTTCATATCCTGGGAAAATGAAACATAAGAAAGGGGTGAGCTCAAATGCTCAGTAAGGGTAAGAAATACATTGGAACACAACATAAATATTAGGCATGCTGAATAATTGAAAACACATGCCTCTAAAATAATAAACATGAACACTTTTATGGAAGGAATATGAGCTGAGTAAATAATGCCATAATAAATCGTAGTCATGGGTATTCTACTAGTTTAATAACCACATGATCCATCAATATTATTTTCATAATGAGGGAATGTATGATGTTGGACATTCTGAAACATCTTGTCAAGGCCTCAGCCAAGACATCTAAAAATGATTAAGGCCTCAACCAAAAACATATATCAACTTGGGAAAGGCCTTGACCAATTCGACGTCTAGTTGTCTCATGAGACCTACCGATGCACCGAGGAGCTATAGTGGGATCCACCCATCACATAGTATGTCCAATACATTCCTATTATGAAAATGTTGAAACACAACATAAACATTCATATTAAAACTAGCCTACAAAATGTCAATACTTTAACCATAAACTATGAATGGTATAAAAATAACACATCCACAGTCAAACATATCAAAAAAATTTAAATAAAATATGTAATATTTTTATCATAATGAATCAACTTCAAAAAAGTATAAAATCTATCAAAATCTATTGACATAGATGAAATCAAAACTATTTGACAGAAATAACTCTTTATTTTTGAAAACATTCAAAGTCACATAATTATAAAAGAAAACATTTATTTTTAAAATATTCTTATAATCTTGTAAGGGAAGCTTCGACGATGTTATAACATAGGAGAATAACCACACCCGTCGTATAAGTTAAAAAAACACTCTTACCTTAATTTTGTCGAAAGGGTCATAAAATACCTTTTTTGGAAAACGACGGAAAGATTACTTTCAAAGCATATAAGGTTAAATAAGAGTATAAATGAATTTAACCCATTTTCTATTAAATAATAATTTTTTTTGAAATAAATTTTTAAGAAACACAGATGTGGATGATAATGAGGTCCCAATAGATACTTACATAAAAACAACCTCGGATAATAAAGAGATTGTGAAATTAACCCTTACCTTGTTCTTTTCCTTTGTTGAGGGTAGGTTAATATCCTATATAATGGTGAAAAAATTGTTATTAAATTATAATAGAACCATATACATTAATTTGATATCATATATGATTTTCTAATATTGCTTTTACAATGATATTTCCGTAGTATCGTCGTTTCGGGTGTTAATTGATTCGTTTTACTTTATATGTTTTGATACATAAGCCATATTCATTTATGGATAGGATGTATTTGATTCATATCTATAATGATATTATGTTCTTAATAATTATTTTTAATAACCAAATGAAAATTATTCTTAAATTTTTACGATGGGGAAATGAATCTCATTGCGTTCGTGGAGACGGTATTCCGTACGTACGCACGAGCAAAAATATCATTATTTTGATTTAAAAACATATGTAAATAGATGGTATATTATATATAAAGAATAATTAACATTTTATATTTATTATTTACATCAATTATACATCATTCTTATACCCATCCAAATAATAGTGTATTTGAATAACAACTACACTACGACGTGGAGACGGTAAGCCCTACGTACGCACGTATGGTGACATGTCATTCATAGGATGGATAGAATAATGAATATGGTTGTACCATATTTATAATAACATATTAGTATATATAAGATATTGGAGTTATTATTTTATAATGGAAACAACAAAGAAAGATGAAGTGGAAGAAGAAAATAACTTAAAAGAGGGTGGTGAAATTATTACCTCTTCTTCGGGTTCTTCCTTTTTATTTGATCAAAAGGGATCCTTAGGTTGGCTTTATGACTAAAGTAAGGCCTCTAGAATGAAGTGAGGGATGTTGTGAGGATATTTGGGTAATTTTTTTACGAGCCAAAGGCTTGTGAAGTGTGATAAATGGTTAGTAAGTGAGAGATGTTTATAAGGTAGAGGAGGGGCTCTTTAGGAAAGTTTGAAACAATTATTTTATTATAACCTCATCTTCGGTTTCAAAAGGTCAAATATTTGTTAATATAAAATTTAAGATGACTCATGGTCGAAATAAAATAATTCAATAAGAATTGGATAGGTTTTAGATATTTTTTTAATATTTATAATCTTATTTATTTAAATCATTTATTAATGAGGTAAATATTGCATCATTATTGTGTCATAAATAATTTAATTTATGTGATGTCCAAAAAATATAAAAAAATAACATGATGTAGGAAATATTTTTATATTCCTAAATAATATTTATAGTCTAAATGATAACTTATATAACCCCATGTAAAAATTGATTTACTAAAAAATATTTGTTTATGCCATTTTTGTCTTTACTTTAAATTAATTAATATAAAGTGTCATTATTACTCCCATGTGGCTCCATGAGGTCCCAAATTAGACCAAAGGATGCCCATGATCATATATTTATCATACAATAGTATTAGTACACATGTTAGGGTAATTTAATATTGTTATAATACTATATTTTACCCTTATTTATTATATTTACCCTTTACACATGATAAATAAAATATTTACTGAAGTAAATATTTAAAATGTCAAAAAATAAAAGTTACCTATTTACACAATTTTTACCTACTTATTAAAAATATGGAATCCATATTTCTAAATTCAAAACACATAAGTGGTAGATATTAATTTAATAATAATTCCCGATGTCAAAACAAAAAGCGTGTTTTTAAGAAATAATTACTATCTAAAGATTGACACTTGTTTATGTACAGTTTAAATGTGAAATTACATAAAACGACCAACATTAGATTAAATGGTAAAAATATAATCTACTTATACTTTAAAACCACTAAAAATTATAATTTAACACTATAAATTATTTTGATCAAAAATTTATTTTTAATTAAAATATAGTATTTTTCACTATTCATAAAAATATGAAAGTTATCAGAAAAGTGCCAAAAATTTACTCTAAGCTAATTTCGATATTCAGAATCCAAAAATGAAGTTTATTTTGAAAGATAAAATTTATAAAATTTCAAAAAGTGGGTATTACTATTCATAACGGTTACTGTGATCGGTCGCGGTGTGTTAGAATCTTGAAGTTTCATACAATGTAAGATATTGCATTATTCAAAGGGAAATGTACCATGGAATCTTGGGGTGTTCTCCGATCCTTCAAATAATTTCGTCCTCGAAATTTCTAGAATACTACCACATAAAAAGATTCGGGTGGTTCTTCATTATAAGTTCCTCGAGTTCCCACGTTGCCTCTTCCATCTTATGGTTTCTCCATAGAATTTTTACCAGACGAGTTGTTCGGTTTCTCAACACTTGTTCTCTAGAATCAAGAATCTTGACAGTCTCTTCGCAATAAGATAGATCAGGTTCCAGTTATAATTCCTCATAGGTGAGTACATGCGTTGGATATGGCATGTATTCTCTAAACAATGATACATGGAACACATTATGAACTTTGGAGAGACTTGGCGGCATTTCCAAGCGGTAAGCTATAACCCCAATTCATTTTAGAATCTTGAAAGGTACGATGTATCTGGGACCCAATTTACCCTTCTTACTGAATCGTATAACTCCCTTCCATGGAGACACCTTCAAGAAAACATGATCTCCAACCTGAAATTCTGAATCCTTTCTTCGGTTATCGGCATAGCTCTTCAGCCTACTTTGAGCTGCTTTGATGTGGGTTTGGATAACCTTCGCCTTTTCCATCATTTACTCAACAAGTTATGGGCCTACGAGTTTTCTTTCACCAATATCATCCCAACAAGTTGGTGTGCAACATCTCTTTCTGTATAACGCTTTATATAGTGCCATCTGAATACTTTAATGGAAGCTATTATTATAGGAAAATTCTACCATAGGTAAATATTGATCCCATATACCTTGAAAGTCAAGTGATCAATATATCAACATGTCTTCTAAGGTTTGAATAGTCCATTCTGATTGTCCTTCAGTTTGAGGGTGGTAGGCAGTGTTCAAATGAAGTCAAGTATCCAGGGATTTCTGAAGAATTTTCCCGAATCTTGATGTAAAACGGGGATCACGATCAGAAAAAATTGATAGGGGTACTCCATGAAGTCTTAAAACTTCATTAATATACAATCTTTCTAAACGTTCAAGTTTTAAATCTTCTCTTATAGAAATAAAATGTGCTGACTTGGTAAGACGATCAACAATGACCCATATTGCATCATTCCTTCTAAGAGTCTTTGGTAATCCCATGACAAACTCCATCGTAATATTATCCCATTTCCACTCAGGTATGGGAAGTGGTTGCATGACTCCTCCAGGATGTTGCCTTCTAGCTTTCACTTGTTGACAAACCATACATCTTGTCACATAATCTTCAATCTCTCTCTTCATGTTGTGCCACCAAAAATGTTCCTTCAAATCTCTATACATCTTGGTGCTCCTAGGGTGTATAGAGAATTTGGAGCTATGTGCATCATCCAAATTTACTAGATCCATGTATATAGGATCATTTTCAACTCTCATTTTGTTCAAAACTTCATTATCCTTTCTGATCAAAGCATCTGCCACCATATCTGCCTTCCCCAGGTGGTAGTTTATCATGCAATCATAATCCTTGAGTAGTTCAAGCCATTTCGTTTGCCTCATGTTGAGTTATTTCTATGAGAAAATATACTTCAAACTCTTGTGATCAGTATATATCTCAAATATTTAACCATAGAGATAACATCTCCATATTTTCAAAGCAAAGATTACAACTGCTAACTCAAGATCATGAGTGCGATAGTTTTTCTCATGAATTTTTAGCTGTCGTGATCCATAGGCAATAACTCTATCATTCTACATAAGGAAACTACCAAGTCCTTTCTTTGATGCATCATTATAAATAACAAACCCATCATTCCCCGATGGTAGAGTCAAGATAGGAGAATTGACTAATCTTCTCTTCAGTTTTTCAAAACTTTCTTCACACTCTTTTGTCCAAACAAATTTAACCCCTTTACGTGTGATCTTGGTTAATGGGTTAGCCAATCGGGCAAAATTTTGGACGAAATGTCGATAATAACCTGCTAAACCAATAAAACTGCATGCCTCAGTTATACTCATCGGTGCTGGCCATTCTTGGATTGCTCTTATCGTAGAAGGATCAATAGAGATTCCATCCTTAGAGACAATATGGACAAGGAATGAAATCTCCTGAAGTTAGAATTCACACTTGTTAAACTTCCTGTATAATTCATTTATTCTAAGGGTTTTTAGAATGATGCGCAAGTGATTTTCATGATCTTCATAGATTTTAGAGTATACCAAGATATCATCAATAAATACCCCTACAAAGTCATCAATATATTCCTTGAAAAATCTATTCATTATATCCATGAAAAAATTGGGTGCATTAGTCAGCCCAAAAGGCATTACTGTAAACTCATAATGCCCGTACCGAGTTCGAAATGATGTCTTTGGAATGTCTTCTTTTTTCACACACAACTGATGATATTTAGATCGAAGGTCAATGTTTGAAAAATATTGAGATCCATGAAATTGGTCTAATAAATCATCAATGTGAGGTAAGGGATACTTGTTCTTTATTGTTATAGCATTGATATCCCTGTAGTCAATGCAAAACCTCATAGATCCATCTTTCATCTTAACAAAAAGGACAGGGGCTCCCTATGGAGAAACACTAGGGCATATAAATCCCTTATTACTCAATTCCTATAGTTGTTTCTTTAGTTACACTAATTCCATAGTGCCCATTATATAAGGGGTCTTCGATATGGGCGTTGAACCAGGAATTAAATCAATGGAAAACTCAACTTCTTGCTCATGAGGATGTCCAGGTAAATCCTCTGGAAATACATCAATATATTCTTGAAGAATAGGTATATCCTATATTTGAATATTCCTTTCCTCACTCATAGTTATTTCATTCTCTTCCTCCCTAATAATTGAATTTAGTAGAGCTACTGGGGGTGGATCTAGATGAGAATCAGATGGTGACGTTTCTTCTCAAAAGATAAGGTACTTCTTAACATCATCGAAAATTGTAACCTCCTTCTTACAATAAATTTTCACATCATGGTGTGAAAGCCAATCCATACCAAGGATTATATCAAATTTAATCATGGGTATGACGATGAGATCAGCAGATAAAGAACATTTATATTCCCTAATGGGAACTGATTCATAAAACATTGTTACAATGATACTTCCCTTAAGAGTTTTGACTGACAACTCCCTTGTTAAATCAAATTGGAAATATCTAATTTTCTTAGCAAACTGGGAAGATATGAAACAATGGGATGATCCAGAATCAAATAAATAATTTTCTAAACTTTAGGAAACCATTAAATTACCAGCCACCATGTCTTTCGGAGCTTTAACCTTAGTAGTAGTGATCGTATAAGCTTGGCCTTGATCCCTTGGCCTTTTCTAAGGTAAGTTTCCCTGACGCTTTGGACATTTATTTGCATAATGTCCCATCTCCCTGAAATTGTAACATTGAACATTTGTAGCTTATTTCTTCCCCTTACAATCACCAGAAAGATGTCCTTTCTTTCCACATTTGTAGCATAATCCTTTTCCTTTTAGACAGGCACCAAGGTGCTTCCTTCCATAATTATCATAGGGTGGAAATTCAACCCTTCCCTTCTTCCCTATTTCCTTATTTTCTTTCCCAGAGTACTCGACAGATCTCTTCTTCTCTTTCTTTGCTTTAAAGTCATAATACTTAGAGAATTCATTTTCTGTCATGATAGCACATGAGACAATATCTTTGTATGTTGAAAAGGATTGTGATACTAATGCTCGATGGAGGAATGGTTTTAACCCATCAAAGAAACGATCAATATTACTTCTTAGGTTATGTATATAATCTGCAACATGCCTTTCTAACCTTGTAAAGTTGGCTTCATACTTTGCGACATTCTCATCTTCTTTTTTCATTAGGCTCATAAATTTCCTTTCCATATCCGCTCGATGGTTACGAGAAAAGTATTTTTCTAAGAAAATCTCTTTAAACTCCCTCCATTCCATACTTGATACCTCTTCATCCTCCTTTGTGTTTTGAATCAATGACCACCATTGATCTGCATCTCCCGTGAGGCGATAAACTGCCATGACAACTTTTTCTCTTTCGCTACTCCCCAAAGCATGAAATATTTTCTCCAAGGAATATATCCATTGCTTAGCTACTAATGGATTTTTACTCCCATTTAATGTTGGTGTTTGTTTCCTAATGAAGTGATCTACCATTGATCCTATGTGTTGTGGATCAGGGAGCTCCATACGGGTAAGGTTATTATTCATAACCTGAGTGAGTTTTCCCAGTATGGTGATAAGATGATCAGAACCAGTTGCATCACCAGCTCCATTATAATTATCTTGAGTAGGATGTCAATCCCTACATGGATTACGTGCATTGATACATTTTCTATTCCTTCCACTAGGCACCATTTCTAAACATTGGCATAAACTAGATTAGTTTATGAATCAAAATACATAATTCCATACTTGTAAAACACTTAACATAAATTGAACAGTTTATGGATATAATCCATAATCATAAAAATGTTTTATTTGAGGAATTATATACTCATAAATCCTTCATAATGGTTTGTATGGAAAATTAGAATTATCCTAAGCATATCCCTCGAGAGTGTTATAACCAAGAATGTAGCAAGGCTCGTTGTCGTACACCAGTTCCTGTTCGAGTCTAGCTCAAAGCGGCGTTTTCGGGTTTTACCCCTAGGTACATCTGTGCCAGAGCTTCCTCTACCTATTCATATCCACGCATGGATTTATTTCTTGGAAAATACACAAAATCTCTACATTACTGAAATTCTATGAAGTTATTGTATATTAATCCTCACAGTCTATCTTAGGGTAATTTGCTCTAATCAGTGTTTTTCTAAATCTAGTTTCCAAGGTTTGTACTAAACTTCCTCTGATACCAACTGTAACGCCCTGACCCCAGTCACCCAGAGTCGGTGCATTATTACATAACATTGGAATGATCACAAGGAAATCATGTCTTGAAAGACCGATCAGTTTAGTATTATTGGAAACAATATTTATACATAAGTTCAACTTTACAACTTAAAAAGAAATACAACACTAATTTATTCCATTAGAAACATCTAATCCTCCTAGATTGTGCCTGAAAGTCACTCATAACTAACTTCCTCATTTCCTGGGAAAATGAAAAATAAGAAAGGGGCGAGCTCAAATGCTCAGTAAGGGTAAGAAATATAGTATAAGATAACATAAATATTAGGCATGATGAATAATTGAAAACACATACCTTTACAAATAATAAACATAAACACTTTTATGGAAGGAATATGAGCTGAGTAAATAATGACATAATAAAACATATTCATGGGTATTCTACTAGTCGAATAACCACATGATACATCAATATTATTTTCATAATGATGGAATGTATGGTGCCGTACATTCTAAAACATCTTGTCAAGGCCTCAGCAAAGACGTCTAAAAATGATTAAGGCCTCGGCCAAAACCATATATCAAATTGGGAAAGGCATCAGACAATTCCACATCTAGTTGTCTCATGAGACCTACCGATGCACCTAGGAGCTATAGCGGGCTCCACCCGTCACATAGTAAGTCCAATACATTCCACTTATGAAAAGGTTGAAACATAACATAAACATTCATATTAAAACTAGCATACAAAATTTCAATACTTTAACCATAAACCATGAATGGAATAAAAATAACAAATCCATAGTCAAACATATCACAAAACCTTCAATAAGATATGGAAGATTTGTATTATAATGAATCAAATTCAAACAAGTATAAAATCCATCAAAATATGTTTACATATATGAAATCAAAACTATTTGATAGAAATATCTCTTTCTTTTTGAAATCATTTAAAGTCACATAATTATAAAAGAAAACATTTATTTTTAAAATATTTTTTATGGTTATAAGGGAAGCTTCGACGATTTTATAATGAAGGAGAATAACCACACCCACCGTATAAGTTAAAAAAAAACATTCTTACCTTAATTTTGTTGAAAGGGTCGTAAAGTACCTTGTTTGGAAAATGACAGAAAGATTCATTTCAAAATATATAAAGTTAAATAAGGGTATAAATGACTTTAACAAATTTTCTATTAAATAGTAAAAATGTTTTGAAATATATTTTTAATAAACACAGATGTGGCTGATAATGAGGTCCCAGTAGATACTTAAGTAAAAACAACCTCAGATAATAAAGAGATTTTAAAATGAACCCATACCTTGTTCTTTTCCTTGGTCGAGGGTAGGTTAACCTCCTATATAATGGTGAAATAATTGTTATTAAATTATACTAGAACCATATACGTTAATATGATATCATATATGATCTTCTAATATTGTTTTGATAATGATATTTTAGTAGTATCGTCGTTTTGGGTGTTAACTGATTCATTTTCCTTTATATGTTTTGATACATATGACATATTTTTTTATGGATAGGATGTATTTTATTCATATTAACAATGATATTATGTTCTTAATAATTATTTTTAATAACCTAATGAAAATTATTCTTGAATGGTTACGAAGGGGAAATGAATCTCATCACGTTCGTGGAGACGGTAATCCGTACGTACGCACGGGCGACAATATCATTATTTTGATTTAAAAATGTATGTAAATAGATGGTATATTATATATACAGAATCATTAACATGTTATATTTATTATTTAAATCAATTATAAATCATTATTATACCCATCCAAATAATAGTGTATTTGAATAACAACTACACCACGCTGTGGAGACGATAAGCCGTACATACACACGTATGGTGACATGTCATTCATAGGATGGATAGAATAATAAATATAGATGTACCATATTTATAATAACATCATAGTATATAGAAGATACTGTATTTATTACTTTAAAATAGAAACAATAACGAAAGAGGAAGTGGAAGAAGAAATGAACTTAAAAGAGGGTGGTGAAATTATTACCTCTTCTTCGGGTTATTCATTTTGATTTGATAAAAAGGTCTCATTAGGTTGGATTTATGACTAAAGTATGGCCTCTAGAATGAAGTGAGGGATGTTGAGAGGATATTTGGGGAGGTTTTTTACGAGAAAAAGGCTTGAGAAGTGTGAGAAATGGGTAGGAAGTGAGGGATTTTTATAAGGGAGTAGAGGGGCTCTTTAAGAAAGTTTGAAACAATTATTTTATTATAACATCATCTTCGGTTTAAAAAGGTCTAATATTAGTTAATATCAAATTTAAGATAACTCATGGTATAAATAAAATAATCCAATAATAATTGGACAGGTTTAGAATATTTTTTTAATATTTATAATCTTATTTGTTTAAATCATTTATTAATGAGGTAAATATTGCATCATTATTGTGTCATAAATAATTTCATTTATTTGATGTCAAAAAAATATAAAAAAATACCATGATTGAGGAAATATTTTTATCTTTACAAATAAGATTTATAGTCAAAACGATAACTTATGTAACCCCATGTAAAAATTTATTTACTAGAAAATATTTGTTTATGCCATTTTTGTCTTTACTTTAAATTAATTAATATAAAGTGTCATTATTACTCCCATGTGGCTCCATGGGGTCCCAAATTCGACCCAAGGATGCCCATGGTAGTATATTTATCATCCAATAGGATTAGGACATATGTTATGGTAAACTAATATTATTATAATACTATATTTTACCCTTATTTATTATATTTACCCTATTCTCATGGTAAATAAAATATTTACTAAAGTAAATATTTAAAAGGTCTAAAAATAAAATTTACCTATTTACACAATTTGGAACAAATTATTTAAAATATGGAATCCATTTTTCCATATTCAAAACACAGAATTGGAATAAATTAATTTAAAATTAATTTCCGCTGTCATAACAAAAAGAGCGTTTTTAAGAAATAATAACTATCAGAAGATTGACACTTGTTTATGTACAGTTTAAATGTGAAATTACATCCAATGACAAAAATTAGATTAAATTAAACAAATATAATCTAATTATACTTTAAAACCAATCAAAATTATAATTTAACACAATAAATTATTTTTATTTAAAAAGTTGTTTTTAATTAAAATTTAGTATTTTTCATTATTCATAAAAATATGAAAGTTATCAGAAAAGTGACAAAAATTAACCCTAAAATAATTTCGATATTCTAAATCCAAAAATTAAGTCCATTTTGAAATATAAAATTTATATAATTTCAAAAAGTGGGCATTACTATTCATAACGGCTACTTTGATTGGTCACGGTGTGTTAGAATCTCGAAGTTGCGTACAATGAAAGCTATTGCATTATTAAAAGGGAAACGTACCGTGGAAGCTTGGGGTGTTAAATTCCCAGCCTAAAACACAAAATTTGATGAATTCAAGGTAGGTCCATGAAGAATATATTTAGAAAAATTTACCCTCATATCAATGTGATTCTTAATATGATTGAAGATAATCTAGACTGACTCAATCTAGAACTCGACTACCTGGGGGAAACCCTTACTAGTAAATAAAAGAAGATGATGTAGTTAAAAATCTCTCATCAACTTAGACCTTGAAGGTATGGTGTGAATAGTATAACTTTCCAGGGATTGCATGACCCACAGGAAGCTGTTGCGAAGATGAACCTCCATCTAATCGTCAAGAGACACAGTAAGATCCAGTTCCACTGTCTTAAGTGCTTGTTGGTTTACACTCTCCTAAAACTAAATTAAAAGACAAAGAGGAAGCATTCTATCTACAAGAAAAACAAAATCCATAGAACACTAGATATATCAACAAGGTCAACCTAAACTAGTGACAACAACAGAGAACCACTACTTTTGGTCTATCTTAAAATAGATTACAAGTGTTTTATCATGACATAACATTTTTTTCATTTATAATATATAACATGTATCTCATTTAACATTTCTTATAATAATGTATATTACAAGACATAAATATGCATCTGTCATGAACAATGCATGTAAATATATATATATATATCCCTATATTCCTATCATGATCCATGGATACACATCTCATTCTATACCGATCAATGAGTATAAATATCAATAAATAATGACATAAAAAATTATAACATCAAACAACATGTGAATAATCCAAGGTGAAATAACATAAACTGTAACAAGTGAACAAAATAAACAAAAATACTATCCCTAGGACCTCATATTTTCCCTCACACAAGATCCAGATACTCCCATGAACATGATCATTACTAAGTCTCGACACATCCAACTATCCTTTCTACATTTCTCAAATATAAATTCAACATAAGATAAAAACTGCTCCTCTGATACCACTTTACAATGTCCACTAATTTAGAACTCTCTCACATGGACCAATAAAATTAGTTACTGGACCTCAAGCATGCCTCCCCATATTCCAGAGGCTATTGACTTATAGCAGGGGTCTGATGAATATAGTTGGGGGAATATACCCTATGGTATAAACTTACAACACAACAAAATATTCCATAATAATAAATATTAGAGTAATGAAGAAGTAGTAGAAATAGTGTATAATACAATTAGGAATAAAGGTCAAACCAATAAATCAATAATAAGGAATCATGTAATGAAAAAATGAGATGTATCTAAATGTCAAATAAAAAATTATTCAAATAAAATAAAAAAATGACATAATAATCTCAAATGATGAAGGTCTTGAATCCCATGTCAGTCCCATCTCCAAACACAAAACCAACCATCAAACAAAAACATAGAAACAAGGCCCCTTTCACTTTTCCAAACCTACATCCATGAAATCTTCTTGGGTACTAAACAAAATCCCAAATAGGGTGCAAGTAAAACTTATTAGGCTGACACCACATTGTATAAAAAACTAGTCTCATAATAAGTCTATGTTATAAAGTGATAAGAATGTGTTTTAATTAATAAATTAATTCAATATAATAATCAATCTACTTTAGGACCATTTTGGAATATCTAAGGGCATGTAGCACAACATTTCTAACTAAACACCGTATATCCATGGTATAATATAACCTGCATTATCCCCATGCTGAGATATCTTTAGAAATATAGAAAAAATGTGCCAACCAAACACCATATGTCCATGGAATAAACTATCATACATCAGACCCTTGTTGGAATACCTCTGAGCATATAACATAACCATTCCAAACATAACAACATTTCCATAGAAGAATCAGAAAAATATGGGCCAAGCCCGCTATATATGGATTTTAGTATGGGACTAGGAAGAGCCCACTCAATATAAGTATTTCTACAAAGAGCTATGAAAATCCAACTCAATATAAGCATTACAACCTAGGACTGGGTAGATCCATCTCAATATAAGCATTACAGCATGAGAATATGTAGATACCACTCAATATAAGCATTACAAAATAAGAGTTAGATGATCCCACTCAATATCGGAATTACAACATGTTACTAGCATAAGCATGCTCAATATAATAATTACATGATTTCAAAACAACAAGGAATAACAACAAGGATACCACAATATCACATCATAGGACTTAATGGTTAATTAGTAAATTTACCATTTCAATTTCAAATACACTTTCATTTATATCTTAATTGATCAATAGTCATATAAATATTCAATAATCCATCACCTAAAGATTCTATATCAAGAAATCACTTAAGATATCATTTCATTCTGAACAAAATTTAAACCATTAGCCATGTTCTTATTATTTATAAGTTTTCTCACCCAGAAGGTTTCCATAAGCCATACTGCATCAACCATTGAATCCAAATTGATCTAATCATTTTTACAACCCATTATTTACCATTAAAAAATTAACAAATTAATTAGAGTGCATGTTTCATCGGTTTAATCAAAATATTGCATATAATTCACAATTAAATAGACCATAGGGTTAGGTTTATACTCCTAACATTAATCTAATGATTTCTAAATACCATTTATCGGTAACTCCAATAGAAACATAGTCAATGAAGATCAATTAAGGGAACCAATGATTAGATAGAGAAACGAAATGTCCATAATAGAAGAAGTGGCTCGAAATTCACTTAGAAGTCTCTTAGGGGTGATATAGGAAGAATTCATGTGAAATAATGAATGAAAAATACATGTGAAGGGGTATTAAAATCACTCGGGATGAAACTTACATGTCATGTAACCCTTTCAAATAATGTATTTCTATATTAATATGATATGTTGAAAAACAGATATCTTCGGTTTAATATTTAACCATAATAGAATATTGCATGATCTGAATGGTTTAAATGATGTGTAACCACATAACACCATGTACTAGTTCAAGAAATCTACATATGAATTTAAACACCATTTATCACGTTCAATAAATGAAAATGTCCCATGGGAAGTCCTCAGACCTGTTTATGAAAAAGAGACCCAAACACCTCTGAACCTTTCCAAAACATGGAAAACATCCATAAACAATTTAAAATGTTTATAACTAGACTCAATTTATTTAAAACACACACATACTTTATATTTAGGTAATTTTCATAAAAAATGGATCCCCATCTCTGAACAAGACTCAACCACCAAGGTCCAACAAAAATCTCAAAGAGGAACATACCTGTAAAAATGTTGGATATTACATGAGGAATACCACACACACTATGTGCTGTGATTTGTTTTTTCATTTTTTATTAACATATATAGAAATAAAGATAGATTTAAGGAATATGTATGATATATATGATATAACAATGAATCTATAAATGTGAATTATTATTTACCTTTCTTTCATTACCTCAGTCAAAAAGTGAAAAACATTTCATGTATATATATAAGCTTCCATATCCATAAATATATATAATTTAAAAATCATGATTAAAAAGCTAGTGATTATGGAACCATGATCAAATTATAAGGATAAGAAATAACACACTAAAAATCTCTTAAGAATATAAATAATAAACACTTGAAAATGAATATTTTAATAAGTAATAATTAATAAATGGTTATTGAAATGTTATAAGAGGATCATATATGATATTATAATTATGTAAACGGTTATTTTATGATATTATAATATACTTTAATTTATTATACTATATTTTAGAGTGTTTACAAAGAAAGTCAAACTTAAGGTAAGATATTTTTATCTCACTTTTATTTATATGTGTCACATGACATATTTAATAATTTCTATTTTATATAGAGAATATACTAACAAATAATGTATTTTATGATAATTATATTTAAAATAATACATATTTACATATCCATATAATTTTATCTATTTAATGATGTTTTTATTCAAAAGTTACTAAAGTCATAAGGGATTTATCTTATAATCTCGCTATTTATATGGATTATTTATGATTAAGTTTTCGATGATAATTTTTTTGATCTACTTATTAATAATATCATGAATTTTATTATCATCTATATATTCTTGAAATTTTCAAGTAATAATTCCATTTTTCTCTCTTTGGTACTTAAATGTATCAGAAAAAAGTTTTTTTAAAAAAAAGACATTATTTCTTCTTTGGTCGATAATCATTTTCTTCTATGTACAAGTTTTATTTAAAATGTTTTCAAGGATGTTTTAATATTCTTCTATGAATATTTGAATTCATTTTTTCCCATTATTGTCTTCTTATAATAAAATTTTCAAAGGAATTTTCTTCTCATTTTCCAAATGAGGTATTTTGACTTTTTACTAAAAATGTGAAATGAAATCCTGTCTTAACTTACACAACATGAGTAAAATTTCCTATTTTCATGACCACTAAAATCATTGAATTTTTCTTTTAAATATTCCATTTTTATTTTCAAGGAAAATTTTCTCCATAATATTATAGAAATATTTATATTTTAAATAATTAATTTCAAAATGAACATTTATTTTCCTCCTAAAATATTATAGATATTTTTAAAGGCATTTTCATCTAATATGAAATCCTCTAATATTACATGTTTTTTACTAGAGATATGATCTAATGATACCATCCTTATTTCTCCTCTAGATGTTTTATTATTATGATAAAAATATTTTTTTGAAACACATCTTGTTCCATGTATTATGTTATGATGAAATGTTGAATTGTTTATGAAACCTGTTTCTTTTCCATGTCTTATAATATTTTATGAATAGTTTATGAACACGTGGAACACATAATATTGGTTTTATTTATGTATGAGTTTTATTGAAATTATATATCCCTCTAATGAATTGGGTAATGATGGATATCTCATGAGATAATAAGGTCTGGAATGTAGAGTGAACCTAGTTCAATAAGAGATGTTTTCCACTATGAATGTCATGGGAGTGAACCATAATTATTGATCTGATTTAATGAGGATTGAACCCAATATACTATAATATTCTTGGATATGTTCCTTGTCTATGGAAATTATTTTCTATTATTATATGTGTGCCAAAAATGTACATCTTATGTAAATTTTGTACTCTTATGGATTGTGTTATGTGATTCCTTTATGATTCATGAGTTCTAAATTCCCAATATTTATTTCATGACTCTTGATTATGATTAATGATATACTGGGTGTGATTATAAAATATTTTTATCATGTTATAATACCCTTATTATCACTTTATGATTAAATTGTCATTGGTATCTCACTTTTTTACCCTAACTAAGCATCTGACCTCAACCTTTCTTAACTTTCTCTTTCCTAGGAAATGA
Organism: Viscum album; assembly: GCA_963277665.1. Classification (NCBI taxonomy): domain Eukaryota; kingdom Viridiplantae; phylum Streptophyta; class Magnoliopsida; order Santalales; family Viscaceae; genus Viscum; species Viscum album. Next base: position 1,909,398,428 of record OY728157.1, on the reverse strand, counting down.
ATAAAGGCTTTAGGTTGGGTATTTATATTAAAAGTAATATATGGGAATATATTTTTTGGAGAAGTTAAAGATATTTCATGAAATAGACATATTTTGTATATATTCTCCAAATACACTAAACATTTATGGTTTTTTCATGGATTATAATGTTATGTATTGAATATTCTTCTACAATTATATAATATTTATATACAAAAAGCTTAGGTCACCTCAAGATTAATTTATGAACATTTTTTATCCAAAATTATGGTGTTGATTTGGGGATTTCTTATTATGTTTCTAGGATATAAGAGGGAAATTCATGCCATTGTATTCTATATACCTATGGTTTTAGTCACCATATTGAAGACTAGTATAGGCTGGCCTCAAGGGTTACACTCATCCTCACTATAGTCCCTAGTGGGTTTCCCAATGAGGGTCGGTTATGAGAGAATACTTGGGTAGTTATGGTTATATATTGCAAAGATCATTCACATTTAACAATCTTTGTTATTAAAAAATTATTAATTACATTAAAAAATTAAAAACAATATCTATATAATAAATTGTATTATTAAATCAGATCAAAATGTTTAATAAGGAAAAAATTTAAACAGAAGCTTAAAAAATAAAATTATTAACAAGGTAATATGTGTAAATATTTTTATTTATAGAAAAAATGGTCCCACTAGAGATAGATATTAAAAAAAATCTAAAATATCATGAATTTGTTAGGATTATAGGACTCTTATGTAGGGGATAACCTAAGTGATGTGGGTGAATCTAGGTATAGAATTTTTTAATTTAAAAAATTTTCCTTAATTCTCTCACAAACCAAGGTTATCTTGACTTATAAAACATAAGGGTCACCTAATTTTATTCTATTTTTTTCACTTGTTGATCTAGTTATTTCTTTTAGACCATAACCAATTTATAATATAACCAAATTATCCCTTCTAGTAATTTTTTTGTGTAGAATGCATGGTAATAAAAGTAATAAGTCCCATAGATTTTTACTTAGTTCACATAAATAAAAAAATACAAGGATAATGCAATAAAAAAAGTACCAACGCACCTATAAACAGTAACATGACTAATAAATAATAGAGAATATGATATATAAATTTGGGCTAGGATTACTATCCCGAAAAATGATTCATGGATAATTTATATTCTAAATATATATGATATATAAATCATGGTTTATATTCTGGAAGTATTTAAATCATGATCTAAATGATATGATCAAGAATAACAAGTTAAAACATATACGATAAAGAAAGCAATTATTACCAAATATGTTAATTTAACATGGAAATCATTATTAAATGGTTAGTATAAAGTCATAAATGATTCATGTATGATATAATAAATATGAATATGGTTCTGGTATAATTTAATAACATACTATGGTCATTATACATGAGGTTAAATGTACCCTCAATCAAAGTAAAGTGGAAGGTAAGGGTTAATTTCATAATCTCTATATTATCCGATGTTGTTTTTATGTAAGTATATACTGAGACCTCTTTATCATCCACATACGTGTTTTCTTAAAAATTTATTTCAAACCATTTTTACTATTTAATAAACTATGGGTTAAATTCATTTATACCCTTATTTGACCTTATATATTTTAAAAGGAATCTTTCCATCATTTTCCAAATAAGGTACTTTATGACCTTTTTGATAAAACTAAGGTAATAATGTTTTTTTAACTTATACGGTGGGTGCGGCTATTTTCCACCATTATAACTTCATTGAAGCTTCCCTTGAAATGTTATAAGAATATTTTAAAAATAAATGTTTTCTTTTATAATTATGTGACTCTTAAATGGTTTCAAAATAGAAAGAGGTATTTCTTTCAAATAGTTTTCATTTCATCTATGTCAACATCCTTTGATGGATTTTAAACTTGTTTGAAGTTGATTTATTATGATAAAAATCTTCCATATTGTATTGAAGGTTTTGTGATATGTTTGACCGTGGATGTGTTATTTTTATACCATTCATGGTTTATGATTAAAGTATTGACATTTTGTATGCTATTTTTGATACGAATGTTTATGTTATGTTTCAACCTTTTCATATGAGGAATCTATTGGACTTAGTATGTGATGGGTGGATCCCACTATAGCTCCTCGGTGCATTGGTAGGTCTCATGAGACAATTAAACATGGAATTTGTCGAGGGATTTCCCAATTTGATATATGGTTTTGGCTGAGGCATTAATCATTTTTAGATGTCTTGGACAAGGCCTTGAAAAAATGTTTTAGAATGTCCGACATTATACATTCCCTCATTATGAAAATAATATTGATGGTTCATGTGGTTATTCGACTAGTAGAATACCCATGAATATGTTTTATTATGGAATTATTTACTCAGATTATATTTCTTCCATAAATTTTCATGTTTATTATTTGTAAAGGAATTTGTTTTTAATTATTTTCCATGCCTATTGTTTATGTTTTCTTTCGCTAAATTGTTTACCCTTACTGAGCATCTGAGATCTCCCATTTCTTATGTTTTATTTTCCCAGGATTTCCAAGAAGTGTATTATTATTGATATTCAGGGTTAAGATAAAAGGGAATAATGGCGTTCTCAAATAACTATCTATTGAGTATTTTATGTTTGAACTAGTAATGTGAAGTTAATGTATATAATCTATTACCAAGAATACTAATCTGATCAGTCTTTCGGGACATGATATCCTTGTATCATGCCAATGTATTAAAATAATTCATAGAATCTGGGTAACTAGGGTCGAGGCATTAGAGTTGGTATCATAGGAAGTTTAGCAACAACCTTTGAAATAGATTTAGATAAGCTCTGATTAGAGAACATTACCATAAGATAGACATTGAGGATTAGTATAGAAGAACTTCCTAGAATTTTGGTAATGGAGAGATTTTGTGTATTTTACATGCAATACATCCCTGCCTGGATACAAGTAGGTAGAGGAAGCTCTGGCATAGATGTACCTAGGAGTGAAAACTCCGACAAGGAGTTTCGGGCTTGACCCGGGGTATCTTGGTACACGACAATGGGCCTTACTGAACTCTTGGTTACGACACTCTTGGGGGATATGCTTAGGATAATTCACAATTTATTTAAAAACCATTATGAAGGATATATGAGTAAATATTCCAACAAAGAAACCATTTTTATGGTTATGAGACTAGATGTGTGAAAATATTCAATTAATGTTGAGAATTTTTCTAGTTTTTAGATTATATAGTATGATATGATCTAAACTAGTGTGTGTCATAATTTAGAAATGGTTCCCAGTAGAAAGAATGAGAACTCCAGTAATATGCATGATCCAAAGGGTAAGAAGTATCTTATATTTCATAATCTTAATCTATCATTTAAAAGGGAAATAGTCTCCTATGTATTCTCATCATATGAAGAAATAGTATCATGTGTTAATAAGATAAGTTAAAAATTCTCTTAGTCCTATGGATTTGAAGTGAAGCAAGAGAAGAAAAGGATGGTATAGAGAAAGATAGATAAAGTGAAGAGGGGAAAGAAGGATTTTTCCATATGTGATAACTGTGGAAAGAAGCACCTTGGTAAATTCTTGAAGGAAATTATAGTTTGTTATAAGTGTTGAGAAAAAGGACACCGTGTAAGTGATTGAAAAGGTAAGAAAAATGTTTTAAATGTACAATGCTTCATCTGCAAGGAGTTAGGACACTATGCGAACCAATTTCCAAATCATCAGAGTATACCCCAAATTCTACTATTGGATAATAATCAAGTTATGATAATACCAACGATGATGAGGACTGATTAGATTTCTTATGTTGTTATTAAAGTATTATGTCATTTGAGTATTTTATTAATGATGTACATGTTATAAGAATTATAGAGTATAAAAGGATTGTACTACAATACTATTTCATTAAGGACATGAGATTGTGTGGAACCAAGAAAAGTGACTCAATAGCAGGTTAAAGTTTTTGTAAAATTTATGGTTAAGAGAAAGATAAATCGTAATATGGTTCTGATATTTAGGTAGTGATTTTTGAATAATATATGATTGATTTGGATAAATTATATTGGATATTCTTGACTACCTTGAAACTGATTAATGATTTGTATATTCCATAATTGTTGGAGTTTACAAATTTTTTGGATAGAAGGATTATATCCAGTATCCTATAAGAAATAAGGGAGCATGAATGTAATCAATAAGGTTTTATGGTAATTCAGGGTGTTACAGTGTTTTAAAAGAATACATGATGAAGGTATTCAAATATTATTACATGGAAAAAAGGATCTTCATTGTGTTCACCTTCCTTATAAATTTTGGACTGCGAGTTTGGATAGAAGTATTTTAGATAAGTCTAAAGGTTAGAATTTATTAAGTTTTTTAAGGTTAAATGATTTCTTGAGATTATTTTTTAATTGTCATAAAAAGAAAAACCCGGAGGTCAGGCGACAACCCGTCACGTCCGGCAAGGCCACGAGACTTGAACCCGCAACCGAAGGGCAACAAGGGTGGATCACCTACCACTAGCATACATGATTTCCTAGTTTTTATAATGTATAATTTTTTTAAGTAGTCTGAAAAATTAATTATAAATTCATTATTTTTGGAACCCTATACAATTAGGATAAATAGAATATTTTTTTGAATTTTATTATCTTTGGAAGTGAAAGATGAGTTTGTGGTAGGAATTAGTTGAAGGATGAAACTATACTTGTCAAGTATATTTTTTTCCTCTTATTTTATGAATAAATTAATTCTTAAAGTTTAGTTAATGGATCTTAAAACCAATTTTTTTTATCCTAGTACCTTATGTTTTTTTTGAACTAACGATATTTTAAATCATCATAGATTGATGGATTTGAGGCCCTCAATTTTACACTTGTTTGTGATCGATGAGCTCAATCACTTCCAACAAATATTTACACTGTTCCTATAATTATGTGTCTCTAATTTCCACTAATGTTTTCCTAATCGAGATTATAATTTGGTGGTAACTTTTTCATTCCCTTTCCCTCTAATTAAGACTAAATTTTGTTTACCTAATTTATGATGTGAGTTTTCCACAAAGGTATTTTTATATTTTTAACCATTTATTTTTGAAGAACAATTTCAAATTAAGAGGATGAAATTTATTCAAGGAGGGGAGAATGTAACACCCCAATATTTCAAAGTACCTTATCTCATTAAAGTAATTCAATAGCTTGAGTTATACGCAACACCGAGTTTGAGCACACCACGACTTACCAAACAAGCCATTCAAAAAGAGGTTATGAATATTATTAAATACATTTTGAATATTATATACTCTATATAATTTTAAAATCCATATCATGTGTTTCTTAGACATAATATAAGAACAAATTCATTTTTTTTTCAGATAAAAGAAGTATTTTTCAAAAAATGAAACTTTACCGCCTTTTTAATGGAGAACCCTTTTTAAAAAAAATATTTGACGTTTTTGTATATTAAATTTAAGGTAATTAAATTTTTATTTATAATAGGGACATAAAAATTTAGTTTGGGTAAATTTTTGGTACTTTTCTGATAACTTTCATATTTTGCGAATAGTGAAAAATACTATGTTTTAATTGAAAAAAACTTTTTCAATCGAAATAATTTGTAGTGTTAAATTATGAATTTGAAAGGTTTTTAAGTACAATTATATTATATTTTTATCATTTAATACAATTTAGGTCATTATAAGTAATTTCAAATTTAAACTTGACATAAATACATGTCAATATTTTGATAGTTTTTACTTTTTTAAAACCCGCTTTTTAGTTTTGGCAACGAGAATTAATTTTAAATTAATAAATGAAACTTATATGTTTTGAATTTGGTAAAATAAACTTAATTTTTGAATTCCGAATATCAAAATTAGCTTTGGGTGTATTTTTGGTATTTTTCTGAAAACTTTCAATTTTTTGATGAATAATGAAAACACTGCGTTATTATTTAAAACCGACTTTTTATTTAAATAATAATTTATTTTATTTAATTTTATTTTAAGTAAAAATAGATATATAATACCTATATAAGTTCAACTTAATTAATTGGAGTCATTTTATAATAAAATTAGATGTATTAAATTTTATTGAACTTTTTAACCTCTTTTACCGACCTCCTAGGAGCATTTGCAAATTTGCGTAAAACTTAATTTTACCGCTTCTATGTGTTGAATTTAAAAAATCAGAAAGACACGGTTAATATCATTAAGTAAAATGTGGTTCAATAAGATGGAAATATTTTTTGGGGAATAGTATCTTTTGACATTTATTAACCACGGTTAAAAGTAAATAGTCCAATTAAGGGTAAAAATGATATCATAATTACCGTAAAAAATGTCCTAATTCTATTTTATAAGTATAATTCAACAAAAAAACCTCAGGAATAAAATATGATCCTCTATGGTCCATGTGGATTAGATTAGGACATTTATTATTATTTTATTTAAAGAAGAGTTAAAAGAGACAAATTCAAAGGTTAATAACTAAACCATTTTTAATATAGGGTTATACACAATATAAATTCGACTATAAATATTATTTAGAAAGCTAAAATATTTTTTACATAATTTTATATTATTTATAAATTTTATAAATTAAATAATTTAATCTATTTATGACATAATGATGTTGCAGTAATTACCTTATTAATAAAATATTAAAATAATTGATATTATAAATATCTAAATAACGGTAAATTGAGACTTCTGATGAATTACAATAATTTTCTAGGTTAATATGACATGTTAGGGTTTGTTAAATAAATTTTATTCGAAGTGATAATGTTTTAATGGCTTTCAAAAAAACCAAATACTAAATAGTGTCAAAATTTACATAATTGAGTTTTTAAAACAAATACTATATTATTAATTGATATAATATTCATAAAAATATATGGTTCAGCCAAAGGACTTAGATAAGGTTATATATATTAATAATTAACCACATGGGGTTCTCTTGATAGTTTATAGTAAGTTTATTAACCATATAATATAAAAATACAAAGAGACATAGAAAATGTCAAACTATTTAACTAAGAGTTAAATCTAAAAGATATGGTTACTATGATGACCTAAACCTATCTAAAACCTATTGGTTGAGAGGTTTTCGACCCATACCCACCTTATCCTCTAAATAATTTATTTTTGATCCATTAAAAACCGAAAATTATTTTATTATAAAATAATATTTCAATCTTTTCCTAAAGTGACCCTCACCTCTCTTATAAAAGGGCACTTCCCCTTCTATTAGTTTCACACCTCCCAAGCCTTTTGGATTGGAAAAACCCTGCCCAAATATCCTCCAAACTTTATCCCTTCATCCTATAATAATTCCATTGGTCATAAATCCAACCTATAGAGCCCTTTTGATCAAATCAAATGGAAGAACCTGAAGAAGAGGTAAATATTTCATCACATCTTTCAAGTTCTTTTCTTCTTCAGCTTCCTCTTTGTTTGTTGTTTCCATAAAAAAATAATAAATCAAGTAACTCATACATACCTTGATGTTATTATAAATATGGTACACCCATATTCATTATTCTATCCATCATATAAATGAAAAATTCACCATACATGTGTACATACAACTTACCGTCTCCACGTCGTGGTGTAGTTTGTTATTCAAACACTTCATTATTTAGATGGGTATAATAATGAGTATAACTAATATAAATAATAAATATAACATGTTAATTATTCTTTATATATGATATACCATCCAATTACATATTATTTCACCATCAATATAATGATATTGTTGCTCGTGCATATGTACGGATTACCGTCTCCACGACGTGATGAGATTCATTCTCACATCCACCATTCAACGATGATTATAAAAAATATACATTATTAATAAGTATGTAATATATGAAATAATAATGGTACTGAAGATATATATATATATATATATATATATTTGTGTGTGTGTATTTATGTATGTACTTACAAATATCTTATTTACTTACTTTCATTCAATACGATATGAAAACAGAAACAACGTTTATGCGTACGTATGGCCTACCGTCTTCATAAATGGTGTCTTCCATTTCATATATCTATCTATTATAAATACTTATATTCTAAATACATATGATATATAAATCAAGGTTTATATTATGTAAGTATTTAAATCATTATCTAAATGATATGATCAAGAATAATAAGTTAAAACATGTATGATAAAGAAATCGATTATGACCAAAATGTTAATTTAACATGGAAATAATTATTAAATAGGTAGTATAAAGTCATAAATGAATCATGTATGATATAATAAATATGAATATGGTTTGGGTATAATTAAATAACATACTATGGTCATTATACACGAGGTTAAACATACCCTCAACCAAAGGAAAGTGCAAGGTAAGCATTAATTTCATAATCTCTTTATTATCCGAGGTTGTTTTTACGTAAGTATCTACCGAGACCTCTTTCGCATCCACATCCGTGTTTTCTTAAAAATGTATTTCAATTTTTTTTACTATTTACTAGACTATGGGTTAAATTCATTTATACCCTTATTTGACCTTATATGTTTTAAAAGGAATCTTTCCTTCGTTTTCCAAACAAGGTACTTTATGACCTTTTCGACAAAATTAAGGTAAGAATGTTTTTTTAACTTATACGGTGGGTGAAACTATTTTCCACCATTATAACATCATCTAATCTTCCCTTAGAATATTATAATAATATTTTAAAAATAAATGTTTTATTTTATAATTATATGACTCTTAAATGGTTTCAAAATAGAAAGAGGTATTTCTTTGAAATAGTTTTCATTTCATCTATGTCAACATCCTTTGATGGATTTTAAACTTGTTTGAAGTTGATTTATTGTGATACAAATCTTCCATATTTTATTGAAGGTTTTGTGATATGTTTGACTATGGATGTGTTATTTTTATCACATTCATGGTTTATAGTTAAATTATTGACATTTCGTATGCTAATTTTAATACGAATGTTTTTGTTATGTTTCAACCGTTTCATATGAAGAATATATTGGACTTATTATGTGATGGGTGGAGCCCGCTATAGATCCTCGATGCATCGGTAGGTCTCATGAGATAATTAGATGTGGAATTGGATGAGGGGTTTCCCAATTTGATATATGGTTTTGGCCGAGGCCTTAATCATTTTTAGACGTCTTGGCCGAGGCCTTGAAAAAATGTTTCAGAATATCTAGAATTATAGATTCCCTCATTATGAAAATAATATTGATGGTTCATGTGGTTATTCAACTACTAGAATACCCATGACTATGTTTTATTATGGCATTATTTACTCAGCTCATATTTATTCCATAAAGTGTTCAGGTTTATTATTTGTAAAGGAATGTGTTTTTAATTATTCACCATGCCTACTGTTTATGTTATCTTCTGCTAAATTGTTTACCCTTACTGAGCATCTGAGCTCACCCATTTCTTATGTTTTATTTTCCCAGGATTTCGAAGAAGTGTATTATGATTGATATGCAGGGTTAAGCTAAAAGGGAATAATGGCGTTCTCAAATAACTATCTATGCTGTATTTTATGTTTGAAATTGTAATATGAAGTTGATATATGTAATCTATTTCCAAGACTACTAAACTGATCAGTCTTTCGGAACATGATATCCTTGTATCATGCCAATATATTAAAATAATTCATAGTCTCTGGGTAACTGGGGTCGAGGCATTATAGTTGGTATCAGATGAAGTTTAGAAACTACCATAGAAATAGATTTAGATAAACTCTGATCATAGAACATTACCCTAAGATAGACCGTGAGGATTAGTGTAGAATAAAGTCCTATAATTTTGATAATGTAGAGATTTTGTGTATTTTCCATGCAATACATACCTGTCTGGATACGAGCAAGTAGAGGCGACTCTGACATTGATGTACCTAGGAGTGAAAACTCCGACAAGGTGTTTCGGGCTTGAAATGGGGTATCCTAGTACATGATAACGGGCCTTGATAAACTCTTGGTTACAACACTCATGGGGGATATGCTTATGATAATTCACAATTTATTTACAAACCATTATGAATGATATATGAGTAAATATCCCAGCAAAGAATCCATTTTTATGATTATAAGACTAGATGTGTGAAAATATTCAATTAATGTTGATAATTTTTCTAGTTTTTGGATTATATAGTATGATATGATCTAACCTAGTGTGTGTCGTTATTTAGAAATGGTTCCTAGTAGAAGGAATGTGAACTCCAATAATATGCATGATCTGAAGGGTAATAATGATCTTATCTTTCATAGTATTTAGCCATCATTTAGAAGGTAAATAGTCTCTCATGTATTCTCATCATATAAAGAAATAATATCATGTGTTAATAAGATAAGTGAATAATTCTCTAAGTACTATGGATTTTAAGGGAAGCTAGAGATGAAAAGGATGGTATATAGAAAGATGGATAAAGTGAAGAGGGGAAAGAAGGATTTTCCCATAAGTGATAACTATGGAAAGAGTAACCTTGGTAAATGATTGAAGGGAATGAGAGTTTTTTATAAGTGTGGAGAAAAAGGACACCATGTATGTGATTGCAAAGGTAATAAAAAGGTTTCAAATGTATAATGCTTCATCTGCAAAGAGTTGGGACACTACACGAAGCAATGTCCAAATCATTCGAGTATACCCCAAATGATACTATTGGATAATAATCAAGTTATGATACTACAGAAGATGAAGAGGAATGATTAGATTTCTTATGTTGTTATTAAATTATTATGTCATTTGAGTATTTTATTAATGATGTACATGTTATAAGAATTATAGTGTATAAAAGGATTGTACTACAGGACTATTTCATTAAGGACATGAGATTGTGTGGAACCAAGAAAAGTGACTCAATAGCAGGTTAATTTTTTTTGGAAAATATATGGTTGAGAGAAAGATAAACCATAATATGGTTCTAATATTGAGGTAGTGATTTTGGAATAATATATTATTGATTTGGATAAATTATATTGGATATTATTGACTACATTGAAACTGTTTAATGAATTGTATATTCCATCATTGTTGGAGTTTAAAAAATTTTTAGATAGAAGGAGTATATGCAGTATTCTATAAGGAATAAGGGAGGATGAATGTAATCAAAATGGTTTCAGGGTAATTCAGGGTGTTATAGTGTTTAAAAGAATACATGATGAAGGTGTTCACATGTTATTACATGAAAAAAAGGATCTTTATTGTGTTCACCTTCCTTATAAATTTTGGACTGTGAGTTTAGATAGAAGTATTTTGGAAAAGTCTAAAGGTTGGAATCTATTAAGTTTTTCTATGTTTAAATCATTTCTTGAGATTTTTTTTGATTGTTATAAGAAGGACAACCCGGAGGACGGGTGACAACCTGTCACGTCTGGAAAGGCCACTAGACTTGAACCGGAAACCGAAGGGCGAAAAGGGTGGATCACCTACCACTGACATACGTGATGTCCTGGTTTGTATAATGTAGACTTTTTAAAATAATTTTACAGATGAATTATAAATTCATTATTTTTATAACCCTATACAATTAGGATAAATAAAATATTTTTTTTAATTCTATTATCTTTTGAAGTGAAAGATGAGTTTGTGGTAGGGATTAGTTGAAGGATGAAACTCTACTTGTTAAGTATATTTTTTACTATTATTATATGAATAAATTAATTCTTAAACTTTAGTTAAGGGATCTTAAAACCAAAAATTTGTGTTATTCTAATACCTTATATTTTGTTGAACTAAAAATATTTTAAATCATCATAGATTGATGGCTTTGAGGCCTTAAATTTTACACCTGTTTGTGATTGATGACCTCAATCACTCCTTATAAATATTTACGTTTTTCATCTAATTATGTGTCGCTAATTTCCACCAATGTTCTCCTAATCGAGATCATAATTTGGTGGTAACTTTTTCATTCCCTTTCCCTCTTATTGAGACTAAATTTTATTTACCCAATTTCTGATACGGGTTTTCCACAAAGGTATTTTTCTATTTTTAACCTTTTATTTTCAAAGAATAATTTCAAATTGAGAGGATGAAATTTATTGAATGAGGGGAGAATGTAACACCCCAATATTTCATAGTACGTTATCTCATTAAAGTAAATCAATATCTTGCTCTATACACAACAACGAGTTCGAGCACACCACACTTACCAAACAAGCCGTTCAAAAAGCATTTATGAATATTATTAACTACATTTTGAATCTTATATACTTTATATAATTTTAACAACCATATTAATTTTTTCTTAGACATAATAGAAGAACAAATTTATTTTTTCAAATAAAAGAAGTATTTTTCAAAAAATGAAACTTTACCACATTTTAATGGAAAACCCTTTTTAAAATAAATATTTGACACTTTTATATCTTAAATTTAATGAAATTAAATTCTTCTTTATAAGCGGGACCTAAAAATTTAGTTTGGATAAATTTTTGGTACTTTTCTGATAACTTTCATATTTTGATGAATAGTGAACAATACTATGTTTTAATTGAAAACAAATTTTTTAATCGAAAACATTTATAGTGTTAAATTATGAATTTGAAAGGTTTTGAAGTATAATTATATTATATTTTTATCATTTAATACAATTTAGGTCATTATAATTAATTTCACATTTAAATTTGAGATAAACACATGTCAATATTTTGATAGTTTTTACTTTTTAAAAACTTGCCTTTTGGTTTTGACAATGGGAATTAATTTTAAATTAATAAATGAAACTTCTATGTTTTGAATTTGGTAAAATAGACTTCATTTCTGAATTTGGAATATTAAAATTAGCTTTGGGTGAATTTTTGGTATTTTTCTGAAAACTTTCACTTTTTGATGAATAATGAAAAACACTACGTTATTATTTAAAATCGACTTTTTATTTAAATAATTATTTATTTTATTTAAATTTATTTTAGGTAAATATATATATATATATATAATACCTATATAAGTTCAATGTAATTTAGTTGATTCATTTTATAATAAAATTAGATGTATTAAATTTTATTGAACTTTTTAACCACTTTTACCCACCTCCTAGGAGCATTTGCAAATTTGCGTAAAACATAATTTTAATGCTTATGTGAGTTGAATTTCAAAAATCTGAGAGACAAAATTAATTTCATTAAGTAAAATTTGGTTTAATAAGATGAAAATATTTTTTTGGTGAATAGTAACTTTTGACTTTTATTTACCACGGTTAAAAGTAAATAGGGTAATTGAGGGTAAAAATGATATCATAATTACCCTAACACATGTCCTAATTATATTGGATAAGTATAATTTGACAAAAAAATACCGTAGGAATAAAATATGATCCTATTTGGTCCACTTGGATTAGATTAGGACATTTATTATTATTTTATTTAAAGAAGAGTTAAAAGAGTAAAATTCAAAGTTTAATAACTAAACATTTTTTAATATAGGTTTACCCACAATATAGATTCTGCTATAAATATTCTTTATAAATCTAAAAAGAGTTCCTACATAATTGTATTTTATTTATAATTTTTAGACATAAATAATTTAATTTATTTATGACACAATGATGATGGATTAATTACCTTATTAATGAAATATTAAAATAATTGATATTATAAATATAAAAATAAATTTAAATTGAGACTTCTAATGAATTACACTAATTTTATAGGTTAATATGACATTTTAGGGTTGGTTAAATAAATTTTATTCGAATTTATAAATTTTTAATGGCTTTCAAAAAAATCAAATACTAAATAGTGACAAAATTGACATAATTGAGTTTTTAAAACAAATACTATATTATTAATTGATATAATATTTATAAAAATATAAGGTTTGGCCAGACATATATAAGATTATATATATTAATAATGAACCACTTTGGGTTTTCTTGGTAGTTTATAGTAAGTTTATTAACCATATAATATAAAAATACAAAGAGACTTGGTAAATGTCAAACTATTTAACTTAGAGTTAAATCTAAAAGATAAGGTTACTATGATAACCTAAACATGTCTAATGAAACCTACTAGTTGATATGTTTTAGACCCATCCCCACATTATTCTCTAAATAATTTATATTGGAGCCATTAGAAACCAAAAATTATTTTATTATAAAATAATATTTCAAGCTTTTCCTAAAGTGAACCTCACCTCTCTTTTAAAAGGGCACTTCCCCTTATCTTAATTTCACACCTACAAAGGCTTTTGGCTCAAACAAATCCTGCCCAAATATCCTCCCAAAATTAATACCTTCATCATATAGGCCTTCCTTTGGCTATAAATCCAACCTAAGGATCCCTTTTGATCAAATCAAACAGAAGAACCTGAAGAAGAGGTAAATATTTAATCACCTCTTTCAAGTTCTTTTCTTTTCCACTTACTCTTTCTTTGTTGTTTCCATACCAAAATAATAAATCCAATACCTCCTACATAATTTGATTTTATTATAAATATGGTACCACCATATTAGTTATTCTATCCATCATATAAATGACAATCACTATACGTGCGTACGTACGGCTTACCGTCTCCACGGCGTGTTGTAGCTTGTTATTCAAACAATTCATTATTTGGATGGGTATAATAATGAGTATAACTTATGTAAATAATAAATATAACATGTTAATTATTCTTTATATATGATATAACATCAAATTTCATATTATTTCACCATTAAAATAATGATATTGTCGCTCGTGCATACGTACGGATTACCGTCTCCACGACGCGATGAGATTCATTCTCACATCCACCATTCAATGATGATTATAAAAATATATATTATTAATAAGTATATAATATATGAAATAATAATTCTACTGGATATATATATATATATATATATATACTTACATATATCTTATTCACTTACTTCCGTTCAATAAGATATGAAAAGAGAAACAACGTTTATGCGTACGTACGACCTACCGTCTCCATAAACGGTGTCTTCCATTTCATATATCTGTATATTATAAATATTTATATTCTAAATATATATGATATATAAATCATGGTTTATATTCTGGAATTATTTAAATCATGATCTAAATGATATGATCCAGAATAACAAGTTAAAACACGTACGATAAAGAAAGCGATTATTACCAAAAATGTTAATTTAACATGGAAATAATTATTAAATGGGTAGTATGAAGTCATAAATTAATCATGTATGATATAATAAATATGAATATGGTTATTTTATAATCTAATAACATACTATGGTCATTATACATGAGGTTAAACGTACCTTCGACCAAAGGAAAGTGCAAGGTAAGGGTTAATTTCACAATCTCTTTATTATCTGAGGTTGTTTTTACGTAAGTATCTACTGAGACCTCTTTTACATCCACATCCATGTTTTCTTAAAAATGTATTTCAATTTTTTTTAATATTTACTATACTATGGGTTAAAGTCATTTATACCCTTATTTGACCTTATATGTTTTGAAATGAATCTTTCCGTCATTTTCCAAACAAGGTACTTTATGACATTTTCAACAAAATTAAGGTAAGAATGTTATTTTAACTTATATGGTGGGTGAAACTATTTTCTTCCATTATAACATCATCGAATATTAACTTACAATATTATTAGAATATTTTCAAAATAAATGTTTTCTTTTATAATTATGTGACTCTTAAATGGTTTCAAAATAGAAAGAGGTATTTATTTCAAATAGTTTTCATTTCATCTATGTCAACATCCTTTGATGGATTTTAAACTTATATGAAGTTTATTTATTATGATACAAATATTCCATATTGTATTGAAGGATTTGTGATATGTTTGACTGTGGATGTTTTATTTTTATACCATTCATGTTTTATGGTTAAATTATTGACATTTCGTATGCTAGTTTTAATACGAATGTTTATGTCATGTTTCAACCTTTTTATAAGAGGAATGTATTAGACATAGTATGTGATGAGTGGAGCCCACTATAGCTCATATGTGCATCATTAGGTCTCATGAGACAATTAGATGTGGAATTGGCTGAGGGATTTCCCAATTTGATATATGGTTTTGGACGAGGCCTTAATCATTTTTAGACGTCTTGGCCGAGGCCTTGACAAAATGTTTCAGAATGTCCGACATTATACATTCCCTCATTATGAAAATAATATTTATGGTTCATGTGGTTATTCAAATAGTAGAATACCCATGACTATGTTTTATTATGGAATTATTTACTCACCTCATATTTTTTCCATAAAGTGTTCATATTTATTATTTTTAAAGGAATGCGTTTTCAAATATTCACCATGCCTATTGTTTATGTTATCTTCTGCTAAATTTTTTACCCTTACCGAGCATCTGAGATCACCCCTTTATTATGTTTTATTTTCCCAGGATTTACAAGATGTGTATTATGATTGATATGCAAGATTAATCTAAAAGGGAATAATGGAGTTCTCAAAGAACTATCTATGCTGTATTTTATGTTTGAAATTGTAATGTGAAGTTGATGTATGTAATATATTTCCAAGACTTCTAAACTGATCGGTCTTTCGAGACATGATATCCTTGTATCATGAAAATGTATTAAAATAATGCACAGAATCTGGGTAACTTGGGTTGGGTAATTATATAAATACCTCAAAAAAATTTCTTCTATGCAATTTAAAACCATAAACCAGATATGATTTTATGTCATAATTTTTTATTTTTTGGTCAAACCTACAAAATGGATTGTATCTCCCCCTAAATTATCTATATATTTAAATAATTTAGAATAATTTAAATCATATATATAGAGGTGTAACTTCTATTTTACTCATTTTGAGAAAGATATTGAGTTATTATGGATCTCTATTTTACCTTTATTATTCACTTTGGACTCTATTTTCAAATATCAATCATATTTAATAAAATCCAATCACTCCACTACTTATTTAGATTTTTTCTCTTCATAAAAACCCAATAAATAATTTGTTTTTACTTTAATAGCTTTATCATAAATGATTATCCATTCCAATTTTGGTTGATTATCCTTTCTATGAACCACCTTACTACTTGGTTAATCCATTTCAACATTATTTTATCTTTTAGGAGATACATTTTTTTACAAAATACCTTTGACATGTACATTTCAATTTTTAGATATATTTTAATTCTTTAAAATATTATATATTCTTCTCTATGATATTCATGGAATTTATTCTTTATAAATAGTTTTATAGATCCTTCAGACATCACTTTTAGTATAATAGTTTTCTTTAGCTGGCCCTTAAAATCCCATTTTTGTGGGTAAAAAAATTACATTAAGTATAGGATGATTTATTCCTATAATATTGAAAAAAAATCATTAAAAAATCCACTTTAGTAATTTTATGTGGGGAAAGAGTTATTAAATTTATAACCATACATTCTTTTCCATACCTAGGGACTTGTTCATTCAAATTTCAATCCAGAATCATAGACACTAATATATTGCAATGCATCAATGAAAATATAAAGATAGGTTTATACATATTTAAAAAATAACAATTTTATTTATAACCTTTTTCAATGATCATTAGGTTTCCATTAACTTTATAGATGATTTATTAATTACATTTCCAACTTCTACTAGAATATCAATTTTCCTAGGAATGTCCATCAACCTAATCAAATATTTCCTCTGAGTAGCTTAATCAAATCAAATAATAGATTTCCAATGGAACATTGTTTTTTGAAATGATAATATTTTATTTTATATTATGAGATGAAAACTTATCATTCCTTTCATTAACACCTTTTAAAGGATAATCAATTAGTAAAATAAAAACATCCATGATTTTAGACATAACTTCATCATTGGATTGCTTCACCTCATATTGAGTTATGTTTACTTTTTCTCAAATTTTTGAATCTTGTTTCTCATTGATTCAAGCCATGTATTATGTTCCTCATTTAGAGACTTCACAATATATATCTCATCCTACAATCCATGGGGGAGGTATTCTAGCATATAACTGTTCTCATACATCTTACAAATCATTTGATCTGTTTAATTCTCAAGGAGGACACTTCCTATTATAGTATTTGTCTCTACTAAAAAAGTTATAAAATATGTACAGTGAGTTCCACCTTTAAGGAATTCAATTTATAAAATTATTTTCATTTCAAACTCTTTCCCATTAAATCAAAAATATTTGTTTCCACTACTGTGTACATCAAATACAATTCATCATCCTGGGAATAATTTTTCTCCATTTTGTCGATTGATGCATCAAAGAGTAATTTGTTTTGATTATTTAGTCAGTTAAATTTAATTTTTACCACATTGATATGTATCTGTTGAGATTTATTTTCCTCATCCAGATTCATATTTTTATATTTTAATTTGTTATCCAACACTTCTAAAAGGTGCAATTATATCACTTTTGGAACCATTCAGGTATCGTAAACATTATTGTATCTAACATCAAATGACATAGTATCCCCCATTAATTCTTAATTTATCATTATATGAATAAATATGCTGATAATATGAATTTTCCACACCTTAATTTTTTAGGTTTGATCTTCCCTTTAACATAATTTCACTATTATAATAAAATAATACATTATGCATAATTATTTTTCGATTCTTATTATATTTTTAAATCTTTCTCTTTGAAATAATACATAATACTAAGACTGTACACTTAAATATGAACGCCAAAAACAAATTAGATCATGTTAAAGAAACAAAAATCCAAATAAAAAACCAATGCCCTCAAATTTATTGATAAGTCTAAAATAGTGTTAAGTTACATAAAATAGAAGAGTGAGTGGTGAATTAGGGTATGTTATCATTTCAAATTTAAACGATTTTCATTAATTATAGAAAATCCCTTAGTGATCATAAAATCTTAATTATAAGGTTCTCTTCATTTAGTCAATTTTTTTATATGATTATACCATTAATTCATTTATCCCCCAATTGATTTATCTTGTGATTTATTTATGCGTCCTTATTAGTTTGTGTTATGAAGAATATAAGGTAATGAATCAGAAAATACACTCATATTTTTTACTTGGTTCACCCAAACAAGATAATCCACAGAGCATGTGATATATAGTATAATTATTTATTAATATCCAAAAACATCACTGATCAATGGTTGGGTTGGTTCTAGGTGACTCCAATCTGGGGTCATTCCCATTAAAATGGGTTATGGTTGATGAACTATCACACTGGGATCACTTCCCTCACAAATAATTATAATTATCACTATTATAAAGAGAAGAAAAAAGTTTTCATGTAGTCTAATGAACAATATTGTTCGTTGTTTGTATGTTTATCACTTTGTGTGTTGGTGAAAATTTAATCCTAAAGCATTTCCTTCTCAAATATGTTTTAAAAATTCCTCTCAAATGGTATCATCATCATCTTTCAATGAGATTTCATGTAACTAATATCATCCATTGTTGGTTCTTTATTAAATGAATGAATCCTTATTCATAATTCTAGAAATTATTATAGTATTCATTATAAATTCCAGTTAATCCCTTTGAATTATCTTGATCCTCTTTGATGGGGTAGTTTTATTCTAGTTTATTGTATTAGCAATAAAAATACTCATATATTCTTTTTCATGTAGATTTTAGCATTTCATGGAAAGTCCAAACTCTTTTTTTATTATGGAAATATATTAATTTAGTGCTTCCTCTTCTTCTATAGATATTTATTTGTCGATAAGATCACATCTTTCCTTATATTCCTTGGTTCATTTTATATGTGTATGGAATCCTTAATTTTAGTATTTATATATTTAAAAATATTCAAATCTCTGTAATATTTGGGAAATTTTTTTCTTGATGATATATGTCAAGGGCGGAAAATTCATTCCTCTATAAATATTGAATCTTACATATCCCAAATCCATTCCATAATATGGACTATTGAATCCCTATATTACACAACATTTATAAATAATCAATTTAAATTTCATAAATATTAATTTAGGTTTTTTTAACCATCTATTTTTAATCTCCAAATACATTATACATCATCCATCGATAAATATATATTTATTCCCCATATGAATGTCACTTCTTGGCTTGTTTTCAGTTTAGAAAAATGAAATTATAATAATATGGAATTGAAAAATTCCCCTTTCAAATCACCATATTTTTTATCCATAAAATACAATATAATAATCTTATTCTCGAAAATACGTAACTTTTATACAGTAGGCTGAACTTCTTTATTTATTCATTAATTGTTACTCATACAAAAATGAATCATACATTTCAGTCACAAAAGACTTGAAGCCATTTTTACACTAATATCCTAATGGATCAAACACAATTTCATATATGTGGTTTTATAAATGACTCATATACAATGAATCATATGAAGATGTATATTCTAATCATGTATAAATCCTTGATTTATTGTGGGTTTTAATTATTTTGATGTAAAAATTATCTTCATGGTGTGGATATCATTAGCCTCAACTCTCATGTATGTACCAATATTATGTACTTCAACCTTACAATGAATTTTTAAAAGAATAAAGATTTGTATCCTTATAAGAATCAATTTTTTTTGATGATCTCTATGACAACCCCTTATCATAGTGTTGTTCTTTGGTTGTTATTTTGTGACATGGGGACTTAGCTTGAGATTCCATGAAGTTCCATCTCAAATCTTGGAAAAAATTCAGGGGTTTACATTTATACATAGTTAACATCCATAGTTAGAGGCAAACCATATGGTTTCCCATCCCAAGGATCCTTTATAGTTAATTTTTAACTATTCATGGGTTGTTAGCATGAGTTGTGATTGGTTTATTATAAACCATGTTTCACCTAGTAGAAATCATGTGGGGTATTTAGTGTGTTCAAGGTGTAGTGCATGGATTTCATTCTATTTGGTAAAATATGAGACAAGCATGCGGATGACTCTACAATTTTTGAAAGTGCCTTATGGCATGGTTGGAGCATAGTTTTCTCAACCATAAGGTTATAAGAAAAAACTTCACGAGGGAGAGAATTTAATGGGTAGTGTTCAGCACATAGTTGGTGCATGGTTTTGAAAACTGTACAGTCAAACAATGTGCCCTATTCAAGTGTTTAAAAATAAGTAATTTCACATTTTTCAAAGTTGAATTTATGGGTTTTCAACCCTATTCTTCCCCTGTACATTAGTCAACCACTTAGGATCTCTTGAATGAGTCTCGTATTTCCCCTATCTAGATCTGTACTCTTATTTTGGTGATTTATAAGAGATTTTAGGTGAGTTTCTCCTCTCATTCTTTATTCTTCCTTCCTACCACTCTTCCCTCTTAAATTTAGCTTCCCCCACGACCCTTAGTTATCAAGTGGTTCAATTTTAGGGTTAAGGGTGAATATAATGATATTTATTTTGGTATCTATGGGTTATTGACACCATTTCTTGTCTCTTGGGTGTGGTCTATATTAAAGGTTACAAGTTTCTAGGTGTTTTGGATTGGTTATAATCTCATCAAGGTTGGTGTTTCAATATAATTATTTCATTTTGGAATTCTAAGCATGGTTTTTCTTTTTAAATTCCATTTTAATTAACTTAGGATTATATGTGATTACCTTTTGGTATTTTGGAACCATTTCTTTATGTTTTGAGCTTGGAATATTTTTTTCACGTGAACTCTATTTTTTCCAATTTGAAATGGAAGTTTTAATAATGATAAGATTTTGTGAAGTTCCCATGGGGATTTTTGAAATGGTTTCTATACAGTGAAAATGATTTGAATTGATTTTGGGTTTCAATGAGTGAAATAAATGGTTATAAGTGGAATTTGGTTATTAATTGGGGTTTTAACCTCAAAATGGTTTGGAAAATGAGGTTCTCCTATGGGGTTCGAATGGTGATTCAAAGATTGTGTGTGGTTTACCCCTTATGATATTCAATGGTGGCTTGTTTTAAATGGTTTGAGGGAAAATGATTAGAGTTTTTTCCTTTTTTTGTTTCAAATAGGAAAACTCTTGTTATAGGGTAGCTTTGAAATGTTTTGAATGAAATGAGTGATTTCATTAAACCTATTAAAATTTTTTATGTGGGATTTTATGAAAATTGTGATGGAAATGAAGGCCCTTGGTCATGTTAAGGATTTTTCAAAGAAGAGAACCCTTTTGTTAGGGTGATTTTGAAATGTTTTAAATTTGTTGGTGTTTCTCCTCATTTTTAAAATGGTGTTTGGAATGTATTTTATGGAATGAGAAAAGGTCTTAGAATTATGATCCATGTTTTAGTTTTATTATATTAGTTGTAACTTTTGTTTTTAAATAGTGAGAGACACCCCTTGATTTCCCCTTGATTTTTTACCAATTGAGTGGGTTTGTGATCACTATGTGATTCTTAATTTCTACGTTGTGTGGAAATATGATTATTATTCCTTGAGTACAGGATATGTGTGTATATGGGTCTTCACATTATTGGTTATTAGGGGTGAGGGTAGTTATGGTTATACATTGTGGGTATATTTCATTTTTTTATTCTAAAAATCACTTCCTTATTGCTCATGTGATTCCAGGTGCTAAGTGGAAGATCTATCTTTCTCCTCTAGTTCTTTTACATAGCACCAGTTTCCCAAAAGTCATGCTAAGTACAAGGGATAAGTGGGGGTTCATCATCACTCCGATGATTGTGTTGACTAGTTAGATGATAGTGTGAACTTAGTGATTGTTGGTAGCTAGTTTTATTGGTTATAAGCTTATATGATTATATTCTTATCATGTTGGGACTCTCAAGGTAGTGGTCATGATACATTTTATTTCCTAGATAGTTAATAATTGAGGGGTTTTTTTATCTAGTTCTCATTTTTATAATGTACCTTACTTTCATTGAAATGAAACCTCTTCTTGTGTTGTTTATATTTAAATTTTTATATACATAATGATATCTGTGTGGTGCATGATTCATATGATTAACCAATGTGATTTGGTTTGTTTTCTTTGGAAATTAGTTTTAAAAGATGTTTATGAAAATCTATTTTTAAATTTTTAAAGACACTTTTTCTGTGTGAATAAAACTTGTTTTCAAAATGGATTTTGTTTTAAGGATGGATTCATCCTGTGAAATGTTCCAAAGAAACCATTTTTCATTTAGATAAAACAATTGGGTGTTGTTTTGAGAAATTATAATTATGTGTGTGGTTTTGGAATGGATTAAGTTGCAGGATTTTTTTTCAAAATGCGTGTCTTTAATTTTAGAAATCAAATGAAAATTGGTTTCAAATTGTAATATGGAAACAAATTTTATTTCCAAATGTTTTAGACATGTAAATATTACTTTATATCTTAATTTTAAAACTATCATCAATGTATTTCCTTATAAAATGAATAGCATAGTTTTAGTGAGTTGTGGTAAACTACAAGACTTTTATCTCACACCTATATATTTTAGGTTATGAGTATTTTGTTGGATCCTTCTTTTTTCATTGTTTATAAATGTGGGGTGAGTTAGGTGGTGGGGGAAACCGAAGGTTTCATAGATATGGTTCGAGATTAGCTTGAGTTAGTTGGTATTTTTTTTTTAATTTAGTTTTGTATAAGTTCTGTCTGGAAGTTATTTCTATTATGGATTATGTTTTGTATTTTCTAAATGGGGTAGATCATTTTATTTAGTTTTTAAATATTGAAATATATATTTATTTTTGGATCTTTTATTTATTTTTATGATGTTTTTATCACTTATTCTGGAAAAATAATTCCCAAAGGGACTCCTATAATACCCAAGAACTAGTTTCCAGCCCCTCAGGATAGGGAATTACCTTCAAGACTTATGGAGAACTAGTTTGGGTTCTAGGTCGAATGGATGCATGGGCCAGTTCATGAAAATTGTTATCAGAGCTACAAGTCCTTTTATTAAGAGCCTAATCTTATTGTGTAGCACATGTTATTTGGGGATGTCCTAGAGAAAAGAGATTATGGTTGTCAGAGCCTAAGAGGTAAGGGTGGGAATAGTATGGATTACTATTTCTCATATTTAACCTCAATATACCATTGGAAGTTATGTATTGAAATATAAAATCAAGGTTGATTTTATATGTTTTGATGGATTTTGATGTGTTTGATTTTTTGGACCCTTTAACTATTTGAGTGATATTGTGTATCATTATTATGACATATAGTGGCGATAAAGGAATAACTAAGCCTTCTGGTCAGCATGAATGGTTTGGGAAACCATTGTGTTTCTGTATAGATAGGGTTTTCCTCTTTATAGAGTAAGCTTTATAGTTGTAACATAGTTTCCCAGCCCATGTGGAAAAACATTGAATGAAACTTTTTCATCCACATTTAGCTGGTTTGGACTGCTCCTGATTCTGGATTTCTCCAAAAGTGATATTCACATGTTGGGGGTGGGATGAGAAGTGTTTTCTTATTTTTGGGATGTGTCTCTTATGATACTTTCATGTTACCTGTGTCATTCTTATTTCATGTATGGTTTTTAAAAAAAAACTGTTTATGAAATATAGGGTTTTTGAAAACATTTATTTTCAAACATGATTTTGTGAATAAATGGGAAGAGTGAATTGAAATAGTTTTATAAAATAAATTTGAAAGTAATTTTGTGGGATGTTCCTTATTTGGGAAATATATGTGTTCCACCATGGTTTCTTTAGTTTCTAAGGTGTGTTGGATTAGTTTTCAGAAAATTTCTGGGTGGAAGGATATTTCAAAATTCAGTGGTAAAATGGATTTTTCAAAAGAAGTGTTTCATTTAATGGTGTGTCTTGTTTGAGGGTTGTTGTTTTGGAATTGATTACTATATTGTGACGTAATATTTGGTATTTGGTTGAGAGTAATGGATTGATTTTATAGATGTATGTGTTGTTTTTTTCACTCATAATGGCCAAAAATCGTTTTCCTGTTTTAGTTCCTACCCAAACTCCATGTGGAGTGGTGAATGTGAAACTTTTAGAATGCCTAGACCCCATCTGGGACTTCTTAAATCAGTCTCCATGTTCTTTAGTGGTGTAAGATCTAGCCATGATCTGTTGAAGTTCTGGTTCCTCCTTTATTTCACGAGGCTTTTATTGGGAGCTTTTTAGGGTTTCATTTGTCCAATGGTCCTTTATTGGGGTAGTAAAATAAGAGAAAGTGCTTGTGCACATAAAAATTGTTTAGAGATTCAGTTTTTTTGTTGGATTTTTTGAATGATTTCCACTTTTTAGAATGAAATTTTTGTATGGTTCCCACTTGAGGTGTTTTGATGGATCATGTGAATGTTGGATGATATAATTGTTTTTTTATTATGGTATTTTTCCCCATCATCTCTCTTGGGTGTGTTGTGGCTTGGTTTTATGTGATTTTTTACTCATCTTTTTTGTTTTGGAAAACCTTTCTCAGGGATAGTGTATTTTCCCATTATTTTGGTGGATCATTAAGGTGATCTTTGTTTGTACATGAGCAGGGTAGTTAGCTAAATAATTTGGTAACTCGATTGTGTGACACACCAGGAAAATGTTTTTTACTAATTGGTGTTTTCCTGTGGGCCTTTTGTAGGATGCACCATGTGAGGGTGATCTAGTGTAGGACCTAGGTTATCCGTTCATGTCGTGACCTTTGGTGAGTGTTCTTATTTTTACCTAAGGCTCATTTTAGTTTTCTTCCTTTAATTGTATTTTTTTAAGAGATTTTTATTGAGTGTGTTCCTCTCATAGTTTTTTAGTTGTTTGACCATGCGTTCTTGGATCTAGTTCTTTTTTTTCATTATGTTTGATTAACTTTAAATGGTGGGGAGAACATGTTAGAGGAATTGAAAATGGCGGTGATACCATGTTTGGAATCCTGTTCTTTATAAGAATTCATGGTAATGGTTCTCATATCATTTATTCTTGGAGGAATTTATTTTCGTATATATGATTTTATTGATAAATTTTGAGGATCCAAGTTATTGTCTTTGAGGTTAGGTGGTCTTGAGTGGTTCTTTTGGTAGGGTTCTCTTTGGACCATCCTTTTTTTGTCTCTCGTTTTGTCTATAGACTTTATGGGGGATGAAATTGACATGGTGTGGATTTTCAGACACCCCTATGTAACATTTTTATTCTTTTCGTGTTCATTGGTAAAGCAGAGGCTTAGTTTGAGTTTTGATGGATTTCTAGCCCAAAAATTTTAAACCATTGACTTTTTACTTCTATTCATGGTTAAGGTGCATGGTTAGAGAGAAATAATTTGGAATACCATTATAATTTTCCTTTATAGTTAATTTTTACCTTTTTATGGTTTTCATCGAAGGATGATCATGATTGAGTCCAAACCATGCATCCCCTAGGAGAAACAATACATGGAACTTGGTGTGTCTGGCGTGTGGTGCATGACATGCACATGGTTTGGTAAAAGTCTAAACAAGCATGTGGTTGGATTTGAAATTTTTGATAGTGTTAGATGGAACATTAGATCACAGTTTTCTCAACCATGTGTTTACTAGGGATAACTATATGAGGGGTTACTTGGCCTAGATAGTGACTGATTCAAGGATGGTGTATGGTTTAGAAAATCAGGTGGCCAAAACATGTGCCTTGTATAGGTGTTTAAAAAATGGTAATATCATATTTTACACTCTTTTATTTTAATGGTTTTCATACCATATTCTTCACCTGTACATCATCTAACCCCCTAGGAGTTATTATAAGAGTTCTACCTTCCTCCTCTCTTGATCTTTTCTATTTCTTTGGTGGTTTCCAAGAGATTTGATACGAGTTTCTCTACTTTTTCTCACTTATTTCTCCCTCCCTCTCTTATATCAAGAATTTAGATCCCCCCATGATTCCTAGTTATCATGTATCTAAATTTTAGGGTTACTAGGGAACTAATGATAGGGATTTTAGTGTCTAGTGGTTGTAGACATATTTTCTTGTCATGTGGATGTGAAAACCATTAAAAGAAACAAGTTTTATGGTGCTTCGACTTTGTTCTCATCTCTTTGAGGTAGGTTTTTCTATGATGTTTTTTTTCATTTTGGAATTATAATCATGATTTTTATTTTTAAATTCCCTTTAAAAATATATTATTATATGTGATATCCTTGTGGTATTTTAGAACCATTTCATTATGCTCTGATCTTCGCATAATTGGTATTTCATGTGAACTCCATGTTTTTACTATATGGAATGGAATATTTAATGATGATGTGCTTTTATGAAGTTCCCATTTAGATTTATGAATTGGTTTCAAGATCATGAAAATGGTTTCACCCAGTTTTGGGTTTTAATGAGTGAAAACATAGGTTTTAAAGGGAATTTGGTTTTGAATTGGTGTGTTTACCTAAAAATGGTTTAGAAAAGGGTTATCTATTATCGAGTTAAAATAGTGATTTTATGTGTGTGTGTGTGGTTTAACCATTGTGAAATTCTATAGGATATTTTTTTTAAATTATTTGAGGGGAAACAATTGCTCTATTTGTCCTTGTTTTTGTATTCAAAGAGGAAAACCCTTGTTGAAGGGTAGCTTTGAAGCTTTTAGAATGAAATTGGTGATATCATTGAACCTCGTAAAATGTTTTTAGTACAATTTTATGAAAATTGTGATGGAAATGAATTCTCTTGGATATGTTTTGTATTATTCAAAGAAGAGACCCATGTGTAAGGGTGACTTCGTAATGTTGTAAATTCTTGGGCATTTTCCATCATTTTTCAAATTGTGTTGGGAAATTATTTTATAGAATAAGAAAAGGGAATGGAATTATAAGCCATGTTTTGATGTTAAAGTACCAGTTGGAAATTTGGGTTTTAAATGGTGATATACGCCCCTTGATTTACCCTTTCTTGATCACCCCTTTTATTGGTTTGTGATAACCATGGTATTCTTTTTTCTCTCCTTGTGTGGGAATTTTATTATTATTAATTGAATGAAATATATATATGTATATGCGGATTCACATCATTTGGTGTGAGGAATAATGGTAGTTATTTTTATTCCTTGTGGGTAGAATTAGATTATTTTATTCTACACCCCACTTCCTTACTGGTCCTGGGATGTTGGGTACTAAGTGGTGCATATAGCTTATTCCAATAGTTATTTCACATTAAACTTGTTTCCCACCAACCATGATAGGAACAAGGAATAGGTGAAGGGTTCTTCATAACTATGACTCTTTTGTGGGACTGTGGGTTATAATATGTATTTAGTACATCATGATATCTAGTTTTTTTGGTTATACAATTACATGGTTATATTATTTAAACATTGGGATTCCACAGTGGATCCCCTAACACATTTGATTGCCTTTTTAGTTAGTGATTTAGGGGAGTTTTATCTAGTGATTGTTCATATCATTTCTCCTACTTTTAGTGACATTAAACTCTTCTTTTTTAGTTTATATTTCTTTTTTTATATTACTTATAATATATGTGTGTTTCCTACTAGATATTCTTGAGTAGTGTGAGTTGCGTTTCTTCCTTTGAAAATGAGTTTTCAAAGATGTTTGTGAAAATATATATTTAATTTCTTAAAGACTCATGTGTGAGTAATTTAAAGTTTATTTCAAAATTGTTTTTGGTTTAAATATTACTTTTTTTGATGAAATGTTATAAAAAATTCATTTTCAATTATATAAAACAAGTATGTGTTGTTTTGAAAAATGATAATAGTGTATGTAGATTTGGAACGACTCAGGATGATGGATTTGTTCTCAAATTTTTTGTATTCAGTTTTGGAATACAAATGGATTTTTTAAAGAGTATTATGATTTTTTTATTTAAAAACATTATATACATGTAAATATTACTTTATAGCTTTATTTTCAAACTATAACTAATGAATTTAATTATGAAATGTATAGTATAGTTATAGTAGATTGTAGTGAACTAATAGAGTTTTATCCCTTTATTATATATTTTAGGTTCTAATTATTTAATTTTTTCCTTCCTTTTTCATCATGGCTGACATGTGGTGAGTTGTGTCATTGTGGAAACTAGAGGCTACTTGAGATGGTTCAGTCTCGACTTGAGTTATTTGGTAGTTGATTTGTTTCTAGTTAGTTTTTTATCTATTCTATCTGGTAGTTTGATAAAATAAAATTTTATCGAGTATTTAAATTACAATAAATGATATAATTTCCTCACATTGTGTTAAATATATTTTTTATAAAATATTTGGGATTGGATCATTCATTTAAAAATTTGATGAAAGTTCATGTTTTACCCTTTAAAGTGAACAATATTAATTCATAAATAAATATTTTTATATGTATTACTTGAACATGATTTTTTAATTTTTTCTTTACTTAATTGTATACAACTTTCATTCAGGATATGGGTGATAAAGTGTTCATTTAATTAGAGTAAAAGGACCATGAAGTCAAAGATGTGATGAACTCTCCATATTGGACATCGGTTCTATATTTGGGACATAACTTCTTCATACATTTTTGTATTGGGCCTAAATTTGGAGAGGAGGTCGATAACAATTTTTCGAACAAATCATCCTTCTGGATGGATTGATAATTAACCCATTTTTAAGGTCAAACATGCATTTAAACATGGAATAAGTTATTTATCCAAATGTCCCATTTCACACTAGAAACCACCTCTAACCTACCCTCCCCTCCACCCTATAAATGCGTGGATTCCTCATTTTTAGGGTTTGGGACATAAATTGGGAGATTGAGTGCATAGGAGTATTGGTTTCACTCCATTTCTTCAAGCATTTTAAGAGGAAGAGATATTGAAGCTAGTATCCCTTCATCGAAGCCTTCTTCTTCTTCCGTTGTTAATGTTTTTGTTCTAGTAATAAACTTCTTAATTCCTATTCTACTTATTTTCTTTATTTTTTTCTTCAATTATATTCTTCCTTAATCTTCTAATTTGGACTGGAATTTAAGATTATAAATGATATTTGGTTATACCCTTTCTAATCATTTTGTGAATGCAAATCGTTTCTATGATTGCTACACCGCCCATAGAAGAGTTCTTATTTTTATTAATCGGTCGAACTCTTAAATTATTCATTTATTTATTTTTAATAAATGAGATATTTTAATTCATAAATTATTATCCATTAATTGAGTTTTAAAATTATAATATACAAAGAAAGCAATTCAATGATTCATGAAAAACACACGAAGTCGAGTAATGTGTGAATTGTGAGAGTGCGGCCTCAATCAATGAAAGAAAGAACACAAGATAAATTTTCTAAGAAAAATATATTACCTAAACATAATTTAATCTCATTTTATAGTATAGTTATGTTCCCTAATTTACCACTGAGCATAATCTAGACTTATAACATCAATCAAATCAGGGTGCTACGATTTCATGTTCCGAATATAGCCTTGGGTTTAATTCACTTCATCTTTGTGGTAATGTTATTTCTTGTAGGGTTAGGGAATTAACAATTTAAGGGATCATAATTAAGTGGATATTAATTTAAATTATAATGAGGAATGACTAAATGAATAAGTAGAGTTTTTTTGATTATTCCTTCTAAAAATATTTCCCAAAAAAACCATCTTCTCATTGTGTCTCATTAATTGAATTTCATTTCAATAATAAAAACAAAAAAATTGAATGTTATTTTAACATACTACTTATTCCTCTTTTATAAATGACAATCAAACTGAATCCACATCCTTTTAATTAGTGTGTTTATATTATATTATTTTATTTTAAAAAGACCTTTAATATTTTGTTTTAATTACTTATTATTTGAGAGATGACCTTGGTCAGCCATTCTGTTGTACCTAAGTTTCTAAAAACCACACACCATTTGAAATTTCCCATGATAGTGCCTTTCAAATTGTCCACATTTCCAAGAAGCAAGTATTTATTCAAACAATTATAGGTATTTATTTTATTTTTTATTTTATTATTTTCTTCTCCTCTTTCCTTCTTCTTTCCCCTTTCTCAAGATTTCTTATTATCTCTCTTCTTTTATTTTTTATCATACCAACTCAAACTTCTTTTATTTTTATTACGGTATAATTTTCTTCATTTACTTTTCCTTTTATTGGATTTATTACAAGAACTAATATTGAGGATATCTTAGATCTTGAACCTGATATTGAACGTATCCATTGAGCTTGAATCAGACAATCTCAGTCTACGAGAAGTTTTAACATTCAACGAGTTAGATAATCCATCCATTATGGGAACACTATAAATGGAGATAATTCTGTATCAAACATAAAATAAGAAGTGATGTCTGAAAACAATAAAAATGAACTTAATAGAACCATTCGAGAATTAGATTCACCTGACATTAACTATCAACCAAATTGTATCGCATACCCAAATCATTAATCAGAATTTGAACTAAAATCTTGTTTAATTCACCTACTTCTAAAATTTCATGAATTATCGAGTGAGGATCCCAACAAATATTCAAAATATTTTAATGTGGTTTTATTAACCCTAAAACCAATAGGTTTCTCTGAAGATCAAATAAATCTAATAGCATTCTCATTACCACATGATGAGGCTATAAAATAATTGATGCTTTACTTAAAACCTAAATATGTAACTCGTTGGAATGATTTTAAATGTCTTTTCTTGCAGATTTTTTTCTAGAATCAAGGACCACTAACATTCAAAAAAGAGATCCTAGGGATCATGAAAGTACAAGGTGATTCAATGTATGATTACTTGGAGTGATTCAATATGTTATGTGTAAGCTTCCCGCATCACCAAATTAGTGTGAAAATAATCATCCAATACTTCTATAAAGTCCTTACACCTATGGAGAGGAGTATGGTGGATGTCACGACTGGAGGGGAATTGGTTGAAAAAACACCAGTAGTTATGTGTTCATTAATCGACAAGATGGCACAAAACTCCTAACAATTTTCCGATTGAGGCACACCACATGTTAGAGGAGTACATCAGGTATGTCCTTCTTCTATTTAAATTCATTTTATTGATAATAAGTAAGAAGAATTGACCACTTTGGTGAGCCAGATTATTTTGGCTCAAAAGACATCCCAACCCACTCCCATGAGGTCTTGTGGAATTTGTACTAAAATAGACCACCCAACTGACTGTTTCCCCCAATTACAAGAGATAGAGGATTGCATAGAAGTATTCCCTAGGAGACCATATCAGCAGCACCAATAACCACATCCCAAGAAGAAGTATGATTCCTTTTCTCCAACATAAAAACAAGTGTGGATGGATCAATCTGAAATGAGGTATGACACTAGGCAACAATAATGGACCCGTTTTCAACAAAATTTCCAATTACCTCCACCTTACCAATAGGGTTTCCAATAACCCCAAATTATATTTGAATCCCAAGTATGAAAAAGTCAAAAACAAGGTAATTCTCAACCAAAGGTAGATTCTAATACTAATGATATTTTGAAACAATTTGTTCTTAATCAGCATAATGAGCTGTAGATTCAAGATTTTGAGCTGAGGGAGTTGAAGACTTAAATGATACAAATTTCCACCACCCTACATGAACTAGTAAGTAAGAACTATGAAAATATTCTTTCCCAACCTACTCCAAATCCCAATGGAAATTCCAGTGCTATCACATTGAGAAGTGGTAAGCAAACAACTGATACAACTTCACCCATCGTTCAACTAGGATTTAGTTCAACCTTGGAGAAACCCCATTCCATACAAACTGAGAGAAAACCAAGGAGAAATATAAAGGTAAGAAAAAGATTTATGATGTTCCTCTTAAACCTCTTCCTTTTCTAAATAGATTTGTACAAACCAAGAATATAGCTGAGGAGGCCATGCAAAAAGAGTTTTTGGACACATTCAAGCATGTGGAGTTAAATATACCCCTTATTAAAGACATTAGGAAAATACAAAGGTATTCTAAATTCTTTAAAGAACTTTGTACCAATTTAAGAGGACTCAAGGGAAATGGGAGGATGAATTTTGGAAGGAATGCGTCAGCACTCATTACACCAACTCTAGAAATTCCAACAAAGTGTAGGGATCTAGGGGTCATTCACCATACCATGAACCATAGGCGAGTTACAATTTTATGATGCTTTATGTGATTTAGGTTCTTCCATAAATGTGATTCCTCACTATGTATTCTCTTTTTTACAGTCTGGTGAGTTAAAGATGATGAGAGTAGTGGTGCCATTGGAAAATAGAGCTATGGTTTATCTAGCAAGAGTCCTTGAGGATGTACTTGTTCAGGTAATAGTCATGATCTTTCTAGTAGATTTTTATGTGCTTAACATGAAGGATTATCATGTAAGTTCTCATGCTCCCATTATCTTGGGTAGGACCTTCCTCAAAACTGAAAAAACTATCATAAATGTCAATGAGGGTATACTTTCTAAGAAGTTTGGAGATGAAGTTCTAATATTTAATATTATGGACTCCATGAAGTACCCCTCATAAGACCATTCTTCTTTTTTATCTCCAATTTTGAACCACCATGTAAAAACCCCATGGAATTTGATGGTCCCATTCTTAGGGAGATTATGATCATTGGTCCTATTTTTATGTCAAAGAGTAATTGCACACTAGTTTATAATGCACAAACCTCTCTTAGATTTGATTTTTAAATGGATTTATATTCTGATTTTAATCATGTGATATCTGATTATGACATGGCTGTTGAGTATGCTGATTGATTTGATGCTTTATTCTTTGATTTTGATGTTGTCTATTTCGATACTGATGTTATTTGTGCACATATTTCTGTTCCTTCAATGTATCCATCCATATTACACCCCCATTCATTGGAACTAAATCCATTTACATGAAATCTCAAATACTCATACTTGTTATTTGGTGAAAAATTACCTGTTATCATGGCTTACAATATCCCTTTTGATCGTGAAGAAAAACATTTGAATCATTTGAGGGAGAACATCAGGGAAATAGAGTGGACCTTGGCTGACATATCAGGTATTATCTCCTCTATTTTCATGCATAGGATTATTTTGGAGGTTGGGCCTACACCATTTATGTAGCCACAAATGATAATGATTCCAAATCTTTTGGAAGTTGTTAAAAAATAAGTTAAAAAATTTCTTGAGGTAGGTATAATTTATCCCATTTCGGATTCTCAATGGGTGAGTCCTATTTAGGTTGTGCCTAAGAAAAGTGGTATTAATGTTGTTAAAAATTATAAATAGAATTTAATTCCAATAATAATGCAAAGCAATTGGCATGTGTGTTTTGATTATAGGAAACTAAATCATTCCACTCATAAGGACCCTTTCCACTTCCATTTTATTGATCAAATGATTGAGAGACTAGCTAGGAAGACACATTACTGTTTCTTGGATGGATTTTCTTGATATTTTTAGGTTCCTATATCTCCGAAAGATTAATATAAGGAAATATTCACTTGTCTATTTGGTACATTTTCATACCAAAGGATACCATTTGGACTTTTCAGTTCCCCAGGTAACTTCCAGAGATGCATGGTGAGTATTTTTTATGATTTTCTTAATATCTGCATGGAGGTATTTGTGGATGATTTTAAAGTTTATGGATCTTTATTTGATGAATGTATCTCTAGTTTGGGAATGGTGTTGAATCGTTGTATTGAGATGTATCTAGTCCTAAACAATGAAAAGTGTCATTTCATGGTAGAAAATGACATTGTCTTAGGGCATGTAGTGTCAAAACATGGGATAGAGGTTGATAGATCTAAGATAAATATTATTTCATCCATACCCTATCCTTCATGTGTGTATGATTTTAGATATTTCCTAGGTCTTCTAGGATTTTATCAGTGTTTCATCAAATATTTTAGTAAGATCTATCTTCCTATGTCACAATCACTTCAAAAGGATTCTGATTTTATGTTTGATGATTCTTTCATTACTTACATTGATGGGATAAAGAAGTTTCTGACCACTCCACTGATCATACAACCCCCACAGTGGGAGCTTCCTTTTGAGATTTTTTGTGATTCCTCCAACATCCCAGTTGGAGCTATCTTATCTTATAGGGTGGAGGGGTGTTCAAGTATGATTTCCTGTGTATAGAGGACATTGGATTCAGCCCAATCAAACTACACAACCATTGAAAATGATTTTATTTCTATCATATTTTCTTTAAATAAATTCCATTTATATTTATTAGGATCTAAATTAGTTGTTTTTTCTAACCATGCTGCACATAGGTACCTCTTGAAGAATCCAGATGTGAAGCCTAGACTTATCCGATGGATGCTCCTTCTTCAAGAATACGATATCGAAATAAAGGATCAGAAGGGTTTAGAAAAATTGGCGGTGGACCACATGAGTAGTCATAATCAAACATTAGAGGCTAAAACCTTAGACCAAGTACCACATTTGGACACTTTCCCCATTGATCATATTTATTCTATCTTAGGTGTGCATCCTTGGTATGATGATTTTGTTAACTACCCTGTTTCTTATGAAATTCATGAAAATTTAATGAAACATCAAGTCCAAAAGATAGAGAGTGAGTAAATATTTTATGTTTGGGATTATCCCTACCCCTAGAGCATGTGTAGTGATCATGTTATTAGGTGGTTTGTTCCTAATCACGAGTTTGAGTCTGTTCTGCATTTCTTCCATACACATTCATGTGGAAGGAAATTTGGACCCCAAAAACATCTAGAAAAGTATTAGACTCTAGATTATATTGGACTAAATTATTCTATAATGCTCATGTGTTTTGTAGGTCGTGATCATGTTTCCAACACATTGGGAACATTTCTAGGATACACGAGATACCACGATAACCCATATTATTCTGTGATATTTTTGATTTACGGGGAATCGATTTACTATGTCCTTTTCCTAGTTCATTTTTCTTTTTTTTTTGTATATTTTGGTTGTTTTTTATTATTTGAGTAAATGGATGGAGGCTAAGGACACCGTGACTGATGATTCTCATCTTGTAGTGTACTTTTTCAAGGAACAAATTTTTTATAGGTTTGGGGTACCAAAGGATATCATCAGTGATCAGGGGAAACACTTCTAAAATAGTAATTTGGCTCCCCTCCTTTGAATGTATGGGGAGACAGACAAAAAATCAACAACATACCACCCTCAAACAAATGAATAGGTTGTGGTTTCAAATTGAGAGTTGAATTTCTTTTTGTAGAAAATCATGCAGCCAGATAGGAAAGATTAGAAAAAGTGCTTGGATGATGCACTGTGGGATTTTTGGATAGCATACAAGACCCACATCAACATGTCCCTATTTCAAATTATTTTTGGGAAATATTTCCATCTCCTATTGGAGGTCGAGAATTAGGGATTATTGGGCTATAAAGAAATGAAACATGGATTTGGCCCAAGTTGGAATTCAATAGAAGCTGAAAATTCAAGATCTTGAGGATATTTGATTGTCATCATATGATAACTCAACAATATACAAGGAAAGATCAAAATAATCTCATGACAGAATGATCCAACAAAGGGAGTTTCATCTTGGAGAGAAAGTTATACTCTATAGCACACAACTGAAGCTGAGTCCTGTTAAGTTGTCTTCTAGATGATTAGGTCTTTATGCTGTGGCTAATGTTTTTCCTTATGGTGTAATGGAGATCTTACAAGAGGACCTAGGAAAGAGATTTACAGTCAATGTAAAACATTTGAAGAAATACATTAAGGGAATTCCTACTAATTTAGTTGATTTTATTACACTGCATGACCCCATCATTACATGAAAATCTCAGGTTGTTCACAACACATTAACTTTTTTATTACTTGTACTATTTAAAATTATACATTTCATGTGAACATATCTCCTCTTAGCTTCATATTGAGGACAACACAATATTTTAAGTTTGGGGGAGGGGAAAATATTTTGGGGTAGATATTTAGGAGTTTCATTTTTTTATTTTTGTTGTTTTTGTGTTAAGTTTATGGTAAAAGTTTTCAAAAAAAAAACAAAAAATAAATAAATAAAAGATATTCATTTGGTGGCCTTATCAGAATGAGAAAGATTTAATTTTTAAGTTTTGATTTTTATAAAAATTTAAGTCATCTATGATATGATTGGTTGTGTCATTATAAAACCTTATTGATTATGACACCATTATTTTTGACATTTGGTCATGGTAAATTGTATCATTGATTTCTCCACCAAACTTTTCACACAACCATGACTTTTAAAATTTTTCCCACACAATTGAAGGTATATCCAAGTTAGGTTAGAAAATCCATATTATATTAGTAGTTAGTTCATAGTTTCGTTTCTCTTCTGATCAATTTTGTTACTATACCGAATTGACCTATGCATGTATACCTGATATTTGATAGTTTTATACCCTAGAAAAAAAAACAAAAAAAAATCCAAAAAAAAAATCCAAAAAATCAAATCGAAAAAATATTTATTAATAGTGAGGGGAGTTATGAAATGTACAACACATGGGGATATCTAGTTCAGGAGCTTAAGGCTTGACATTCAGGAATGCATATGTGAGTGGGTCTTGAAATTTGATTGGAAAGGAATGTAGAACAACATAGGTGAATTAAACCAGGTAAGAAAAATTATTTTACTTCACCTGAATATACTCAATAGAGGGTGGGGATATGAGCTTGAAATGTTTGAAACACATAAACATAGGGAATTAATGTTATAGTGGACCCATAAATTGTTTTAATATGATTAGTGTCATTAATCTCACTGGATTTTATTTTGATGCAATTTACAAGACAATGACTTACAAATTTATTGATCTTGACTATTTATGGGAATCTTACTTTTCTGATATTGTCACTATGGTTTTAACATACATATCTTATCACCATTATATTTGGAATACATGATATGTGACTTTGCATAGGAGAGAAAAAGGGAAAGTATGGGGATTTGATAAAATAAAATTTCATTGAGTATGTTAGTGATACGAAATGATATAATTTCCTCACATTTTGTTGAATATGTTTTTTTATAAAATATTTGGGATTAGATCATTCATTTTAAAATTTGATGAAAATTCTAGTTTTACCATTTAAATTGCACTATATTAATCCAGAAATTAATGATTTTACAAGTATTATTTGAACTTAAATTTTTTTAAAGGTGTTCCATACTTAATGGGATAAAACTTTCATTCAGGACATGTGAGCTAAAGTGTGAATTTGATTAGAGGAAAAGGGCCATGATGTCAAAGATGGGATGGAATCGCCAGATTGGACATCAGTTTTGTATTTAGGACATAAATTCTTCATACATGTTTGTATTGGGCCCAATTTTTGAGAGGATCTCAATAATGTTTTTTTGTCACAAGTCATCCTTTTGGAAGGAAAGATGGTTCATGCGTTTTGATGGTTAAATAGTTAGTTCAACTTGGAATAAAATATTTATCCAAATATCCCCATTCACACTTGAGACCACTTGTAACCTACCCTCATCTCCACTTTATAAATGTGTGATTTTCTTATTTTGAGGGGTTTGGACGTCCATTTATATATTTAAGGAATATTAGAAATGGTTTCACTCTATTTCCCTAAGCATTTCAAGAGGTAGATCCCTTGAAATTAGGATCACTTCATCAAATCGTCCTCCTTCTTCTTTTGTTAATGTTTTTGTTCTAGCAATAAACATATTAATTACTCTTATATTTGTTTTTTTATTATATTTTATTCAATTATATTATTCCTTAATATTCATATTTGTTCTGGAATTCAAGATTATAAACGATATTGGGTTATACCCTTTCTAAAACTTTTCAAATGAAAAATGTTTCTATGATGACTACACCGCCCAAGAAAGAGTAGTTCTTTTTAGTAATCAGTATACTTATTACCTTATTTATTTATTTATTTTGAATTAATGAGATACTTGAATTCATATATTATGATCCATGAATTGAGTTTTTAAATTAGAATAAACTAATAATGAAATTGAATGATTCATGCAAAAACACTTGAAGTCGAGTAATGTGAGAATTGTGAGAGGGTGACCTTAACATGTGATATAAAAAACACGAGATAAATTTGTAGAGTTAAAATATAATCCCTAAACATAATTCATCCTATTTTTAAAGAATGGATATATTCCATAATTTACCACTGACAATAATCTAGATATAGAATGTTAATCAAAACTGGGTGTTATGACTGCATGTTTAGAATCTAGCATTGGGTTTAATTCACTTCATTTTTGTGGTAAAGTTATTTCTCATAGGGTTAAGGATTTAAAAAAATTAGGGGATCATAATTAAGTTGATATTAATTTAAATTATAATTATGAATGATTAAATGATGAAGTAGAGTTATTTCGATTACTCCTAAAAATATTTTCAAAAAAAGAATCTTCTCATAGTGTCTTATTAATCAAATTTCATTTCAAAAAAAAAATTGAAATATTATTCTATCACACTACTTATTATTAATTTATAAATGATAATCAACCCCTATCCTTTTAAGAAGTGTGTTTATATTTTTTTATTTTATTTTCAAAATACCTTTAATATGTTTTTTTAATTACTACCTATTTGAGAGACGACCTTGGTCATCCACACTATTGCACCTAAGTTTCTTAAAACCACACATCATTTTAAAGAACCCATGATAGTTCCATTAAAATTGGATCTATTTTCATGGTGGAAAGTAATTATTCAACCAATTATAGATATTTCTTTTATTTTTCATTTTATTCTTTTATTCTCATCTTTCTTTCTTATTTCCCCTTTCTCAAGTTTTTTTTC
Organism: Viscum album; assembly: GCA_963277665.1. Taxonomy (NCBI): domain Eukaryota; kingdom Viridiplantae; phylum Streptophyta; class Magnoliopsida; order Santalales; family Viscaceae; genus Viscum; species Viscum album. The sequence goes on along the minus strand of OY728157.1, from coordinate 1,909,358,948 downwards.
TTTTCTATATTCTTTTATTTTTATTTGACCAATGAAAACTTATTTTATTTTTATTATAGTCCATTTTTATTCATTTAGTTTTTATTTTTATTCAATTTATGACATGAACTAATCCTAAGGATCTCTGAGATCTTTACCATGAGATTGAATATAGCCTTGAAGCTCGAATCAGGCCATCTTAGTCTATGAGACGTTTCAGAATTCAACCAGTTGGATAATTCCTCCATTATGGGAACAAAATAATTAGACACACTTCTGAATAAAATATAAAATAATAACTAATGGATTAAAACATTAACAATTAACATAATATAACCATTCAATAATTGTACACACCTGGTATTAAATATCAACCAAATTTTGTAGCACACCAAAATCTCAAATCAAACTTTGAACTGAAATCTGGGTTAATTAACCTACTTCCAAAATTTCATAGATTATCTGGTGAGGATCCCAAAAAACATTTAAAATAATTTAATGTGGTTTTCTTAACCCAAAAACCAATAAATGTATTTTAAGATCAAATAAAAATAATAACATTCCCATTCTCACTTGATGGAGCTGCAAAAGACTGGATGTCTTACTTAGAACTTAAAGATGTAACTTGATGGAATTATTTGAAATTTATTTTCTTGTAGATATTCTTTCCAGCTTTAAGGACCGCTGCCATTTACAAATAGATCTCATGGATCAAGAAAGCCCAAGGTGAGACAATGTATGAGTACTAGGTTTGATTCAAGAAGTTATGTGCAAGCTACCCACATCACCAAAACAGTGAGAAAATATTCATATAGTACTTCTACGAAGGCCTTAAACCTAAGGAGAGGTGCATGGTGGATGTCATGGATGGAGGGGTATTGGTAAAAAACACCAACTGTTGTGTAGGCATTAATCTAAAAGATGGTACAAAAATCCCAACAATTTGGCGATTGAGGCACACAATATGTTAGAGGAGTACATCCGGTGAGTACTTATTCTCTAGATAGTCATTCGATTGATACTATGTTGTAAGAATTTAAAAATATGTTTAGAAAGATTACATTGGCTCAAAAGACGTCCCAATTTACTCCCTCAAGGTCTTGTGTCATTTGTACAGAAATAGATCACCCAACTGTCTGTTTCCCCTAATTAAAAGATACAAAGGATTGCACAAAAATATTTAATAGGAGACAATATCAGCAGTAAAAATAACCACATACCTATAAGAAGTATGATTCCTTTTCCCTAATATACAACCAAGGGTGGAAGGATCAATCCAACATGAGGTATGGATCTGGACAAAAAAGCCACAATTTCCACAAAATTCCTTGCATCCTTCTTTTTACCAACATGGTTTCCAATAACCCCAAAGTAGATTTGAAGCTTAGGCATCAAAAATTCAACAATTGGGTAATTATCATCAAAAGTTAGATTCTAATACTAATAAATTTTTGAAAAAAATTGTTGTTAATCAACAGAATGAGATGAAGATTCATGGTTCAGAGATGAGGGAGTTGAAGACTCAAATGAGCCAGATTGCAACCATCCTCCATGAAATGGTAGGTAAGAACTCCAGAAATATTCCTTCCTGTCCTACTCCAAAATATTAATTATGTTCCACATAAAACTCTTTATTTTCCAAAAATATTTTGTAAAAACCAAGTATATGACTGAGGAGGTGATGTAAAAAGTGTTTTTGGACATATTAAAGCACGTGGAGATAAACATACCCCTGATTTAATCCCTTAAGAAAATCCCAAGGTATGCCAAATTCTTATATTCACATCGCACCAATCAAAGATGGATCAAAATAAATGAGAGGATAAATCTTAGAAGTAATGTTTCCACACTCATTACAACAACTCTAGAAATGCCAAAAAAGTTCATGGATCTAGGTACATTCACCATGTCATGCACCACATGTGAGTTACATTATTCTGAGGCTTTATGTGATTTAAGTGCTTCTATTAATGTGATGTCTCACTCTGTATTCTCTTCTTTATAGGTTGGTGATTTGAATCCTATGAGAGTAGTGGTGAAGTTGTAAAATAGATCTATGGTATATCTAGAGGTATTCCTTGAGGATGTACTTTTTCGGGTAAGAGACATGATCTTTTCAGCAGATTTCTATGTGCTTCACATGGAGGATGAGCAGGTAAGTTCTCATGTTCGCATTATATTTGGTAGGAACTTCTTCAAAACCAAAAAAACTATCATAAATGTAAATGAGGGTACACTTTCCCTGGATTTTGGAGATGATTTTTTGATATTTAATGTTATGGACTCCATGAAGTACCCCTTAGATGACCATTATGCTTTTGTTATCTCCTATTCTGAACCACCAAGTAAAAACCCCATGGAATTTTATTTTCCCATGATTAAGAAGATTATGAGCATTGGTTCTAGTTTTATGTTAAAGAGAAATTCCAAACCTATTTCTAATGCACAAAAATCTCAAATATTTGATTTTTAAATGGATCTATACTCTGATTTTTCTCATGTGAACTCAGATTATAACATTGCTGCTGAGTATACTGATGTATTTGATGCTTTATTCTCTGATTTTGATGATGTCTATTCTAATAATAATTTTATATTTACACATATTTCTCCTCCTTCAATTTCCACATCCATACTTCACCCCATTCATTGTATCTCAATCCATTTCTACCATATCTCAAATACTTAGACTTTTTAAGTGGTGAGAAATTACCTATTATCATTGCTAACAATCTCCCTTTTGAAATTGAAGAAAAACTTTTGAATCTTTTGAGGGAGAATATCAGGGAAATCATGTGGACCTTGGATGACACATAAGGTATTATCCCTTCAATTTCCATGCATATGGTTATTTTATAGTATGGGGCTAAACCAGTTAAGAATCCACAAAGGATACTGAATCAAACTCTTCTAGAAGTTATTAAAAAAGAAGTTGAAAAATTGTTTGAGGCATGTATAATTTACCCCATTTTAGATTCCTAGTGGGTGAATCCTATTTAGGTTGTGCCCAAGAAAAGTGGTGTTACTATTATTAAAAATGATAAAGAGGAGTTAATTGAAATTAGAGTGAAAAAAATTGGTGTGTGTATGGATTATAGGAAAATAAATCATTCTAATTGCAAAGACCATTTTCCCCTCCCATTTATTGATCAAATACTTAAGAGATTAGTTAGGAAGACACATTATTTTTTATAGGATGGATTTTATGGATATTTTATAGTTATTGTAGATCTGGAGGATGAAGATAAGACAACATTAACTTGTTCATTCGGTACATTTTTCTTACGAAGGATGCCGTTTGGACTTTGTAATTCCCCAGGTACCTTCCCGAGATGCATGGTAAGTATTTTTGTATGATTTTATTGTGACCTGCCTTGAGGTATTTATGGATGATTTTATAGTGTATATAGCCTCATTTTATAAATTTTTCATTAGTTTGGGAAAGGTGTTGAATTGTTTTATTAAGAAGGATCTGGTCCTGAACTTTGAAAAGTGTCATTTCATGGTAGATCCTGGCATTGTCTTGGGGCATGTAGTGCCAAAACATGAGATATAGGTTGATAGATCTAAGGTAGATATTATATCATCCTTACCCTATCTTTTATGTTTGTATGATGTTATATATTTCCCTGGGAATGATGGATTTTTTTTTATGCTTCATCAAGATTTTAGTAATATTAATCTTCCTATGTCATGATTACATCAAAAGGATTCCGATCTAGTATCTGATGATTATTATAGGACTTTATTTGATGGGATAAAGAAGTGTCTGACCACTCCGCCGATCATACAACCCCATCGGTGGGATCTTAATTTTGATCTTATGTGTGTCACCTCCAACTTCGTGGTTGGAGCTGCCTTATCTCAAAGGGTGGAGGGACATTCACATGTGATTTCCTATGCATCAAGGACATTGGATTCAGCCCAATAAAACTACACAACCACAGAAAAAGTGTTTCTTGTTGTCATATTTTCTTTAGATAATTTCCTTTCATATTTATTGGGCTATAAAGTAGTTGTTTTTCAGGACCATGTAGCACTGAGGTACCTCTTGAAGAATCCATATGAAATGTCTAGGCTTATCGGATGGATTCTCCTTCTTCAAAAACATGATATCGAGATAAAAGATAATAATGAGTTAGAAAACATGGTGGTAGACCACATGAGTAGTCTTACTCACACATTAGTAGGTGACACCTTGTATTAGGTACCACTTCAGGACACTTTCCCCGATGAGAATCTTTATTCGATCTCAGTTACACATCCTTCGTATGTTGATTTATTTAACTACCTTGTTGCGTCTGAAATTACTACAAATTTAAAGAAACATAAAGTCCAAAAGTTAAATAGTGAGTAAAGATTTTATGTTTGGGATGATTCATACCTTTGGTTCATGTGTATTGATCAAGTTATTAGGAGGTGTGTTCCTGATCATGAGTTGGAGTCTGTTCGACATTTCTTCCATACACATTTATGTGGAGGACACTTTAGACCCCAATGAATATCAAGGAAGGTACTAGTCTCTTGATTATTTTGGTATAGATTTTTCCATGATGCTCATGTGTTTTGTAATTCATTCTCACATAGCCAACACAATAGGAATATTTATAGGATACACGAGATTCCCCAACAACCCATATTATTCTCTACGATTTTTTATATATTGGGCATCAATCTATGGGTCCTTTTCCTAGTTCGTTTGGTTCTTTTATATTTTTATTTCTTTTGATTTTTTGAGTAAATGGGTGGAGGATAAGGCTACTAGGACTAATGATTCTCATGTTGTAGTAGAATCTTACAAGGGGAAAAAATATTTTGCAGGTTTGGAGTACCAAAGGCTATCATCAGTGATCGAGGGACAAACTTCTACAATCAGAATTTGGATTCCCACCTTCAGAAGTATGGGGTGACACACAATACACCAACAACATAGAAACCCAAATTAATTGATAGTATAAGGATTCAAATCATGAGTAGAAATAAATTTTAGAGAAAACCATGCATTCTAATATGAAATATTGGGGAAAGCTCTTAGATGATGCATTGTGGGCTTCTTGGACAGCATAGAAGACCCCCATCGGTATGCCCACATTTCAGATTACTTTTGGCAAATATTTTCACCACCTTGTGAAGGTCAAGCATCAGGCTTATTGGGATATAAATAAATAAAAAATGGATTTGGAACAAGATGGAATTCAATGGATGCTGCAAATTCAAGAGCTTGAGGAGATTTTATTGTCATCATATAAGAACTCAAGGCTATATAAGGAAAGATCAAAATCATATCATGATATAATGATCCAACAAAGGGAGTTTCATGTAGGAGAGAAGGTTCTACTCTACATATCATGACTGAAGCTGATGACTAGTAAGTTGTGTTCTAGATGGTTAGGTCCTTATATTATGTATAATGTTTTTTCTTATGGTGTAGTGGATATCAAACAAGAGGACACAAGAAAAATCTTTAAATTAAATGGAAAACATTTTAAGAAATATATTAAGGGACTTCCAATCAATGCAGTTGATTTCATCACACTGCATGACCTTATCATTACTTGAAAATGTGATATTGTTCATAACACTTTCACTTTTATATTAATTTTCCAATTTTGAATTATACATTTCATGTGAACACATCATATCATAGGTTCACATTAAGGACAATATAATATTTTAATTGTGGGGGAGGGGAAAAAATTTTGGGGTAGATATTTTGGAGTTTCATTTGTCTGTTTTATATGTGTTTTGTGTTATGTTTTTGGTAAATTTTTTCAAAAAAACAAAAACAAAAACGAAAAAAAACAAAACAAGAAAAAGCAAAAAAATAAAAATAAAAAAGGATTTTTATTTGGTTCCGTGACAATAATGATTAAGATTTCATTATTAAGGGTTGATATTAATAAAAATTTAATTCATCGATGATATGATTGGTTGTGTCATTATAAAACCTTTTAGATTATGACACCATTATTTTTCATATTTTTTCATGGTAAATTATGTCATTGATTTCTCCGAATAAATTTTCACACAACCATGACTTGTGAAAATTTTCCTGCTCAATTGAAGGTATATCCAAGTTAGGTAAGAAAATTCATCTTATATCAATGGTTGGTTCATACATTTGTTTCTCTTATGATTAATTTTATTATAGTACCGAATTTACCTACTTGTGTGTACCAGATATCTGAAAGTTGTACGCCCTTAAAAAATAAAAAATAAAAATCAAAAAAAAAAAAATTAAAAAAATCAAATCAAAAAAATATTTATTAATAAATAGGAGAGTGTTGAAATTTACAATATATAGGGATATCTATATTAAGAGATTAAGGTTGTACTTTTGAGAATGATTAAGTGAGTGGGTTTTGAAATTTGATTTTAATGGAATGTAGACCAGGTTTGGTGAATAAAACCAGGTAAGAAAAATTATTTTACTTTACCTAAATATAATGTATAAAGGGTGGGGATATGATCTTGAAATGGTTTCACACATACACGTGGGGAATTAATGGTATAGTGGACCCATAACTTGTTTTTCTATGATTAGATTCATTAATATCACTAGATTTTATTTTTATGCAATTTAAGAAACACTTAATTTCAAATCTATTGATATTGACTCCTCATGGGAATCTTAATTTTCATATATCGTCACTATAAATTGAACATGCATATATTTCCACAATTGTTTTTGGAATACATGATATGTGACTTTTCTTAAGAGTGCAAAAGTGTAAGTGTGGGGGAGTTTATAAAATATAATTTTATTGAGTATTTTAGTGATAATAAATTATATAATTTCCTCACATTATGTTAAATTTGTTTTTTATAAAATATTTTTTATTAGATCATTCATTGGAAAATTTGATGAAAATTCCAGTTTTCCCTTTACAGTGGACTTTAGTAATTCAGTCATAAATATTTATATACGTATAATTTTAAATTAAAAGTGTGTAAAAATATTTCTTACGTAATGGTTTATAACTTTTATTCAAGACATGGGAGATAAAGTGTGCATTTGATTAGAGTAAAAGGACTATGAAGTCAAAGATAGTCTGGACTCACTATATTGAACATCATTTATGTATTTAGAAAATAAATTCTTCATCCGTTATTTTATTGAGCCCAAAATTTGAGATGATATAGACAAAAAAACTTAGAAAAAATCATCCTGTTAGAATGAAAGATGGTTCACGCATTTTGATGGTCAAACTGGCGGCTCAACTTAGAATAAAATATTTATCAGAATTTCCCCATTCACACTTAAAACCACATGTAACGTAGCCTCCCCTATACTCTATAAATGTGTAGTTTTCTCATTAAGAGGATTTGGGACACAAATTGGAAGATTTATTTAATAGTATAATTGGTTTCACTACATTTATAGAGTCATTTAAAGGGGGATAACTCTTGAAGTAAGGATCCCTTCATCGAACCCTTCTTCTTCTTCTTCTTCTTTTATTAATGTATTTGTTCTAGTAATAAACTTCTTTATTCCTCTTATATTTATTTTTATATTCTTTTTTATTCAATTATATTATTCCTTAATATTAATATTTGGGTTTTATTTCAAGATTAGAAATGGGATTGGGTTACACCCTTTCTAAACCTTTGTGAATGTAAAACGTTTCTATATTGACTACACCACCCATGAAAGAGTAGTTATTTTTTGTAATTGGTCTACCTATTACACTATTAATTTATTTATTTTGAATCAATGAGATACTATAATTATTATATTATTATCCATGAATTGAGTTTTTAAATTATAAGAAACCAAGAATGTAATTGAATGATTCATTTAAAAACACGCAAAGTTGAGTAATGTGTGAATTGTTAGAGCATGACCTTAATTAGTAAAATAAAATCACATGGGATAAATTTATAGATTTAAAATTTAATCCCTAATCATAATTAATAATTATTTTCCGGAATTGATATGTGCCCTAATTTACCACTAACCATAATCTAGACCTAGAATTTCAATTAAATTTGGGTGCTACAATTTCATGTTCCGAATTTAGCCTAGGGTTTAATTCACTTAATCTTTGTGGTAAATTTATTTCTCGTAGGTTTTGAGAATTAACAAATTAGAGGATCACAATTAAGTGGATATTAATTTAAATGAAAATTATGAATGTGTAAATAAAGAAGTAGAGTTAGATTGATTATTCCATTTAAAAATATTTTCAAAAATATAATCTTCTTGCTGTGTCTTATTAATAGAATTTCATTTTAAAAAATACAATCTTATTCTAGAATACTACTTGTTATTCTTTTATAAATGATAATAAAACCCAATCTATTTAAGTAGTGTGTTTATATTATATTATTTTATTTTCAAAATACCTTTAATACTTTGTTTTAATTACTGCCTCTTCGAAACATGACCTTGGTCAGCCACTCTGCTGCACCTAAGTTTCTAAAAACCACACATAATTTGAAAGTCCCACTATAATGCCTTTCATAGTTCTTTCTATTTTGGACTATATTTTTTAATTTCTAAATGGGTTTGATGATTTTAGTTGGATATGAATTATTTTAATGTTTATTTTTTATAAATTTTATTGAACAAAATATCCTCATAGATATCTAAAGAAGACCAAGACTAGTTTTGACACCCTGATCTAACTCCCAGATTGGCCATGTCACCAGTAAGATCATTACCTTATTGATATTGTGGAAGAATGAAAAGATAATTCTATTGAAAATATTCCATGAAATCCTCCCAATACATGGGGAGTCTCAATGAGAAGGTGGGGGATCCAATATTGATTACATGAACAAGGAAATAAGAATCAATCTTAAGTTATAGATTATTCTATTTTTTGGTCCTTTCTATATCACCGTGATCACTCCCTATCTCTCCACTTCATAGGTAATATTAGTCCTATAGTATTTTAAATAGAAAGTGAGAGCTATACTTTTCAAATCCCTAAAAATTCCCACCTAGCCAGTAGACCCTAGATTAACTTTAGAAGTAGTATTTGATATATATTATAAAAATGATAAAAATATACTATAAAAAAATTTATTATATCTAAATATATAACAAGAACACATGTAATATAAACCATATTGTTATTTAAATTATGATCAAACAAATAATATAGAGGCATTAGTTTCAATGTAAATATTTATTATAGGAAATAGAAAAACATAGTTTATTAATAATTTTTATCAATGAACACAATGGACTAAAACAATAGGTCGTGAAAAGATCCACCCATCATCCCTATCTCTATCTAATATGATAAGATATCTAACATTAACTGTCATTGGGTAAGGGGTCCTATGCATTACATAACACCCTTGATTTTTATATGAATTTTCTTCTATAATTTTTATAAGTTTCATAATTTAATAAGTTTTTAGGATAATACAGATTGTTATGATCAAGAAATTATTTCATGCTGATATAATATTACAACCTAAGATGAAATAAAAATTATTATTATGAGAGAAAAATAAAGAGTATAATTAAAAAATATTACATGATAATAAATACACATAAATTATACTCATTTATAACATGTAATAAATCTACTTATGAACTTTCATTGAAATTATATCTCCATGTATATGTGTATAAAATAAATTATATTATAAATATATTACAAATTATTAGAAATTATTAAGTAATTTATAGTGGTCATTAATATCTTTATTTGAGGATATAAGAGTATATGTAGTTGATTACTATAACTATTGGTATATAGAGTTTTGGGTATATATAGTCATTCAATGAATGTGATAGGTGGGATTAGGTAATTTATTTTATTTTTTGTTAATGAATATTAAATACTCAAATGAGGTAATCATGAGATGGGACCATTATAATATTACTATTGATATTGTATGTATAAATATAAGTTATAAAATTTTCAAAATTATGTCGAAAGGGAGAAGCTATGGAAAAGGTAGTAGAATAATCCATTAAAGTGCATTTTTATAATCATGTGAATCATGTACCATCATCATGTTTTTTACACTTCCAAGTCAAAGATGAAATTCAATAACTGTGACTTGATAAGAATCATCTTTAAGAGAATTTCATGCTAATATAGATTAGAATGAGATCCATTTTAGATAAATCAAGACTTTTCCTCATCACCATTTCTTACCTCACCCTTATGGATTATCCAGATTCTTTAAGGGGTGGTAAAAGTAAAAGTTAAGATGTTATCAAATAGTGATTACTAATTTTTTAAATATTTATTTTTATTTATTAGTATGAATATGAAATTATTATTTTTAATAAATTAGAATAATAATAATTGATTTTTAATATATGAAAAATAAATTAATAACTTCAACTAAGTAATAATTGAATGATATGTACTAAATATAATCACTGTTAAAAAACAGTTTTTAATTTGATAAATTATTTTCCTAGATATTTTATAATTGTTTGATAATGTATTTTTTTAGAGTTTCAAATTTATAAAAAAAATTCCATATTTGGAATTACAACCTCTGAATTTTGTATGTGGGAAAATATTATTTATTTTAAAAAAAATAAATCAGTAAGGTAAATACTGTAATATGTTTAATAATATTAAATGTCATAACATAATATATTTGGTAAAAATTATGTAATAAATTATTTTAAAAAATAATATGTCATAATAATTAAGAAAATCATGGATAACATTTTATTTTGGTAATATATGGGTTAATATGCATTTAAAAGTACATTCCTAAAAATTTATTTAATCGATATTTGGGAAAACACCACCCAATATTTTCTATAAACTATTTCCATATCCTACCATTCAAATCAATTCCTAATTTTTTTCTATAAATAATATCCCCAAATTTCCACCCATATAATATTTCTTTATGTTTAATATACACTGGTCCTAAGAAGGAGTCACGAATAATTCATTAAAAAAATGTTCATTAAGAGGATGTATTATGCTCCAAAGAATTTAGAATACATTTCAGAAGTTTTGAAATTAATTTAATAGGAAATTTTCTTCAATTTTATTTTTATTAGAGATTTTTATTCTATATCTATATTTTTTATTTGATATATTTTAATTCATTTATATATCGTAGTCTTTTTCACTTTTTTTCTTTTGATATTTCATTTCCTTTATCATTGATTATATATAACAAACAAAATTTTGGTTAGAATATTTTATAACATTATCTAATTTTATCATTTATTAATAATAAATAACATTATTCTTATAATTTATTTATATCATAATTTGGAAAATTTAATTCATGTGGAATAAATAATATTTTTTTACCTTCCCCCTTCTACTAGACATTATTGATTCCTACATTCCTTGATAAGAAAACATCAACATGAAAATGATTTATAATTTTAATTTATAAAAAACTTATTCCAGACTATTGATGTGTATTTAAAATACATCAATACACTTTTTTGGTATATCAATTTATTCTTTGTTTTTTTTATTTTTTAACTTTTTATGTATGGATTTAATTTCTTGGTATATTTTATATTATTTCATTATATCCTTTTTAAAATAAATTTTATGTTTCCAGCATTATTTCCATATGTTAATCATGCCATTATTTTTATAAAAAATTATGGTATTTATTTTAATTTGGAAGTAATATTTATGATTATATTTTTATATAATGAGTGGGGAAAATTTTTATATCTCTTCAATTCATTACAAATTTAATTTCATCTTGTAACAACCGAAACTCTTATAACCCCGAGTCGGTGTCTAATTTTTTACTTTGGTACATATACAAGGGATATAATCTTGTAAGGACATATCAATTTAGTACTCTTTAAGAACTTGGTATATAAATGAATCCCATTTTACATTGGAAATAAAATTTGAAACATAACAAAATAAAATGTTTGACATATTTGAATCTCATTCAAAGCATTATTCATCATATCCTTGGGAAGGGAAATGAAATAAGGGTGAGATGAAATTCTCATAAAGAGTTTATTACAATGGAGTCTATTGTCATAAAATAAGGTATAATCAATATGGCATGGAAAATAACTAGAAACATATGCCATTTAATTAATAACTTTTACACAAAATGCATCTGTGGATAATATCAATGTAGTAATATCATAGATAATGACAACTAAATTATCAATAAAAGGAATTCATAATGTTATACTTCATGATCTCAAATATCATGATATCTCTACTATCAAATCCTTTTTCCAAGAAATTTTAAACCTTGGGTATACATACATGAAAAACCCATTTAATAATTTTGGTCAATTTACTTGTCTCATAAGACCTATCGATGCATTGAGAAGCTATAAAATTCAAGGCCCGACCCATAACTACATTTCAAATTAATTACTTATTTATTTAATGATTAATTTAATTCATATACAATATTCCTTACCAATAAATGTATGTATTGAGTATGTAATACAAAATGTCAATTTTTCCCTAGTCAGTCAAATAACATTCAAAGTAAAAAAACATATTTATAAATGGTATATAGTTTAATAAATAATCATATAAATGATACATAATAATATGTATATTTTAGATAAATTAAATTTCCAATGACCACAATAAAGTTAATGTGTCAAAAAAAGTTTATGTCCATAAAATTAATCAATTGATGAGAGTTGGTCATTATAAAAGTTGATTTTGGTAGTGAAATCAATTCTGTTAAGGAATTGAAGAAAATGAAAATGAAACATTAAAAATATGCTTTCATAAATATTATTCTTTTCAAAATAATTTAAATTTTTTATAAGAATTTAAAGGTAATAACATGGTTATTGTAGTGGGAAAGTCTGTTAACTTCATATACGCAAAAATACTCTTTTTGACTTTTTGTAAAGAAAGTAGAAAAAAATAAACCTTCATAAAAAATGAATTATTCCTTTAAATCATTTTAAAATTTAATGGATAAATTAAAAATGACCTTAATATGTTATTTGAGTAATAAAAATTAAACTTGTAAAAAAAATTGAATAATATGGACATAGAAAAAAATACCCGATCAAAAAAGAAATAAGATCATATTTATTTTAGATATTTCTCTTCTTGATTAAGGTGATAAAGAGAGGAAAAGATATAAGAAAAAATGGAAAATAATTAAATATTAATATTATAATAAAAATAAATGGTGTTTATGATAGATATATTACAAGATTCCTTCAATGAAAATATAAGAAATCCCAAAATTGAGATTGTCAAATAAACTCTTTCCTATTTTGTTACTATAAAATTGTAACCCCTTGAAAGAGTAACATTATCTGAATCTTTAATAACCATGAATAAATATATTTTCATGTTCAAAACATCATAGTGTAATTATATAAACCACCTAAAATAAAATTGATGTGTAATACCAAATATGTCTCAATGGAGTGGTAATTGAGATGAAATCACTTACCTCAAATTTCCCATTAGTGATAAATGATTTAACCTCATATATAAAGGTATTATAAATGTTATTAATTTATAATATAATTATATTAATATTTATAATATAATTTATGATCCTCTTATAACTTCTTATCACCCATTCATCCACAATTTTTCATTATTATCATTGTTTTGTGTGCTAACTGCTTTATTTTATCATACATATTCCATCACTGAAGTTTGAGTAATTATTATTAAATTATGGATAAATAATATATAAAATTTTAGTAAGGATATAAATATAATATTTTTTGGCCCAATGTTTCATTTATTGTCAATGACCTATCAAGATGTGTTTGGTGATTTTGGATAAAGTGACGAAAAGAGAATTATAATGGATTCATTCGATGGAATTAGATAACACACTTTGAAAATTATCATTGAATAAATGTTATATTTGATGTGATGATTGTAATTCCAATGATTTATTTCAATGAGTACATATTGTGTAAAAATGAATAATAAATAGTTGAGTGGATTTGTGGGCAGTATCAAATAATTAGTGAACTCTATTTGAGAGAGTATACCAAAATGTTAGTCTCCCACACTAGTCATCCAAGGAGGAACACAACCACTACTTAAGTGGGATTTCATCTCCCCAACTTGAAATAATGGGTGGTATAATATTTTGGTGTGCATAGCCCATTTAGATTTAGGAACAAGAGAGAAGAGGCGATCTACCGTGTTGGGTGGCACAAAGACGGATGATGCCGACACTTGGTGATTCTAGTGGGAATTAAAAGTGGAACCCTAAAATTATTTTTTTTAAATTATTGATTAGACCATTTGAGGTTAAGTGGGAACCATATAGAAAATTTTCACTGTATAATAAAGTTACACGGCCCCGCAAAAAAACCAATATCTCATTACAGATTAAAAATGTCAAAAAAATCAAATAAACCCAACGTCACAACACCATGAAACTTCCATCATGTAATTTGATTCAAATTTCAAACAAGAGGACATAATAAACACCTTGAGCCTATTGCCTCAGGATGCACACCCTAACCCACATCATCTAGAGTCACATTGTTTCCATCTTCCATCATTAGAGGACACTACTATAATCGTTGATGCCATCCGTCACTGTCGGAGCCGATGACTTGAGCAATCAAAAATATAAGTGCCCTTAAAACTCTCTACCACATTATTGACTATTCACCATGTCTTTGTTGATTCCATAACACCATAAGAGTTGATAACTAAAAAATGATTTCTGAGAGACATAACCATGTCAAATCTCTAACCCACCATCGTCATAGAAACTTTCACCCTAGACATCATCAAAATAACAATGATGTCACCAAGATCCAACAACATATGAGATCCCCACCATAAAAGAATAAAGAATTTGTTGAAATTTGAAAATATATGAAACAAAACCTGGCTACCGATGGAGGTTACATTCCATGACACTACACACATCATCCACCAGGACTATGTAATGAGCCCTTTCATACTATAGATGAAAAATTAGGATGCCACCACACCAACAGTGTTTTTCATGAGACGAGACCCACCATAAATTTGATTAAAGACGATGAAGGATTTTCCTCTTAGAACACCAGTGAATGATTAAACATCACCTAACAAAGCCTCCTTAAAACCACTATAGTAGACTGACTGGGAGAGAAGTGATAGAAAAAATAATCCATGGAAGAGTTAGATCAGATGGGCCTCCATAGAAAATATCATCCTCACATGGACCACAAAATTCAAACATCAAAGAGACTTCCATGATATGAACACACCATAAACCCACAAAAATAACATCTACCCTAAAGGAGATATACATGTATGGATGATACTAAGCAGAGGTTGATCTCCGCATACACCAATGTGACTCAACCTTCATCTCCCCCTCTCGAGTTGACATTGAGGGAAAACCTAGATCCGAAGATATGGGGGAGACAATACACTCATAGGACCTTTCTCCTCTACTAAGATATCCAACTTAATTAGAAAAAGATCCCTATACTCATAATTGGTCGACTAAATATTGCTTTGTATTATAAATGATCACATGAAAGAATATAGGTTCGATGTGGGAATCATGAAAGCTGGTCATTGTTCATCTTTTAAAAATATATGTAAACAAATAGGGTTATATGATTTGTTTCATCAGTTCCATTTTATCAACACCACATGTTACTTTCTACCTTGATCTATCTAGGTTTTTTTGTTCACCGAGTTTTATCTATGATTCACCTCCATTATATCGAGCCAAAGTATTTATGCATCATTTGATTATTCTAAGGATTTGAATATGATGAAAAATACAAGAATATTCATTTTTATGATATAATTATAATAAAACCAAGGTAAAAAAGTGGGAATAAAATGTGATATTTGCGATGATGGTGATTCACGTTGTTGTGAAGCTGAGGTGGTACACATGAAAGGTTAAAGGGATGTACACGAGTTAAGCCATAAGAGTATTTGTATATAAATACCCCCAAGGATATCATTTTTAGGTATGATTCAATGACATATTTGAGAGATGTTTTAGAGTGAATCAGAGGCCTCAATCTATCCATATTTATGAGGATATTCCATTCCCTCGTGATATGATTTTAAAATCCTTCATGCTTTCATGATGGTGTTTCAAATCTATGAACCAGTGTAGATTATACCCCTGTGTTTTGTAGTGAAGTTTGATAATTGTTTCAGGACTTGTAATGAGTTTTGTGAAGAATTATGAATTGAATATACAACTACATGAAGAAGAGAGAGGATCCTGAGTATACTATGTCATGTGGATATCTGAGAAACTATGAGACAATGTCACATACACTGGGCTATATGAAGGGAAAAATGAATATATCACATAAGATAACATTTAAAAAAAATTGAAAACCAAGCTTGAAAATCCATATAATTTTCATGTGGGAACACTTTCACAAATAAGTACACACAAAAAATGAGAGTTCATGAAGGAGTAGCACACATAAGTCTATATATGATAAAATGGGTGCCTATGTAAGATCCGGGGTTTTCCTTTGGGGTATGGATCTTTTCATTTTTTATTTATCTTAATGTATATGATCTAATTTGGGTTTCTAATGAGATAACGTGAGTTTTAGGGGTGTCTAGGACTTGTTTAGATCTTAGAGGATTGATATTTGGAAAAATAAATTGGGCCACATGGTGAGTAGAATATATGAGACCTAGTCCACATAGTTTGAGTAACTATGCAAGGGTTGAACAGAGGGATTTGGGAGGCCACATGATTTTAGGAAATTGTGCCACTAAGGGTGCACAGTCATGAATAAGTGTCTGTAGTTTTTATTAAAGGTATTGGGAATAATTTGTTTATGGTTTTCAAAATTGTGTGTTTGAAACCATGAGAGGTCCCCCTTAACACTGAGAAGGGTGCATACTTGGCGCATGGTTGGGCCAACTGTGTGGAAAAACCATGTGACCATGGAATTTGAGGTGAAATTACCAAATCTCCCTTAATGAGTTTAAAACTTAAATCCATTCTTCTCATTGGTTCTTCCAACGACAGAGGGAGATCCTTTCTCTAGTTTGAACAATATCCAAGCCTAAGATATGAATTATGAGATCATCACCACCTAGAATCAGATTCAATCACTGTTGTCCTCATTGGGTCCACATCATTTATTTATTCATTCATATTTACCATTATTCATTTGACTATATATTGAAAGAGTTATTTTGTTGCATGCTGATTTTCCCTATTTATTGGATTTTCATCAATTCTTCATTTTTTGTTTTGATTTGGACTAAATCAAAGGTCGATAATGGATTATTTATCAACTATGGACCTATGGTATGTGATAAATACCTTTTACCATATAATTTGGTTAATTTATAGATTTTTTTCAGTTGTGCTGCATGTCGGAATTTCTAGCAGTTATGCTAAGATTTATTGAATGATTGAATTAGATGGATTTGAACCTATTAGGTTTCAATTTTAGTACCATTATGATTTTTGGTGGTTATTTCCCCAAACAAGAAAACCCATGGGGTGTTCCTTTGTATTTACCATATTTTATTACACCCCTTTGTGTGAATTTGAATGCACCACTAGTTTTTGGAGCCTCAATTAATTGATGGAGACTTGAACGAATTATTAGGAGAATCATATTCCTTCATTCCATGTGATTGCATGATTTGAAATGTCTTAATTATTTAAATGGAAACTTTTATATGATTTGTATGAAATCATGGAATACTAATTGTTATGAAATGTTGAATGAATTGATTGATAAATTGAAATGGTAGTGGGTGCCTTGGATGAGCTCCTTGGATCTTGATTCCATAGATGTCATGTAATGCCCCGACCCCAGCTACCCAGAGCCGGTGCGTTACTTCGTAACATTGGCATGATCACAAAAGATAAAGTCTCGAAAGACCGATTAGTTTAGTAGCCTTGGAATCACTAGATACATTCATAAATGTTACATTACATCACAAAGTGAAAAACTATAATAACATAGTCTCCATAGTCCACACTTCTATCCTCTTCTGACTATCCCTGCAGGTCATTCATAAAATACTTCTTCACATCCTGGAAAACATTAAAACATTGAAAGGGGTGAGCTCAGATGCTCAGTAAGGATAACAATATTGCGGAAGCTTTCATAAATAATCATTAACATTTAAGGCAATGTATAACTAAAACAAAAGCCTTTTTAAACTTGAACTTTAGCATAATATGGCAAAAATAAAATGAGATAATTCCATTTACTTACTCACATGGATATTCTACTAATCGAATAATCCCATGCAACATCAATAACCATTTTCATAATGATGGAATGCATAATGCCAGACTATCATAACCACGTAGCCAAGGCCTCGTGCCAAGACCACAAATAAAATTTTGTCAAGGCCTCATGCCAAGACACTAGTTTGTCTCATGAGACTTGCCGATGCATCGAGGAGCTATAGCGGGCTCCACCCGTCACTTATTAAGTCCAATGCATTCCTCATATGAATAGGTTTAAACATATCATAAACCATAACAAAATCGTATCACATAAAACATGCATAAAGGAAACATAACATTTCCACATTTCAATCACAAGATATAAATACAACACATTGATATAATAAAAATGCTTTCAAAACCATTTTCAATACCAAAATAAAATAAAGTTAAAACTTTGTATTTATTTTTCATTAAAAAAATGATGGCTTGTAGAGGAAGCCGAATCTCAAATAATGGTCACGGCGGCGGAGAAGTCGTTGTCGCTGCATAAGTATGGAAAGAAAAACATTCCCTTTTGTCGTTTAGTAAAACACTTCGTATAAAAAATATTCATTTTGAATAAACGTAAAAGTCAATGGGGTTTATACACCGTATAAAAGAAAGTTGTGTATAAAACCAAATATGCCTCAATGAAAGGGGATTGAGACGAAGTCCTTAAAAAGATCATTTTTTTTAAATAAAGTACATCTATAATGTGTATTCACTATAAGTACACATAAATAATGTAAAAATACAATATAGGACATAATAATATCATGACATAATTTGAAAGTAGGAGATTAACCCAAAGAATGGAAGTTGGGTTAAGAAATTCCCTTACCTTGCGTCTTGTCCTGACTCGACCGTTCTTTAACCTCCTGAATAATAAACTAGAGTTAATTTATATTTACTTAAGAACCTTTTTCATGTTCATTATTCCATTTATATCACTTATTACCATGTTATGAACATTATTTAATTATTTAAGTTAATAACAGTCGTTTTGTCGATCTTTGGTACTTGAGTCAAAAATAAACTTCTTATAATTACAAGTTGTTCATGTGGTGAAATATCCATTATATCCAGAATTATATTCATGATGTAGATATCATATATATCATATATATACATTATATAAATTCACTCATAATGTCACGTAACATTTAGAGGTAAGAAATGAAATGCACCGTTCATGGAGACGGTAAGCCGTACGTACGCATGAACGCTACTTTCATTTCTATTTCGTATTTAATGCAATGAAATCATAATGATATAAATTTATAATATAATTCCAGTATAATATAGTGTATAATACCATTTACTCCATCCTTTATACATCCCACATATGGCATTAACGATTCAAATCACTTTGAGGGGGCAGTAGTCCTCACTTCCTAAAATGAAATTATCGCGTTTACCCATAATGGAAATCATAAAGTATGCCATAAATGAGAAATACAGAAGCATAAGTAAAACATAAACATATTATATATCATATATAAAAATAGTTACATCTTAATGGCCACCTTTGAAGGTGTTATATGAGTGTTGAACAATCATCGTTTCGTGAGGCAGAAATTTGCCATCCACAGAAACCGTATGTTCTTTAACCATTAGATGCAGGTGTGTGTAAGTGTAGCTCGAATCCTTCTTATAACAACATCCTAGTATATTTAGGATACTGGTTTTGTTACAAAAGAAATGAATAAAAAGAGTTTAGGGGGTTGGAGAAGAAAAATAAAACAAAACAACATTAGAGAAGACATTACCTCAAAATCGGGTAACTCTTTTTGATTTCAGCCAAAGGCTTCCTTGAGAAGAGTTCTGCACAAAGTGAGGCTTCTAGGAGTAATAGGGGAAAGTTTGGAGAGTATTTGGGCAGAGTTTGGCCGAGCCAAATGGATTGAAAGTGTAAATGAGGTGGGAGAGGTGGGGGCCTTTTATAAGTGGAGAGGAGGGGCTCTTTTGGAAAGATTGAAATGTTACATTATTACACAATGATTTTCGGATTCTAAAGGTCCCACACTTATATAATTCGTGGATAAGGTGATAAGGGTTCGAAATATACCCATCCAATAGTCTTTGGACAAGTGTAAGCCTTGGATTTTACATTATCTTTTCATTTTATTAAAATCGTTAAATAATGAGGTCATCGCTGCATCATAATGATGTCATAAATAATTTAATTTATTTAATGTATAAAAATTATAAAAAAAATACTATGATGTAGGAAATCTTTATATATTTCTAATGAATATTTATAGTCAAAATGTGGACTTGTTTAACCCCACTTAAAAACTGTTTTAGTAAAATAACTCATGTTTGTGTCAATTTAATTTTAACATTAAATAAATATATATTAATGTAATTTTCCAACTAAAGTGGCTCCATGGGGTCCCCAAGTTGACCCATGGGTTGTCTTGGTCGGCCATGACTCATCCAATAGGAGTAGGACAAGTGTCAAGCTCATCTCCTATTATTAAAACATTATTTTTACCTTAAACTACACTAATTACCTCTAATTGTGATTAAGAACTTAAAAGTTACTATTCAACAATAAATTATTTTAATCTCATTGAACCAAATTTTACTTATTTATGACAACCATGTATGTCGGATTTTTGAAAATCAATTCACAGAAGTGGTAATATTTCATTTTAAGAGAAAAATCAGTTATTTAACTACCACTTAGTGGTTTCACTATTCATCAAAAATTGAAGTTTTTCAGAACAATGCCAAAATTTCACCCTAAGCTATAATTGATATTCCGAATTCAAAAATGATGTCTATTTTACAAAATTCCAAACATATAAGTTGCATTAATTAATTTTATAATTAATTCCCGCTGTCACAACAAATAGCGTGTTTTTAAGAAACAATTTATATCAAAAGATTGGCAATTGTTTATGTCCAATTTCAATGTTAAATTAATTCTAATGACCACCATTGGATAAAATGGTAAAAATATATTCTAATTATACTTTAAAACCACTAAATAGTATAATTTATCACAATAAATTATTTTGATTAAAAAAGTTGTTTTAAGTATTTTTCACTATTCATAAAAAAATTGGAAGTTCTCAGAAAGTTACAAAAAATTCAACTTAGGATAATTTCGATATTACGAATTCAAAAATGAAGTCCATTTTGAAATTTAAAATTTCTATAATTTTAAAAAGTGGTTATTACTATTCATAACGGCTACTTTGATTAGTCGCGGTGTTTTAGAACTCAAAGTTGCGTACAATGCAAGCTATTTAATTATTGAATGAGAAGCGTATCGTGGAAGCTCGGGGTGTTACATTCTCCCCTCCTTCAATAAATTGCGTCCTCGCAATTTGAAATTTTTCTTTGAAAATAAAAGGTTGAAAAGAGAAAATACCTTTGAGGAAAAACCACATCGGAAATAAGATTAATAAAATTTAGCCTTAATAAGAGGGAAAGGGAAATGAAAAAGTCACCACCTAATTATGATCTCGATTAGGAGAACATTGGTGGCAATTAGAGACATATAATTGGAGGAAAAACGTAAATATTTGTAGGGAGTGATTGAGGTCATCAATCACAATCAACTGTCAAATTGAGGGCCTCAAAGCCTTCAATCTATGTTGATTTAAAATATCATCAGTTCAACAAGACATAAGGTATTAGGATGACACATTTTTTTGTTTTAATATCCCTTTACTAAAGTTTAAGAATTAATTTATTCATTGAATAAGAGATAGGTATATATATATATCTTGACAATTAGAGTTTCAACCTTCAACTCATCATTCACTCAAAAAGATAATAGAACTCAAAAATATTATACTTATCCTAATTGTATAAGGTTCCAAATGTTAACAGATACCATTTAGATTAGTAAAATTATTTTGTAATAACCAGGGACTTCCTGTAGGCTAGTGGTAGGAAATAAAGGCCTGTCTCACCATGATTGTGGGTTCGATTCCTGCAGCTTTGTCCGACGCGACGGGTTATGCCCACCCTGCAGGTTGTCCTTTTCCTAAAACAAGAGTATCATAATATTCCAAAAATAATCTTCATAATTTTTTAACCTTAGACAATACTATCCAAAGATCAACTTAATCCACTCCAACCTTTATAGTTATCCAAAATACCTCTGTCCAGACTTTCTCTAAAAGGTATCTTAATTCCAAAATCAATTTATCAGATTCCCCAAACAAAGTAAAGTTTCTCTTATTGTCACATACTAAAAATATAATTACCTTCATCATATTAAAACCTTACTGAAATAAACAAGTACTGCAGTACAATCCTTATATATATATATCACATTATTCTTATAACCAGAATATAATCCTTGAGTCCAAAAGCACCAATACATTAATTATTCCGCTTCAACTGTAGTCACAGCATAAGATTGGCCTTGATCCCTTGGCATTTTCTGAGGTAAGTTTCCTTGACGCTTAGGACATTCATTTGCATAATGCCCCATTTCCCTACAATTGTAGCATTCAACTTTGATAGCCTCTTTCTTTCCCTTGCAATCACGAGCCTGGTGACCCTTTTCTCCACATTTATAACAAACTCTCATTCCTTTTAGGCACGTACCAGGGTGATTCTTCCCACAATTATCACATAATGGAAAATCCTTCTTTCCATTTTTCCCTTTATCTGTCTCTTGTTCCCCCGTTCTCTTCTTCTCTTGCTTTACTTTGTTGTCATAAGACTTAGAGAATTCCTTTTCTGTCTTGATAGCACACGAGACAATATCTTCGTATGATGAGAAGGATTTTGATACTAAAGCTCGACGGAGAAATGGTTTTAACCCATCAAAGAAACGATCAATCTTACTCCTTGGGTTACGTATATAATCGGCAGCATGCCTCGCTAACCTTGTAAAGTTAGCCTCATACTTTGCGACATTCTCATCCTCCTTCTGCCTCAAACTCAGAAATTGCCTTTCCATATCTGCTCGATGGTCACGAGGAAAGTATTTTTCTAAGAAAAGCTCTTTGAACTCCCTCCATTCCATATTCGATACGTCATCATCTTCCTTTCTGTTTTGAATCAGCGACCACCACTGATCGGCATCTCCAGTGAGGCGGTAAACTGCCATGACAACCTTCTCCCTTTCGATACTCCCCAAGGCATGGAATATTTTCTCTAAGGAGTTTATCCATTGCTCAGCTACTAATGGATTTGTACCCCCATTAAATGTTTTTGGTTGTTTCCTCATGAAGCGGTCTAACATTGATCCTCCACGTTGCGGATCAGGGTGCTCCATACGAGTAAGGTTATTATTCATAACCTGAGTGAGTTGTGCCAGTATGGTAATAAGTTGATCAACACCAGTTTTATCTCCAGATCCACAATAATTATCTTGAGCAGGAGGGCAATCCCTACACGGAGTTCGTGCATTGATACGGTTTCCATTCCTTCCACTAGGCGCCATTTCTATACAATGGCATAAACTAGATTAGTTTATGAATCAAAATACATAATTCCATACTTATAAAATACTTAACATAAATTGAACTATTTATGGATATAATCCATAATCATAAAAAGGTTTTCATTGAGGAAGTATATACTCATAACCGTTCATAGTGGTTTGTAAAGAAAATGAGAATTATCCTAAGCATATCCCCCGGGAGTGTCGTAACCAAGAGTGCAGAAAGGCCCGTTGTCGTGCACCAGTTCCCGTTCGAATCTAGCTCAAAGCGGTGTTTTCGGGTTTTACCCCTAGGTACATCTGTGCCAGAGCCGCCTCTACCTGCTCGTATCCAGACAGGGATGTATTGCTCGGAAAACTCATAACATCTCTATAATACCAAAATTCTAGGAAGTTCTTCTATACTAATCCTCAAAGTCTATCTTTGGGCTATGTGCTCTAATCAGAGTTTATCTAAATCTAGCTTCCAAGGTTAGTACTAAACTGCCTCTGATACCAACTGTAACGCCCCGACCCCAGCTACCCAGAGCCGGTGCGTTACTTCGTAACATTGGCATGATCACAAAAGATCAAGTCTCGAAATACCGATTAGTTTAGTTGCCTTGGAATCAGTAGATACATTCATAAATGTTACATTACATCACAAAGTGAAAAACTATAATAACATAGTCTCCATAGTCCACACTTCTATCCTCTTCTGACTATCCCTGCAGGTCATTCATAAAATACTTCTTCACATCCTGGAAAACATTAAAACATTGAAAGGGGTGAGCTCAGATGCTCAGTAAGGATAACAATATTGCGGAAGCTTTCATAAATAATCATTAACATTTAAGGCAATGTATAACTAAAACAAAAGCCTTTTTAAACTTGAACTTTAGCATAATATGGCAAAAATAAAATGAGATAATGCCATTTACTTACTCACATGGATATTCTACTAATCGAATAATCCCATGCAACATCAATAACCATTTTCATAATGATGGAATGCATAATGCCAGACTATCATAACCATGTAGCCAAGGCCTCGTGCCAAGACCACAAATAAAATTTTGTCAAGGCCTCGTGCCAAGACACTAGTTTGTCTCATGAGACCTGCCGATGCATCGAGGAGCTATAGCGGGCTCCACCCGTCACTTATTAAGTCCAATGAATTCCTCATATGAATAGGTTTAAACATATCATAAACCATAACATAATCGTATCACATAAAACATGCATAAAGGAAACATAACATTTCCACATTTCAATCAAAAGATATAAATACAACACATTGTTATAATAAATATGCTTTCAAAACCATTTTCAATACCAAAATAAAAGAAAGTTAAAACTTTGTATTTATTTTTCATTAAAAAAATGATGGCTTGTAGAGGAAGCCGAATCTCAAATAATGGTCACGGCGGTGGAGAAGTCGTTGTCGCCGCATAAGTACGGAAAGAAAAACATTCCCTTTTGTCGTTTAGTAAAACGCTTCGTATAAAAAAGATTCCTTTTGAATAAACGTAAAAGTCAAAGGGGTTTATACACCGTATAAAAGAAAGTTGTGTATAAAACCAAATATGCCTCAATGAAAGGGGATTGAGACGAAGTCCTTAAAAAGATCATTTTTTTAAATAAAGTACATCTATAATGTGTATTCACTATAAGTACACATAAATAATTTACAAATACAATATAGGACATAATAATATCATGACATAATTTGAAAGTAGAAGATTAACCCAAAGAATGGAAGTTGGGTTAAGAAATTCCCTTACCTTGCGTCTTGTCCTGACTCGACTGTTCTTTAACCTCATGAATAATAAACTAGAGTTAATTTATATTTACTTAAGAACCTTTTTCATGTTCATTATTCCATTTATATCACTTATTACCATGTTATGAACATTATTTAATTATTTAAGTTAATAACGGTCGTTTTGTCGATCTTTGGTACTTGAGTCAAAAATAAACTTCTTATAATTACAAGTTGTTCATGTGGTGAAATATCCATTATATCCAGAATTATATTCATGATGTAGATATCATATATATCATATATATACATTATATACATTCATTCATAATGTCACGTAACATTTAGAGGTAAGAAATTAAATGCACCGTTCATGGAGACGGTAAGCCGTACGTACGCATGAACGCTACTTTCATTTCTATTTCGTATTTAATGGAATGAAATCATAATGATATAAATTTATAATATAATTACAGTATAATATAGTGTATAATACCATTTACTCCATCCTTTATACATCCCACATATGGCATTAACGATTCAAATCACTTTGAGGGGGCGGTAGTCCGCACTTCCTAAAATGAAATTATCGCGTTTACCCATAATGGAAATCATAAAGTATGACATAAATGAGAAAAACAGAAGCATAAGTAAAACATAAACATATTTTATATCATATATAAAAATAGTGACATCTTAATGGCCACCTTTAAAGGTGTTATATGAGTGTTGAACAATCATCGTTTCGTGAGGCAGAAATTCGCCATCCACAGAAACCGTATGTTCATTAACCATTAGATGTAGGTGTGTGTAAGTGTAGATTGAATCCTTCTTATAAAAAAATCCTAGTATATTTAGGATACTGGTGTTGTTACAAAAGAAATGAATAAAAAGAGTTTAGGGGGTTGGAGAAGAAAAATAAAACAAAACAACATTAGAGAAGACATTACCTCAAAATCGGGTAACTCTTTTTGATTTGAGCCAAAGGCTTCCTTGAGAAGAGTTCTGCCCAAAGTGAGGCTTCTAGGAGTAATAGGGGGAAGTTGGGAGAGTATTTGGGCAGAGGTTTGCCGAGCCAAATGGCTTGAAAGTGTAAATGAGGTGGGAGAGGTGGGGGCCTTTTATAAGTGGAGAGGAGGGGCTCTTTTGGAATGATTGAAATGTTACATTATTACACAATGCTTTTAGGATTCTAAAGGTCCCACACTTATATAATTTGTGGATAAGGTGATAAGGGTTCGAAATATACCCATCCAATAGTCTTTGGACATGTGTATGCCTTGGATTTTACATTATCTTTTCATTTTATTAAAATCGTTAAATAATGAGGTCATCGCTGCATCATAATGATGTCATAAATAATTTAATTTATTTAATGTCTAAAAATTATAAAAAAAATACTATGATGTAGGAAATCATTTTAGATTTTTAATGAATATTTATAGTCAAAATTTGGACTTGTGTAACCCCACTTAAAAACTGTTTTAGTAAAATAACTCATGTTTGTGTCAATTTAATTTTAACATTAAATAAATATATATTAATGTCATTTTCCAACTAAAGTGGCTCCATGGGGTCCCCAAGTTGACCCATGGGTTGTCTTGGTCGGCCATGACTCATCCAATAGGAGTAGGACAAGTGTCAATCTCATCTCATATTATTAAAACATTATTTTTACCTTAAACTACACTAATTACCTCTAATCGTGATTAAGAACTTAAAAGTTACTATTCACCAAAAAATTATTTTAATCTCATTGAACCACATTTTACTTCTTAATGACAACCATGTATGTCAGATTTTTGAAAATCAATTCACAGAAGTGGTAATATTTCATTTTAAGCGAAAAATCAGTTATTTAACTACCACTTAGTGGTTTCACTATTCATCAAAAATTGAAGTTTTTCAGAACAATGCCAAAATTTCACCCTAAGATATAATTGATATTCCGAATTCAAAAATGATATCTATTTTAAAAAATTCCAAACATATAAGTTGCATTAATTAATTTTATAATTAATTCCCGCTGTCACAACAAATATCGTGTTTTTAAGAAACAATTTATATCAAAAGATTGGCAATTGTTTATATCCAATTTCAATGTTAAATTAATTCTAATGACCACCATTGGATAAAATGGTAAAAATATATTCTAATTATACTTTAAAACCACTAAATAGTATAATTTATCACAAGAAATTATTTTGATTAAAAAAGTTGTTTTAAGTATTTTTCACTATTCATAAAAAATTGGAAGTTCTCAGAAAGTTACAAAAAATTCAACTTAGGATAATTTCGATATTACGAATTCAAAAATGAATTCCATTTTGAAATTTAAAATTTCTATAATTTTAAAAAGTGGTTATTACTATTCATAACGGCTACTTTGATTAGTCGCGGTGTTTTAGAACTCAAAGTTGCGTACAATGCAAGCTATTGCATTATTGAATGAGAAGCGTATCGTGGAAGCTCGGGGTGTTACATGTCATAGGAGTTTTCCACATGGATCATGATTTCAGTACTGAATAACTCGGAGTTATTTAATCCTTAGATCCTAATTCTGTAGGATACTATTGGAATTGTTATCCCTTGGATATGGATATCTTGGAATCATGATGCACATGGTCTACTGACACACTCATAGAAATCTAATGAAGTCATTACCAAGTTTCCATCAATATTCAATTTGGAATCGATGTGGATTCCTTGGTCATCTATACCATGGATCTGACCATTCTTGGTCTGAATCTTTGGATTATAAGGCTTGACTATTTTGGTTGACACTTGGTTATACATTTTGGAAATGATGGATATTATACATTGAGTCATATGGTGTTGTAGTGGTGGATTTTAATACTGGATTACATGGAATGACCATTGTGGATTGGTTTATTTATGCTTTATAGTTAGCTCATTCTTACAGTGGATTTGTGTTTATAGTTGACCCTTTTATAGGAACCTGATTATTATTAATAGGTTAGAGATTATCGTTTTAATTTTATAGTATATCCCATGGTAACAATACTTTCATTATAGCTAAGCTTGTCATATTTTTTTCACACCATTATAGTTTTTTTGACACAAATTGGATTTTTTATAGACACTGTTGGTGGTGTCCTAATGAGTGATATCTCACACCCTATTCAATGAATAAATGGGTTCCCATGCAGAATTCATGGATGTAGATAGGGATCAAGGAAATAATGCATAGTATGATTTTTTATTTGTGCAATGCTTAGGAGTTGCGGAGTATGCGACTGAGCTATGCTCATGATTATAAATGGGATTGTTCCTTTTCGGTCATTTTGGTATTATGATACATGTATTGTATGGGATAATTTTATACCTATTTTACTAATTTATAGGGACATGAAATGTCACATCATTTTTGTATATGATATTAGATTTTGGAATTGTTTATTTATTATAGTCTTATAGATGTTTATCTTCCATGAGTTATTTATCTACATCTGCTACGTGGTTATTATGATTATTAACACTATGATTCACTCTGACATGAGGGAATAGTCTTCCCAAAGACACAACATAGGCCCTCATTGCTAGTCTATATCCTCTAGAATACATGGAGGTACGCTTGAGGCCATGTGACCCATCGTCTCGGGGCACCAATTAGTGGTATCCAGTTCAGGATGTTATGATATAATATTAAATGGTTTTCATTTCTATATTTACTATTTTGAGATAACATATAGGAGATTTAGAAGGTATTGGAATTCGGTAATGAGTTGTTTCTTGGAGCATCTAACCCACATATAGGAAATATCCACATTTCCTAAAATGAAACATGATTTTAAGGACTGTTCCTATTATAGTTAATTTGATTCCACAGTAGGGTTATGCACATGAAATTTGATGTTTATTATGGTTAAATATTTTTTTAGTGAAATGGGGTTATGTAGCGCATGAATCATTTTAGGAACCTTAACAGATTCATATACCATTAATTATTCCATGCCATATATGATACATTACTTGAATCCATGACTTAATTATGTGTGCCTTGTGTAATGTACCAGTTTTTAGATTAAAGACTTGTGTAAGGAATTTCAAAAAATAGTTGGCAGTTAGAGTGTTTTCTTTAACCTAAATAATGTTTTCTTATATAGGCTACAACAAACACACTAATTAGTCTATTATAGAACATTGATTCATGGACCATTGGTTGCATAGACTGAAATGTGTTATGGTTTGGATTACGTGGGATCCACACATAGGTTCATGAGGTTTATGGTGCCATATGGTTTAGTAGTGGTGACCCATTTTTTCAACCATCCAAAGAGGATTGTAAAATAGGTATGAAATTAAATGAAATGGAAATTATGAAAAAAATAACTTGACCTTGACCCAAATTTAGAGTGGGTATTTGGTAGTGTCTATGGTACTATTTATGATTGTTTATATTATATATTTCATGTTTTAGGAGAAGAAAGACGAGTGTGACATGATTTTAGGGACACTTGAATTTGTCTTACGGTTTTATATCTATTAATTTGTCACCTTTTGATCTTTTTTGAGGCATTCTCTTGGAATTATAAAGACATTCCACCATGATAGACTCTATTCTCATACCTGGATGGTGTTAACGGCCATGATTCCAAGGTGGTGGGCCATGGGATACCAATAGATCATCCTGTAATTCTAGCTAAAACACAATAAGTTTTACTAGATAGATTTTTTGAGCCACAATTCCATGAGGTTTTCTTATTATATATGTAGAATATTTAGGGAGTACTACAAACCATATCATATATGGAAGAGCTGACACATTTGTTCCTACAACAACTTTCTCCCATGTTTTATGGGGATGTTGGTCTATAGGCTGCTAAGTTGTGGCTAGAGACTACCTTTTCAACTTTGAGCATATGAAGGCACCTCAGACGAGGAGAGTGAACCTCACATCATATATGATTTTGGGAGAAGATAAACAATGGAGGCCTATTTTGAACAAGGATAATTATGGAATCCCACCTTTTTATTACATAAATTTCCATTACATTTTACAAATAGTGTATCTTGAAATTCTAGTGTCTTGGAAATCAGGAACATAATACATGAAAAAAACATAATTTTTTTTTCAAATCCAATTTTAAGGCTTCATCATAGGTTGATCCTAAGTACAATTACTGCATCTTATAACCTGGAGATATACATCAAAGGAAAGGGTGAGCAGAAGGCCCAGTAAGGAAAGCAAGGGAATCAGTTTACTTGTGATATCAATAGGAACTTGATAAAAACATAAAGACATGAGCAATTGAAGTATAGAAATATCATAACGAAAATAACTTGAAACATAAATTTCATATGTGGTTATAACATTTCATTTAGAAATTAATGAACATATCACCAAGGTATAACCCTGAGGTGTCATAAAAATTACCAAGGTTATTCACCAAGGTATCGTGAAACTTGCCATCTCTAGAGATAAATTCATTACCCAATGCATTAGAGAACTGTCAGGGCCCACCCTTAATATGTATTTAATTTCATGTGAGCCACATAGATCATAATCCAACATTTCATAAATAACCCATAGAGAATAAAAGAAATGGGTTTCATTTCAAAATCATGACGTTTTAAAAAGTACTTAAAAATAAGATCATTATGTTATTTATAACTTTTGGAAAGAGAGTGAGGGTTATATGTATTTCAATTCCGGAATAAAATATATCATTTTTGTGTATTTATGAAAACACATAGAAACTAAATAGGTCTGTGTATTTATATAAATAAAACAAGAAAATTTCTTGAGAGAAAGAGGGAGAAATTTTGTGATGAAATTTCTACAGCATAACAGCTATATAACATGGTTTTAGAAAATAATAAAAAAGAGAGGTGACAAGAGTCTCCCATACAAAAATTAATCATTTTATAGTATAGATACATAATAAAATAGAAATAATATCATGGTGTGGGAATTTGGATGACATACCACAAGAAAATAAAACGTGAAAGGAAAGAGAAAATGCAATTTCTTTTACGCAAATTTGGCAGCATAACAGCGTCAATTAAAATTTCAGAAAAACAATTGATGAGAGAAGAAAGGGTCTATAATAATTTGGACATGAAATTGAAATTATTAATGATATATAAGAACAATACCCCACATAATAAAATGGAACTATAATACATAACATAAAAGAAGTCATGAATTAAAAGAGGAGGGTGAAAGGATCCCTTACCTTATAGAGTAACCTTGAAAGATTGAAGTTCAGGACCTTGTGAGGCTTGAGGGAACCTTGGTAGGATTATAGAGATAGTAGGGAAGATTTTTCATGAACTTAAAGGGATTTGAGTGAAGAGGAAGTGGGATCTTGGGTGGGTTTATATAGGAAAGGAGAGGGAATTGTTTATTATTTAGGTTTCGGACACCTCACATTAAACTAAACAAAACCACAAACCAGACCATGGTTTTTCCCATGTTTTCTGTAAAAGGGTAGTATAAAACAATATTTTATAAGTTCAATGGCCAAAATTTTTAAAATAATAGGGTTGCTTATGTGGAGGTGAGTCACACTCTCAAAGAAAACAATTTAAAAAGACAAAATGTTATATAAGTCTTGGAGGGTCCACTAAAGATTTGTAAAATAAATAAATAAAAAAACCCAAAATCACATTATTTTAATGGTAAAACATATATTGGTCGAACCTATAGTTTATATTATTTTATTACATAACTATTGGGTCATTATGATGTCATAAAACACATTATATATTTATACGGTATTTAATTTTCACCAAACAATTTGACTGTCTCAGAAAATTATGAAACATTAACCATTGGATAATTTCAACATCCCGATTCTAGAAATAATATTCATTTTATCTAAATAATTTTCTAAATATGTTAATTTTTACTTTTAAAATAAAAACCGACATTTATCGAAAATTCATGGGTTTTGACAAAAAATGGCTTTCAAACCTTAATAAAAATTACTATTACATTCATAAAATTATACGATCATTTATTTTTAATAAAAATTAATTTAATAATAATAATAATATTTTATTAAAATATTATTTAATTATAAAATCCATTAATTTATCAAAATAGATTTCTTAGTTGAATATTTAACTAAAAATACTATTTGTGCTTTAAAAACTATTTACAATGTAACAATAATAAAATGAAAGTACATTCATTATTATATTAGAAAATAATGTACATAATCATAGTACTAGGGTCTTGTTACATAACCCCTTAAAAAAACCGCATAATACCTTAGTGTAAGGTGTGATATGGTGATAGACTCTTGGGGTGGCTCGGATAACATCACTCAAGTGGTAATCTCTATCAACTTCCACTTCTCCTGTAGGGGGTTCCGCTCAAGCTTAATGTATTCAAGCTCAAATTGGGCTTGGTTAAGAGTGAAGCCCAAAGATGCAACCAACTTTATGAGCTCTGTTAAATGGGCTTCATACGGGGCAAGTATACTTGATGAGGCCACCAATTCCTTTGTCCGAGTAAAAAGAATATGTTAAATCCCTATATTTATACTAATCATGTGATCACTATTAAATAACTATATTAAAAATGGTCATAATTCTTAATGGTATTTTAAAATCCAAAAAAAATAAAACAAAATAAGTGCATATGTTGTATAACCATTTCACATATATAATTAGATCTAGATGGATTTTCATTAACAAAATTTTTGGTCGTTACACTAATTCACTATGAGATATGGTTTGGAGGGGTTTCCAAACCTGGTTTTATGATAATTATTTTCCTGAGACCCTGATAGATGAAAGGGAAGGTGAATTTATGCATCTAGAGTAGGGCGCTATAACAACCCAAGAATAACATACATAGACATTACATTATTTTTCAAAATATTTAATACATTACACAAACACATTCCCAAAGACCATATTAGTTTAGTGCCATTGGAAAAAGGGAACACAAACTTCTAATCTTGTGAAAGATGTTCAATATTTCCCACAATGTTCTTACCCTTTAGTATTCCTTCCTAAAACATTTATTTATAACCTGGGTAAAATAAACATATGAAAAGGGTAAGCTCAAATAATCAGTAAGGGTAATAAAGGGAGATATCAATCATAACATAATCATAAGGAATAAGTACCTAGATAAAACATTTTAAAATCATATCCTTTATATCAAAGACCATGATATATTATCATCAAATAAATCATAGAAGTTTATAAAGAATAAAATGACATATTCCCTGAGATATTAACATAATAATAAGATAAGGAATATTTGGAAGGAAAATAAACATGTAATATCATTGCTTATACATCAGGGACAATTTCCAAAACTTATCTGAGAACTTCATGGGGGTTGCACCTACTGGGCAGGACACCACACCATCCCCAGTCGCAGTCCTTTTCTTATAGTGGATCAAGTTTCCCCTTCTTACCATAGTGGATCAGGTTTCCCCTTATTCCAATAGTGGATCTATCCCATAAATTTTTTTCCCATCATTACATCATGAGATATAAGTCCTTAAAAAACACATTGGAGGGATATATTGGTCCCACCCATAAAATAATGAAAACAACACATATGTGTACTACAAGAACATAAATCATTTATCATAAAAATAAACAAATCATAGAAAGAATAAAGATACAATCCTTGAATCCCAACCCCAATAAAGAATAAGTTACATAAAATAAAGTTATCATAGATAGAAAATGATTTTATAATATCTTTTGAAATAATTGTTGAGGAAAATATCCTTTCTAATTTAAAAAAACTTTTTAGAATTCACTACTGGAAATAGTATATTTCCCAATGGTTAAGAACCATTGGGATAGGCTGCAGAACTGTTGGTATATCTTATACCAAGGGTTCTGCCAACCGTAGGGAAGTAATTCGTTGGGAAAAAGTTTTCCCAACGGTTTATGTAGAACCGTTGGGATAGGTTAGTTACAATAACCTATCCCAACAGTTTGGTTGAACCGTTGGTATAAGTTTTTCCAACAGTTCAACCAAACCGTTGGTAAAAAACTCTTCTAGGAACCTTTTCCAACGGTTTACAAAACTGTTGGGAAAGAGTTTTTACCAACGGTTCTCATATAAAAGTTGGTAAAAATATCCTATAAAATATATGCCAACGGTTTCAAACCGTTGGCATAGGCTATGCTGTGCAAATAGCACAGCAGCCTGCAATTTGCACAGGTCTGCAATCCCATTCCTGTCCATTGTGCTGTAATTCTCCATTCCATATCCTTTCTAATTATTTAACATATAATGCATACACATTTAACATTGCACCCTGAAACTATACACATCCATAATTAAATCATAATTCATAATGTAATTATAAACATACATAATTGATTTAGAATTCAATTTAAAACTTAGATGACAATTATATGTCGAATCTGGAATTCAATTCATAATTGAATACATACATAATTTAATTATCATTTATCAATAAAATACATAAAAAACTAAATAAGTAATTATATTTGTTATACACAATTAAGAATACATACAAGTGGTTTTTACTAAAAATTATGTCCATTTTAAACATTATAC
The DNA here is from genome assembly GCA_963277665.1 of Viscum album. NCBI lineage: Eukaryota > Viridiplantae > Streptophyta > Magnoliopsida > Santalales > Viscaceae > Viscum > Viscum album. Next base: position 1,909,324,169 of record OY728157.1, on the reverse strand, counting down.
ATACACTTAGGGTGATACCGGCCACAACGTGCCTCGTATTGAGGAGAGTTTGACTTGTACACGTCACATATGACCCATGGATCGTTTCCCTAAAGTATCAACACATTCTAAAAGCGTTTGATCGATTTTTCATATGCCATTTATACGTTTCACTTAAAATGTTGTCCATTTCAAATAAAACTGAGACACTTCGAGTTGTGACGGCCACACTACACCTCTGATTTAGGCGGGGTTGACTCGTAAACATCACATATGACCCATGGATCATTGTCCTAAAGTTTAAATGGAATCCGAAAGTTCTTGGTCAGTTTTCTGTATATCAGTTGTTTTTTTCACTCAAAATGATGTCCATTTTAAACAAAAGAGAGACACTTTGAGTGGTGCCAGCCACACCGCACCTCATATTGAGGTGGGGTAGACTTTTACATGTCACATATGACCCATTTATCATTTTCCTAAAGCATCAACACATTTAGAATGCGTTTGGTAGGTTTTCCATACGTCAGTTGTTGTTTTCACTTAAAATGTTGTTTATTTCAAAAAAAAAAACGAGACACTTTGAGTGGTTCCGGTCACACCATGCCTCATATTAAGGCAGGGTTGACTTGTAAACGTCACATATGATCCATTGATCTTTTTTATAAACTTTAAATGAATTCTGAATGCGTTTGGTCAGTTTTCCGTATGTAAGTAGTTGTTTTTAATTAAAATGTTGTCCATTTCAAATAAATTTGAGACACTTTGAGTCATGTCGGCCACACCATGCCTCATATTGAGGTGGGGTTGACTCATACACGTCAAATATGACCCATGGATCGTTTTCCTAAAGTTTCAACGGAATCCGAATGCGTTTGGTTGGTTTTCTGTATGCCAGTTGTTGTTTTCACTTAAAATGAAGTCCATTTTAAACTAAAGAGAGACACTTTGAATGGTTATGGCCACACCGCGCCTCAGATTGAGGTGGGGTTGACTCATACATGTCACAAATGACCCATGGATCGTTGTTCTAAAGTATCAATACAATCAGAATTCGTTTGGTCGATTTTCCGTATGTACTTAAAATATTGTCCATTTTAAACAAAAGAGAAACACATAGAGTTATCCCAGCCACACTGCGACTCAGATTAAGTCTCGGTTGACTCGGACACGTCAAATATGACCAATGGATTACTTTCCTAAAGTTTCAATAGAATCCGAATGCGTTTGGTCAGTTTACCGTATGTCAGTTGTTGTTTTCAATTAAAATGAAGTCCATTTTAAACTATAGAGAGACACTTCGAGTGGTTTTGGACACTTTGTGACTCGGATTGAGTCTAGGTTGACATGTACACATCACATATGACCCATGGATCTTTTTCCTAAAGTTTCAACTGAATCCGAATGCGTTTAGTTGGTTTTCCATATGTCAGTTGTTGTTTTCATTTAAAATGTTGTCTATTTCAAATAAACCTGAGACACTTTGAGTGGTGCCGGCCACACCTGGCCTCAAATTGAGGCGGGGTTGACTCATACACATCAAAAATGAGTCATGTAACGTTTTACTAAAGTTTCAATAGAATTTGAATGCGTTTGGTCGGTTTTCCGTATGTCAGTTGTTGTTTTCAACTAAAATGAAGTCCATTTTAAACTATAGAGAGACAATTCGATTGGTGGCAGCCACACCAGGCCCCAGATTGAGGCAGGGTTGACTATTACACGTCACATATGACCCATGGATCGTTTTCCTAAAGTTTCAACGGAATCCGAATGCATTTGGTCGGTTTTCCGTATGTCATTTTTTGTTTTCACTTAAAATGAAGTCTATTTTAAACGAAAGAGAGACAATTTGAGTGGTTCCGGCCAAACCATGCCTCGGATTGAGGAGAGGTTCACCCGTACATGTCACATATGACCCATGTATCATTTTACTAAAGGTTCAATAGAATATGAATGTGTTTGGTTGGGTTTCCGTATGTCAGTTGTTGTTTTCACTTAAAATGAAGTCCATTTTAAACTAAATAGAGACACTTTGAGTGGTGTCGGCCACACCATGCCTCGAATTGAGGTGGGGTTGACTTGTGCATGTCATATATGACCCATGGATCATTGTGCTAAAGTATCAACACAATCATAATCCGTTTGGTCTGTTTTCCATATGTACTTAAAATGTTGTCCATTTTAAACAAAAGAGAGACACTTAGACTGATCCCGGCCACACTACGACTCGTATTGAGGTACGATTGACTCGTACACGTCAAATATGAAGCATGGATCATTGTCTTAAAGTTTAAACAGAATCAGAATGCGTTTGGTCGGTTTTTTGTATGCCAATTGTACTTTTCACTTAAAATGTTGTCCATTTTAAACAAAAGAGAGACACTTAGAGTGATACCGGACACACTGCGACTCAGATTGAGGTGAGGTTTACTCGAACACATCACATATGACCCATGGATCATTTTCCTAAAGTTTCAATAGAATCTGAATGTGTTTGGTCGGTTTACAGTATGTCATTTGTTGTTTTCAATCAAAATGAAGTCCATTTTAAACTATAGGGAGACACTTTGAGTGGTTCCAGCCACTCCGCACCTCGTACTGAGGATGGGTTGACTTAGACGTCACATATGACCCATGTATCATTGTAAAAAATCATCAACACATTTAGAATGCGTTTGGTCAGTTTTCCATATGTTAGTTGTTGTTTACACTTAAAATGTTGTTTATTTCAAAAAAAATTGAGACACTTTGAGTGGTTCTGGTCACACCATGCCTCGGATTAAGATAGGGTTTACTAGTACACATCACATATGACACATTTATCATTTTTCTAAAATTTCAACACATTTAGAATTCGTTTGGTCAGTTTTCCGTATGCCAGTAGTTGTTTTCAATTAAAATGTTGTCCATTTCAAATAAATGTGAGACACTTTGAGTGGTGCCGGCCACACCAGGCCTAGAATTGAGGTGAGGTTGACTCTTACACTTCAGATATGACCTATGGATTGTTTTCCTAAAGTTTCAATAGAATATGAATGTGTTTGGTCGGTTTTCTATATGTCAGTTGTTGTTTTCACTTAAAATGAAGTCCATTTTAATCTAAAGAGAGACACTTTGAGTGGTTCTGGCCACACCGCGCCTCTTATTGAGGCGGGTTTGACTTTTATATGTCACATATGACCCATGTATAGTTTTCCTAAAGTATCAACACATTCAGAATGCGTTTGTTCAGTTTTCTGTATGTCAGTTATTGTTTTCACTTAAAATGAAGTACATTTTAAACTAAAGAGAGACACTTTGAGTGGTGCCGGCCACACCACATCTCGGATTGAGGTGGGGTTGACTCTTTCACATCATATATGACCCATGGATCGTTGTGCTAAAGTATCAACACAATCAGAATCTGTTTGGTCAGTTTTCCGTATGTACTTAAAATGTTGTCCATTTTAAACAAATGATACACACTTAGAGTGATACTAGCCACACTAGGACTCTAATTAAGGAGAGGTTGACTCTAACACATCACATATGAACCATGTATCATTTTACTAAAGTTTCAACAGAATCCAAATGCATTTGGTCAGTTTACCATATGTCAGTTGTTGTTTCCAATCAAAATAAAGTCCATTTTAAACTATAGAGAGACACTTTGAGTGGTTTCGGCCACTCCACACCTCAGATTGAGGCTGGGTTGACATTTACACGTCACATATGACCCATGTATTGTTTTCCTAAAGAATCAACACATTCAGAATGCATTTGGTTGGTTTTACGTATGTCAGTTGTTGTTTTCACTTAAAATGTTGTTTATTTCAAAAAAAAATGAGACACTTTGAGTGGTTCCGGTCACACCATGCCTCGGATTAAGTCAGGGTTGACTCTTACACATCACATATGACCCATTTATCGTTGTTCTAAACTTTCAACACATTCCGAATGCGTTTGGTTTGTTTTCCGTATGCCAGTAATTGTTTTCCATTAAAATGTTGTCCATTTCAAATAAATGTGAGACACTTTGAGTGGTTCCGGCCAAACCAAACCTCGTATTGAGGCACAATTGACTCATACACGTCATATATGACCCATGGATTGTTTTCCTAAAGTTTCAACCGAATCCGAATGCGTTTGGTTGGTTTTCCGTATGTCAGTTGTTGTTTTTACTTAAAATGAAGTCCATTTTAAACTAAAGAGAGACACTTTGAGTGGTGCCGGCCACACCGCGCCTCAGATTTAGGCGGGGTTGAATTTTACAGGTCACATATGACCCATGTATAGTTTTCCTAAAGCATCAACACATTTATAATGCATTTGGTCAGTTTTTCGTATGTCAGTTGTTGTTTTCACTTAAAATGAAGTCCATTTTAAACTAAAGTGAGACACTTTGAGTGGGGTCGGCCACACCATGCCTCAGATTGAGGCGGGGTTGACTTGTGCATGTCATATATGACCCATGGATCATTTTTCTAAAGTATCAACACAATCAGAATCTTTTTGGTTGGTTTTATGTATGTACTTAAAATGTTGTCCATTTTAATCAAAAGAGAGACACTTAGAGTGATCCCGGCCACACTGCGACTCGGATTGAGGTGCGGTTGACTCAAACATGTCAAATATGACCCATGGATCATTGTACTAAAGTTTCAACAGAATCTAAATGCGTTTGGTTGGTTTACCGTATGCCATTTGTTGTTTTCAATCAAAATGAAGTCCATTTTAAACTATAGAGAGACACTTTGAGTGGTTCTGGCCACTCCACACCTCAGATTGAGGCTGGGTTGACTTTTACACGTCACATATGACCCGTGAATCTTTCTCCTAAAGCATCAACACATTCAGAATGCATTTGGTTGGTTTTCCGTATGTCAGTTGTTGTTTTCACTTAAAATGTTGTTTATTTCAAAAAATGAGACACTTTGAGTGGTTCCGGTCACACCATGCCTCAGATTAAGGCAGGTTTGACTCTTACACTCCACATATGACACATTGACCGTTTTTCTAAACTTTCAACACATTCCGAATGCGTTTGGTCAGTTTTCTGTATGCCAGTAGTTGTTTTCAATTAAAATGTTGTCCATTTCAAATAAATGTGAGATACATTGAGTGGTTCCGGCCACACCAGGACCTAGATTGAGGATTGGTTGACTCATACACGTCACATATGACCCATGGATCGTTTTCCTAAAGTTTTAACATAATCCGAATGCATTTGTTCAGTTTTCCGTATGTCAGTTGTTGTTTTCATTTAAAATGAAGTCCATTTTAAACTAAAGAGAGACACTTTGAGTGGTGTCGGCCACACCGCACCTCGGATTGAGGTAGGGTTGACTTTTACACGTCACATATGAACTATGTATAGTTTTCCTAAAGCTTCAACACATTTAGAATGCATTTGGTCAGTTTTCCATATGTGAGTTATTGTTTTCATTTAAAATGATGTCTATTTTAAACTAAAGAGAGACACTTTGAGTGGTGTCGGCCACACTACTCCTCGGATTGAGGCGGGGTTGACTCTTGGACGTCACATATGACCCATGGATCGTTTTCCTAAAGCATTAACACATTCAGAATGCGTTTGGTCAGTTTTCCGTATTTCAGTTGTTGTCTTCACTTAAAATGAAGTCCATTTTAAACTAAAGAGAGACACTTTGAGTGGTTCTAGTCACACCATGCCTTGGATTAAGACATGGTTGATTTGTACATGTCACATATGACCCGTTTATCATTTTTCTAAACTTTCAACACATTCCGAATGCATTTGGTCGGTTTTTTCGTATGCCAATAGTTGTTTTCAATTAAAATGTTATCCATTTCAAATAAATGTGAGACACTTTGAGTGGTGCCGGCCACACCAGGCCTTGGATTGTGGCTCGGTTGACTTGTACACGTCACATACGACCCATGGATCATTTTACTAAAGTTTCAACGGAATCCTAATGAACTCACACATACCCCCACCCCACTTGGACAGCCCTACCCCCACCCCACTTGGACAAGCCAACCCCCCACCCCACTTGGACATCCCTACCCCCACCACACTTTGACAACCCACCCCCCCCCCCCCCCCCACCTGACCTGGACACCCCTACCCCTCACACCCCACTTGGAAAACCCAGCCCCCCCACCCCACCTGGACAACCCTAACTGTATTTATGGTTAACGAATGAAATCAAGTCAATAGACCTTAAATTTAAAATAAACCAAGGATAAAATAACTCAGGATCATATTGAACTCTTCAATATCAACCAAAATTATTCTATACAGATAAATCACAACAAAACTGCAACCTAAAATGATATATTTATTGTGTTCATAAGGGAATCATAATACACAATACATTGCAGAAAAATGGAAAGAAAAAATCTAAAATAAATGAAGGCACACCTACCGATTTAGAATGGAAGAGAAAAAATTTCTCGAATCAAAGATAGATGTCCCGTTCGAAATTAGAGTTAGCACCCTCTAGAGCAGGTTAAGAAGTAGGGTTTGAACTATAAGATAAAATTATATATGCCTTATTTTCGTAAGGGGATCATAATACAAACTAGATTGCACCAAAATAGAATGACAAAATCTAAAAAAAAATAACACAAACGTAACGATTTAAATGGGAAGAACAAATCTAAAATAAATGAACTCACACATACTGATTTAAATGGGAAGAAAAAATCGTTGAAAACTAGACCTTTTGTGTTGGGAAGTAGCGTTTGCGTCGAGATTTAGAGGCAAACCTTCTAGATGGTTGAGGTTTAAGGAAAAAATTTCGAGAGGGTGCGTCCAGATCTCGGTTAGGGAAAAAATGTCGAGGTCTCTGGAGATGCAGGTCAATGATATTTTGGGGTTTTCTTTCCCAACAGTTTTAAAAAACCATTGGGAATGTTATGTTATCCCAATGGTTTCAAAAAACCATTGGGAAAAACCTTTTATGTCTACTATACCCAATGGTTTCACTGAAACCGTTGGTATACGAGTCTTCATCTTTCCCAACAGTTTAATGAAACCGTTGGGAAAACTCTTTTGTTCCCATTTTTCCCAATAGTTTCATCAAACCGTTGGTAAAACTAAATTTTTACAGATCTTTGCCAACAGTTTATGCAAACCGTTGGTAAAGATCACCTATACCAATGGTTCAAAAGAACCGTTGGTATAGAAGCGTTGGGAAAAGCATGATTTCCAGTAGTGATTGTAAAACATTTAGCAAAACTTTATCATTGAAAATAACCTTTATAACATATGGAAGAATATTTAAAAATAATTTTAAACATATTTGAAATCATTTTCCATTAAAATTAATAAAATAACATTTAAAACACTTTTAAAACATTTTTAGAAATCATTATTTTGAAGGAACATAGTTTTTCTCACCAAATAAAGAATAACATTATATAAGAATTAGTATATTAGTAGATAAAGGATATTCCTAATAAAAAGTTTCAAAGGAAATTATAAACACCTAGTAAAAAATATAGGTTCATAACATGACAAGTGTCTCAAAGAATAAAAAATGAGACAAAATTACATTATTGATTTCGTAACTTTTGAACCAAAAACCCCAAGAAAGAGAGATCATAAAATAGATATGTAAATACTCATAAATTTAATGATAAATATCATAGATTAAATATATTTTTATTATATTCACCACACAAAATAAATTAATGGTTAATATGTAATAAGTCTCGTAGAAATAAAAGTGAGACTAGAAATCACCTTACCTTAGATCAGATTTCATTCATACATATCTGAACCTCCGGTATAATGGTTTACAAAATGTTATAAATTTATACCAGAAACATATTAATATTTAAAATATCATATAGAATCCAATAATATAATCTTATCAATTTTTTTTAATAATATTTCATTATTACCCCTCTTTCCGGTGTTAATAGCTTCATTTTCCTATGCATGTTTTGTTGTATAAGTCCATGTTATTGTTCATAGGATATAGTTTAGTCATCTCCAATATGATATAATTTAATAGATATCATATTTATCATTTATATACATTTATATAATCATTGTTTAATGGTGAGCATGGAAAACTAATCACATCGTGTCGTGGAGACATTAGACTATACATATGCATGAGCAATGATATCATTCCCTTAATGATGAAATGGTGAGAAAGAGGATGGTATATTAATTTTTTTTCAAATTAAATATAAATTTATAATTGTCATATATATATATATTATTTTAATCATTATACCCATCTAAGTAAATTAGTGATGAAAAAACAGATTACACCATAACGTAGAGATAATAATTCATACATAAGCACACTTGGTGCTTTTGTTTTTTTGTATGATAAATAAAAGGTGGAATATGGTTGTTCCATAATCATAATAAAAATATCATAATATATTTTATACTATATTTATTACTTTATAATGTAAACAAAACATGAATAGGAAGTATAAGAAGAAATAATCTTGAAAGAGTAGGCAAAGACAATTACCACTTATTCGGCGAACTTCCTTTAGATATCTAGTTAGGGATACTAGGATTGGTCTTATGAGAGTACCAAAACCTCTAGAATGTTTGTAGGAAAGTCGAGGAGTAAAATTTTAATGATATGGCCGAGATTGAAGTCTCAATGTGATGCGATGAAGTGAGGGAGGAGGTTCACTTTTATAATTGAGGCAAGGGAAACTTTTGGAATTTCTCAAAAGATTAAATTATAAAAAATTCATTTTAAATAAAAATGTAAAAAATGTCCATGGTTTAAAATATTAAATATGATAATATTTTTATATTATCAACCAATAGATTTTAAATAAGTTTTTGAATTATTTTAATCCTTATCATTTCAATTAACCTTTTGTTAACCTATTTTAATTTTAATTATGACCAAAATTTATTTATAATTAAAAGGCATAAATTTTCAGTAATCTGATGTAAATTGGAAAATAAATGAATAATTTATAATAATTTATACCATATTATAATTATTATGTTTTTTTAAATATTTTTTTATGATTTTTAAATAATTTAATAAAACATTAGTTTAATAAGATATCATTACTATCAAATTTGACTATATTTATCACATGGAATTTTAAAAATATCATGATGGAAATTTAACTTAGAAAAAAATATTATATTATATTATTAAGATGTAAAGATAATATATAAAATTAATTTATCACATTAATTATTTGAAATTATATTTATTTTAATATAGTTAATAACATTCATTTGATATTTCCATTAATAAAATAATTATTGCATCAGCATTGTATAATCATTTAATATACTTATTATTTATTTAAAAATTGAAAATAAAATTCCATGATGAAGATAAATCTAATAAATTTAACATTAATACTTATATAATAATATATCTCTTGGTTAAACCTATAATTAAAATTATATTGTATGTAAAACATAAATATACCATCTTTAAATTTTTATTGAATAAAACATTATAAATACCATAATCTAATATAAGTTTACCAAAAACTAAAAGATAATTTTTTATCATAAATATTTTTTATTAATTTACAATTTTAAATTTATATTCATTAATAACATATCTTTTTCCCCATTTGAACAGATAAAAGATAGTTAAGACAAAGAAAGTGACATTTTGTGACTTTCTTTGATTTAAATATTATACAAGTCATTTTAAGGGAAAATGTACATTATAAAATAAATTCCAATAATTAGGTTTCAATGGTAAAATTAACTTCATAAAATAAAATTTTTCCATGAGGTAGGGTCATTTTACAGTCCTTATCATTTTATTTTTATCCTTAAATTCCTAATTTACACTTTATCATGGTAACAAACCTTACGAAGGTTACTATTCATATTGGCAAAAAAAAATGGAACTCTTCACTAAATTTGGGCCTTCTGAATCAAAAAGTTTCATCCATTTTTTAAAATCCAAATCATCGAATATAGAGAATTTAATTTAATATAAAACAAGTAAAACTCCATGAAAAATAGATTTTTGGAAAAATTCCCCTTTTAAACATAAACTATTTTACAATATTTTTTTTATAAATTCCTTTTTAAAACCCATATTTGGATTATTTTAAATAAAAATTAACTAAATAAAAATTAAAAATAATCCAAAACATAATTTGACCATGCACATACTTTAAAAAAATACAGTTTTCAATAAAAATTTGTATTTCCACTATTCATCAAAAGATGAAACCTTTCCGAAAAATTATAAACAATTCACCATGAGATAATTTTGAAATTTCTCATTCAAAAATGAAATTTAGTTTTTCAAATAAAATTTGTAAATGTTCCAAAATTTTGTTCTAGAATAGGTGTTCCTTTAAAAGGTGATAAAATTACTTTTAGAAAAATATAGCATTTTAAGCATAAATTTGGATTTATTATTGTCTTATGTCTATCAAAAACATTTATTGGATATATATATATATATATTATGGTGTGGTTGATACTATTCATTTCCTCCAATTTAATTGCTAGATTATAATTGTCTTTTTTTATGTAATTAGAATAATAAAATGCTGCTTCATAGAAACTCGGTATAGAGTGAAACACAAGATATGACAGTGTTGAATATAATAAAATATTGACATAGTGTATCTTATAACATAATACATTAATGAAATTTAATTTATTTGGAAGAAAGGTACATAAAAACCTAGGGTATTACATTCTACCCCCCATAAAATAAATTTCTCCCTCAAAATTCATCTTTCTAATATAGAAAAATAATGATATTTCTACAACATTATATCCTAAAGTTCCAATGTATAATTTTTACACTGTTTTTTCTCCAAAAAAACATCAACCATTTGAGTGGTATTGTTTTCTAGAACTCTATCACCATGATCTAAAATTTTTACTAGTTTCTCTTCATAATAATGATCGTTCTCTAGTGGTATGACCTCTAAGTTTTCTACATGTGAAGGAAAATGTATATAATTACTTAGAAGATATGGATAGAACACCTCATGAACTTGAGAGATATTTGGCGGAAGCACCAATCGACAAGCTACCATTCTTATAAAATCAATAATTAAAAAAAAGAAATTGTGCCTTGAAATTTGAAATTGCTCTTCAAAAATCGAATTTTGATGTCTAAAAATATATTAACATAAAACCAAATAATAAAAATAAATACTAAATATTTCTTTGAAAAAGAAAATTTTGAAACTTAATGGTTACCCACAAAGTAAATCATAACTAGGTTTGCACAGAGAATAACATATGTGGCAAGTGAAAACATGGACATAGAATAGAAAACTAACTATCAAGTTCTGATGGATAGTGATAGAGGACATGATCATTATAATGTTAACCATCACGAAGTGATAAATCTATGATGATTTAAGGGACCATTTGACTCATTATAAATAATGTTACTATGATAACATTTTTGTATCAAGATACTCTTCCTAAAGTTGAATAATTATCATAAGAAGATATACTTACTTGATTTTATTCCATTTTGTAAGCACAATATTATCCATCGGTTATTACTTGATCAATTTTTTCTTTATCTCTTACTCAATTAAATGTGGTTGACATTGTAATTTCTGAAGAACTACTGAATTATAAGATTCATAATGGAATGAAAATTCATTACTTCGGCCTCTAGTAATCATTATAACAAAAAATAGTTAGTACAGGTTATCCAATATTCATAAGTATTGATTTGTTCAAGAAAAAAATTATTCTCTAAAACCTCATCCAAAGTAAAAAAACAATTTCATTAATGGTTACCCTTATGAATCTTCCAAAATATTAGAATCCAAATCATTCCAAAATAAGGTTTCTAAATTTCAAAAAACAACTCATTATTACTCCACCAAACAACTTTATTTAATATTAATTTACACAAATAAATAATGTAAAGAACATTATCATGTATTCTCATTAAACATGGTAATAAAATTAATTAGCATTAAACCTTAGTGAAAACATGAATGGTTTCAAAAATAAACTTTTTCACCATACCATAAATCTAAAAATTCTATACAGTAAATCCATCATATCATAAAACACATTATCATTAGTTCCAAGGTCATCAATACTATACCATTTATTTTATCACAATCAGACATCTATTTATCTCATTATTATACCAACATCATGCACATATTAAGGGTTATGATTCCCTTAATCTTATTTCCTCTAAAAATACTACCTTACCAGTAAATCATTATTCAACATATGTTTTTAGATCCTTAAGGAAAAACTACATTGGACCAATCCTTATATATTTAATTATTCTATAATACCATAATATTAATTTTGAAACATTATTATAGATTTAAAATAAATACTTTAATCCTTCCTCTTCAACGATTAGAATGGAATAGGTCCTCCCTTTGTCTAGAAGTTGATTCTAGGGTTAGGGCATTGAATTAGATAGTGACTGTATTCCCTACATATAAGGCATTGAACTCCTCAACACTTTTTCACTCTATGACCTTATTTTCCACACGTATTACATCTTCCCCTAAATTTGAGATATTCCTCAAGGTTCTTCTTCCCACCTTCTTGACATACAAGAATTTGATTTTTTTTCCTCTTTGTTCATAACCACATGAAATTTTATAAATTTCATCTTTTTCTTATTCATGGTGTTAGGAATCTCACCTTGGTTAACATTGTTAATAATATACGAAGATATATAAATAGTAAAAATCACAATATCTTTCTCTCCTTTCATCATCCAATTTGGTTGCTCCTAGTCACCAGATTTTCCATTAGATTCAATATTAACACGATTCCTTTTGGTTTCAGCCATCAAATAAAACCAAAATAACAATGTGAGAAACTTTAATCATTGTTTTAAAATCACATAATCATGGGAAATTAATTATAAAACTGAAATCTATAACATCTAATGTTTAATCATAGGTTTTTACCAAAATTATACGATTATAACCTATACATAGACTTGTCCTTAGGGATATTACTAAGGTTTTATCATCCCACTTTCCAAAGTCAGACTAAAACTTAACTCTGATATCAACTATAATGAACCAAGATTAATGTACATATAAATTACATCATTTTTGAGTAATATTTCACAAATTACACAAAAAATCACCCAAATAATGTATTATTTTAGTGTCTTTGTTAACTTAGAACACAAAATTCTAGTTTGGTGAAAGATCTTAAATATTTTCCACAAAGATCTTGCACTTTAGTACTCCTACCTAAAACATTTATTAATAACCTGGGGAAAAGAAACATACGAAAAGGGTGATCTCAAATGCTCATTAATTTTAATCAAGGGATATATCAATCATAACATAATCACATGACATAAGTACATAAACAAAACATTTTAAAATCATATCCTTTATATCAAAGATCTTGATATCTTGTCATGGAATAAATAATAGATGTTCATAAAGAATAAAAGAACATATTCTATGGGATCTTAACATAAGAATAATACATAGAATTTTTGGCAGACACATAAAATTTTAATATAATTCCTTATAAGTCAAGATTTGTTGCTAAAACTTATCAGGGAACTTTATGGGGGATGCACCTACTGGGCGGGATACACAACCATACCCAATCGTAGCCCTTTACAAACAATTGTTCAGTTTTTTCCTTCCTCACATTGTGGATTAGTTTTTACCCACTTCCCATCGTGGACCAAGCCATTCAACATATTTTCCATCATTATCTCATGAGATATAAATCATTACCCAATGCATTGGAGTGAGATATAGGTCCCACCTATCTAATAATGAAAACCATACAAATGGGTTCTATAAGAACATAAATCATTCATCATAAACATATGCTAAGAATATAAAGAATTAAGATATATTCCTTGAAAAATGTACCAAATAAATCATATGTATCATCAAATAATTTTATCATATATAGAAAATTATTTTGTAATATCATTTGAAATAATTCTTGGGGAAAATAACCTTTTCACTTAAAAAACGTTTTTTTAATTATAAAACTTTTAACAGAACTTTATCATTGAAAATAAACTTTAAAACTTTTAAAGTAATATTTAAAAACCATTTTAAACATATTTGAGATCATTTTCCCTAAAAATTCATAAAATGCATTTTAAAACACTTTCAAAACATTTTTAGGAAACATTATTTTGAAGGAACAAAAATTTTACCACCAAAGAGAGAATACAATTAGATAAAAAAATTTATATAATTTAAATAAGGATATTAATGATACACCATGTCAATGGAAAATATATACACCTCATAAAAGAATATAGGTTCTTAACAAAACATGTGTCTGAAATAAGGAAAACTGAGACAGAATTATCTTATTGATTTGGTATCTTTTTAACCATAAACCACATAAAATAGTGATCATAAAATGGATATATAAATATTAATAAATTTAAGTATAAATATAATTGTTTACAATAATGGGTAGAACATAAAAAACACAAAATAAATGTGTGGTGAAGATGGAATAAGTCTCATTGAAATAAAAGTGAGACTAGAAATCCCCTTACCATAAGTATGCTTTCCTTCATACATATCTGATCCTCATGTATAATTATGTAAAGAATCATATTAATTTATACCAAAACCATATTAATAATTATTATATCATATACGATCCTCTTATATCATATTATCCAACATTTTTTTAATAATATTTCATTATTACCCTTATTTCTGGTGTTAAGTGCCTCATTTTCCTTTGCATGTTTTGTCTTATAAGTTTCTTTTCTTGTGCATAGGATATATTTTCTTCATATACATAATTATATTAAGGTAATATATATCATATTTATTTATTATATACATTTATATAATCATTATTTAATGGTGAGTATCTAAAATGAATCACATCACGTCGTGGAGATGGTAGGTCGTACGTATGCATAAGGGATGATATCACTCCCTTAGTGATTAAATGGTCTGGAAGAGGATGTTATATTAATTTTTACCCAAAAAATAAATATTGTTTTATAATTATCATATATATATATATATATTGTTTCCATTTTTATACCAATCTATGTAAATTAGTAATGAAAAACATATCACACCACGACGTGGAGACGATATGTCGTACGTACACACGAATGGTGCTTTTGTATTTCATAGGATGGATAAAATGTGTAATATGGTTTTTTCATAATAATAATAAAATATCAGAATATAGGTGAAACATAAGGTATTAATTTATAATGGAATCAACACATGAATAGGAATTATAATAATAACTGATATTGAAAGAGTCTGTAAAGACGATTACCACTTCTTCGAAAAAAATTCTTTAGATATCCTCTTAGGGACCCTAGGGATGGTCTTTTTAGAAGACGAAAACCTCTAGAATGTTCCTAAAAAATATTATAAGAGAAATTGGTAGGGTATGGTTGATCTTAAAGGCCCTATGTGAATTTAAGAAGTGAGGGAGGATGTACCATTTTATAATTGAGGTGAGGGAAAATTTTGGAATATATCAAAATATTAAACTATAATAAATTCATTTTCTTTCCAAATTCCAATAAATGGGAATTTATTTAAAGCTAATATAATATATGATTATAATATTATCAAAAAATAGATTTGAAACATGTTTTGGTATTACTTTAACCCTTATCATTCTGTTTAGACCATTATTATCTTCTTTTGATTTTAACTATGGTTAAAATTAATTTAATATTAAAATGTTTTAATTTCTAGTTCTGTGATCTTAATTGGATCATAAATTTAAAATTTATGACATTTTAGACCATATTATAATTATTTTATATTTTTAAATATTTTTTATGGTGTTTATATTATTTAATAAAATATTATTTTGATAAAATATAATTTTTTTAAATTTTGATAGTATTCATTACTTTGACTTTTAAAAATAACAAGATAACAAGGTAACTTTGAAAAAATATTTTATTATATCCCTAAGAAGTTAAGGTAATCTATAAATTTTTTTGATCAAATTAATTATATAAAATTATATTTATTATCATATTTTCATAAAATTTATTTGATACTTCCATTAATATAATAATTATTGTATCATTATTTTGTAGTTATTTAATATATTTATTTATTCATTAAAAATTAAAAATAAAATACCATGATGAAGATAGATATTCTAGATTTTAAAATAATTTTTATACTCGAATGTATTTGTAATGTCCCAGACCTCTCCAGTCAATTAATTTGTGAGAATATAGTGTTTGAGTTGTTTTGGGAGGTAAAGGTCACTTATTCCTAACACTTTACAAAAAAAATCTAGTTCTGTGAATAGTGTTTCCAGTTCTGTGAATAGTGTCATCGGTGAGATAGATGTAAATAGTTTCATCAGTGAGATAGATGTGAACAATGTCATTAGTGACTTGTGTTGGTGACTCTCATCGGTGGGTTACCTATCACTAGGTCTTCTATCAGTAGGTCATCAATCTTTAGGTCATCTGTCGTTATGTCATCTGTTGGTAGGTCATCTGTTTGTAGGTCATCTATCGGTTAATATTCTGTCGGTAGGTCATCTGTCGGTAGGTTATCTATCAATAACTCTTCTGTCGGTAGTTTCTCTATTGGTAGGTCATCTGTCAGTAGGTCATTCGTTGGTAGGTTATCTACCAGTAGGTCATATGTCGGTAGGTCCTAAAGTGTTTCAAGATTAGTCGGTGAACAGTGTTTCCAACATCCTATAGTTTTATCCCTTTGACGTTATCTTTGATGTAAAATGAATTAAAATCCTTTTTAAAGGATATAATGATGAATTCAAATCCCATAACCCCTATATTAATTTTTCACAAGGGTCCAGATACCTTTACTTGGTCAAACTGCATGGTCTTGACCAGATCTGCCTTTAATGGAAAATCTAAACCATACCTTAAACCCCTACTCTGTTTATTTTTTCAAAAGGTTGAGATAACTTCGTCCTTGTTATTTCTTCTTGTTTTCCTTGGTATTGGATACCAAGATTTCTTCCTTCTATAGGAGTTAGGTGATCAAACTTCTATCCTTGGATCATTTCCCCTTATAACTTTTCCTATTGTATGTGCACCCCATGTTTTGGTGAAACTAGAAAGTGTTTATCTGTATTCGATATAAGGTATGTTATACCTCCATTTTTCTAGGATACTAAATATATTCCCTCTTTTTTCTCCTTGAAATGTGATGGAATGTGATCTCTATATTTATAATGGATTTTTCTTGGGTGATGCTCGATTCTGTTGTGTTGCGGTGTCCTTGGGTGGATGTAGTCATTGCAGTAGAGGTGATTGTGATTTGTTGTTTTGGATTGTTCCCATGAAAAGAACATATAAAACATTTTTAAGTAGGAGATTTAGGGATTATATATTATTTTTATGTTTATTCTTATAGTTATCATGATTTATGCACTGGATCATAATGAAATTGATATAATAAATATTTGAACCATATTAAAGGATTGGTATCAATTTCCTAGCAATGTTATTGCGTCTAGTTTTGATAGATAGTGTGATTTATATTCTTTTCTTGTTTATAGTAATATTCATGATGTAAATTTATAAAGAATGTAAATTCTGTATTAATCATGAATTAATTGTACAAAGATAAAGAGGTATGTTTAATGAATAATGTTGTTGTTTTTATTTGATGAAAATCAAATGGATGCAATTATGCATGTTTAAATGAATTGTTTTATTCAATATGGAATAAAATATCAGGTTGTGAGATATAGATAATTCCTTAAATGGTTATGAGTTACCCTATTTCTTGTAAAGGCTAATAGCCTTATGCTTTGGAGCTATGAGTGCTTACTGTGTGTGATGGTTGAATGCCCTATTTAGGTACAAGAGTTAAATTGCTATGTTGTTTGTTTCCAACTGCTTGTGTTGTGGTGTAATTATCGGATAACTGATCCATGAAGGGATTTTGTGGTATGTGGTGGTAGAATGCCTCATGATTGTCACAATAGTTGATTCCTATAGTGTCGCGATTCATCGGTTTATGCATGAGGGTGTTTGGGAGGACACTAGGGATGATGGAACGGGTTGAATCTAGTCTTACCTATTGATATGAAAGTTGTTGTAGTTGAACATGATGTATTTTATCTCATTTAATTTCTCATTTACTTCAGGAAGATGGAATTTCTTACCCTCCTTCTAAATGAGGTGAAGAAATACCAGGCATGCCACTTTCTTTCTATGTTTAGGTTATCAAGGATGGATGAGCATGTGGTCCTGCTATAGGCGGTAAAGACTCGATGAGTAGTTCATCTACTCACCACATTGATCCCCTTGTGTTTAGTATCTTAAAATGTTTCCTTAGAATACATGTAATTATGTAAAATTGATAATTATATTTATAAATTTTTGAATAAATGATGTTGAACCCATGGGGTTGGAGCTTGTGGGGATACAATGCTGGGGTTATACTTTTGACGAACTGTGGACTTGATTTGGTTATGCCTGGAGGGAATGGATCTTTGTTATGATGCTAATGAAATGTAATTTGTAAATGATAATGGTTAATTAATGTCCAATAAATTAATTAACGTAAAGTGAAAATACTAAAAAATGAATAAAGTAATTTAATGTAGCTCTTTAAATGGTTGGGTGCTTATAGGATATATAGTCTTAGTTGTGGAAGCCACCAGTCTAAGAGATGTTATATGTAGTTGTGTCTTAGACTAGGTTATTCCCATAGTGTGGTTTGGGCTACATTATATCCTGTACTTTTGTGTTTCTATACGATACACCACCCTGTCGGTTAGGGCGACTGAAACCCTAGGGATTCTGAGCCCTAGGGGGTGTTTTCCCCGACATTCTAGTGGGAGGATCGATAGAAGACTACCCCATTTTGACTTGATCTCTTCTCTTAGTAGTCAATTATGCTAGTATGGATGAAGGTTAGTTCTCCCCATATATGTCTGTAGAGGGATTTAATGTCTGGTAGTTATTTCAAACACATGTATTTTGGATATATTTTTTGACGAACTACTGTGGGTATGACATGTACAAGTTGTGATGCCTGGAGGATCCTTACTCAGTGTATGGGCTATAATGGATTGAGGTATAATAAGTGATGTATGATACACTTTATGCTAGTTTCAGTGGATCTTGGAAACTTCCTAGTTACTTTTGGTTGTGTGGTTGTGGTTTTGAGTTGCACGAGGTGCATGTTGTGGTGATTCACCTAGGTGTTTGCAGGAAAGACTTCTTGGAGATAGATTCTCTAAATATGTGAAGTTGAGAAAATGAAGCAAACTAGTGAGAAAGTGGTAGCAAGTTAACCTTGATATTATTTATTTTATTATATACTCTTTTATGCGATACATGGTGAGAGTAGCCATGGTGAGAATGGGAACATAGTATACTAGTTTAGGTCACAAGTTAGTTTCACTTGTTATTCACTATGCTTTAGTATGATATCTTTACTTTTTCATGAGAGGATTTGGGAGGATCCTACTAAGTATAATTTCATACTCACCATATGTTTTATAAACTATTTTTCAGGTCACATGGAGTAAGTTAGAGATCAGACCGGTTACTACTAGATTTTGGGTTTTGCAGGAGCTGTTTAGGATTTGGGGTCACTACTGTTTTACATTCTTTTGGAACTTGTGGATTTGTCTTTTATTTGAATTATTTTTTCATTACATTGTATATGTGCACTTGTGTTTTAATTTATATTGTAGTCTAATCAAGATTTTGTTGGTATCTGTCTTATATCTCTCTTTTTCATGTGTTCTCTTAGAGGTTAATTCATACCATCAATGTGTTTACTATAACCTCAGTGATAGTCACCAACTTATGGCCTACTAGAGGTGGGAATCGGGGTTCATTATATCTCTTACCACATTATAGGTCTAGGTGGGGTACACTTCATGGGAAGGGGGTCATGACAGAGTGGTATCAGAGATAGGTTGAGGGATTAGATGTAGTTTTGAATTAGGTATAAGTGAGGTTTCATGGGTTGGTGAGCAATAATGTCTTTCAAGTTCAGAAAGTGTTGTAAAAATTGGAGACTGACTGAAACACATGTATTTTGGGCCCCCATTGATCTTATTCATATACCTTTAAGTTTACAGTGCCCACTGAACGAGATGATACCAGTTGCGGGGTAGAGGCCTAGGAAAGGATCATGCATTATTCTTCTCTATACATGTGTTTGAATGGTTATACCATAGGATAGGTTAACCTAAAATTAATAAAATAAAACAATTAATTAATCTTAAAGTCTTTCATATTCCAGTTTTAGGAGCTCTAACTATTTTTTTATAGGTATGTCTCCAGGTTGACATCCTTATTGGGTTTTCACAGAAGACATCCAATAGGCCCCTCTAGTAGATCGATGCAGAGTAGAGGTTAATGAAGACGAAACTTGGAGGAGGACACACATGGAGTTTTAGTGATAGAGATTTCAGAAGTAGGAGCACTCTATTTTAGATGCAGTCATAGAAGATTGGTTGGAGGAGGTTGAGATAGCTTTCAGTTTTATCCATTCTCGGAAGGAGAAAAATGTTTTTTTGGTTGTGATGATGCTGTGTGGGGTTGTGAGGAAGTGTTGGTTCTTGTTCCTTTGGTATTGTGAAGAGTTGGCAGTCTCATAGGAGGAGTTCCGAGACAAGTTTAGAGTCTAGTTTCTTTCTTCGATCGTGAAGGCGTCCTGTTTCCAGGAGCTGTTTACCCTTCAGCAAGGGAGATCCAGTGTGCGAGAGTTTAGAATTCATTTTAGAATACTTTTTTTGGTATTCTTCTGACTTGTTTCCAAATGAATAGGAAAGAGATAATCATTTTGAGGATGCTTTGCATCTAGAGATCTAGTTTCAGGTCAACTCATTTATGCTGGAGATATATCTTGAGGTGCTAGTGAGGGAATAGGTCATAAATAGAAATTATCTATAACGGAATCATCATGATAGGGGATTATTAAGGATTCCTCATGAAGTAGATTTTTGGTCTAGGTTTCTCGATTTTCATGTCAAATTTTTTTTGTTCGGTCAAGGGTAGGTCCTAGCCCTCAGTATCTCGTTTCTTTGAGGGTAGATTCTCGCAGACCTATATAAAGGGATCATGTACTTTTTTTTCTTTTAGAGGATGAGGTTATAAGAAACGAGGGTGACCAAACATTTTTAGTAGTTAGTGTGCATCATGTGTTCTGCATCAGGTTCCTCCACTGAGACAGTTCCACCTAAGCCATCAGCATCAGGTTACACCAGTTTTGGATCATCATAGAGAAGATGGGGCAGGTAGAGGATATAACTAAGAAGATCCTAATCCTAAAAGAGTAGAGCACAACCATGGTTTTGGTCATCATCAGGACCAAAGAGGCTATAGAGTAGGTTATAGTCAACTTAATGCTTTTGCGTTGCCAACACTAGGCGAGCCAGATGTCTTTCAAGGTACCCTTTGCTTGTTTTCAAATCGGATGTATGCCTTGTTTTATTCAAGAGAGACACACTCCTTCATATCACCTACCATTTTCCATGCATTTTTAATTATATTTTGAGATTCTTCTAGTTCACCTGGAGTTAACTACGCTAGTTGGAGGTCAAGAAGACTTGTTGGTAGTATGTAGAGATTGTGAGCTAGTGCTGGGGTATCACTGCACTTGGGGAGATTTCCTATGTTTATGAATAAAATCATTGGATATCATCATAATCATGGATTAGTTGTATTCATTGAAGTATATCATGGATTTATTCCAGAGGCCGATGGTGTTCTTCGATGCAAATGGAGAGACAATAGTGTTTGTTGGTGAGAGAGACCCTCAGATGGGTCAGAGGCGTGTTCCTTCCTTTCCATCCTTGATGGATGAGTTGATTTTGAGTTTGTTGGATGTTTAGCTGTCATTGTTTTCCAGGGTCATGGAAGAGTACCCTGATGTATTTTTAGAATATTTTGTAGAGTTACACGTTCGATGAGAGATCGAGTTTGGGATCGAGCTACATCCAAGCATGTTTCCTATCTGGATGTCTCTGTATAGGATGATGCCTTCTGACTTGTGAGAGCTATGTGTAATGCTCTATGGTCTATTATAGTGTTATTTTCTTCAAATGAGTGTGTCACTGTGGGGTGAATCAGTTTTGTTCTTGAAGAAGGAAGATGATAGGTTGTGGTTGTGTGTCTATTATCATTGTTTGAACAAAGGGACGATGAAGAACCACTATCCTCTTTTGTGGATTGATGATTTTCTCAATCAACTAAAGGGAGAATGTTGGTTCTTAAAGATCGAATTTTATTCAGGATATCATCAGATGCGTTTCAAGCATGATGATATCCCAAAGACTACTTTCCATTGTCTCCATGGGAAATATGAGTTCATTGTGATTCCATTCGGTGTGAAGAATGCTCTAGTTGTGTTCATGGGGTTAGTGAATGCTGTGTTCATTGAGTTCTTGGATAAGTTCATGGTGGTCTTTATCAACAACATCCTTGTGTACTCCACGTCTGAGGAGGAGCATGAAGAGAATATGCATGTTATTTTGCAAGTCCTTTATCAACACCAGCTGTTTGGGAAGTTGTCAAAGTGTGAATTTTAGGCTTGAGAAGTCTGTTTCTTGGAGAATGTTGTATCCTAGAAGAGAATAGTTGTGTATCCATCAAAGATAAAAGTAGTTGTGTCTTAGGAATCCCCCAATACAGTGGAAGAGGTGCGAAGTTTATGTGGTATTTCCAGCTATTATATGAGGTTCATTTTCAATTTCTCTTATGTTGAGATTCCTCTAATAACATTGACAAGAAAGGATTATGTTTTTGTATAGGTTGATCAATGTCATGCATCTTTTTAGTATCTAAAGGAGAATTTTTTAGTGCTATTACTCTTTGTCTTCCCATATAAGGAGTTTAGTTTGAGGTTTTCTATGATGCTTCACATCTAGGGTTAGGCTATGTTCTGATGCAATATAGATCAGTCATTTCTTATGGGTCTCAACATCTATGTCCCCATGAATGTAACTATTCCACCCACTATCTTGAGGTGGTGGAAGTGGCGTTTTCTCGGATATTGCGTAGACAATACCTCATTAAAGAAATTTTTTGGTCTTCACCAATAATAATAGCATGAGGTATGTTTTCTCCCAGTATGACTTAAACTTGCAACAACGTCAGTGGATGAGGTTCTTACAGGATTACGACTTTGAAATTTCATATACACCTGGAAAGAAGAATGTTGTGGCCAATGAACTAAGAAGGAATTCATATAGTTATTTAGTTCATGAATATAGTGATTCCTTGATATTAATGGAAGAACATTCATCCTTACATCTCGATATAGGAGAGGTTGGGGGCATAGGTTGTCTTTTTCAGATAATGGTGTAGTCATCTATGTTTTATAATGTGGTGGAATACCAGTTATGGGATCTTGAAGTGGAGGTTAGAAGAGACGGAATTGTTTGTGGTGGGGCCCTTGATGGATGGTCTGAGGATGAACAACACCAAGTGTTATTCCAAGGGAGGG
The DNA here is from genome assembly GCA_963277665.1 of Viscum album. Taxonomy (NCBI): domain Eukaryota; kingdom Viridiplantae; phylum Streptophyta; class Magnoliopsida; order Santalales; family Viscaceae; genus Viscum; species Viscum album. Next base: position 1,909,300,838 of record OY728157.1, on the reverse strand, counting down.
TTTTTGTTCTTTTGGCGATGCGTGAGATTATTCTTATAGAGTTCCATAGTCTTACCTTATCTATACATCCAAGAGTGATAAATATGTACCAAGATTTGATGATTTAGTTTTGGTGTCCAAGGTTAAAGAGTGCAGTTGCAGATTTTTTGTCTCGATTTTTCATCTTCTAGAAGGTGAAGGTCGAGCAACGTGTTCCTAGTGAGTTGCTACAGCTGTTAGATGTTCCTTAATGTAAGTGGGAGGACATATCAATGGGCTTTATTACTAGTTTACCTCAACCTTAGGGAGGCTAAAATTCTATATGGGTATTAGTGGATCGTTTGAATAAATAAACCAAATTTTTAGAGATCAAGGATTCTAACTTAGTGGAGGTTTTTTAAGGAAGTATTTGGAGGATGTGGTGAGACTCCATGGATTCCCCAGGATGATCATCTCCGATCGAGATCCTAATTTTACCTCCAAGGTGTGGAGAGGACTCCAGTAATCTTTTGGTTCTTAGCTACGACTTAGTAATACTTTTCATCCTTAAATAAATGGTCAAACCGAGCGGACCATCCATACTCTTGAAGACACATTGTGATCATGTGTATTGGATTTTGGAGGTTCATGGATGATTCATTAACCCTCAGCAGAGTTTACTTACAACAATAATTTATACTACACCATTGGTATGGAGACCTTTAAGGCGTTGTATGGCCAACCTTTCTGTTCTCTATTTTGCTGAACTGGTGTCAAAGAGTCAACAATTCTCAGGACAAAACTAGTACAAAATACGACAGAGATGGTTCAGGTGATTTTCAAGAGGATGAAAGTAGGGACGAATCATCAGAAGTCCTATGCTAATCATAGGAGATGACCTCTGGAGTTTGAGTATGGGGATCACGTGTTTATGAAGGTTACTCCCCATTGTGGGTAGTGAATGTTTGGTAATGGGAGTAAGCTTTCTCCCCAGTTTGTTGGACCTTTCAAAGTGTTGGATCATGTTGGAGCCATGGCGTATTGGGTAGAACTTCACCTATAGATGAGCTAGATACGTGATGATTTTCAAATGTCACAGCCCCGTCATTATCTTCATGATGACTCTCAGGTCATCGATTGAGGTGAGATCGATGTTGACAATTAGGAGACCTTTGAGGAGTGGCCTGTAGAGATCTCGAACCTCAAGGATAAGGTATTGCATGGGTGTGATATCCCCTTGGTTCATGTATTGTGGTGGCACGATGGTGTGGAGGAGAGTACTTGGGAATGTGATTCGTAGATACACGCTCAATACCCTGATCTATTTGATGTTTAGATTTTTTTCATGTAACAGTGTTTGTTTATTGGTTGTAGACAATTATTGTTTATAAGATGGATTTATCTTATTTCTTATTGTTTCTTTCTATCTTTTGAGAGGTATATCTCCTAGGAGAGTTGATAGGAGATATTTTTTTCCCGTGGTTTCATGTTGTTACTTTAATGAAGCAGTTGATCTCATTTGGTGGCAAGAGCCTTGAGTGGTATCTCATAGGGTGGTTGTTCAGACCCCTTTTTCTGTTTTCTTTTCTAGGTTTGTTTTGGATTCTTGAGGAAGAGAATGTTTTGAGAGGTATATGATGTATTGGCCAGTACCTCTTCAGTCCATTCTTTTGTGAAAATATGATTTTTGATTTGTTCTTGGAGGTTAAGGTGACTTATTCTTAACACATTACAAAATTTCCAGTTCCATGAATAGTGTTTCTAGTTATGAGAATAGTGTCATCAGGGAGAAAGATGTGAATAGTGTAATTGGTGAGATAGATGTGAACAATGTCATTAGTGAGACAGATGTGAATAGTATCATTGGTGAGATAGATTTTAATAGTGTCATCATTGAATTGTGTTGGTGTCTCACATCGATGATTCATCTATCGGTAGGTCATCTGTCGGTAGGTCATCTATCGGTAGGTCAATTTTTGTAGGTCATCTGATGGTAGGATGTCTATCGGTAGGTCATCTATCGGTAGGTCATCTGTTGGTAGTTCTTCTGTTGGTTATCCATATGTTGGTAGGTCATATGTCGGTAGGTGATACAATGTTTCCATATCAGTCAGTGAACAATGTTTCCAGCATCCTATAGTTTTGTACCTTTGATGTTATCTTTGACATAAAATGCATTAGAAGCCTTGTTTTAGGGGGTTTAAAGTTAAATTCAAATCCCATAACTTGTAACATAAATTTTCATTAGGTTCGGTGTGACTTTACTTGGTTAAACCACATAGTCTTCAAAAGATCTTCCTTTAAGGGAAAATCTAAACCGCACCTTAAACCACTACTCAACTTAGATTTTAAAAAGGTCGAGATACCTTCATCCTTTTTATTCCTTATGTTTTTCCTTAGTACTATATTCCCAAAGTTCTTCCTTCCATAGGAGTTGTGTGATCAAACTTCCACCCTTGGATTGTTTCCCCTTGCAACTTTTCTGGCTGTATGGGTACCCCCTATTTTGGTGCAACCAGAAAGTGTCAATCCATCTTTGATATAAGGTATGTTCTACCTAAATTCTTCCAGGATCCTCAATATGTTTCCTCCCATTTCTCCAGTCCATGTGACTACATCTGATCTCCATGTTTCTAGTGGATATTTCTTGGGTGTTTGTCAATGAGGTTGTGTCATGCCGTCCTCGGGTGGATGTAGTCATTGCGGGAGAGGTGATTGTGATTCACTGTGTTGGCCCATTATTATGAAAAGAACATCAAAAAACATTTTGTGTAGGGGATTCATGGATTATCTATTCTTTTTACATGCAGTGTAGATTTATCATGATTTTTCTATTGGATCATACTGAAATTGACATAATAAATATCTGAATAGGATTAAAGATTTGGTATCAATTTCCTAGCGATGTTATTACCTATTATTTTTCTAGATAGTGTGATTTCTATTCTTTTCTTGTTTAGAATGTCTTTCTTGATCTAAATTGGTAAAGAACATAAAGTTGGGATTAATCATGAATTAATTTTACAAAGACAAAGAGGCATGTTTAATTAATTTTGTGGTTGTTGTATTTCTTTGATAATAATCAAATGGTTGCTGTTGTACATATTTAAATAAATTGGTTAATTGAATATGGAATAAAGAATGAGTTTTTTGATAAAGATAATTCCTTTAATGGTTCTAATTTACCCTCATGCTTGTAAAGACTAGACAACTTATGCTTCAGAGATGTGAGTTCTCGTTACATGTGAAGGATGAATTCATTATTTAGGTCTAAGGTCCCAATTTCTATGTTGTTTGTTTCCTACTGCTTGTGATTTGGTGTGAGCCTAGGATAGATGCACCTAGAGGGATGTTTTGGTATGTTGGGGCATGGATTCCTAGTGGTTGTGGCAGTATTTTATGCCCAGAGTGGTGAGATGCATTGGATTATGCAATAGGGTGTTGAGGAGGACACTGAGGATAATGGAATGGGTTGAAGCTGGGCTTACCCATTGATATGAAAGTTGTTTTTGTTGAATATTTTTTTTATCTGCGTTAATTTACCCACTTATTGAGGCATATGGGATTTCTTACCCTCCTTCCAAAGGATTCAAAGATGTCTGGGGTATGCTACATGCTTTCTATGTTTAGCTTCTGGAGGATGGATGGGCATGTGCTGCTGCTATAGGTGACGAAGAATTGATGGGTAGTTCATCTACTCACCACGTTGAGCCCATTTTTTTGGTAGATTAGAATTATTTCTTAGAATAACTAGAATTAGGGAAAAGTGATAATGTTATTAATAAATGATTGAATAAACGATGTTGAACCCATGGAGTTGGAGCTTGCGAGGATGCAATGCTGAGGTTGTACTTCTGAGGAACTATGAACTCAGTTTGGTTATTCTTGGAGGGTATGGAACTTTTTGTGATGCTAATGAAATGAAATATGGAAATGATAATAGTTAATTAATGTATAAATAATTAATTAACATAAAGTGAAACTTATAAAAAAGAGGTGTTGTAATTTAATGTAGCTCTTTCAGTGGTTGTGTGATTATAGGATATCTATTCTTAACAAAGTTAGTTGGGAGTCTGAGTGTTGTTAGCTGTTGTTGAGTCTAAGACTAGATTATGACCATAGTGTGGTTTTGATCTATATCATGTCTATTAAGTTTTGTGTTTCTATATGCAACCCCACTCTGTCGTTTAGGGATACTAACACCCAGGGGATTCTGATCCATAAGGGGTGTTTTCCACAACATTATGGTGGAAGATGGATGGATGACTACCACATTTTCCAACACTCTCCTCTATTGGTAGTTACTTGTGCTGCTATGAATGATAGTTATTTTTTCCCATATATGTGTGTTGATGGTTTTAATGACTTTTGGTTATTTCAAACAGATGTATTATAGATATAGTTTCCTACAGACTACTATAGGTATGATGTGTATAGGCTATGATGGCCTGAGGATCCTTACTCGGTGTATGGGATGTAATGGTTTGAGTTATAATACCTGATGTATGATACATGATATACTAGGTGTGTTGGATCCTGAAAACTACCTTTTTTACTTTTGGTTGTGTGGTTGTGATGGCGAGTTTCAGAGGTGCATGTTGTGGAGCTTCGCCCAGGTGTCTGTGAGAAATCCTTTTCAGAGAGAGATGCTCAGGACGTATGGCATTGGGGAACAGAGGAAAAATAATGGGGAATTGGTACTGGGGTATCCTTTATATTCATTATTATGTTATATACTCTTAAATGAAATACTTTGTGAGAGAATCCATGGTGATGATGAGAACATAGTATACCTGTTTAGGTGATAAGTAAGTTTCACTAGTTATTCACTATGATTTAGAATTTATTATTTACTTTTGCATGATATGATATGGGGAGGATCCTACTAAGTATACTATTATACTCATCCTATGTTATATAAACAATTTTTTAGGTCACTTGGAGTAGGTTGGAGATCAGGCTGGTTACTATTAGGTTGCAAATTTTATAGGAGCTGTTTGGGCTTCGAGGTTGCTGTCGTTTTACTTTCTTTTGGTACTTGTAGTTTTCCCTTTTAGTTGTAGTAGTTTTTCATGACATTACATATGTGTACTTGGGTTTTCTTTTATATTTTATTCTGATTAAGATTTGGTTGGTGTCTATATTATCTCTCTCTTTCGCATGTGTTCTCTTATAGGGTAATGCCTCCCATCTATGTGTTTATTATACCCTCGGTGCTAGTCACCAACCTGGGGCCAACTAGAGGTGGGACTCGGGGGGTCATTATCTCTCTCCTCACATTTCCGACCTAGGAGGGGTACACTTTGTGGGGAGGGGGTCCTGATATTATATTTTTGGTAACCCTCTAATAAAAATGGTAGAGTATTTAAAACATGAATGTGACATATTTAAATTTTTATTAAATAATATATTATAAATATCATAATATTATCTTAGTGGACCAAAAAATTAAAAAATAAAGTCATATTATGAAAATAAGTTTATTAATTTAAAAATCTACACATATTTTTTCATAACATACCTTTTTCCCAAGCGTAAATATAAGATATATTAAAGACAAATAAAGTGACATTTTTAGACTTTATTTGATTTAAATATTATACAAGTCATATTTAGGGACAAATGTCTATTAAATAATGTAATATAGATCCATAGATATAAATTTTAGAAATATATTTATCCAATATTTTTTTCATGTGTTAGGGTCATTTTATAGTCCTTATAATTATATTTTTAACCTAATTTACCCAATTTACCCTTTTTCGTGGTAATAAAAATCACCAAGGTTACTAATCATTTTGGACAAATATAAAAGGGAACTACTCCCTAAATTTTAAAATTATGAATACAATCTTTTCATCCAATTTTCTAAATTAAAAACATATAATTTTAATAATTTAATTTAAAATGAAACTTATAAAACTCTATGGAAAATGTTTTTCAAAAAAATTCCCTTTTAAAACATAAAGTATTCTTATAATAAATACATCTATAAAATCATATAAAAACCATAATTGGATTATTTTAAATTAAAATAAACAAATTAATATTTAAAACTAAACAAAAACATAATTTTACCTTGTAAATACTATAAAAAAAATTCAATCTTCAAAAAAAATCGGTATGTTCACTATTCATAAAAAATCAAGCTTTTCTGAAAAATAACAAAATTTCACCTTGAGATAATTTTGACATTTTGAATTCAATAATTATTTTTATTTTATCAAATATAATTTATAAAATTTCCAAAATTTTGTTCAAGAATAGTCGCACCATTAAAAGGTAATAAAACTACCTTTAAAAAAAATATTTTTTATGTGTAAAATAGGATTTAGTCTTTTCATATGTCTATAAATAAAATTTATTGAATATATATATATGTATAAATTTCATGGTGTGGTTAATAATATTCTTTCCTTCCAATTTAATGACTAGGTTCTAATTATCTTGTTTTAAATAATTAGAATAATAAAATAGTGGATTGTCATTGAGGCAGAGCTCATCTTCCCAATAGAACTCTACATACAGTGTCATCCCCTTGGGGTGGCTGAGATGGATAATCTTCCCACCCCTTGGATTTATCCCCAATTACAAACCCATCCCTCCTCCCTGATTTCCCCCACATCCACCTCTACCTAAAATTTCTCGTTCATCATCAGGGGCCCCTTCGCTTCCCCTTTCTCTCAAGGAGTTCTTAGAGGAATCATCTATCCATGAATTTCCCTAGTTTCTCAATTCTATCATTGATGAAAATAATTCGATAGATTCAACATATTCATCAACAGTGCCTAGCCCCTGCAAGAATGCTTCATGGTCAGACTTTTGGACTCTCGACTCTTCCTTTTGTGCTTTTCCTATGCCGAAAATCTCGTTACCGCATAGTCCAAGGGGCATCAATGCTGTGAAAGTTCCTAGTTATTAATTCTCCAATGTAGCTATGATTTCCAGTAGAAATATGACTACCCCCGGTTATGATAATTTTGGTATGTTTTCTAGGTCTTCCTCTTCCCATCCAAAACCCCATAATCCTTTAGATTCCAGGTAATCTTGTTGGGATATTCCATGACTTTGAAAAGAACTTGAGATAATAGTTCCATGCTATTGTGACCTATATATGTGTAGAATCTGACATATCAAATCCCTGGGTTGATATTTTTTGGGTTGAGGTTTGTGAAGAACTCTATTTCCATGAACTAGTTTTATAAAATTGTTTTGATTTCTGCTTATCATGTTATCAGATGGGTCATATACACAACAACCGCTCTTCTCACAGTTTGGTTCCAAAGGAGAGCCACTCTGTTGGTATATTGGATATTAAAGTCTTTAATTTACCCTTTGTAATTTGGTTGGGGTGATTCTTTCAGACATGAAGGGGTTTGATATTCTTCTTGGTGTGATCTGGCTTGGACCAAGCAGCTAGTACCAGGAGAGGTGGAGTCTTGCTTCAACTCCTTATCCAGTGTCTATTTTTTAATCAAATTTTGGTTTTTTATGGTGTAATATATGATAATTCCATCAGTGTTCTTACAAGATCAAACCCTCTACAACAGTTGATCTTGTTTTGGAACATGTGGATGAAGGGGTAGGTTCTGTGTAGGAGCCTACTGTCCCGCATAACACTCTTGGATGAGCCCATATTCTGAACAACCTTCATGTATTTTCATAACTAGGGGTTGATGAATCTAAGGAGGAAGGTTGGAAATTTGTGATCCCTAAATGGAAAAGTGTATCTCAATGTCTCCAAGAATTGGGGTGATGTAGGAGAATGGGTCCATGAATCTGATTCTCTATTGGTCTCGAGAGCAAAAATGTCATATGACTCGTGATGAAACATCCACTATGTTTTCAACTAATAGTGTAGATAATATGTATGGTAGAGGTCCTTATAGCCCAAGGTGGAAGAGGGGGTAGAATAGAACATGAGACACATAGGGTAACACTATGTTTATGGGGAAAAAACCCAAAGGGTGCAATGATTAATCCTACTTGCGTAATCCAATAGATGAAAGAAAAGCTAGAAAACGTAGGGACAATAAGGTGCATAATTGTAAATTCAATACATAGAAGAAGACTCATTAGAAGAACATTAATATTAAGAAGTTTAATCATTTGAAATAGGGTTTATTTTCTAAGGATCAATATGTAATTTCCCATGTATTTGAATCGGGTCTAAATCCTTGGATCTGTTGATTTTTTTGGAATTGGTGGGTATTTCAATTTCTTTTTCAATCCATGGAACCTAATTTCAAGTTTTCCATGAACTCTATTCCATGTTTTTGGATGTGTTTAGAGGAATGGAAAGTGCCTCGGGTGTTTGTATTGGTTTTGGATGCTTCAGAGGCCTAAAGTCCATGTTTTGGAAGTTTTATATAGAGGTTCACAAATTGGGTAAACCGCACAACCTATCAATGGAAACCGTGTAGCCAAATTTTCTACTACCACATAGTTTTGAGAACACAAAAATCTGAGGATGCTTTTAGTTTTTTCAAAGGTATTCTTCATGGTTTCTGAATGGTTTGGAAAACTGTGGGAAAGCCTCACAGGTATATCCACATAGGTAGTTCCCTCACACAGTTTTTTTACATTTCTACCACACAATGTGGAAAAACATGTGAGATGACCATATAACCTATTAAAGGGGTAAAAATTTGGTTTTCACCTCCCTATATTTTCTCCTTTTATCTTCTTTCCCCTCCATATTCCTTGATGGGTGATGCAACAGTAAAGTGGGGGCTCTCCTCCACCTCTCCTCTAGGGTGTAGTCTAAATCCTTCATCTGGACTCTGCTTTGATCACCGTCAGGTGCATCAAAACATACATCAGTGAGTGTCTCCTATCCCATTCTTCTTTTCTTCTCTTCACTCTCCTCATATACCACTAAACTAGTGTGAGTTGTTTTTACCTATTTTAGGGTGTTCTATGAAAACATCAATTTCTTCCAAATCACATCTAGTTAGAGGCTAATAATGCATGTGCCTACATTTAAGACCCCAGGGTATGTGATGCATACATTTCTTTGATATTTTACAAGTGTTTGGGGTCTGAATTTTAGTGAACTATGGTGTTGACTGAGTGAGACACTATAATTTAAATGGATGTTTAAAAGTAATTAATTGGACCTTGTGAGATGCCTTTGGGAATGATTGATGGAGACTACAAGTTGGTTGAGATGTGCGAGAGGAATGGAACCTTGGGTAGTTAGGCCTAGGATTTTCATTATATCAATTTTGTTTGTTTATTAAAATTTATTGTTCAATTTAATTATATTAAATTTTATTTATTATTTAAATTAATTATTCCTTCTATTGAATTGAATCACATATTTAATTTTTTTGTGATGTACTGCTATGATCCATGGGATCGGGATGGTCTTTTCCCATGGTTTGAAATGATGATGGAAATTTGGATTTGAGGAAATGTGATCATCTGGATGGGCTTGGATTAGGTTACTTAGGTGATGCGATCATCATTTGGGTGACATGGTGATCATATGAGGTAGTAAGGCCATCTGGGAGGAGGGCATGAACCATTCTCTTTGATGGAATGGCCATCAAATTTAAGCAATAAGGTCAAAAGGGCATGAGGTTCTTGAGTTGGTGTGGATTAGGAACTATTTTGGTGATTATCGCTCACCTGTGATTGGCCAAAGTGCCATTGGAGTTGTGTGCACACAGGTTCACTTAGTGATGATGTGGTTTGAATACTCTTGTAGGTAGAGACCCCCTATAATGTGTCTTACATAATTGGTTGGGGGTTCTTTCCATATAAATACAAGGGGAGGCGAGGAGACATCAGATTACAGCATTGTGGCTATCAGTTGGGGGTTGAGGCTTGCCATGCTTGAGGCCATTGGGCCATGATTATTTTAAAGTATGGGAATATCAATTCCTCATGAATGTTTGTATTAATCTAATGATTATTTTACTTTGAGGATAAATATTTTTGGGCCTCTAGATGTTAGGATTTGAGCAGATGGGTTCTTTCGAGTAGGTGATTGAGGGACTGGTTTCACTTGTTTGGGCGTGACTTTAGGATGTTAGTGATATGATTTGGACATGAGGTTTTAGGAAGGACATGGTGAAGGGTTACTTTACTAGATGTGAAACATGAGGGTTTACCTAGAAATTCTATTTTTGGATATTCCTTGGGCCATGGGCTAAGGATCCACTCCGTTACAACATTCCAGAATTAGATGAGGCAGGTGATAGCTTCCTTGTGGATTTTGAGCACCAGTGAAGTACATTTTTATTTATATGCATATGATTTTTATTTATTTATAGTTTAAACCAGCTTAATCAGAAATTTAAGGTACACACACATGGCTGGTACCCTACGATGACTTGTTCTCACACCCTACACAAGCCCTTTAGGATGTGTATAGACTTTAACATTTCATGTTTAAGTAAGGGTTTGGGAATTGTATCCAGATCCTAGTTGAGTTGGCATGTATAGTTTTCAAGGTACCTTGATGTTCCTTCCTTAGTTCGATCTTTACTTTTGAATTACTTTTCTATTTTGGCATGCTTATGATATATGTACATATAACAACCCTACTCTTTATTACACATTTAAATATGATTTATTATATAAAAATACACTTAGTATGACTCTTAGGATTGATAGGTCTAGTGACTTGGAAAATAAATAACATTACACAACAACTTAGAACATAATAAAAAACATTTTTATAGAAAACATCTTTTACATGACCACAACATTCTTTCATAATTAGCATTGCATGGGATAACCTGAGGACATGTATAAGAAAAGGGTGAGATATAAATCCTAGTAAGGGAATAAAAAATTAATAAAATAAAGAATATAGTACATGTGAGGAAATAGGAATATCAATGGAGCACAAGAGAAACATGAATATAAAGGCATGATATAGTATGATTATCATAACATGGAAATGTGGAAACAATATTAAACTCGATATTAGCATGAGACAAGGCTCATTGCACATGGAGAATGAGTAAACCCTCATTTCACTTTAATTATCATGAGTAAACCCTCATTACACTTGACGTATCATGATACCAATCTTTACCCAATGCATTGGATTTCTATCAGGGCGCACCCTTCTTAATCATTTCATTTCATGCGTAAGTGTGCCACATGGATCATATAACATGGATTCATTAAACATCATCATTAATTTTACAATAAAGGAATGTTTAATTCATACATTAATATCTATAATAAATAAGTAAATGTTTATAAAGTTTAATACACTTGATAGAAAAGTGGGCATGGTAGTAATTACACAATGACTTTGGCTGGGAAAATCACAATGCAATTTCGGCAGCATAATGGCACGACATAAGAATTCATAAAAATGGTTGATGATATAGAAAAGTGTGTCTCATCATATTTACATGAAATAGACATTAAGGAGGTCATATATATACATTTACCAACATATTTAATGTAATTTATATTCATAATAAAAAATAATTTCATGGATTTAAATGAGGAGAGAGAAACCCCTTATGGAATTTCGGCATGGTAATAGGTGTACATAGAAGGAATTAATGAGAGATAAAGGGGTTAATTATCCTTAAAAAAATAAGGATTAAGTATAGGAGAGGTTAAAAATCATACCCCAACATTTTTAATTGAAAATACAATAGTATGACAACATTAAGAAACTTGGACAAAAATGAGAGCGAAAGAAATCCCCCCTTACGAAATTTCGGCATGGTAATGGGTGTACATGAGAGGGATTAAGGAGAGATAAAAGGGTCTGTCATAATTAAAACATAATGAGGGAATTATAGGTGAGGTGTGAAATCATACCCCAACATTTTTAATTGAAAATAAAATGTATAACAACATAAAGAAACTTGGAAAAAATGAGAAAGGAAGAAATCCATTACTTGGAAGTGTGATCCCAAAGGCTTGGGAGAGGCTTGATAGATGATTATTGCGAGATATGGGAACCTTAGGAGGATTATAGAGAATTTAGGGAATATTAGGGACATATTCCAAGAGTTTTTAGTGAATATAAGTGAGATATTGGGTGGGTTTATGTAGGAAAAGAGAGGGAATTCTTTATTATTTAGGTTTTGGATACCATACATTAAACTAATCAAAACCACAAACCAACCCATGGGTTTTCCCATGGTTTTTTTCCAAAGGGGAGTGTAAAACATTATTTTATAAGGCCAGTGGCCTAAATTCTTAAAATATTAGTCTTTCTTATATGGAGGTGAGTCACACTCTCTAGGAAATCATTTTAAAATTTAAAATGTTTTATTAGTTTTGGAGGGTCCACTAAGGCACCCTAAAATTAATCAAAAAATTCTAAAATCACATTATTTTGAAGTTAAAACATATATTGGACAAAAATACTTTTTATATTATTTTATTACATCACTATTGGGTCATTATGATGTCATAAAAAACATTATATATTTAAAAGGTATTTAATTTTTACCCAAAAATTCGACTATCTCAGAAAATTATGAAAATTCACCGTTGGATAATTTCAACATCCTAATTCCAAAAATAATATTCATTTTATATGAATAATTTTCTAAATATGTGAATTTTTTCTTTAAAAATAAAAACCGACATTTATCTCAAATTCATGGGTTTTTATAAAAACATCTTTCAAACCTTAATAAAAATTATAATTGTATTCATAAAAATTTTATGATCATTTATATTTAATAAAAATTAATTTTGTAATAATATTTTATTAAAATTTTATTTCATTCAAAAATAAAATAATTCATCAAAATAGATTTCTTAATTGAATATTAACTAAAAATACTATTTTTTCTTTAAAAAACATTTACAAAATAAATGTATATTATTTATAAAAAAATAAATCACATAATCATAGTTCTAGGGTCTTGTTATATATCCCCTTATAACACCCACATAATACCGAAGGGTAAGGTGTGCGATGGTGACATACTCTTGGGGTGGCTCAGATAACATATATCAAGTGGTAATCTCTATTAACTTCCAATTCTACTGTAGATAGTTCTATTCAAGCCTAACATATTGAAACTTAGCTTGGGCTTGGTTAAGAGTGAAGCCCAGTGATGCCACTTCTTTTTCGAGCTCTGAAAAATGGAGACCCTATCTAGATATTGTATTATATGAATTTTATTAGATGAATTATATATTTTAGTAGATGAAATTAGTATTTTTTCTTGTATATTTATTTCCCATTGCTGTTGAATATTACAATTCCACTATTGATTAATAATTTTTAGGCTTCAACCATTGGTGGATCTAGTTTGAGACTGATGAGTCTTTTCCTATGATGCATATTATATATCTATAGTTACCAATATTATATTATCATCCCAAGGGTGTAGTCTCCCCACAATCACTCTTTAACATCTTTAATCCTAGTTAGAAGCCTTTGGAATATGGGGAGGTGCAACTAAAACCAGTGGCACCCGGCTTGAAATCCCTGTTTGGGTGGCCAATTGGGTATGAAATTCTAAAAATTTCATCAAAGGAGTTTTTTATTGGGAATTAGTAGCAATGTTCAGCTATATACTGATGATATCAAGTTTTATTTTCCTTTATTATGGTATTAATGTCTGGGTTATGGTAGACTACAGATTAAGAGGTTCTTGGAACTAGATTCATATCTTTTCCTTGGGTTCCTTGATCCCCATGTACGATGGATAGACCATGTTACCATGGGTGGGAATTTCTATTTCTTTTTTCTCATTTTACAATTGATATGATTTCCACCTTGAGTGGTGCCATTGAATATTTATGATCTTGATTAGGCACATGATATGATGTTTAAATTGAATATTCATGTGCAGTGATATAAATTACTATGATAAATGAGATATTCTATGGGATAAATATGTATATATATGGACCTAGACCTTATATATGTAGGCAGGGAAAATGACATGAGGTGACGTTGATCACTAGGTTAGGTGATTTGGTCATTGGTTTGTGGTGATGTAGTTCTTTAGGATGGTCCTAGCCCAAGGACTATTGATACATTGATCTATTGAGGGTGGGTAAGGATTCCATGAGGCTGGGATTCCATGTGGAATGGTTTCGATGGGAGAGAGTAAGGGTATTTAGTTGACACTACATGTTGCTAATTTACTTATCTACAATAATTATATATATTTTATATGGGTTGTCTAACCATGTAATGGTATTCAGTGGGTTCCTACTAGACAGATCAGATGGAGAATCAGGTGGGTGATGGTTTAGTGTTACAAGAGAATGAGTAGGTTGAGACCCCCAAGTTCTAGAAAGAACATGAGCCATAGGTACAGGTTCTAGTGTAGGCGAGGTAGCCTCTAGATTTGGAATCTTTTGGGATCTAGGTTGATGAGTAGCTTAGAGTTATCTTGTTTCATGTGATCCATGGGATCCATTGGGGATTTCAAGGAGAAGATATTTCAATGGCGTATCTGACTAGAGAGTTCCAGTCACATCGTCCACCACTTTTACAGGGTGAGGATAGTCCGTATGTGGCTAAGAATTAGATTGAGTCCATTTAGATGATTTTAATGTAGGAAAAATTCAAATAGGGTGGATGGTGAAATTAGAAACTTACATACTCATAGGATAAGTTATGCACTGGTGGGACATGATGGTTCAGGTAGGTAGACATAAGGTATTGTCTTATGAGGACATTGAGGATATTTTTTCGATCATTTCTTCATAGAGACACTGAGGTAAGAGAGAGATTCATAGTTCATGAGCCTTCATGAGGGAGATATGTCTGTCATAAACTATTCATCAATGTTCTTCAAATTATCTTTATTCACACATGGAATGGTTAACGAATATTCTTTGAGGGTGAGGCATTTCAAGGATGATTTATATCACACCAATAGGGTGAAGGAAAACAAAATTAGGTTGGACTCATTATTAGAGGCAGTAAATCAGGTTCTCATAGATTTGGGAAGAATGAAAGATATGTATTATTTGAGTTGGGTGAAAAATTTAGGTGATTTCAATAGAAATATTTCATTAAAAGTAAGTGAAGCTTAGATAAGTACCAACAAGGTAGTCAGGAAAAGGACTCGAGAAAACCACTTCATAGTGGGTTATCAATAGTTTTCTTCTAGTGTGGGAAGTTATGGCATGTTCAAACTCTTTGTGAGTAGACTCTAAAGGAGTGTTGGGCATGTGGATAGGTCATTATTCTCAAGAGGATGTGTTGGAATCATTTTTAGATAACTAGAGTTCTAGGAATAGGGCAGAATCAGGTTTCTGGGATTGGTTCAGGAGTGACACTAAGTGAGGGTAGCTGAGCATAAGCTGCCCGAGGAGGATGTGGAAGAGATAACAGGACCTAGAAGTGGGGTTAGTGTGTTGTGGATGGTGCAACACCATAGGGAGTTCAGCCTTCAGAAATTCGGGTTTAGGCAAGGTGCATGTTGTGGAGCTGCTAGGGTCAGATCATTCTTGTAAGCTGATGGCATTCAGAGGTACAATGCGGGCATGACCGTGATTTCTTTTTTGTTTTGGCATGACCTTTTGAGGCATGTCTATTTAGGGTGAAAAATTTACACATGATATGTAAATGGACTAATCTAATGATTTTTAGTAGGTTGGAATTGAATCAGGTGTGTTACATATATATATAAGGTGCATGGAACTGAGACTTGTATTTGAGAACTATTGGGTGGAAAACTATTTAGGTGTGTTGGCATCAAGGCATCGAGGAGATGCAAGCTGCTTGATGTGCATTAGAATCTAGGAATCATTATGACATAGTAATTGACTAAGGTGAGAGGAACCATGAATGTTGAGAATCTATTAAGTTGCGGGACCTCATGTGGGCCATCTTTGACGTGGACACATGGCAGGGACTGATGCTATGTAGGATTTATAGTGTGTTAGGTATGAAAAAAGAGAACATGATGAGGTGTAGGAGTGACGATGCATCATAGGAATACTTGAGTCCTAATATGTTCAATGAACCATCAATTTGATTTGATCTTTGTGCTAGGATGTGACTGGGGTTGGTCATTCCTAAGGCGGGGAGCCTCCCGATAAGGTAGTTGACTTGTGCCCTTGAGAATGGGGTAGTTTGGGTTATTTTTTACCAAGAAAGTTATGTTTAGTACCATATTATGGTTTTTTATATATTGGAGATGAGCTATGTTAATTTGGAATGATTTTAACATTCTAGGTATTTTGAGCGGGTCAAAATCCTCAGTTGTTTTGAATTTTTTGGAATTGATGGGTATGCCAATTTATTTTTCGATCATTGGAACATAATGACATGTTTTCCATCAACCCTATATAATGTTTTTAGATAGTTTTAGAGGTTTAGAAAGTGTATCAGGTGTTCATATGGGTTTAGGGTGTGTCAGAGGCCTGAATACCCTATTTTTTGAAGTTTCAGGTTGAGGCACGTGGCTTGGGAAAAATTTGTGGCCTCTCAATGAAAGCCATGTAGCCCAATTTTGTATTTTCATGCGATATAGAAAACTATGTGGGTTGGGGAACATGACCATTGAAGGATGTTTTCAGTTTTTACAGAGGCATTCCACATGGTTTTCACATTTTTTAGAAAACTATGCATAAGCCACATGGGTAATTCTACTTAGGTAGTACCCTCACACTATAGCCCACAAAGTTTCCACATGGTTTTGAAATCTGTGTGAGATAACTGTCCGACCTATTAATAGGGTGAAAATTTGATATCACCCTCCCTATATTTTCTCTTTTCCCTCTTATTTTCCTTTCTTATCCCTTCATGAGTCATGTAGCAGCAAAGGAGGATCTCTTCCCCTCCTCTCCTCTAGGGTGTGGTCCAAATCCTTCATCCGAACTCCATTTTGATCGCCATCAGGTGTGTTGGAACTCAATCAGTGAGACTCTCCTATCCTATTCTTATTTTATTATCTCTCTTTGACTCACAAACCACTAAATCCATGTAAGTCATTTTCATTAATTTTAGGGAATTCAACAGAAACAACTATTTCTTCCAAATCACTCCAAGTTATAGGCTAATACAGGATGTTCCTATGTCTCTGACCTAAAGGTAGGTCATGCATACATTTATATGATATTTTGAGAGTGTATAGGGGTGGATTTTATAAATATAAGGTGTTGACCAAATGAGAAATTATAATTTAAATGGTCATTTTAAATTAACTAATTAGACCTTGTGGGTTGCCTTTAAGAATGCTCGATTGAGACTATAAGTGGTTTTAGCTATGTGGGAGGCTCGTAACCTTAGTGGTTTAGTCGGGGTGTTCTTTATATCAATTTTGTTTCTCTATTTAAATGGAATTTTAAATTCAATTATATTAAATTTAATTGATTATTTAAATTCATTGTTCCATTTAAATTGAATTGAATCAGATATCTAAATTTCTTCTTCTATATAGATCAGATCCATGGAATTGATATGGTCTTGGCCCGATGATTAAAATTGAAATGGTCATTTGGATTTTAGGCAATGTGATCATCATAATGGTCTTGGATCAGGTCAAATGGGTGATGTGATCACTAGTTGGGAAACATGGTCATTGGATGTGGTGGAGAGTCCATCTGTATGAGGTTATGGATCATGATTTTGAATGGCAAAACCATCATATTTGAGTGACAAGGTCGCATGGGGATGAGGCTTCGAAGTTAGTGTTTCTTAGGTACTATTTTGGTGATTTTCACTCACTTTTGACTGGAAAAAGAATTGTTTGAGTCATGCATACATATTTTGACTTAGTGATTATGTGGTTTTCACAAATCATGTGGGTAGAAACCCTTGGTAGTGCATATTAGGTAATTTTTTAGTTGGTTCATTCCAAAGAAATCCATGTGTATGGTGAGGAGCCATCGAAAAACATCATTGAGTCTATCAGTTGGGGGATGATGCATGTTGTGCTTGAGGGCGTTGTGCTAGGATTATATTGGAGGATATGAATTTTTATTCCTCAAGACATTGTGATTTTATCTAACAATGATTCTAATTTTAAGATAGATATCAATGTGCCTATGGAAGTCAAGCTTTGATCCAACAAGTGCTTTTGAGCTGGGGTGTGATTGACCAGTTTCATTTGTTTGAATGTGCCTTCAGAATGACATTGATATGATTTAGACACAAGGTGTTTGGAGGAACATGGAATCAATTTAATTTACTATTTGTGGAACCTGATGGTTCACCTAAACATTTTATATTATGGGATTCCTTGGTCTATGGGATTAATATCCTCTCCACTATATAATTGTGGTGTTGGCTGAGGTAGGTGACAGATTCCTGATGGCTTTTAGGAACTAGTGAAGTGTGTATTTATTTATATGAATGTTGTATTTTATTTATTAATATTTCACACCTTCTTAATCACAAATGTAAGGTACACACGCGTGGATGGTACCATAATGAGACATGTTCTCACACCCTTCCTGGTTCCTTTAGAATGTGTGTAGAATTTATGGTTTTATGTTTAGATAAGGGTTTAGGATACGAGACTGGATCCTTGTTGAGTTGATGTGGATGGGTTTTAGGGGACCTTGTGATTCTTGCCTCATTTGGATCTTTCCTTATGGTTAATTTTCAGTTTTAGCTTGATTATGATATATGTATGTACTGTGCTTCTCCATTAGAGACCCCTTATGGATATTGTATTGGATGCATGATTTGTTTTAGTAGAATCAAGTGGTATGTTTTATTGTTTATTTACTTTATGATGATTTTTATTATTATGCTTCTCCCGTTGCTTGATATTGATTGTTCTTCTACCATTGGTGGGTCCGGTTCGAGTCTACCAAGCCTTTTCTTCCATTGCATATTATATATCTATCCTTACCATTACTATATTTTCAAACCAAGGGTATAATCTCCTAATTATGAATCTCTTACACCCTTGTTTCTAGTCTTAAATCTTTAGTGTATGAGGAGGTGTGCCTAAGGATAGTGGCATCCAGCCCGAAAGCACATTTTAGGTGTCTAATCGTGTTAGGAATACTAAAAAAGGGTAGATAGAAGTAACCACCGAAGACCTGAAGACAACGTCTAAAATTGTTGAAGCATAAAAAAGAACAGTTTCTGAAACTACTTCTACTACACTCTAAAGAAGAAATTCTTGAAGGATCCTTCTATATAAACTCTTCAAAGGAGAAGGCTAATCGAATATATGAAAGAATTATACAAGTAGAAATTAATGATATTCAAAGGGTATGGATCAATAAAAAAGAAAAAAAATTGTCTGAGGATTAAATGGAAAGAATATCAACATGGAGGATTACATTCAATCAAAGGATAAGTTGGCCCACCATTTTTAAGAAATAAACATGGATGAACCAAAAACTAAGGCAACTAATTTATAATTGGGATTATACAGAGTGATTGTATCTAATTATCCCAACATTATCTTAAATTATTTTATGATTTATTTTTATGTCCAATGACCCTATGTAATTACCTTGTTAGGTTTCCCACTTTTCCACAAAAGTGATTTTGAAATAAAATAAATTAATTTTCAATCAAAATAATAAAATAATGATTCGTAGAAAATCATTGTTTTGTGCAATGAAAGCTATGTTTGTGTTGCGTGTAACACAAGATTATCATGGTTTCACATATAACTCAAGATATCAAATAAATTTATTTTATTTGTAAATAACATTTCATAAAAACTCAGTGTGTTTCATGCACAATTACCATTATGGAGTATTCAAAATGATTTATAGATCTTCAACATTTTACAATGATTTATCTTACTGATGAGGCATTGAAGGCAAGATGCTTTGTGAAAGATCACAAGAATTCCATTTGGTCACAAGTAAATATGTTATGTATGACTACTATTACAAAGATAAAAAATTAGGAACTTTTTACTAAGAGGGACCTGAGGGAGGATGGGGTCTCAAAGAAATTTTGTTTAATCTCTCAACTGAGTGCTTCAATTAATTCAATATGGATGTACCATTTTGGGGATTCTCATGAGGGTAGTTACAAAAATGTTGTTAGTGAAACATTATGTTACCAGTGCGGGAGATGAGGAAATACAAGGAATCAGTGTTATCAAGACCCATCTGAGTGTAAGGCTTGTAGTAGAATGTTCCATGTACATCGTTTTTATATGACATTCACTACATAAGTTAGT
Source organism: Viscum album (assembly GCA_963277665.1). Lineage (NCBI taxonomy): Eukaryota > Viridiplantae > Streptophyta > Magnoliopsida > Santalales > Viscaceae > Viscum > Viscum album. The sequence continues at coordinate 1,909,280,811 of OY728157.1, read as the reverse complement.
GGAAGGGGATCAAGTCCAACTCTAGGATTAGGAGTAGGATTCATAGCTCCGAGTCAGGATGGGAGCTGGAGCAGTACTGGTTGTTCAAGCCAAGGTGTTAGTCATGGTTGATGCTTCCAGGAACCAGTTTACCTAGACAATAAAATTGGATTACTCTAGGTTGTGAGGTTGTTTCATAGGGTCATAGTTCAGGGTATATATATTCTAGACAGCCTAGACATTTTGAATAGAGCACCAGACTATATATGATGAAAGGTATAGTCTTAGGAGAGTATACTCTTGTGTTATCTCTTTTCGATATAGGTGCTTCGTATAGTTTCATATCATTATCTATTGTGGAATGTCTTGGCTTTGTGGTTTAGATTTATAATGGAATTATGGAACTCAATACTTCTTTGGGGATTAGATCGGAGGGTGTACGCTAGTTCAAGGAGTTCCCCCATGAGATTTTTTGGTGTCACTTCATATGAGATCATTTTTTCCTATCGATGAAATTTTTTTATGTCATACATGGGATGGAATCAGTAGTTTCTTATTAATATCATGTCAATTGAAATCACTAGAGGGTGGCCTTCACATCATCAGAGGGTAGAGTTTTTATTCACAAGGGTGAATGGGATTTCCAAGATGGAAGACATGTACTAGAGCATCATGGGATGGTCATGATGATATCCTAGATCACTAGTTTATATCTAGATGATCAAGGAGCAATGTTTTTAAAACATTAATCTAGTGGTTGATCATTTTAGGGATATTTGTGAAGAAAAATTTTATGTTTTACCTCTTAAGAGAGAGGTTGAGTTCTCTATTGATCTAGTTCTAGGAGCTACATAGGTATACATTACTCCTTAGAGGATTGATACTATAGAGTTTCAAGAGCTCTAGAGGCAAGTATAAGACATGGAGGTAATGGTTTTTATATGACTCAATACTTCTCAATGGGGTTCTCAAGTTATTTTTTTGAAAAAGGTGAAAAGTATACCCAGGCTATGTATGGATTATCAAAAATTGAACTGGTTGATGATTAGGAACAAACATACCTTGCCATGGATAGATGATCTCTTTGAGTAGATTTGAGGAGACCAGGTTATCTAAAACATTGATTTGAGATCAAGTTATCATCAGGTGAATTTTCATCCTACAAACATACATTGTACAACATTTCATAGAATGTATGGTCTATATGAGTATCTGGTTATTCTATTTGGTATCATGAATGCACCACCAGTTTTCATGGTGATGATGAACTGAGTATTCCATCATTATTTGAATTCATTTTTGTTGTTTTTCACAGAATATATATCGGTGTATTCTCACAATCGACACAACCATACCAAACATCTTGAGGTAATTTTGGATACATTAATATAGAATTGGTTATTTTCTAAGCACACAAAGTTCCACTTATGGATGGAAAATGTTCACTTCTTGGGTCATATTATCTCATAGATATGAGTATTGGTTTACAAATAGAAGTTGAGAGTTTTGGTTTCCCAAGTACATCCCAAAAACGTATTTGAGATATGGATTTTCTTGGGGATGGATGTATTTTAAAATTATTTCATAATATACTTCTAACAATTAGTATCACCTTTTATGGGATTTACAAAGAAGGGTGGGAAGTTTTTATGGATAGATACTTGTGAGACAACATTTCTAGAGATGAAAGGGAGACTGACCTTTATGCTGGACCAGATTATTCTAGAGGTGAGTATGAGCTACGCATTGTTTTTTGATTCATTTGGTATTGCGATAGAAGAATTTTTTATGTAGATAGATAGGGTTGTGTCTTACATGTCTCATTAGATAAGGCCACATGAGAGGAATTACTTAATTCATGATATCATGTTAGCTACAATTGTGTATTCCTTGAATTGTGGGAGGTATTACTCACTGGTAGATAATTTTATAGTGTACACAGACTCCAAAATAATCAAGTATATATTTACACACATGACATAAATATGAGGTAGAAAAGGTGGGTTGGGTACCTACAGTCTTTTGACATCGAGCGTGCCTATACGTATGGTAAGGGAAATACAGTGGTCAATGCACTGAGCATGAGAAATTAGATACATGCATTTCAAGAGGCTAGCAGTGAGTGATATCTTATATCCTTGTTTTCAGAGATGCACTTAGAGGAAATGGATGGTCAATGGAAGAATTTTATTTCTTCCTTGGATGTGAAATATATTATTCTACATTGAGTGAGGATAAGATAGTTATCTAATGCTGAGGGATTATCCATATGGGAGAGTGTTGTAAGTGAGGACCTGCCTCCTAGTAGGATTTTGGGTGAGTAAAAAATCCTATATATTCATGTCCATGTAAGGTTTACATCAGACATACATGAGGACATTGTGTGGGAGTTTCATGCATCTATTTGGGAATTTCAACACAAAATTACCATGATGCATCATGATTTATGTCCCAAGTATTGATGGATGGAGATGAAACATGAGGTATCTTATTTTTTATGAGTTGTTCCAACTATAAGTAGGTGATGGGAAAAAATCAGTGACTAGTTAGGCTTTTATAGTTGTTACACCTTCCTATGTGGAAATGGGAAGACATTTAAATTGATTTTTTGGCATGGTTTCCAAGTATTCCTTAAGGTGGTAATGTTGTGTGGGTTTCTGTGGACTGGATCATGAAGTTAGATCATTTTTTTATAGACCAGGGAGACCTAATTAGTAGATGATATAGGGAGGTTTTATATCCCTGAGATAGTATGGCTTCATGAGATTTAATAGAACATTGCATCAGATTGGGATTCCCAATTTATATCTCATTTCTAGTGGACTATATAGAGGATGTTAGTTATATAGGTGATTCTAAGCATAGAATACCTCCCTCAGACTAATGGTTAGTCATATCACATGATTTAGGTGTTTGAGTACATGATGAGAGCATGCATCCTGGATTTTGGGGGGGGGGGTTTAGGAGAGTAATATACCCCTAATTGAGTTCGTCCACAAAAACATCTATAATATTACGATAAAGATGGAAATCTATGAGGATTTGGATAGTGGTCCATTCTGATCACCCCTATACTAGTTATCGGAAGGAGAGGTAGCCTTACTGGGATCACATCTCATGTGGGAGACTTTGAAGTTGGTCAATTTGATAAAAAAGTGGATGGATAATCCATTTTCTCGATATAAATATTATGATGATCACCATCAATGACCTATAAAGTTTGACATTAGGGATCAGGTATTTTTATGTATCTCATCGAGGATGGAACACATATGGATTAAAAGACAAGTAAATATTTAACTATGATATGTTAGGCCATTTAAGATTCTAAAGAGAGTCGGGTTGATATCCTATCAATTGTAGTTACCTCAGTGGTACCAATCCTTGCATAACGTCTTCTATGTATCTCAACTACACCATTATCACTCAGAACTATCTCAAATTATATACCTAATGAGGTGTAGTTACAAGAAAATGTGACCTTTGAGAAGTGTCATATTCAAATAATTAACAAGAGCATAAAGGTTCTCCAAGGCCGATTAGTTTCTCTAGTACAAGTGATATGGTAGCATGGATGTTTAAAAGATGAGACTTGGGAGAGAGATGTTGATGTTCATGCTCCATGTTCAGAGTTATTCTAAGGTGATTCCTTACCACCCCAAGAAGGGTAATTCAGGGATAAATTTCTTTAAGGGGTTAGATTTTAAGATCCTAGGTTTTTATATGAGGTACAAATCATTTTTTAAATTTATTTTTATCTAATGTGAGTGTTTAATGAGATAATCAAAGTTTCAGTGGTGTTTGGGGCTTGTTCAGATCCTGGAAAATTGGTATTTGGAAAAGGAACCTAAGTTTTACGGTTAGTAGAGAATTTTTGACCCGATGTTCATGGTTTGAGTAACCGTGAAGGCCTAGATAGAGGGATTTAGGAGGCCATAGAGGTTGAAGAAACTATTAAGGCTGGGGTGAATGTTTCTACTAGAGCATTTCTATTTTTTAGTAGAGGAATTGGGAATGAGTTGCTAATGGTTTAGAAAACTGTGCACACAAAATTTTGCATAGTCCCCCATGACAACAAGAAGAAAGAATAGTTTTCCCAACCATTTGGTCAAACTGTGGGACCAAATAATTTTAGGAAAATTACCAAATTTACCTTAAGGTTTGTAAAACTTAAACCCATTATTCTTCTTTATTCTTATAGTGACATAGAGATCTCCTTTCTCCTATTTTTTCCATTTCCATGCCTAATTTGGGAATTGTGAGATATTCACTATCTTGAATCAAATTCATTCATCGTTAGTCTCGTTGGAGTAAAGTTAGTGAGTTCTTCATTCCTATTTTTCAGTTCTTCATTTGACTTATTATCAAAGAAGTTATTTCGGGGCAATATATTTTTCCTTATCTCTAGGGTTTTCATCCGTTCTTCATTTTTCATCTGATGTAGATTAAATGAGTGGTCGATAATGGAGGAGTTCTCTATAGTGAACCTATGAATGGTGGTAAATACATTTTACCATATGGTTTGGTTGTTTTATATCACATAAAATATGTTTATCATTTTGAAATTTTCGATGGTTCCCCTAAAATTATTTGAATAATTAAATTGGATGGTTTGGAACTTGTTGTCTTTCCCTTTGAGTATCATTTTGGTTTTTGGAGATTTGTTCCCCAAGTAAGCCCAACCATGGGGTGGGCCTTTATATATAACCTATTTTATACCACACTATTGGGTTCATGTGTGATCAAGACCAGTTATGGGAGCCTTGATTAATTTATAGAGATTTTAATGAATGATTAGAAGAAGGTTTGTGCTTCTTTCCATATGATTACATGATGTGAATTTTTTTTATTACTTAAATGGATTTTTTTCTATGATTTGTATGAGATCATGGAATCTGAATGGTTAATAAATATTTAATGAATTAATTGATGAACTGAAAAGGTAGTGGGTTCATTAGATTATCTCATTGGATCCTGATTCTATAAATTTCTAGGATGTTTCCCCCTTGTATCTTGATTTCCATAGTGGATGTGTTGGACCTATTTAATACTTTGATATGGATTTCATAGGATTCATAGGGACTTTATACCAATTAAATTTGTCCTTCTTAGACTCACGACAAACATGGTCTGTTGACATGATCCTATGACTCCAAAAAAGTCATTAACAAGTTTCCATCGAGATGCTCCTAGGACTCGATGTGGATGCCTTGGTCATCAATAGTATGGATTCATCCCTTCACGGTATGTCACTTTGGATTACACAATGCAAACATTGTGGATGAAACTTGACTATATGGCATGGACATGATAGATATTATACGCTGGGTTATACTATGTGGCCATGGTGGAAGTTATTTCAGGATTACAGAGGACAACCATTATGGATTTTTTTATTTGTGATTTTTAGTAAAACTATGTTTAAAGTGGATTTATATTAATAATTGACCCTTGTATGGGAACTTGATTATTTTTTATTGGTTAGAAAATATCATTTTTCATTTATTACATATTCCATGGGAACATTACTTTCATTATAGCTAAACCCATTATATATGTTTCACAATATTTTTTATTATATTACACAAAATTGATTTTTTTTATATAAACCATTTTTGGTGGCTTAATAAGTGTTATCTCAGAACCTATTCATGCCACCATTTGGTACTCTGAATGAATTCCTGGATGTAGGTAGGGATCAAGGAAATATATCATAGTACAATGCTTGAATTTTTCTACGCTTAGGGGCTAGGGAGAACAAGACCAAGATATTCTCATGATCCTAACTAAGATGGTTCATTTTTAGTATTTTTGGTATTTTGAGACAAGTATTTTATTGGATTATTGTATACCTATTTTTCTACATTTTAGATACATGACAAGACATATCATTTTTGTATATGATATTACCATTGGAAATATTTATTTATCAAAGTATTATGGATGTTTATCTTTTGTGAGTTATTTATATTCTTTATCTACTTGGTTTTAATGATTATGTCTAATATGCTTAAATATGACATGAGGGAATAGTCTCCCCACTGACACACCCTAGGCCCTCACTGCTAGTCATAAGACTCTAGTGTATGGGGAGGGGCACTTGAGTCCATGTGATGCACCTTCTCCGGGAAATATTTAGTGAAATCCTAGTCGAGAAGTTACCACATTCACACTTGTAGATAAAAGACAATGGTATTAAGGTAAGAAAAATGATTTTCCATTCTGTTTTTCATGAAAAATAACCATTTATGTTTGGGATAAGGAGAGGGTAGTGAATATGTGCATACATTCATGGTTTCGTAATAATTTGAGAGTATATGCTAGATCCCATGTGAATGAATCTATGTGAATTATAATATCAAAGGCAGTTTAGTGAGTTTAATTCCATATGCATGTATAATCTAAATACAATGAGAAAATAGTGATAAGAATCATGAGTAAGACATTCGGTTTATCTGAAGAATAATTAAATGAGTTTTTTTGAAGCTGAACACGGCTAACGAGCATGCTACATCAATTGGGAGAAGCATTTGAAGACCTATTCATAGAAGGTTGTGAAGATAATTAAAGAAATAGCTGGATACTTGTATAAAAAACTAGAGATTTTTGAGATATATCTCAACTGGAAGGAGTTAGTATAAAGAACACTTATGGGATTCTAATTTAATGATCCCATTTGTATATGACCCATATAAATAATTAGCAATCACATATTAGAGGAGTTTTTTCATCATGTATTTTAGGATATTTTTTGTACTTGTAATCACATTATTGATTACTAGTGAGAAATATATGTCCCATATTATCTTGAACACAACAAGGACATAGTGACCCACATCGAGGGTGAAACTTGTAAAAATCATGGTGTTATTATTCCGTTCTTTGAGTTGTTTTTATATTGGAGAAGTGAGGATATAAATAATAAGGTATCAAGATATTAACCAATCACAAAGGTTGATTTTAAAATAATAGATTTTAAAAATTACATCACTAACTCACACCCACCCCCTCTCTATAATACATCCAAATCTTGTCTCTATAATTTGTATTATATAATGAGGTCCCCTATATAAAGATAAAACCTTTAATAAATATCTAATTAAGGGGATTTTGAATTTAGTTAACAATATAAGAGTTTTCTTCTTTTATGGAATGAATTATTGTGGATGGAAGAACTGAATGCTTCTATATTTTATTTCACAAGGACATGAAGATTGTGATGTTGTAATAGTTGGTTTTATCCAACTAGGAATAGATTATCCCAAGACACAAACTTCTTAAATAAATATTAAAGTGGATGGGAATGATAGAAATTCTATCTTTCACCCTTGTCTGATAAATTTTTCACTAATGTGGTGAGACTAAAAGAATCTGAGGACAAGAGGGATAAAATTAAGAATATATATGATGGGAATGTGAAGATCAAAGAATCCAAACCTAAAATATGGAGAGTTATGTTCAAAGATATTTAAATGACTGATGATGAGACTATTAATCACTACTTTTCCTAGGTGAATGGTAATGTATTCCAAATCAAGGTTTTTGGAGATACTTAAGAAGATTAATCTATTTTTAAGAAATTGAAACATAAATATTCTAATAGATTTGATCCAAAGATTCATCCATTAGAAGAATCTGGAGATTTACCTCGTGATTAATTTCATAATACACTTCTCAATTATTAGATGGGAAAGGATCCTATGTTCAATGGGAAATCTAAGGAGTAAATATATTTCAAATAAATGAAAAGCCTCAAGCTGATGGAAAAGAATGATGAAACATTCTCATATTTTGATGAGGATGAGGTAAGTGATATAGATTATAGAATATTAATGTATTTTATTTTCATGAATTTTAGAATATGAAAAGTAAAATCTAAAGGAATGATTCCTTTAAAGTGTTTAATTTTTTCCAAATTGAAAAATTTTCAATTTATTTTCCAAATAATTTTTTTTGTGATTCAAAATGAGATAATTAATAAGAATAATGCCTTAAAATAAGATCTAAAAAATATAGAAAAGGTGATATAGGAAAGAGGAAGAAGTTTTCAAGGAATTATAATAAAAACATGATTAGAAGGTGGTTTGATCAATACTTATAAGCATGTAGTGAATTCGAAGATGAAGGTTCAACTAAAAACTGTAAAACATGCATAACCAAAGTGAAGAGACAAGTTGGTTCTTAAATCAGTGTTAAAAATGAAGAAAAGTTCTATCATGAGTATATTTTGAAATCCGATCTTGTAGTATGTCTTGATCAAAACACTCTACTCAAGAAAAGAATCAATATTCTTGCAAAAGAGAAAAGAAATAAAAAAAGGATAATGTTCTTATTAATAATTCCATGGAAAAAATTGTGGAACATTCGACGATGTTGAAAGATAATAATACAGAACTATATGAAAAATAAGAAGAAATGAAGGATTCATAATCTAAGTGTTTTAAAGAAGAAGACACCTTGAAAATGATGATAGATGATTTTTGATAAAGAATTAAAAATTCAAGAAGAATCATCCAATTCTACTATGAAGACCAATCAAAAGAAAAATGTACTGGTTATTTCTATATTTACTACTGATATTAATTTTTTTTTAATCTAATAGTGTCAGTTCTGAAAAAAATGGTAGAATATGGACTGATGATGATAATGATAACTTAAGTGATTTGGGTACATAATTTTCCCTAAGACTAAGGAAAAATAATTGTTGTATTATATCTATACAAAAAGTATTTTATCACCAATAAATTGTTTAGGATAATGTAAGACAAAGTTTCAAAGGTTACTAATGGTGTTGTTGTAAATTTTGGCACAAAGCCCACAACTATTGGTATAATCTATCACTTCGACAGAATTTTCATTTATCAAGGGGATCAATTATAAAAAAAAGAAACAACTTTTTGGGAAGAAATAAAAATCATAAAATGAATAAGTTTGTGGCTGAGAAATCAACAAGATTGTCTACTAGGAATAAATTTTATTTTATATGGGAAATATGTAAAATATTTAACCAAAAAGGTCATTATGGTATTTCTTGCATGACCAAAATTCTAGGATAATTACTACCAGCTATAAAATAAATGAAGGATCAATGAAAAAAAAATATCTCTGAACATTTTACTAAAATAAATTCTTTTCAAAAGGGAAATTTTGATCAGACTAAGAGTGTTAATAAAGACCAACAAATTGTTTAGATGAATCACTTGAAACTGTCTAAAAAATTATAGGAAACTAAAAAAACATCTAAATATAAAGTAAAACATGTAGTCTCAGAAAATGAGGTGGAATTGGATAATAATTTATCCACCGGAGGAAACTTTTATATCTATAATACTAAATTTGAAAATTTTATTAATCACAAAGAATAATAAGTAAAGAAAAATGATATACAAATCAAGGTGACTCAAAAAAAATTGGGTCCAGAATAAATACTCCTATAATAATATTGGAAGAATATACTAGATTATATTGATAGGAAGCTATCAATATGAATGTTATTTATAAGAAAACAAGAGGTTTATCTTTATTCCCTATTATTTTATGATTTTTGAACTAAAAATGAATGAAATTTAAGGATCTATTTGAGGTTTTCAAATCTATACAACATGACGAGATTATACTTCTTAATGTATACTGACTTACATTAAATAGAATAAATGTTTTCATCCCTTAAGGGGTATCATCATTGAGAATGAATATGAAAACCTTGGAGAAAATTTAAAATCAAAGTTCAAGTTATTAAAATCACACTTCCATCCATTATTCTTAATTGTATTATCTTATCAATTAAGGGGGAGTGATTGGTTGATGGAAAAAATAAGAAAAATATATTGAATTATCTTTTTCTCATAATTTTTTTTGATGTGGTTATTGAAGTAGGTACAATATTAATAATTTTATTAATATACCTGATTACTTTCAACCCCTTGAGTGGGACATGATAAATTATGATCATTATTTCACATACATAGAATTTTATGGTTTGTTTATACATACCAAGTTGTAACTATCATATTTTTTATAATGTGTTAGCCCATGTAGACTTAGATTTGACTAACTATATGCTCTTTTCTAAGAAAACCATGTGAGATAATTCCTCTCTTTTAAGTGATCATATAATATTTATGTAAAGTAGAATATGTTGTTTTAAAAAAATTGAGATGAGAAATATTCCCTATATATCCTTTGCATTTTACTATCAAAGGGGTATAATGTTTTGGTAACCAATCTTGAATTTTGAATATAAAAAAAGAATATTAAGAAAAAAGATAAAAAGTGGGAGATTATTGGGCCCATAATATCATTCATTATCAATGATGAGTTAAGATGTTTTTATTGAGTTTTCATAAATTGGTTCCTGGATAATTATTAAGGATTCATTTTATGCCATAGATAAACAATTCTCCTTGAAAAAATGTGAAATTTTATGTGATGTTCTTATGGATAATGGTTTTTTGTATGAGAACATATTTTGTACAACATTGAGTTGATTGGTGGTGAGTATCAAATAATTGGATAATTATTTTTGAGAGAGTGTATGAAAAAGTTGTCCTCCCACTCCAGTCATCCAAGGAGGACCACTACAACTACTTAGGTGGGAAGTCGACTGCCTAGCTAGCCAGTAAGGGTGGAAGAGGATGTGGGTAGAAATAGTGTGTCCAGAGTTAGGAATAAGAGAGCAAAGGTTAGCCACCATGCGGGGTGACATAGTTGTAGAGGACGTTGGAATGAGTTGATGCTAGTAGGTTCAAGAGTAGACCCTAGTACTCACAAATGATGCCCAAAGAACATATTTTATTATAAAGCCTCATGTAACTGAATGAAAGATTGATATGGGACACAATAAATATGTTCACTATTCATCCATTAAAAAAATATATAAATAACCTGGGTATTCTAATATGTTTCATCAGCACCACTCAATCAACAACATGTTTTATCTCCTACCTTGAGTCATTCGGGAGTTCTATTCATCCATTTTTTTTGCATGACACACCTTTTTTGGATCAATATGAAGTATTCGAGCAGTGTTTGATTGTTCTGAGGATTATAATATGATATAAACAACATAAAACTACATTTTCATGGATGAAAAAATATCAAATACTCCTAAGGAGCTCATTTATAGGTGTGATCCAGATTCATATTTAAGTGAGTTTTTTAGAGTGAATCAGAGTCTTGAAGAAATCTATATTTGTGAGGATATTCAAAGCACTCATGATACACTTTTCAAAGCCTTAACATTATCATGATGGTGTTTTTAATCTTCTAAAAAATGTATATTATCCTCTATATTGTGTGATGAATCTTAAGAAGATTTTACTGAGCTGTTTTAAGTTTTGTGAAGAACTCTAACCCACATACACAATAATACAAAGAAGAAAGAGCAGTCGGAGTATACCGTTACATTAGGATATTTTGTAAATCACAATATAATGTCACCTACAATATTGTATGAAAAAATAACAGGAATATATCATTCAGGAGAAAATTTTATAAAAAATACTTGTGTGAACCAATCTTGAAACACTATATAGTTTTCATGTGTGATTACATACAAGATTAACTACATAAATGTAGTGATACTTGTATGAAGGAGTAGTTTTCACAAGGATCTATATGATACAATGAGTGCATATACACATGCACATAGATGATAGAGTAATTGAATTTTAAAGAATGTTTTCCCCTTATTTTCCTGAAAAATAACCATATGTGTTTGGGATAAAAATAGGTCTATGAACATATGAATACATGCGTGAATGTATAAGGATTTGAGAATACATGAATGATCTCATGAAAGTGAGACCATGTGAAGACAAATATAAAAGGAAATGTAGTGAGTTTCATTCTATATGAATGTATGCTCTAAATACAGTGAAAAAATATTGAAAAGAAGTTTGATCAATACTTATTGTTTATCAGAAGAAGAATTAACTGAGTGGTATTTAAGTAGAACAAGGCCAACGAGCATGCTAAAACAATTGGATGAAGTAGTTGAAGACATGTTCATAGAAGGTTGTAAATATCATTTATGAATTGGTGTGTTGACAATATAAAAACTGTATATTTTTTAGAGATATATCAATTTGTGGGAGACAGTATAAATAATACTAGTGGGATTCTAGTCTTAACATCCCTTTAGAAGATAGTCCACATTTATCATTAATGATATGATATTATAGGCGTGTATATTTCAGTAATTTTGGTATATTTTCTATAATTATAATCACATTAATTATTTATAGTATAGAATTTGTTTCATTAATTATGCAAAACATAGTATATACATAGTCACCCACATTGGGGGGGGGGGGGTGGGGAACCGTGCGAAACTCCTACTACTCTATTTGAGTGCTTTAAATTGTTTTCATATGGGATAAGTGAGGCTCTAAAGAATTAGGGATCAATATATTAATGTATCATAAAGGTTTATTTTAAGTGAATAGATTGTAAAAAGTACACCACTGATTCATTGCCTCTCCCTCTAAGTGATATATTTGAACCTATGATCTGGAAGTGGTACTAGAGAATGAGGTCCCCTCTATAAAGATCCAACCATTACTAATTATCAAAGGAAGGGGAGTTAAAATTTAGTCAATGATAGAGGAGTTCATTTATTTTATGAAAATAACTATTATGGATGGAAGAACCAAATTATTCTGTAACTACTTTCACAAGGCCTTGAAGTTAGTGATGATATGACAATTAGTTTTATCCCACCAAGAATAGATACTCCAATAAAACATACTGATAAGAGAAATATTGATGTAAATGGGAAAACCAATAATACATTTTTTAAATAATTTTCTAATAAAGTGTTCACTAAAGTGATGGGACTAAATAAAAATTTCACTCCAAATTCTTAATTACATTATCTTATTAATTAAGGGGGATTTATTTGTTTATGACAAAATAATAAAAAGTGGAACATTAACTATTTCACCTAAATTTCTGATGTGTTTGTTGAATTATGTGTAAGATTTAGCATTTCATTGATATATATGATTATTTTCAACCCCTTGAATGATACTTGATACATTATAATAATGATTTCACATACATGGAACTTTATGGATATCTTAGACATCCTTTTTTATATCTCTCTTTTTTTATTCACTGGGTTACCCATTAAGACATAGAGTTGATTAAATAAAGGATTTTTTCTATGAAAACCATGTTCCTTAATTCATCTCTTTTAAGTGATCAGGGAATTTTCTATAAGGTAGATGATCTTGTTTTCAGAAGAAAAATCAGATGAGAAATATTCACCACTTTTCATTTTCATTAAATTGTTAAAGGGAGAGAAAGTGTTGAGCACACAAATTTAATTTTAAATATGAGAAAATAATATTCATAAAAAATAAAATGGGGGGATTTTTGGACCTAGTGTTTTATTTTTTTGTGAATGATATGTCATGTTGTGTTTGGTGAGTTTGGATGAAGTGGTTCCTGGAGAAGTTTTGTGGATTCATTTGATGGCATTGGATTTCACGGTTAGAAAATTATCCTTGATAAAATGTGCTGTTTAATGTGTTGTTATAAATTATAAATTATTATGCCAATGAGGACATATTTTTTACAACATTGACTGTAATGGTGTTGAGTACCAAAGAATCGCTTAACTCTATTTGAAAGAGTAGACCAAAAAGTTTTCCTCCCACACTATTAAGCCATGGAGGACCACAACTATTGCTTAGGAGGAAAGTAAACTCCCTATCTGGCCATTATGGGTGGAAAAGGTTGTGGGTGTTCATAGAACAACCATATTTATGCGTAATAGATCAGAGGCAAGGCACCATGTGGCATCACACAACAACAACAGATGATGGCATGTGGTAGTGAAGCATGTGTTGAGAGTGGACCCAGCTACTCACAACTGGACATCCATGGAACAAATTGTATTATAAAGGATCACATGACCAAATATAGGATTGATGTAAAAATCATGAATGTTAGTCACTATTAATCTATTAAAAAGTGACATTAATAACCTGATACATTATATTAGTTTCATTAGTGCAGTTCGATCAGTGTTGTGGGTTATCTTAAACAGTTAGTCATATGAGAGTTCTGTTCATTAGGTTTTTTTCAGGCCACACATCTATTATATCGATCCAAAGATTCAAGCATCATCTAATTATTCTGGGGTTTTGAATATGATCAAAACTATAAGAAAATTCACTGTCTTGATATAATGAATATCAAACCAAGGATAAATAGTGGGATGAAATTGTGATATTTCTGGTTATAGTGATTCACATAGTCACAAAGATAATATGGTGTAAAAAAAAGGTTGAGGTGGTCTAAAAAGGTTATGTCAGTGGAGTATTTACCTATAAATACCTAAGGAGTTCTAATTTTTTAGGTATAATCCAAATTCATATCTGATATAGTTTTTGAGAGTGAATTAGAGTCTTGAAACACTTTGTATTTGAGAACATATTATATGTGCTTGTACTATATTTTTAAAGGACTTCATGTTCAGATGATATTGTTCTAAATATATGAACTAGTGTAGATTATCCTATTATATTGTGTGATGAAGGATGAGAAGTGTTTCTCAAGATGTTATGAGATTTTTTTAATAACTTTGAACTAAATATATAGATATGTGAAGAAGAAAGAGGAACTATAGTATATATTTACACATGGAAAATTGATAAACCACAATATAGTGTCACCTATATTGTGCTACACGAATGAGAGGATGAGTATATCATGCGAGAGAATATTTTTTTTTGTGAAAAACAAGATTTATACTCCATATAGTCTACATGTGAAAAGAAGTACATGAATATGTGAAAACAGGTAGTGAGACTTTCATGAAGGAGTGGAACACACAATGTTGTGTATGATATAGTGAGTGCTTACACAATATCACATATAAAAAAATTGGATTGAGGTTTACATAATGTTCCCTGATTCTATATTCATGGAAAATAACCATTTGGGTTAGGGATAAGAAGAGGGAAATTCATATGTACATACATGCATAGATTCATAAGCATTTGAGATTACATGCATGATCTCATGCAAGTGAAATCATGTGAAACCAAATATAAATGGAAGTGTAGTGGTCTTCTTTCTATATACATGTGTGATCTAAATACATTGAGAAAAAATTGATAATAATTTTGATAAATACATTTAGTTTATCCAAATAAGAACTAATTGAGTAGTCTTGGAAGATAAGAAGGCCAATGAGCACACTCCACAAATTAGAATAAGTGGTTGAGGGACTATTTTTAGAAGTTTTTCAAGATCATTGATGTACTAGCAGGATAATAGTATGGGCAACCAAAGATTTTCTAGAGAGAGCTCAATTGGTGAGAGTCAATATAAAGAAAATAGGTGTAATGTCTATCAAATATCCATTTGAGAGATGAACCATAATAATAATTTGTGATCAGATATTACAGGAGTGTGTTTTTTATAAATTTTAGGTGATTTTATGTAATTGTAATCACATTATTTATTACTATTAAAGAATATGTGTCTTATATTTTTCTGAACACAACAAGAATGTATTTATCCACATCAAGGTCAAACCTTGTAAAAATATTCTTGTGTCTTTGTAGTTATTTTAGTTATTTTTATACGGTATAAAGGAGACTCTAAATAATTAGGGGTCAAGATCTTAACTGATCATATAGGTTGATTTGAAAAGAAAAAATTATAAAAAGTACATCACTAATTCCACCACCCCCTCTCAGTTATATATCCAATACTTGGATCTATATGTGATATTATAGCATAATGTCACCTTAATAAAGATCCAACCATTACGAAACATCAAATTATGGAGAGTTTGAATTCAATAAATAGTAGATAAGTTCCATTATTTGATGGAAAGAACTATTATTGATGGAATAATTGAATGATTTCATATCTTCTTTTAAAATTCCATGAAGTTAGTGATTCTAAAATAGTTGTTTTATCCTACTAGGAATAGATTCTCCCATGACACATGTTGATAAGAAAAATATTGAATTTTATAAGAAATAACTAAAAGATATTTTTTCATCATTATCTAATAAACTGTTCACTAACGTAGTGGGACTAAAAAATCAAGGAGATGTGGGATAAAGATGAGAATATGTATGGAAAGAATTTGAATATCAATAAATGAAAACTTCAACTATAGAAATCTAAATTTCAAGATATTTTAATTTATAATGATGATATTTTTGAAGACTACATTACTAGGGTGAATGATATTGTAAGTCATATTAAGGGTTTTGGAGATACCATGGAATATTAATATATTTTCATGAAATTGATACATAAATTTTCTGACTGATTTTATCAAAATATTTTTTTACTTGGAATAAGTTGGAGACTTATGTCTCGAAGAATTGTCTAATACACTACTCAATTATGATATGAGAAAGGATATTATGTTGAAAAATAAATCTATGGAG
This sequence comes from Viscum album, assembly GCA_963277665.1. Taxonomy (NCBI): domain Eukaryota; kingdom Viridiplantae; phylum Streptophyta; class Magnoliopsida; order Santalales; family Viscaceae; genus Viscum; species Viscum album. Next base: position 1,909,264,411 of record OY728157.1, on the reverse strand, counting down.
GAAATATAATTCAAACCATTTAAAATTCTCAAGCTAATGGAAAATAATGAGGAACCATTCTTATATTCTGAGGAATATTAGGTAAGTGACACAAATTATAAAATAATCATGGATTTTATTTAAAAAAATCTGAAAAGTTAAATGAAAATGGAAATTATTTTTTCCTTTAAAGTGATTTAATTATGGTAAAATTGGATATTTTTCAATTGATTTTAAGAAGAAAGATTCTGATGATTCTGACAATGATGAAGAAGAAGATGTCTACATTAAAAGTAAATCTGAAAAATATGGGCAAGGTGATAGTGGAATTAGGAAGAAGTTCTCAAGGATGTATAATAAAATCTGATAAATAGGAGATTTTATCAAGAATATTTATCATGGAATGAATTATAAGAGGAAGGATCAATGAAAAATCATAAAACATTCATATCACTAAGAGACAAGTTAATTCTTTAAGAAATGATGAGAAATATGAAAGGGTCTATCATGAGTAGATGTTGAAATATGAACTGTAACATGTATTGATCAAAACAATCTACTCAAGAATGAATAAAACTACTAGAGAAAGATAAAATAAATGGAAAAAATGTTATTTTTCTCATTGAAGATGTTAATATTAAAAGGTAAAAATTAAAGATTATGATAATATATTGAAATATCTTAATAAAAAATTTGCAGTAAAAGAAGAAGAACTGAATAAGAAAAAATATGGGTGTCTTAAAGGAGAAAACACCTTGAAAATGATGAATGGTGATTTTTATAAAGCACTATTTGTTCAAGAATAATCATCCAATGATACTGTGAAGACTAGTCCAAAGTTGAAGGTGCTTTTTATTTCTAAATTTACTAGTGACATTAAATTTATTTCATATAATGGTGTAGGTTCTAAAAAATTGTGGAATATGTATTGATGATGATAGTGGGATCTTATATTATTTTGGAAAATAGTGATTCATAATACTCGGGAAAAATGGTAGGTGTATATCCAGACAACAAGTTGTTTTTCACCAACATAATTTTTAGGATTATAGAAGACAAAATTTTAGAGGAACTACTGGTGTTGTGGTTAATTTGGGATGAAATTCTACAACTACTGGTAAAATATGTCACTTCTACATAATTGGTAGATATCAGGGGATAAAATATGGAAATAAAATAAAAATATATGTGATAAGAAGGAAATATATTATAATGAATTTTTTTTCCTAAGAAATCAACACACCGGTCTACTCAGAATAATTTTGACTATCTAAAGAAATTCTATAAAAGATATGACCAATGAGGTCATTGTGCTAATAATTCCATGGAAAAACTTTCAGAACAATTACTACATGCTGTTAAATCAAATAATGATGAAATAAAAAAATATCTATGACCCTTTTATTCAATGAAATAATTTTTGGAAGAGAGATTTTTAAAATACTAAGAATTTTAATAATGGCTTCGTAGTTGTTTGGACACATCAATTGAAACTATCTCAAAAATTTAAAGAAGATAAGAAAAATTATAACTCTAAAAAAAATAAATTGGTCTTATAAAATTAAGTGAAAATTTATAAAAAGTTACCAATAGGTGGAAAATTTAAGATCTTGAAGATTGAGGATGAAAAATTTATTGAACATAAAAGAATAAGAAGGAAAGAAATTTGATTTTCAAATCAATTTGACTGAAAAAATAAGAGTCCAAAGAAATATTCCCAACTTGTGATTGAAAGAAAATAATGGCCTAGATTAGAAGGAATCTCTTAGTTTGAATGTTATTTCTGAGAAACCAATATGTTCCTCATTATTCATATTATTTTATACATTTCAAACTAATAGTATAGATAATTTAAGGAGATGTTTGAGGCTATAACATTACTAAAACATGATGATATTTTACTTAACAGAGTCTATTGACTTTTATGAAAAGGAAGAAAAGTTTTCATCCCTTAAGGGGGAGAATCCTTGAGAATGAATATGAAAACCTTTGGAAAAATTAAAAATAAAAGGGTAAGGTATGAAAATCACACTTTCATCCCTTATTCGTAATTTTATTATCATATCAATTAAGGGGGAGAACTTGGTTGATTTGAAAATAAGAAAAATGGGGGTTTTTATCTTTTACATATGAACTTTCAAAAAAAAATTGAAGTATGTGCAGGATTTATCATTTCATTAATAAATTTGATTATTTTCGTCCCATTGAATGAGACTTGACACATTATGAGAATGGATTCATATATATGGAATTTTACAGATAGCTTATATGTCCTTGGTTGTATATATCTTGTTTTTTATGTTAGGTTCTCCTATAAATATTTAGGATTGATTAACTAAAGTCTCGTTACTAAGAAAACCATGTGAGTTAACTCCTCTCTTTGAAGTGATCATGGAATTTTTTTATAGAGAATATGATCATGTATTCATAAGAATAATGAGATTACAAATATTCCCCACTTATCCTTTGCATTTGATTGTAAAATGGGTAGATTTGTTTTCAGTACACATATTAACCTTTTAATATGTAAAAATAATATTGACCGCAAACTACAAATGTGTAGATTACTGAGCCTAGTGTTTCATTTGTGGTCAATTACATGTCAGGATGTGTTTGGTGAGTTTAGATGAAGTGGTTCCTGGATAACTATTATGGATTCATTTGATGACATTGGATGTCATTCTAGGAAATGTATACATGGAAAATGTGTCATTTGTTGTGATATTATTAATTTGAAAGCTTTATGTCAATGAAGATATATTGTGTACAACATATAGAAGAAGTTTTGGAGTGATTTGGAGGTTAGTATCATGGAATTAGCTAACTCTATTTGATAGTGTAGACCAAAAAGTTTTCCTCCCACACCAGTCATCTAAGGATTACTACAACTTCTGATTTGCTGGGAAGGTGATTCCATAGTGAGACAGAATGTGTGATAGAGGATGTGGGTGTATATAGAGTTTTCAGAGTTTGGATAAAGATAGAATATGTGAGGCACTATATAGGGTGAAACTATGGCATATGATGCTGGCATCTGTCGATGTTGGTGGGAATTAGAAGCACACCCTAGTACTCAAAACTGGACATCCAGAGAATGATTTATATTATAAAGGATCATGTGATTGAATGTAGGATTGATGTGGGACTCACAAAATCCAATCACTTTTAATCCACTAAAAAGATCCATAAATAACCTGGGAAATTCGATGTGTTTCATCAGAACCATTTGATCAGCTCCATGGGTTACCTTCTACCTTGATCTGCCAGACATTTTGTTCAATGGGTTTTCAAAATGTGGAAACTCTATTGGATCAAAAAAAAACATCCAAGAACCATTTGATCATTATTATTATTTGAGTTTGACTAAACTATATGAAACATCATTTTAATGATATAATGAATTTCAAACCTATGATGAAAAGTGTGATGAAAATGTGATATTTGTGGTGATGGAGATTCTCGAAGTTGTGAAACTAAAGCAGTGTGCATGAAAGGATGAGGTGGTTCAAACAAGTTAATTCAGTGGAGTATTTATCAATAAATACCCTAAATGAGCTCATTTTTATGTATGAAAAAAACACATAGCTAAGAGAGTTTATGAAATATAATGAGAGTCTTGAAGCTATTTTTATTTTTGAAGAGATTACATGCTCTCACACTACAGTTTTGAAACCCTTGGCATTTTAATTATGGTGTTATGAATACATTAATATGTGTAGAATATACAACTGTGTTCTACGATGAATTTTATGAAGTGTTTCTAGATATTTTATGAGTTTTGAGAAGAAGTTTGAAATGCATATATAGCTACACAAAGAAGACATAGGAGCCTGAGTACACCATTACATGAGGCAGTTTGAGAAACTGCAATACAATGTCACCTACACTGTTCTATAAGAAAGAGAAAAGGAATATATAATGCTTGAGAATAGTTCATAAAACAATTTTTTCAACTCAAGATTGAATTTAAATATTGTTTTGATGTGTGGGGGTTTACATGTATAAGTACACACAAGCAGTGAGACTTGCACAAAGGAGTAGTGCTCACAAGATTGTGCATGATAAAATGAGTTCCTACACACTTGCATATAGAATATAGTGGAATTAATTTTAACAAAAGTCATCATGATTATATTTTCATAAAAAAGAACCATTTTGGTTTCAGCTATATAGAGGGTTGTTCATATATGCATATAATCATGGGTGCATAATCATTTGAGAATAAATGCATGATCTCATGCAAGTGAAACCTTGTGAAACCAAATAATAAAGGTAGTGTGATATGTTACATGACATATTGATTTATGATCTTATTATAGTGATGAAAAGTGATAACAATTATGAGAAATATATTATTTTTATTAGAAGATTAATTGACTGAGTGGTATTGAAACAAAACAAGGCCAACAAGCACATTAAATCAATTGGAAAAAGAAGTTGAATACCTGCTCATAAGAGGCTGTAAAGATAATTGATGAATCAGGGGGATTCCATTAAAAATAACCAATGATTTTAGGAAGATATCTCAACTTCTAGGATTTATAATAAAGAACACTGGTGTTATTCTAGTCAAAATATCCCATCAGGATATGGCCCATAGTAATCATTAGTGATCGTATATTACAGGATTTTGTCTTTCACTAATTTTATAGGATTGTATTTACTTGTAATAACATTATTTATTACTAGTAGAGAATTTATTTATCAAATTATCTTGAATACAACAAGGATTTACTAATGTTATTTTTTTGTGATTTCAGTTGTTTTCATATGGGAGAAGTGAGACTCTAAAAAATGGGTGATCAAGATCTTAAATGGCCACAGAGGATGATTTCAAAAGAGTAAATTATAAAAATAAATCATTGATTAAACCCATTCTACTCTTATTGATTATCAAAATATGGTATCTTCACGTATATATCCATTAATTCTAGAATTATTTCCTTCCATGTAAACTGTAAATGGGAAACAAATGATATTTCTTCGTACAATTAGTAGTCCACACATACGTATGAGTGATGTTATAATTTTCTAAAAGATTGATCAGTTAGTAAGTATATACGTTATTATAATTAGAAAATAATATTTATGTATTAAAAATAATATATATTCTTTAGTTTTATCTTCATAACTATACTAGTAAACTAGTGGTGAAAAATGATTTACACTTCTATGTGGAGACTGTAATCTGTATGTACCCACAAATGATGTTATCACTTTTGATAAGATGAAAAATATATGGAAAATAATTATAAAATAATTATGATAAAATCTTTTTGTATTTAAAACAGTATAGTTACTATTTCAGGGTAGTTACCATAGATTTATAGGAAGTTTCAAAATAAATAAATTTGAAAGGGTTAGTAAAGATGATTACCTCTCCTTCAAAATATCTCCTTTAGATATTCTCTTAAGGGACGTCAGGTTGGTCTTTTAGGAATACCAAAACCTATAAAACTTTGGTAAATATTTTTAGAAGTTTTTTTTATAGGGGTTGTTCATGCTAAGAGGATATAGGTTTTTTATAGAATAAAAGATAGGATATACCTTTTTATAGCGAATGAAAGGAAAAACATGGAATATTTTACAAATTTAAATACAAAAAAGTAGTTTTTATGTGAAAGTGGAACATTGTGGTTGTAATTTAAAATATAAGATAAGATATGGTTTAAATCCATTTAACCAATAAAATTTTTGTAGGTTTATGTGGTATTTTAAACTTCATCCTTTGGTTTAACCACCTCGTTAAATAGTTTGGACCATAACTAGAGTAACACCTTTTTCAACATTAAAAGTGTTATAATTTAACTTATAAGATAATAACTTTCTCAAGAACATATAGTGGATGATATTGAAGATCATTTATGATCTTACTTATCATCTTACACGTTTTTTAATGTTTTTTCAATAACATAATATATTATTATTTTTTATAATATATCAATAATGACATTTTTGACACTATTCACTGAACTTGGCCTTAATGATATGAAGGAAAATATGTTATTATAATATATAATTGTCACGACTCGTCCTCAGGGCCCGTGCCGTGACTACCCCAAGCCCTCCTTCCATAGGCCAGGGGCTGGCGACTAGAACCAAGGCGTAATTCCTGATAAAAATGGAAGGCATTGCCTTTGTAAAGTAAACAAACACCTCAGAGTAAGGAAGAAGAAGTAAACACTAAGTAAAACTGGGTACAAAAGTAAGTACGGAAAATTAAGTGGGCCAGAATACAAACCCAAACTGAAAGTAAAGTACAACTGAAAAAGGGAGTACAACAACTGAAAAGTAAAGCCGCAGCCTCGAGCCGTCCACTGGAAGTCCCACCTGAAGGGTGGGTACAGATAGCATCCATAGCTCCTCGGGTCCAGCCGTCCGCCCCGAGTACGCCCCGCCTAGTGGTCCACCTCCGGGTACTGACCTGCTCCTCGTGCCTCAACCACGATCAGCGCTGTCCGTCATCTGCAACCAACAAAACGTAGTGCGGGCATATCCCATGCATGGGTGAGTATACGCTACTCAGTAGGGACCCCGAGACCCCCGAAGGTCTCCCAGAATCCACAAAGGATAATCCACAAGGAAAGATACAATCACAAAGTAACATTCGCAACTACTTAGGTATATACCCATACATATACCTAAGTCATCAATTCTCATTCGACTCCAACATCTGATCCCAAGTCCGATCACATCCACATAGGATAGCACAACACATTCCACATAGGAAAGCAAGTCAATCATAACGAAGATAAAGATTGAAATTCAAGATTCATCTCACACAGTATACTTCTTCGTAAGACGATAGAGATGATCAGGTGTAGCCACTGATTCATCTAAGCCTTCAGACCCACACAGGATCGATAGGTACTAACCCCCACAATGACCCACAAAGGATCGATAGGTAACTAGCCCCCGCAATGACCCACACAGGATCTGTAGGCGCTGGCCCACACAGGACCGCTGAGCGCTGACCCACATAGGATCTGACCCACACAGGATCGGTAGCACTGATCCACGTAGGATTGCTGAGTGCTGTAGTCGTCGCCGTCGAATCCACAAAGTATTTCTGTACAGTCGTCATCATCGTCGCAATCGCATCCAGCTCTAGGGTTCCCGCACACAACAAGCTCGTTCGGGAGGATCCGCTCCATGAGCCGAGGGGATGATACATAAACTGACACATAGTCTGGAGTTTATGTATCCAAAAGTACCGTATCGTCAACAGGAACTCAACGCGGTAGACGGTGCGTCGATCAGACGCCCGGTTTGAGAGTTATTGACCTTTTTGTCTGAGGGGCCCGGTTGGTTTTTAAGTCAAAACCAACCCGACCGTACTCCAACTACGTTCAAATCTCGAGTGGAGTAATCCAAAAGGTCTGTCTCACTAAGAGGAATCCAACAAAGTCGACGGCATGTCATTCGGACGTCCAGAGCTCAAGTTATAAGCGTTTCCGCTCCGAGGCCCCGGTTGGTTTCGTGTTCGAACCAACTCGGCCGAACCCAAAGTACTCCGAAACCCTGATTGTGATATATCAAAACGACCATCTCGATCCAAGGATCGCACCGCAACTGACGGTGCGTTGATCGGAGATTCGTAGCCCATGTTATGGGCAAAAGACCGAAATGGGTCCGGAAGTGGGGGTTTCGGGCCCGGACCGACCAGGCCTGAGACCCCCTGGGTCGCCCGAACCGGGTCGACCCGACCCAAGTCTGGGTCCAGTTCCGGCCCGGCTGGCGCGGCCCGGTGGCCAGGTGGCTCGGCCGTTTCGGCCGAGCGGATGGGGGGGGGGGAGGGGGGCTTGCTGCCCCCCATGTGGGGGGCCGCTCTTGTCCGGCCAGCCGGGGGTCATAACCCCCGGCTCCTCCTCTGATAGGCCGGCCCGCTCCGGCCGGCCGGCTGCTGCCGACACGGGACTGGCATGGGCCGGTCCCCCTGCTCCCACGCCGGCAGCTCGGAACCGTCCGCCGGTCCCTGCTCCCCCGCGGCCTTGATCCGTCCAGCGCGGCGCGATGGCACTACGCCCCTCCGCCGCGGCCCCGCTTCGGCCGCGGTGTCTTCGAAGTTCTCCAGCGCGGCGTGATGGTGCCGCGCCTTTGTTCGACTTCAACGGCGCGGTGCGACGGCGCCGCACACCCTTGCCGTAAATCCCGCGTGGTGCCATTGCACCACGCCACTTTCCTTCGAAACACATCAACCAACTTACAAGGGAGGAGGGTCGGCCGTGTTTGTGCAGTCCGGCCCCCTCCCGTTAATCGATAGCAAGCGGCAAAGCTTCATGAAGAACTGCAATGAAAATATTCACACACAAAAACAAAATCCCCTACCTCGTCGAATTCGTTGATTGAGGGTTCGTCACGGAATTTATCGTCACGGAAGAAGGCGTTACAGAAGGAGAGGGTCGTTGGAGTCATGGTACACGGCGTCGCGTAATCGATCTCCGAGGATTCGGCGTTTTTCGTTGGAGATCAGTGCGTTCTTCACGTTCTTCGCGTTCTTCACGTTCTTCGACAAAGAAGATGAATATCTTCAAGCCTCCCCTTTTTCTCCCAATCCCCTCTCAATACAACTTGTCCAACCAAAAATAAAATAAGTCCTTCACTTATTTTATTATCATGACTTAAGTTTTAAAAATTCAAAAATTGAATATAACCACTTAATTAAAAGTTTTCATTAAAAGGAGGTTAAGGGGGGTTAGGGAAAATGAATGGGTGGGGTTCGTGTGGGCCCCACCGCCCTCATAACCTCTCTTGGGTGGTTACCCAACTTCCACCCAAAGGTTAACCGCTTAGAAGAAATAAAAATTGTAGCTCAATTTTTATTTTTAACTTCCACAATTTTTAACAACTCCTCCCTTATAAACGCAACTCCGAAAAAGGTGTTCCTAAGAAATTACCGGTGCTGCGAATTAATCAGTGCCCTCAGAATTCGATTCTGAGCACCGGTTCAAAAGTTAGGAAAACCCGCTCATTCGTTCACTGAACGTACCCGAGCTAAACTTCGGATAAAAATTCTGGGCACACCAGGCCTCGGAGTCAAGTGCCGTCAGAAACCGCATTCTTGTAAAATCCCAAATAAAATTTAAAAAAAAATCACATGAATTTTACAGGTCTTTACATTACTCCCACCTCAGGGATTTACGTCCCCGTAAAGATTCATCATAAACTAGGGGAACAAATGTGGGTACTGTGCACGCATCTGAGCCTCCCACTCCCAAGTGCTCTCCTGGAGGTTCCCGTGATTCCATCTGATGCACATTAGAGGAAGCGACCGTCCACGTAGGACCCGCTCTTGTCGATCCTCAATCTCCACTGGGACCTCTGCAAAAGTTGCCCCACCATCAATGTCCAGCTCCCCATGGTCAATGATATGCGTCGGGTCGTGCACATATCTCCTCAGTTGGGATACGTAGAAAACGTCGTGCACCCGGTGCAACTGAGGTGGTAGAGCCAAACGATAAGCCACCTCGCCAATCCTGATGAGGACCTGGAATGGTCTGATGAAGCGTGGATACAACTTTCCCCCTCGTCCAAATCTTCGTAATCCACATCGAGGTGAGACCCACAAGAAGACGTGGTCGCCATCCTCGAACTCTAGTGGCCTCCACCTCCTGTCAGCATAAGACTTCTGCCGGCTCTGAGCTGTCCTCATCCTCTCCTAGATGACTTGGACCTTCTCTGTTATGGTCTGGACCATCTCTGGTCCCACAAGTGCTGACTCCCCAGGGTCTATCTAGCACAGAGGATATCTGCAAGGTCGGTCGTACAATTCCTCGTATGGTGCCATCCCGATAGTGGAGTGGTAACTGTTGTTGTACGTGAACTCCACCAAGGGTAGGTGGTCCTCCCAGCTATGACCAAAGTTGAGGACACATGCGCGGAGCATGTCCTCGAGAGTCTGAATGGTCCTCTACGTCTGAAAATGTTTCTGAGGATGAAAGGCGGTACTCAGACGTAGCTGCGTCCCGAATTCCTCCTACAACCCCTTCCAAAGCTTGGAAGTAAAGCGATCATCTCGATCGGAGATGATAGATGATGGCACACCATGAAGCTGTACAATCTCCTGAACATAGAGTCATCCCAAGCTCTCCATTGAGCCCTGCTCTCTGATGGGTAAGAAATGGGCCGACTTGGTGAGTTGGTCGACAATCACCCAAATGGAGTCGTGACCTCTGGAAGTGCATGGAAGTCCAGTCACGAAGTCCATAGATATCCCGTCCCACTTCTACTCTGGGACCTCCAAGGGCTGCACCAAGCCTATTGGTACCTGGTACTCTGCCTTCACCTGCTGGCAGGTGAGGCATCGAGAAACGAACTCTGCCACAGCCGTCTTCATACCTGGCCACCAGTGCTATCGTCTGTGGTCCTGGTACATCTTCACCACTCCTGGATGTACCTCTAAAGGGGAAGTGTGAAACTCTCTCAGAACCTCCTCCCGTAAAGAAACTGGTACCAAGGTACATCCTATGAAAAGGATGTCATGCTCTCCTCCTAAAGAGAATCCATCAGGTGCCTATCCTGAGGATATTTGTGCACGCCGCATCTCACAGTCAGCATCCCCATGTCGTGCCTCTTTGACCCGCTGTAGTAGTGGAGGTGTGAATGTGAGTCTCTGAAGGAAGGCATCTCCATCTCTATCCACGAAGGATATCTGCAAAGCAGCTAACTGCTCTGTCACCTCCCCAAGTAGCTGAATGACCGTCCTCCTGGTGAGGGCATAGGCTACTACATTCCCCTTTCCAAGAGTGTAGACTATCTCAAAGTCATAGTCCTAGAGGAACTCGAGCCAACGCCGCTGTCTCAGGTTCAGGTCCTTTTGTGAGAAGATGTACCTGAGACTCTGGTGGTCAGAATAGACTGTAAAGCGCTCGCCCATTGGATAGTGTCGCCACATCTTCATAGTGAATACCACTGCTGCTAACTCCAGGTCATGGGTAGCATAGTTCTTCTCATGCTTCCTCAACTGACATGATCCGTAGGCGATCACTGCCCACTCCTGCATCAGAACACATCCGAGTCTGGTCCCTGATGCATCGCAGTAAACTATGTACCCTACTCCGTCCTCTAGCAACCTCAAGATAGGCGCACTGGTCAATCTCTGTCTCAGCTCCTGGAAGCTCTACTAACATCTTTCTGACCACACGAAGGGTTTCCCCTTCTTCGTCAAAGATGAGACTGGTGCCGCAACTCTGGAAAAGTCTGGCACAAATCTCTGGTAGTACCCAGCTAGACCCAAGAAACTCCGCACCTCCGTCACGCTCCTGGGTGGCTCCCAAGCTAGCACTGCCTTGATCTTCACAGGATCCACCACAACTCCCGCCTCAAAGATGACGTGTCCCAAGAAGTGGACCTCACGTAACCAGAACTGACACTTCGAGAGCTTTCCATAAAGCTGGTGCTCTCGGAGTATGTCTAGTACAACCTGCAAGTGGTAGGCGTGCTCCTCCTCAGTAGTCGAGTAAATCAAAATGTCGTCGATGAAGACCACGACAAATCAATCGAGGTATGGCTCAAATATCTTGTTCATGAGGGCCATGAACACTGCTTGAGCATTTGTTACGCCGAATGGAATAACCAAGAACTCATAGTGTCCATACCGACACCTGAAGGGCGTCTTCTGTACATCCTTGTCCCGAACTCTGAGCTGGTGATAGCCTAACCTGAGGTCTATCTTCGAGAACCACCATGCTCCCTTGAGCTGATCTAAGAGGTCGTCATTCCTCAGTAGCGGATACTTGTTCCTCACAGTCACCTGGTTCAGGTGACGATAGACGACACAAAGTCTCAAGCTCCCGTCCTCCTTCTGGGCAAACAATATCGGGGAAGCCCAGGGTGAAACACTGGGTCGGATGAATCCCCTTCCCTGCAAGTCCTCCAACTGTACCCGTAGCTCTCATAGCTCAGCGGGGGCCATCTGATATGCTGGGGTGGATATCGGGGCTGTCCTGGGGTACAAATCAATATAAAAGTCTACCTCTCTGTGAGGAGGTAGTCCTGGAACGTCATCGGGGAAAACGTCTGCATACTGATCCACCATTGCAGGAAAACCAGGACTCCGCACATCAACTGCTCCTAGGATGAGGCTACCCAAATGATGAGTGATGGGATGTCCTCTCCTCTACAAGAGTCCATCCTATGTTGCGAAGGCTCCCTTCTCACCGGTGAAGGTGAACCTGCTCCCGTCAGTGCGTACACACCGCACCATGTGCCTAATATAGTCGATCTGAGCATGGACTGTAGATAACCAATCCATGCCCAAGATAACATCGTAAGTCCTCGACGCCGCTACAAGAAGATCCCAGCCAAAGATCTCACCTCCAAGAGTAAGCTCACACTGCCGGAACTAGTGCGTAATCGTCGAGTCTACTCCCATAGGAGTCTCTAGCTGTAAAGATCGAGCCAACGGCTCTGTCAGAATCTCCGAGCTCCGAACAAGGGCAGCAACAATGAAAGAATGACTCGCTCCTGTGTCTATAAGAACTACAGTAAGGGTGTAATAGACACAGACAGTACCTCAAATCATCTCGAGCGCACCGTGGTCGTATGCCTCTGCTGCCTGGAGCTGTGCCTGTCTCTTCCCGCTAGCTCCCTATAGTCGGGGTGGGCCTCCTGGTGGTGGTGTTGGTAGAGCCTCAAAGCGTCGCCCACCACCTGCTGCTCGGCCAGCTCCTCTGCCTCATCTGCTTGCTCCCTACGGACTGCCACAGTCGACCCTCTGCCTCTGCCTGGGTGGTCCTCAAACCATCTGCTGCTCCTTGGTACGGCGGGTCGGGACGTCACAAGCCATGTGGCCCTGCCCGCCGCATGCGTAGCACTGTCTGCCTCTCAAAAGACTGGCTCTGCGCTGTGTGCCCCGCACCTCTGAGCCAGTGTCCTGAGGTCGTCTGCCTGAGGGTCTGGTCTGCCTGGACCCATGTGTCATCCGTCGATTGCCTTCTGCAGAAGACTCTGCTATGTGCCACCCTGCGGTTGGTCTCGCTGTTGATGTAGGCTCAACAAGGAAGCTATCGATCAGAAGGGCTCTCTCTAGTACCCCTTCTTGTGTCGGAATGCTGAGGGAGATCAGCGATGCCCTGATCTCATGCCTCAGTCCCTGCTCGAAGGTCTGGGCCCGGAAGAATGGGTCCCGTACTATGTCCGTCGAATAGCACGAGAGGTCTGTAAATCTCACCGAGTACAGGGAGACCGTCCAGCTGCCCTGCCGCAGCTGTAGAAGCTCCTGGATGTGCACCGCACGGAGTGTGGCTGGGACGAACTCTGAGCAGAATAGGCTCTCAAAGTCCGTCCAGAGGAGAGATGCCTCGTCGTGCACCAGGAGCATCAAACTCCACCATCTGCATGCTGCCACGTGCAGGAGGCTCGCTGCGAGGATCACCATGAGGTCAGTTGGTGTCCTCACTAACCTAAAAACTTGTACAACTACCTCCAGCCAATCCTCGGCTGCCTGAGGGTCCATCTCCCCACAGAACCTGGGCGGTCACTGACGCTGAAACTCATGCAGTGCACTAAGGCGACATACATCGTTAGCGGCTGGGGATGGTAGCATCAGTGGCTCGATGGGTATAGGTACTGCCGGTGCCTCTGCTGTCAAAGGGCCCTGTACCGAGGCCTCGTCGCTCAGTGGGCTGTTGTCACGCACAAAGCTCAGAACCCTAGCTGGCTGCCATCGTGGGGCCATCCTGAAAAGAAACAGGTGCGCCACGGTCAAACAATATAGCTGGTGAGCTGACATAAAGTAATCAGAAAGAAAACTTTAAACGCACATGCAATCAATGTTTTCATGCATTAAGTCGAAAATCAGAAGTCAGGGTCCCGGTGTACGGATACGTCGGCCGCCGCACCAACACTGGACTCCCTGGACTCATAACCACACTCAATACTCTTAACACTATTGCTTCATATAGAAAAAGGTGAGAGTCCTGAGTTCTGCGGTAGAACTGAACTCCTCTGATACCAATTTTTCATGACCCGTCTTTGGGGCCTGTGCCGTGACTACCCCAAGCCCTCCTTTCATAGGCCAGGGGCTGGAGACTAGCACCAAGGCGTAATTCCCGATAAAAAGGGAAGTCATTTCCTTTGTAAAGTAAACAAACACCTCAGAGTAAGCAAGCAGAAGTAAACACTAAGTAAAACTGGGTACAAAAGTAAGTGCGGAAAAGTAAGTGGGCCAGAATACAAACCCAAACTGAAAGTAAAGTACAACTGAAAAAGGGAGTATAGAAATTGAAAAGTAAAGCCGCAGCCTCGAGCTGTCCACTGGAAGTCCCACCTGAAGGGTGGGTACAAATAGCCTCCACATCTCCTCGGGTCCAGTCGTCTGCTCCGAGTACGCCCCGCCTAGTGGTCCAACTCTCGGTACCGACCTGCTCCTCGTGCCTCAACCACGATCAGTGTTGTTCGTCATCTGCAACCAACACAACGTAGTGCAGGCATAGCCCGTGAAGGGGTGAGTATACGCTACTCAGTAGGGACCCCGAGACCCCCGAAGGTCTCCCAGAATCCACAAAGTATAATCTACAAGGAATGATACAATCACGAAGTAACATCCGACACTACTTAGGTATATGCCCATACATATACCTAAGTCATCAATTCTCATTCAACTCCAACATCCGAGCCCACGTCCGATCACATCCACACAGGATAGCACCACACAATCCACATAGGAAAGCAAGTCAATCATAACGAAGATAAAGATTGAAAGTCAAGATTCATCTCACACAGTATACTTCTTCATAAGATGATAGAGATGATCAGGTGTAGCCACTAATTCATATAAGCTGTCGGACCCACACAGGATCGATAGGTACTAACCCCCGCAATGACCCACAAAGGATTGATAGGTAACTAACCCCCACAATGACCCACACAGGATCGGACCCACACATGATCTGTAGGCGCTGGCCCACACAGGACCGCTAAGCGCTGACCCACATAGGATCTGACCCATATAGGATCGGTAGCACTGATCCACGTAGGATCACTTAGTGCTGTAGTCATCGACGTCGAATCCACGAAAGATTTCTGTACAGTCGTCATCGTCGTCGTAGTCGCAGCCAGCTCTAGGGTTCCCGCACATAGTAAGCTCGTTTGGGAGGATCTGCTCCACGAGCCGAGGGGCTAATGCATTAACTGACACATAGTCTGGATTTGATGTATCCAAAAGTTCCGTATCGTCAACAGGAACTCAACGCGACAGACGGGGCGTCAATCAGACGCCCGGTCTGAGAGTTATTGGCTTTTTCGTCTCAGGGACCCAGTTGGTTTTTAAGTAAAAACCAAACCGACTGTACTCCAACTATGTTCAAACCTAGAGAGGAGTAAGCCAAAAGGTCCGTCTCACTAAGAGTAATCCAAAAAAGTCGACGGCACGTCATTCAGACGTCCAGAGCTCAAGTTATAAGCGTTTCCGCTCCGTGGGCCCGGTTGGTTTCATGTTCGAACCAACCCGGCGGAACCCAAAGTACCCTGAAACCCTGAGTGCAATATATCAAAACGACCGCCTCGATCCAAGTATCGCATCTCAACTGATGGAGCGTCGATCGGAGGTCCGTAGGCTAAGTTATGGGCAAAATACCGAAAGGGGTCTGAATGTGGGGGTTTTCGGGCCCGGACCGACCCGGACCGAGACCCCCTGGGTCGGCCCGAACCGGGTTGACCGGACCCAGGTCCGGCCCACTTGGACGTGGCCCGGCCTGGTTGGCGCGGCCCGGCCTGGCTGGTGCGGCCCGGCTCGGCCTGGGCGCGGCCCGGTGGCCAGGTGGCTCGGCCGTTTCGGCCGAGCGGATGGGGGGGGGGGGGGGGGGGCGTTGCCCCCCTTTTTCTTAACCGCGGCCCCCATGTGGGGGGCCACTCTTGTCCGGCCAGCCGGGAGTCTTATCCCCCGGCTCCTCCTCTAACCGTTCGGCCTACTCCGGCCGGCCGGCTGCTGCCGACACGGGACCAGCATGGGCCGGTCCCCCTGCTCCGACGCCGGCGGCCCGGAACCGGCCGCCGGTCCCTGCTCTGCCGCGGCCTTGATCCTTCCGGCGCGGCGCGGCAGCGCAGCACCCCTCCGCCGCGGCCCCGCTCCGGCCGCGGTGACTTCGAAGTTCCTTCGAGGTTCTCTGGCACGGCGCGACGGTTCCACGCCTTTTTTCGACTTCAACGGCGCGGCGCGACGGCGCCGCGCACCCTTGCCGTAAATCCCGCGCGGTGTCGTTGCCCCGTGCTGCTTTCCTTCGAACCGCATCAACACAACTTACAAGGGAGGAGGTTCAGCCGTGTTTGTGCGGTCCGGCCCCCTCCCGTTAATCGATAGCAAGCGGAAAAGTTTCACAAAGAACGACAATGAAAATATTCCCGAACAAAAACAAAATCCCCTACCTCGTTGAATTCGTTGAGCGAGGGTTCGTCACGGAATTTATCGTCGTGGACGAAGGCGTCACGGAAGGAGAGGGTTGCTGGCATCGCGGTACACGGCGTCGCGTAATCGATCTCCGAGGATTCGGCGTTCTTCATCGGAGATCGGTGCGTTCTTCGCATTCTTCGCGTTCTTCGCGTTCTTCGACAAAGAAGATGAAGATCTTCAAGCCTCCCCTTTTTCTCCCAATCCCCTCTCAACACAACTAGTCCAACCAAAAATAAAATAAGTCCTTCACTTATTTTATTATCATGACTTATGTTTTAAAAATTCAAAAATTGAATATAAAACACTTCATTAAAAGTTGTCATTAAAAGGAGGTTAAGGGGGGTTAGGGAAAATGAAGGGGTGGGGTTCGTGTGGGACCCACCACCCTCATAACCTCTCTTTGGTGGTTACCCAACTTCCACCCAAAGGTTAACGCTTAGAAGAAATAAAAATTGTAGCTCAATTTTTATTTTTAACTTCCACAATTTTTAACAACTCCTCCCGTGTAAACGCAACTCCGGAAAAGGTGTTTCTAACCAATTATCGACGCTTCGATTTCATCGGTGCCCTCAAAATTCGATTCCGAGCACCAGTTCAAAAGTTAGGAAAACCCGCTCGTTTGTTCACTGAACGTACCTGAGCTAAAATTCAGATAAAAATTCTGGGCACACCGGGCCTCAGAATCAAGTGCCATTAGAAACCGTGTTCTTGTAAAATCCCAATGAAAATTAAAAAAAAATTCCCTTGAATTTTACGTGTCTTTACAATAATTTTAAAACGTGTATAATATTTAATATATATATATATATATATAATTAATTTTTCACTATAACTCACCAAAAAATATTACTTCTAGATTTCTTATATTATTTTATTTTATTTTTCTATTAATTGAATAAATATAATGTCAAAGATAAATAAGAATTTATGGTAATTATTTCATCAATAAAAATTTAAAATAAATAACCATGATAAAAAAATCATATATCCATCAATTTGTTTTGGAATTTAACAGAAGTTGCATCTATCCATATCAAAAATTATTATTGATATCAAAAGCATGTAATTGACATTTTTGACTTTATATTAACATAAAATAATATAAATGTTATAATCAAAGGAAAGTGGAAATAAATTGACATAATTTTAAACATTAATGTACATGATCCAAGAAAACATACCCAATAAGATAAAAATAATTGTTAGGGTGAATTTAAGGCCTTATCACATTATTTTTAAACTTAATTACCTAATTTACCTTCTACATATGTAATAATTTTTGTTACAGTTACTATTCATAATGCCTAAAAATAATAGGGACCAATTTACCAATTATGAAAGTCATGATTATAAATATGGTATCCATTTTTTAGGATTCAATTTCAAGTATTTTTAGATATTAGTTCTAATATTAATGCATAAAACACAACAAAAAATATTTTTTTAGAAAAAAGCATTTTTAAGCATAAAAATAGCTTGTATCAAAATCAGGAATTTTTTATTCAAATACTATTATTATAAATTAAATGGATAAAATTTCACATTAATATCAAATCTAAAATAAAATTACATGATTTAATGAAAATAAATGATAGTATTTGAAAAATAGTTATTTTTTACTATTCAATGAAAAATTAACCATTTCAAAAAAGTATGAAAATTTCACCCAAAGATAATTTTGGTATGATGTATTGAAAAATTAAAATATTTTAATAAAATTATATTTATAGATTTTGGTAATTTAGGTTCTAATATCATTCTTGAATAAACCTATTTTCATTGTGCAATTGTTATTAAAATAGAAATGCCTACTATAATTGAATCTTGGGTGTTACATTATTCCCACCAAAAAATTTCATCCTAAATTTTTTTAGAATGCTAACTCATGAATAGATTTGGATTGTTATTCATCATAATTTATTATGGATCCCACATTTAAACTTTTATCATATTATTTATCCAATGTATGTTTAACAGTAGAGTTGTTCGATTCTTCAACACTTGTTCTCTAGTGTCTAGAATCTTGAAAGGCTCTTAATAGTAAGATAAAACTTCGTCAGAATTTTATTTCATCAAAGGTGAGAAATTTCATTAAATATAGAATATACTCCCAGAAAAATAGATATGAAACACATAATTTACTTTATAGAGTCTAGGTGGAACTCTGAACAATATGCCACAACTCAAATTATTTCAAGAAATTTAAAAGTTTTGATATACCTAGGGATAAATTTTTCTCTTAGACCGAACCTTATAACAACCTTCCACAAAGATATTTTTAATAACACATGATATACCACTTAAAATTCTAAATATTTCCATTAGTTATTATTATTTCTCTCTTTGCTACTTTAATATTCTTTAATATGGTATTGAATACTCTTTAGCTTCACCATTTTCTCGTCAACATGTTCTAGTCCCACAATTTTTCTTTCACCAACTCCATCTCAAAAAGTTAGATTACAAGATCTCTTTCCACATAATCCATCATATAAAACTATTTGAATACTTTAATAGAATATATAACTATAGTAAAACTCCATTGAAGTTATATAATGATCCCACATACCTTTAATGTTAAGTGATAATGACCTCAACATGACTTCTAAATTTTGAGAAGTCCTTGTGGACTATCCATCAGGTTGATTGTGATAGACAGTGCACAAATGAAGCTCAGTATCTAGATAATTCTAAATAATTCTCAAGAATTTTTATTTAAATCACAAATCATGACTAGACATAATTGAAAGAGGTGAACCATGATGTCTTACAAGTTTTTTAATATAGATTTGGGAAAGTAACTCAAGAGGAAAATCATTTTTATAGTGATGAAATGTATAAATTTGTTATTATGGTCAATAATAACTCATATTTCATCATTATTTCAAGGAATCAGTGGTAATATAGTGAAAAAGTATGTAGTAATTTAATCCAATTTCAATATAAGAATATCTATAGGTTTTATAACTCCTCTAGGACACTATCTACCAACATTCACATATTCCCAAACCAAACATCTTAAAACATAATCAGCAATTCCCCACTTCATATTATCCTACAAAAAGTGTTCCTTCAAATATTTAGTCATCTGGGTGATACCATAGTTTATAGAAAAATTCAAGCTATGAGAATCATCTAATAATTCCATTTTCAATTCATGTATAGATGGAACACATAGCATCATTCCAATTTCAAAACTCCATCATTATATATGAAGTCTTTTAATTTTCCATCATCGAGGGATTCAATTTTATTTTTAAAATTATTATCATCAGCCTGATGAATTTTTATATTTTCAAATAAAATTGGTTTGGAAATAATTTTATTAAGTAGTGATTTTAACCTTCTATAAAAATTCTCACATAGATCTTAACAAAATACATAAAACTATGATCTATATAGATTCTCTTTTTCATCAGGACTACATATTATTTCCTAACCCAAGAATTTTCTATCTTATTTTCATTCTATGGGTTGAAATGTATTGATAAATCATAATCCATGAGTAGTTTGAGCCATCAACAATTCTTCATATTGATATCTTTCAATGAAAATATACATCTTAGGGTCTTATGGTATGTGTATATCTCACATATTTCACTATACAGATAATGTCTCCATATTTTCAATGTGATGAATATAGATGCTAACTCAAGATCATGATTTAGGTTGTTCTTTTCATGAGTCTTTAACTACCTTTATGCATAAGTGATAACTTTATCATTATTTATAATAACACCACCAAGTCCCTTCTTCAATGAAACACAATATATTAAAACCCCCTCATTTCTAAATGGTAGAGTCAAAATACGAGCATTCATGAACCTCCTATTAATTTTTTCAACAAATTCTTCACATTCATTTTCCATTTGAACTTAATTATTTTACATGTATTCCAGGTTAATGGGTTATCCAATCATCCAAAATTATTGATTTTTTTAAATAGTATCCTACAAATCCAATGAAACTTCATACCTTGATTATTTTTATTAGTGTAGGCCATTATTTGAGTGCATTTTTCTATTCATGATAAATTGAGATTCCATCATTGGAGATAATATGTCCATGAAAAGAAACTTTTTGAATCTAGAATTCACACTTTCTGAATTTATTATATAACTTATTCTATCAACGATTCTCAAGAATTATTCAAAAATTATTCTCATGATCCTGATAGATTTTAGTGTACATAAGGATATCATCAATAAATAGAAGATCCAACTTTTCATAAAATTCCTTCTATACTCTATTAATTCGATCTATAAAAACAGACGGTTCATCAATCAATCCAAATAGAATTAATGTAAAATCATAATATTCATACCTCATACAAAATTTTTAGCTTGGAATATCTTCTTTATTTACTCAAAATTGATGATACCCAGAAAAAATTTCAAACTTTGATGTATATTAAGGTCTATAATGTTGATCAAACAAGTCATCAATGTGAGGTAGAGAATAATTTTTCTTTTCAGTAATATCTTTGTTTTCATTATATTCAATGAACAACCTCTAATATACTACTTTTTTCTTAACAAAAAGAACATGGGCTCCCCAAGGTGAAACTCTAGGGTGTATAAATAACTTATCAAAAATATATGGTAGTTGTTTATTCAAAAATTATAATTCCATAGTGGACAATATATGTAGATTCATTGATATGGGCCTTGCATAAGGAACTAAATTAATGGAAAACCCAACTTCATGTTCGGTTGGTTGTCTAGGTAATTACTTATAAAATACATCAATGTATTCTTGTACAATAGATACATCCTTAATTTGATGATTAAACATTCTATCCATATATTATGTATGTTCTTCTTCCTCAAGAATAACATTTTGAAGAGAAACTGGGGGTAGATCTAGACATGAATCATATGACTAAGTGTACCATCTAATGATAAAGAATTATACAACTACATCATGAATCATAATTTCCTTATATTGGAAATAAAATTTTAAATTATTTTTTAAAATATAATATATACCAAGGATTATATAAAAACCAACCATAGGTATAATAATAATTTCTAAAAATGAACCTTTAAGGAGAATTTAATATATATAGTTTGAGTTGAAGAAAAGATATTTTACTAATAAATTTTGATCCATATGATGTAGTTTGCCCAGGATGAGAAATGGTAAAAGTAATGATAAATAAGTTTGATCAAACAAACAAATCCTAATAGATATTTTTTCATTGAACAAACATTTTAATGGATGTAGTTTTAGTGAGGATATTTACATAACATTGTAATGTCCAAAACCTGATGATTCTTAAAGTGTTAACTCAATTGGTTTTTGATTTCAATGTCATTAGATGAACCTTTAAGGAGAATTTAATATATATAGTTTGAGTTGAAGAAAAGATATTTTACTAATAAATTTTGATCCATATGATGTAGTTTTCCCAGGATGAGAAATGGTAAAAGTAATGATAAATAAGTTTGATCAAACAAACAAATCCTAATAGATATTTTTTCATTGAAAAAACATTTTAATGGATGTACTTTTAGTGAGGATATTTACATAACATTGTAATGTCCAAAACCTGATGATTCTTAAAGTGTTAACTCAATTGGTTTTTGATTTCAATTTTTTTTATTTAGCCGAGTTTAATAAAGTTTGAGAAAGGATGGAAATTGAATGAGAATTAATAAATCCTCATGAATGTTCTAGGGGTGTTGAGAAGTATCCATCTATTTTAAGGTTTAAGTGGGAATGATAAACTTTGAAATTTCAGTTAGTGAAAATATGAAATAGGTTTCTTAAATTTTCCACTTCAGGATCACTAAAATAAAGTTGGTGTAAAAGTACACTTAAAAACACTATTTATAGGTACCAAAGAGGATAAATTATATATTTTTGTGTCCGAAGTGAGATTCCCACAAAGATATATTTTAGGTTAAAGAAAAGCACTAGAAAAATAATTTCTATCAAAGAATCAGATAGATTTTTTGTTCAGAGAATCCAGATAGAGAATTTAGACAATGTTTCCAAGAATAGATTTTGTATCAAAAACATGAGATGAAAAAACAGTGTGGTGAAATGATTTATTAATCAGGTCAAACATGATATTAGAAAAAGGTTTAGTTTTTTTGAGGTGCACTCTAAGAACTATCATTAGATGGAGTAAAATCACACCAAATATACACTACATGGTGGAAAAATTGTACGGACATTGCATATGTACATTTGGGATTATAATTCACTAAGTTTAGCATCTTTTGTGCCAAATTAGTTTTTCAAGTAAATTATTATAAACTATTGGGGGGTTAATATAATCACACCAATTGGGAGATAGAAGAACTCTAAAAGGAGTGGGCTTGAAGTTGTATTATCTTATTTCTAATAGTGAGTTCCCATGGACCCATGAGGTATTCCCTGATAGGGATATAAGTTCTCACACCAAGGAAAAACCTTGTAAATATTTCTTGACGCATTTAAAATATTATATATGCATGATTTGATATTTTGAAAAAAATATGATGAGGAAAATTACTATAATATGTTTTTTGGGTTAAAATTTAGAGAGGATTGAAAATTTTAAAAATATAACCTATAATATAATCCCCCATTCTTAGTGGTTTAGCAATCCAAATGAACTTTAATATATATCATATCATAAGTCCAATTGTTAAATCCTTGATATAGAAATATAAATTTAATCAACAATAGATGTATTCATACATTTTAAGAAAAAATTATCATTGTTGGAAAAAAGGGTGATAACATGTCTTCTGTCACATGGTCTGTAGGTTATTGATACAATAATAATTTACTCTTCACCCATTGAGAAAAATTATCCCATAAATTTTATGGAAAAAATAAACATTGTGGTTAATGTGAAATCTTGAAATTATATTCTTATGTATTTGGGAAAAAATGTTCTTATGAAGGTGATGAGTCTAAAAATATCAAAATAAACTTGTGAAAACCTCAAAGTAGCTTTGAGTGAAACAAAAAAGTGATGGGAGAAAAATTAATAATATGGAAAATAATGATTGAAGATATTATAATGAGAGATAAAGAAACTATTGATGATTATTTCAATATATTTAATGAAGTTTTGTGCAATATTGGATTATTTGAATATGTATTGGAGGATTCTACAATTGTAAAGAAACTCATGATATACTTAACCGATGGGTTTGATTTTAAAATTTTTTCCTTATAAGATAATGATGATTTATCTCTTGTTTAATTGCATAACTTTATTATTTATTATAAGACGAGGAATGATCCAGTATTTAAAATGTGTATCAAGGATGAAATGAGTTTTTATGTTATTAAAAACATAAAAATAAAATATACTAGTAATATTGATCTCGGGGATTTGGAAGTGATGAAATGAATTTTTTTTAGATACATCCAATAAATTTCTAAAGATACATAGTAGATTAGCATGTCCCCTGTATAAGGATAACATGTGATAGTCAAGAAATAGTCTAAATTTTGGATTTTTCAACTAGTGTTAATGCATAGAGAGATGGGATAGAACACCCTCTTCTCATGGCGATTCCCTAAGGTGGTGATGGCTGTAACTCTAGCCCCCCTCCCCGGTGGGGGGGGATCTACCTCTATTGTCTTCTTATAGTCATTGTACCTTCCTTCTATTTTATAATCCAAATTTATTTCATTATTTCCAATTGATTTCTTTCATGACCCGACCCAATATGGGGTTACAACAACAACTACCCCAAGACTACCTCCATAGGCCATGGAGTGGTGACAAGAGCCGAATTCATAACTTACCCAAGGAGGCATTTTCATATAAACATGCACACATGCACACAACCAATTCAAATAAAAAGTGCATAGGGAAAGAGGAAAAGATTCAATAGTATTATAAAGTAAACCAGGAATGCATGAAACTCTATATAGTACAAAAGTAAAAAAATTTATATTGAAAATTAAATGGGAAAAATACATGCCCAACTAGAAATGTGTCCCAACCTGAAAAAAATATATGAAAGAGTAAACATCTGGGAAATCCCACCTCCTGAATCCTAAGCTATAGCCATCGTATGTCGTCCAATCACCTATTATCCCTAAGCTTCTCTTTAGTCACGGTTGACTTGTCTGTTATCTGTATAAGACACACTATATTTTAGAAAATCCCATTTAGGGGTGTGTATAAGCATACACAGTAGGACACCCCAAAAGCGAAAAGGGGTATTAAGAGATAAAAACTAAGAGGAAAACAATATATACAATAATATACAATGAAATAGTATAGTATAATCCAATAAGAGTTAAATTAAACTCTTATAAGAACAAGGTATTAAACATGGTGAGTAGATGTAATATCCATTGAGTCTTATCCTCTTATAAAAGGAGAGTAAAATCATCCAACCATGAGAAGATAAATTCGAAAATTGCATGTCATACCCCACCCTTATTGGCCTCTCTTGGAAAGAGAGTAACCAAATCCAAGGAGAGAATATGGAAGAAGGTTATATATATTCTCAGTAAGAACAAGACCAAATGAGATAGTAAGGGGGTCTCCATCTCATAGATAATCCTAAGAATAAGAGTATCGAATAGTTCCAGAAGTCCAATAATGATTCTCATAATATCATGAATGTTCCCTAAACACACAAATATAAGGAAATCAATATCCACACCTTAAAACTATCCTCTTTTGGAGGAACTAACTCTCCCACATGGTTTTGGTCACAACTCAAAAATGCATCTTTCTGTGGAAAATTTCCCTCTTCTTCAAGATTCATAATCTATTCCATACCACTTCTTGTCACTATGACTCACATTTTAAGAGCCACAATTTATAAGTAGATAACCCATGCATGGGTACAATAAGAGTGTTCCACTCTGGTTGTCGGGGACATATACATAGCCCAGCTAGAGGGTTCTACTCTTGGTTATCAAGGAAACATTCCTAGACCCACAGGAGGGTTCCACTAGGAAAGTCAAGCACCAATTCCCAACCCAGATAAAGGGTTCCACTCTTGTGGTTGGGGACCCATTCCCTTCCCTGTAAGAGTATTACCCTTGAAAAGAAATCTATGGTGATATCTCTTGATCATGGATGTCATCGAGCATTTCTTTATAAGGTTATGTACCCTGAAAATTCCATATCATATCTAAAAGCCACAACTGAGGGAACTATAATGTTATACGAGAAAAAAACACTAAATATAGACCACTTGAATGATGAAATCCATGTTTAAATGAAGGATATACATATGATTGAAGATTTATTAGAAGACATTAAGGGGTACACAGTGTGTAAGGGGACCCACATGGCGTGCACTTCTACTTCACAACCTATACAATTCCATGTACAAGAAATAGATCCATACCATGGAGCAGTACACTATGTGTAGGTGGATTACATGGTGTGTGTGGGATAATCGAGACAAGGGTCATTTCTTTCTTTTTATTTCCATGTACTATAGTACACAACCATGTGACAAACCCCATGTAATTCCATATAGGTTCTCTTCTATGTCACCTATCACATAGGTTTTACAACTGGGTAAGGGGTACACATTGTGTAGGTGGGATGCACAGTGTATCATCGTTAAATTTCTTCAAACCCTAGCCACCATTGTTGCTGAGGGGGATACATTCCATGTGTTCACCATAAAATAAAACATGTGGTTAGGATTTTCATAGAAATCCCAGATCCAACTAACATGCTTGAATATGTCTAATCCTCCACTGATTTCACCTTGAATTTGTCCAAAATGGTGTTTCTACCCAGAAATCATGATTCTTGACCACCGTTCACCATAAATAGCCCTCCATTCATTGTGAGGGTTTCATTATTTGTTATGCATGCTGCTATATGTCTGTTAATCAATTTATTGACGTTTAATCAATAGATCAATCATCATTTCCTAAAAAAAAATCCAATATCAATTCATATATCATCAAACTATTTATTATTCTTAAATCTTCTATGAATCTAAGGTCTGATCGAGCTCGGTACTGCCCGACAATGTCGAACCGAGACTACACATATTTAACTGGTGAATAACATGAAGCAGGGAGGGAGAAAAGTACCATAAACCAAAGTTTAAACATTGTTGGCCAAGAGTTATTGGCCAAAGACCAAGAATAGGGATTCCAAATTATGAATGATACTAAAAAAATTAATTTTAGTACATGGGAACATGATGAGTTTGCAAAGGGTCACAGATCAAAGAACAATAATGATTCTACTTGATATATTTAATCATGGAAACAAAAACACCAATTAACGAGTCATAAATCGACTTCAGACCGGTCATTTGTGAGGAACTCACCTGTGCACGATCTTATTGGTGCTATTGCATTTGTTTCATCCAGATATGATTAGATCAAGCGTTCCATCATCGTCTGAGATGATCTGACATAGGAAGAAGGAAGGATAGGTTCACCGGTAATTTCATAATTATGAGTCTAGCCCTAGATATTTTTTCGTAATGATATATTTATAATATATCATTTGGGTAAAAAATAAATAATTAATTAATTTTAAAAATTCAATTAATCCACTAAACATACTTCCACTAAGTGAAGGGTCCAAACACCCCATGCCAACTCATTTTATGTCATGCCAAGTGTAAACAACACATTCTAGAATCAACTGTGGTCTTGTATTTTTAATCTAACATATTTTCTATGAGTTATCTGGTTTTTTATAAGAGGATTCATGTGAAATATAAAATATATTTAATATTTTTTAAAAATTAATTATGGGAACACATGGAATTATAATCTTACATCTTCTCAACACCTAGCTCTGGAAATATATATTGAAATATTTCATAGTCTTATAAGAAAAATTTTGTGTCTCTACATTATTTCACCCTTCATGATTTTCATCCTCAAACAGAAAAACTAAGAAAAAAACTTGGGGTACTAATCTCGCACGTGGCTCTCCCACTCCTCGGAACTCCTCTTCATGTTTTTATTTTTCCACAAAAAATGAACCAAAAGGATGGTTCATCCACAGAGAGTCTGCTTCTACCAATTCTCGATCACCACCAGTTGATCCGCAAAGGTTTCTCCATCCTCAATGTCCAACTCTCCTCAGTCTATGACATGCATAGGGTCATGCACATATCTCTTTATTTGTAACACGTATAATAATTTGTGCACCAGATCCATCCATGGGGGTAGGATGAGGTAGTAAGAAACCTTTCCAACCCTCTGCACAATCTCGAACAACTCAATGAACCTCGTGGATAGCATGACTCTCTGGATGAACCTTTGTAATCCTCATCATGGGGAGACTCTCAAGAAGATGTGGTCTCCCTAATCAAACTTAAATGTCCCATAATGAAAATCTTCGTAATATTTATGTCTGCTCTAGGCCATCCTCATCTACTCACAGATGACCTAGAACTTCTCCATCATCACCTACACCAAATCTAGGCCAACAAGAGATGACTTTTAAACATCTCTCCTACATAAGGGTTACCTGTAGGGTCTCCCATATAGGGACTCAAATGGTGTCATGCCAATTATAGAGTGGTATCTATTTTTTTACACAAACTCTACTAAAGCAATATGATCCTCCTAGCTTCGACCAAAGTCTAACATCCAGACCCTCAATATATCATCAAATGCTTGGATAGTGCGCTTGGTCTACCCATTAGTTTGGGGATGAAAGGATTTAATCATCCTGAGATGGGTGCTAAATTACTCTAGTAGGCCTCTCCACAATTAGGATGCAAACCACATGACACAATTGAAGACAATCATGAAGGGAACCCCATGAAGGAGATCGATCTCCTGTACGTACAACTACCCAAAACACTCCAAAAAAACTAAACTCCATAATGGAAAGTAATTGAACTAAATTCATGTGTCGGTAAATTTTCACCTAGATGGAATCATGGCCCTTCATTGTTTATGGAAGCCCTGTGGCAATGTCCATGCATATGCCATCCCACATCCACTCTAGAATCTCAATGGGCCACATCAAACCTGACGAAAGTTGGTGCTTTTCCTTTACCTGCTGAAAATTGAGGCACCAATAGATGAACAAAGATATGATTCATCTATTTTAGAACCACCAAAATTGCAATTGAAGGTCTTTATACATATTCCCTATATCAGGATGTACAACTTGGGGAGAAGAGTGGAACTCTCGCATCACCTCCTCCCACATCGTGATCGAAACCACTATTCACCCATGGAACATAAGGATGTGAGCCCCTCATTCATAATATCCATATAGTGATTTTCCTATGGATATTTATTCATGTAAGACCTTTAAGTCGATACCACCCAGTTGGGACTCTCTCACACTCTTGAGTAGTGAAGCAGTAAACACCATCGATTATAGAAAAGTTATACCCTCCTCTTCCACTAGGGTCAGATGTAGGGAAGTTAACTGATCTGAAGCTTCCTATATTAATAATTCCTGAGACTACCTAATAAGAGAATCTAATCTAATATTTCCTTTTCCTTTTAGTATAGAATTTATCAAATTCATAGTCCTACAAGAACTCTAGCTAGCGTCACTATCTCATGTTCTGGTCTCTCTACACGAAGATGTTTCTGAGACTCTAATGGTATGAGTAAAATAAAAATTAATCTCCCAGATAGTAGTCCCTCCCAATCCTTAAGTCAAGGACTAACTATTATATCTCTAGGTTGTGGGTTGAAAAGTTCCACCCAAGGATTCTAAACATCCTCGACCCATATGCGATAACTATATGTTGTTGCATATACACGCAACCAAGACCAGGCATCACAATACACTAGAAACCCCATACCTTCTTATAGTATCCTCGACACTAGAGAACTCATTATCCTCTACTGAAACTCATAAAAGGCCCACTAGAACTACTATATCTAAAAAAGCAGCTACCCTTTCCATGTCAAGATTATCAAAGGGGCTGCAATTCTAGAGAAGTATGTCAAAAACCTCCTGTAGTACGTCACTAAGAAAAGAAATATACACACTTATGACATGATATTGGGTGTATCCCAACAAATCACTACTTTAATAATAGTTGTATCCATGGATAAACCATGCTCAAAAATGAAATTTCACAGAAAGTGAACCTCATAAATCTAGAACTAGTATTTCATGAGTTTCTCATAAAGTTGGTGCTCTCGAAGAAAATCTACGACCATCATCAAGTTATCTGCATGCTCCTCATCTGTTACAGAGTAGATAAGTATGAAGTTAATAAAGTCAATGAAAAATTGGTCCATTTACTGATAGAATAAATGGTTCATCAAGCCATAAACACAGAGGGGTAATTCATCACATCAAAGGTCATCACTAGGAACTCATAGTGTTTGTGGAGAAATTAGAGAGCTAAAATTGGAATGTGAGCCTCATGAAACATTAACTAGTGTTATTTTAACTTGAGATTAATCTTAGAGAATAATCTCACACCTCACAACTGGTCGAAGAGATCATCAATCCTTGGTTAGGGGTACTTTTTCTTTATCATGGCCTGGTTTAGGCAATGACAATCTACACAAAACCTTAATCTCCCATTAGATTGTTTTCTGAAATGGATTGGAGCTATCCCGGGGGAAACAATGGTTCTAATGAAGAATTTTACAATAATTTCCTACAACTATAACCATATTTCCCATAGCTTAGTAGGTTCCATATGATATGACAAAGAAGACATCAGAGTGGTCCCATGATGAAAGTCAATGCAGAACTAAATCTATCACCTCAAACATAGTCCATGAACGTCCTCAAGGAAGATTTCCATGTAATCCAAAAAAAACTAAAGGATTATAGATTCATGAAGAGGCTGATGTACCAAGGTATATGCTCGATAACTTATGGGTGATGGCATGAAACTTCATATTCATGAACCCACTTAACTAGGCCTAAGATCTCTCTTTCCAGAAAAATAGAATCTCATCCCATCTATGCATAAGAATCTATCTTGTGTATGGTGATAGTAAATATGGTATCAAACCATAGAAAACCAATCTGTACCCAAGATGAAGTCATAAGGTTCCATTGTGATGAATAAAAGGGCCCACGTGAACCTCTCTTCGCCAAGCGATAACACACACTTCCAGAAGATAAAATATATGGAAGTAGTGTTCCGTATAGCAACCACAAGATGAAGATATTGTGCTAAAGCCCCAACCAGGTGATACAGATCTTGCCCTAGGAGTATAGAGATAATGGAATTATTGGAACCTATGTCTACTAATAATGAGGCTATATTAGAAAACACCCAGATCGTATGTCTTATCATCTCGTGTGCTGTAGAGTCAAAAGCTTTTAAAGATGGAAACTCTTCACAGCCCTAACCACCATGTCCTTGAACCTGATGTCGGTTATGTGGTAGTGGTGGTGGTGGTGGAATTATCTCATAGCATCTTCCTCCACCTAAAGATCATCCCGCTCCTCTATCAAATCTGTCTCCTTGGGGACCACCATGTTTGTGCTTGGTAGATCCCTGATCATGGAACTACCTCTATTGTGGAAGACCATCAGCTGTCTACCTAGGCATATCATCATTTCTGGGACTCTCATAACCTTTCCCATCACATGTAAATCGTCTCCCCTTTTTGGGATGATATAGTCCTCCATGCAGCTGATGACGACACAACAAAGTCTAATCATTGAAGGATCTCATGCACCAATATTTTGGGGCATGGTGTCTACTAGTTGTTGTAGATGACTTATCTATGTGGAGACCACTATTAGCTCTATCTTTCTGGTGTTCCTATAACAAGAAGATTTCTATCACAAGTTCCCACTCAAACACCCTGATATACATGGGGATGCCTAAGGGTACAAAGTTGGATTAGATATATTAGTGGAGTCCTTGATCAAACTTATGTGCTCATAAGTAGCCATCTCAGATCATGAAAAGAGAGTAATTCATACTCTCTGTAAACCTATCCATGCACTCAACCACTTTCATATCTCCCTGGTGCTTCTATAGAAGCTCCTCGATCCTGAATAAGCACAAGTAAGAGAGCTATTATTCTTCATGGAATAGATTCAAGAAGCCATCCCATGAGATAATATACTCATCATGAATCTACATAAAAAGGATCCAAATATTCCCAAATACTTCATGGAAGAGGATAACTTCTAGTGCAACCACCTGATCCTTTGGGTTTTGAACAAGCTTGATGATTGGACCACCAAATCTAGACCACCCTATACTCCCTGGGGATCTAGATCACCATAGAACCTCAACTTCCTTTTAAAGTGGAACTAGTGGAGTGCACTATGCCATTATGCATCCTCATACTTCTCTGCTAGGACTACCAACTGCTAGATAGGTGTAGGTACATCTACCTTCCCACTTGGAGGAAGGGGATCTTGGGATAGGCCCTGAACTGAGGCCTTATCACTCATATGATCAATATCATGAACTAGAGTTTGTATCTTAGATGGATATAATAGTAGAGGCATCCAAAAACTTATGAAGGAGTACCATGGTTAGATGAGAATATATATATATATATTACAATAAAAATGGGTAGTTGACTCAAAAAGTACAATCAAAGAATCAATCATATATGATGAATGTACCACTAATAGTTTCAAAAATAGTCTTAGCATAAATAGTAAATAAGCAGGTAGTCAAGGTCCTGGTGAATGGATACATCAGTTGTTTCACCATCACTATACTCCCTAGCCCGAGAGTTGCACTCAAGACACTTAGACACTATTTCCCAAAATCCAAACCAAATCCACATAAGGGAAAAAATTTGAACAATGTATGAAGGAATTAACATTCTCTAATACCAATATTTCAAGACCCGACCCATGATTGGGCATGATCCGCAACTAACCTATTGGAATATCCATAGTCCAGGCGGTGTCAATAAGAACTGAAGGTATAACAAACTCAGGGAGACATTTTCTTAGAAACCTATACACAATTACACAACCAACTCAAAGAAAAAGTGCAGAGGGAAAGAAGAAAAGATGAAACACTACTATAAAGTAAAAAAATCATGCATGAACCTCTAAAAAGTAAAAAATTACCAAAGTGTATACTGAAAATTCAAGGGTGAAAATACACGTCCAATCAGAAATATGTCCCAACCTGACCTAAAACTAGAAAGAGTAAACATTTGAAAGATCCCATCTCCAAAATCCTATGGCCACCATAAACAGTCGGAGAACCCAATATCCATAAGCTCCTCTATATCCAAGGTCAATATGTCCTTTTTCTATATAATACACAATGTGTGTGGAAAAATCCCATACGGGGGTGAGTATAAGCATACCCATTCAGACACCTCGAAAGCTGAAGTGGGAGTAGTAATAGGTACAAAAGAATAGTACAATAGTAGATAGAAAACAGTATAGTGAAAGAGTATAGATCAACCCAAAAAAATTAAATTAATCTCATCTATGAAAAATGTGATAAACATGATGAGTAGATGAACTACCCATCAAGTCTTCCCCACCTATAGCAGGAGATTAGACTCATCCAACCATGAGAATCAACCCTCAAAAATCACATGGAATTCCCCACGTGTCTTCAAATATCTTGGAATTAGACTAACTAAATCTAAGGAGTGGATATAGAAGAAGGATATATATATATATATTATCAATAATAAGAATCCTAAACAAGAGATTATGGGGATATAAATCTCATATCTCAACCCAAGAATAAGAGTATCCAATAGTTCCAAAAGTCCAACAATGATGCCCAACATCTCACACATCTTCCCTAAACACAAAAGTCTAAGGAATTCATTGGACATGATTTAACAATATTGGATTTGGGTGGCACTTAATCACCCACATGGTTTTGGTCCCGTCTCAAAAAAACATGTTAGTGGGGAAAGCGCCCCTCTTTTTTTTGAGTAGAAATATACACAATACCATATCTCATCACTATTACATACATTATAGGGTCATAATGTCACGACCCATCCTCGGGACCCGTTCCGTGACTACCCCAAGCCCGCCTCCCACAGGCCAGGGGCTGACGACTAGCACCAAAGGCCTAAATCCTGATAAAAAGGGAAGTAATTGCCTTTATAAAGTAAACAAACACCATAGAGTAAGCCAGCAGAAGTAAACACTAAGTAAAACTGGGTACAAAAGTAAGTGCGGAAAGTAAATGGGCCAGAATACAAACCCAAACTGAAAGTAAAGTACAACTGGAAAGAAAGTACAACAACTAAAAGTAAAGCAACAACGTCGAGCCGTCCACTAGAAGTCCCACCTGGAGGGTGGGTACAGATAGCCACCTCAGCTCCTCGGGTCCAGCCGTCCACTCCATGTACGTCCCGCCCAGTGGTCCACCTTCAGGTACCGACTGCTCCACTAGCCTCAACCACGATCAGCGTTGTCCGTCGTCTGCATCCAACACAACGTAGTGCAGGCATAGCTTGTGCAGGGGTGAGTATACTTTACTCAATAGGGACCCCGAGACCCCCGAAGGTCTCCTAGAATCCACAAAGGATAATACACAAAGGAAAGATACAATAACAAAGTAACAACCAACACTACTTAGGTATATGCCCATACATATACCTAAGTCATCAATTCCAGTTCGACTCCAACATCTGAGCCCAAGTTCGATCACGTCCACACAGGATAGTACAACCCAAACCACACAGGATAACACAACTCAATCCACATAGGAAAGAAAGTCAATCATATAGAAGATATTTATTGAAATGCAAGACTCAGCTCACACAGGTATACTTCTTTTTAAGGTGATAGAGATGACCAGATGTAGCCACTGATTCATCTAAGCTGGGACCCACGTAGGATACTAAACCAGCAAAGCTATCAGACCCACATAAGATACAGACCAGATACTCTGCCAGACCCACGTAGGATAGCAAGAACAGAGTCATCGTCGTCAAACCCATGGAGGATTTTAGTATGATCTTCATTGATGCCGAACCCATGGAGGAATTCAGTGAAATCTTCATTGCCGTCGAACCCATAGAGGATTTCAATATGGTCTTCATCGCTGTTGAACCCACATAGGATTTTAGTGCAGTCTTCGTCGCCGTCGAACCCACGGAGGATTTTAGTACGGTCTTCATCACTGCCGAACCCACATAGGATTTCAGTGCAGTCTTCATCATCGTCGAACCCACCGAGGATTTTAGTACGGTCTTCATCACTGCCGAACCCACATAGGATTTCAGTGTAGTCTTCATTGTCATCGAACCCACGGAGGATTTCAGTACGGTCTTCATTACTGCCGAACCCACATAAGATTTTAGTGCAGTCTTCGTCGTCGTCGAACCCACAGAGGATTTCAGTACGATCTTCATCACTGCCGAACCCACATAGGATTTCAGTGCAGTCTTCATCGCCGTAGTCGCAGCCAGCTCTAGGGTTCCTGCAAATAGCATGCTCGATTCCGGGAGGGTCCGCTCAACGAGTCAAGGGGGTTTGATACATCAACTGACACGTAGTCCGGAGTTGATGTATCCCAAAGTTCCGTCTCGTCAAGAGGAACTCAACGTGACAGACGGCGCGTCAATCGGATGCCCGGTCTGAGAGTTTTTGGCTTTTTTGTTCCCGGGGCCCGGTTGGTTTTTAAGTCAAAAACAACCCGACTGCACTCCAACTGCGTCCAAACCTCGATCGGAGTAAGCCAAAAGGTCCGTCTCACTAAGAGAAATCCAATAAAGTCAATGGCACGTCAATCGGACATCCGGAGCTCAAGTTATAAGCGTTTCCGCTCCGAGGGCCCGGTTGGTTTCGTGTTCGAACCAAACCGGCCATACCCAAAGTTTTCTGAAACCTTGAGTGTAATATATCAAAATGACCATCTCGTTCCAAGGATCACCACGAAACTGACGTTGTGTCGATCGGAGGTCCGTAGCCCAAGATATGGGCAAAAGAACGAACCTGTCCGATTTAGGGGGTGTTGGGCCCGGACCGACCCGGCCCGAGACCCCCTGGGTCGGCCCGAACCGGGTTGACCCGAACCGGGTCAGGGTCCAGCCCCTTAGGGTGCAGCCCGGCCCGGTGGGCATGGCCCGGCCCAACCGACACGGCTCAGCCCGGCCGGCGCGGCGCGGGCGCCCCCCACACGACCAGCTTGGTTGTGCCATTGCGGAATGGGGGGGGGGGGGGCTGCCCCCCTTGATTGAAGATGTGGCCCCCATGTGGGGGGCCACTCCCTTCGGCCAGTGGATGCAGCGTTGGGCGCCGCGTCTCCCCAGGGTCTCGCGCGGCCGCGGGACCGGTCCCCTGCCGCCACGGCTTCAGCCGCGACGGTCCTTCCTGGCGGCGTTCCGGGACACCGCCGCCTCTGGGCGGCCGGCTGGTGCCGGCCGCCGCCTCTGGCAAGACGGTGCCGCCGCACCGCCAGTGAAGTCCGCGGGCCACCGGAGTTGCTCCGGTGGTCCATTTTCAATTCCGTCTGCGCCGATGTTCATCTCGGGTCCCGTACATTACTGCGGAATCATCAAACCGCCTCTGCGGTCCGTTCCTTCATCGCCCATCGATCCTCCGTCAAATAAACAATCTGCGGAGTCTTCGAATCGCCTCAACGGTGCGGCGCGATGGCGCCGTGCTTCTTCGCCCATTATCCATCGTTTCCGCGTGGTGTCGTTGCACCGCGCCGCCTTTGCTCATAACACAACAAGTACAATCATCAAAGGGGGAGGAGGGTCGGCCGTGTTTGTATGGTCTGACCTCATCCTGTTATTACGATAACAGGAGGCCCAAATAGAAGTCGATGAACAGCAAGGAAAATAATTCATGGGCAAAACAATTAATCCCTACCTCAAGGTTTCGTCGAACGAAGGTTCGTCGCGGGAAATGAGAACGTCGTGGAAGAGGGCATTGTGGAAGGAGGCCCCGTAAGCGTCATCAGCATCGCGGAGAAGAGAATCATCGGCGTCGCGCTACATGGCATCGCGTCGTCGATCTCCAAGGATTTGGCGTTCTTCTTCATCCTTCGTCGGAGGCCAGCGTTCTTCATCGGCGACGGTGCGTTCTTCGCGTTCTTCAGGGAGGAATATGAAGTTCAGGACTTGAGGAAATCCTCTCCAATCCCTCTCGCACAACGAACCCACCCTTAAAGAAATAAGACTTGTCTTATTTAATTAACACACAATCCAACATCTCAATTGAAATTCAAAATTAAAACATGATTTAATTAACGTACGTTGACCAATTAATGGGGTGTTTAATAACCAAATTAAACGTGAGAGTTGACTTGGCATTTATGAGGGGGTGCGGGTGAGTTACCAAATTAATTGCACGTGGGAGGTAAAAGGAAATAAAGGGGGTGGGGCTCGTGTGGGCCCCACCTCACTAATATCCTACCTAGTGGAGTTAGGATATTAGTGGGTCCCACTCCAACCACCAAGCATAGGTTTAAACTACCTTAAATAAAAATAAATTTGGTTGCACAAATTTTATTTTATTCATTACTTAACCCACTATTTTTAATAACCACACCCGAGAAAATGCAACTCCAGAAAAGGTGTTCCTAAGCAATTACCAGCGCTGCGGTTTCATCGGTGTCCTTAGATTTCGATTTCGAGCACCAGTTCAAAAGTTAGGAAAACCCACTCATTCGTTCACTGAATGTACCCGAGCTAAACTTCCGAAATTGATTCTGGGCACACCGGGCCTCGGAATCAGGTGTTTTCAGAAACTAGGTTCTTGTAAAATCCCAAAGAAAACTAAGAAAAAAAAAATTTACCTTGAATTTTATGGGTCTTTACATTACTCCCACCTCAGGGCTTTATGTCCCCATAAAGATACAT
The DNA here is from genome assembly GCA_963277665.1 of Viscum album. NCBI lineage: Eukaryota > Viridiplantae > Streptophyta > Magnoliopsida > Santalales > Viscaceae > Viscum > Viscum album. The sequence continues at coordinate 1,909,227,366 of OY728157.1, read as the reverse complement.
CATAAACTAGGGGAACAAATGTAAGTACTGAGCACGCATCTGAGCCTCCCGCTCTCATGTTCTCTCTTGGAGGTTCCCGTGCTTCCATCTGATGCGCACTAGAGGAATTGACTGCCCACGTAGGAATCGATCCTGTCGATCCTCGATCTCCATCGGGACCACCGAAAATGTCTCCCCATCGTCAAGGTCTAGCTCCCCATGGTCAATGATATACGTCGGGTCGTGCACATATCTCCTCAGATGAGATACATGGAAGATGTCGTGCACCCGGTGCAATTGAGGTGGTAGAACCAGGCGGTAAGCCACCTCGCATACCCTGCTGAGGACCTAGAATGGTCCGATGAAGTGCGGAGATAACTTTCCACCCCTGCCAAATCTCCGTAATCCACGTCGAGGTGTGACCTGCAAGAAGACGTGGTCGCCATCCTCGAACTCTATTGGCCTCTGCCTCCTGTCAGCATAAGACTTCTACCGGCTCTGAGCTGCCCTCATCCACTCCTGGATGACCTGGACCTTCTCTGTCGTGGCCTGGACCATCTCCGGTCCCACAAGTGCTGACTCCCCAGGGTCTGTCCAACACAGAGGTGATCTGTAAGGTCGGCCATACAATGCCTCGTATGGTGCCATCCCGATGGTGTAGTGGTAGCTGTTGTTGTACACGAACTCCACCAAGGGTAGGTGGTCCTCCCAGCTGTGACCAAAGTCGAGGAAACATGCACGGAGCATGTCCTCGAGAGTCTAAATGGTCCTCTCCGTCTGTCAGTCCGTCTGAGGGTGAAAGGCAGTGCTCAGACGTAGATGCGTCCCGAATGCCTCCTGCAGCCCCTTCCAAAGCCAGGAAGTAAAGCGAGCATCTCAATCAGAGATGATAGATGATGGAACACCATGAAGCCGTACAATCTCCTGAACGCAGAGGCGTCCCAAGATCTCCACTGAGCCCTGCTCTCTGATGGGTAAGAAGTGGTTCGACTTGGTGAGTCGGTCGACAATCACCCAAATGGAGTTGTGACCTCTGGATGTGTGTGGAAGTCCAGTCACGAAATCCATAGATATCCCATCCCACTTCCACTCCGGGACCTCCAAGGGTTGTACCAAGCCTGCTGGTACCAGGTGCTCTGCCTTCACCTGCTGGTAGGTGAGGCATCGAGAAAAAAACTCTGCCACAGCCTTCTTCATACCTGGACACCTATGCTGACGTCTGAGATCCTAGTACATCTTCGCCACTCCTGGATGTACCGCTAAAGGGGAAGTGTGAAACTCTCTCAGCACCTCCTCCTGCAAAGCAACTGGTAGCATGGTATGTCCTCTGAAAAGTACATCGTGCTCTCCTCTTATAGAGAATCCATCAGGTGTCTGTCCTGAGGATATCTGTGCACGCCGCGTCTCACAGTCAACGTCCCCACGCTGTGCCTCTCTGACCCACTGCAGTAGTGGAGGAGTGACTCTGAGTGACTGGAGAAAGGCTACTCCATATCTATCCACGAAGGATATCTGCAAAGCGGCTAGCTGCTCTGTCGCCTCCCCGAGTAGCTGGATGCCCATCCTCTTTCTAAGAGCATTGGCTACTACGTTCCCCTATCCAGGAGTATAGACTATCTCAAAGTCATAGTCCTGGAGGAACTCGAGCCATCACCACTATCTCAGATTTAGGTCCTTCTGCGAGAAGATGTACCTGAGACTCTGGTGGTCAGAGTAGACTGTAAAGCACTCGCCCATCAGATAATGTCACCACATATTCAGAGCAAAGACCACTACTTCTAACTCCAGGTCATGGGTAGCGTAGTTCTACTCATGCTGCCTCAACTGACGTGATCCATAGGTGATCATAGCCCACTCCTGCATTAGGACACATCCGAGTCTGGTCCCTGATGCATCGCAGTAGACTACGTACCCTACTCCCTCCTCCGGTAGCCTTAAGATAGGTGTGATGGTCAATCTCTATCTCAGCTCTTGGAAGCTCTATTGACATCTGTCTGACCACACGAAGGGTTTCCCCTTCTTTGTCAAAGTTGAGATTGGTGCCACAACTCTGGAAAAGTCTAGCATAAATCTTTGGCAGTACCCAGCTATCCCCAAGAAACTCCGCACCTCTGTCACGCTCCTGGGTGGCTCCCAAGCTAGCACTGCCTCGATCTTCGCAGGATCCACCACAACTCCCGCCTCAGAGATGACGCGTCCTAAGAAGAGAACCTCATGTAACCAGAACTGACACTTCGAGATCTTTCCGTAAAGCTGGTGGTCTCGGAGTGTGTCCAGTACAACCCGCAAGTGGTAGGCGTGCTCCTCCTCAGTGGTCGAGTATATCAAAATGTCATCGATGAAGACCACGGAAAATAGATTGAGGTATGGCTTAAAGATACTGTTCATGAGACCCATGAACACTGCTGGAGCGTTGGTTAAGCCGAAAGTCATAACCAAGAACTCATAGTGGCCATACCGACATCTGAAGGTCGTCTTCTGCACGTCCTCGTCTCGAACTCTGAGACGATGATAGCCTTATATAAGGTCTATCTTTAAGAACCACCGTGCTCCGTTGAGATGATCGAAGAGGTCGTCAATCCTCAGTAGCGGATACTTATTCCTCACGGTCACCTGGTTTAGGCGATGATAGTCGGCACATAGTCGCAAGCTCCCGTCCGCCTTCTTGGCGAACAATATCGGGGAAGCCCATGGTGAAACACTAGGTCAGATGAATCCCTTCCCCTGCAAGTCCTCCAGCTATAACCGTAGCTCTCAAAGCTCAGAAAGAGCCATCCGATATGCTGGAGTGGATATCGAGGATGTCCCAGGGTATAGGTCAAAATAAAAGTCTACCTCTCTGCGAGGAGGTAATCCTGGAATGTCGTCAGAGAAAACGTCCGCATACTGATCCACCACTATAGGAAAACCCAGACTCCGAACGTCAACTGATCCTAGGATGAGGCTAGCCAACTGATGAGTGATGGGCTGTCCTCTCCTCTGTGAGAGTCTATCATGTGCTGCAAAGGCTCCCTTCTCACCGGTGAAGGTGAACCTGCTCCCGTCGGTGCGTACACACCGCACCTTGTGCCTAATACAGTCAATCTAAGCATAGACTGTAGATAAACAATCCATGCCCAAGATGAAGTCATAAGGCCTCAACGCCGCTACAAGAAGATCCCAGCCGAAGCTCTCGCCTCCTAGAGTAAGCTCACACTGCCGACACCAGTGCGTAATCGTCGAGTCTTCTCCCGTAGGAGTCTCTAGCCATAAGGATCAAGCCAACGGTTCTGTCGGAATCTACGAGCTCCGAACAAGGGCAGCGACAATAAAGGAATGACTCGCTTTTGTGTCTATAAGAACTGCAGCAAGGGTGGAGTAGACACAGATAGTACCTCGAATCATCTCTGGCACGCCGTGGTCGTAGGCCTCTGCTGCCTGAAGCTGAGCCTCTCTCTGCCCGCCATCTCCCTGTGGTCGGGGTGGACCTTGTGGTGGTGGTGGTGGTAAAGCCTCAAAGCATCCCCCACGACCTGCTGCTTGGCTAGCTCCCCTGCCTCGTCCGCCTGCTCTCGGCGGGCTACCATGGTCGACCCTATGCCTCTACTTGGGTGACCCCTCAACCGTCTTCTGCTCCTATGTACGGCGGGTCGGGCAGTCACGAGCCATGTGGCCCTGCCCGCCACATGCGTAGAACTTCCTACTCTTCGGAAGGCTGGCTCTGTGCCATGTGCCCCGCACCTCTGAGCCAGTGTCTTGAGGTCGTCTGCCTGATGGTCTGGTCCGCCTGGACCCCTGTGATGTCCGTCAACTGCATGCTGCAGACGACTCTGCTACATGCCGCCATTCGGTAGGTCTTGCTGCTGGTGTAGGATCAGCAAGAAAGCTCTCAATGAGAAGGACTCACTCCAGTACTCCTTCTTGTGTTGGAATGCTATGGGAGATCATTGATGCCCTGATCTCATATCTCAGTCCCTGGTCGAAGGTCCGGGCCCGGAAGAATGGGTCTCGTACCATGTCCGTCGAATAGTGTGAGTGATCGGTAAATCTTGCCGAGTACTGGGCGACCGTCATGCTGCCATGCGCAGCTGTAGAAGCTTCTGGATGTGTACCGCACAGAGGGTGGCTGAGAAGAACTCTGAGCGGAAGAGGCTCTCAAAGTCCGTCCAGAGGAGAGATGCCTCGTCGTGCACCTGGAGCATCAAGCTCCACCATCTGCCTACTACCTCGTGCAAGAGGCTCACTGTGAGGATCAACATGAGGTTATCTGGTGTCCCCACTAACCTGAAAACTCACACAACCGCCTCCAGCCAATCCTCGGCTGCCTGAGGGTCCGTCTCCCTGCGGAACCTGGGACGTCTCTGACACTGAAACTTATGCAGTGCAATAAGGCGACGTCCAATCTCAGCGGCTGGGGATGGTGGCATTGGTGGCTCGGCGGGTAGTGATACCACCGGTGCCTCCACTGGAAAAGGGCCCTGCACTGAGGCCTCGTCGCTCGGCGGGCTGTCATCTCGCACAAAGCTCGAAACCCTAGCTGGCTGCCATCGTGGGGCCATCCTGAAAAGAAACAGGTGCACCATGGTCAAAACAGTATACCTGGTGAGCTGACACAAAGTAATCATGAAGAAAAATCTTGAAACACACATGCAATCAATGTTTTCGTGCATTGAGTCTGAAATCAGAAGTCAGGGTCCTGGTGTACGGATACGTCGGCTTCTCCACTAACACTGGACTCCCTGGACTGATAACCACACTCAATACCTTTAACACTACTACTTCACATAGAAGAAAGATCAAAGTCTTGAGTTCTGTGGTAGAACCAAATGCATCCGATACCAATTTATCACGACCCGTCCTCGGGACCCGTGCCGTGACTACCCCAAGCCCGACTCCCATAGGCCAGGGGCTGGCGACTAGCACCAAAGGCATAAATCCCGAAAAAAGGGAAGGCATTGCCTTTATAATGTAAACAAACACCACAGAGTAATCCAGCAGAAGTAAACACTAAGTAAAACTGGGTACAAAAGTAAGTGCGGAAAGTAAATGGTCCAGAATAAAAACCCAAACTGAAAGTAAAGTACAACTGGAAAGAAAGTACAGCAACTGAAAGTACAGCAGCAACGTCCAGCTGTCCACTGGAAGTCCCACCTGGAGGGTGGGTACAAATAGCCACCTCAGCTCCTCGGGTCCAGCCGTCCGCTCCGTGTACGTCCTGCCCAGTGGTCCAACTCCAGGTACCGACTGCTCCACTAGCCTCAACCACGATCAGCACTGTCCGTCATCTGCATCCAACACAACGTAGTGCGGGCATAGCCCGTGAAGGGGTGAGTATACGCTACTCAGTAGGGACCCCGAGACCCTCGAAGGTCTCCCAGAATCCAAAAAGGATATTCCACAAAGCAAAGATACAATCATGAAGTAACAACCAACACTACTTAGGTATATGCCCATACATATACCTAAGTCATCAATTCCAGTTCAGCTCCAACATCCGAGCCCAAGTTCGATCATGTCCACACAGGACAGTACAACCCAAACCACATAGGATAACAAAACTCAATCCACATAGGAAAGCAATTCAATCATATCGAAGATATTGATTGAAAGTCAAGACTCAGCTCACACAGGTATACTTCTTCGTAAGGTGATAAAGATGATCAGATGTAGCCACTGATTCATCTAAGCTGGGACCCACGTAGGATACTAAACCAGCTAAGCTGTCGGACCCACATAGGATACAGACCAACTACTCTGCCAGACCCACGTAGGATAGCAAGAACAGAGTCATCACCGTCGAACCCACAGAGGATTTCAGTACGGTCTTCATGGCTGCCGAACCCACAGAGGATTTCAGTGCAGTCTTCATTGCCATCGAACCCACAGAGGATTTCAGTACGGTCTTCATCGCTGCCGAACCCACATAGGATTTCAGTGTAGTCTTCTTCGCCGTCGAACCCACGGAGGATTTCAGTACGGTCTTCATCACTGCTGAACCCACATAGGATTTTAGTGCAATATTCATCGCCGTCAAACCCATGGAGGATTTCAGTACGGTCTTCATCACTGCCGAACCCACATAGGATTTCAGTGCAGTCTTCATTGCCGTTGAACCCACGGTGGATTTCAGTACGGTCTTCATCGCTGCCGAACCCACATAGGATTTTAGTGCATTCTTAATCGCCATGGAACCCACGAAGTATTTCAGTACGGTCTCCATCACTGCCGAACCCACATAGGATTTCAGTGCAGTCTGCATCGCCGTAGTCACAGCCAACTCTAGGGTTCCCACACACAGCATGCTCGATTCTGGGAGGGTCCGCTCCATGATCCAAGGGGGGTCGATACATCAACTGACATGTAGTCTGGAGTTGATGTATCCCAAAGTTATGTCTCGTCAAGAGGAACTCAACATGACAGATGGCGCGTCAATCGGACGTCCGGTCTGAGAGTTATTGGCCTTTTTGTTCCCGGGGCCCGGTTGGTTTTTAAGTCAAAACCACCATGACCGCACTCCAAATGCATCCAAATATCAAGAGGAGTATGCCAAAAGGTCCATCTCACTAAGAGGAATCAAACAAAGTCAACAACACGTCAATCGGACGTCCAGAGCTCAAGTTATAAGCGTTTCCGCTCTGAGGGCCCGGTTGGTTTCGTGTTCGAACCATCCCAGCCATACCCAAAGTTATTCGAAACCTTGAGTGTAATATATCGAAATGATCGTTTCGTTCCAAGGATTTCCATTCAACTGACAGTGCGTCGATCAGAGGTCCGTATCCCATGATATGGGCAGAAGAACGAACCTATCCGGTTTAGGGGGTTTTGGGCCCGGACCGACCCGGCCCGAGACCCCCTGGGTCGGCCCGAACCGGGTCGAACCGAACTGGGTCCGGGTCCGGCCCATTAGGGTGCGGTCCGGCCCGGTGGGTGCGGCCCAGCCCAGCTGGCGCGGCCCGACCTAGCCGGCACGGCCCGGCCCGGCCTGGGCGGCCCTACCCGGTGCGGCCGGTCCGGCCTGGGCGGCCGGGGGCCCCGGCGCGGGCTCGCCCCGCACGAACAGCTTGGAAATGTCGTTGTGGAAGGACGGGGGGGCTAACCCCCTTGTTTGAAGCCGCGGTCCCCACATTGGGGGCCACTCCCTTCGGCCAGCGGACGCGGAGCTGGGCGCCGCGTCTCCCTCAGGCCCCGCACGGCCGCGGGACCGGTCGCCTGCCGGCACAGCTTCAGCCGCGGCGGTCCCTCCTAGCAGCGCGCCGGGATGTCGCTGCCTCCGGGTGGCCGGCTGGTGCCGGCCGCTGCCTCCAGCTGTCAGCACCGCCGCGCAGCTGGTGAAGTCCGTGGGCCACCAGAGTTGCTCCGGTGGTCCGTTTTCAATTCTGTCTGCACCGGTGTTCATCTCGGGTCCCGTACTTTACTGCGGAATCATCAAACCGCCTCTGTGGACCATTCCGTCATCGCCCATCAATCCACCGTCAAATAAACAATTTGCAGAGTCTTCGAAGCGCCTCAACGGCGCCGTGCTTCTTCGCCCGTTCTCCATCATTTCCGCGCGGTGCCGTTGCACTGCGCCGACTTTGCTCGTACCGCAACAAGTACAATCATCAAAGGGGGAGGAGGGTCGGTCGTATTCATGCGGTCCGACCTCCTCTTGTTATTACGATAACAGGAGGCCCAAATAGAAGTCGATGAACCGCAAGGAAAATAATTCACAGGCAAAACAATTAACCCGTACATCAAGGTGTCATCGAACGAAGGTTCATCGTAGGAAATAAGAGCATCGCCGAAGAGGGCATCACGAAAGGAGGCTCCATAAGCATCATCGGCATCGCGGAGAAGAGAATCGTCAGTGTCGCGGTACATGGTGTCACATCGTTGATCTCTGCGGATTCGGCGTTCTTCATTGTCCTTCATCGGAGGCGGGCGTTCTTCGTCGGCGACGGTGCGTTCTTTTCATTCTTCAAGGAGGAAGATGAAGTTCAAGACTTGAGAAAATCCTCTCCAATCCCTCTCGCACAATGAACCCACCCTTAAAGAAATAAGACTTGTCTTATTTAATTAACACAAAAGCCAACACCTCAATTGAAATTCAAAATTAAAACACGATTTAATTAACGTGCGTTGACCAATTAATGGGGCATTTAATAATCCAATTAAACGCGAGAGTTGACTTGGCATTTAATAGGTGGTGCGGGTGAGTTACCAAATTAATTTCACATGGGAGGTAAAAGGAAATAAAGGGGGTGGGGCTTGTGTGGGCCCCACCTCACTAATATCCTACCTAGTGGAGTTAGGATATTAGTGGGTCCCACTCCAACCACCAAGCATCGGTTTAAACTACCTTAAATAAAAATAAAATTGGTTGCACAAATTTTATTTTATTCATTACTTAACCCACTATTTTTAATAATGACACCCAAGAAAATGCAACTCCAGAAAAGGTGATCCTAAGAAATTACCGGCGCTGCGGTTTCATTGGTGTCCTCGGATTTCGATTCCAAGCACCAGTTCAAAAGTTAGGAAAACCCGCTCGTTCGTTCACTGAACGTACCCGAGCTAAACTTCGAAAATTGATTCCGGGCACACCGGGCCTCGGAATCAGGTGCCGTCAGAAAATGCGTTCTTTTAAAATCACAAAGAAAATTAAGAAAAAAAAAATTTCCCTTGAATTTTATGGATCTTTACACATAATTTTTAAGTAGAGGACCCGTGCCCTAGTAAAACATGAGGGTTTTACTCTTGTGGTCAAGAACCCATGCCCAACCTGGCTAGAGGGTTCTACTCTAGGTCATCAAGGACTCATGCCTTGCCCTACTGAAGGGTTCCACTAGAAATGGTGAGGAACCAATCCTATCCTAGTGTAGGGTTCAAATATAGTGGTTGATGACCCATGTACTGCCCATCAGGATGGTTCCACTCAAAAATAAACCTTTAGTGATCTCACCTGATCACAACTTCCATCAATCATGTCAATAAAAGGTTTAATGCTTGGAGCATTCCACATCATATCTTGAAATCCAAATCTCATGGAACCGTCATGTTCTGAACATAATTGTTTTTGGATATGTTACTCTTGATTTGAAATACTATTTCAAATGAAGGAGACACAAATGATCTATGTTTGATTAGTAGATATCAAGGTGTAAATAGTGTGTGGTCCTGATTTACATCTTGTTTGTGTCCTTAGTAGGAACACATATCCATCCTAGATATTATTACACACTATTTAGGTGGACTATATGTCCTATATCTGTTAACTAAGACTGGGGTCATGATTTAATATCAGAGTACATGACCATGTATCGGACACTGTGTACTTCCACAAAGTTTCCCATTCATATGAAACATCACACGAGTTGTATAATTGGGGAAGGGTTACACGACGTGTAGGTAGGTTAGAAGCTATGTCACCATTAACTTTCTCCAAACCCTATCCATTGATACTGAGGTGGTTACACACCATGTGTTCAACATAAAACATGGCGTGTAGTTGTGATTTTAATAGAAATCTGAGATCCAACATCCTTACCAAAATTTGTCCATTTCGCTGCTAATTTCATCTCTACTCGGTCAAAAAATTGTGTATGTACCTAGAAATCATAATTTCAGATTTCCACTCATCCAAAATCTCAATTCAATTATCATGAGGGTTTCACCACTCATTCCACACATTGTCACACCTCCATTCATCGAGTAATTGATTTTTAATAAACAGATCGATCATCCTTGTCTCATAAAGATCCTAGATCAATTATTAAATCATAAAACCTTTCATTATTCATAAATTCACTATGAATTAGGGGCATGATCGGGCTTATTACTTCCAAAAAATATAGAACTGGGACCACAAGGATCCAAAAAATGAAGAATGTGAAGTAACATGGGAGAATATAACCATAAACCAAAGTTTAAATATCTTTTTCCATTCATTCTTGAAAAACATTGAAGAACCTGGATTCTAAATTAGAAAAGTATAAAAACAAATTATTTTTTGTACATTTTTACATGGAGAGGGAAAAAAATTTGTGTAGATCGAAGAAAAATAACCAATATATTTCATATATTTAATCAAGGTCTTAATAACACCAATTAAAGAGTCTTACATCAATTAAAAATTGACCTTTGATGAATAAAACACATGCCAACAATCTGAGGCGAGCTACTTTATTCATTTCCTTCGGATCTAATCAGATATGACATTCCATTTCCGTATGAGATAATCCACTAGAGGAAAGAGGAATGAGAGTTTTTCTAGTGATTTTAGAATTATGAGGCTAACACTGGAAATTCATCCATAATATATCATTTAGGTTAAAAATTAATTGATTAATTAATTTTAAAAAATTAATTAATCCACTTAACACACCACTACTGAGCGAAGGGTCTGAATGCCTTACGCCGACTCATTTTATGTCATTCCTAGGGTAAAAACCATGTTCTATACTCTGTTGTGGTCTCATATTTCTAATCTAAGCTGTTTTTTTAGAGTTATCCTATTTTATTTATGAATCTGCATGTGAGAAATATAAAACAAATTTAATATTTGTGTAAAATTAATTTCGGGCACACTGGACCTCAAAATCACACACTATATCAACGCCTAACTCTAAAAATATATATAGGAATATTTCAAAGTGTTACAAGGAAAAAAATTATCCAAAATCTTTCTTATATCTATGGTTCCATTCCCCTTCAATGTTTCACCCCATCTAGTGAATTCAACTAAATAATTCACAGAGACTTCAGATATTCTAAATTTGACCCTGGTTTCTCTCTTCAAGAATCATCGGCCTTTATTCAATTCCTTTAGTAGGTTCATAATTGGATTTTGGGATCTTCATTAATGAGTGTTGGTTGGTCTTCTCGAAAAGTATCAAATGATGACACAATTTTCCTCAGAGGATGATATAATTAACACTTGGTCCATAGCTCATCGATCCCTCAACATGTTCCAATTATATGTTTTTCAATGGTATTAAAATTTTCACATGAAATGTGATATAAATTCCATGGTGGTATGGGTATGTTTTCTAGAACTACCTTTTAATTTTCAAAATACAACGATTATTAGTATACTGGGGAACATGGTAAGTTGCTATTTATGTTTATGTAGTCATACTACATATCTTTTTCACCTGATATACCCTCAAATATTTATTGAGGATGATGTTTCTAAGAATCAGAGGGAATAGATTTGGATCATGTTTAGGGGATAATTCTAATGGAATAAATCAATGGCTTTTGAGTCCTGGCCTGCTTACTACTCGTCTGAAAAACATTTTGGGGAATCTTGTTACAGCATGTCATCAAGGATGAAGGGACTATAAAGGGACTGAATTTATCCTAATATTGACATTCGGGATAGAGGAAACTGATGAACCCATAAGGAACTATATTGTTACAGCACATGATGATTCAAATCAGAGGGAGGTCCCTTCAGGTCCAGGAGGTGTGAAGAGTCATCTCAGGGGAACTTGGATCCCTCAAGCCACAGTAATTACTTCATGTTAAAGTGGAAACCCAAACTAATAACAAAGGAGACTAATTGGATAACAAGGCCTAACATAATTCCACTCAGGTGCCTCATGAATTTTAGTGGGGGGGGGGGTGGAGAATCCATTGCATAGGATGAGTCCAAGTAAGAGAAGCTATCATATTAATCTAAGTAATTGTTTTGAGGGGTTGGATAATGAAGGTCCAAAAAAGGATAATAGGCCCTCAAATCTATTTCAGGAATAGGGGACTCATGAATTAGCTGATTTGGGCATGTTTCCACCTTTATCAGAGGAGAAACCCATTTTGACTTAGGTTTCTTTGAGTATGATTATGATGAAGAGATATCTAGCTAATTCATAGATGATAGTGTAGATAGATCATGTCATAGATGGATTCATCATCCATGGAATAAGAAGGTATGTAATGGGAACTGTGATGTAGGTGGATGAATAATTTTTAGGGGAAGAAAGATAATGGTCGAATGGATTACTCTCAGCTATATAAGTTAATTAAAAAAAGATTTGCTAGAAGGAATAAGGTGATGGTTGGAGGAACAAAAAACTAAGTCCATGAATATAAAGAGTCTGGGTATATTAATTGGAAATAAAAATTACAAGAGTGGGGATACCAAGGAACATGGGTAGGATGGTGGGGAAGGGAAGGTGGATACGGTAAAAGATAAAGAAAAGGGAAAACATCTTGAGTTCATTCTAATTTCTAATGAAGAACTGTGGGAAAGATTCTTCCACATTAAGGCTTCAAGGGAGGTTGTGGACATAATCATAGAGATAATACTATGAGTTGATGTAAATGAGTATCAAAGGGATTGAATCATGAAATAATACTAATTCTTTAAATGATGCTTCAATTAAAAGAAGATAAAGGTAGAGGAATACATCCAATCATATGAAAATATGGCCACCCACATTAAATATTTAGTGAATGAAGATCTAGATAAAATAGTTCACTCACTTCAATGGTGGGTATATAGGTGCGTTATGAATAAAAAATTAACTGTCAAACAGTAAAGTGACAAAATTAATGAAAATTCCATGGCACTTATGTCTAGAATCTATCGAAGAGGTAGATGAAATTATTAATGAATACTTATATGAAAATGTTTTGGGTGTAAGGTAATTTGTAATATTTCTATTAATTTCACAAGAATAAAGCTTGATAATTTGAAGATAATTCAAAAGATACACCTTTGTATAATAATTTTAACATTTCTTCTATGGATGGTAAGAAATCTATTATTAATAAGAAAAATTTCATTGTGAATAGTAGAAGTATACTGAGTAAGAAAGATGATAATGAAAAAATTGAAAGTATTTTATCAGAAAGTGAATAACAAAAAATGTTTATAAATTTGTTTTCAAATGTTGAGAAGAAATAATATTCCTCAATCAATAAAGAAGTGGAAGTTGAGGAGAGTTATATAGAATATCAACTAATAGATAAACTTGTGTTGTGTACTGCGAGAAATAAAAAACTCAATAAACAAATATGAGTGATGATTAATAATTATGGATAAAAATATGTCATTAAATAGAAATATCAGTATACCCCAGAGATTATAGACATCAAATTGAGAGTGACTTAACTGATAAATACAGTTAAAGATCTTAGTAAGATACTTTTTATTAAGTAGGATGGGGTTTTTAAAACCCAATCTAAACTTCTTGAGGTGGAATGTACCTTAAAAAAATGAATGAAAATCTCAAAAAGTTATTAGAGGTATAAGTTGAATCATCTCAACCTACTAAGAAATATAATTCCATGAATAAGTTGAAATCACTACCCACTAAATTTAATGGTTCATCTAATTTTTCTAAGAATATAGGTGATCAAAAAATATTGGAAAGTCCTGTGTTGATAAAGTATGTGAGAAATAAATCACATAAAAAAAGTTTAAAACTACCGCATGAATAATTTTTTCCCGCATATTTAGGGAATACAAACAAAAAAATATTAGGATACGAGGAAAACTCTTTATAGGGAATGATCATAATTTTACTAAAATTTTAGATTCAATTGTTTTTGTTGGTATTAGTTATTTTATGGGAACAAATATTACAACTACTGGGACAACACATCTCCTCCAAGAAACATGTATAAAAAATTGGGATCAATAGTGTATGGATGGTTAGTAAGTTTTCTAAGCAATAAGATGTTGGAAAAGGAAAATCTCAAGATGTTAGAAAGTTTCCAACACAAAACTAATTTTCTTTTATGAAGGAAGTTTGTGAAAGATATAACCAACCTACCAAATTAATGAAGAATGTTTGAAAACTCTTCTAGAATAAGTTTCTTATCCATGGAAGGAAAATTAATCTATAAAGAAAAAAGTTAAAGAATGATCATATATTTTTGGGAAAATGTTAAAAGAAAAAAAAGATAAAAAATGCATTCTTGATATAGTATTATCCTCACACATGATATATATTATAAAAATCAAAAATGATAATGAAAATCATGAATTAAGAATAACTAATTTTAGAAATGATATTTCCTTAAGAATAAGAGGAATATTAACTTCTATGTTTAGATATCAGAAACAAAAATCAAAATAAGTTTTATATGTTGAGGGGTTAAAACAAAATTTAATTAGTGTAAGCGAATGTTTTGATGATGGAAAGGAAGTGAAATTCATTAAATATTCTTGAATAATCATATGTATGGAGGATAGTATTATAGATATTAGGAGGTAATGATTTATTGGATATCTATTTCAGATTAGAGAATTTTTTATATTAGGTTATTTGAGTTTTGTAGATGAAAACAAGTCGTGGTATTATAGGTTGAGTAATCCTGGATAGAAATGTATGACCAAACATTCCAATGTTGATGTTGTAAAAAAAATCCAATACCAAAAGTAAAAGAAGATAATGTTTGAAAAACATACTATAATGGGAAGAGGATTGGTAAAATCCATAAGAAATTTGAGATTAAATCATCAAGACCTCTTCATCTTATTCAATCATATCTTTATGGAATGATTATACATTAATCAATGAAATGAGATTTCTAATTTATCCCTTTTTGATGATTTCACTTATATGACAAGCATTATGTTTATGAGGCATAAATTAGAGGTTGTGAAAATATTCAGTTTTTTTATAAGTGATGTTAAGAGTGAAATTGGTGTTTATATATTGAAGTAGAAAATAAAAAATGGAAAATTTTACACATGAAATGGATTCAAATCATTTTTTAAGAAGCATGGGGTAAAATAGTTGTACAGTGATCCAAACCCCCTCAATAAAATTGAGTGACAGAATGGAAAAACTAAGTTTCGTAGAAATGGAAATAATTATACTGGACGATTATAAACTTTCTTAGTCATTATAGAGATAAGCTATTAGTACTAATATAAATACACTAAAAAAGATGTTTATAAGTCCATATTTCAACCTGAATTATTATGAAATGTCATATGCAAAAAAAGATAAAAATTTCATGGTTTTTGGAAGTCCCTACATACTAAAAATCTAAACTTTGGATCTTGGAAAATTTGATGAAAATTATTAGGTTGAAATCATCATGGGATATTCATACAATAGAAGAATTTATAATTGTTAGAACATAATTTTACAAAAGTTGGTTGATTCCTATGATGTGAAAGTTACTGAAAAAAATTCATTAAAAAGGATATTGAAAATGTTATTGAAGATAATTTGAATACTTCCAATGAGGATAAATAAAGTAAAGATGAATGTGATCCAAAATAAGTATTTTAAGATTAAAAAATGTCACATGATAAGGAAATTAAAACAGGAAGAGAATTTATGAAATTTCATACTCCACAAAAATAGGTTGAATCTGAATATGTTATTAAATATCATAAAGCATTAGTATATCCTGTAAGAAAGTTTCTATTATAATAAAAAATATCACTTATCTCACAAATTAAACCAAAATTATTCCCAGAGGTAGTAAAACACTAAGAATGGGTTTATTCTAAAAATGAGGAGTTAGATCAAATTGATAATAATGAATGATTATAAATTTTTTCACATCTAAAAGGAATGAAAATTATTTGGAAAAATTTGGTTTATATAAACAAGTTGAATGAAAATAGATAATTCTCAATAAATAAATATAAACTTGTGCACAAAGCATATTCCCATATGGAAGGTGTGGATTTTGAAGAAACTTTCACCCCTACTATGAGTATGGAAACTATCAAAATGTTCTTGGAAGTGGTTTTACATTGTTGTTAAACTACTTATCATGTGGATTTAAAGGAATCCTTATTAAATGGTGAAATAGAAAAATAATTTTACATCAAGAAACCTTGTGGTCTCTTTCTTGATAAATTTGGAACCAAGGTTTTCAAGTTGAATAAAAATTTAAATGTTTGAGATAAGACCCACGTTCATGGTAATCAAAACATGATAGTTTATAGAAGAATTTAAAATTTTATAAATGTTAAATTAAAAAAAATACTTAAATTTGAAAAAGATGAACTTAGGTCCCCTTTATTTATGTTGAAAACAAAAAAAATTAGGGGATTGAGAAATTTTTTATAAAGAGTTTTCTAAAGAAATGAATAGAAACTTTGAAACTTCAATGATCAAATAATTAAAATTCATTCTAGGTTTACAAGTGAAATATAAAAGTAGATGCATTTTCCTATCTAAAGAAAAGTTTTATAGGGATTTTTTACTAAATTTTTCATAAGAAGATTCAAAAGAAGTTTCAAATCCTATTTTAGTTGGCATGAATATGAGTAAATATAGAGATCCAGGCTTAACATATATGGATATTACATCATTTTTTATGAATATTCATAACATTAAAAAAGTAATTTCCCAAGGACCATAATAGTTTAGTGTCTTTGGAAACATGGAACAAAATCTTATTACTTAGTGAAATATCTTCAATGTTTCTCACAAAGATCATACCCTTTAGTACTTCTACTGAAAACATTTCATCATTACACAAGGAAACTAAACACAAGAAAGGGGTGAGCTCAAATTCTCAATAATGTTAAATAAAGGAAATATTTAAGAATAACATGGATATAAGCATACGATAACATGAGAATACCGTTTAAAGATCATACCCTACATATCCAAGATTAGAAACAAGAGACATGTCATAATGATTGGTAGTTCATAACACATGAATCATAAGATAATAAAGAACATGTACCATGTGATATTATCATAGGAATAAGATGTAGAATTTTAGGAAAATATAGAATCATGTAATATATTTCCCTATAATTCTTGTCATGTTTCCAAAAACTTAT
The DNA here is from genome assembly GCA_963277665.1 of Viscum album. Classification (NCBI taxonomy): domain Eukaryota; kingdom Viridiplantae; phylum Streptophyta; class Magnoliopsida; order Santalales; family Viscaceae; genus Viscum; species Viscum album. The sequence continues at coordinate 1,909,210,658 of OY728157.1, read as the reverse complement.
CAAGGAACTTCAGGGGGAGTACACCTACTTTGCAGGACACAACACCATCCCCTGTTGTAGTCCTTTCCTTGTATGTTATTGAGTCTCCACATATTCTATAGTGCAATACGATTTTCGAATTTATTCCCATCATTATCTCATGAGATATAAATATTTACCCAACAAATTATAGGGAGATATAGCTCCCACCCTTCTCATAATGAAATATTACATACATGTTGTAAATACCTAGAATTTCCATTATTTTTTTATATAAATTGGAATTTTACAAGTCCGCGAAATATGACGGCGTGTGAATCCGAGGCCCGGAGTGCCCGGAAAGATCTTTCGAAGTTTTGTTAAGCTTAAGTTAATGCACGTAAGAGTTTTTCCTAAAAAAGTGGAATAACTCTTAAACGGTAACTCAAATTAGAAATCTAAGGGAACTATTGTGCTCAGGATGGCGGGTTTACCCAAGGTGCAACTTAAGATTAATCGGCGTGGGCCTCCTGTGAGAAAACCAAAAAATGGCATAATCATAAATAAAATAATTAAATAAATTATTTTATTTTTCAAATGATTATAACTCGCAAACGTTAACTCGGATTAAAAATCTGAGACCGGAACTGAAATCATGAGGGTATGATTTCTTTAAGGAAATACTAACTTTGGCCGGTGTGGGCCACCAGAAAAAGGAAGTTTTTTACCACAAATAAAATAATTAAGTGAAAATTATTTTATTGTAAAATTCATATCTTTTAAAAGGTAACTTACATTGAAAATCAGAGAGTATCGTTGGGTTCTTTGGGATGTGTTTCACTTAGGTAGATCCTAACCTCGACCGATGTGGGTCGAGGCTGACTGATAATAATTTTTTGAACTTTTTTTAGGTACGTTCAGTGAACGCGCAAGTGGCGTTTTCCTAATAAATGAACTGTCATAAATTATATGATCGTTACATACCTCCCCACCTCTCCTATATATGTGGATCTTGAGAGGAAGTTTTGGGATGGATTCACTAACCGAAGAAGCATTGGTAAAGTGTGGTGATTCCCAACACTTGGAGGATTACGCTCTCCAATGAAGAACACTCCACCAATGAAGAACGTCGACGAGGAATGCCTTCAACTATGAAGAATGAACTCGATTTAAACTTTCTTCCTTAGAACTTCCTCAGACATAAGACATGTTCATCTACAAAGAATATACATCTCCATTATCTTAATAACGTCAACCAACAATGAACAAAGTATGGGATTTTTGTGAATGATTTTATATTCTTGAGATTCTTTCCTTCAAAAAACAAAGAACGTGGATCAACTTCTAACTAGTTCATCCACAGATGTTTTCATTTTGCGAGTTTTGTGATTGATCATTGCGGGATGGTTTGCTGTGGTTAGTTTTTGTGAGCCAAATGCTACCACCCTAAACGCAGAGGGTGCAGACCAAACCAACATGGCCCAACCCCTCCGTTGTTCTCTTTTGTGGTGTTCTTAGAGATGGTGTTGAAGGAGAAGAAGGCAATGAAGGAAACGACCGTGCTACCCGTGGCCTCCGTAACCCACCCGTCGTAGTTCTCCCAGCCAAACCGGCCTGTCGGTGCCCCCCCGGCCACACCACACCCCAACCGAACCGCCCCCGGCCACTGTGACTCTCCCAGCTGACCCGCCCCCTGCTGTGCCACCCCGGCCACGCCGCGCCCCATGCCACACCCCCACGGCTCTTCGAGCTGAACCTCCCCCATGCCTTGGGCCTATATTCCCCTCACGGTGCCCTCCGAGGTGATCCGCCCCCTTGTGGCGCCCTCCGAGCCGAAACGCCCTTGCACTGACTCGCGGCTGGTACGCACCCTCATGGCCCTCCTTGGCCCCTCGCAGCCGGTTGGGCCGAGCCCAGTGGGCCGAGCCAAAACTAACGGCCTGGCCCACCCAGAAGGCCAGGCTAGACCCAACAGGTTAGCCCGGGTCGACCTAAACTGGGTCTGACCAGACCTCGGGCCCACTACAGCCCTTTACCTTTTTTTGGCTATATCTTTGGCACTGGACGTCTGTTTGAAGAACCATCTGAGGCACTGATAATCTTGGAGTATGATAGTCCCTTTGAGTATACCCCAATATATTTTAGGGTATAGTTGACATACAGTCAGGTTGGATCGTGCACGAATCCAAGAGGGCCCCCGGGACTAAAAGGCTAATAACTCACAGACCGGGCGTCCGATTGACGCACCGTCAGTTGCGTTGAGACCCCTATGACGTGGCAGACCTTTGGGATACTTTTTTGTAGGAAATAGTGATAGTGGATCATAGACCAGTAGGTTGTGCAGTGGATACTCCCGGAGATGAGCGAGCATAGTGCAAAGACCCAGTAGTTGGCTGAGACCTGACGACTGCTGACCGTTTGACTCAGAGTGATTCTACTAGCCCAGTAGGGAGTGCTTGGTTGTGGTGTTAGAACCATAGTGGAGGCACACCTGGTTGTGGTGGTAGACCCATGGTACTCGAAAAGAGGAGTACATCTGTAGGCTATGAGGGTGGGTGCCTGGGTGTCGCGGCAGACCCACAGTGGGGAGCGCCTCTGTGTGACGCCACAAACCCATGATACTCGATAGAAGGAGTACCTCAACAGTCCAAGGTTAGTGGGAAGAGCCTCTGTGTGACGCGGGAGGCCCAATGTACTTGATTGATCAGGAGTTCTCCAGCAACCGATTTTTTTATAATGTTAATAAAATCCTGGTTGAGCTGAGTCAGTTTTTCTATGTTTTCCTCATGATTGAGACAGATTACTTGATAACTTAGTTATATGTATGGGAATATACCTATGTAAGGTTATCTATTGATTTAATACTTTTTGGTTTATCCTTGTTGGATTTTGTGAGGCCTTGAGGGTCTCGGGGCCCCTACAGTGTACCGTTATACTCACACCTACACGGGTTATGCTCGCACCTTGTTGTGTTGGATGTAGACGATAGAAAGCACTGACTGAGGCTGAGAGCACTAGGACTGGACGGTACCTGGAGGTAGACCATATGACTTGTCGGTACATGGAGGAGATAGACTGATGTGGAGTATTGAGGATATGATATGTACCTACCCTTCAGGTAGGAACCTCGGTGGATGACTCAGTATCTATTTTTCCTTTTTCTTTAGTTTTAATTATACTTTCAGTTTCTTGTACCTTTACTGTTGGGCTTGTATTCTGACCCCTTTTACTTTTCAACACTTTTTTTGTTATACAATTTACTTATGTTGGAATCTTGTTGTATACTTGGTTGTAGTGTTTACAGGTTATAACAACAATGCCTTCCTAGTATAGGGAATTACACCTTTGGTTCTATTCACCAACCCTTGTACTATGGAAGGCGGGGTTGGGGTAGTCACGACATGAGCCCCAGGTGATGGGTCGTGACAAATTGGTATCATAGGATTCAGTTCTATCGCAAATATTTAGACTCTGATATTTTTTATGAAGCAATAATGTTAAGTGCAGTGAGTTTAGTTTTCAATTCAGGGAGTCCAGTGTTGGTGCGGTGGCCGACGTATCCATACACCAGGACCCTGAGTTCTGATTTCCGACTCAGTGCATGAAAACACTGATTACGTGTGTGTTTTTGTTGTGATTTCTTAAGTCATCTCACCAGGTCAGCTCACGAGGTATAATCTTTTGACAGTGTTGCATCGGTTTCTTTCAGGACTCCTCCACGCATTCAACGAGTTATAGTTCCGAGAGTTGTATGCACTAACAGCCCACCGAGCGCTGAGGCTCCAGTGCAGGTCCCTCTTACTATGTTTTCACCTTCGGGTGGTGTACCAGCAACAGCACCACCCGTTGGGAAACAGATACCACCATCCACACTAGCAGACAGTGCCTAACGAATAAGCATGTTGCACGAGTTCCAGCAGTAGAGGCCTATGAGGTTTTGAGGTGAGACAGATTTCTAGACAGTTGTGTTGAGGGTTGGATGGAGGCTATTTCTAGAGTTTCTCATCTAGTTGAGACACCAATAGAGTAGATGATGATCTTAGCTACTTGTCTTTTTCAGTGAGTGACCATGAGGATGGTCCTCTTAGTGATGAGGCTTCGATATGTGGGTTTTTTCCTAAGATAGAACCTTCGGGTAGTGTGACAGCTATATCACTACCTGTTGGTCATCAGTTACAACTGGTGGTACCGGTAGAGGACACATGTAGGCTTAGTGCCTTATACGTGTTTCAACATCAGATACCCCTCAGGTTATAAGGCGATCCTGACTCACAGGCGGTTGAGGACTAGCTCAAGGAGGTTGTTGAGAGTTCTCTATAACTTCTACAGCTTCGGTAGGATGACATGTCTGTAGCTGTGTATTCATCGATGCGTACCAATATTTTCTGGTACTCGATGAATATGATACGATCTATGCTTCAGGGCTCGAACTTCCGAGCGAGGTGTGTTTAAAGGACATCCAAGACAACACTATTCCTCTATGCATTCCTACTTATACTAGGGTTATAGAAAGAACCTTTTTGGTTGAATGTTATTTGGATAAGTGGATACAGCCAATGAATGTTAGCAGTGGGAAAATAGGAAATTGGAGTCAGTCTCAGAAACTTGGGCATGTAAAATGTTTCGGGAAGAAGAAGTTATAGGGACAGATGATTCTATAGGGCAGTAGATGTGGAAGTAGAGCTAGGATAGTAGCATGAGGTGGTGTTCTTTTTGACATGTTACAACCACCCCCCCTTTTTTTAGACCCTGCTAGGCTCAGGTAGCTGGAGTACAGGGGAAGAGAGTAGTTTTAAGTGGTCAAGGAATGTGACCCAAGGGCTCTAGGAATGATTCGAGGAATGGTCTATGTCTACTACTAGTTGTCATATCAATTGTCATAGGTACCAATCATTCCTTCCTTCCACAAATCTTGTCTAGGACCTATAGTTTCTGGTTAAACCATTGACTTGACCCTCAGGTCTGGAGACAGCTTTGGGAGGTGACTCGATAATCACACTTATGCCGATAGTGTGATTTGACCCTTGAGGAGAGAGTTTTGGTTGGAACCTCTTAGTGGAAGTGTCGAGGCCTTACGATGATAGTTTGGGTTTGGACTTGACATCCACAGTTCGCACTCAGATTGACTGTATTAGGCAAAGATGTTGTGGTTTATCTACAACATTGGGATGAGGTTTCCCTTGGTCAGCAAAAAAGGAAACCTAAGAAGCACAAGGTAAGCTCATACATAGGAGGGTGCAAAAAACCCCACGTTAGTCAGCCAACCTCCCCCTCGTGGCAGCATAAGTTGACTTTGAGATAGTCTATACTCTTGGGAAGGGGAACATGGTAGTAGACGCACTCAGCAGGCGGTCTGGCCTACATCTGCTGAGTGAGGCGATAGAGCAGCTAGCCGCTTTATAGATATCCCTTTTGGATCGAGAAGGAGAATATTTTCTTCAGTATCTTACATTCACTCCCCCACTCCTTCAGCGAGTTAGGGAGGCACAACACAAAGACGTTGAATGCGAGACACAATGTGCGCAGATATCTATAGGACATGCACCTGATGGATTTTCTGAAGGTGGGGAGCACGTCATTATATTAAGGGGACGTACCATGGTACCCATGTCACTTCAGGAGGAAGTGTTGAGGGAGTTACACAAATCCCATCTAGCGGTACATCCAAAAGTGGTGAAGATGTACCAGGACCTCCGACGACAACATTGTTGGTCAGGAATGAAGAAAGCACTTGCAGATTTTGCCTCTCAGTGCCTCACTTGTCAGCAAGTGAAGGCAGAGAATCTGGTACCAGTGGGTTTGGTTCAGACTTTAGAGGTCCCAAAGTGGATGTGGGGTGATATATCCATAGACTTCGGTACAGGAAATCCACATACATCTATGGGTCGTGACTCGATTTGGGTAATCGTCGACCGACTCACAAAGTCGGACCACTTCCTACCAATCAAAGAACAGGGTTCAATAGAGAGTTTGGGATGCCTCATTGTGTGGGATATTGTGTGGTTACATGGAGTACCCTAGAAGATCATTTCCGATCATGATGCATGTTTTACTTCTCGGATATGGAAGGGGTTGTAGGAGGCTTTCGGGATGGAGCTTCATTTGAGCACCGCTTCCATCCATAGATGGATGGTCAGACTGAGTAGACCATTCAGACCCTCGAGGACATGTTGCGTGGTTATGTCATCGACTTCGTTCGCAGTTAGGAGGATCACTTACCTTTGATGGAGTTTGCATACAATAATAGCTATCACTCCACCATAGGGATGACACCTTTTGAGGCATTGTACGATTGACCTTGTAGATCACCTTTGTGTTGGACTGACCCTGGGGAGTCAGCACTCATGGGACCAGAGATGGTATGTGCTACCACAGAGAAAGTACAGATCATCCAGGAGTAGATTAAGACTACACAGAGTAGGAAAAAGTTGTATGATGACAGGAGATGAAGACCTATGGAGTTCAAGGATGGCGACCACGTCTTCCCACGGGTCTTACCATGTTGAGGTCTACGAAGATTTGGATGAGGCAAAAAGTTATCTCCGAGATTTATCAGACCTTTTCAAGTCCTCAGCAGAGTTGGAGAGGTGGATTACCACTTAGATCTTCCACCTCAGTTGTACCGGGTGCACGACATCTTCCACGTATCCCAGCTGAGGAAATACGTGCATGACCCTTATCATGTCATCGACCACAGAGAGCTGGATGTCAACGATGGGGAAACTTTTATGGAGGTTCCAGTAGATATTGAGGATCGACAGGATTGGGCCCTTCATGGATGTTCCATACCTCTGGTGCGCATTCTTTGGAAGCAAAAGAACCTCCAGGAGAGCACATGGGAGTGGGAGATTCAGATGCCTGCTCAGTACCCCCACTTGTTTACCTAGATGAGTTGTGGATTACAAGGATATAGAGCCTTGAGGTGGGGAGAATTTAAAGATCCATAATGTCTATGAATTTTTTTAAATAAATGGGAATTTTACGAGTCTACAAAGTCTGAAGTGTGAGAATCCGAGGCCCGGAGTGCCTGAAATGATCTGTCGAAGTATTATTAAGCTTAAGTTAACACGTGTAACCAGTTTTCCTGAAAAAGTGGAATAACTCTTAAATGGTAACTCAGATTAGAAATCCAAGGGCATAATTGCACTCAGGATGGCAGGTTTACCCAAGGGATGACTTAAGATTAGTCGGCACGGGCCTCCGATGAGAAAAACCCAAAAATGGCATAATCATAAATAAAATAATTAAATAAATTATTTTATTTTTCAAATTCTTATAACTCACAAATGGTAACTCGAATAAAAAATCCGAGACCATCACTGAACTCTTGAGGGTATTATTTCTTTAAGTAGATACTAACTCTGGTCGGCGCGGGCCACCAGAGAAAGTCAGTTTTTAGCCGAAATAAAATATTTAAGTGAAAATTATTTTATTGTAAAATTCATAACTTATAAACGGTAACTTGGATTGAAAATCAAAGAGTCCCGTTGGGTTTGTTGGGGTGTGTTTAACCTATTTAGAGCCTAACCTCGACCGGCTCGGGTCGAGGGTGACTGATAATAATTTTCCAAACTTTGTTTCGAGTACGTTCAGTGAACGCGCAAATGGCATTTTGTAACTTTTGAACCGGTGCTCAGAATTGAAATATAAGGGTACTATTGAACTCGTAGTGCCGATATTCGCTTAAGGAGACTTTGACCTCGACGGCAGATGGTCGATGGTGAAAGTTAGTTTTTAGGTTTTTTGTGAAATAATAAAAAATAAAAATAAAATTGTGTGACACTTTATTTTTATTTGCAACACCCATGTGGGTGTTGGGAGGTGGGGTCCACTGTAACTAAACCTACTTGTGAAAGTTGGGAAGTGGGGACCACCAGACCTTAACCTCCCATGAGAGGTTATGGCGGTGGTGACCACTAGACCCTAACCTCCCATGAGAGGTTATGGTGGTGGGGACCACCTGAGGCCTAAACCTCCAAAATCCCCTCTTAATGAGGGAGAAATATCTCAACTCCCTCATTAATGTGGAGGGGCCTCTTGAGCTTCGTCCACATTAATTATGACAACACACCACCATTATTTGAGCCAATGTAAATTAATTGGCTTGACCCCTTTTAAATTAAGTAACAACGTCATTGGAATTTAGGAAGGTTCCTAATAAATGAACCGTCATAAATTCCACGATCGTTACATACCTCCCCCCTCTCCTATATATATGGAGATTGAGAGGAGATTTTGGGACGGCTTCACCAAGAGACGAAGTACTAGTAAAGTGACGCGATTCCCAACACTTGGAGGATTACGCTCTCCAATGAAGAATGCTCTATCGACGAAGAACACTGACGAAGAACACCTTTGACTATGAAGAACGACCTTGACTTCAACTTTATTCCTCGGAACTTCCTCTGACATAGGACGTGTTCATCTACAACGAATCGACGTCTGCCTTATCGCACTAACGTCAACCAACAATGAACAAGTTAGGGGTTTTGTGTGAATGATTTTATATTCCTATGATTCTTTCCTTCAAAAACGAAGAACGTGGATCAACTTCTAACTAGTTGATCCACATATGTTTTATTTTTGTGGGTTTTGGGATTGATCATTGTGGGAGGGTTTGTTGTGATTTGTCTTGTGAGCCAAAGGCTACCACTCTAAACTCGGAGGTTGCAGAACAAACCAACATGGCCCAACCCCTCTGCCGTTCTCTTTTGTGGTGTTCTTCGAAATGGCGTTGAAGGTGACGAAGGCGATGAAGGAAACGACCATGCTACCTGCAGCCTCCACCACCTGGTCGCCACAACACTCCCAGCAAAACCAGACCAGCCACGCCACCTCATCTATGCCGCATACTGGCCACCCTGCACCCCGGCCGCGCCACGCCTCGGCCGAACCGACCCATGGCTACTTCGGCTCTCCTGGTTGAACCGGCCCGACCGCACTGTGCCCCGAGCCGCCCCCCACCCCCCGGCTACGCCACACCCCGAGCCGTACCTCCACAACCCCCCGAGCTGAACCGGCCCTGTGCCCAAGGCCGAACCGCCACTCGCGGCACCCTTCGGGCTGAGCCGCCCACTCACAGTGCCCTCCGGGCCGAACCGCCATTGCACCGACCCGGGGCTGGTCTGTGCCCTCACGACCAGTATGTGCCCTCACGGCCCTCTGCGGCCCCTCGCAGCCGACTGGGCTGGGCCTAGTGGGCCGGGCCGAACTTAAGGGGTGGGCCCGCCCAACGGGCCGGTCAAGACCTAACAGGTTAGGCCGGGTCGACCTGAACTGGACCCCGGGCCCACTACGGACCTTTAACTTCTTTTGGTAATATCTTTGTCACCAGACGTCCGTTTGACGAACCGTATATGACACTGGTAATCTTGGAGTATGATGGTCCCTTTGAGTAAACCCCACTGAAGTTTGGGGTACAGTTGAGATACGGTCAGGTTGGATCGTGCACGAATCCAATCGAGCCGCCGGGACTAAAAGGCTAATAACTCACAGACCGGGCATCTGATTGACGCGCCATCTATTGCGTTGAGACCCCTTTGACATGGAGGACCTTTGGAATACTTCTTCGTGGGACTTAGTGATAGTGTAGAATCAAACAGTAGATTGTGGAGAGGATCCTCCCGGAGACGAGCAAGCACAGTGCAGAGACCTAGTATCTAGCTGAGAACTGATGACTACTGACCATTTGATTTAGAGAGATTCTACTAGGCCAATGGAGAGCACCTGGTTGCGGAGGTAGACCCATGGTGGAGGAGTGCCTGGTTGTGGCGGTAGACCCATGGTACTTGACAGGAGGAGTACCTCTATAGGCTTTGAGGGGGATTACTTGGGTGTAGCGACAGACCCATGGTGGGGAGCACCTCCATGTGACACCGCAGACCCACGGTACTCGACAGGAGGAAAACATCACCAGTCCAAGGTTAGCGGGAAGCGCCACTGTGTGATACGGCAGGCCCACTGTACTCGATTGAGTAGGAGTTCTCCAGCAGCCGAGGATTTGATCATGTGAATAAAATCCTGGTTGAGCTGAGTCAGTTTTTCTGTGTTTTCCTCACGATTGAGATGAATCACTTGATAACATAGGTATATGTATGGGAATATACATAAGTAAGGTAATATGTTGATTTCATACATTTTGGTTTATCCTTGTTGGATTTTATGAGTCCTTGAGGGTCTCGGGGTCCCTATCAAGTATCGTTATACTCACCCCTGCACGGGCTATGCCCAAAACTTGTTGTGTTGGATGCAGATGACAGACAGTGCTTAGTGAGGTTGAGAGCACTAGGACTGGACGGTACCCGGAGGTGGAACATACGGCTTGTCGGTACACGGAGGAGACTGATGAACATGGAGTGCTGAGGATACGATATGTACCTACCCTTCAGGTAGGAACCTTGGTGGATGACTAAGTAGCTGTTTTTATTTTTTCCTCAGTTGTACTCGTACTTCCAGTTTCTTTTACCTTTACTGTTGGGCTTGTATTCTTTCCCCTTTTACTTTTCAGAATTTTTTTTATTTATACAGTTTACTTGTGTTGGAATCTTTATATGTACTTGGTTGTAGTGTTTACAGGTTATAAAGGCAATGCCTTCCCAGTATAAGAAATTATGCCTTTGGTTCTAGTCGCTAACCCTTGGCCTATGGAAGACGGGCTTGGGGTAGTCACGACATGGGCCCCAAGGTATGGGTCGTGAAAATCATTGTAATTTATAAAGGTTCCTAACAAATAAACCGTCATAAATTCCACAATCATTACACATGTTCAAAAAATTCATTAACAATCATATCATACCACATGAAATGAGATGGGTATCATAAAAAAGTAATTGTATCTTAACATGTAGAAGAATATAGGTTTATTAATCATTTAATCCAATCATAACATGTGAAAATAAGTGGGTTTCATAAGAATATACCCAATTAATAAGAAATGGATTTCCTAAAAATCATTCCATCAAAACATAAAACATTTATATAAGTGATATGAATGGTATCCTTAGATCATATCCCAAGAAAAGCCTAAACTATATCCGAGGATGTTATCATATATGGATAAGGATTTTGAAATATCATTTCGAACATAGATTTTTAAAACATGTAACATTTTGAAAATCCTTTTCTTTTAAACCAATTTGAAAAAATGTAAAGGAATCCTAGAAAATTGATTAATTTTTTTAAGGCAAATATGTTTTCCACATTGAAAAAGTATCATTATTTAAAACATAATGTATTTTGAAAACCTTTTTCAATGATAATATCTTTGAAAAATTAAAATGAAATATTGAAAAAATCCAAAAAAAACTTTTTTCCTTTAGAACTTATAAAAGAATATTAAAAACATTTTAAAACAATTTTTTAAAAATTAATCATTTTTGAAAACCTTTTTCTTTGAAAATATCTTAAATTTTTTTTAAAGGTATCTTTAAAAATCATTTAAAACACATCTTGGACAAAAATGTATTTGAAAAAACTTTTTATTTGAAAAACACTTTAAAAAATAAATTTCTAGATTATTAAGAAAAAAGTTATTAAAAAAACTGATTTTATATAATTTCAATGGAAGTGTCAAATAATGACGGTTGTGATGATAGATATATCTGTATATTCTAAACATTCCTTTTTCACCGAAAAAAGTTTAGAAAAGTTCATTGATCGGAAAACAAATAGATGATTCCTTTTTAATTTTTTTATAAGGTAAAACATGGGTAAAAATGTATTGTATATATCCTTAGAGAATAGTATAAATTTTTGAATTTTTTATAGAAAATAATATTTTGAGAGAACACATATTTTTTAGAAAAAGTAGATATAGAGTCATATTTTCATTAATTTTTTTCTTAATTATCCTATGTAAAAAAGAGTAAAAAATGGTAATAATTCATGATGATATAATAAATAACTATATGAGAAGATAATTTACATGTGTTATTGAGATATATATCATAATATTTCATCCATGGAAGCATAGTCATAAATAATCATGATAAAAGATGTGTTTCTTGTAATAAATTATTACCACTTATGTAAAATTGAATCATAATACCCATGAAAGAATAAAATTAAAGGAAGAATAAAATATGATTAAAATAAGGAGATTGATGTTATAATATTTTAATTGGAATCATATACACCTTATAGAAAAATATAGGTGCATAACATGACATGTATCACAAAGAAAGAAAACTGACACAAAATTACTTTACTGATTTGGTAACTTTTGTGGCATAAACCCAATGAAAGAGAGATCATAAAATGGATATGTAAATTAAAATTTATTTAATTATATTAATAATAGAATATGGTTAGTATATACACCACAAAAAATAAAGGAGAGGTGAATAAGACATAAGTCTTATAGAAATAAATGTGAGATGAAAAAACCCTTACCGTAAGTCTTGGCTTTCTTTGTACACATTAAATAATATTGTATTAAAAATATATATTTATTATAAACATAAAAAATAACAATATTATCATATACAATAACATATATAATATCATTATTAATTTATATTACCTTTTTATTAACAATTTCATATTAAAGTTACATTTCATGTAATATCCGATTTGTTTATAACATGTCCTTTAATTTGTTATATTTTTTGCACTCATACTCTATCATGATTTAAAAAATTTAAACCATTATATAAATATAATATATATTCACTAAATATGTCTTTATAATAGTATATGAAATATATAAATAAAAATGAAATACACCGTTCATGGAGAGGGTAGGCTGTATGTACGCATGAACATCATTCCCATTTTCTTATCACATTGAATGAAATAATTTAAATGATATATATATATATACTAATTATAGTAGAATTATTAGGTAATATATATAATATGAATTTAATAAACCCATACTTAATACATTCAATTTATAGTGTGAATGAATCATATCACTTTGAGGATGCGGTAGTCCACACTTCCTCAAACGAAATTATCGTATTTACAAAAAATGGAAAGAATGAAGGTATGTGTAACATAATAATTAACAAAAAATTAATAAATCATAAATATAATTTATATAATATAAAAAAAATTTCCATATTAATTCTCATCCATGATAGGTAGTAAATAAAAATCAACAACATCGTTTACTGAGGCGGTAGTTCGTCGTACATAAGAATGATTAGTTCATTAACAATTAGATGGAAGTGTGTGTAAGTATAAGTTGAAACTTAGAATAAAAAAATCTATGTATATTTGGGATATTTAGTTTATTATATAATTATTGAATAATAATAATTTATTTGGTTTCGAATGAAAATAAAATAAAGCATTTTGAGGAAGGATGTTACCTCTTTATTGGGTAACCCTATTTGGTCTGCACTAAAGGGATTCCTTGGATGGATTCATGAACAAATTGAGTCTTCTTGCATGAATTTAGGGATTTTTTAAGGTTAGTTATTTATATATTTACCAATCCTAATGTCTTTAGAGTTGTGAATAAGTGGGATGGGTGAGTGCCTTTTTATAGTGGAGGAGGAGTGGCATTCTTGTAAATTTTTGAAAAGGGAATTACAGCCAGGTTTTTTACTATGTAATGTGCCTCCAATAATAGCCCAAATTTGTTCCAAAAGAGTATAGGGTCAAAATATAAACAAAAAATTCCTTTTTTACAAGTTTATAAGTAATTTTTGGCCTTAAGTTTAATTTTTATTCTTTTATGAATCTAATTTTTCTCTTAATCGTTGTAATTAATTTTAATCACTTTCAGCAATAATTTTTTTTTCAAAAACAATGTTTAACTTATTATACATTATGAATTAGTTTGATTAAAAATATTTATCCCATTGGACAAATTATAATCATATATGAGGTAAAATTAATTTAAAATTAACCCCATAGATGTACCATGAGAACAGGTTTTTAAGCGAAAAGGTCCAAAAGTTTGAAATGTTTTTATATCCAATTTCAATGTGAAATTAGTTATAATGAAACAAATTGTATTAATTTATTTAATATTAATAAAATTAAATTTTAAAACCAAACTAAAATATAATTTACCTATATAAATAAATTATACAAAAATAATTTTTGAATTAAAATTCAGTTTTTTCACAATTCAACAAAAAATTGAAATTTATCAGAAAAATACCAAAAAATAAACAAAATTAAATTTTGATATTAATATTGAAAAAATTAATTTTTTTTCAAATATAACTTATAAATGTTTCAAAAATCATATTTAAAATTGATTCTCCATTAAAAGGTGGTAAAATTACCTTTTAGAAAAATACCTCTTTTTATTCACAAAATTGAATTTATTCTTATCTTATAAATATAAAATCTATAGGATGAGTAAAAAAACTATTGATACATTATATATAATATAATTTGATTAAAAACATTAATAAAATGTGGTTTGTTTAATTTATTGAGATAAAATTTTGACTGTACATAGAAAAAAAGTTTTCTTAGAAAATTAATTTCATTATTTTCAAAAAGTTCATAAGTTCACTTCCATTAATTGATAACCAAAGGATTAATTTTATATAAAATTGAATGTTTTATTTTCAAAATTTATTTTTTCTTATTCATAACTTCTATTCCAATTTCTAGGTAGCATCTATAATAATATTTTAATAATAATATTAATGGT